>JARHVA010003683.1:0-1270000 GCA_037957365.1 Torreya grandis | reverse complement strand
TTATTTTCCTTTTCAAAACCACTACATTCATTATTTTCTCAATATAGTGTGATATACAAATTATCCCTATGGTTTGGGCCAGAGTGGCACTAACGAAGTTTGCTTAATCACTCAAGTAAACATCCTAGTGGGTCACTCTCAATTTATATCCCCACTATGGAGTGGGGTTAAAATTGTTTTGGGAGATGAATTCTTGGGTCAAAGTTTCCCTAGAGAACCCATGAGGAGGTGATGAAATCCTACTCACAATCTAAGTTGCATATAAATAAAAGATAAAGTGAAAAGACTTTAAGGTCACATTTAGATCACTCAAACCATATGGATTTGAGGAGAGCCTTAACTATATTTTTTCATTCCTTTATACAAGTCATAAATTCAAATAAATAGCTCTTTTGGTCACCCAAGTTACCTAACAAGAATTAGGGGAGAGCATACACACATCAATAATTTTGAAAAAAACACACAATTTTGAAAGATATAACATAAAACAAGACACACTCAAGATTTTGTAATCTAAGCGAGTGTTTATTTTATTGCACCAAAGTGAAGTGTTTATAAAATTTATCCCTTTGGCCTTAGTTGAAAAAATTTATAAAATAAAATTTCACAAATAACTAAGCATAAATAATCTAAATTCCTTTTAAGCACCAAATGAAGTATTTAAGACTTAGCCATTTTCAAATTTGTGCCTTTTTCTAGCTTGTGTCTAGCAATTTTTAGAGGGTTTATATTTACTTTGAAGCCCAAATATAAATGAAAAAACAAAATTTTATAATTTTCTCTTGGGTTTCTCTATTTTCTTGTCATAGAGATCAACTTCAATCCATGAAAGGATCTATGTCAATCTGTAGAGATTGATGTTGATCCTAAAAATCATGGATGTTTCCTGTAAAAACATAGAAATGCATATAGGTTGTTTTCATAGAAATATTGGTTAACAAAATGAGCATAAAATAAACATATAAGACTAAGTCTTGCAGGAAAATAGTCAAGTAAAATGATATTCAGGACGTTAGGAGCAAAATGAAAAATAGAAAGCTCAATAACAACTCATCAAACACATTTACTCCATGCCCTATTTTTTGCTTAAGAATCATGGTCAATTCTAGTAATCGATGTCAATATGGAAAATCAACATCAATCCCTAAATCTTGTGTGTCATTAAAAAAAATAAAAATACATAAAAAATGAAGACAAAACTTGAGTTTTAAATACTTTTAAGCATTCATTAGAATATATAAGAGTTGTAAATTAGTCTCCTTGATTTCATAGGATGTATGGTCCCATCGAGAGTGCCAAAATTTAGAGTAGGAATCCAAAATGAGTTAAATCATGTATTAGTCAAAACCTAAATAAGCATAAATAACTTAAATCACTAAGCCAACTCCCTTATGGGGTTTTGAAAATGGAATCTAGGAGCTATTGAAAGAAGGAATAAAAGAATCAAACCTTCCCAAGAGAATCCCTCCTCCAAGAGTGGCTCAAAAACATGATTTTCCCCTGATTTGGTACTTCAAGTCTTTATGAATGATGAGTGGCTTGCTCCGCCATCATCTCTTAATGCACCAATGGACTAGGCCCATGAAATTGATCAATGTATGCCAAAGTTTGAAGCTATTCTATTGATAATTCAACACAACAACATTACACAAAAATATATTGAAAGGATGAATGAGGACCCTTGTATTTATAGATTTTTGGAAATGATCAGAATCAACTATGACCATCCATATTGAGATCAAATATGTGGTCTTGAATCAATTAAATTTTAGAGGCTCTATATATAAATATCCCCTTTAATATTTGGAAGAAAGGGCCATTAATGAAGCATGGGAGGGCTTAAACCATATATTTCTTTCATTTATGGCTTATGGATGCCACACCATTGATGATGTTATCAAATGATGTAGATATTAGAAATGAATTTTTAATTAATATATATTCAATAATTTCCATGTATTTTTCACTTAAGCTCTTGATTTGGTTTAATTTTATTAAGTGGGGTTAATTAATTTTCTACAATTCTTTAGAAATTGGTTGTTCATTTAATCAAATTGGTCAAAACATCAAGTTACTGAGTCATAATTTGACTGGAATATAATTAGAATAAGGTGTCAGTTTTGTACAGACCAATACCCCATTTAGGATATTTTTGACATGAAATAACACATGCACGTGTCATGTGCTTTAGAATTATAATAATTAAGTGATTTAGAGTGTCAAATTGGGTCTTTTCCATTTTAAATCAAAATTATTTGAGAAAAGTTAATAATCGCATAAAATGCATTACCCCATTTAGGGATACATTAACCTATATTTGCACTTGTATATGATAATCTCAAACCATTTAGTGTATTTTAGTGATTTTGGCCCAAAGTATGCATTGTCACAAAATATTATTTAGATTGATAATTTTAGCATAATAGTGATAGGAATTGTATGTCTACAAAGGTCACATGTATATTAAACTCTTTCTAAAAATTAATCCTTATAAATTTTTTCATTGGCTTCATTATATTGGTTACATATTTTGTGAACAATATGGAATGGAGTACAAGTTTTTATAAATATTTCCCTTCTAACAGAACATTTTTTCTCAATAATAGTGAAATGTATTCCTATAAAATAATTATCTATTGTGTTGTAATTGTGTATTGGCCATCTACAATTTTTAACCTTATAGTTGTTTTCTCCATCATATCTTCAAGGACTTCTTTTGATTCAATAATAAATTGAGGGTAGTTTGGATCAAAAGGAATTAACAAATTATCCTCCATTACAACCTCATTATGTTTTAAAAATTAAATAATTATATAATTCACCCCTCTTTCATTTATATTTATTATTTTGATATTAGCACCCCCCAATTCATAGATCTCTATAGGAATGTTCAAAGCATAATTGTTAGATAAAATATACCATATAGAGAGTTTACTATGTGTCTGATCAGAAGTTTGTGTTGAAAAAAGTGTATAAACCTTTTGTTCAATATTATATTTGTCCATTACTATGAGTAATTGTATAGCCTTTTTCAAATCTCCATACAAATATGTTGCCCTTGCTTGTCTTATTTTCTTCAATGTTTTTTCTATCAGGATTGTAGGTTATCTTAAATACATGTTTACATGGTGGCAAGCAGAATTTGTTTCCCCTTGTTCATGTTTTTATTTCAAAATATTTTGTATTCTAATGACCAAATTATCTCTATCTATCAACCTAGACATTTCAAGGTTGTCATATCTATTCAAATGAAACATAAATGTTTCATAAGAAGGAGAAAAATTATTTGTTGTCAATTCCATTTTACTAGGTGTAAATATATTGAAATTAGTTGTAGCACGATGGATAACTCCCTCTTATTCATTCCATACTTCTAGTTGGAATTGAAGAAAATCTTCACATTCATCCTTGTCACATGTAAGGATTATTCCAATATGAGAATATTATTTTCTAGATATAGTGCTAAATAGATAAATATATGCATGCATAATTGGCAAACTAAATAACTCAAAATACCACTCAGTAAGAGGAATTTTATTGCCACCATAAAATGAAAGATGGTGATGTGGATTTAATTTTAGTTTTGGTAGTTTAAATGATACTATATCCAAATTCTCTTATATTGAGGCCTTATTCTGTGTTTTAAGTGTGGGAATTCCTTTATCACCTTAAGACATTCTAAAAATTAATTAAAATGATTTAAATATTGATCTTTTACAAAATGTAAGTTGCATATTGCATCAGTTATGAAATTATTGGTGATTATGTAGTGATTAATTATATATCAACAAATTTGAATTATATACTAAAATATAAAATACATATTAAATATTTATCATATATATACTAACTCACACTAAAAAGAATAATGTATGACCAAAACAAAAATAAATTATATGTATAAAGATGTAAAAATCATTCAAAGGGGATGGCATAAAAGTTGACTATATATTTTTAACATATTAGGCACTAGCTAATATAATATGATGGGAAAAAGGATCCACAAACATTTGTTTCAAAGGAGAAATATGAGGGGGGAGTATGTTTCTAATATGTGTGATAACTCCCATCAACAAGTAATCTCAAGTTATCTTCTAGGAGATACCTTTCAAACATGAAGAAGAGTGAATTTTCCCTTTAAGGTAACTCTTAAGAGATACTTTCAAGTTAACCATGATGGTATTACAAGTGTATTTTAAGGCCCTTGAAGGAATATCCTATGAGACACCTCAAAGGGAATTATTATACATTCAGAAGGACATTGAATGCATCTCCTAGTAGATACCTTCAACATACACACAAGTAGAATTTTCCTTCACCTTGAAATCACTACTAGGTGATAACTTGAAGGGCCTTGTAATACTTAGAAGGGTACCTTCAAGGTATCTCATAGGATATACATTTAATTTATCGAAGACGGTATTTCAAGGCTTTTTAAGGTATCTCTTAGGATATATCTTGAAGGGCATTGTCATACATTCAAGGGGACATTGAAGGTATCTCTTAGGAGATGAAGGACCTTATAATACCTTCAAGGGTACCTTGAAGGCATCTCTTAGGAGATATATCTAAGGTAATTTTCATAAATTCAAGGGGATGTTGAAGGTATATCCTAGAAGATGAAGGGCATCGTAATACCTTAAAGGGAACCTTCAAGGTATCTCCTAAGAGATACCTTCAGGGTACCCATGAAAGTGGTAAGGGAGAGTGTTTGAGTCATTATGTGAAGTAAGTATAAAATTGAAAACATCTCTCATGTTTATGTGAGGTTTTTTATAAGTAATAAAATCTTTCATGACCAATAGAACTATGTGCAGTCTTATGTTAGACAATAGGGCTATGTGAGGTGTATAAGGGATTCAATGAGTAAATAGGTGTTTCAATCATATAAGTTAGTTACTAATACAATGATTTTTGTGTATATGATATTTTTTAGATTTTATCAATGTTTCAAGGTGTCTTAATTCCAAGATTCAATGTGAAATTCATCAAAATTGTAGACCTCATAAGAAAGAGCACTGGCACAATTATAGGATAATCAAAACTAATCTATTTTTGTATTGATGAGAAGTTATAACCCTTTGGAATGAGGTATTTACATGTATAATTAGTCTTGGGGAGGGGTCTCCTCTTCCTCCAAGTTCATGAAAAATCATATTTACATCATACAATTAGAACATTAGTTTTAATTCTAGTCTCAAATTTGCATGTATACATGCTAGTAGTTAACTACCACTACATCTAAAAATAAGTTAGCTTGCACAATGTGATATAATGTGTGAAGGTTCACAAATGGCCTACACAACTTTTACATTCAATCACTAAACATAAGTAAACTATGAGTACAAGAATTAGTAGTTTAGCATGTATATAAAATTAGCCTTCCACTCAAGGTTGACTAGGTGTTTACATGATGTTGCTAGTTATTGGAGGCATTGAAGTGGGTGTTGGTACTAAACTAGATGTTGAAGCTTCAACCTTCTACTTTGCTTCCAAATCATGATAATTATTATGCCCAATGTCACATTTCTTTTAAATAATATCCAAATTTAGCAATAGAGGTCTATGTACCTTGTTTACTTGCTCTAGGAGCCTTACATGCTGAGTTTTTATATTTATAAAGTTTATTTTTAATATCTCCAACTTTTTCACCTTTTTCCTTGTAAAATTTAACTTAGCTTCTATCTCCTCTAATGAAAGTCCCTGAAGACTCTGCTTGAAGTTGGTGGTAGTCTATTGAAGAAGCTGATCAAAATTGATCCTAGTTATGAGCCTACCCTTCAAGTATCTTATCTATGAAAGATTTAATTATTTCAAGATCTACAAAATAGGAGTTTCATACTCTAGATATTTAGTCATTACTACCTCATCTTTTGTGGTCCATTTCCTAGCCTCCTAGGTCCTAATTACTACCAAGTTGAGTGCATTTAAAGACTCTAATGGTGCCATCAAATCAATGTGGCTATAAGCATTATTGGTCATATAAATAATGATTGAATTCAACTTATTTTCATCCTATTTCAAATATTTAAACCATTTTTTAGTATAAATCATATGAGGGGCCAACTCCACCCTCATTGCAGTAATAGTTTCAAGAATATTTTACAACTTGGATGCAACGCTCTTGACCTAAGTTTCAATTTTTTAGGGGACCATGAACTATTCTCTATTTTTATTTTATTTCCTCCAATTGTTTCTCAATTTCTTTCCTAACCATTTTAATTCCCCCATGCAGTACTAGCAAGTCATATTTCTATGTCCCAAAATAGGACTTGAATTCCTCTATGTATGGGGATTACCCCAATTTCTTATGCTTTCTCTTGGATAAGGTAAAAACATCTTTTCTCTCTTCCAAAATGAACCTTGTTCCAACCTCACATTCTAATTTCCTCTTCTTTACTCTTTAGATACTTCCTATAGATTTATCAAATACAGAACTTATCATGGGAAGCTCAATGATTATGAGATTTGGCTTCAGAGAAGCCCTTGACCCTAGATCAATTGTCCACTATGGGATGACCAATTAGCATAGGTTTATTGGTTGAGTATGCTTGGATTTAATCTCAACCAATGTATCTTCTAATTAGTTGACTGATGGGTTGAGAATCAAAGGCCATATGATCTTAGACCAATCCACACCTCTATATTAAGCTAGTGGGTGGATTGTGTATACTTGTTTCTTCTTTCCAACATTCTCTAAAGATGTTATAGTGGTGCATTGAGAGGAGCTAGGTGAAGGCATTTAAAATTATATTTTAATTTATGAGACATGAAGTTGATAACTTGACAATGCTCTTGTGACCTTTATAGAAGCATTTTTTTTAGTTTTAGGGGGTTTTGGGGTAGTGAAAGAAGTAACTATAGAAGTAGTGGAGGGAATTGAGGCTGTAAAAGTATTTAGTAGAGTTAAAATATCTAGGAAAGTGGAAACAACAAGGATAGATAATACATCTTCCACCTAGGGAGTAACCAGGGATGGTTGGGCACTAGAATCAAGAGGAATAGAATCAAATGAGCCAACTCTAGCAAGGGAAATGAAATATAAAACTAGAGTAGAAAAGTCAAAAGGAGTTATCTCCTCCCCTAATTAGTTACCACATAAAGGTGGATTTCATTTATTGTCTTGAAGGCTAAAGGATTATACTCTCTACAACTCATCCTTCTCATCTGACTCCCTTTCTTCATCCATAGACTTGCCTCTAGTAACCTATTATTAAGCAGAATATGCTCTTGCTAGTTTTTACTCAATAGTTAGGTTTTAGAAGGGGATGAGATTTTGGTTTCCTCTTATAATAAATTATGGTCTTTTTATTCATAGGGAAGGCCTCTCAAGTTGGGATAGTTGATACCTCCACACATGAAGATTATTTCATGGGTATAATAATTGGGTGAGCAAGGCCCTTTGAATCTAAAGATTCAAGGTAAATTGGATCCCCTTGAGATCTTCCAAGCTAGCTCCAACCACACCATGATTGATTTTAATAGTTTTCAATGCTAGAAGAGCTTCTCAAGAAGGCTTCCTTTATTATAATGATGAAATTGAAGGCTTGTTATGCCATAAATATTAAGCAACCCATCCACCTAGTAGTGGAAGATTGAGTCGTGCATCTATAATTGAGATTGTGGGCTATTTTTGAATGACCTTTAAATGTTCTTCACCAAATCCTACCATTCATTCCCTTTCCAAAACCTAGGTTTCATCCTTAACATTCATGAATAGAAAGTCATGATCAAAAGGCTCATGCTGATATGGAATACTGAGGCCCTTAATATTATTTTTAATTATGACATGAGGATCCCAATCCTTGTGAGGAAAAGTGATCAAGGAATAATTTCCCCTCATCTTCCCCACTCCTCAAAATTGTCTCCTAATTATATAGCACATTTGGCCTATCATTATGTGAGAACCATATAATGTACTCTTCCTCTTATTCATCAAATCCTAATCTATATTCCATCATAACTGAAATGTTATTTCCTACTCTACCAACTTATCAATAATGTACTTAGGAAAACATAAGGGTTTGAACTTATTACCAGTGACCATAATCATTATATAATCTACATATAGCCAGTAGTGTTCCCATGTTTCCAATGTGTCTAAAATGGCTTTGGATACCCTGGGCAATGGGGCCTCATGAATGGCCTATCATATTTGGGGATATACATCTTATATAATGTGTGTGATGTTATTGTTAAATGCATATATGCATTAATGAATAATAATTTCAAATGTAATTTTGTATGCAACCTAAAATTGGGCTCTAGGGTGACCCATAGTGCATGTATGCAGTTCCTATTACTATCTCTAGAAGATATGACATAATATAAAAGTGGCCACTAGAAGGTAACTTATCCTTATGTAAAACCTATTATCATAGCTTGATGCTAATTATTCTCCCAAGGTAAAATTAAAGTTGAGGCCATCAACATGTCCAAAAGTAGAACCTATTCTAGGTGAAGAAAATGGATACTTCAGAAACCATAAAGTATGCTTATGAGGGCCATCCCAATGTGAACCCCCATTTTAAATGTAGTGATAGGTATGGGGTTCTTATCCTTTGGGATGATAATTTTTTTGATGATAAGCCACCTATTTAGTGTTTTATTGATTGAATTATTATAATTCCATCCTAACACCATGTGAAAATCATAAGGAACATATGAAACTAGTAAAGATAAGTACCTATAGAAATCATCTCTCGATATGCAAGTCATAATGGTCTTATGATTCAATTGGTGCAAGAAGGCATCCCCCATCACCTTGATAGAGAAGAATAGCTCCCATAGTAAGTCAATTAATGACATCACTTTAGGCTTGGCCAATATGAAGTGTATCCCTTGTCACTTGAAAGGCAGTAGGTCTAAAACCAATTGCCTTTATGATAGCATTAAATTATTCTCATGGGAGTGGGCATCAACTGTGTCAATGACATCTCACTGATATGAATAGTTAGCATATTGATAATTAAAAATAGTATAATTGAACATGGTATCAATGTATTTGGTAGAGTCCTCGATTAAAAATTAGGATAGTGGTGAGATTTCTCTAAGTGTTTTATAAGAAAAGGCCATTACTAATTGGCTAGTTTTCTCAAACTCAAGTTCCTTGATTTTGACAGCTTCGCTTCACTAGATACACCTTTATGATTAACACAGATGTTATTAGGGATTATTTACAAGGAGGAAATTAAAATCAAAGTTTGTTTTTTATCAATGGGTGCATCATTGGTCTATAAACTTTCTTTACTTGTGCAATTCAAGGTTTTCCACTTTATTTATCAGGCATGCTACATCTATAAATTTTAGCATTCACTTCTAGTTTATGTACCATTAATTCCCAACGTCAATAAACTTACTTTAATTTTACAATTAGAGGTTTGAAAACTTTATTTGGTGGGTGGGTTTGTTTATGTAATTTGAAAAATGCCATTAAGTTTTCTTCTCCTAATTTATTAGTTGTGTCAAAGAGGATCTCAATAGTTAGGAGTTAGGTTTTATGTTGGTACCAAACCAAGTAATTCCTAAAAATTGAGGATTCAAAACCCAAATCTATAAAATAAATTTTGAAGACAAAATTCATTTGAAAAAAAAGGATATATGAAGGTACCAATAATAAATACTGTGTACTTTTTCCAAAGACAAAAATATTGAAGATCAAACTGCCATATAATAGTTCTGATGAGCAAGTTTTGAAACTATTTTCTGAAGGGAAATCTCTAAAACACAAAATTTGAAGACCAAATAATGAAAGGTAAAATACACCAAGTAAATGACAAATTACCATATTTATAAGGAGAGATAAGGAACTACCAAACAAGACTTTTGAATGAAAACTCTGAAGACTAAATACTTAAGATAAACTTAATGAAGAACCTCATAAGATCATCTAAGAGAGATGAATAAGGTAGATCACCCATGCATCATTTTTTATGGAATGAGGTTATTTTAATAGTTTAATATATGAATAATTACCTTTAAAATAGTTACACTCAAAGTCATTTTCATACCTTCAAGGAATTATAAGGCCCTTGAAGGAATCTCCTAAGAGATACCTCAAAGGGTGTTATCATATATTGAAGGGGATGTTTAATTTATCTCCTACTAGATACCTTCAACATGCACATGAGTGAAATTTTCCTTCATATTGAATGTCCTTATAATATATTCAAGGTATCTCCTATGAGATACCTTTAAGTTACACATGAATGTATTACAAGGACCTTGAAGGAATCTCCTAATAGATAGTTTGAGGTTAAAATTACCCAGTGTTATTGAGGTGTATAAGGGATTCAATGAGTAAATAGGTGTTTCAATAAAATAAGGTAGTTATCAATACATTTATTTTTGTGTATAAGGTCTCTTAGGAGATAAATGCAATGTCCCCTTGAATGTATGACAAGGCCCTTTGAGGTATGTACTCGAGATTCCTTTAAGGGACTTGTAACACCTTCATGGGTAATGTGAAGGAATTAAAAGGCCCTTGAAATAATCTCCTAGTATATACCTTCAACATGCATGTGAATGGAATTTTCCTTCACCTTGAAGGAACTATTAGATGTTAACTTGAAGGCCCTTATAGTACCTTCCTAGAAGATACCTTTCAAACATGAACAAGAGTGGATTTCTCCTTCAAGGTATCTCCTTGGAAATACCTTAAATTTTCCCTCAAGGAGATACCTTCAAGTTACCAATTAAGGTATTATAAGGCCCTTGAAGTAATCTCCTAGTAGATACCTCAAGGTTTAACTTTCCAAGTCTTATTGTGGTGTACAAAGGATTCAATGAGTAAATAGATGTTCCAATCAAAGAAGGTAGTTATCAATACATTGATTGTTGTGTATAAAGTCTTCTATAGATATTATGGAGGTTTCAAGGTGTCTTAATTCCAATATTCAATGTGAAACCCATAAAAATTATAGACCGCATAAGATCATCAAGAGAGAGTTGAATAAGGTAGACCTTTCATTACATCATTTTGTATGGAACAAGAATTACACTCAAGGGAGTTGTCATATCTTGAAGGAATCTCCTAGGAGATAATTCAAAGGGTGTTGTCATACACTAAAGGGCATGTTGAAGGTATATCCTAAGAGATACCTTCAACATGTACACAAGTGTAATTTTCCTTCACCTGGAAGTCACTACTAGGTGAAAACTTGAAGGTACTTATAATACCTTCAAGGTATGTCCTAAGATATACCTTTCAAAAAATCACATGAGTGGATTTATCATTAAAGGTATCTCCTATGAGATACCTTAAATTTACCCATGAGGGTATTAAAAGGCCCTTGAAAGAATATCATAGTAGATAAATTAAGGTTAAACTTGACCAGCCTTATTGAGGTATATAATGGATTCAATGAGTAAATAAGTGTTTTAATCAAAGAAGGTAGTTATAAATACATTGATTATTGTGTATAAGGTCTCATATGAGATACCTTAAACATCCCATTAAATGTATGGAAATGCCCTTTGAGGTATCTACTATGAGATTCTTTCAAGGGAATTATAATATCTTCATGGGTAATTTGAAGGAATTATAAGGCACTTGAAGGAATTACAAGGCCCTTGAAGGAATATCCTAGTATATAATGTTGGTCACTTTCTAGTCCTATATATATAAAGTGGAAAAATTTATAGCTTAAAGTGATGGTCCATCATTGATACTATGGTAATGGTTCATGTTATGAGTTGAAAGGTTAGTCAATCCATTATTTGGTCATGTTCCAAACTTACCTTAGTAGTCCTTGTAGACTTTTATAACTTTTTACAATCCTAAGTAATGTAGTTTAATAGTGTTAAAATATGCCTAAATATAGTTTCATAGTGTTAAAATATGCCTAAAGGACCTCATTACCATCATTAATACATCATGGGACAATTTCATACCTCATTTACGACCACTAAAACCTTAGTCAATGTTATTTCTTCTCAAAAGGGGCCCACATGCGCCAAGTTATGACATTTCAAATTCCTTAATTCCTACCACTAAGTCAAAATTTTGATTTTCCCTATTTTCTCTCCACAACACATGATAACTACATTTTTGGTCTGAAACAAGAGGATTTATAAGGAAAAATGGTAGTTTACAATTGTTTATTCATAGATATATATTGCATGACATAGCTCAATTAGAGTCATGGTTATACAGAGGGAGCTTAGAGATATCCAATGGTAAAAGGAGTAGTGTGTTTAAATTTCTTATGATCTCAAAACCATTGTTTCTCTACTTCAAACTCACTATTAATTTTAGAGGACCTCTCAAGTTCATACTTATACCATATAGGAGAAGGTGAGTGGGGGCCTAAGATATTGCCCATGAAAAGTAGACTCAAGGAGATAAACAATCATGGAATTTGTTTTGATATTAACAACCCATTATTTATGACCATTCCTTAAGAATTTAAGGAACTTCTATGTCCCACTCATCTGCATATGCCCATTTGGAGTCAATGGTTTTCAAAGGATTTTGCCTCATTTACTAAGGCTAATCATGGATATTATTTCCTCAAACCTTGAGGAAACTTTCCATGGTACCTTAAACATTGGATTAAAATGTGTGATATTTTTTATCATGAAAATCTCCTTGAATAGTTTCTCTATATGGTCTACAGACCAGTTTATGTAAAAGACAGAGTTTCATGCATTTATGAGGGGATATAAACAAGATTGAAGAGTTAGAAAGAGTGTTTCAGAGCTCACAATGCCTCCTTGTAACCTCATTTATTAAATTAAAATATCATGGGAAATATTTTTTTATGTGTTGAACCTATGTGACCATACAGTAATATGAATATGCAAAATGAGCACTCATAGTCAACCATTAAAGTTATTGTAGCAGGGCCTCAAAATGAACTATGTGAATCATCCAAGGTGAAAATTGTGATATGAAAATCATGGAATATTAATTCCAAAATGGTTTTAATGTGATGTGTGCCACTCATGACACAAGTTTCAAGCACCATATAATTTATCTCCTTCTTAACACAAGCCATGTAACAAACCCTGCATGCAATCACAGTGGAGGAAGGCAATAATTGGCATTATTGGCATATAGTAGTTTTTATATCTCATATAAACTAAGAGGTAAAATATATATGGATGAAATAAATGTTAAAATTTTCAAGGGTTTAAAATTTATGGACATTACCCCTGAAGAGGTAGAATGATGTCATCATGACCATTAGACTACACAAGCCTATGCAAGTATGAGACTGAAGTTGAATGAAAAGAGGGTGTCCTGAAACAATGTGGTGTTATCAAGTTATTTAATGAGTATAATGATAATTACAATAATATTTTAATCATTCACCATGTCCACATAAACTTTTATAGTCCTTGTTAAAGGCCATGTTCAAAGATATATGTTTGAATGCACTATTAATAGGCAATTTGGATATATTTATGCTAAAATGATGATGTGGGACCCTTACAAGCACAAAAAGACATATAAAATCATTAAAAATTATTATCATGACTTAATAAAGAGGAAAAAATGTTCACTTATATATGAAAAATAGTGGGTGTACCCATTTTTTTGTCACAAACCAAGGCTTATCTATGGTAGGCATACAATGAGTTAAAGACACATCTAGGGTACATGAGATCTGTAAGAAATATGGGACCAATAGAGGGTCTTGTTCCAATTGAAAATTATGGTTAAGTTCCTCCAAAACCCTTATAATTTTTAACACTCAAATTTATATTAAAAATCCTTACAAATGTGGTGACATGGTTAGGTAAACAATCTTGCACACAAACCTCAGTTTCATCTTGGGACCTCTTTAAGTTATGGTAACCAATCCAATGACAAAGGTGAGGAGTATGTTCATGTTTTAGACTTAAAAAATATGTTTCAATATCTAATATGTGTAAAAATTTATCCAAATTCCATAAAACCTATATCAAGCTAATCCACCCGCATATAGGAAATTTAAGGGGAATGTTCAAATGCTCACATATTCTACCACAAGCATCCTCAGATGTAAAACTCATATGTAGGTTTAAATCTCCCTATGGAATAAACATCCATGGAATATTTAATGGAAATAGGGGATATGATCTATGAACAAATTATAATAAAATAAGTACTCAAATCTATCTATAAATAACCCTAACCTCACCTTCTAATAGTCATATCTCTAAAGAACCTTTACATGGGAATATAGTTTGTTCATGAGAGATAAGGGATTCAATACCCTAAACATCCATGGAATTTGTTTTAAGTTTGGAAAATCATACTTTATAAACCATCATTAAGATGGTGGACATCTCAAACCCTTTACAAAGCCCAAAAAGGACCCGATGATGAAATATCACCCCAAAACCCATCCAATTGGAGGGATTAAACCATGAAATGACCTTTAATGTCTTCTAAAGTCCTCATATTACCACCATGTCTTCTTGTTTAGCACTTGTAGGATTAAATTTGTATGGAAGAGGCTTAAAGAAGCTAGTTTAAGATAAAAGATCAAGATATAGAGAATATTCATGTGAAAAATGAGTTGAAGAAGGGAGATTAACTCTCAAATCACCTAACACAACCTTTGGGTGGTATTCATGTTGACCTCCATGATTGGTTAATCATATAGATAGGTGTAGGTATTGAAACACAAGACTGTATACAACCTAAGAAGGATAATTATCATAATAAAGGTAATAATTCTACTTTTTAAGGTATCTAGGGTGTTTTCCCAATCATACATGAGGTGAATATGGTACATAAATCTAATGTGAAAGCCAAAGTTCATGTATTAGGTCTACAAGAAAGACAAATCTTCAAACCCCATTAGGATTATGATTTAAAAAGGTGAAACACAAGCTAGGTTGGGAAATGATAATGCTCAAAAATAAAAAAGAGAAGAATACCATAGTGTTTGAGGGCCCTGGGCTATGTTCAAGCTCCTACGTAAGTCATCCAAGTGGATTTTTCTACTTTCATGCACACAAATATCATTTAGAGGATAGATTTTTCATATAAATAGTACCTTCAAGTGCTTATCTTAGCTTGATGATTATACATGGAGAGTATAAATTCTCATGGGAGGTGAGAGGACTTATTGGCTTGGAATTGGTGTAGTTAGTTTAGAAACCCAAGCTTATATCTCCATGAACCAAGCCTAAAACTCCCAAACCCCCTAAAACCTCTCTTAAACCCTAAAAATGACAGGTCTAGAGAGGTTTAAGTAAAGATACATTATTTTTATTAGAATTTTATTGCTTATTACTTGAATCATGTATGCAAATCATAGGGGATCTAACTAATTATCTTGGATGGTACATAAATCATACAGACATATCTCAAAAGGACAAATTTGTAGGGTTTTAGTTAAAATTTACATTTTAGAGCCTAAGGAAAAGTTATAAATCATTGGATAAGTTTTAGGACTTATTATATTAATTTAATTCTAAATCATCTCATGGAACTAATTTGAAGTGTCATCATCATCTCCATCTAAACTAGCAGTCTGTGAGGTAGTCCAATTGACCTAGTCATGCAAGGCTAATAGGTATTTGTAGGTTAAGGACTCTTTTAAAATATCAATACCAATACACTAAAGGTATTTCAAGGATCATCTAATTCTCATAAGGTGTGATTTGATCCTAATTTCAACTTTTGGATCACTCACATAGTGGATATAAGCATAAATTTAGAGAATAAACCACACAATCCTACTTATCATAGAAATGAAACAATCTAGTGAGAAAAGGGTGGTATAAGGCCATTGATGGAAAATATACATGCATTGTAATATTATCCAAATTGAGACTACACCAAAATAAGAGCCATTATGGTAGGTGAAAGATAGTTTAATGAACTATTTAACATGCATATTAAAGGAAATGCTACCCAATGCCTTGAAGAGACCTATTTACACCCCATGTACATTACATAATTACCAAAGGATGGAATTTTGATCCATTTTTAGAATTTTTAAGGCATTAATGAGGTCAATTTAAGTATTTAAATCCTTTGTAATGTCATAATTGGCTCATCAATGGGGTGTCAATACTCAAGGAGAGGAATAGGACTATGTAACTACCCTATGCTACTTTAGACTCATTAATGGCCTCTCCTATGTCTGTATTTATATCTCTTGTCTTCAAATTTTTTTATAAATGCAAGAATTTATCTATTATTTTCATCCCTTAGCTTGTTGTATCAAATATCTACTAAAATTACTTTATAAACTATTTTGAAGCAATTGAAGATAATTTTAGATCCTTGTTGAATGTTAGTGTGCTTATTAAGAGTTTAATTTGTAGATGTATGCATTGTTTTTTCATATACAGGTCCTTTCATATACCTAGATTCATTTTTTTAGTTTCTTGAAAGTTGTATGATGTGTTATCAGGTAGGAATGTTCCTTGAAGAGTCACAGGTTACTAGTATCTGATTGTAGGTCTAGACTTAGTCCTTCAAGCGGTAGAATCTATTCAAAATTTATACAAAACACTCATTATTATAATATTATTAAAAATTTTGATTAATCCTTGTCTCCATTAGGTTCATTAGTATATGTCAAAGGAAGTGATTGAGAGTGGATCCTTCATCATTTGGTGCATCACCAGCTATAGTATATTTTTACATTAGTTTCTATTTATTTCCCTTTTTATTGTGATAGTTTTAGATATTATAAATATTTTAATTATCATATTAGGATATATAGACCCATGAAAACTAGAGGTGTGACTTTAAAATTAGGAATCTCATATCCTAAGGTCACTCCCATTTTGGACTAGGTTTGAGGATAGGACTTGAACACTTCTCTCCTAAGCTAGGGTGCAACCTAGAACTCCAATAGTTATGGCACACCTAGTGGGACAAAAATCAAGGCACTTGGACATATGTTTTGGAAATATTGAAAATGGGAAAGGATATTTTGATGGCTTAAGATAGTTATCGATATATTTGAAGGCAAGTTTATGTACCAAATCTCTACTAGAACAAATTCAAAAGGTATGCAAATCTAGTTTGTTAAATTGCCATTATATATTACAAGGATAAATAGGGTTCTTATTTCAAATCCCAACCTCACACCCACCAATTATCCCATGTCTCTAAACTATACAAATTTTTCCCATACACAATCTCCTAAAAGTCTCCTAATCCCAATGGCAAGACCTAGATTACAAGCCTTTGTACCATTCAATGGTGGAATCCCTCTTAACCTATAACAATATGATGATATCGTAGCTACCTCCTTGAAGATTTTTCCTTATTTTATAGGATAAAAATCCACCACTCCTATAGAGCACATAACTAGCATTACAAACATATGTTCAGTGTATAATATCACCTAGGAGAATGTATCCATGGAACTCATAAACACATCCTTGAAAGGTAAAGCCCTAAAATGGTATATAGGTATAACTCCTACCTCAGTCAATACTTGGGATGATTTTGGTGATTTACTTTAAAATAAATTTGAAGATAGGAGTGACCATGTGTCACTAGTTGAGGAACTCACCTCAATCAAGAGGGCACCCAAATATTCTATGCTTGATTTCAACTATAGATTTAAAAAGACTTGGGATAGAATACCTATTATCATAAATCACACACCCAATTATGCATTTATTTACTACCTAAAATACTTGAACTTATATGTTGTAGTAATGATACAATCCATGGGTGATATAATTTTACCTAAGTCCTATAAAATATCTATAAGGGTAGAAAATTTCTTATTACAAATAAGGAAATTGACACCAAGACCTCTCATGCCCCTCTTTCCTGATCTCCAAACCACTCCACCCATCATTTCTACATTACCTACACTAAATAATCAAGGTAAATATGATGATATCCAAGTGGATAGGCTTGGGAAGATTAAAGGCTTGTTGAAGGCCCAAAATAATAAATTGGTGGCCTTGGAAAGACAATAGTGAGCCTCATATAGTCCATATCAAAAAACTTATCAATTCTAATACCAATCCTATTATAACAATACTCCTTACCTACCAAAACAATAATCCTAAGACCAATTCACATTAGCCAAGCCATACATCAACTACAATCCCATAGTTGCAAGTAGCTCAAGAGCTTTAGTACCCACATAAAACAACCTTGTACAAAAAGGCCAATGGTAGCAAGCATGGGGGTAGTCTAATGAGATGGTAATGTTTTCAAGTGGAGAAACATATCATAATCCTAGTTGGTATCAAGCTCCTCCATTTAAAGGCCATGACACAATTCCTCCTCTACCAAAAGGTCCTCTAATGACTCATGGTTAATTGCCTAACATGAAACCATTATAAATCCCAAGCCAACAATAATGAAATTTTGGAAAAGCACCATCTGATACTTCTTGTGTGAAATTTTAAGAGGGAGAGCATGTTTTTGAACATGTGGTAGTAAGCTTGGTTAAAATACAAAAAAGGTAGATCATATAGTTTCAGCCCATACAATGGCTAAAAGGAGGATAGTGGATAATAATTTGGGGTGGCCTAAGGTCTCTTATACACTTTATCAAGTCACTCAGTAAATTTCCACTCAAAATATATCCACCAATACCCCTAAAACGTAAGAAAAACCTTAAACACAAGGGCAAAAACAAAAGATGCCATTTATTCCTCAAGTCACTCAAGTGTCAAGTGATACTTCCAATCCCAAGATGTAGCCCAAGAGTGTTAGTTATCCATTCAATAGTGTAGAATACATGAAGAGGTCCAACATTAGAATTCCTATGTGGGATTCTCTATCTATTCTGGGGTAGAAAGACATCCTCTAAAAAGAGCTCTCCAAGATCTCTCTTGTGAAAAAGGTAATTGACAAGGTAAGTGTGGTTTTTTTAATGATGGTCAACATAGTCAAATTCAATCCCATAATGTTGTTAAGACCCCACCATTTTACTTGTCAATCATAATAAGGGACTATATTTTCCATAATTTTATAATAGATGTCGGTGCCTCAACCTTATTTATGCCTAAAGCCATAACAAGCAAGCTATAACTCAAGTATGTGCCTAATGAGAAAGGTGTTTTATAGTTAGATGGTTCTCCCACTAAGATACTAGGTGTCTTAAAGGACCTAAATATTGTGTTAGTAGCCTACCCAAGTTGCATTATTACTCAAGATGTTATGTTAGTTGATTTACCCCCATACTTTGTCTTATGTCTATCTAGGGATTTTACCACAAATATTAGGGGTTACCTTTCCTCTAATTGGTCATACATGGTTTTTAGCACTAGTTATGGGACTAGGGTCACTATTAGGTTTGAGTCTCTTTCAAGGTTTGACTTAGAACCCTATATTCCCAATATTTCAAATATAAATTTCACCATACTTGATGAAGATAAGATGCCAGTGAGTAAGAGCCTAAGGATAATTTTGAGGGCATATTATATCTCTACATTAATGAATTGGTAACTAAAAACCATATATTTTACCCCTATAACACCATTGAGGAGGTATATTTGGGAGTGTATTATATGTATGAGGAAGGTAATACTATTCTTAGCCTCACAAGAATAATTCAAAATGATGATGGTTTATAGACATTATTCTTTGATGGTTCAATGTAAAATAAATGTTAGTTGGGTTGGAGTGATGTTGGTTTCCCCTTCAAATCAGAAGTATTACTTAGTTACAAGGTTTCAATTTAGATATAATTCAAATATAGTTGAGTATGAAGCTCTACTACGTGGGTTGCAAGAGGCAAGAAAGAGAGGCATTAAAATCCTTCAAGTAAAAGGTGATAGTGAATTTTTAGTACAACAAGTAAAGGGTATTATTGTAGTAAATAAACATTAATTAAAGGCCTATAAACATCAAGTATGGGACCTCATAGAATATTTTTTGGCATTCAACATATAATCCATACCAAGGGAGGCTAATCACCATGCAGATAGGCTTACATCCATTGAATTTCAATATGATATTGTAGAGGGAGTAAAAGTAACTCAAGATCAATCCAAAATCAATGTCATATGAAGGCTAGCTATACCTAAAAATGAGGTGAGTTGGTAGGTTTTTGAAAATGATGAATAAATAGTGTGTTTTCTCATGTAAGAGGAAGAATTATGACATAAGAACCAAGGTAATTTTAAACACCAATATTATGATTAGATAGTGAAGCTCAATTATAGCAAGTTGTGTAAGGTACTTTTGACATTAGAGATCATATTCAATGCGGATGACTAAATGAGAATAGACAAGGTGAGTATATTTACTAAAAAAGAGCATTATGAGAGGGTAGAAATCTTTAAGGAATAATTATTAAAGTTAGGAAAGGTTAACATAGTAGAAGAGAGAGATGACTTTATTACTTTGTGTCAAGATTAATCAGATGTATTTGCATGGTATTACCATGACTTAAAAGGCTTTGATACCAAACTTACATAACATACTATAGAATTGGAAAGAAATGAAAAGTTAGTGAGACAAAAACAAAGGCCTATCAATCCAAAGGTGGAAGATCTCATGAGAATGGAGTTTTTCAAAATGATTGACTCAAATATAATATTCCCCATCAATCATTCCTCATTGTTCAAAAACCTTGTGCCTTTGAGGAAGAATAATGGGTAAATAAGCTTATGTGTTGACTTTAAAGACCTCAACAAGGTATCTTTAAGAGACCACTACCCACTACCCTTAATGGATTAAATAATTCAAAAGGTTTCAAGCTCTTATAGGTTATAATTACTTTATGGCTACTTTGGTTATAACCAAATATTTTTCAAGTAGGAGGAAAGGCATAATATTACCTTCACTATAAATTGGGGGTACTTATGCATATATGAAAATTCCCTTTGGATTGTCCAATGTAGGAGCAACTTTCCAAAGGGAAATGGATTTTACCTTTGAGGGTTTAATCAATGAAATTTTGCTCATCTACCTCTATGACATCAATGTATTCTCAAAGGACCTATCAGACCACATAGCTCACTTGAAACTTGTCTTTAATAGATGTAGGTAGTTTAGAGTGTCATTTAATCTTAACAAATGTATCGTTAATATCCATGAGGGTAGATTATTGGGTTATGTAGTGTCAAAATATGTTATTTCTATAGATCTTGAGATATTTGAATCTAATCTATCCTTACCCCTACCCAAGCATAAGAAATGCTTGTATAGTTTCTTGGAAAATATTAACTTCATAAGAATATTTATCTAAGGCTTTTTAGAGTTGGTCAAACCTCTTACTCACATGATAAGGAAACCCAAGGAGTTTGCATGGATTAAAGAGGGTAAGAGGAGATTTGAGGCCATCAAGGAGGCCATATCTCATTCCCATACACTTCTTAATCCTAATTTTATCAAGGATTTCTACTTGTATACCTTCTCTACATCAAATGCAATTTTTCCATGCTTATGAAGTAGAATGGTGAAGGCCTAAAATAACCCATTACCTTATTTAGTTGGGCCTTAGAGGGATATGAAGAAATATATAGTTTTGTGAATTAAACTTTTATTTTTTTTGTGATAGAGTTGAATAAATTTAGGCATATGGTGTCAAATAAGTAAGATCATACTCATGGTAGTACACCCAAGCATCAAAGAGTTTATACTCGATAGGGATCTCAATGAGAAAAGATATGGGTGGGTAAAAGAATGCATGGAATATGACCTTGAAGTTAGAGTCACCAATATTAATAGAGGTAGATGGTTATGTGAGCACCTTATAAAAAAGCTAAAGGAAGGCAAAGATCAAGTTTCAGTAGTCCATGACAGTTAATAAGCAGTTGCAAGCAATACCCCTCTCAGTTGGACACTTGATGTGATTCAATTTATTCAATCAGGACAATGTCCTACGATATTATATAGATATAAGAGGATGCACTTTAGGTTGAAAAATATACCCTATGTTCTGATAGATGGATTATTTTTTAAGAAGGGCATATGATACATGCTTTTGAGGTATATGGAATCATGCCAAGTAGACAAGTTACTTAAACAATTTCATGATGGCATTGATGGTGGATAATTTACTACTAAGACCACAACTTATAATATCATTATGTCTAGGTGATTTTGGCCCACATTATTTATAGATTCACACTCTTAGGTGAGGAAGTGTTCAAAGTGTTCCATGTTTAATAATAAGTAGAAGTTAGTTGCCCTTCCTTTATAACCAATATAAGTATAAAAAACCTTCACAGAATGGGGTTTGGATTTCATAGGTATGATCCATCACCCTTCAAATATTGGACAAAATTTGGTCATCATATCCACATACTACTTCATAAGGTGGGTTGAAGTAGTTTCCCTCAAAGAAGCCAATGAGAATTATGTCATGGAGTTCTATGATAACCTTGTGACTAGATTTAGTGTGACTTCAACAATCATTTCTAACAATGCCTTGGCCCTCAGTAGTGCCAAGGTATATGATGGGTATCTTTAACATGTAATATACCTAAAAACATCCTCTAACTATTACCCATAGGTTAATGGACAAGCAAATTCCATAAACAAGAACTTGTTAAGGATAATCAAAAGGACTATGGAGGATAGTCAAAGGGAGTGACATACTAGATTGAGGATTTACCTATGGGTAGAGTGACACCTAAAAAGGATAATGGACACTCCACATACCTCATTATATATGGTAGAGAGAAAAGACTTCCTATCTCCCTTTAGTTTCTTGTATTAGAGCTTGCTCGCCAACTTGAACTCCTAGAGGATGATACTCTACAAGTGAGGATGAATGAACTAAGATAGTTGGAGGAGACAAGAGATAGTTACATACACACCATGTGGTTTAATCAACATAAATTTAATAATTAATTTGATAATACAGATTCCTTTAGAATATTTCAACAAGGACATGTAGTCCTTAAATAGGATGAGGACCATGTAACTATAGGTAAACACTCCAATTTTGATAGCCTTTGGAGTGGACCTTACATCATCACCTTTTGTAAGGAGATCAATGTCTTTAAGATTTATAAATTTAATGGTGAGAGCCTCCCCATCCCTATCCATGGTAAGTATCTCAATTTCTACTACTAAATCTCTTTCATGTTCTTTTGTACATACATAGATAGGTTTGTCTTTTCCCTCCAAGTGCTTCTGCATAAGTGTCTTATTTATTGTTTGGTCTTGTAAGTTAGGTAGTTGTTTTTTGTCTTCCTTATTTTTTCCAATTGTTTGGTTATGTCTCATTGTTTCAATAGTGTATATAGGCAAGGAATAGTTTATATGTAGTCATGTTCTATTTGTTTAATCATCATGAATAAGTTTGATCATTTTAATGGGTTTTATGACCAAAAGTCTAGTCAATCCAGTTGAGTCACCATAAATGTTTTCACTTTCTACTCTTAGACCTAGAAAGTGCCCAAACTTATAGCTTAAATTCATGTTCCATCATTGATACTATAGTATTAGTTCATGCCATGAGTTGAAAGGATTATCTAGTCAGTCCACTATTTGGTCATGTTTAAAACTTACCTTGGTAGTCCTTATAGACATTTATAACTATTTTCAAGCTTAAGTCATGTAGTTTCATGGTGTTCAAATATTCCTAGATGACCTTATATTCAATTAGGAGGTCCCTTAACATGAAAAGGATGAAATGATGAAGATAATTTGACGGGAAAGTATGGTAAAGGTCTAAAGACACACTGATCATGCATGGTTATCAGTGGTATGATTGTCATCAAACCTTCAAGAAGTGTTATATGAAGTGTCATGAGGTCTAATTAAAGTTTCACTAACCATTGAGGTGTTCTATATGTATTAACATGGTGATCTAATTGATATACCTCCCTTTAAGGAATATACTTGAGTATAGTCAGTAGTTTTAGTCATAATAAGATCTATTTGGCCTTGATTAACCACTAAATCACCCCATAAACCTTGAAAGGACCTCATTAGCCTCATTAATCCATCATAGGATAGTTTCATACCTCATTTAGGCCCACTAACACCTTAGTCAATGTTAATTACTATCAAATGGGGCCCACACATGCCAAGTTATGACCTTTCAACTTCCTCAATTCATAACACTAATTCAAAATGTTTTTTTCCCTATTTTCCCTCCAGAATACATGCTAGCTACATTTTGTCTAAAACAAGAGGATCTATAGGAAAAATGGCAATTTTCAAGTCTTTATTTAATATTATAGATCCATACTATATGGAAAAACTCAATCAAAGGCATGGTTATGTAGAGGGAGCTCAAATATATCCAATGGTGAAAGGAGTAGTGTGTTTTAGTGTCTTAGGAGCTCAAAACCATTACTTCTCTACTTAGAGCTCACTAGTAGGTTCAGAGGACCCCTCAGGTTCATACTTATACCATATAAAAGAATGTGATTAGAGACCCAAGATATTACCCATGGAAATTAGACTCAATGAGATAAACATTTATGGCATTTATCTAGAGATTAATTTCCTATCCCTTATGAACATTCCTTAAGAAGTTAAGAAACTTCTATGTCTTTCTCATCTGCATAGGCCCATTTAGAGTCAATATTTTTCAAAATATTTTGCCTCATTTCCTAAAACTAATAATGGATCCTATTTCCTCAAGTATTGAGGAAACTTTCCATTGTACCTTCAACATTGGATTCACAATTTTGAGATTGTGTATTCTATAAATCTCTTTGACTAGTTTCTCTATATGGTCTACAGACTAGTTTGTGAAAAATATAGAGTTTGATACATTTATTAGGGGATATAAATAAGGTTGAAGAATTAGAAAGAGTGTTTCAAAGCTCATAATGCCTCTTTGTTTAATTGAAGCTTAAATACTCCTCTTTTTTCTTCAAAATACCTCAAGAGAAGGAGGTATGTGCATATGCAAAGGACACTATATGGTGTATTGTGTGTGTATTTCAAACACACCTATAGGGCTCTAATGTGCCCCAAAGGATATGAAAGATATGATAAAGTGGTGGTGGGACACCTTCATGTCCTTTTGAACATTTTTTCCAACCCCCCATAATGACTTCATAGTCCTAGCAAACCTCTTTATCTACCTTTAAACCACTCAGTCATATTTTGCAAAGTTCAAGGTTATTTGTAGATATTAAGTTATTTTTCAAAATCTTAGGTTTCACTGAGACCATATACACCTCACTCCTACCCCAAAAATTCCATGACTACTTAGGTATGTATAAGAATATTAGAAGGGTTGACGTGTGTTGACCTTAGGGGAAGTATTGTCTCCTTTCCATTCCATTTCCATGTTCACATGGTCTCACTATATCTTCACTACCATTAGATAGTGTTACACCCTATTTCCTTACTCTTCTCAATCCATATGTCTCCACTATCATCCTTTTTCATTCAATCCCATTTCTCGAATGGTTTATCATGTTAAGGTAACCTCCTTTATTTCCTAAAACCATTATGTGAAATAAGGTTGTTAGGTGTTGAACTTATGTGACCATATACTAATTTGAAGATGAAAAATGAGCACCCATAATTAGCCATTAAAGTCATTGTAGTAGGGCCTCAAAATGAACTATGTGAATCATTCAAGGTATAAATTTTGATATGAAAATCATGGAATATTTATTTTAAAAGGGATTTAATGTGATGTTGACCACCCATGCCCCAAATTTCAATCACTGTATAGGCCATCTCCTTCCTAACACAATCTTAGTAACAAACCCTGTAGATAGTCATGGTGGAGGAAGGCAATAGTTGGGATTACTAGAATATAGTAGAGTTTATATCACATCTAAACTTAAAGGAAAAATATATATGAAGGATATCAAGGTTCAAGTTTTCAAGAGTGTAAACTTGATGGACATTACCCCTGAAGATGTAGAATGATGTCATCACAACCATCAGACTATATAGGCCTATACAATTGTGAGACTAAAGTTGAATGAAAAGAGGGGGTTATAAAATAAGGTGGTTTTATAAAGATATTTCCTATGTTTAATGATCATTAAAATCATATGGTAAACATTAACAATAGCCACAAACACCTTAGAGTCCTTGCGTTTTGCTAAATTTTGTCTATTTCAAGTCTAAAGGAAAATAGAAAAGAATGATGGTGATAAGTGATTAGAATGAACCTAGATTAATTTGCACATCATATCTAGATGTTGTGAGCACACCCCTTTGGCTGGGGAGGACTACCTACAATTAATAAATCACTACCACAATATGTTTTTTAGTAGTTAAATGAGTGGGATACCAAGCTACGTGCTTGTTCTAGGAAGTGTGAAACTTCCTTATAGATGGTAATCCACCTTTAAGAGACAAAAGAGTAATAAATAACTAAAAGAGAGGTAAAGAGAGAGTGAAAGATAGATAATATTATCATTATTAATAACCTATATGCAACAAAGAGTGATAGGGTATAAGTGGTGTATTTTATTTTTATCTTAGAAGTTGTTTGGGTAGGTTTTGGAAAGGTTAAGGAATCCATAGTCACCAACATCGATAGGGAGTGAACGATATCAGTTATACTAATAAGGTCAGTGGTTAAGGTGACTAATGTCAGTTAGGCTATTAAGGTTTATAGGGGAAATAATTGTCTATTAGCTTACAGAAGGCTTTTCTAGGTCTAGAAAATGGTTTTGATCAGGTTTAAGAGGTTGGGGAAAGTTGTGTGTGTGTGTGTGTGTGTGTGTGTGTGTGTGTGTGTGTGTGTGTGAGAGAGAGAGAGAGAGAGAGAGAGAGAGAGAGAGAGAGAGAGAGAGAGAGAGAGAGAGAGAGAGAGAGAGAGAGAGAGAGAGAGAGAGAGAGAGAGTAGGGTTTGGGTAGATCTGGTCAAAAGTTTTATGTGTCAAGTTAAGGGGAAACAAGTGAGGAAGCTTTGTAAATCCCTCATGAGGGTTTAGTTAGAAGTGTGTAAATTAATTCATAGTAGATATAAAGTGATAGTAGAATAAATGTTTTAAAGACCTATAGAATAAGTGATGTGCTTAGTTGTGGTTACTAAATGATAAGTGCTAGATTGATGGTCCCTATCAGGGAATCCATACCTGAATACTTGAATAAAGAAAATAAGTGGGTGTTTTTGGTCCTCAAGAGCTTAGTTCTTGATTGCAATTAACTTATTCAAGATGAAAATAAGCCTAGATGTCTAAAGTTGAATGCTAAGAGCTTGAATGCAAGTAAGAATGAATTTTATTGATTTCTACTGACTTGAACTTTAGGCTAGAGTTTGGCTTATATCATCGATGTCAATGATATCATCAATGTTGGTCATGGGTTGACTAATATTGATGGCTCTAGAATAGTTAAAGCTTACTATTTTATCCTATTTTATATTTTTCTTCATGTTAAGTGTGGCACCCATTGTAAAATGGTACAAATAGGAGGTTAAGAAGGAGGTAGTTGATTAGGAATTTAGTTTAGAAGTGAGAATAAGTATTGGGTAGTTAGGATGAGGGGACTGCGTCTTTGAGGTGACTCATCAAGTGATAATTATTCATAGGGTGAGGTGGCCAAGTAAGGTGGAAAAAGGGGTTTTTGATTAACTTAATTAAGTATTTTAAATTAATTAAATGTGTGAGAGGTAAAAGCATGGGTTAGGGAGGTCAATTGTTATTATTTAAAAATGGGCTAAAAGGGGTTTCAACACAAGGAGTTACACATGTGTGTGTGACATAATTTTGGTGTCTAAATTTTCCCCTTTTTGTCTTGTAATTTATACTGACAAGTTTTCAAGATAGAAATAAGATTTAGATGTTCCAAGTATTAGATGAGGTATCCCCCCTCAAAATGAGAATCGATGGAGGAAAAACTAGAATCGGGTACCAGTTTGATAAAAAGGTAATTGGGTGAGTGGTGGATAATTGATTATCACTTTATATGCGTATACTACTATGAGATATAGTTGAAAAAGTTAATAATAGGCAATATTAAGGAGGAATCAGATAGAAATAACTAAAAGATAGTTTGTAAGTGATAGCTAATAGGTTATAACAATCAAATTTATAGCTCTAATGGTTGATGTGTCTTAGGTATTTGGGGTAAGAAGTACACCTAGGAAACACAAAAGGGTTTAATGTGATAGGATGGGATTGGTTACCATCTACAAAATTTAATATACATGTGTGTGCATAATATAATAGTATAAGCAGTCAAGACAAGAAATGCAATGTTGGTGTAAAAGGGTTAATGAATAAGGAGATATTCATGATCTCTAAGTAAAGTCATCATGGGTGAAGATTTAAGTAATCTCTAATGGTGTTTATTATGTTTGGGGAGATATATGTGATCTCCAATTACCCTATTATATGGGTAAAGTCTAAAAAGTTGGGGTTACTTTTTTGGGAAAAATAGTGGAGGCAATGGTGTCGACATCAGTGACATTGCTGATATTAGTAATAAATAGTGATGATGTCAGCATATTAGGGAAACATTGCTAATGTCAATAGGTGTAAG
Organism: Torreya grandis; assembly: GCA_037957365.1. Taxonomy (NCBI): domain Eukaryota; kingdom Viridiplantae; phylum Streptophyta; class Pinopsida; order Cupressales; family Taxaceae; genus Torreya; species Torreya grandis. The sequence goes on along the minus strand of JARHVA010003683.1, from coordinate 1,241,700 downwards.
AACCAGTGTTAGTAGATTAGGTCAATAATGCTAATGTTAGTGCTTGACCAAACCCAACAAAAGGGGATTTGGTGGCTGACTAAACTCATTTGAAACTTTGTGATTAGAGAGAAAAAAATAGAGCTTATAAAGTGACTGAGATGGAAAATCAAGGAGGGGACCCAATGGGAGGTGCACCACCATAACGGCTAACTATGTTAGCCAAGAGGAGATGGAGAGATAAGGTAAGAGTCTTTGCTAGTTGTTGTGAAATTTGATTTGGGTATTTATAGTTTTTAGGCTAATTTAGAGGTGGAGGTGTAGAAAACGTTAGTAGAGGGATAGAAAATAGTGTACATTAGTTTTAGGATAAATTAGGGGGTTATTTGGGTAGGTTTTTAGGTGAGATTTATAATTTTAGGTTTATATCATTCAGCCCTTAGGCCAGACTAGTTATCAATAGTGGTGAGGTCCATCGATGTTGACTGACACAATGTCAAGGTTGGCAAGTGTCTGATGATGTCAGCTAATACTTAAGCCTATAAAGCACCAATGTCAGCATTAATGCTAATGTCGGTGACTATGAATGACTAGAAAAATAAGAGAAACGGTCAATTTGGATCTCTAGTAGAAGTAATCAACTATCCTAATGGTTGAGCTAGCCTTAGAAGACCCTATGGTGACTGAGTATTACCTACATAGCCTGATTAAGGACCTTAGGCTAATTTAGTTTTCCCAAAGCCTAGGAAAAAGATCTAAGGTACAATAAAATGGTGCGTTAGGGGAAATGTGTAAAAAAGTAGGTTGAGATAGGTCAAGAGGTCTATGTCTTAAAAGATATGATATAGTTTCAAGGGTTAGGGATGTAGGTCATGAGGCCTAGAGTCATGATAGGTGGGTAGGCCTAGGGTGGAGAGAGAGGAAGAGGTAGAAAATCCTAGGGTAGAGAGAAAAGAGTAGGGTAGTTAGTTAGGTGGGTATATGGCTAAGCTAACCTCAGAAGACCCTATGTTAATTGAGTACTACCTACATAGCTTGGTTTAGGGCCTTAGTCCAATGTAGTTCTCCTAAAGAGAAGGGAAAAAGGTGGTGATAGAGTATATTACAAGGTATGTGACTTGATTTATGTGTGTATGGATGTAGGCAAGGATGGAGCTAACATTACCAGATTGTTTATCAAATCTTTTAACACATATGAGGAGGGATGTCACTCCTGACAAGTGGGAATACATGGAAACCATGGGGTTAGAAGGAGTGTAATGGTATTGTCAAGCCACTCAAGATGTGTCTCTTATGATAGTATTGATTGAGAGGTGGGATCACACCATCAACACCTTCCATCTACCAACTAGAGAGTTGACAGTGACTCAGGAGGACATTTAAAGGATTTTATGGCTACCACTCTAGGGTGAGGAGATCTTTGCATGCTCTAGAGAGGATCATGATATACACATGGTCACATTATATGGAGAGCATGTTAGTGAGGTGTCCTACCATTCAGTGAGTTTTATGTATGAGCCACTCTATATGGTTGATGAGGATAACATCAACTAAGTATCTTGATGATGATCTAGATCATGATGTATGCATTACAAAATGTAGATGGTGGTAGATTTGTAATTTCATTGACATGTATACTTACACAGATGGTTGAGTAGTGGACTATTTTTGCCTAGGGTCTAGTATTTTTAGCATAGTTATATAGAGAGATATGGGGTTTCAGACTATGATGGTGATAAATTTTATGTGTCAGCCATCTACTACATTGTTGGGTTTCTGATCACATCATGGTGACATGACCACTGGGGTTACCTACCATGATCCTAGCTAGCTTCAGGGTTGGTTTTAGACAATGGAGAAAGGGCATGGCATAAACCTAAGTATATGGTGTGTTTTAGGATATTGTCTATTATAGGTGCATGATTAAAGGTTTGATCCCTAATGATATTTTGTGGAGACCCTACCTAACATACCTAATTTTTAGAGGATAGGCACAATAGCTTGTTGGTTTGCAAAGATCATTATGGGTCAAGGGGAGATGAGATGGTGAGTTGGAGATGGTACTTGTGACATGGGTTACGAGGTAATTTGGCCTAGTTCAAGATATTCTACATACTTTCCTTTGATATAAGAGGGATAACATAGAGGCACCCCTACCATTTCCCTAGGAGATAGATGGGCCAAATTTTGAGGAGCTACCAACAAGGCTAGGTGTTGGAGATATAGGTTGTACAATGGCATATATAGCTTGGTGGGTAGGTTTACATCCCATGGTGGAGGTCAAGAGGCCACCACCAGATTTATATGGGTTGGTGAGAGAGAGAGAGGGATGTAGTGGTATAGGATCAAGATACAATAGTGCAGGATAGAGATACAACCCAAGCACAAGTATTAGATTTACAAGGGTAAATGGTGATGTTGTAGGGTTAAATTAGGGCACTATAAGGCTAGGTTGCAACACTACATGGATAGTTTATAATCTTACAGGGTTAAGTGACTATAGTGACAATAGAGAGGGATAGTCTAAGATAAACAAGTCAGGCTGATCCTCCTCCACCTCCATAGGGACCAGTATAGACTAGGCCATCATTAGGTGCTATGGGACCCCCACAAACTATATATATGATGAGATATATGACTTCCCTGGATGAGATTACCTACTATGAGAGGGCAATTAGAAAGTTTCTATAGATTTAGAGATATTCAGATTTTAGAGAGTAGGAGATGTCTATGTCATGTGCCATGGCTTCTAGCTCATGCAAACACAAATAGGTGGAGAGTGGAGATGACACTACTTTCTCACAACCATGTGGAGATCCTTGAGGACCTTGAATGTTAGAGTTTTCCATTTTTGATTATATATGTTATACGTATATCGGCTTGTGAGCCGAAGATGTGAGATGTATATTTTGAGAGAGAGATGATATTATGATGATGTAGTTATGGACATGTATTGATCCTATATATATATATATATATATATATATATATATATGAGATGTTCATTTATTGTTATTTTGAGATGTATGTATTGTGATAGATGATGATGATATGGATGATGATTATTTTATGCCATGTTAATTTTGATGTTAATGATGATCATATTAGTTGAGTTATACTAGCATTATCCCATATATGTGATGTTATATGCATAGTTGGTTTGTTAGTTTCATCTTAGAATTTTTCCATATTTTGTGATGGTGTATGCTTAAAATGAATAAATTGGTTATGTTAGTTTATTTCAGCATTTTTTCATATTTTTGATGGTGTATGCATAAAATAAATTGAGTAGACTTTGTTAGTGCTGGTATGACATTGTTTCTTCATCTCAATAGAGAGATTGACATGTGATGTGGATGGAAAAATAAAGAGGTAGAATCCTCATGTAAAGACCATAATTAGAACATAAATAGGCTCAGGAAAATGATCCTTTTGCATGCCTTATATCTTTGAACCATTGTGTTTGTTAGAGAAGCATCATGTTTACCTTATATTAAGTGAGCTTCACAGTCCCTTAAAAGAGCATGAGGGGAAAAATGGTAAAATGAGGGGAAAAATAACATAACCTATGAAGTAGGGATGATATGCCCTTGTTGTGGGTTACTCAAGAGCTAATATAGGCAAGCCCACGACTTAAGATTTTTTTTTTGCTTTTAGTCATGGACAAGACTATAGAGGCTTAGGAGTTTTCCACTTTGAGGGAAAAACCATACCACTACATAAGTTAACTAAGTGTATATTAGTAAGGATGAAGAGTAAGGGAAATGAATGTAATAGGGAGTGCTGAGGTATAGAGATATACCAATCCAAGGTAGCACTTGAAATAAATATAGGGAAAGTGTGAAGTAGTAATGCATCATCATGCCCTATTAAATAAAAAGCATGTCTAAATGCTTGCAAGTGCTGTTGTGGGTCCTCTTTACTATATAAATGAGTAAATTTAGGGAGTTCTCATTGGCTTGGATAAGGGAGAATAGGCAAATAAGGATGGATTGGTTCATTACATATATGATCATAAGATAACACATTCTTTGAACCAAAAATAGATGTCTCTAAATTAGACATCTTATCCATCAGCATCTTAATGAGGTCTAGAGGGGGATTACTTTGGGGAATACCTCCTAATTTATAGGGAACCTAACAAGAAGCAGAGGGAGCATATGACATAGCTTCCTGAGGTTGTGTTGGAGCAACATAAGGATAATGAGTCATATGCTGGGGTGTAGAAAGAAAATGGTCTTGTCCTATTAGGTTAAAGACTATGCTTTGGTTGGTTGTTGTTATTATAGGTTGAATTATTGGCATGGTTAGATTGGATGAAGGGTGAGTCATAACTCAGGTAATTATAGGCATGAGGGTAGATGGAATAGGTACCATTAAATTTTGAAATGGGGTAAGACTTGATTGAACTGGTTATGGTTGTCAAAGTAGGGAAGTCACACCAAGGTTTAGGTGGGATTGGGTAGTTGGCAATGCAAACATTTGGATATTTTTTATAGTTTTGTTACTCATCAAAGTGGTGGTTTGGGTAACCATGGGGAAAATAGTGGAAGCAATTGAAACTGAGGTTGTCTCCATTAGAGAGGTTGGCATACCATAGATTGGGTCAGCCAAATAATTATTGGTTCAGCTCATATCAAGGTAATGTTGAAGGGATACCACATTATGATCAAGAAATTTAGAAAAATCTTGATCTCCCTTAGGCACAATGGGAATTTGGTTGGGGATAGGAGTATGCTCTGTATCTAAAGTATGCCCCATGATAGAATCAGAAGTGAGAGGGGAAGGTGGAAGTGGTTTCTAGCATGTGTAATTGGAAATAGTTTTGGCTTGAGCTCATGTCAATACCATGTAAGAGGAAGTATAAATGGTCTTACTACCTTGTATTAGAAATAAAATTAGGAAAAACCAAGTTTGAGTGTGGGTAAGTGGGTTATTTTAGCTTGTTATTTTGAGTAGATGAAATTTACATAGTCATTGATGTCAGTCACTTCACTGATGTCGATAGGAAAATTTTGATGATGTCAGTGGATTAGCTAATGTTGGTAGGTAAAATATGTTGATGTTGGTAGGGTTAACTAATTTTGATCACTATGATATCCTAGGATGTCCCACCTAGCGTGCCAAAAATGTTTCACTAAATTTTGTCTATTTCAAGTCTAAAAGAAAATAAAAAAATAATGGGGATAAGTGATTATAATGAGCTTGTATTGGTTTACATGCCATATCCAAAAATTATGAGCACTCCTCTTTGGCTGAGGAAGACTACCTGAAAGTAAGAAAAAACTACCACAAGATGTTTGTTAGTAGTTAAATGAGTGGCCTGCCAAGCTACGTGCTTGTTCTAGGAAGTGTGGAACTTATTTAGATATGATAGTCCAATTTTGAGAGATAAAATAGTAATTAATAAATAAAAGAGAGGTAAAAAGAGATAATATTATCATTATTAACAACATGTATGTAGTAGAGAGTGATAGGGTGTAGGTGGTGTATTTTGTTTATATCTTAGAAGTTATTTGGGTAGGTTTTAGAAAGGTTAGGGAATCCATATCCATCAACATCAGTAGGGAGTGACTAATATCATTTATACTACTAAGGTTGGTGGTGAAGGTGATCGATGTCAGTAAGTCTACCGAGGTCGATAGGGGCAATAATTATCTAAGAGCTTGTAAAAGGCTTTTCTAAGTTTGTAAAAAGGTCTTGATCAGGTTTGGGAGGTTAGGGAGAGTTATGAAAGATAGAGTATGGTTGGGTAGATCTAGTCAGATTTTTGGTGTGTCAAGTTAAGGGGAAACAAGTGAGGAAGCTTTGTAACTCCCTCATGGGGGTTCAGTCAAAAGTGTGTAAAGTAATGCACAGTAGACATAAAGTGATAGTAGAATAAATTTTTAAAAGACCTACAAAATAAGTGATGTACTTAGCTATGGTTATTGAATGATAACTTTTAGAATGATGGTCCCTATCAAGGAGTTCAAACTTAAATACTTGAATAGAGAGAACAAGTATTTGTTTTTGGTCCTCAAGAGCTTAGTTCCTAATCATGATTGACTTACACAAGATGATAGTAAGCCAATATGTCAAAATTTGAATGTCGAGAGCTTGAATGCAAGTAAGAATGAATTTTATTGATTTCTACTGACCTAAATTTTAGGTTAGATTTTGGCTTATATCACTGACATCAGTGATCCCATCAATGTTAGTCGTGGGTTAGAGAAGCATTAGCTATGTGGACACCTTATGCCTTGTATCTTTAAACCATTATGTTTGTTAGAGAAGTGTCAGTTGTGGGGATACCTCATCCAATACTTGGAGCATCTAAATCCTATTTTTGTCTTGAAAAATTGTTTATACAAATCACAAGATAAAAATGGGAAAATGAAGACACCAAAATTATGTCACACACACGTGTAACTCCCTATGTTGAAACCCCTTTTAGCCCATTTTTCAATAATAATAATTAACCTCCCTAACAATGTGAAAAGGCCAAAAATAGTAAGCTTTACCTCAACACTCCCTTTTCTCATTTACCCAACTCACACAAATATTCTTAGACCATTTTTATATTAAACTTTCTATGAAGGTTTCTATAACAGACCTTTATTCTATTAGACAATTTGATGATGAGTCTATTGTAGATTTTGTCACTCATTAGAGAAGCTTGATCAATAAACTCTCCTTCTCCTTACCCAAACCTAAGCTTATTGATCTATTCTCAAGGGAATGTACTAAGCACATCTCATCCACACTTTGAGTACCATCTCCAACTCACCATCTCATCTCCCCCTGACCTATAGTGAGCTCTGCAAACTAACAAGATGTTGTCCTTTTTTTCTAAAAATTAGGTATGTTAGGTAGGGTCTCCACAAAATATCAAAAAAAATTAAGAAAATTCATTCTTACTTACATTCAATCTCTTGGCATTCAAATTTTGACATCCTATCTTATTTTCATCTTGTGTAAGTCAATCATAATCAAGAACTAAGCTCTTGAGGACCAACAGCACCCACTTCTTCTCTCTATTCAAGAATTTAGGTTTGGACTCCCTGATAGGGACCATCAATATGACACTTATCATTTAATAACTACAACTAAGTACATCACTTATTTTATAGGTCTTTTAAACATTTATTCTATTATTACTTTATATCAATTATGCATTACTTTACACACTTTTAACTGAACCCCCATGAGGGAGTTAAAAATCTTCCTCACTTGTTTCCCCTTAACCTAACACACCAAACCTCTAACCAAATATACCCAAACCATACTCTCTCTCTCTCTCATAACTCTCCCCAACTTCCCAAACCTGATCAAAACCATTTCCTAGACCCAAAAAAGCCTTCTACAAGCTCCTAGACAATTATTGACCCTACCAACCTCGGTAGCCTAATTGACATCAGTCACCTTCATTACCAACCTTGATAGTATAACCAATATCAGTCACTCCCTACCAATGTCTATGATTATGGATTCCCTAACCTTTACAAAACCTACCCAAACAACTTCTAAGATACAAACAAAATACACCACCTACACCCTGTCACTCTCTACTGCATATAGGTTGTTAATAATAGTAATATTATCTCTTTCCCTCTCTCTCTTTACCTCTCTTTTACTTATCATTACTCTTTTGTCTCTTAAAAGTTAACTGTCATCTCTAATGAAGTTTCACACTTCCTAAAACAAGAAAGTAGGTTGGGAACCCACTCACTTAACTACTAACAAACATCTTATGGTAATGCTTTCTTACTTGAAATTAGTACTCCCCAGATAAAGAGGAGTGATCACAATGTTTGGATATGGCACCTAAACCAATCTAGGTTTATTATAATCACTAAATCAATATGAGGTCAAAATTTGAATGCTGAGAGTTTGAATGCAAGAATGAATTTTCTTGATTTTTGTTGGCCTAAACTTTAGGTTGGAGTTTGTATTATATCATCAATGATAGCGATTGGTTTGGACAAAGGGCCAAATGACCCAAACCCAACATTATAAATTTCACCTAAAAACCTACCCCAAAAACCCCTTAACTTATCCTAAAACTAAACTACCCTATTTTCTACCCCTCTACTAATGTTTTCTATACCCCCACCTCTAAATTAGCCTAAAAACTACAAATACGCAAATTAATTTTCAAAAAAACTAGTAGAGAATCTTACCTCATCTCTCCTTCTCCTCCTGGTTGGCACAGTTGACTCTTGTGGTGGTGTACCTCCCACTGGGTCCCCTCCTTGATCTACCATCTCAGTCACTCTACAAGCTCTATTTTTTTCTCTCCAATCATAAAATTGCAAATGAGTTTGGTTAGCCACCAAACCCAATTTTATTGGGTTTGGTCATCCACCAACATCAGCATTATTGACTTAATCTACTGACATTAGTGCTTGCACCTACCAACATCGGCAATGTTACCCTAATGTGCCAATGTTGAAACTCTTTATTATTTATATCGATAATGTCACCAATGTCAACACCATTACCTCCACTATTTTCTCCAAAAAAGTAACCCCAAATTTTTAGACTTTACCCATACATTGGGGCAACTGGAGATCACATATATCTCCCTACCCATGATAAACACCATTGGAGATCACTTAAATCTTTACCCATGATGACTTTTCTTGGAGATCATGAATATCTCCTCACTCATTGACCCTTTTACATCAACCTTGAATTTCTTGTGTTGACTGCTTATGTTATTCTATTATAGTTGGCTATTATGCACACACATGTATATTAGGTGTTGTGGATGGAAATCAAGCCTGTCCTATCACTTTCAACACTTTTGTGTTTCCTCGGGGCACTTCCTACCCTAGATACCTAGGACACATCGACCATTAGAGCTATAACTTTGATTTTTTTGACCTATAATCTATCACTTACAAGCTATGCTTTGGTTATTTATATCTGAGTCATCCTTAATCTTTCATGTTCTTAACTTTGTCAACTATAACTCATAGTAGTATACCCATATGAAGTGATACTAAATTCTCCACCACTCACCCAATTACCTTTTTATCAAATCAGTACTCAATTTTAGTTTCTCTTTCATTGATTCCCATTTTGAGGGGGGATACCTCATCCAATAATTGGAGCATCTAACTCCTATTTTTGTCTTGAAAACCTTTTAGTATAAATTATGAGACAAAAAGTGGTAAATGTAGACACCAAAATTACATGGCACACATGTGTGTAACTCCTTGTGTCAAAACCCCTTTTAGCCTATTTTTTAATAATAATAATTAACATTATTGACCCATACTTTTACCCCTCACACATTTAATTAGTTTAAAATACTTAATTAAAGTTAATTAAAAACCCCTTTTGCCACCTTACCTGGCCACCTCATCCTATGACTAATTCTCACATAATGAGTCACCTCAAAGACCTGGTCCCCTCATCCTAACTACCTAAGACTTATTCTCACTTCCAAACTAAATTCCTAATCATCTACCTCCTTAACCTCTACCTCCTTAACCTCTTAATTTTACTATTTTATAATGGGTACTACACTTGACATAAAGAATAATAGAAAACAGGCCAAAAATAGTAATATTTACCTATTTTGGGGTCACTAACATCGATCAACCCACGACTGACATTGACAAGATCACTAATGTTGATGATAACTCCAACCTAAAGTTCAAGTTAGTAAAAATCAATAAAATTCATTCTTACTTGCATTCAAGCTCTCGACATTCAAATTTTGACATCCTAGCTTATTTTCATCTTGTGTAAGTTAATCATAATCAAGAACTAAGCTCTTGAGGACCAATAACACCCACTTGTTCTCTCTATTCAAGAAGTTAGGTTTGGACTCCCTGATAGGGACCATCAATCTGAAACTTATCATTTAATAACTACAACTAAGTACATCAATTATTTTATAGGTCTTTTAAACATTTATTCTACTATCACTTTATATCGATTGTGCATTACTTTACACACTTCTGACTGAACCCCCATGAGGGAGTTACAAAGCTTCCTCACTTGTTTCCCCTTAACCTGACACACCAAACCTCTAACCAAATCTACCCAAACCATACTCTCTCTCTCTCATAACTCTCCCCAACTTCCCAAACCTGATCAAAACCATTTTTAGACCCAAAAAGCCTTCTACAAGCTCCTAGACAATTATTGACCCTACCAACCTTGGTAGCCCAACTGACATTGGTCATCTTCACTACCAACCTCAATAATATAACCAATATTGGTCACTCCCTATCGATGTCTATGACTGTGGATTCCCTAACCTTTACAAAACCTACCCAAATAAATTCTAAGATATAAACAAAATACACCACCTACACCCTGTCACTCTCTACTGCATATAGGTTGTTAATAATGGTAATATTATCTCTTTCACTCTCTCTTTTTACCTCTCTTTTAGTTATTCATTACTCTTTTGTCTCTTAAAAGTGAACTGTCATCTCTAATGATGTTTCACACTTTCTAAAATGATCAAGTAGCTTGATAGCTTGCTCATTTAACTACTAACAAACATCTTGTGGTAATGCTTTATTACTTTCAAGTAGTCCTCCCCAGCCAAAGAAGAGTGCTCACAATGTCTGGATATGGCACACAAACCAATCTAGGTTCATTATAATCACTAAATCAATATGAGGTCAAAATTTGAATGTTGAGAGCTTGAATGCAAGTAAGAATGAATTTTATTGATTTTTGTTGACCTAAACTTTAGGTTAGAGTTTATATTATATCGTCAATGGTAGCGATTGGTTCAGACCAAGGGCTAAATGACCCAAACCCAACATTATAAATTTCACCTAAAAACCTACCCCAAAACCCCCTTAACTTATCCTAAAACTAAACTACCATATTTTCTACCCCTCTACTAATGTTTTCTACACCCCCACCTCTAAATTAGCTTAAAAACTAAAAATACCCAAATCAAATTTCACAAAAACTAGTAGAGACTCTTACCTCATCTCTCCATCTCCTCCTAGTTGGCACAGTTGACTCTTATGGTGGTGTACCTCCCACTGGGTCCCCTCCTTGATCTACCATCTCAGTCACTCTACAAGCTCTATTTTTTTCTCTCCAATCATAAAGTTGTAAATGAGTTTGGTCAGCCACCAAACCCCCTTTTGTTGGGTTTGGTCATCCACCAACATTGGCATTATTGACTTAATCTACTGACATCAGTGCTTGCACCTACCAACATTGGCAATGCTGCCCTAATGTGCCAATGTTGAAACTCTTTATTATTGATATCAATAATGTCACCAATGTCAACACCATTACCTCCACTATTTTCCCCAAAAAATTAACCCCAACTTTTTAGACTTTACCCATAGATTAGGGCAACTGGAGAACACATATATCTCGTTAACCATGATAAACACCAATGGAGATCACTTAAATCTTCACCCATGATGAATTCTATTAGATATCATGAATATCTCCTCACTCATTCACCCTTTTACATCAACCTTGAATTGCTTGTCTTGACTACTTATGCTATTCTATTATAGTTGGCTATTGTGCACACACATGTATATTATGTGTTTTGGATGGTAACCAAGCCCATCTTATCACTTTCAGCACTTTTGTGTTTCCTATGGGCACTTCCTACCCTAGATACCTGGGACACATCAACCAAAAAAGGTACAACTTTGATTATTTTGACCTATCAGCTATCACTTACAAGCTATACTTTGGTTATTTATATCTGAGTCATCCTCAATATTTCATGTTCTTAACTTTGTCAACTATAACTCATAGTATTATACCCATATGAAGTGATACTAAATTCTCCACCACTCACCCAATTACCTTTTTATCAAATCAGTACCTGATTTTAGTTTATCTTTCATTAAATACCATTTTGAGGGGGGATACCTCATCTAATAATTGGAGCATCTAACTCTTATTTTTGTCTTGCAAAATTTTTAGTAAAACTTACAAGACAAAAAGTGGTAAATGTAGACACCAAAATTACATTGCTCACATGTGTGTAACTCCTTGTGTCAAAATCCCTTTTGGCCTATTTTTAAATAATAATAATTAACCTTCCTAACCCATGATTTTATCGCTCACACATTTAATTAGTTTAAAATACTTAATTAAGTTAATTAAAAACCCCTTTTTCCACCTTACCTAGCCACCTTGCCCTATGACTAATTCTCATTGAATGAGTCATCTCAAAGACCTAGTCCCCTCATCCTAACTACCTAAGACTTATTCTCACTTCCAAAATAAATTCCTAATCATCTACCTCCTTAACCTCTTAATTTTACTATTTTATAATGGGTTACACACTTGACACAAAGAATAATAGAAAATAGGCCAAAAATAGTAAGCTTTACCTATTATGGGGTCACTAACATCGATCAACCCATGACTGACGTCATCAGGATCACTGACGTTAGTGATATAAGCCAAAGTCCAACCTAAAGTTCAAGTCAATAAAATTCAATAAAATTCATTCTTACTTGCATTCAAGCTCTCAGCATTCAACTTTTGACATCCTAGCTTATTTTCATCTTGTGTAAGTCAATCATAATCAAGAACTAAGCTCTTGAGGACCAACAACACCCACTTGTTCTCTCTATTCAATCATTTAGGTTTGGACTCCATGATAGGGACCATTAATCTAATACTTATCATTTAATAACTACAACTAAGTACATCACTTATTTTATGTCTTTTAAACATTTATTCTTCTATCACTTTATATTGATTGTGCATTACTTTACACACTTCTGACTGAACCCCCATGAGGGAGTTACAAAGCTTCCTCACTTGTTTCCCCTTAACCTGACACACTAAACCTCTAACCAAATCTACCTAAACCATACTCTCTCTCTCTCTCTCATAACTCTCCCTAACTTCCCAAACCTGATCAAAACCATTTTCCAGACCCAAAAAAGCGTTCTACAAGCTCTTAGACAATTATTGACCCTACCAACCTCGGTAGCCTAACTGACATCAATCACCTTCACTACCAACCTCGATAGTATAACCAATATCAGTCACTCCCTATCGATGCCTATGACTGTGGATTCCTTAGCCTTTCCAAAACCTACCCAAACAACTTCTAAGATATAAACAAAATACACCCCCTGCACCCTATCACTCTCTACTACATACAGTTTGTTAATAATGGTAATATTATCTCTTTTACTCTCTCTATCTTTACCTCTCTTTTAGTTATTCATTAATCTTTTATCTCTCAAAAGAGGACTGTCATCTCTAAGAAAGTTTCACACTTCCTAGAAAAAGCACATAGCTTTGCAACCCACTCATTTAACTACTAACAAACATCTTGTGGTAGTGATTTTTTACTTGTAGGTAGTCCTCCCTAGCCAAAGAGGAGTGTTAATAACATCTAGCTATGGAACATAAACCAATATAGGTTCATTCTAATCACTTATCCCCACCATTCGTTTCTATTTTTCTTTAGACTTGAAATAGACAAAATTTAGCAAAATATTTCTAGCACGCCTAGTGGGACCTAAACCCATAATTGCCTGATTAGAAATGTTTCACTAAATTTTGTCTATTTCAAGTCTAAAGGAAAACAAAAAATAATGATGGGGATAAGTGATTAGAATGAACCTAAATTGTTTTTCACATCGTATCTAGACATTGTGATCACTCCTCTTTCACTGGAGAGTACTACCTGCAAGTAATAAAGCACTACCACAAGATGTTTGTTAGTAGTTAAATAAGTGGGCTGCCAAACTATGTGCTTGTTCTAGAAAGTATGAAACTTCCTTAGAGATGATAATCCACTTTTGAGAGACAAAATAGTATTGAATAACTAAAATATAGGTAAAGAGAGAGAGAGAGTGAAAGATAATATTACCATTATTAACAACCTATATGCAGTAGAGAGTGACATGGTGTAGGTGGTGTATTTTGTTTATATCTTAGAAGTTATTTATGTAGGTTTTGGAAAGGTTAGGGAATACACATTCACCAATGTTATTAAGGAGTGACTGATATCATTTATACTACCGAGGTCGGTGGTGAAGGTGACTAATTTCAGTTAGGTTGTTAAGTTCGGTAGGGGCAATGATTATATAAGAGTTTATAGAGTGCTCTTTTAGGTCTATAAAATGGTTTTGATCAAGTCTGGGAGGTTAGGGAGAGTTATGAGAGAAAAGTATAGTTTGGGTAGATCTGGTAAGAGGTTTGGTGTGTTAGGTTAAGGGGAAACAAGTGAGGAAGCTTTGTAACTCCCTCATAGGGGTTCGATCAAAAGTGTGTAAAGTAATGCACAGTAGATATAAAGTGATAGTAGAATAAATGTTTAAGAGACCTATAGAATAAGTGATATACTTAGCTATGGTTAATGAATGATAAGTTATAGATTGATGGTCCCTATTAGGGAGTCCAAAACTAAATTCTTAAATAGAGAGAACAAGGAGGTGTTGTTGGTCCTCAAGAGCTCAGTTCCTGATCATGATTAACTTACACAATATGAAAGTAAGCTAGGATGTCAAAAGTTGAATGTTGAGATCCTGAATGTATGTAAGAATGAATTTTATTAATTTTTACTAACCTAAATTTTAGTTTTTAGTTTAGCTTATATCACTGACGTCAATGATCTCATCAATGTCGGTCATGGGTTGACTGATGTTAGTCACCCTAGTAAAGGTGAAGCTTACTATTTTTAGCCTATTTTCTATTGTTATTCATGCAAAGTGTGGTACCCATTGTAAAATGGTAAAAATAAGAGGTTAAGAAGGAGGTATTTGATTAGTAATTTAGTTTACAAGTAAGAATAAATCTTGGGTAGTTAGGATGAGGGGAGTAGGTCTTTGAGGTGACTCATTAGGTGAGAATTAGTCATAGGGTGAGGTGGCCAGGTAAGGTGGAAAAAGGGTTTTTTAATTAACTTAATTAATTATTTTAAATTAATTAAATGTGTGATGGTTAAAATCATGGGTTAGGGAGGCTAATTGTTATTATTGAAAAATGGGTTAAAAGGGGTTTCGACACAAGAAGTTACACATATGTGTGTGACATAATTTTGGTTATTAAATTTTCCCCTTTTGTCTTGTACTTTTTAATAATAAGTTTTCAAGATAAAAATAGGATTTATATGCTCCAAGTATTGGAGGATTTATATGCTCCTTGATTAAGGCCATGTTCAAAGTTACATGTCTAAGTGCATTGATAACAGGCAATTTGGAGCTATTTTGAACTAAAATGGTGTTGTACGACCCTTCTAAGAACAAAAAAACATTTAAAATTATTAAAAAATATGGTCATGACTTACTAAAGAGGCCCACATGTTCACTTGGCTAGGAAAAATAGTTGGTATACCCATTATTTTATCTCAAACCAAGGCTTGTATGTGGCAAGCATACATTGAGTTAGAGACCCATCTAGGGTACATGAGGTATATAATCATTATGGGACCCATAGATGGTATTATTATAATTAATAATGATTTAAAACATCCTCTAAAACCCTGATAAGGTCTAACACTCATATTTTTAATAAAAAACCTTGGAAATGTGGTGACACAATTAGGCAGAAAGCCTTACACACAGACCTCAATGCCATTTTGGGACCTTTGCAAGTTATGATAACCAATCCAATGACCAAGGTGAGGAGTGTGAAAATTTTTTAGACCCAAAAAATGGGTTTAAATATAAAATAGGTGTGAAAATTGATCCAAATACCATAAAACCTAGTTCAATCCAATCTACCTACATACAGGCAGTTCGAGGGGCATGTTCAAATGTTTACCTACTCTACCTCAAGCATCCTCAGAGCCAAAGCTCCTAGGGAGGTTTAAGTCTCACTATGGACTAAACATACATGGTATATTGATTAGTAATAGGGGCTAGGCTCTATGAATAAATTCTAATAAAATAAGTCCTCAAATCTATCTACAAATAACCCTAACCTAACATTATAATGCTCATATCTCTAAGGAGCCTTTGCATGGGAATCTAGCCTATTAATGAGATATGAAGGGGTAAATTCCATAAACATCCATGGACTTTTTTTTAGGTTTGTATGTATGTACTCTATCAACCATCATTAAGATGGTGGACATCTCAAACCCTACACAAAGCCCAAAAATGACCTAATGATGAAATATCACCCTAAAACCCATCCAAATAGAGGGATTCAGCCATGAAATGACCTTTAATGTATTCTAAGGTCCTCTCATCACCATCATGGATCCTTGGTTATCACGTGTAGGGTAACATTTGTATGGAGGAGTCCTAAAGAAGCTAGTTTAGGCTCAAGGATCAAGATATAAAGAATATTCATAAGAAAAATAAGTTAAATAAGGGATATTGACTCTCAAAGAACCTAAAAAAACCTCTAAGTGTTCTCCATGCTGACCTCCATGACTAGTTCATCAAACAGGGAGGTGAAAGTATTAAAAACAAGATTATATGCATCCTAAGAAGGATAATTGGCATAATAAAGGTAATAATGCTACTTTATAAGGTATCTATGGTGTTTTCCTAGTCATACATGAGGAAAATATGGTGGATATCTCCAATATACAAGCCAAATTTCATGGATTAGGTCTATAGAAAAGACAAATATTCAAACCCCATTAGCATTATACTTTCAAAAGGTGAAATAAAAGTTAGGTTGGGAAATGGGAATTCTCCCAAATCAAAGAGAGAAGAATACCATAGTGTTTGAGGGCCCTAGGCTAAGTTCAAGCTCCTAGGTAAGTCATCTAAGTGGATATTTCTGATTGAAGGCACACAAAGATTATTTAGAAGTTGGGTTCTTCACACAAGGAGCACTTTCAAGTGTTTATCTTAGTTTGAGGATTATACATGGAGAGTCTAAATGTTCATGGGAGGTGAGAAGACTTATTGGCTAGGGATTAGTTTAGTTAGTTTAGAAACCCAAGATTAGATCTCCATGAACCAAGCCTAAAACTCCTAATCCCCTGAAAACATCCCTTAAACCCTAAAAATGACCAATCTAGAGAGGTTTAAGGAAAGATAAATTCTTTTGCTCATATTTCTAGTTTATCAATTGAATAATGTAGGCAAATTATAAGATCTCTAACTCATGGTCTTAGATGGTACGGAAACTATATAGACATCTCCTAAAAGGACAAATTAACAAGGTTTCAATCATAATTTGCATTGCACAGCTCAAGGAAATTTTATAAATCATGGGAGGATAAAGTTTAGGACTTATTCTATTCGTTTAATGTTAAAGTAGCTCATGGAACTAACTGGAAGTGTTCTTGTCATCTCCATCTATGATTCTAGTCTATGAGGTAATCTAATTGGCCTAGTCATGCAAAGCTAATGTGTATTTATAGGTGAAGGACTCTTAAATAATATAAATACCAATTCATTAAAGGTATTTAAAGGATCATCTAATTCTCATCAGGTGAGTTTGGAGCCTAAGTTCAGCTATTGGATTGTAATATACCTATATAGGGGTATATATTGTATATTGGGGGTAGAATAGTAGTAAAATGAATAGTAATAATAATTCCATATGTATATGAATAATTAGTTGGGTAGATTATAATAGTATAAATAAGAGACCATAGTCCATTGTAATGCATCAAATAAATTAACTAAATAGAGCCTTGCTCTAAAGGAGGTAGCCCCCTTGAAGAGGCCCATGATTCGGAGTTATTCCTTCCATAAAAGGTATTGGTGTTTGTGTGTAATCAGCATTTTGAGATTAATATATGTGCATTGGATTGATATTCTTTGAGGTTCTTTTCATTTCATATCAGATCACTTTCTAGGGCCATTTCTATGTAATTTTTTTCTTATAAGAGATTGAGGAAATTAGAAGTTTGTAATTTTGTTCATCGTATGCTTGCACCTTGTCTTAATGGGATCTTGGTGATCAAAAAGTGGATAGAAATTGTGGTTTGGGTTTGTGTATGAGAGGTGTTTTTTTATATCTATTAAGAGATTATTTTTTTAAAATTTCAAGTTTTATGGATCCAATTGGACATATGAAGCTAGATCTCCTATTCTTTACAAGTTCAAGTGCAAAATTTTATTTTTTTGTCAAACAAATATGACTGTGCTTTTGTAAAATGCTCATAGATAGTAGCAAATTGATCCAAACAATTTCTAGGTTTGGTGTGTCTCTATTATAGCTTTCTATCATAGTTTTAATTTTTTAATTTTTTAATTTTGTTTAGTATTGTAAAATTTATCTTAGTTTTAGTGACTAATAGTTTATATAATAATAATAATACTAATAATAATAATAATAATAATAATAATAAAGGGAAAAAAGTGTGTTTTTAATTATTGAGTCCATCTTTAGGTTGTCATGGATATTTCTATTTTATCTATATCATTGACTACACTACATCAAATTGGCATAGTTTGAGAATATCAAACAATATTTGAACACCTCGTGAATTAGATTGTAGGCTTATCTACTAAATTCTTGCAACATTATTTTATCAATGGACTTCAATATAAGGTTTAAGTAGAGGTTTAAATGTGTCAACCTCAATCCATGATGGAAGCATGGCGCTTAGTTAAGATCTCTATAGACTGCATCAATTGGGAACTCTCAAAGACATCTTCCTCCTAGCATCCCAATATAACACCACCTCTTCAAGTCATCAAATGTCTCACTGAGGAGGCCACTAAGTCCCATCTATTTTCACCACTATCAACACCAACAAATCTTGAGTGGGAAATAGTAATAACTAACATGCCTAAGCCAACTACTATAGATCCTAAGCAAGGAATTCAAGCTTTGAATCTATTAGATAATAATGCTAAGGGGGATGACGGGTATCCTCAATCAATGCATCAAGATACCTATTTTGTGCCCCCTTATTCTAGTTTTGAGGTATTAATTGTCAAGTTTCAACTTTTTGTGATTGACTTTAACCTCATGTTTCAAGATGAGGTTACTCCATCCATCAATCTCTATGCACTTCACCCTCATGTTGTAGTGTTTGAGTTTACATTATGGTTTTACATTTTCACATCCCAATGCCAGAAGAAGAAGTGGAAACCTAGACAAATGCATATTTGAGCCTCCATTTGGTTAGCATCCTATTTTATTATGTAATTTGTGTCATGTTTTGAGGGTAAAACATTTTTAAGTGGGATGGAATGTAATATACCTATCTATGGGTATATATTATTTATTGGGAGTAGAATAGTAGTAGAATTAATAGTAATAATAATCCCATATGCATAATAATGATTTGGGTAGATTATAATAGTATAAATAAGAGGGCATAGCCCATTGTAATGCATCAAAGAAATTAATTTTAATATATCCTTGATCTAAATGAGGTATGCCCCTCTAATAAGTCCATGATTCAGAGTTATTCCTCCTAAAAAAGGAATTAGTGTTTGTGTGTAATCATAATTTTGATATTAATATATGTGCATTGGATTGATATTTTTTGAGGTTCTTCTCATGGATCACTCACACAGTGGATATGAGCATAAATATGGATAACAAACCACAGAAGCCTAATTATCATGGAAATGGAAGGATCTAGTGAGTAAAGGGTGGCATAAGTTCATTGATGGACCATATCCATGAATTATGATAGTCATATCAAGCCTACACCAAAATGGGAGATATTATGGTAGGTCAAAGGTAATTTCATGAACCATTTAACATGCATATTAAAGGAAAGGCTACCCAATGCCTTAAAGAGACACATTTACACCCCATGTGCATTGCGTAACTACCAAAGGAGGGAATTTTGAGCTATTTTTAAAATCATCAAGGCATGAATGAGGTCAATTGAAGGATTTAAAGCCTATAAAATTCCATAATGGGCTCATCAATGGTGTGTCAATGCTAAGGAGAGGTATAATCATGTGTAACTACCCTATGCCACTTTGCACTCATTGATAACCTCTCTTATGCCTATATTTCTCTCTCTTGTCTTCCAAATTCTCTATAAATATAGGCATTGAGCTCTTATTTGTCATACCTTAACTGGGTGTATCAAATCTCTACCAAAATTAATTTGTAAACTCTTTTAAAGAAATTAAATATGTCATGGAACTAACTAGAAGTGTTCTCATTAGGTGTTCTCATCAATTTAAGGAGTTAAAACCTCTATAATGCCACAATGGGCTCATTAGTGGGGTTTGAATACTTGAGGAGAGGAACAAGCCTATGTAACTTACCTATGCCACTTAGGAATCATTGATGACCTCTCTTATACCTATATTTACCTCTCTTGCCTTCAAAATTATCTATAAATGTAGGCATTGAGCTCTTTTTTATCATCCCTCAGTTGGGTGTAGCAAAGCTCTACCAAAATTACTTTATAAACTCTTTTGATGTGATTGAAGACAATTTTAGATTCTTGTTGAATGTTAATGTGCTTATTGAGAGTTTTATATGTAGATGGATTCGTTTTTTTGTCATTTACAGGTCCATTCATGTACCTACATTCAAGTTATTAATTTATTTCAAGTTGTATGTTATGTTAGTAGGTAGGAATGTTCCTTAAAGTGTCACAAGTTACTAGTATCTCAATATAGGTCTAGATTTAGTCCTCTAAGTGGTAGAATATATTAAAAATTTATATAAAACACTCATTATTGGAACATTAGTGAAGGTTTTGATAAATCATTATCTCCATTAGGTTCATCAATAGTTGTTAAAGGAAGTGATTGATAGTGGATCCTTCATCAATTGGTGCATCACCACCTAGAGTAGATTTTTGCATTAGTTTCCATTTATTTCCCTTTTCCTTATGATAGGTTTACATCTTATAAAGCTTTGAATTGTAATATTATGAGAGCTATCCCCATTAAAACTAGATGTGTGACCTAAAAACTAGGTAGCCCATATCTTAAGTTCACTCCCTTTTTAGACTAGGTTTGAGGATATGACTTGAACACTTCTCTCCTCAACTAGGGTGTAACCTAGAACTCCAAAAGATACCTCAATGGGAATTATCATAAAATCAAGGGGATTTTGAAGGCATATCATTAGAGATACCTTCATGCACAAGTGGTGAAGGCCCTTGTAATTCCTTCAAAGTATCTCCTAGGAGATACCTTTAAAACATGCACAAGAGTGGATTTCTCCTTCAAGGTATCTCTTAGGAGATACCTTCAAGTTACCATTGAAGGTATTACAAGGCCCTTGAAGTAATATCTTATTAGATACCTCAAGGTTGAATTTTCCCATCTTTATTAAGGTGTATAATGGATTCAATGAGTAAATATGTGTTTAAATCAAAGAAGGTAGTTATCAATACATTGATTGTTATGTATAATGTCTCTTATAGATCTTATCGAGGTGTCAAGGTGTATTAATTGTAATATTTAATTTGAAACCCATCAAAATTGTAGACATAACAAGAGCAATAAGGGAGATTTGAATAAGGTAGATCCTTCATTGCATCATTTTATATGAAATGATTTTTTTGCACTTATCATAATAGGCAACATTCACATTGAATCACTGAATTACTTAGAATATTGGCATCTCAACCCATATTTCATAAATCAACATATAGTATATTATAATGTTGAGTAAGTATGCATCTAAATTAATGAGATCCTTTTGCTAAGTAGACATAGGTAAGGGGTATCTGTGTTGTCATATTCACCTAGGCACGATATTTGTAACAAGCCTATCAAAGTTTGTATCAATCCTATCAAAGTCCATAGCTCTCTTGATGAAGTTCGTAACTCACCTGATGAAGTCTATATCTCACCTATTTATGTCCATAAATCACTTATGGAAGTTTGTATCTCAGATGAAATGTTATATTTTTAACTAGAATCTTCCTTTAAATCCATGGAATCTTGATAAAACTCTACTATCACTATTACATCATATTATAATACTTGTATATACAAAAATAAAGAACTAAAACATAAAAATGGTTAAAACAAATTGTTAATAATAATGACCAAGACTCACATAAACTAAGTGGCATAAAATTACCTATCTTCTACCTTAGACTAGTTATAATTCCTAAAGATGCATGTAATGCTCAATCCAAATGGTAGATTATCCAATAGGAAGGAGATATTATGTAGATATCATGAGTCATATTTTGCACTAATCATTTCCCCCATAACTTACCTTTTGAAAGTCTCATTGAAAACTATTTTCTTCTCTCCTCATCATTATAGATCCTATGATCCAACATTTTACTAAGATCATAGACAAAATAGAGTGCTTCTAACACCACTTTAGATGGGTTTGTAAAACCCATATATGTCTTAATAAAGTAGAGCCACTATTCATATGGTTCAGGTCTCTATTTTGTTATATTCTACCAAGGATACATATGAGTAATTAAGATAGGTGGAAAAAATCTCATTTCAACCCAAAAATTCCATCCTCTTGTATTGATTACATTGATGATAATCTTAATGATAGCCTCAGCCCTTTAGAGAGTCCATCTAATGTTTGAAGGGAAGATGACCTCCCTTATTTTCAATAAAATAGATAATAGGATCCATCTATGACTAATTTATACAACTAATTTTTAAAATTGATTCTAATTGAATAAGTTAAAATTCGTGATATTTGTTGATTACTGTCATTGATGTCAAAGGTGCATCTTACATGAGGTTGATGTCATTGAGAGAGTGTGCCTAGTTATCAATGTGTTAATGTGACAAGGGGAATTGATAGAGTGATTGTCATTAAAATATGTTTTCATGCAAGAGAATTTGAAGGCAAATAATGTCTTATATCTAATGGGTTGATTTCTTTGTTGAGGTCATGACATGGAAGGAACAAGTCAAGGCACCAAATGCATTAGAAGTTTGAGTCTAGTCATTTCATGGTAGAAGTATGATCTGGTGGCATGATAAGGTGAGTGACATAAAGCATGTGAGATATTTTAAAGGATGTATGAACATGTGTATGATATTTTGATGCAGTCCTAAGTTTTTTAAAGTGTGCCTATAGAGGTAGAACCTTTAGTCTAGGTCTACATTTAGACCTCTCTTAAACCCTGGTTGGCCTAATGAGGCATAAAGATAAGTTATCAAGGAAAGTTTGCATATGTAATCATGGAAATATTTATGTATTGTATTTTATTGGTTATTAATTTTGTTTTATTTTTTACATTGTTTACAAATACATAGGTAACAAGTCTTTGAGGTCAAGTGCTTAAGTAGCCTAAGCCTAGTCATGACATGAAGAGACCTTGTGAGAAGGTATGAGTATGATGGCCTGATGAGATGAGTTTAAATATGCATGATTTGTTGTATTAGGTTTATTTATCATTTATTTGAGGCATTAGAGCACTCGTGAGAGTATCAAGGTGAGCCTACAGGAGTAATACCTTCAAACTAAGTCTGAACCTAGACCACTCTTAGACCCTACCTAGCCTAATGAGGTATCATAATATATATTAAAGGCATATGAAGTATGTATGGTAGTTTTTAATAATTATATAGGTTTTTTTAATTATGTTAGTGAGGTGGATAGTTTAAGTAAAGAGGCATAAAGGTCAGTTTTAAGGCCTAAAGTGGTTTTCAAGTCGAGGTATAAAGAGCAAAGAGAGAGAGTGTGGCCTAATGAAGGGTCATGATCAGATTTGAAGGTATTTTATCTCATTTAGAAATTGATATAGGTTATTTATGTTTTTTAAATTTTTTTCATGAATTTCTTGGTCATATTTTTAAGGAAAATATATGAAATGTTGTTTGGAGGTCTCTCAAGTGCTCAGAATGAAGGGTTCTCAACCCGATAAGGATTTTCTTGTGCTCATTAGATTGTTAGACATTTTAATGGGAACCTATTAATTTCATGTAATATGTGTAAGTTTCCTATCTAAAAATTAAAGGCATTATTTTTTAGATTGATGGGATATGCTTTATGAATGATCATTAAGAGTGGAAAAGGGTTTAAACCCTCTTAAAACCCTAATAAAGACCCAATGTTGAATATGTTTCTTAAAAGTGATTAGTATAGATTAATTTTCTCAATTAATATATTTTATATTGTATTCTAATCTCCTAGTTACCTATGGGTGGTATTGGTTAGAGAGAGGAGAGAGAATGTTAAGTTACAAGCTTATTTTTGAAGAAGTTATTGTAGAAGTCAGAATTTGCATTAGACATAATAAGAAAATGGATGGAGGAAGAAGGTAGAGAATAATGTTTAATTTAAATGAAGGTTTATGGATATTTTTAGTCCTAAAATGTTATAAACTATTCATCCAAGTTATCCAGTCACTAATAGGCATATTAGAGCAAAACCCATGCAACAATGAGAAGATGAATTAGGATGTGTTTTCATGATATAATGATGAAACCAAGTGCATGGATATGTAGTTTAGGAATTTTAAGATAATTTAATGATTTTAGTAATATTTTTAAGTGATTTTTTTTGTAAAAATGTTGCTCACAAGTTGACCTATCTGGTTCAGGTAAGATAGTGAGATATAAGGTCATGAGATTGGTCTGAAAGACCAATAGTTTCCACTAGACCATATGATGTTTATATTTTAATATGTTTTGGAGATTTCATAGGATCATATTCATGAATTTTAATTTTTTTAAAGACCCTATATGTGTTTTTAATGTCAATGGTTCATGATTATGGCAGTTCTGAGTAAGCAAGTTGCAGTGATAAGTTTGAGGATCTATGCCCTGCATTGAAGTGTCTAATGCATATGGTGATATTTTTGAGGTAATTTAAGTTATTTATAAGCTATTTATTATCATTTTTGTGTTTCTAAATAATTATATATATTTAGTTGTTCAATATAAACTTTTATGTGTGTTTAAAGGATTATTGTGAACAGTCCTAATAGAGTGTTTCAAATGGTGGTTGGACATAAAAAGGATCATGGTGATCATAAAATTTTGGATAGGTCATAATTTTTTTTAACTAATATTTATTTATATGGAGGTTAAATTTGTTATAAATAATCAAATGGTAACATGTTACTAGATAGACCTAATGCAATTAGGTTTCCATGAGACCTAAAAGTGAAATGAGGCCTATTAAATCATGTCAAAAAAAAGGGACTAAAATATCATTTTATTAATTTAAAAAATATTTCCTAAGACCTATTTATATGTATGACCTAAAATTTTAAGGGTGTATGGCTAACTAAGTGGTATATGAATAAGGAATGGTATATATATAAGGCAGTTTTATACCTATTTAAGTAAGAAGAGAGCAAGAAAATAAAATAACACATTGTTGAGTATAAGGAGATATTGTATAAAATAAAAGTAGTGTAAATTATCTATAATTAATATCTGATAGTGTGTCTACATATTAATATCAAGTTTATATGACCTAATCAGTCTTGAAGAGACCTAGTTGAGCGAAGAGGCTTAGAAGGTAGTTTGAGAGGGATAAGAATGTGAAGAGATAAATAAGATGATAGTCATATATTGTGTGAGTAAAATTATGTTATTAAGGTGATAAAAATAATTATGTGGCTGATTTTGTGTTGAGTCATCTAAGGGTTTGGTTCCTCAATTGAAATTAGGTATTTGTTAAAGCTTAGTCAAGTGGGTGCTTGGCTAGTTGGGGTTGGTACTCCATGTGAAGTTGGTGATTCAATAAAAAAAATTAACCTTATATTAATATATTCCATTTTTATATATAAATATTTTTTTACTCCCATTGAGTTTTTCCAACATATGTGATTTGTTCTTGTGTTTCATGCTTATGTGGATAGTTACCTATGCCTTCTAGATCTTTATGTTTGTTTGAATGGTTCATGAATTCTTAAGTGTAATTTAATGAATTTTTTTTTAATAATAATTCACCCTCATACCCCTCTCAATCATTTTACTTTGAAAAATTAGGTCCTTTGAATTAGGCCTACCATCTTAAAGGAGATCCTAGAAGCAAGGATAACTTGTAGTCAAGTTCAAGGAGGTTTTTCTAGCAATAAGGTTCCATTATTCAATGGGACTAATTATAAATTTTGGAGAATAAAAATTAGTAAATATATAATTTAAATGGGCTGTGACATATGGAATTTATTGGTGGATGGATACACTCCACCTCTTACACCACCAATAAACATAATAAGAAATAATCAAAGTGAGAGCAATTCCAAGGCAATGAATTCTATTCTATGTGGCCTATCATAGTTATAGTTTATGAAGGTGATGCACTTTGAATAATCCAAGGTGATATGGGACATTTTAATATTATCTATAAAAGGATACACCAAGGTTAATATGGCCAAATTACACACCCAAAAAAATCAACTTGAAATTCTGAGTATGAAGGAAGATGAGAGCATTGCATCCTACTTGTTAAGGGTTGATGAAGTTGCCAATGTCATCAAAGGTCTCAAAGAAGAAGTGAAAAATTATATACTTTTACAAAAGGTATTGAGATTCTTAACTTTTATATTTTATTCAAAGGTATCTAAAGTAGAATAAATGCAAGATCTAGACACATTTCATATGGATAGGCTTTATGAAATCTTGACTACCTATGAGATGAGAAAAAATGAAGGAAGACCTCCCAAGAAGGAAGAAACATTCAAAGCTGAGAATAAGTCAAAATACAAGGAGGTCAAGGATGAGGTATGTTCAGATATTGATGATGATGAATTGATATCCATGTTTATTATAAAATTAAAGAATGGTTTTTGTAAGTACAAGGGTAAGTTACCTTTCAAATGTTTTAAATATGGTGATATTTGACATTTTTATTGCAAATGTCCTCACAATCATAAGTCTTAGAATGATGAAGAAGTTGATGAACCTCATGATGATGATAAGAAGTCTTATAGGTCTAAAAAGAACAAGAAGAGTTTCAAAAAGTATCAAGGTAATAAGAAGTCTTTCAAGAACAATAAAATCTTGTATAGAAAATAATATAGTAGTTCTTTTGATGAGTGTGAAAGGAGTGATTTTGAAAGTGATGATGAAGGTGTTGATCAGGGTAACAATGAAGTTCTTTTCATGGCCAAAGAAGCAGGTTGATCCCAAGAAAAAGATTACATGATTTTTGGAGATATGGTTGATGAATCAGATGAAGAAGAAGCTGAGGTGAAATTTGAGGTAGAACTGGTAAGTGCCTTAGAAGAATTAAAACTTGTAAAGAAGAATCATAAATTCAAGTCATTAGTTAAGGACTATGAAGATTAGATTTGTTTGTTTAAGGAGAGACTAAGTAACACATACAAGGAACATAATGAGATCATCAATTAGGTTGAAGCTTAGATGGAGATAGTCACTAATAGAATAAAGGATAAGGAAGAAGAATTCACCATGTAGGAATCAGAAATGGAGTCATAAAGGAAAAAATAGATTAGGCATCAGTCATGTTGAAGACACATTAGATATATGAGAATAGTACTGAAGTTATTAGTGATATTTTAAGTATTCAAAGGTCTCTACATGATAAGTCAGGTATTACTTTCAAAGTAGATCAAAAAGAGAAAAAGGAGAATGCTAATGTGAATAAGAAGGTTAACCTTAATAACAATATCAACTCTTTCAGATAGCCTAATGCCATAAGGTATGCATATTCATTCAATGGTTACTATTTCTCATGTAGTCAATTTGGTCATAGAGAAAGAGAATATAGAAGATCCTCCAAGAATGAGAATTTATGGGATTATGGGAGGAGTGATTAGTTAAGTGGTATGTACATAAATGTTGTTTTATACAATTGTCACAATATGGGACACATTGCAAGATTATGTCCTAAAGTAGTTATAATTTCCTCAAGACCTAACAAGGTATATGGATATCTTAGAGTGAATAAGAAGGGTCATACATTGGTATGGAAGCCAAATAAATTCAAGACTAATCATATTGAGCCTAATGGTCAAAATGGATTATTTTCTAAGATAGATAAAGGATTAGAAGTAAAGGAATGTAAAGAACAATTGTTATCTATATGTGTTGACAAGGTAGTCAAAGAGAATAAGAAGGATGACAAGGTTGATTATTAGAATGCTTCAGTTAAGACTAAGTGGATTCTAAGGAGGGACTATCAATCTCATGATTACAAGATAGCTAAAGAAAGTGGCTTGGAGATTTGGTAATCTCCTAATTTCATGGAATTTTTGAGATTTATATGGAAAGGGGTGACTCTATTAGGCCTCATGGAGACACTCCTCTATTTATAGAAGCATGAGGTTGTAGTCAAAAATGGGATTCATCTTGAGATAACTTTAGGTTAACTGTGTTACAAGAATTGTGTCTAGAGACATATAGAATATGGATTGGTCTGCAAGACCAATATGGCCATAAGAGATAAGTCAAATGTTGTTGATAGAGCTATAAATGTGATGAAAGCTTGTGTAGTTGATTGGTATATGAGAGGTAAGCAAAAACTTAAGTTTTTAATAGTTGATTGCTTGATTTATGTTGAGAATTAGTATTGGTTTCAATATGATTGAATATTATTGATAATGGTTTATGAGTCCTAATGACTTAAATTATGATCACAAGCTATGAGGACAAAGGGGGAGATAATAAGATGATTCATTAGCTTCAAGAACAAATATGATGGCCTAGTGAGTAATCAAGAGTTTGATCTATATCAATCATATCAAGGACAAGGTGAGTTTTCTTATGTATCTAAATTCATCTGAAGAGAGTATGTAGTTAAGGGGATCTTTGTATCTCTATGTTGTTCATTAAAATTTAGGTCCAAGGATCAGACAGTAGTTTGTTGAAGACCTTTTGTCATTTATGTCAAAGGGGGAAAAAGTTTAGAATAAGGGAGAAGTTTCTTATTGAGAGAAGTTTCTAAGAGTGGTTTCCATCAATGAAAAAGGGGGAGATTGTTGATTATTTTCATTGATGTCAATGGTGAATCTTGCATGAAGTTGATGTCATTGAGAGAGTGTGCCTAGTTAGTAGTGTGCTAATGTGACAAAAGGTAGTGATGGAGTGATTGTGATTAAAATAATTTGTCATGAAAGATAATTTAAATGAAAATAATGACTTATATATTCTTGGTTGATGTTTTTTTTAGGTGATGACATGGAAGGAATAGGTCAAGGCATCAAGTACATTAGAAGTTTGAGTCTAGTCATGGCATGGTAGAATTATGACCTAGTGGCATTATGAGGTGAGTGATCTTAGGCATGTCATATATTATTATGGTTTTATGAGAATGAGGTGTTGATACACTCATAAGTGTTTCAAAGTTTCCTTTAGAGGTAGAACCTTCATTCTAGGTCTTCATCTAGATCTCTCTTAAACCCTGCCTAGCCTAATGAGGCATAAGATCAGTTATCAAGGCAAGTTTACATATGTAAGCATGGATAGAGGTATATAGTGTATTTAAATGGTTATGAATGTTTTTTTATTATTTTCATTATTAGAAAATGCATAAATAATAGGTCTTTGAGGTTAAGTGCTTAAATAGCGTAAGCCTAGTCATGGCATGAAGAGACCTTGTGAGAAGGTATGAGTATGATGGCTTGGTGAGATGAGTGCACATAGGCAAGATTGGTTGTATTAGGTTGATTAAGAATTTATGTGAAGCATTAAATCACTCATGAGAGTCGTAGGGTGAGCCTACAAGAGTAATACCTTTAGACCAAGTATGCACCTAGACCCTTTTAGACCTTGCCTGGCCTAATGAGGTATCATGATCTATTTTAAAGGTATATGAAGGATTTATGGTAGAGTTTAAGCATTAGAGTGGTTTATTGAGTATGTTAATGAGGTGGAGAGTACATGAAAAGAGGCATGAAGGTCAATTTTAAGGGATAATGTGGTTTTTAGGTCAAGGTCTAGAGAGAAAAGAGAGAGAGAGTGTGTGGCCTAATGAAGGGTCATGATAATATTTCAAGGTGTTTGAGATCATGTAAGAATTTACAAAGGTGAGTTATGTTGTTTTAAGTTTGTTCATGTATATTTTGGTCATATTTTGAAGGACAATGGATGAAAAATTTTCATGGGAACCTAATAATTTCATGGTATAGGTGGAAGGGTCCTATATCAAAATTAAAGGCATTAGTTTTTGGATTGAGGGGATATACTTTATGAATTATCATTAAGAATGGAAATAGGTTTAAACCCTCTTAAAACCCTAATAAATACTTTATTTTTAAAATTTTTCTCAAAAGTGATAAGGATTGATTTATTTTATCAATTAATATATTTTATCTTGTATTGTAATCTCCCAAGTACCTCCAATTGGTATTGGTTAGAGAGAGGAAAGAGAAAATATTGCCTTATAAGCTTGTTTCTAAATAATTTATATTAAGAAAGTATATGGAATAATAAGGTAAATACTCATGTTTCATTTATATGAAGTTTTTTATACATTTTCTAGTCCTCAAATATGTTAAACTAGTCATCCAAGTTAGCCAGTTGCTAACAAGCCTAATGGTGCCAATTATGAAAAACTTAGGTAGTAGTGAGAAGATGAATTATGATGTGTTTTCATGATATAATGATGAAAAAAAGTACATGGATATGTTTTTTATGAATTTTAAGATATTTTCACACTTTTAATAATCTTTATAGGTCATGTGTGTGGTGAAAACGTTGCTCATAAGTTGACTTATCTGGTTCAGATAAGATAGTGAGATATAAGGTCATGAGATTGGTATGAAAGACCAATAGTTACCACTAGATCATATGATGTTTATATTTTAAGATGGTTTTTATATGTCAAAGGATAATATTAATTCACTATAATTATTTTAAAGTCCCTATACATGTTTTTAAGGTCAATGTTTCATGATTATGTTTTTGACAATCTTGGCAATTCTGAGTAAGCAAGTTGTAGTGATGAGTTTGAGGATCTATGCCATAAGTTGAAGTGTCTAATATATGTGGTGATATTTTAAAGTTAATTTAGGTTATTTATATGGTATTTATTTTCATTTTTATTTGGATGAATGATGTTTTATCTTCAGTTGTTTAAGATAGACTTTTATGTGTGTTTAAAGGCCTAATGTGAATAGTGCTAATAGAGTGTTTCGAGTGGTGGTTGGACTTAAAAAGTATCATGGTGATCATAATATGTTGGATAAGGCCAATTTTATTATTTTTTGAAATAATATTTATGTATATGGAGGTTAAAGGTGTTTCAATGATTCAAATGGTAATGTGTTACTCGACAGACCTAATGCGATTAGGTCTCCATGAGACCTAAAAGTGAAATGAGGCCTAATTGAGTCATGTCAAACCAAAAGGGACTATAATATAATTGTATTCATGTACACAAGTTTTACAAAGACATATTTATATGTCCAACCTAAAATTTTAAGTGTGTATGGCTAACTAAGTGGTATATATAGAAGGAATGATATATATACAAGGCCATTTTAGGCCTATTTGAGTAAGAAGAGAGGAAGTGAATAAAAAAGCACATTATTGAGTATAATGAGGTATTTTATACTATAATATGAGTTTATATGATATATAATTAATATATTATAATGTGTCTATGTATAAAGATCAAGTTCATATGACCTAATCAATCTTGAAGAGACCTAGTTGAGAAAAGATGCCTAGAAGGTAGTTTGAGAGGGATAAGAGTGTGAAGAGAAAAATAGTATGATCATCATCTATTATGTGAGAAGCATAATTTTCAAAAGGTGATAAAAAAATATGTGTTTGAGTTGGTGTTGATTCATCTAGGGGGTTGGTGTCTTCTTGCAAGTACGTTCTTGCTAAAGCCTAGTCAAGTGGGTGTTTGGCTAGGGGTTGGTGCTTCATGTGAAGTTGGTACTTCACTAAATTTGTTTTTTACCTTATATGAATTTAGTCCATTTGTATAGATAAATATTTTTTTTCCCCTTGAGTTTTTCCCACATATATGATGTGTTCTTGTGTTTCATGCTTATGTGGATAATTGCCTATGTTTGTTAGATCTATATGTTTGTTTGAATGGTTCATGATTTCTTAAGTGTAATTGAATGAAATTATTTTGAATAATGGTTCACTCCCTACAAATAATTAATATTAAAATAATATTTTCATGAATGGCATGTAAGTAATTATCATGAACCTCTAGCCTTTGAAATGAATAGCTCCTAAACTAGTTAAGAGACTCTTTAGCACTATGAAATTGAGGCTTGATGCATAGGCCTGCTTATTTTTTTATATTCAAATAATAATTATTTATCTCATCCCATGAAATTTTATGTATTTAATGGAATGAGAGATCTCAAATTAATTTATTCAATAGAAAGATTTACCAAAATTCCATTGGTATTCCCCATTATAATACCACAAAGATAAAACTCACATAACAAGTCTTGATTGTCTAGGGTACTTCTATTGTATACTTCCAAAAATTATTAAAGATTATTAATTTCATGAGGAAATCCAAAATACATCCTAAGTATTTTTCATCTACAAAATTTCTCATGAAAAAAAAATTGTAAGAAGGAGAGGGGATTTTATAGGCTAAAAGCTTCTCTCCCAACTAACAGGGGAATTGGAGGGTCTATTTAACTTGATTAGTTTGTTTTTGTTCCTATGTGATGTGTTCTTGTAATTTATTATTATATTTTTTAAGCATTATATTTTATTATTATATTTCCCTAAATTTTAAATAGGTTTGATCCCAATGACTCTTAACATTATAATAAGACATAAGGGTTTGATAGGCTTGGTCTACTTTGGATCTAAAAGGGACTGTTTGAGACACTACAACTATTGCTCTCACCAAGGATCTTTTTTGTTGTTATAACTAATGAGATTTATCCTAAGTGGAATTTTTTACTTTTTTATCTCTTTCATGTAACTCCATAGCATTACAATCTCATCCTTAGATTCATTTACTTTCCTTTTAAGTATTGTTGCTTCATCATTATTTGTCAAGGAGTGCTCCTTAAAACTTTTTTTAATTTACATTAAGAATGAGTTAGCATTATAAATAATTTGTAATGAATATACCATAAAAACAATATATTCTTATTGTTTCTTGACTTTAGCTTCTAGTTTTGATAGGGTGAGAACATTCTTAAATCTTTTTTCCTAAGGTAAATTATATGTTTGGGATTCCTCACTACTCATAGGAGCTTTACCTTTGTCAATGTGTGGCTATGATGGATAATGTGTATGGTTTGAAGTGAATGATGGATTAGATTCATCAAAATCCTCTTGTTGGTGAGGATTTTATTCCTCTTCTCTATCATTTACAAGGCTATAATGAGGCTCTTGATGTAGAATACTAAGCAATTATGTAGCATCCCTTTCATCATTAGTAACTGCAAGAATCATTTTCCATATTTTCCTATTAGGATCAAGTAGAGGAGTGAATTAATTTTATGGGGTTCAAATCTTCCTCATTTATTACCTCTATAGATATTGTATTTGTACCTATTTTAATGTAGGATATTCATCTATGATAGTGATGGGTTCTTGACACCCTACATGATTTAGATAAAGTATAGAGCTAATGTCAGAATCTCTAGGCTTTAGTCTTATTTTAGGTTGTGACTTCTCAATCATAATAATAGGAACTCCAAGGCTATGTGTAGAAACCATTGAAGTTGATCTTCTACTCCTTGTTGATTATGGAGTCACTATTTTAGAAAGATAAGCCTTTTTTTGGCCTTAGGGTTAGAAGTAGAGGCTTCTTAAAGTGATCCTTTGATAGTTTATAG
This sequence comes from Torreya grandis, assembly GCA_037957365.1. NCBI lineage: Eukaryota > Viridiplantae > Streptophyta > Pinopsida > Cupressales > Taxaceae > Torreya > Torreya grandis. The sequence continues at coordinate 1,208,234 of JARHVA010003683.1, read as the reverse complement.
CTACTTTTTCTCTATGGTTTTCAAAAAAATAGTCCATGTCACTTCTCCATTATCCTTATTAAGAAAATGGTTTTAAATAATTAAGTGTATCATACCATGGTGATGGATGGAGGCAAGAATGCTAACATATTTCATATCCATAATATGAATAGCTCTCACCAAATATGATGGTAAATTGATTTTTTTTTTGGATTTGTGGAGACCATACCTCAAATTAATTAGTATTTTCATGGAATCACAAAAAAACACACTATATTTCCCATCATAGGTCAAGTACTTAATTATCTAATAGGTTATGTATTTCCATGAATCTAATAGGGTTTCTTTATTTATGCCCTTGGCCTTCCCTGTGTGATCTTGAACACACTATGCTAGAGGCTCCCATTCTTCATGAAAACTCCTGATGAGATCATTGAATGAATACCCTCCTACTATCCTATATCCTTCATCTATAATGCTTGATATTTCACTAATCACTTAATTTTTGACTGCAAGTTGAATACCCTTCACTACGATGGAATTTTATTTCAAATGGAGGAGAAAATACTTAAAAAATGTTTCACCAAACCCTTCGAACTTCTACAAGAATTTCATCCATCAATCAGCTTCAAACACAACCCTATCTCTATCATCTCTCATTATTTCATCCATAGACTCTAGATCTGATTTTTTTCTTCTTCCCCATAGCTAAATTTCCAATTTTACATAGGTTAAAATGGACTTGTACAAGTTTTAAGGTTTTGATGAGGGAGAGATGATAAATGTGATATGACTAATTTAAAATACTAAAAGTCCATGCCATGAGGGACAAATCCTACTTGCATTCAAAGGATTCACTATCTCCTCTTCACATTCAAAGGATTCATTATATCCCATGTTTATAGGGAGGGAAATAAAGGGATTGATCGTATGGTAAATATAAGGGTGATGGGTGATTCACATAAACATTAGATGAGTGATGTGGATCTCCTAAAATGGGTCACTCTTATTATACAAAATGAAAAACCCCTCTCATGTTTGTGATATGACTAAATTCTCAAAATCCATGCCACAAGGGACAAATATTGACACTAGGTGCTATTTAAGGATTTACTGATTTCATACTCTCTTCCTCACATGCAAAGGATTCACTATTTCTCACATGTATAGGGAAGGAAATAAAGGGTCTAATCATATGGAAAAAATAGGGGTTAGGGGTGATTCACATAAACATTAGATGAGTGACATAGATCTCCCAAAAGGGGTCACTCTTTTTATATAAAATTAAAAACCCCTCTCATGTATGTGATATGACTAATTTAAAATTCTCAAATTTTATACCATGAGGGACTAATCCCAATGCTAGGTGTTATTCAATCATTCATTCATTAAATTTTATGAGGTAGCATGAGGGAAAATTTCACCACCCCAAATAATAATAGCCTATAACATGCTTAAAAATGACTTTTCAACTTAGTCTAAAATGGAAAATATTCATAGTATCCTAAATATATCTAACAAATGAATGATGCGAAGAGATAGAGACATGGTGGAACCATTAAAACCCTCTCACACCATGACACTTGTTTACTATGATTATTTATTTACATTTAATAAAAAATGTCTACTTTCCCCTCATATTCACCATTTGGGTCCCTATTGAATACAAGTAAGCACTAAACAATCCTAATCTCCACCATTTCATTATCTCGACCATGTCATAACAAAAAATCTAGGTTTATGTCAATCTCAGTGATTTCATAACTTAAAGCGGTAAACAATGATTAAAAGGGCCATGTCAAGTAAAACAAATCACACATTTCAAATACAGTAAAATAATACATTAAATAGATTAAATACCTAACAAAGACCTACATAAATGATATTAAAAAATGGGGTCAATGCTTACATCACTAACACCATAGTAAACCTAATTGTCCATACAAGAATTTTTTTCAGCCTTCTAAAAAGAGAGAAAAAAACTGAAAGATAAAATAATGACAAGAGAAAAAAGATAAACTTAACCCTAGTTTCAAAGCACATGGGAATTTTTAATTATATAAAAATTTAAAAGTTTAATAAAAATTTACACATAAAATTATATATATATATATATATATATATATATATATATATATATATATATAAACATTTAAACATAAATTATTTAATAAAAATATTTAAATATTTAAACATAAATAAAAATAAATAATAAACATAGTTTTTAAATATAAAAATATTTGTAATTTTTCATCATTTATTATAATTATTCTTATTATAAAAGTTTATTTATATTTGTTAATTTACATGATTAAATTGTCTAATATGGATTTGACTCTTTAATTTTAGCCCCCATTAAATACCTTTGAGATAATTTAATTCCCCAATTCAAATACTTGTGAGAGTGAGTTGCCTTTCTTGAATTTACAAACTAATATTTGGAGTTGAATTCAACCCCAAAATGGTAATTAAAATAAGTAACATAAAATCCTACCTAGTAAATCAAAGACCTTTTTGGAAAGGATATTGTGTGCTTATCTAAATTATGGTTATGTGAGAGATTAAGAAGTCTACACCATACCAATCTATAAATATTAACTTTTCATTCATGACAACAAGGTGTGATATCTCAATGCAAATTCAGAGTTAAATATTTTGGACAATAAATAAGTATTTCAACTTCAAAGCTCAATAATGGGGTCAAAAATATGTGGCCAAATCACATCCATGTAAAATAAATTAAATTTAAATAATAAATTAATCTAATCAACTTTAATCCTCTTCAAAAAAAAAAGTATTTCAATATAAGAATCACAAAAACTTCATTTATCAAGATTATAGAAATTATAGATGAAACACAATATTTAATTAAATCTCTTGGGAAACTTTTCAAGGGCATTTTGATAATTAACTAGTACATCCCAAGATGATCAATGTCATTTTCAACTACCTTAGAAACTTACTATATATAGTATTTTTATTTGTAGAATTTCCATTTATAGATTGTATCTAAACATAGATTTGTATAATTTGGGGAATTCCATTCCCATAGAATAGCAATATATTCATTTGGAAAGCTTTTCAATGGCATTTTGATGATTAACTGGTACATCCCAAGATGATCCATTCCATTTTCAGCTATGGACTCATTTGAAAAGCATTTTTAAGGCATTCTAATGACTAATTAGTCTATTCTATGATGACTAAGATCATTTCCATCTATCACAAGAAGAGTTTATATTTATAGTATGTCTATGAATATATATTTCCATATATATGTAGACTTTCCTTTTATAGATTTCTTTAGATATATATTTTTATTTGAGACAAAATATTTTAAATTAAGGTAAAGGAACCAAGGTGGGGATTTTTCACCATCTTCATTATTAATTATTAAATCATTGGAGGGAAAAACAATTATCATTAAGAAGAACACCTAAATGGAATCCAAATTATGTGCTTGATTCACAATATGTCTTTCATAACCCTCTTTCATTATAGGTATCATTTCATCTATTTCCACCACACTTTATGGCACTAAAATTTCCTACTTATGAGAAACAAGGGTGACCTTGAGTATAACCAAGAAATGAAACTCCTTACATTAAAAAAAATAAAGTTTGGGGCCACTAAATTGGCCTCATCTAATATAAAATTTAAGATCAATCCATCTTACAAAGTTAATCTGAATGAACCAAAATGTGATATCAATCAAATAGTGAATGTGGTGGTGCTACAGTGATCTATATTATAGAATTCTCCACACAAAAAAATTATTAGATTTATAAAGCCTCTAGTGCTTCTTATTATGAAGCTGGCTGAGTGACAACTCATATCTTTCCCTACACTTAAAGAGGTTGATATGAGTAAAACTCTTCCATGAGGATATGACGAGAATGTATATTGTGATTTCCACAGGGACATAGGCATTCTACTAATAGATACTTTTTATTGATATTTAAGCTTTAGGACTATTGTCATAGATTTTGAAAATGGCAAAAATTAGTGGAAAAAATAAATTTCAATAAACATTTAAATTTATTTTATTTTCATAAAAAAATATCAAAATCTTGAAAAAAAAAATAATTACTCAAAAATTGATTAATTAAAAATTTATGATTTTTCCATTTTTTATACCAAACTATTTAAAAACACATTTAAACCCTCTATGCAAAAAACCACTAGCTTTCTCTATAATTCTCAAAAATCATTTTGTTTTGTATGAGTTGTGTAAACACACTTTCCTTTTTCATAAGTTGTGAAAAATGTAAAAACTTTTTTGGTTTCTCTGCAATTTTCAAAAATGTTTTTGATCTCTATGCAATTTGAAAAATCTTTTTTGGCTTTGGTGTAATTTGTAATTTCATTTTGGGTTTCCATGCAATTTGCAAAATCTTTTTTGATTCTCATGAAAATTATAAAAATGTTTTTGGTTCTCAACAAATTTTGAAAAAAAAATTGGTTTCCATGCAATTTGTAAAAATAGTTTTAACTTCATGTAATTTTCAAAAACATTTTAAATTTTTCTTTTCCATGCAACTCAAAGTCACACTTCCGTTAATTGTGTAAATGAAATTTACATTTTTACAATTTATGTTAATGCAAACTTCCACTTTGTAAATTGCATTCTTCCCATGAAAATTTGATGTTGTAAATCAAAGCTTCTTTTTAAGCCTACATGCAAACTCATAAATGTTTTTTGTCAATCATGCAAATGCAGTTGCTTCTTCAGGGAGTTTTTAAAAAGTTTGTCCTTCTTCCACGTTTATCATTTTAATTTTCATGTTAAATAAGGAAATATTTAAAAATTTTAAAATTTTGATTTTTTGTGTTTTAGCTACCGACTACCAGGAGTAAATTTTATCGAATTCATTGAAGGGAAGTAGATTAAAGAAAAAGAAAATATTTTATCATGTGAGTTAACGAAGAATTTTGAAAATCTTTTCTAAGATAGAGTTAGGTGCTACATCGAGTTTTATCCTAAGGGGCCCAAAGAAGAAAGAGAAGGCAATGCATTTTGATGAATGATTTTCTATTTTACTCTATCAACAAAAGGATCATTGTATCTATACAAAACCCAAAAGAAAGCAAGATTTAATTATTTTTCTCCTCAGCTAAGCAAGTTGTGCAATTTCGAATAGGCAAAATTCATATTATTTTTCTCTTTTCCCCAACTGTATGACCTTCAATGTTGTTCCATTTTGACATTTATTTTCTTATTTTCTTTGCACACAACGTCGCTTCATCAAATCATATGATCCTATAGTAACATGATTTTTGTTGAAATTTCTTCAAATTTTCTATAGCATGCTAAGTCATATGGCCTAGCTTTGGTTAGCTTTGGATAACATTTTCAAAATATTTTATTTTCTCCTCTCTCATCAAGTCATATAGCCACTTGTAACCAACCTTGAACATGATTTTTAATACAAACTTTGATTTTCTCCTTAAAAATGAAATTGTGAAACTGCATGTTTGAGTAGTTTGGAAAGATTTTTTTAAGATTCTTTTATTTTTCTCCTCTAAAAAACAAATCATATAGCTCATCTTGAGAATTTTTTGGTCAAAATTTTCAAAAACATTGATTTATTCTCCCACCATGAAGTCATATGGCCCATCCACATAGGTAGATTTAATTTTTTTTTTAACTTTTTATTTTCCCCAATGCCCAATCATACAACTATCATACGGTAGGTCGTATGCCTAGGTTGGTAGGAGAAAATAACAAAAAAGGGGGAAAGTGGAATAGAAAACAAGTGAAAAAGTTTGAGTGTAATTAAAAAATATATAATAAATGAAAAAGTTGAGATAAATTAGCTGAGTGGATAAAATAATAAGAAAAGGGAAAAATGAATGAATAGATTTTGGGCATGATAATTGCCACTTTGAAAATTTTGTAAATCTTCAATTCGCTCATTTTTGAATTGGTGTATTTTTGGCTTTGAATAGGATGTTGAAAATGTTGATGGGGACTTCTAGAAAAAATTTATTTTTCTTGATCTAGTAAAATATGGGAATCAAATTGGCAATGGTGAATTTTAATCATTTTAGTTCATTGCACGATCATGAATTTACTCAAAACTGAGCAATGACTTTTGTTTTTAAATGTGGGATTTTTAAATTTTTAATTTTTTTAAAAAGTCATAGGTAATAGGGAAATAAGTTAAAATTTGAAAAATAAATTATTTTTATAATTTCTTCCATTCATTTTTGTTAGATAGAAAAGTTTGTAATGAGCTACATAGAATAATTTTATACAGGTGCATTTGCAAGTGGAAAATTTGATGAAAAAAATTGAAATTCATACAAGGAGAATTAAAAATATGCTAGAGAAATTTGTACAATCAATTTGTGAGTACATATTTTGATTTGCATTTACGTCATTTCTCAAAAATTAGGTGATTTTCCACAGATTTTCAAATTTATCAATTTTATTGTCAAATTGATTTCTTCATTTCATCCTTTGGAAAATGAGATTCTGAATAAAGGCAAAGAAATCATGAAGTGCCAATTTTAAGGTGTGACGTTTCCTTCACCACTAGAGTCCAATGTTGAAAAAATTGCTGACACCGATCTAGGTTACATCAACTTGGATGAGTTTGGGAAAAAATGAAGTAATGCATAAGATGAATTTTAGACAAAGTATTTATGACATTGGTTTGGCACAGGTGGTAGTGTTCACAATGTCATTATAGTCTCCTGAGTTCATTTCGATTATGGTAAATAATTATAACTTAGAGACATGATAGGTAAGAGATCCCTAGGGGGAGTTGGTAGTGAGTGTTGCTCCTAAGCAAATTGACAACATTTTTTGCCTTCTAGATCTTGAAGCCTTTATTCATCTAACCCTAAAGTCTTCCCAAATATTTTTGGATGAAAATGTTATAGCATGTTATAAACAAGTCAATAAATTTTGGTTGACTAAACTAAAACATTCATCCACTCATCTTCCAAAAAATATCACAAGATCAAATTTCAAAAATTAGATAAGTGACATGATCACATTGTTGCACAAAAAAGTGGGAAATTAAATGGTAAAGAATTTTCAAACATAGATGTAAAGATTCATCTCGATCATCTTTAGAAACAATCAATATATCAATTAGAATGAATTGATCAATGATTTCATTAAAAAGAAACTCATGGAGGTAAAGGACACATCAAAATTATATATGACTCCATACCTTGTTTATGTTATAAAAATTTGAAGGTATTTTGATGGATTGCATACGGCGGGTGAATTAGGTAAATCAATGGTTTATAACTTCTATCCATAGTTATTTTTTAATTAAATTTTTTGTCACTTCAAAAGAGTTAATGATTTATTTATTCATTTCATCATCTAATTATTTGAAAAGTGACTCTTAAACATAAGAATATCAATTGTGGCCACTATATAAATAGCAAGGTGGGGATCTTGGTTTATAAAGTTCTCAACATTTAGTTATTTGAGAATCATTGGTTGTGAAGTATATCCTTCCATTCTCCCATGATATGTCAGTGATAAATGGGCATTGATGCAATTGGTGAGTCAACTTGTTGAAACACACAAGTTCCTAACAAGCTGATATAAAACAAGGATCAAGTTTCCAATCTCTATTGGTAGGTATACATGTCCTTCACTAGTGAAGGCCAATATAGTTGAGTAATACATGTCTTAATATAACCTCAAGACATTTAAAAGTATATTTTCAATTGATAATAAATACCTAATTGAACACAATATTGGATCTCCATTTCAGCATGTTCCACATTTTGAAGACTATTGGATGGATTGTGATGATGAGAAAGTAGTGAGAACCAAAGACTATTCATGTTTCAGCATGAGATAAATAGTAAAATTTGGCATAATAAAAGTGCCAAAATAGTTAGTAGATGATGAGGTCACACTGGACCCCATATTTAAAAGAGAGGGAATCATAACAAAGTCATTACTTGTAGTACATTGGGACAAAAGAGAATCTACTTCTCTTAGAAGTAGGATAAGGGTTGTACTTAATAAAAATATTAGATGGTTAAAAGGCAATGGAATTGATGTTATGCATGTTGATTTCTCTACACCTCCTAAGGAAGATAAATTTGGTAGCTTTTATAAGTAACAAGATGAGTGAGAAAAGATAGATGAGGTAGGCTCTAGAGGAGAATCTCCCATAATAGAAGAAGTGCATGAATCTAAAGCTACTCAACAAGATGTTCAATCATGAAAGACTATCAAGATGAAAATAAAAAGGTTTGGTGAAAATGTTTTTTCTTCTCCTAAAATTTTAGTTCCTCAAGAGGTTCTAGTTGATAGCTTTCCATTCTCTCAAGAAATAGTAGAGAACACAACTCAACAATTTTTATCTTTAGAAGATACAATGCTCACTATGTCATCTACTTTCCCATTGTAAGAGGTTATTCCTATCTCTTCATCTTCTCCCTTGAAACAATCAATACATGAGCAAATTGAAACATCTTTTCAAGGAGTCTTAATTGATAAAATAGCTTCTTTAACTATAGTCAGGATTGCTCCACCTATTTTAAGTTATGTCCCATTTCCTTCCTCAATCATGACAACTTCATATTGGTTTTCTACAATAGTGAAAAGAACAATAAAAATTGTTGAACCTGAAGAAAGAGATTTTGGAACCTTGGCAGCTTCTTTCTCAAAAAGGCCAAAGAAAGCAAGGACAATTTCATGAATGGTGATAGATGAAAAGGGAGAAAAATATATAGAAGTGGACATTCCTATAGTTGAAATGGATAAGTAAAATATTAGGATTGAAAACTACCATGTATCCAAGGTTCATTTTGGAAAATCAATAAGAGAAGGTATGAAAGGAGATGTTCAATTGGCAATTAGCATCATCTTGGAAAAATGGATAAAGACAAGGCAAGAAAAGATGAATTGAAAGAGAAAGTGGAACAATGGAACTCAATAATACATAGATTAATTGGGCCAATTTAACTAGATATCACTTCATCGAGCCTTCATGCTGAGACACTAGAAAGAGTGAGAGAGATGGGCCAAATGGGTAATGCAGTGAAAGATTGGATTGAAAAAGTTATAGATCAAGGAGGCTCAATAATTATTTTCATAGTGATTATGTTCTCTAAAATTTAATCATAATATGAATATATAGAAATAAAGGAAAATAGATACGCTCAGGATAAATAAAATTGGGAGGAACTCATTCCTAGTTTAGTCAAATTCTTGACTTTGATTTTTGTTGATCTTGTTGAAAAGTGGGTAATCAATAAGATGAAATTGTATATCAAATTGAATTCCTTTGAGCCAAAAGATTTAGATTCTAGTCCCTTTGAGAATGTGTTCACAAATTTAGTAATGCAAGGTCATTGTAAGTGACACAATGATGGAAATCAATACTAAAGTCATGAAGTTGGATTATCATTTTGTCAATGATAAGGACCAAGAGGGAAATCTGATTTGAATTGAGACCATAATTGGAGATTTCAAAGAACAAATTTATAACTTTACCACTACATCTAAATTTGGTTATGAATAACTTTTTCAGTTGTCTAAGTGTTAGGTGAATGTGGATAATTTGGATGTAAAAATAAACAGTCTTCAAGGTAAGTTTCAGGAAGTGAAAGAGTTAGATTACTCAACAGACATTGCTTATAGGTACATGGATGGACAAGATGAAGACTTGATTAGTTTAATTATCAAAATATTTGACAAATTCTTGAAATGGAAATAATTATAAATATAGCAAAAATAATAATAAATAATTGCTTTCAATATTCTTGCATTCTCTTATCTTGTTTCTTTGTACTTGACTTGTGTTATTGCACTCTTTTTTCCCTTGTAAATGTGCATTGTATTTTTACAAATTATCTTTGCAATTTTTCCAAATTTATTTTTAAAGTTGTGTAAATTGATGATGTGCTTTTTCATGTAGTTTAAAAACCCCAATCATTTTCTCCAGTGGTACTAATTGGTTAAGAATTTTTTACACCATTTCAAAATTATACTTTCTCATTGGTGTTTTAGCACTTCTATAAAAAGGCAAAATATGTGGTTTTTCACCATAACCACACATTTTATCCTATAAATACAAGTTATGGATTCATAACAAGGGTTAAAAATAGATAAATTTTTTGGCAAAGCATTGTAAAAAGAGATCAGTCTTTCTACTCTTCAGAATCAACATAAGAAAGGTGTTTATAAACTTTCTGTTAGTGATATATTTTGAATTATGTCTTTTTATTAATTTATCATATTTGATTTTCATTTCCATTTTTATAAATTTCAAAATTTTGAGAATAGGATATTAGATTACAAATTTTCTATATAGAGTTGTAATTTAAATTTTCAAGACTTCTAAAAATCTTGGTGGGAATAGGGTCAATTTCTTAGTTGTTTGTTTTAGAAAATACAAAAGGTTATTAGCTTATGTTATTAGATTCAAAGAGTCTTTTGGTGTATGTGTCATATCCTTAAGAATGTGATTATGTCTTTTTGACCTATTGAATGAGAGAGATTTTCCTCTTTTGAAAGTTATAATTTTCTCTCAACACTCTTGTCTAGTCTCAGGTTTCTAACTTGATGAGTTTATTTCCCAAACAATTTTTTTCTCTCTCCTTCCCTACATTTTCCTTTCTAAAAAATATTTTTCATACTTTGAAGTTAAAATTATTACCCTATGATTTACATTCCTTTATTTATAAATATTTCTTGCTTTCCTATTTTGAATTTCAATAAAGGTGTTGGTGTGTTATCAATGATGTCATGGAGGTGTCCTAGTGAATGGATGAAGTGATTTAATAACCTAAGTGATAATGACAAAGTGTACAATGTGCTTGTCCTAGTGTGCTTGAAGTTGGCTTGGTTGATCTTCAGTTTTGGCATGAATAGAGATGTTTAAGGATGAGTATGGTGATTTGATATTGTGAAAGGGGTCTTATAAATGGTCAAGGATGATTGGAGAACTTGTGTGAATAAGTGGAATTCATTTGGTAGTCCATAGTTTTCATCTAGATAGTTTGGGTATAGTGGTAAAAACTTTGAGTAGGTAGTTTGTTGACATCACCATTACCACATGTGGATGAGTTAGGGGGATTTGGTCATATGGTTTTGATAACATTAGTCCCTAGTTTCTATGTGCTAAGTCTTAGTTAATACACCTAAGTGTAGTCAAAGATATATGGGTGCAAATTTTGGCTCCCAAGCATTTTGATAGTGTTTTCCCATACTTGGCCAAATTAGTAATATAGCAAGAAGAGCTAAGTAAGCATTTTGATGGTGGCATATCTTCCACATGTGAAATTTTAAAGATAATTTGACCATATGGTTTATTAAAAAAATTTGCCTAGTTGATTTTTACTAAATTTCAGGTAAAGCACCAAAGTGAGATAAAAGATATGCATGTTTAAAGTTGGCCTTCCACACAAGTTTTTTGACATAGTTTGCTCTGTGGCAAAAAAATATAAGTGAGTATTTTAATGTCATTATATCTCACATGTGTGAGGGTTTTAGGATAAGTTTTTAATAAGGTTATATTTTCCTATGTGAGTATTCATATGGTTCATATTTGAGAATATGTGAGTGAGTGAGGCAAAAGTTATGACTATGCAAAGTTGGCCTTCCAGGTGTACTTCAATGGTTCTCATACTTAGTCTATTTTGCACAAAGATAAAGATCATGATGAAAATAAGATATAATGGCTCATGGGAAATATTTAAATGAATATCTACAGTACTCAACAAGTCAAAGAGGTCAAATTTTTCATTGGTTAGTGAAGGTAAAGATCGAGCTCCTTAAGAAAGGATCAACAGAGCAAGTTTATTCCAAGGACTCAAAAAGCAACAAGATGAGGACAAGTGCTCGATGGTTAATGGTATAAGTGCTCATAAGGAACATAAGGTTGACAAGTTTCATGATCATGGGGGTTTTGAGAAAGATCTAATGGTGAGAATTACACGATAAGGACTTGAATGATCCACAGAGATTGATGGTATGTGATGAGTCAACATTACAAGATTACATGAACTAAGGTTAACATGTTCAAGGTTTAGCATTTAGCATGGGTAGACTATGTGTTAAACATCAAGATTAATGAAAAAAAATTGATGGTACATGTTTAATCTAATTTTATAGAACATGAGATGTGAGCATAGTGTTTGAAGTTTAAATGTGACCATTGGCATTTGAATATTTGAATTTTGCAAAGGAAAGACCAGTGTCTAGTTTTTGGGCCATATCTTTCAATCTATGAAGAATTTTCTCATGGTGTAAAAAGAGATCTTGTATAGGAATCCAAGGTAAATTTTTAAATATAGATTTGATGATATGAAATTGATTTTAGTTAACGATATTGAGGCTCAAATTTTACTATGTTTTTGTGTATATCCTACAAGTAACTCATGAAGGATGTTTGAGATTATATTGATGTTGTTTTGATATCTCATGATGAGTTTATTATTATATAGTGTTTTATACTCCATGATGATGATCTATGTACATTATTAAGGTTTGATCAATCACATGTAGTATTAACAAAGGTTTAGAATTTGATTATGTATTCGTTCATGGTGACTGTGTGCATAGAATGTTGTTTGAGTGAATTGTGCTTAAGTATAAAGGGTAATGTGATGATTTTTGGAACTTCAAGAGAACCTATAGATCATGTGGAATGGGGACATGATTTTTTAAAGTTTTCTTATGTTTTAGTTTGCTCAAAGAAGTGTCAAAGAGCTGAATGGGTCTCTATAGGACCTAAAAGTGACTTAGGCCTATTTGAAAGTGGATTATGCTTAAGTGTGACCCATGTGAGATACCTTAAGGATGAAGGCATGTGTTTTGGCTGACAAATAAAAGATTTTTAAATTGATAATTAATGAGTTTTATATATATAGTGAAACCAAATGTGTTGTTTTCTAGGCTTATGTAAGATGTATGAGGCTAGTGGAAGACTTGTGAGAGAGATTTGTGTAAGGTGGATGTGAGAGTTATGTAGTGAAGGAGAGGTAGAGTACCCAATTTATGAATTTATGAGTATAAAATATTGATGACTATGTGTATGACATGTAGGTCATATTTATAATGTCATAAAGGTGTTCTTTCATATTAAGTATATGCAAAGAGGTCTGAGTGTGCATATGAGGCATGTTTAAGATAGAGAGGAAGTTTTTATAGGGGTTATATAAATAGAGATTCATCATCAAGTGTTGAAGAAATAATTCAAAGGTGGAGGTGTTAAAAGGATGGTCTAAAGGACTTGGTCTTCCTTAGGCGTAGTTGTTCCTTATGAAATAGGTGTTTCACTAAATACATTTGGTCAAGAGGACATGATCAAGGTTTTCTGGTCTAAAGGAGTTGACCAGTATTTTATTTATAATTTCTTATAGGACAATATTTTATGTGTTGTAGGATTGAGAGTGGGTTTTATTACCCATGAGGTTTTTCCATAGGAACTATGTGTTACATGTTTTATCTTGTGTATTCATTTGATGAATGAGCACTCTCTTTAATGTTGCTTGATCAAGTTGATGTATGTTGATTGTTTAATAGTTTGAAAAGACTAAAATTGTAATTGAAATATCTAGGCTCACTGATTCACCCAACCTCTTAGTGATTTTACCTATAAAAATTGGTATCAAAGTGGTTATTTTGGTAAAGGCTTGATAGCTTGAAGGTGATATAAAGTACAACATGGGTAGTCATTAAGGAAGTTTATCTACTAAGCAAGCACCAATGTTCAATGGATCTAATTATGATTTTTGGAGTGCAATGATGAGGACATAAATATGTCCCTAGGGTTTGATTTATGTAAATCTTTATGTGGATGGTTATGTTTCTCTTACTACTCCTCCATCTTGTGTTGTAGAAAAAAATTTGTTTGAGAACAATTCTAAGGCAATAAATTCCATCACTTGTGGTCTTTTAGCAATTCAATTAAGCAAGGTAATTCATTGTAAATCTATTAAAGAGATATGGGAAAAAATGTAGATCTTTTATGAAGGATATTCAAATTTCAAGCTTACTAAGTTATAGACTCACAAAAGGAAATTTGAAAGTCTCAAGATGAAGGAAGAATATTCTATGGCATCCTTTCTATAGAGAGTTGATGAGATTATGAACATCATCAGAGGTCTTAGAGAGAACCATGAAGATGTTACTAATGTTTAAAAGGTTTTAAGGTATCTATCCCCTAGGTTTGATCCAAAATTATTAGATATAGAATAAAGCCATGATCTTACTCTATTGAATATGGATAAATTACATGGTACCCTTACTACCTTTGATGAGGAAGAATGATGTTATACCACCAAAGAAGGAAACAACATTAAAGATACAAATGAAGCCAAAGAAAAATTTCCAAGGTAAGAAACCCAAAGAGGATGAAATTTTTGATATAGATGAGGATGAACTAATTGCTTTGATTTCAAGGAAATTAAGAATAGGTTCAGGCAAGTATAAAGGTAAACTACCTCTCAAATACTTCAATTATGGTGAGATAGGATATTTTTCTAATAATTACCCTCATAATTATAAGAAGGATGATGATGAATAGCATGATCAAGGTCATGATGATGTCAAGAGATCATTCGGGTCTGATAAAAGAAAAAAATGGGTTCAAAGTTTTGACATCAAGAAGAAGTACTTCAAGGATAAGAGAAGTCTCTATACCAAAGAAGATTGAAGCTCATCAAAAGAGAGTGAAGTCAATAAATCTAAGTATGATATTGAATATGATGGTCCTATTGAATATAAATCCCTGTTCATGGCTAAGGAAGGAAGTTACTCACATTAAAAGGAGTATACTTATAGTGAATCAAATGATGATGAAGATGAGGTAGACTATGAGACTGAATTGATGAATGCTCTTGAAGAATTAAATATTGAGAAGAAGATCAATAAGAAAATGATATCTAAACTAAAAGAATATGAAGAACAATTAAGTGTATATGAGGTAAGAATAAATGAAGACACCAAGGAGCATGAAGATATAGTCAAGCATCTCAGTTGTCAATTAAACGTCCTATCTACAAGCCTAAAAGCTAAATAAAATGAATGTTCAAGGTATGCAATTGAAAATGAGTCATTGAGATCTGAGTTAGAGAAGACATCTAGTAAGGTGAAGTCATTTATGAGATTTGAAAAGAGATTAAGTGATCTAGACAATATTTTGATTGAACAAAAGCATGTAAGTGATAGAACTGGTCTTAGATATAAAGAAGAACCATAGAATACATCTGAATACAAGATGAAGACAATTTTGAACAAGTAAAATTATACTTTAAGGAAAAATCATCGACAAGGAATGAAGGTGTTGGTAGAATTAAGACAAATAAGATCAGACAACCAAATATCATGAGGTATGTGAATTTCAATTGTTACTACTATTCTTGTAATTAGTTTATACATAGAGATAGAGAATGTAGAAGACCTACTAGAAATGAATTTACTTGGAACTATGATAAGGGTAATCAGTTAAAAAGTGTGATCAAGGTTGAGTGATTCAACTATCATGATGTGGGACATTTTGTAAAACATTATCCAAACAAGGTAAGACAAGCTAAGTTTCCATCAAGGAGTATGTTTTTCTACAACTACAAATAGATAGGTCACATTGTTAGATTCTATAAGAAAATTATATTAAGTTAAAATAAGTTCAATCAAGCTCCAAGAGTGCAAGGAATAATGCAAGTTAGCTCATAGAAACCAAAGGTGAGTCATGATGAGTCTACATGTCCAAGTAATATGTTTTCTATGGTGGAGAAAGCCTTAGAAGTTGAAGAGTGTCAAGGGTTCTCATTATCTGCTCAAGTTGTGAATGAAGAGACCAAGCTAAAGGAGAAGATTAAAGTACTGGTTGAGGATAGTTATGAGGTAAATATGGTCCAAGTGAATATCCTACTTTTTTTGAGCTTTTTTGATGTAGAGTACATTAGTTATTTGTGCCTAGTAATGAGGTTCCAATTTTCAAGGTTTATTCTTTAAATGAAAAGGTATGTCAAGATTCCACTGTTTCTCCATGTGTTGTAAATTCTATATTAGAATAGAAAGAGAGTGATATAGAAAAGGAATTAGTTCTCATAGTTAAGAATAAGAAGAACAAGAACAAGAGTAAGAAGTCTTATAGCTATAAGAGGATTCCTATGGTTACTGAGGAGATGTGGTCCACTCCAGGCTTCACTTTGTTTTAAATCATTCTGGTGCAAAGGATGTATCTTTCTATGACTCTTAAGAGACTCCTTTCAGTGGAGAAGCAAGTTTCATTGTGGTCTTCTTTAGATGGTCCTAGATAGCTAGATATGAGTGAGGAAAAGTTATGTCCAGATGGAATATATGTTGTGGTGATGTCATAGCTTTATATGGTCAGTCTGTAAGGTTAAATTGAATGCTTTCAAGGGGGAAAAGAGGATTTATCATATATCAAGATGATATTTTTGCATGGATATGTCTGTTGATCTTATTCTAGCATGTTCTAGGTGGTTTTGTGGTCTAAAGGTATGTTGAAGTCAAATTGGAGGTTTTTTTTCTCTCAATTTTCCCAATTTGTATTTAAGAGTATGCAGGGCCTAAAATGGGCTATAGGATGTATGGATTCCCAAAGATGTGTAATCTCAAATATTTATCTAGAAGTGTGTAATGGTTATCTCTAGGTGTACAATAAGTTTTAGAAGTGGATGTTGAATAGAAGGTTTTATGTTGACCTTGTTTGTTTGAGATTCTATGGTTTTGGGCTTTGTTAGAAAAGTCATTTGCCTTGTGAGTTGAGAGTTGAGGCTTCTTAATATGTTTAATGGGCCAAATGGGTTATCAAATCAAGATTTATAGAGATTTGAAGGAAGTGAATTGTAGAGGATGATATAGTTATTGTAAATTGTTGTGCTTGAGGGGGCATATGAGAGTGCTATAGATATGAAGTTTTAGGCCTTGATGGTGTGTGTTTTGAAAGATATGGGCTCTGTAAGTTCCAAGTAGGGCTAGAAGGAGTCTACACAAGCCTAGTCTTGAAGATGTGATTTTTACTTAGTTTCTCTAAAATATCAAGGAATTAGTATTTCAAGGTGATTCCTCAAGTTTTTTTAGAGCATGTTTCCTATTTGGTGTGTGGCATGAAGTTTTGTTGATGTTCCTTGAGGTGGTTTGAGAGAAAAGGATAGTAAGCATGTATGGTGGTTCCTCATTATGTATGGAGATCTAAAGATGATCAAGTGGTGAAATGGCTCAGATATCATAGGGGGAGTCCCTCTTAGATGTTTCATGGTGATTTCCATCATATGTTAGTGTTTTGTGTGTTCTATCTTCATTGGTTGCAGTTCTTGGTTGAAGAAGAGTGTTGACATGGAGCAACGGTAACTTGTCAAGACAAGAAGAGGTAGGATCAAGGTAAGGGGGAGTTTGTATCATATTTATAAGGTGGTCATCTCTTTTTTTTAGTATTTTTATGTCCTTTAACTTATTTGGTTCCCATTTTTTCATTGTTTCAAAGGGGAAGAAAGTTATTATCATGAGAATGCTTGAAGAGACAGAAGGTGAGTTGTATATTGCTATATGATATGTGTTGACATCAATGACAAAGGCGGAGATTATTGGTGAGTTTTAAGTGATTTAATTTTTATTTCATGTAGGTTTTATATTGAATGGATGAAGTTCTTTGATAGCCTAAGTGACAATGACAAAGTGTACAATGTGCATGTCTTAGTGTGCTTGAAGTTGGCTTGGTTGATCTTCAGTTTTGGCATGATTAGATATGTTTAGGGATGAGTATGGAGATTTTATATTATGAAATGGGTCATATCAATGGTCAAGGATGATTGGAGAGATTTTTTTTATAAGTGTAATTCATCTATTAGTCCATAGTTTTCATCTAGATAGTTTGGGTCTAGTGGCAGGAAATCTAAGTAGGTAATTTGTTGACATCACCATTGCCATATGTGGATGAGTCAAAGAGAGTTGGCCATATGGTTATGATCACATTAGTCCCTAGTTTATATGATTTAATTCTTAGGTCGTGCACCTAAGTATAGTCAAATATATTTTGGTGCAAATTTGGGCTCCCAAGTATTTTGATATTTTTTCCCCATACTTAGCTAAATTAACAATATGGTAAGAAGAGCCAAGTAAGAATTTTGATGGTGGCATATCTCAAATGAGTGGACATTTCAAGATAATTTTATCATATGTATTATTTTTATTTTTGTGCTTATTTTATTTTCAATAATTTTTATGTCAATCTCTTAAGTGTGATAAAATATATGCATGTTCAAAGTTGGCCTTCCAAATAAGTTTTTTTACATAGTCGGCTTTGTGGTAGAAAGATCTGAGTGAGATTTTTAATGTATTTATATCTCACAGATGTGAGAGTTTTATGAGAATTTTGTTATATGTTTGTATTCTCTTATGTGAGGAGATAATATGGTTCAAATTTTAGAACATGCAAGTGAGCGAGGCAAAAGTTATGATTGTGCAAAGTTGGCCTTCCAGGCATATTTCAATGATTCCCATACCTAGTCTATTTTGCACAAAGATAAATATCTTGATAAAATGAATATATAATGGCTCATGGGAAATCATACAATGGATATCTATGATGCATAACAATTCAAAGGGGTCAAAGTGTTTGTTGGTTAATGAGGGTAAAGATCAAACTCCTTACAAAAGGATCAATGGAGTGTGTTTGTTTCAAGGACTCAAGAAGTAATGAGATGAGGACAAGTGCTTAGTGGTTAATGGTATAAGTGATAAAAAGTAACATGAGGTTACCAAGTTTCATGATCATGAGGGTTATGATAAATATTGAATGGTGAGTACTACATGATAAGGACCTAACTGATCTATAAATATTGATGGTACACAATGAGTCAACATTGTAAGATTGCACAAGATGAAGTCAACATGTTCAAGGTTTAACATTTGGAATTAGTGGACTATGTGTTAAAGGTTGAGATTAATACAAAATATAAATGGTGTATGTTTAATCTAAGTAGTGAGGAAATGAGATGAAATCATAGTGTTCAAAGTTTAATTGTGACTATTGGCATTTAAATATTTTAATTTTTCAAAGGAAAGACCAATGTTTGGTTTTTGGGCCATATCTTTCAATCTACGATGAATTTGTTCATGTTGTAAAAAATAAAACTCTTATAATAATCCAAAGTGAATTTTGAAATATATATTTGATGATTTTAAATTGAGTTTAGTCAAACATTTTGAGGTTTAAAGTTGATTATGTTTTTATGTATGTCCTGCAAGTAACTCAAGAAGGATGTTTGATCTTGTATTGATGTTGTTTTGATATATCATGATGAATTGGATATTTTGGAGTGTTTTATAATCCATTAGGATGATATTTATGCATTATTAACGTTTTATCATTTGTATGAAGTATGAAAAAATGTTTAGAAGTTGACTATGTGCACAAAATGTTATTTGAGTAAATTGTGCTTAAGCAGAAGGGTACTATGATGATTGTTGGCACTTAAAGAAGACCTATAGATCATGTGGAATGGGATAATATGTTTGGAAAGTGTTCCTATGTTCTATTTTTTTAAATAAGTTTTAAATATCTAAATGGGTCTCCAAAGGACCTAAAAGTGACTTAGGCCTATTTAAAAGTGGATTGTGCTTAAGTGTGACCCATGTGAGATACCTTAAAGATGAAAGGCATGTATTGTGGCCAAAAAATAAAATATCGTGAAATTGATAATTCATGAATGATATATATATATATATATATATATATAGTTCATTTTTAGGTTTGTGTAAGATGCATGAGGCTGGTGAAAGACTTGTGAGAGATACTTATGCAAGGTGGATGTGAGAGTTGTGGAGCAAAGGAGAGGTAGAGTGCCCAGTTGATCAATTTATGAGCATATTATATTGATGACTATGTGTATGAACTTTAAGTTATATTTTTTATGTTATAAAATTGATCTTGTATATTGAGGATATGTGAAGAGGTATAAGTGTCTATATGAGGCATGTTTAAGATAGAGAGGAAGTTTGTATAGGAGTTAGATAAATAGTTATTAATCATCAAGTGTTGAAGACATCATTTATAATGTGGATGTGTTTAAATGAGGGTCTAAAGGAATTGGTATTCCTTAGGGGTATTTTCTCCTTGTGAAATAGGTGTTTCACTAAATACCTTTGGTCAAGAAGACATGATCAAGGTTTTTTGGTCTAAAGAAGTTGACCAATCTCTTGTTTGTAATTTCTTATAGGATAGTAGTCCATGTGTTATAGGATTGAGAGTGGGTTTTATTACCTTTGAAGGTTTCCCATATGAAATATGTGTTGTGTGTTTCATATTTTTTATGCATTTGATGAATGAGGTCTCTTTTTAATGTTGCTTGATCAAGTTAATATATGTTGATTATTTAATAGTTTGAAAGGATTATAATTTTAATTGAAATATCTGAGCTCATTGATTCACCCTCCCCCCACTCTTAGTGATTATAACTATAAAAAAATGTATCTCCAAATAATAAAAGGAGAGGGACTTTATTCCCCATGTTATTGATGCAAAATCATAGATTTGTCATCTTAACAAATTTTCATGCCAATTTTTTTGGCACCCACTATGGGGCATGCTTTTGAAACTTTCCTGCCAATCATATTATACTAGTCCATATGACTTTTACATCATCTCAAATACCACTCCAATAGCCTAAGTTAGACTTGGAATAATCTATTTAGTTAGATATTGTGCTAAACTTCAGACATTTCTTTTGGGATTCTGACAAAATCTATGTAACTCAGTTTCAAGTCATCCTAACTATCTTACATCAAGATTTAGAATGTGCTAAAAGAGAAAAAGAGATCATGCATGAAGAGAAACCCATATATTTTGACTAAAAGCCCAAAATAAATAAACTCACATATAACCATTTTAATCCTTCAGAATCTAAATCATCAACCTAGTTTGAATTAGGATGAAGCTTCAGAAGAAGACCTAGTTACAAGATTTCAATTATTTTATTTTGACAATAGAAAAATAAATGCTCAATCTGATACCATTAAGGTAGAGATAGATATATAAGAAATATGTGCTTTCATTTATTAGATAAATTTTGAGATTGATTTAAGAAGATAAGTGAGGAGATAGATAGGAATAGTAGTTCATATATCTAATCAAAGAATTTCTTCAACTAGAGTTTATTTTCATGACAATTCAAGCACCTCAAGCACCAGTTATTCAACTTAACCTTGATTAGATAACACAAATGCAAGAGATATTTCATTATATTTGAGAACTTTCACTTGGGATAATAGGATTGCACATTTTCATAGAGCAGTTGGAATGTTATAAGAAGATTAAGATTGAGTATTTTTAGCACAGAGGGAAGAAGCATTAGATGCACATATAATACAATAAATAAGGATAGCTTAGATATCTCTTCAACTTCTACTTTCACCTCAATGCCAATAACTTTATTCCAAATTGGAAAAAAAAGAGATTCATTAGAGCTAGTAAGTGAAAAGATGAGATTGGCCCTTTTTATCAGTTATAAGAACATTCTAGATATTAGTTGAGTATTGAACATTAGATAAAGGTCCAAAGGAGAACTAGTATTGCCTCAACCTCTAATAAAAATAAGTAACTTGAAAGAGGAAATTTGATAATTCAAGCTCTTATTTTATCAAGAACCGTTATTCCCCTACAAGTAGTTTTATTTAACTATGGAATTACCATGGGGAAATGTGATTGGTCCATTATCTCTTGGATAATTAAAGGGCCTTCCAAAAGGGTTAAGAAATAACTTTCCAATATTTAATGGATATGAAAAATAACACCCAGATGAACACCTTGCTACATTCAATGTTGCGTGTGGCATTTTAGGCATCGAGCATAAAGATGTTGCCATGAAGTTATTCATTGAACACTACACAATGAGGTTGTAGACTGGTTTTACCATCTCACTCCAAGATTTGTTACTAGCTATAATACCATGAAAAATAAATTTGAGAATAGATTTAAACCAATTGAATATGCTCATGCTTTGCTTTCTCAACTTACACAAATGAAAAAATAAGTCTATGGTCCAATGAGAAAGTTTGTCACCAAATTTAAAAGGTTTCTAAATAATATGCAAGATATGCATGAACTATTGATAAAAATAAAAATGCTTCTTTATCAACTCTCAGTTAGCTAAAATAAGTTATTAATTGAGAAGAGATAGGGTAGTAGATTTTGAAGTAGCCTAATAATTGGTTATCAATGTTAAAGATGACATGATAATGTCTAGAAAACTCAAAAAAGAACCTTCAAAGAATAAGGCTCAAATTTTAGGAAAATATTAAAGAGAAAAAATCTTGTATAAAATGGCTAATTATATAACAAACCTCAAAAATAAAATACCTTAAAAGGCCATTATATCTCTATACCAAGATATTCTAAGAAGGAACTATGTTTTTTTCAAAGATATCATCCTAGACTACAAGATCCTCAACTGAAGCTTGCACTTGAGGATCCTCCTCACCAAAACACTAATGCACTGATGAATTTAGTCTTGGAAACTGAGGAAATATTTGGATACAAAGAATTTGATGAAGAAAATGAATCAGAAATTCTAGAACTTAAAGAATTTGAAATTGAAGAACCTATTGGTGACTCCATAAACACATTCTTGAAATATAATTCAAACAAATATGACTATGAAGTGAGTGTTGGGGATATGAATAGTCAATAATTTGTAGTTTTCAATAGAACTCAAAATTAGAAAAAATAGTCTAGTGATTTGTAGGAGGAAACTCCAAATTTTATCCTCACATGAGGAAATACCCCACCAATGAAAATAAAATAAAAGCAACCATTGATCGGTAGTTCATTTAATATCAATGTTTCTTAACCTATTGAAATTCCTTCTATAAATTTACCTACTTTTTACATAATTGATCATGTCAATAAAATTAAGATTCAAATGTCACAAGCTAAATACTTGAGATTTTATCCAGAGTAGTTGGATAGGTTAGTTATTTCATCAAAGACAAAAATCCAAATGCTAAAATTCTAATTTAAAAGGAATCTTAACTAACCATGTTGCTTCCAATCAAGTCAACTCTATGACCACAACCACATCCAAATCCAATAAAGTTGACCCTTTCTACATTTCCTTATTCCTTGAGGGATACAAAGTCAATTATTATATTATTGACACAAGAGCCTCAAATAATGTTGTGCCTACCAAAGTTAATTATGATCTTAGCCTTACCTATACTATAACCTTTGGGAATTTTTATTCCATGGAGACAAAACTAGTTCCTCTCATTGGATAGATTAAGGATGCACAAGTGGATTTGGCATCTTTTCCCCAAAAGTGAATCAAAATAAATATTTTGGTTGTAGATATTCTAGGGTATAGTTTTTTTTTTAAAACTAGGAAGTAAAATCCAACTAGATTTATCACATGCTATGATTCTAATCAAAGGAGTCAAACAACATGTAGAATTTGAATTCAAAATGAAGTACACAGTCCAAAAAGTTGATGATCCTAGAGCTGATATTTTGTATGAAGATGAAAGAATTGGTAATTATCTTCTAATGACAAACAAAGATGTAGAGTTACCATAAATCATGCAGCCAGATCTAAATGATGTTTGGATGATGGATTTTGATGGTAATTATTCATTAATAGGTTCACATGTAGGAGTAATCTTGATATCTCCATCTAAGGAAATTTTTAATTTTTCCTATAATTTACAGTTTAAATGTACCAATAATACATCTAAATGCAAGGCACTTTTATAGGGTTTATAGGCAATAAAAGAGATGAGAATCAAGAATTTGAAAGTTTTGGGTGAGGCTAAACTCATTGTGAAATAGGTAAAAGGTTAATACCATGTGAAAATGATTGTCTAAGATATTATAGGAATAAAGTATGGGATAGCATTTAAATATTTGATTCTTTCTCTATCAATATAATTCCTTTAGAACATAACTCTAAAGTTGATGCTTTGGTAGTATCAGCTTCTTTGATGATTCTCCATGAAAATATTAATACATAAAAATAGATGATTGAACTATTACCAAGCATCCTAGATAATGCAAATAATTGTAAAGTTTTCAATTGTGATCAATAGACCATCTCTTTCCTTGAAAAAATAGACATTTTCATAAATTTGTACTTTGAGGGAAATGATTCCTCATAGGGATAATATATATTTCATACATCAAAAGATGGAATCATAAAAGAATAAGATGAATAATTTGTCATTAAGTTGAAAGGAAACAAAATTACTAAAGGCTTGGTCTCTTTAAAAGAATTGTTTGATAAACATGATAGATTTGTAAAAAGTAAAATGTAAAAAGGAAATCTTGATTCTATCGACTATGAAAAAGTAAACATTACTTCAAAGGAACATCCTAGGCTCATCAATATTGAAAAAAGTTTCTCACCTAAAGAAAAATAGAAGATTTTTAGCCTTCTTCATATTTATATTGACATACTCATGTATCCATATGCATACTTTAAGACATTTTGTCCTAAAGAGATGTAACATACAGTTTCTCTAAAGCTTGATACAAAACCTTTCAAATAAAAACTAAGACAATATGATCCTAAAATCATAGGAATGATTCTTATTGAAGTGAAAACTATGTTTAATGTTTGGATCATTTTTCCCTATCCACCATTCCACTTGGGTAGTTAACATAATACCAATTCATAAGAAGAATGGTGAAATAAGAATATGTGTTGATTTTAGGAACCTTAACCTAGAATATCTCAAAGATAATTGTCCACTACTAGTCATGGATCAAGTTCTCCAAGTGGTAATAGGTGATGAAATGCTTTCTATGTTGGATGGTTTCTCAAGATATAATCAAATCAAAGTTAATAGGGAATATCAACATAAAATGACTTTCAAAACACTTTGGGGCACTTTTTTCATATAGATGAATGCCATTTAAATTGATTAATTTAGGATCTAATTTTTAAAGGGTATTGGATTTGGCATTCAGAGAATTGAAAAATGAAATATTGTGGTGTATTTCAATGACTTGATAGTTTTTTTTAAAAATCAAGAAGATAGTTATGCACATTTAGAGAGTCTTTAAAAAATCTCATTTACATGAAATTTCTCTCAGCCCTAAGAAATATGTTTTTGGAGTGATTGAATATAAATCTTAGGTCATATTGTTTCAAAATAAGGAATAAGGATTGATCTAGAAGGTGTTTAGGAGATTTAAAAACTTTCCTTGCCTATCAGTAAACTAGGAGTGCATTCCTTCTTTGCTAAAGTGAACTTTTTGAGAAGATTCATTCCTAATTTTTTTGAGCTCATAAGACATATTGAAGACTTGATGAAAGTAAAACCTTATTTCAAGTGGAACAATGAAGGTAAAGATATGTTTAAAACTATAAATATTATTATCACTTGTGTGTCGATATTGGTTTGTCTAGATTTTAAGAAAGAGTTCATTATCTATTTATACATTTTAGAGCATACACTCTTAACAATATTGATTCAAAAAAATAATGAGGGTATCAAATCCCCAATTGCCTTCATGAGTTATAATCTCAAATATTATGAGTTGAAATATTCTCTTGAGGAAAAACATGCTTATGTTTATACAGTCATGAAAGTAGTCAAGAAATTTAGATATTACATATTGCATTTACATTATGTGATAATGGTACAAAGTATAGTAGTCAAGTTTATTCTGACTCAACAAGAACCTGGTTCTAAATGAGTGAATTAGATAACTAAGGTGAAAAAATATTATCTAGAAATAAAACCTAAAAAAATAGTTTGAGGAAAAGGAGTATGTCAACTCATGGAAGAAAAAGGAGATATTCGATCAAAACCTTTAAGAGTTTCATATGAACAAGATAATTAAGAGATTTCTTTGGTATTTTTTGTTGATTCCACCAATGAATGGTGTTCTGACATTGCTTTATATCTAACATATAAATAATGTCCTTCAAAGTTGGATTTTAAACAACACTTAATGGTCAAAATATAGGCTAATAAGTATGTCATATGGGACAACACTCTTTTCAAGAAAATTATTGATGGTTTTTTCTTAAGGTGCATGGATAAAGAATAATAAAAAAATTATTTCAAGATTTTCATGATCAAGCTTGTGGAGGGCACTTTTGTGTTAGGGTAACAACATATAAAATTATCAGAGCCCATTATTATTGGCCAACTCTTTTCAAAGATTCATATGAATGGATGATAAATTTTAAGGAATGTCAATAGTTTGTAGGCAAACCTAGGTTAGTAGTACTTCCTCTTCAACCTATGATAGTTGAAGAGAATTTTCAGTAATGGGGACTAGATTCAGTTAGGACACTAAACCCTCATTAAAGCATAGGTCATACTCATGTTCTCATAGTGACAGATTACTTAATTAAGTGGGTAGAAGAAATTCCTATAAAAAACAACTTTAGAGGTTGTTTGTAACTTCATCAAGGAAAATATCTAAGTACGATATGGAATCCCATAGAAAATTATTACATATAATGCCTCTAAATTTTCTTATTTAGAGATGATTGCATTTTGTTACACATATGGAATTTATCTATCTCATTCATCGAACTATCATCCTCAAGGTAATGGTCAAGCTGAATCAAGCAACAAAAGTATGTTTACAATCATGTGTAAGGTAGTAGATGAGAATTAAAAAAATTGGCATAAAAAGGTATATGATGTTCTTTGGGAAGATCATATAACTCCAAAAAATGCTATCGGTATATCTCCATTATAATTTTTATATGGAATAGATGTTTTGATTCCTTTAACTCTTGAGTTGCCTTCCCTACAACTATTTAGAGAAGTTGAAAATCCAAATTTTGAAAGGTCATTAGATAAAATAATATTTTATTTACAACAATTGGAAGAAAAAAGGATACATTAGTTGACAAGATCACATAACTTTAGGCTTGTGTCAAATTTCTCTTTGACAAAAAGGTTAATAAAAAAGAATTCTAAGAAGGAGATCTAGTTCTACTTTGGGATAGTCATAGATAACCAAAAGAGAGTCACAAGAAGTTTTATTCATTTTTTATGGGGCCATTTAAGATCAGGAACTTTTACAGTAATAAAACTTTTTACCTAGAATATTATGATGGTACTCATCTGCCACTGCCATTCAATGAGAAATATTTGAAATACTATTTACAATAAGAACTAGATGTCCCTCTTTTATATATATGTAAATACAATTTTGGATGTGTTTCTTTCCTACTCCTTATTTTAGTGTGTGAATTTTTTTCAATAAACACAACGCTCTATCTATTTACCTTCATTTTTCATGTTTTGGTCTTCCTACCTACACATTTTGTTTTTGTGATCTCTATATGGGAACATCATGGGAAATCATAAGTTTTTCAGGAGTGGTAGAGTAAACAAGTTTTTCATGGATCTCTTCAAATAAATAAAAGATCTAGCTTAGTATCACATGTTCATTTATTATACAATTGATATGGGTGAACTCGCTGTCAATTGGTTAATTTTTCAAGCAAATGGGTGATCTAGCTTGGCAATGCATGTTCATTTCTCATATGATTTAATTTGGTAAAATGGTTGTTAGTTTATCAAATATGAATATATATGTGTAATAAAAACACTTATCTCTCTATATTTTAGGTTGTGTAAAAACACATAACTAAAAATGCCCTCACATACACTATCCTTTTGGATATGTGAAATAACCTATTAGGCTAAGTACCTAGCCCTTTCATATATTATCTTTTGACATGTGAAATCTTTTATATGGCTTGAGGACCCATCCCTTTGTCAAAGATCAAAAATCCAAAGCTTTTTCAAATCCATCAATGTTGCTATTGAAGACTATGTTACCCAATAGAAAAAGCACCAGCCTACAAAACCATATAATTCAAATTATTTCCATTTCATGTAGTTTGAAATCCCAGTCAGAGATAGATATTATCACAAATTTTGAAAAAGGCTAAAAAATGGTGGAAAAAACATTTTTTAATAAATGGCTATTTTTTTAATTTTCACACAAAAATGTCAAAATCTTGAAAAAATCAAAAATTTTAATTAATTTTTCAAAAATTGATTAATTAAAAATTTATAACTTTTCCATTTTTTTATCCCTAACTATTTGAAAACATGTTTAAACCCACTATATAAAAAGCTGCTAGCTTTCCCTATATTTTTCAAAAATCATTTCGCTTTTTATGAGTTGCGTAAACACACTTTCCTTTTTCATAAGTTGTGAAAATTTCAAAAAAAAATTGGTCTCCGTGCAATTTTTAAAATCATTTTTAGTCTTTGTGCAATTTACAAAATCTTTTTTGGCTTTGGTGTAATTTGTAATTTTGTTTTGGGTTTCTGTACAATTTGCAAATTCTTTTTTGGTTCTCGTAAAAATTGTAAAATGTGTTTGATTCTTGTGCAAATTACAAAAAAGTTTTAGATTTATGTGTAATTTATAAAAATATTTTTTTAACTTCATGTAATTTGAAAAAACATTGTAAATTTCCTTTTTCCATGCAACTCAAAGTCACGCTTCCATTAATTTTTCAAATACAAATTACATTTTTACAAGTCATGTTAATGCAAACTTTGACTTTGTAAATTGCATTCTTCCTATGAAAATTTGTCATTGCAAATTGAAGCTTCTTTTCAAGCCTACATGCAAACTCATAATTTTTTCTATCAATTGTGCAAATACAGTTGCTCCTTCAAGTAGTTTTAAAAAGAATTTTATCTTTATTCTAAGTTTATATTTTTAATTTTCATGTTAAATCTTGAACTTTTTAAACATTTTAAAATTTGATTTTTCATCCATGTTTTAGCTAGCAACTACTAGGAGTAATTTTTTTAAAATTCACCAAAGGAAAGAAGACTGAATATAAAGAAAATATTTATCATGCAAGTTCACACAGAAATTCAAAAATATTTATAAGACAAAGTTAGGTAATATATTAATTTTTCTCCTAAAGGGCCCAAAGAAGAAAGAACAAGCAGTGCATTTTGATGAATGTTTTTATGGTTTCCTCTACCAATAAAAACATCATTCTAGTTATTAAAACCTTGAAAGGAAGCAATATTTAATAATTTTTATCCTCAGCTAAGAAAGCTATGTAATTTATAATAGGCAAAATTCACATTATTTTTCTCTTTTCCCCAACTGTACAACCTTCAGTGTTGTTCTAATTTATAATTTATTTTCTTATTTTCTCTACACACAAGGTCACTTTAGAAAATCATACGATCCTACAGTAAGGTGATTTTTGTTGAAATTTCTTCAAATTTCCTCTAGAATGCTAAGTTGTATGACCTATCATTGGTCAAATTTGGGTAAAATTTTCAAAATATTTTACTTTCTCCTCTCTCATCAAGTTGTAGGCCACTTCTAACCAGCCTTGATCAAATTTTTTAAAAGAAACTTTGATTTTCTCCTTCAAAAATGAAATCATAAGACTACATGTTTGAGTAGTTTAGAAAGACTTTTTGAAGATTATTTTGTTTTTCTCCTCCAAAACATTTAAAAAAATAAAAAATCTTTGATTTATTTCCCCTTATATGAAGTCATATAACCCATCCGTGTAATATCCCCCATAGGGATTTACTAGAATAATGCAATAACTTTTTTTAAACTGTTTAGTTAACACTTATTATTTAATTATATTACACCATGAGAATATAATTAGTGATATTAAATGTATTAACTATACATATTAAACATAGGTAAACATGTAATAACAACATTTACTAATCACTATTAATTAATCAAAACTGCACAAGGAAAGTAATCATATTAAAATCCAACCACATGTAGTATAATAGTATAGTCACCATTGTAAATGTATTATAATTTAATTAATTATGTTTCCAATAGGCATGTTACCTCATCATAAGTACAATGATAGATACTATGCTCTATGGAGCTTGATTTATTCTAACTCAAATGTATCTCTAATAATCTCAAGTGTAGTCTCCAAGTAAGTATAATAGTGGGATGGGAGAGAATCATTCGAGTTCTTTTTCACACCAACCATAGACCATCGATCCCCAAAAAAATCCATCCAAAAAATGAATGGCCCTCACTTCACGTATGGGTAGATAGTGATAGTGTGGGAATATATAGAGACATGATAGTACCCATGTGTTGTAATATTTATACTACATGATGTATATCATAAAGAAAAATATGTTCTAATATGATATCACACAAACATGTAAATCATACATATGAAATGATGATGTCTATCTAACATTAACTTGACCAAATTTTTCAAATGGCTATTTATCTCTATGATCATTCAATTTCACACACACCACTTGATCAGATTACCCTAATCTGGCATTGGTGATGCTAACTAATCTGGTGAAGTCCATTTCATTACTTAGTTAGATTCATCAATGCTAGATTTGGTTAACATTTATTATAACCAGCAAGTTCATGAAATTATTTATACTAGCAAGTACAAACACATACTAATTACAAAAATAATTACTATACATATAGTTAGTCCATCAAACATATGAATGAACCTCATTTATAGTATTCATCACATACACAATATTTATGACAAGCAAGTTTATTTACCATATAGGTATAATAAAATACATTCTAATAATTTATTTTTTAATTAAATTTTATACACAAATATTATGATTTTATAGCATAAGGTTTATATCGCTCAATATAACCAACATTCACAATTTACATTAAGATTTATTAAAAATATAAACAAACACTTAATTATCCTTCCAGAACTTAGGCTATGTGTATATAGTTATAATTCCAAATCTATCAAGATTTCATAACTTATGTGCTTAATCACATTCTATAAATATAGACATACTACCTATTTTTACAAATATAGGTTATACACGCATATGAGGACCTAGGTTATTTTATACTTATATTTTGTATATTTTATATGTTCTTATTGTCTACACCCCATAATATAGATATTTTAAAATGTAATTGTTATTTTGATCCTCATAGTTTATATCCATTTTATATAATTCATTTCAATTATATATTTTAAATTGTTTTCATATACATAACCAAAATGTAAATTCATAAACCTTTAACCTCTGGTAAAATGTACAACTGTATATGAATCAAATATGATGTTTACCATTATAGATGAAACTTTGTGTAGAATTATTGACACAACTAGAACATCTAGAGTTATCAAGGGAATCATAGTGGCTCCAAAAATAGACCTATCACCCACTAATAATTTTTAGATGACACTCTGATGATGGGAGAAGCTTTAGTTTTTGAAGCCAAGTACTTCAATAAAATCCTTAAAATCTATGAGATTGTTTCTAGCTAGAGTGTCAACTTCCTCAAAAGTTCCTTATTCTTCATCAACACCTTACTTTCTCTATAAGATAAAATATTTAGGATCTTTGGATGTGTCATTAAGAATCTCCCCTCCTCCTACTTAGGCATTTTAATTTTTTATGGCCTTAGGAAAAAAAATCTCTAGAATCCCCTCATAGGTAGGATTTAGAGGAAGTTATCTGAGTGGAAAGGTAATTTGTTGTCTCAAGCTTGAAAAGTGTAACTTCATAAGAGCTTTTTGTAGATCATACCTATTTATTTCATGTCTTTATTTGTCAATCTAATAAAATTCATAGATCATATTAAATAAATATAGAAGAACTTTCTTTGGAGGGGAATGAAGGATAGTTTTAGATTCCTTCTTATCTCCTAGAATAAAGCTTGTCTTCCTACCTCTAAAGGAGGATTAGGGATTAGAATGGTGATATTCATGAATCAAGCTCTCCTATCAAATAAAATTTAGAGGGTGATAAAGGAATACAATCATTGGACTAGGATTATCAAGGTTAAATACTTAAATTTTGAGGAGGGTTCTTACTTCCCAGCAAAAGATGGTCTTAGCAATGGTTTAGCAATTTGGAAAGCACTGAGAGCAAGAAAATACATTCTCAAAAAAGGACTGAAATGGAATATTGGTAGAGAAAAAAATTGGATTTCTGGTAGGACCACTAGATCTAAGCCCCACTAGTCTCCTCACATCAAGCAATGGATTTGTCAAATCACTTCAAGGATACTATTGGTCACAAGGTGTGTGATTATTGGGAGAAAATCAAAGGAAGGAAAAGGTGGAAACTTATCAATAAAGTAAATCTAAGTTATCACCAAGATATTTTATTAAAATAATTAAATATCACAATTTAGAACATTCACATTAGTATCTTCCTAGAAGAATATGCTCTCATATGGAAAGAGGATCCTAGTAGTTTGTATTTAGTTAAATCTAGCTATCTCTCCTTGTGGGAATAGGTAGAGTTTGAAGAAAGATGGAATGTTCTTTGGATTAAAAACCTCATCCCAAAGATTAATGTATTCTTATGGATGGTATGTCAGAACAAGATCCTTACAGTGGATAATCTTATGAGGAGGGGAATCCTAATCCCTAATAGATGCATGATATGTAAACAAGAGGTTGAATCCATAGAGAACATTTTATTTTCATGTTCCTTTGCCTCCTACATCATTCAACCTTTCTAATTAATCTTGGGTAACTCCTAAAATTTTTAAGAACCTAATCTTTCAATGAAATCCCCCTTGGGATTACGCACCACTAAAATCCTGGTAGAACTTGGTTCTACCTTATATTTTTGGGGGCATTTAGATCTCAATAAATTTGATTATATTTAATAATAATAATCATAACCATTTTTCTACCTTCAATAAAATCATGGATTTTATGGGAAAAATTGGATTCCCTATGCTTCATCATTTTATGGGCCTTGTTCCCCTTATTTTTATTAGATTTTTATTCAACTTAATCTTGAAATTCCTATCAAATACTACAAGCAGTACATTGATAGATCTAAGGTCAAGTGGATTCATCCTCCTACCACTGGTTCAAATTGAATTTTAATGGGGATGTTAAAGGAAATTTGGATCTGGTAGGAATGGGAAGAGTCATCAAGGATTGTCATGATAATATTAGGGTAGCTTACATGGGACCACTTGGGATCCAAACAAACCATCTTCCAAAAGCCAAAGCTACTTTATGGGGCATTGTTCTTGTAGTTAAAATCATCATGGAATATCTATAGATTGAGGGAGATTCCATGAATATCATTAACTATTTAAAAGGATTGACTCAATCTTATTAGAAAATATATGAGATTATTAATTATGCTAAAAAATTGCTTTCCTACTTCAAAGGAGTGTCTATCACTCATGTGTATAGAGAGAGAAATAGAAGTGCTGATAAAATGGCTAATATAGGGGTCTATAGTAGCTCTCTTACATGTTTTCAAGGTGATGAGTTCCCTAATGACATCACGCCTTTTATCAAGATTAATGAAGGACATCCCATATAACAAATTGATGTGCCTATTTATGAATTATCACACTCAACATAAGAGAAGAGATGTTTGCAAGTGCAAGGACATTATAATATAGTCATTCCTTAAGGATTTGCATGAATGGATTGATTTGGTACTTCATATAAATAATTTATATGGATCTATTCTCAACACCCACTTTATTCTCATCTATAAGGACCCAAGCTGAGAAGATTTTAGTAGAAGATCATATCAAAAAATAGAAGGTAATGTTGATCATATTAAACCCATCTCATGCATAGACATTAAAGAGGATGATTATGTTTAGCATAACATGGTAAAATTTGGGTTGGTGACTTATATGGAGAGGTTGGTTGGGCATGATACAGGGTTGTCTAAAGATTTTATCCATGAGTAGATGGAAAAATAAGTCTACATGCATGAGCTAAGGATTTTGATCATCGAAGAGATTGTAGGGGACATTATGGGGATAGAGTGCTCAGGTGTTAAAGCTTTCAAGGAAAAAAATTAAATAAGATATTTTCAACATCTTTTATATCAAGGAGAAGAAGAAGTCAAATGTTTCATCATAGAAAGGGTTTATTATGGTGGACTTACCAAGAAAGTGGAAAAATGTATGCTTGTAGATTATGTACTACATCACACTGGAAGGGAAGCATAAGATAATATTTTCACATCAATTTATTTTGCTCAACCATTTTAGGGGTCATATTATTAGTCTTACTTTATTCCTCTTGAGATATTTAGAAGCCTCAATCTTGAATTTTAAGAATAATCCCTCAGTGGATCTTATCCACTAAGGATTGATTATGTTACTAGTTTAAAATGGAGAAACCCTATGGATGAAAGTTATAATAGAAGTAATTAATATTACCAATGAAAAAGAAGACTAGGGTAGAGAAGAGGAATTTTTCATAGAATCTAAGTTTGAGAAAGTAGGGAAAGCAGGCAACTAGAATGAATGCTCTGGAGAATATTTTATGTAGGAAGAGCCCAAACTAAGAGGTAATGATAGGAGGCTCCCAAATTCATGACCCCAATTACTATTATGGGTTGGGTTTTCCTAAATCCTAATATTAAGGAAGACATTGAGCATTCCATTGAAAATTTACATACCAAGGTGTCCATCTAGAAACTGCTATGCTCAGAAATATTAGATGAATTTGAAAAATTAAAAGGCCTTTTGGTTCAAAGAACCTCTGATCTGAGCTTTGGAAAGGATAATATAAGCATGGATGAGTTCTCTCCCCATGGATATAGAACCACACACAGAGGTGGAGTGGAGGAAATAATGAGACTGAGTAGGTATGAAGCATAAGAGGCCAGATGAGGAGAAAGAATTGGTAGTTGGGAATCAGACTAGAGGAAAGAGTAATAAAGAAGAGAGCACTAAAAAAAAATTGGTCTATTTCTCCGAGTCTAAATAGTTGGTCTTATTGGTTTGGCTTCTTGGTCCATTTGGGTTTTTTTTTTGAATCTTAGTGTCTTTTAGGCTGAAGTTGGCTTTTCCTATTGGGTACTAGGCTTTATCCTATTTTATTCTACTAATATACCATGTTATCTTCCACTTTATTTTATATGGGTTTAGGACCCATCAACCCATTTATTAATATATCTAATAAAAAAATATAATGTTGGTTGGTAGTCATACTTTTTATAAATGTTATTGCTTTGTTCCTTTATAAACATGTACAATTCACTTAATTTGTGACCTCTATACTTAAACCAAAACTACCTTAATGATTATACATAGTTTCCTTTAGTGTTTGAACCAAATTATAATCTATGTAAATTTTTTTAATATATATCATATATACTACTAATCCTCAACCATGTCAACTTTCCATATACCAAAATTAAAAGAATAATTTTCTATAAAGAGTTTAACTTTATTCTTTAACCCAATAATCAACTATAGTCACTTATCTAAATATACGAAAGTCCCCTGTATATGTTAATAGATATTTCAAAGGTTATACAATCAACTTAAAAACACAGACTTAGATTTCACCCTAAGTCTCAAACTTATATTACTTCATCATACACTCAATTCATACATATAATCTCCCAGTTTGAAATGTTAAGTGTATACCTTGTTCATTATTTTGAAGAATAATTTACACACAGTGTATACTTATATAATCTCATAGTTTTGTGTGATAAAAATACACCCAGACTTTATATGTGTGTGTGTGCATGCACTATTTCATATAAAAATACACAATCCATAATTACATATATATCACCTATTTCAAAAAGACAAGTATACATGGTCCCTTATATAAATTCCACAATTTTGTGACATAAAAGTTCCTAGTTTAAAATAAATATCCGCATGGTTTGTTTAATAATTACATACACTTTCCATTTATAAATTTCCATAGTTTAACAATAGAGTTTACATAGTCTATATAATTTGTTGTTTTAATTTATAAATAAACTTGTTTAAACGTTTACATCATTATTATTAGTTTGAATGAAAAATACTCACATTCACCATTCATATATATATATATATATATATATATATATATATGCTAAATCCCTAAACCAACTTTAAAACCATAAGTACTCATAAATCATAAATTGATCCTTCACATTTTAAATTGACATAGACTTCGTACCAAATTAAAATAGACACTAGACCTATATATTATATCTATATGCTTAGCATATCAACCTATGTCTATCTAAGTATATAAATGTAATAAGGATTCTAAAATAAAACATAGTCTTCATATATTATCAACCTCCTGCTAGGTTTTTATATGTTATCATATCAAGTTAAATCCTTTTAACCATAGCAGATGTACACATTTTTTGTTTACATTCCTAAAGAATTAGAGAGTATAGGTTTAGTGTTTTGGATGGATGAGCCATCCAAAGGGATAAAACTATACCTTACACTTAAATTTCTATCATTTCAAACCCTAAGTAAGAAATCCATACACAATTTTTTTTCTAAGCTGAAACTAATAGAATAACATCACCAACCTTTTCGATGCTTCTAAATTGAAACTTGTATGAACCAAAAAATCTTTTCTTTTTTATCTAATTTTATCCTCGTCTCCTCAATCATGTCCCTTATTCTTTATGTCTTGCCTCTTATCAAAATCTCTATGTCTATCCCAAACCATTTTTAATTTTCATGCATCTACTAACTCCTAGTTAGCATTTCATTCATAATCCCCATTTTTTATTAACTCACTAATCTCTTCATTAAAAAACTAGAAAAATCCCTAATTTTTTTATCGAGTCTTTCCTTAATTCCCTAATTTTTTTTAATTCAATTAAACCTTTGCATTCCAATTACATTTTGAACCTGATTGTATCATTCAATAAGTCCACTTTTGTCATGATAACTAACACTTTTAAATCTCTACATAGTCTATGCATGTCAACCAAGACTAGACTTATATTTTTAGGATATTTAAACCCCCCAAAATATAAAATAAATATAAATATCCCTTTATGATAAACCAAACAATTATTACTTTCAATTATGTCTAGATAATTATTTGCATTCTTTACTATTGTATATAGGCTATTTATGCCTTTTATTATTATAATAGATTGACATATATTAATATTTTCGAATATCAATCTTAGCAAGATTAACATTCTAAAATGTTATTAAGACATTTTTTATTCCATATAAAATATCAATTATATGTTATCTATAAGATTTACATTTCCATATTCATACACAAACATGAATTAAATAATCTTATATAATCATACTACAATTTTAAGAACTAAGTATACATTTAAATACAAAATACAAACTCCTATAATATTTATCCCATATACATGTCCTAAATTTTAAAACATGCAAGTACTAATATCTACTAAAATTCACTCTCATAATTTACTAACTCTATCAATCCAAACACACAATGCATATTATGTTTTAAAAACCTAATGTGGCATGTGCATGGGTCTTAGAAAATTCCTCTATCATCCTTCACTATCTCCATCTATTCCACCCTCTATAATGATGTTCTTCCTCTATCATGTTTTGAGGGATGAACTCTCCTGCATCATGATATAAATCATAAACTAATGTTATAAAAATAAGTAACATAATCATTATGTAAATAATTCATAATTATCCATCTCATAATAATGAACTCATGAAATCTAAGTAACATACATCTATCCCATAACAACATATGACTTATGATTTAGTTAAAAAGTATAAAAATAAATTAACTATAATATTAATCCATGGATAAATATGTAAATTAATTTAGGTGAGAGAATTAGGATGTAACAATCCACATAGGTAGGTTTAAGTAAAAAAATTCAAAAAAAAATTCATTTCCCCCCAGCACCCAACCATACAACTATCATAGGCAAGTCATATGCCTAGGTTGGCAAGAGAAAATAATAAAAATGGGGGAAAGTGGAATATAAAACAAGTGAAAAAGTTTGAGTGGAATTTAAAAAAGATAATAAATAAAAAGTTGAGGAAAATTTGCTGAGTGGAGAAAATAATAACAAAAGGGAAAAAAGAATGAATAGATTTTGGGCATATAATTGCCACTTTACAAATTTTGTAAATATTTAATTTGCACATTTTTAAATTGGTGTATTTTTGGATTCAAAGAGGACATTAAAAAGGTTGATGGGGTCTTCTAGTAATTTTTTTTCTCGATCTGGTAAAATCTGTGAATAGAATTGGTAGTGGTGAATTTTAATCATTTTGGTTTATTACATGGCCACAAATTTCCTCAACACTAAGCAATGACTTTTTTTTAAAAAAAAATTGTAGGATTTTTTAAAATTTTGAAATTTAAAAAGTCACAGGTAATAGGGGAATAGCTTAAATTTTTAAAAATAAATTATTTTTATAATTTAATCCATTCATTTTTATTGGCTAAATTTTTTTGTAATAAGCTACACAAAAGAATTTTATACAAGTGTATTTGTAAGTAAAAAATTTAGTCAAAAATAAAATTAAAATTCATACAAGGAGCATTAAAAATACACTGGATCAATTTTCACAATCAATTTATGAGTATATACTTTGATTTGCATTTCCATCATTTCTCGTAAATCAGGTGCTTTTTTGCAAATTTTTAAATTTGTCAATTTTATTATCAAATTGATGTCTTCATCTCATACTATAGAAAAGGAGATTCTAATTAAAGTTAAATAAATTGTGAAGTACCAATTTCAAGGTGTGATGCTTCCTTTACCACTAGAGTCCAACATTGTAAATATCACTGACATTGATCTAGGTCACATCGACTTGGAAAACTTTTAGGAAAGAATTAATGCAATAAATAAGATGGATTTTAGCCAAAGTATTTATGACAGTGGTTTGGTATAGGTGGTAACACTCCCAATGCCATTATAGTCTCCTAGATTAGTTTTGATTGTGGCAAATAATTATAACTTAGAGACATGAGAGGTAAGAGATACCCATGGGGAGTTGGTAGTGAGTTTTTATTCTATGCAAATTGACAAAAAAATGTTACCTTCTAGATCATGAAGCATTTGTGCATCTAACCCTTGAGTCCTACCAAATATTTTGGGATGTCAGTGTAATAACATGTTCTAAATAAGTCAATAAATCATGGTTGACTAAACCAAAACATTCCTCCACTTAGCTTCCAAAAAATATCACAAGATCAAATTTCAAAAATGAGATAAGTGACATGATCACATTATTACATAAGATAGTGGAGAATCAAATGGCAAAGAATTTTTAGACACGGATGTGCATATTCATTTATACCATCCTTATAAATAATAAATATATCAATTGGGATGAATTGATTAGCGATTCCATTCACAAACAACTCATGGAGGTAAAGGACATGTCAAAATTCTATATGACTTCATACCTTATTTAATCTATAGTAAGCTGAAGGTATTTTGATGGATTGCATATAGTGGGTGATTTTAGGAAAGCAATGGCGTATGACTTCTATCCCTAGCTAGTTTTTAAGAAAAATTCTCATCACTTCAAAAGAGTTAATGATTGCTTTGTTCATTTCATCATCCATTTATTTTAAAAGGAAATCTTCAACATAATAATATCAGTTGTGGCTACTATATAAATAGAAAGGTAGAGAGCTTAGTTTATATAGTTCTCAACATTTATCTATTTGAGAATCAATGGTTCTGAAGTATCTCCTTACATTCTCCCATGATATGTGAGTGGAAAATGGATGTTGATGGAACTTGTGAGACAACTTATTGAAACACACAAGTTTTGATGATCCAATATAAAATAGGGATCAAGTTTCCAATCTCTATTGGCAAGTATACTAGCCCTTTACTAGTGAAGGTCAAGTTAATTGAGCAATACATGTCTCAATATAAAATCAATACATTTGAATCATATTTTCATTTGACAATAAGGGACTAATTGAACACAATATTGGATATCTATTTAAACATGTTCCACATTTTGAAGACTATTAGATGGATTATGATGATGATAAAGTAGTGAAAATTAGAGACTATTCACAATTTACTATGATATAAATAGTCAAATTTGGCATAATGAAAGTGCTAAAATAGGGGGTAGATAATGAGGTCACATTTCACCCCATCTTTGAAGGAGAGGGAATCATGACAAATCTATATCTCATAGTACATTGAGACAAAATGGAATCTACTTCTCTCAAAAATAAGACAAGAGTTATACTTGACAAAATTCTTAGATGATTGAAAGACAAGGGAGTTGATGTTGTGAATGTTTATTTCCCTACACCTCCTAGGGAAGACAAATTTGGTAGATTTTATAAGCAATAGGATGATTCAAAAAAGATAGATGAGGAAATCCCTAGTACATAACCTCCCATGATATAAGAGGCATGTGAATCTGAAGCTACTCAATAAGATGCTTAACCATGGAAGAATATCAAGCTAAAAATAAAAAGGTTTGGTGAAAAGGATTCTTATTCTCCTAAAATTTTAGTTACTTAAGAGGTTTTAGTTGATGTCTTTCCATTATCTCAAGAACTGGTAGAGAGCACAACTCATTAATTCTTAGCTTTAGATGATACAATGTTCCCTATGTCATATACTTTCCCATTATAAGAGGTTACTCTTATCTCTTCTTCTTCTCTCTCAAATCCTAAATTTCCCATTGGTCCTTCTCCAAGAATTCCTCTTGAAAAAATAAATACACAAGAGGAAATTGAAACATATTTTCAAGGTGTCCCAATTGAGAAAACACCCTATTCAACTATAGCTAGGCTTTTTCCACCTATTTCTACTTCTACCCCATTGTCTTCCTCAATCACGATAACTTTAGATTGGTTGTCTATAGTAGTGAAAAGAATGAGAAAAATTGTTGAACCTAAAGAGATAGATTTTGGAACCTTGACATCTTATTTTTCAAAGATTGAAAAGAAAGCAAATATAGTTTCATGAATGGTGACAAATGAAAAGGGATAAAATATGGAAAAGTAGTCATTCCTATAGTTGAAATGGATAAGTTAGAAATTAGGGTTGAAGACTACCATATATCTAGGTTCATTTGGGAAAATCAACTAGAGAAAGGATGAAATGAGATGTTTAGTTAGTGATTGGTACCATATTTGAAAAATTTGACAAATATAAGGTAATAAAAGATGAACTAAAAGTGAGTGGAATAATTGAACTCAATGATACATAGATTGATCAGTCTAGTTCAACTAGATATAGCTTCATTGAGCCTTCATGTTGAGACATTAGAAAGAGTGAGAGAGGTGGGCCAAATGGGTAATCCAATAAAATACTAGATTGAAAAAATTAAATAATAAGTGGCCTCAAAAATTCTTGTCACAGTGGTGATGTTCTCTAAAATTCAATCATAATATGAATAACTAGTAATAAATGAAAATGGAAACACTAAGAAGAAACAAAATTACGAGAAACCCATTCCTGCATTAGTCAAATTCTTGAATTTTTCTTCTATTTATATTGTTTAAAAGGGGGTAATCAATAAATATGAAATTATCTTTTAGATTGAATTTCTTTAGTCTACTATATCTAGAATCTATTCCCTTCAAGATTTTGTTCAAAAATTTAGTAACGCAAGGTCACTTAGAAGTGACACAATGATGGAAATCAACACTGAAGTCAAGAAGTTATATTGTCATTTTGTTAATGACAAGGATCAAGAGGGAAATGTTATTTCAATTGAGACCATAATTGGATAATTCAAAAAATAAATTCATAACATTGCCACTACATCTGTATTTGGTTATGAAGAACTTTGTTAGTTATCCAAGTGCCAAGTGAATGTGGATAATTTGGATATAAAAATAAATAGTCTTTGAGGCAAGATTTAGGAATTGAAAGAGCTATATTACTCATAATATGTTTCCTATAGGTAAATGGATAGACCAGATGAATACTTGATTAGGGTAATTCTCCATAGATTTGAAGACTTTTTGAAAGGGAAACAATTGTCAATACAACAACATGAATAATGAAGAATTGATTTTAGTATTCCTACATTCTCTTCTCTTGTTTCTTTGTACCTAACTTGTGTTATTGCACTATTTTTCCCCTTGTAAATGTGCATTGTATTTTTTCGAATTGCCTTTGCAATATTTCTAACTTGCTTTTTTAATTTTTTCAAATTGATGATGTGATTTTGAAAGTAGTGCAAAAATCCCAATTATTTTCTTAAGTGGTGTTAATTGCTTAAAACGTTTTTACATCATTTCAAAATTGTAATTTATCATTGGTGTTTTAGCACTTCTGTAAAAAGGCAAAATACATGGTTTTTCACTATAACCAACTATTTTAGCCTATAAATACAAGTTAGGGATTCATAATAAGGGTTTAAAATAGATAGAATTTTTAGTAAAGCATTGTAAAAAGGATCAGTCTTTCTACTCTTTAGAATCAATACAAGGAAGGTGTTTCTAAACTTTACATTAGTGATATATTTTGAATTATGTATTTTTCTTAATTCATCGTATCTGATTTTTATTGTCATTGTTATAAATTTCAAACTGTTAAGAATAGGAGATTAGATTACAAAGTTTTTGTATAGAGTTGTAATTTACATTTTTAAGACTTGTGAAAATATTGGTGGGAATAGAGGTAATTTCTTAGTTATATATGTTATAAAATATAAAAAGTTATTAAGTTTTATTATCAGAGTCAAATAATATTTTAGTATATGTATCATATCCTTAAGGATATGATTATGTTTTTATAACCCATTAAATAAGAGATATTTTCCTTGTTCGAAAGTTAAAATTTTCTCTCAACCCTTTCATCTAGTCTCAGGTTTCTAACTTTACAAGTTTTTTTCCAAAAAACTTCTCCCTCATCTCTCTCCTTCCCTACATTTTCCTTTCTAAAAATCTTTTTTGTACTTTCAAGTTAAAATTACTACCCCATGATTTACATTCCTTTGTTTGTAAATATTTTTTGCTTTCCTATTTGAATTTTAATAAAGGTATCTCCATGTACTAATAGGAGAGGGACTTTATTCCCCATGATATTGATGTGAAGTCATCGATTTGTCCTCCTAACAAATTTTCATGCCAACAAGGACTTATACAAGTCCTAACAAATTATAATTGGTGGGTCTTCTACCATGGGTTTCGGATCACATCCAGGGGACCATCAAAATTATAAAATGTTTAATAATCCACTATAAGACCATACAATGAAAATTATAGAAGTTCAAATATGGAAATAGAAGTAAAATTATCATCATGGAACTTTCGAACCAATGGTAAGGATTTAGAAATAATAGGATCTTGCATAATAATTGGAGTTTTATCAACATTTTTTGAAGATGTATAATTAATAGTATCTTTAGGAGAATCAAGTGGTGGTGGTATAATAGTAGGCACACATGTAATATATGGTGTCTTTCAAACATATATGTCCACTTCAAATTTTTATCATATTTCTAAACCTGAAATTCCTCTTAGCCACTTCTAATTTTTTTAGAACCTTTGTAATAAAAGCAATTTCTCCATTGCAATCACCAAGAGAAAACTTGATCACCCATAATTGAGCTCCTTATCTAGTGAATATAGATGCCCCCCTAATTGAGATCAAAGGAGTTGAATTTTTGACTTATATATTGTGATAAGAGGCTATCTCTTCACATGAAGAATGCAAGCCATTATAGACTAAAGTGTTGTATGGTAATTTAGATCCTAATAGGTTTGTGCCCAAAATTAATTTAGGTGAACTTAGTTTGACATTATCATGGGTTTGGATTAAATAGGTTTAGCTATCTATTTACAATATTTCACTTCACATAACTACTCTTATCAATACACACACACACACACAAAATTAATTATTATATAAATATTGTATAATATATATCATAATATTTTTATATATTAAACATTAATTATTTAATATTGTATATAAATTATATATTTTATAAAATATATTATTAATAAATATTTTTAAATCATATAATATATATTAATATAGTTTATAAATCAATATTATATGTTATATATTTCAATATAATATATTTCAATACATCTATATATTGTTAATAATATATAAATATTATTATATACAAATATTATTATTATATTATTATAAAATTATTATATTATATTGAAAATATAATAATTATATTATCTCAAAGTATAGTATTATAATACTATATTATTTCAATATACTTAGTATTATAGATCATTGTATATTATATATTAAGTTACTATATTGTAATACTATCATAAAGTTATCAACAATATTATATATTATTTTCAATATATATAATACTATAAAATATATTATATTATAATAAATCATTATATATATATATATATGAAAATATATAATATAATCTCTATAAAATACATAAGGGATTGAGATAAATTATTTCGATGACCAAATATATCAAACATTAATGTTTGGTAGGCATTAATGCATGCTACTTCACTTCTCAGTATATTTAATTGTTCACCCCTTTATGAATTTCCATTTTAAATTGGATAAATTTTAACTTGATGAGATTGGTAGATGAAATTTATAAGGACAAAATATTTACCCTGACTGATGTTTCATTAAATTATAGTTGTAAAAGATATTATAATTATAAAGTTGTGCTCCATGC
Organism: Torreya grandis; assembly: GCA_037957365.1. Classification (NCBI taxonomy): domain Eukaryota; kingdom Viridiplantae; phylum Streptophyta; class Pinopsida; order Cupressales; family Taxaceae; genus Torreya; species Torreya grandis. Next base: position 1,163,955 of record JARHVA010003683.1, on the reverse strand, counting down.
GTACCTTATAGAATTATATAATTTTTTTTGACTTGATAGTTTTTTTTATTTATTTATTTGAGAGCACTTAGATGATCCAAAAGTAATTCATTTCTTAATTATTCTATATGTATACTATATAATTTGAAATCACATATCATGAAGCATTAAAATTGGAGTTACAGATGACACTTAGCATGGGACAATGGGCACTAAAGTAAATGGATTTGATAGATTATGGTTGATGGCCATTAACAAAGGGTCTATACTCTTTAAAAAATATAATCAATTTATGTATTTAGACTAAGTGGCCTATAATGTGCTAGCTGTCAATCATGAACATATTTGATTAGCTAAAATTTATTCATACTAAAATTCATTAGTGCAACTTGGTTATCATTATTAATTAAATTTATTTTGATGGTTTTTAAGTAATGTGAGTGATTAATATGTGATATTTGAGTGATCAATATTGACATGCTATTAAAGGTTTTAGTGTCAACAAATATTTGGTCTGATTTGGTATCTAATAAAAGGGGATCATGACTAGACATGTGATGATGATGAGTGAGAGTATATGTACATGTTTTTCTACATATCATAAATAGTCTACATACTATTTACATACTGAGTCAAAAGGTTTTTTAAAATAAATTTTCTATTCAAATTATACAAAAATAAAATGACAATCAAATTTCAATTAACTATGACATATTTGGAGTTGTAATTCGAGCTAGTCCTATGTAATTTTTCTATTCAACTAATTAAAATTAAGATAAAATTATTTTGGCATCAATGAATATTTGTTATACATTATTAACAGTGATTTTATTTATCCACTGAAATCCTTTGGTTCATTTGGAAATAAAAGAATTTGGAAGTTTTCTAGTTTAAGACTAGATTGCTTACTAACTTCAATTTTGAAGTCACTGTGAGACATGTTTCTTGGTAGATCTTTTTATAAATAAATATGTCACAAAGTGAGCTAGAAAATTTTTCATCAGTTTCTACATATAAAAATGGATGTTTTATATTGTAATAACATTCTAAGACTAGTACTTTTTTTCTATATATCGTGGTCTTGTTGGAAGTTTTTTGGTGATTTGCAGTGACGGATGTATAATAGATTTTATTCACGTTATTCCTATATATATATATATATATGATTAATGTGACTTTATGATTTATCATATTTTTAATTTTAGGTTTTAATTATATATAATCCCCAAAATCTAATTAAAATTTTGATATAGTAAGATAAGTTGGCCACGATTCACTATTTTTCTCAATAATTTAAAATTTAAGGTTTTCCCACAATTGATTTATTTCGATAATTTTAAAATTTTGGCTCTAGATTGTATTGACTTAGAATAACTTTTTTTATTAACATAGAATTTAAGTATTTACTTAGTGAAATTAGGACGTGCACTTTTTCCATTGAACATGCCAATAACATATTAATAATTTATACTATCATTGGAATTATTTTGGCTCTACATAGTCTTGACTTCAAACTATTTTGGATTTATACTATAATTTGTGTCTCTAGAGTGTGTTCACTTAGCATACTTTTTTTTAATATTGAATTTAAGGATTAATACATGTCAAAAAATAGTATTAGAAGTTTATTTGACACTTTGATAAAACTAATAATATAATATTTTAGTTGACATTATTTTTTATATTGTAGAAATAATGGCTCATATTGGTCACACCTTGTCTAGAGAGATCCCATTCATTGATGGCTTTGTTGATTAGGAGAAAAGAGATAAAGAATGGTTCATAGATAATAGTTGTTTTCTAGATAACTACCACAATGGTTTGTGGTTATTAAATTCAATATCATGGGTACATAAAGTAGTCAAAATTATATTAAGTATTAAATGTGTTTTTGAACATTTGATTGTAGTTCAAGTGGAATATATAAATAACTTTGAACATGCATGCCAAGTCATTAAAATTGATTCAGAGGTGGACTTATGTAAAAAAATTAGCATGGTACATTTTGGTAAATGCTACAGGGATTCTTTTTATTTCTATTATTGGAGGATAGAACCTTATCTAGGTTCAGAGAGATGTAGACTTGTATAATATAATCAAAATATTTGCAATGGAATTGTGACTGTGTTTAAATAATTTTATTAGTATGGATTTAATTATTCTATTTATCACCACTTGAATATGAATAAATAATTTAGTAAAATAGCATTCCATGCAAAAATGTTTCATTTATAAGGAGGAAAAAACTAACCACACTATAAAAACATTTAAACATAAATTATTTAGTAAAAAAATTTAAGGATTTAAACATAAATAAAAATAAATAATAAACATAATTTATAAATATAAAAATAATTACAAATTTTATCATTTATTATAATTATTTTTATTAAATAATTTTATTTATATTTGTTAATTTACATGATTAAATTGTCTAATAGGGATTTGAATCCTTAATTTTTCACCCCTTGGAATACCTTTGAGATAAAAATCACCAATTTAAATACCTATGATAGCACGTCACCTTTCATGAATTTACACTTATGACTCTATCAATTAATTTAAACACTTATAACACAATAGACATCTGACATGGTTAGATATCAAATATGATAGAGACCAATACAGAGGGCGTTCCTGTTTCAAGTCCATTAATCACATCAAAAATTGAGAATACATTGTGTAAATACATATTCATTCCCCTTGATATCAACTTAAATAAATTATTTAAACCAAGGTGAGGATTTTTCACAATCCTCATTACAAATGATTAAAGTATTAGAAGAAAAAAATTATCTCATTGAGAAGAACACCTAAAAGACATCCAATGTGCTTGACTCACAATATGTCTTGCATAACCCTCTTACATAAGAGGTATCATTTGAACCCTTTCCACCACAATTTGTGGCACTAAAATTTCCAACTTATGAGAAACATGAAGGATGAACCTAAACATGACTAAAAAATGAAACTTCTTGCATTAAATAAGCTAAAGTATGGGGCCACTACATTGGCATCATCCAATACAAAATTTAATATTAATTCATCTTTAAAAGTTAATCCAAATGAACCAAAATGTGATACCAATAAAACAATGAACATGGTAGTGCCATAGTGAGTTGTATTATGGAATGCACCATGCAAGAAAATTACTAGATTCAAAAAGCCTCTAGTGCTTCTTATTAAGAAGTTAGTTGAGTGTTAACTCATACCTCTCCCTACACCTATATATGTTGATATGAGTAAACCTCTTCCATAGGGATATGATGACAATGCATATTGTGATTTCCATGATGGCCATAGACATTCTACTAATAGATGTTTTTCCTTGAGATATAATCTTCAAGACTTATACGAGTCCCAACAAATTACACTTGATGGGTCTCCTACCATGGGTTTTGGATCACATCCAGAGGATCATAAGAATTAAAAAAAATATTCAATAATCCATTAAAAGACCATACAATAAAAATTACAAAAGTTCAAATATGGAAATAAAAGTAAAATTATCATCATGAAACTTTGGAACTGATGGTAATGATTTAGAAATAGGCCCTTGCATGATATAAAGTGGAGTTTCATCCACATTTTTTAAGATGTAACATTAATAGTATATTTATGAGAAATAGTGATAGTGGTATACTTGAGAATACATCATCACTAGGCATAGTATTCATACATGGAATAGATGGTGTCTTTGAAACATATATGTCCACTTTAATTTTTTATCCAATTTCTAAACCTGAAATTCCTCTTGGTTGATTTTAATTTTTTTTGAACCATTGTAAGAAAATCAATTTCTCCATTGCAATCACCAAGATAAAATGTGATCAGCCACAATTGAGCTCCTTATCTAGTGAATACAAATGCCCCTTGATTGAAACCAAGGGAGTTGTAATTTTAATGTAGAGATTACATGCTAAGAGGTTATCTCTTTACACAAAGAATGCAAGACATCATAGAATAAATCATTGAATGGTGATTCAAACCCCTATCAATCTACACCCACAAGTACCTTAGAAGAACTTATTTTGACATTGTCATGAGCTAATAACTAGATTTAACTGTCAATTTACACTCTTTCGCTTTACATAACCCCTCTTACCAATACATATGTCATGATATATATAGATATATGTATGTATTTGTGTGTGTGTGTGTGTGTGTGTGTGTATAACTGATTAATATCATATATAAATTATATATTTTAATATTATTATTATGTGTGTGTGTGTGTGTGTATATATATATATATATATATTATATATATATATATATACACATATACATATATATACATATATAATAATAATATTAAAATATATAATTTATATATAATATTAATCAATTATATATATATAACTAATTAATATTATATATAAATTATATATTTTAATATTATTATTATATAATATAGTAATATTAGATAACATTATATAATATATATTTTTAGTATATAATTTAATATAATATATATAAATATCATTTTAATATATTAAATATATCACTTGCCTTCAATTCGACTTGGCTACTCCTAAAGTGTATTTGCGTTTAGAAATAGGCAGGAGTCCCTAATGAATTTAAACTTCAAATTTACTTTGCAAAATGGAGTCCATATAATTTCAACACATTTTAAAAAGGAATAAAAACTATTGAACATGTCTAACTTGATACATATTCTTAGTTTTTTTAACATACATTATAGAGCATTGACAGATTAGAATGGAGCAGGTTGTAGAGTATCCAAAGTGTTGACCATATTTCTTACTATCATTTTTGTAGATCCTTATTTTTAGGTATTTAATCTTAACATTATTTAATATATTTTTTTATCTATCTGAAATGTGTGATTTTTTTGTCTTGACTTGGCCCTATTATTCATTGTTTACCTCTTTGTGTTATGAAACCACTAAGATTTGGATAATCTACCTAGATTTTTGTTAAGAAATGGTAGAGATTAGGATTGTTTAGTGCTTACTGCTATTGATTATTAATTATTTTCTTATGTGTAAAACCAATAAAGACCCAAATGTTGAATGTGAGGGTAAAGATGACATTTTTTAATAATTATAATAAAAAAACCTTAGTAACCAATATATTTAAAGTTTTAGATTTGAAAAATTATAAATAATCACCCAAACCAAACAAAAGAACTAGCTTATAACCTCACAAGGACCCATTGATGTCTAAATGTTATTTCCACTTGGAATGACCTTCCCAAGATATTAAACTATGAATTGATTTTTTTGTGAGTCTTATGAATAATAGTAATTGTATAAGTTTATATATTGTAAACAAGTGGTAATAATATTTTAGGTGAATTTAATAGATGAAAATTCTATGTTTTATTGATATAACTCTACCCTCCCCTATTTCATCTCTTTTTGCATTTTTATTTAGTGCATTTACAACACTATTATTTAGTTTGAACTAACCCCATAGTCTCAGTCTTTTGTTTTACTTAGTGTTGTTGGTTGCTACCCACCTGGCCAACACATTATATTTTTTTATTCCATAGAGAGAAATCAGACTTGGGAGTTAGTTGACCTTCCAAAAATAAAAGAGGTCATAGGAGTTCAGTGTGTGTATAAGACAAAAACCACTCCTAAATTCAAGATAGAGAGACATAAAGCAAGACTAATGGTGAAGGGATACAAGAAAATTCCCATACATGATTAAAATGCAATATTTGTAACTGTATTAAGGCTAGAAATGGTTAAGATAATGATAATCATTACTGCTCAAAATAAATGGAAGGTGCATCAAATAGATGTCAAGTCATATTTATTGAATGGAGTTCTAGAAGAAGTGGTTTATGTGGGATAGCCAAATATATATGAGATTTTTGGTCATGAGAACAAGGTATATAGGTTGAAAAATGAATTGTATGCACTAAAATAAGCCCCAAAAACATGGTACAACCATATAGATTTGTTTGTTGAAAAACATCTTTAGAAAAAGTTCTAGTGAGCCCACACTCTACATCAAAGTAAGAAAAGGTGATATTTTTATTGTAGTTTTGTATATGGATGATTTAATATTCATTAGAAATGTAAATTGATCAATATAAGAGTTCAAAACAACTATGAAGGAGTTTGAAATGACTTATTTAGGTTTATTCAAGTAATTTCTTGGGATAAAAGTCAATCAATTAGATAGTGGCATATTTATATGCAAAGGATATATTGGAGAGGTTTAAGATGCTAGATAAAAATCCAATATCTACACCAGTTAAGACAATATGAAAGTTGTGCAAGGATAATTATAGGATAAATGTAGGCCCCCACAAGGTACAAGAGGTTAGTGGGAAGCCTAATGTATTTGATTGTAACTAAACCAGACATCATGTATGTATTCAAACTTATATCTAGATTCATAATGCCAAAGGAGCCATATTGGCAAGCTGATAAAAGGATATTGAGGTATGTGAATGGAAAAAGATATTATGGATTTTTATATTTAGTAGTAGATGAGTTTCATCTACTACTCTACATGGATAATGGTTGGGCTGATATTCTTGATGACCAAAATAACACTTTAGGGTATGTATTTGATCTTGTGTTAGGAGACATATCTTGAACTTTAAAGAAACAACCTATACTTTCAATATTTATAACTGAAGTGGAGTATATAGTAGCTAATTTAGCAACATGCCAATCTATATGGTTGAGAAGGATAATTTTATATTTTCATGAGAAATAACAAGGAGATTCTACAGTTTTTTGTGATAATATCTCCCCCATAGCATTGTTAGAGTATCCTATCTTCTATGGTAGGAGAAAGCACATTTTAATCAAGTATCACTTCATTCAAGATTTATTTGAGAATCATGTAATAGAGATTAGTTTGTGTAATTTAGATCAATAATTATCTAATATATTTAATAAGATATTACCAAAGGATAGTTTTATGCACTTAAGAGGAGTGTTAGGAGTTATTAATGTAGCAACATTTGGCCTACAAGGTTTTATGTTGGATCTGAAGTCCTATAACCCAGCTATAGACTTCAAAAATCTAGCTATGAACCCTAAAAAGGTAGCTATAGACTCCCAAAAAAAGCTACAAACCTTAATAGGGTAGTTATGTACTATAACAACAAAAATAGAAACCTTAATAGTGTAGCTACGGACTCCAATAATAAAACTATGGACCTTAACAAGCTAGCTACAGACTTTAACAATATGGCTATAGACTTTATTGGGTCAACTATAAACTTTGACAGTCTAGTTATAGACTTTGACAAAGAAGCTCTGGACATGAACAAAAGAGATGCAGAAGCATCTAGGTAGATGAAGAGAAGCTATAAAGAAGTTTGTAAGGCTAAGAAAAGTTATGTAGATAATGATAGGAAGGTCAAGAATAAGGAGTGTTAAAAATATTATATTTTGCCTTCTTACCTACCTATGTAGCTCTACATTTATCAATTGCATTTACCAAATGAATTTATTGCAGCAATGTTTGAATTTGAAAATTTTTGAATCATTTGATTTGGAGGGAAGAGATGGTGGAGTGGAGAATTTGTTTTGAATCATTCAATTTATATGGGACAACCACCTAGATATGAGATTCTTGATCATGAGAACAAGGTATATAGGCTAAAAAAGGCATTGCATGAGCTCAAGCAATCCCCAAGAGCATGGTATAATTGTATAGATTTATACTTATTAAGAAATGGCTTTAGCAAAAGTGCTAGTGAGCCAACACTCTACATCAAAGCAAACAAATATCATATATTGATCGTAGTTTTTTATATGGATGATTTAATATTCACTATAAATGTAAATTAGTCAATATAATATTTCAAAGCAACCATGAAGGAGTTTGAAATGATTGATTTAGGTTTCTTTAAGTATTTTTTTGGGATAGAAGTCAAGAAACTGGATAGTGACATATTTATATGACAATATAGGTATGTAAAGGAGATATTGGATAGGTTTAAAATGTTGGATAACAAGCTAGTATCTACACTAGTTGATATAAGCTTAAAGTTATACAAGGATGATTATAGTAGCAATATAAACCCCACATCATATAATAGCTTAGTGGGAAGCCTAATATATGGACATCATGTATGCAGTTAGCCTCATATCTATATTCATAAAAATGCCAAAAGAAGATTATGGAGTTTTATATGTAGTAGAAGATGAGTTTCATCTAGTGGGCTACATGGATAGTGATTTTGTTGGTATTCTTGATGACCAAAAGAGCACTTTGGGGTATGTATTTCATATTGGGTTAGGAGACGTATCTTGGGCTTCAAATAAACAACATATAATTTCACTTTATATAGCTTAAGCAAAGTACATAGTAGCCAATGTAGCAGCATACCAATCTATATGGTTGAGAAGGATACTTTTAGATTTACATGAGTAGAATCAAGTAGCTTATATGGTCTTTTGTGAGAATATCTCTTTAATAAAATTATCAGACTACACCATCTTCCATGGTAGGATAAATCACAATGCAATCAAGTATCACTTCATTCAAGAGTTAGTTGAGAATCATGTAATAGATTTTAGTTTATGCAAGTTAAATCAACAACTAGTTGATATATTTACTAAGATTTTACCAAAGGATAGTTTTATGAATTTAAGATGATGGTTAGGAGTCATTAATGTAACAACATTGGGCCTACAATGTTTTATGTTGGCATTGATTCCTACATCCTAACTATGGACATCAACAATCTAGCTATGGACCTTAGTAGGGTAGCTATAGAATCCAACATCAAAGCTTCAGACCTTAACATGGTATTTATGTAGTCCAACATTAAAAATATATACCTTAATAGGGTAGCTATAGACTTCAACAACAAATCTAAATACATTAACAGGATAGATTAATAGTCTATCTATAGACTTTAGCAAGGTGGCTATAGGCTTCAATAGTCCATCTATGGAATTTGACAGTTTGTATATGGACTTTGATAGCCTGGCTACAGACTTCAACAAGGAAGCTCTAGACATGAAAAAAATAGATGTAAAAACATCTGGGTAGATGAAGAGAATCTACAAAGAAGTTTTAAAGGTTAATTGATTGACTAATTAGGTGGCTAACTAGATCTAACATCAACGCTAACCATGGATGCCTTAATAACCTTAATCAATGACATTATAATCCAACCTTGTAATTTATTATATACACATTTTTAACATGTATTTCTTGCCTCAAGCATCTTTACTACATACACACACTATATATAATTTAATCTATTTCTTCATATCCACCATTACTAAACAAAAATTGCATTTCCTGCATATAGTCATACTATATATGTTTTTCATCAATCGATGTGCAAAGATGTGTGTTGATAAGGAAACAAAGGAGAAGATAGGGCATGAAATAAAGACACATGGATGGGTTGACTTTGAGTCATGGTGTACATAGGATAAATGGTGGTGTGCCACATGTTTTCCTTACACATGGGCTCAAATATGATAGGTGTTTAAATGTCACAAGAACCATGACCTAGTAGGTATAGAATTTAGGACCCAATGAGATGTTTATACTAATTGTGCATTCATTATTTGTAGAGACTCAGTGTGTGAAATTGGTCTATAGAGATGATCTCAAACCTTGAATAAAATAGAGAATCAATGTTCAAATAATTCTTAAAATAATCAATTCAAATTAATGAATATAAATTGCATTTCCACTAAACATGTTTTATTTATTATACACATTCACTCATATATCCATAATTCAACTATCCCCCACATGCCATGGTTATATAAAATCCCTTAAAATGACCTTTGAAATCAACATGGAAGGTATTAAAGGCCCTTAAAGTTATCTCCTAGCAGATACCTTGAAATAAAATTCCAATTGTGTTCATGTTCAAGGTGTCTACTAGGAGACCCATTGAAGATAATACAAGGCCCTTCAAGTCTCCCCTAGGAGAAACCTTGAAATAAAATTCCAATCATGTATATTCTCAAGGTATCTACTAGGATAAACCTTGAAGGTACTAAAATACCCTTCAAGGTATCTCCTAGAAGATACATTAAAGGGCATTTTAGAACCCTTAAGGGTACATTAAAGGTATCTCATAGGGATACCTTTCAAACATGCATAAGAGTACCCTTAAAAGTATTAAAAGGCCCTTCAAGGTATCTCCTAATAGATAACTTGAAATAAAATTTCAATCATGTGCATATTGAAGGTATTAATTAGGAGACCCATTAAAGGTACTAAAAGACCTTTCAAGGTATCTCCTAGGAGATACCTTAAAGGGCCTTTTTGTACCTTCAAAGGTACCCTAATGCATGTTTGAAAGGTATCTCTTAAGAGATACCTTATACCTTTCAAACATGTATTAGGGTACACTCAAAGGTAATACAATTCTTGTAAAGGTATCTCCTTGAAGATACCTTGAAATAAAATCCCAATCATGGGCATGTTCAAGGTATTTTATCAGAGTTTCCTAGAATTTCTACAAAACATGTTATTATAGGGATAACTTATGCAATAAGAAGCAAAAAAGAATCATAATAACATGAGTGAATTTAAAAAATATTCAATTTTATACATAGTAAAAAATATAAATATATACTAATATGGTGTTAATAATTCCAGAGCATAAACAACATAATACAAGATATAACATGCTAAAACAAAATAAAGTAAACACTACGCACTAGGCATATGTAAAAAATCATAGTAAAATTATACCAGAACTAGTCTATTAATCTCTATCACACATTAGAACCATATTCCATTACATTAAATCACTATATGTAGCTTTTTACAAGGCTCTATCTCTTCACATTCTAGCCTTTTGCCATACAAAAAGAAAGACTCTTGGCATTCTTATATCTATTGCTTGGCTCAAAAGATCATATAGATGAAAAAATGATACCCTACACACATGTATCCATCAATTATAATATTTTAATTTTATGAGGCCCTATTCCACATCCTACACTTTACTAGATTTAAACTATTATTTCATCCTGAGACAAACTATGAGCTCTGCTTTCTGCTAAAGCTATAAAATATTAGCCTTTCATAAAAGTGACAATAATCACTCTAGGTGTCATTTACCAGTTTTAAACCTTTGTGCATTACTTAGCCACCATTTCAATTTATAGTTAAGGCATCTTAACATGATTTACCTTATGTCACATTTACATCATTTATTTCCTCCTTGTTGGCATTTTTATCCTAAAGTGACTAGTAATTTTCCTTTAAATGTCCACTCTTCCCATAATACTAGCATATCATCTTCAACCTATATCTATATTTAGATCTACCCTTTGACTTTCCTTGGTTTCTTTTGCTCTTATCCTTTTTCCTCCCTCTAATTTCAATAGACAAATCATTACCTAAAAATGACTTACCAGTGATTTTCCTTCACATTTCCTTGCTTTAATTCTTAACCAAGGCTTTCTACTTCTTAAAAGTGTCAAATACATCAGATTTATTTTTAATACAATAAACCCAAACTTTCCTACTTACATCATCAATAAAAGTGACATAATAATTAGAACCACCAATAGAAGATACCTGAGTTGGTCCCCATACATCTAAATGTACTAAATCTAACTCGTGCCCTTTATTTATGGGTCCAACCTTTAGGAACTTAACTCACTTCTATTTCCCATACACACAATCCTCACATACGTCTTAATCAATGTCTTTTAATCTAGGCAACTTGTCTTTTAATATATCTATGCCCTTATGGATTATATGACTGAGCCTATAATGCCACATAGTTTCATCTCCATCTAAAATAACTAAATCACAAGAATCAACACTACTAGTCAAATATAAAGAACCAACTTTCGTACCTCTCAAAACCACAAGATCATCTTTGGTAAATTTACAAGAATCTATAGTAAACATTACTAAACATCCTTCACTGCCCAATTGCTCCATTGAAACCAAATTCTATCTCAACATAGTCATGTGTCTATGATCCTTAAGTAGCCATGTGTTCCCATTCTACATTTTAACTTGAAATATATTACATGATTCTCAACTATAATCCTTAGGTTAAAATGTAGAATGGGAACACATGTCTACTTAAGGATGTTAGACATGTGCCTATGTTGAGATAGAATTTGGTTTTAGTGGGAAATTGGGTAGTGAGGGATGTTAGGTAATGTTTATTGTAGATTATTAGAATGTTACCAAAAGTTCTCTTGTGGTTTTAAGAGGTAAGAAATTTGGTACTTTATATTTTACTAGTAGTGTTGATTCTTGTGATTTAGTTGTTGCAAATGGAGATACAACTATGTGGTACTACAGGTTCAGTCATATGAGCCATAAGGGCATGGATATCTTAAAATAAAAGTTACCTAGAAGACATTGATTTAGACTTCTATGAGGATTATGTGTATAATAAATAGAAGCGGGTATTTCAGATGTATGGGGACTAGTTCAAGTATCTTCTATTGGTAGTTCTAATTATTATGTCACTTTTGTTGATGATGCAACTAGGAAAGTTTGGGTTTATTGTATTAAAAATAAATATAATGTATTTAACACTTTTAAGAAGTGGAAAGACTTGGTTGAGAATGAAATAGGTCTCAAGTTGAAATGTCTCAGATTAGATAATGGAGGTGAGTATTATAGTAATGCTTTCTTTGATTATTGTTCTAACAATGGAATCTATAGGGAAAGGATGGTTCCAAGAACTCCATAATAAAATGGGGTATCTAAAAGGATGAATAGAACAATAATGGAACATGCTAGAAGAATTAGGTTGCATGAAGGGTTGCCTTTATATTTTTGGGTAGAAGAAGTTAACACAATAGTTTATTTAATTAACATAGGACCTTCTATGCCTTTAGATGGAGGTATTCCTGAAAAAGCTTGATCTAATAAGAATGTTGATTATTCTTTTCTTAGATTCTTTGGATATGAGGATTTTACTCTTATTAAGAAAGAGAATAGGACCAAGTTAGAGGCAAAATTAAAAAATGCACATTTATTAGATATGGTGAGGATGAATTTGGTTTCCATTTATGGAGCATTAAATATAAGAAAATATTTCAATCTAGAGATGTAGTCTTTAATATAAAAAAGTCATGTATAAGAATCAGTTGCAAGAATAAGAATAGGAAAAAAAGAGTACACAGTATTAGATGACATTACAGATGGCAAAGTATATAATGAATCAGTTCAAGAACCTTATACATAAGGACCCCAAAATATTATTGTAAGAAGGTCTTATAGGGTAATAAGAGCACCTAAATGTTTTTTCCTTCTTTGAACTATTTGTTACTCACTAAAAATGGAGAACCAGAGTGTTATGATGAAGCAATGTAGGTAGATTTCAAGATGAAATAAGAGAAAGCCATGGATGAGGAGCATAGATCTCTCATGGGGAACCATATGTGGGATTTGGTAAGGCTACCCAAGGGCAAGAGTGCATTCCTAAAAAATTGGATATTTAGAATAAAAGAAGATAATGAATGGAGAAAAAGGTATAAGGCTAGGATGGTGGTCAAGGGGTTTGTACAAAATTAGGGATTGATTTTGATGAGATTTTTTCTATTGTTGTAAAAATGACTTATATTAAGATTGTTCTTGTTTTAGTTGGATTTAAGGATTTTGACTTAGAATAGTTAGATGTGAAAACTAATTTTCTTCATGGTGATTTGGATTAAGAGTTGTATATGAAGAAGTCACAAGGATATGAGGTCAATGGGAAGGATAACTATGTGTGTAGACTAAAGAAGAGCTTGTATGGCCTAAAACAAGATTCATGGCAATGGTATAATAAATTTGATTATTTTATATTGGAATAATAATATCAAAAGTGTAATTTTGACCATTGTGTGTACATCAAACTTTTTGATGATGGTTATTTTATTATATTATGCATGTATGTGGATGATATGTTAGTTGAAGTAAAAAAACATAAAACATATTCATATACTCAAAAAATAACTTAGTGACTCCTTTTATATGAAGGATTTGGGTGTGGTGAAGCAAATTATTTGTATGAGGATTACTCATGATAGAAAGGAGAGGAAGTTGATTTTATCCCAGTCAGAGTATGTGAAGAAAGTCTTGGAAAGGTTTATCATGTTTTATGATAAATATGTTAGTACTCCTTTGGTAGGCTACTTTAGATTATCAAAGGAGTAATATCCCAAGATGGAGGTTTAAGATCTTAAGATGTACAAAGTACCTTACTCATCGTTAGTTGGCAACTTGATGTATGCCATGGTTTGTACTAAGACAGATATTGCCCAAGCAGTGGGAGTTATGAGTAGGTATATGAGTGATCCAGGTTATGAGAATTGGAAAGCATGAAATGGATTATTCAATATTTGAGAGGAACCATGGATTTTGCATTATGTTATGATAGATTAGATACCACTTTGCATGGTTATATGGACTTGAATATGGTATGGGATATAGATAATAGGAGAAGAATGATAAGTTATATATTTACTGTTGGAGATACATTGGTTAGTTGGATTTCTAGGATATAGAAGGTTGTGGCTTTTTCAACTATAGAGGTGGAGTATGTTGCTACCACAGAGTCCATAAAGGAGATGATGTGGTAACAAGATTTATTTCAAGATTTGGGGCATGAGAAAGAAGTTGGGAGACTACATAGTGATAGTCAGAGTGTTATTCATTTGATAAAGAACTCTAGTTTCCACTTGAGGATGAAACACATTTAGTTACATTATCACTTCATCAAGATATCTTTGAATGAGAACTTAGTGAAGCTATAAAAGATTCATACTAGCAAGAATCCTATGGATATGATGAGAAAGGTGATCACATTGAAAAAATTGAGACTATGTTTAGATTTGGTTGGCCTTAGTGGTCATGGAGTAGTGATAGATTTTTTTCAAGAGAAATGGTCTCCAAGCGGGAGATTATTGAGTATGGATCCCTTTGGGGCTATCACATAACCATGGTGGAATATTTTGGGTGCCTAGAGAGATCCACAAATGTTGATAACACATTTTTACCCACTCTACCTTTTGTGGAACCTTAATTCCATGTAAGTGGAATATTCCTAAAATTTTCTAATTTCTATGTCTTCTATGTTTTATGGAGTTAGTTGTTAGATGTCTATTTTCCATGTTGACTTCCTTGTTTTTAGGGAGCTAGTTGTTTATTGGAAAAGAGAATTAATTCCTTATTTCAAGGAATTGGTTGGCATCACATGTCATTGTAAAATGTGCCCTTTGGAGGAGGAAAGATAATATTGGTGTGTTCCTTCTTGATGGAGCTTATGGTTAAGCATTATTATGTGGAATATCACATGTTCCTTATGGATAATTCTTATCTTAGATAAGCATGGTGATTTTTCTCCTTGATTAGTGGATTTTCCTAATTTGTTGATAATTACAGGTATGGTGTGGGCTTTGAGAGACAAGAAAAAGTGAAGATATTATTTTTCAAAGTGTAGGTGTTTATTTACAGGGTGTGGTATAGCATCTTGTGATGTATTATTATGCAAGTGCAAGTGTAGGTGTAGCCTAGCATATGTGTATAATTGTTGATAGATTTGGATCAACAATTTAGTGAATTCATTTGTGAATTTAGGAGGAGATATTCTATCTTTATGAGAGGTTCTTTGTAATCTTATTTTTTTATAGATTTTATTGAGGACTTTCTTGGTGGATGTAGCCCACATTGGGTGAACCATGATAGATATGTGTTTTGTGTTATTTCTAGTTTTATTCTTTCCATTATTGCTTTCATTTAACTATGATTTGAGGAATTATTTTTGTGATGCATGTTATTGCATAATTAAATTTGATTTCACATTTAAAATCTAGTTATGTGATTTTATGGTGAATTAAATTTGGTTTAATTTTTTTTAATTCATAACAATCTCTATAAAACTTGAAAATATTATCCTTTCATAAAAGTGTCAATAATC
This sequence comes from Torreya grandis, assembly GCA_037957365.1. Taxonomy (NCBI): domain Eukaryota; kingdom Viridiplantae; phylum Streptophyta; class Pinopsida; order Cupressales; family Taxaceae; genus Torreya; species Torreya grandis. The sequence goes on along the minus strand of JARHVA010003683.1, from coordinate 1,148,117 downwards.
ACTCTAGGTGTCATTTACTAGTTTTAACCCTTTGTACACTACTTAGCCACCCTTTTAGGTTTTCAACTAAGTATCGTACTTACATATTACCCTTTCTAATTTTCCATAGATTACATTAACCAGGTGGTCATCCTAGTTAGGGGTTTTCAACCAACCTTACCCCACTCCTAATGCTTATGAATATGTTACAAAGTATAATTTTTTTCTTAAACTACAAAACTTGAACTGCACATTTACCTATTATGCAGGTGGTACCAAAGTTTGGCCATGCAACTATGTAGGTTATGTCTGCTCAAACTGCACTTTTGTATCCATCTTTCTCTTATATAAAATTACTTATAGTTCTTATGGTGGAATAAACTTAAAGTTCTTCTATGATATGCATAATAGCTAGTTCAATCTATGAGAGATCATGCTTGAGCATTTTCCAATTATCATGTACTTCCTACACTAGGGTAAGCAAAACACATAGTAGAATTTGAATGACCATCAAATTTTGCACATATTATTCTATAATGGTAAGGAAAGATATAGAATTTTAAATCTTAATCTATATATCTAAAACAATATCATCCAACCTATATGCAATCCTTTGGGATTAAATAGCTACAAATGTGTTATACATCATCTCATTCTACCAAACCTAGAGCTTCTTCATCATATTATCCCTGGTATCTAATAATTATTTAAATGTGTTAGTCAATGTTTTCTAGTATCCATTTGATCACTCATTAGATCTTTAACTTTATCTACTATTGTGAACTTTAGTTTTGTATTAGCTATGGATTTGTTAAGGTGATGCCTCCAATCAAGCATTCTTTTAGTTATTTTCTTAACCTAATACACAATAATATCTAATACCTATACATATACATGTAGTAGTTCATAAATTCCTTAAATTTTAGTGTGAATATCCTACCCTTGGGTTTTTAGTGTGAGAAGTTTCTACACACTCACCCAATCCTTTGTTAGTTGAGTTAGCAACACAGTAAGTTATTTGTCCTCAAACATTAATCGATCACCAATGACTTGCATAACCAGAGAAGGATAAGTAGCACTGATGAGCTACCTATCCTTAGAAATTTTATTTTCTACTTTTACTTTCTTCTTATGTAACCAAAAAATATTATATTGTAAGTCTAAAGCCTTTTTTACAATGGATTCTTGGAATTTAGGCTACTCCTTCAATTTACTTGAACAATGGTAGTTGTAAAACATCCAAATGTGTCTCCATGAAAGTGGGAGTAAGTGTAGTGGGTGTGGCTATGATTGTGGCCAAAACTCACATAAATTGATCCAATAGAAGCAAAAAAGTGGTGCAATAAGATGATTTGGTAGGGATATCCCATAACCATTGGGTAGAGAGGTGAAACTTTGATAATGAATTCTCCTCTAGTGCACTTGATTAGGTCACATCCTTTTAGGATGGTGCATGTTTTGCTTTTTCCTTTTCCTTGACTTCCTTTTCTTTCATAATCTATGCTTTAGTACCATCTTAAGTCTTAGTTGTGACCTCAGTGTGAATTTGGGCTGCCTTTTTAGCCTTGTCTCTAGACATAATTTTGGCCTTAGCATCTACCTCAGCCTTAGATTTGGCATTAGCCTTAACTTTATCCTTAGTAACTTGCACCTCTACTTTTTTCTTTACTTCCTCCTTCTATCACTATTATTTGGCATCTTTCTCTCACACCTCTTATTTTATTTGCTTTTGTTTTGTATCATGTGCCTCTTGATCCTTATGTTCTACCTCTTCCTTCTCCCTTATCTTAACCTCCACTTATTTAGATTTTTTCTATTGATCCTCTACTTACTCATGTTATCTCTACATAGCCTTCACTTCTTTTGCTCTCTTCATTTTATCCTCTACTTCCTTATCTTTCTTTCTCTCAGCCTGAGCTTCTTCAACCTTCTTTTTCTTAACCTCAGCTTCTTCATACTTTTTTTGTTATTATTCCTCCTTGATGTGCTATTTATCTTGTTCCTATTATGTAGCTTCCTATTGCACATGTTGGGCTTCCTTCAAGGCTACTTGTTTTGTGGCCTCTTTTTTACTTTTGTTCTTCTTTGTTTTTCTCTATTTCCTCTCTTCTTTATTTTTAGCCTATTCTTCAAGGTATGGGGTATCCTACATAGGTTCCATTTATTCTAATTGATCTAGAAAAATGGTATTTTAAGGTCCCTCCATTATATTTACATAATCTATTCTTGTATCATATTGTGAGTGTTTCAAATATTTGGATTCTATAACCACACCTCTACACACAAAAATATTATTAGACTTAACCAGAGCAATAAGTCTATCCTTGTGTCCCTAGACTTCACCTAATGGGAAATAATTGTTATGGATAGCTCTATGAAAGATACTATACTTTATTTAATGGTGTTTGAAGGTCTATTCCAATGATGTGAATATTATTTTAAAATAGTGGGCATAATGGGTTCCCTTTCTCTGGTGGATCTACACTCTACATAGATGATGAACCAACTATTGGATATATTTGGAAAATTTCTACCTCAATTTTGTATTGAGCTTATTATTGACCTATAGAATCCATAATAATAGAGGGAGGGGGTTGTGTAATGTCAAACCAAAGGTCTCTCCTTACCTTATTCTACACTTGGCAAGTGTACACTACTTTTTATAAAAATAATTCCTTCTCCTCCTCCTTATCATAGATCTCTTGGCCAATGCCTTCGATCATGCATTGAATAAATTCATGTTCATGAACCCCCAAATTTTTAAGATTGAACTCATATGCTATCCTTAGCATATGTGGGTTTTCTAAACAAGACTTAGTTTTCCTTTATCTCTTTCTAGTTGGTGGTGGTGAGGCTCTCTATGTAGGTCCCTTTCATTTGCCTTTTTTCTATGGGGGAGATTTGGAATGATGTGGTGAGGCCTTTGGTTTCATAGTTGACTGGGGTTATTATTGCTCTTACCCAAATTTTTTTGCACCTAGAAGGATGGTTTAAATAGGCAACACTGATCTCATGGCTATGGATATCTACCTCCATACTTTGACTTGTGCTTCAACCGTTGTGATGAAAAGGGGCATTAGATTTGTAGTTGGTGTGGCCAAATCATACAACTTGATTTTAATACCATTATACAACCTAGTTACTAATTCATGATACCCCAAATATTTCATGACATCCTAGAGAACTTGAGGGTGTGACCTGATCAAAACTAGAGCCTCAAGCCACCTGTGTTAAGCCACCCTAGTTGCTCATAATATTTCCCTATCTTAGTGAAAGTGATGTCTATGAGGGAATTCATAGTCCCCTAGTAGGGACTTCTATTGGGTGAAGCATAACAACAAAACAAAAAACTGATATTATAAATTTTTTGAACTACCTAAAATTACCTTATCAATATTAGTGGTAAGATCAGATGCAAGAAACTTAGGCCAATTAAAGTTTTCATTCATGTGTATCATGCAATACACAATGTTAATTACTCCTTGTATTGCCTACTTATCTCACTTCATTTTTAGTCAGAACCTCTTTTTTATACACTCTACCATAATGCACAATGTACATCCTCAATAGAGTTAATTTGGGTTCCTTTCCCTGCCCTAGTGGAAAATTCTAAATAACTAAATAAATTGGCAATGTGGTTGACTTGTATGGAAATAATAATTTTCCAAAGTTTGTGAGGCCTATGAATCTCACCATGGTCTATGAATTTATCTAAATGGTGATATCTTGAGATAAATGAATATCCCCCTAGTTGTATCTAATGAATAATGTATGCATGACCTCATCCAGTTGTTCAAATGTAATTAGCTTGACTAGCATCTCTACATCAAAACCTTGAAGTGGATGTTGAAGTGCAAGAGATCCTACTTGTGCACCTATTTTTTTTATTGAGGAAAAGAGAGTAACCTCAACCATTTTCACAAATTTGAAGAGATCTAGGTCATTTTATTTGGTTTGTTGAATACCTAGCCCAATCCCCATTTCTTCCTTATGTGCATCTCTGAGTGGGATCAATAACTTGTTCTGATCCATGATTATAACTATAATATTTGATGTTTTATTAATTTTTTATAATGAAATATAGGTATTTATTTTTGTGTATGGGAGTATACCAAGAGAAGATAGTGGAATACTCTTTCTCACCAAAGTCTGTAATGTTTTGGCATTGTTCATCCCCTTCATTTTATAGATTTTGGTGCCCAATTTCCTCTTGCCAACCTATTTAAATACATTGATTGCTTGTGTATGAGTGATATTCATCATCTTTAATATTTTGGCTTTAATAGTGAATTTTTTATCTACCAAATATTTAATGTACCTAATAGCATTTATTTGATGTGACCCTATATCACTTTGTCTATCCACTATGTTTAATGAATCAACTTATCATGTCCTAATTCAATATACCTTGAATAATATGTAATATTTTGAAATGTCACATCATTAATGGTATTTAATGACCATTATCAATCCTTATACCATACCTATCTTGTTTTTATCACTTTCTTGTAATTAATTGAGCTTGATGTAGTTATAGTTAGCTATCCTTGATGATATATCACTAGAATGTGATCATACCTTGTAATCACAACCTCTTCTCAGATGTTGGAGACTAAAATCACACTATAAAAGTACTCTAACCTAACAAAACAAGAAAATAAAACATTAAATACATGGTACCACTCAACACCCACTCATAATTTTGGTAGATTAATAGATATTAAAGGTGGTAAGGCTTAAGCCTATAACCATTTATACGTCCTAGAAATATGGTTCCTTATAAATATTTTATCACAATGGTACCCTATTATGAGACTTATTGAATAATGTAAAGTCCTTTCCATCTTGTGTGCATATTACCTAGAAATGCTTTGAACATGCTATCATATAATAATACTGCCTATTCCAGATTAAACTCTTTAGATCATAAGTTAAGATCATGTCATGCCTTTTGACTTAGATTGTTAATATGATGTATCCACTAAGCATTTTGTTTATTCTCTTCCATCTTATTTAAATCCAAAAATCTTTCTTTTACTGACTCATGGTCACCAAGTCGCATAACCACTGTAATGCAAAAACTTGGTATAATATACTACATAAGCATAACTACCTCAATACCATATACCAATTGAAATAGATGAATCATTTAGCCCTCTTAGAGTGTGTCATGTATTCCCATAAGATCATAGGATGGGTCAAATATGAGTCACGGTGTACTAGGGGGAAAAATGGTGGTGTGCCACATGTTTTCCTTGTAGAAGAGATTAGATTTGATAGAAATTTAAATGTCACAAGAACAATAATATGGTACACATCAAATTTGGGACATCATGAGATGTTTATGTGATCAATATCATTGAATTATGCATTCATGATTTGTACAGAATTAGTGTGTGAAATTGGTCTATAGATATGAGCCCAAACCCTAAAAAAATGGAGAATCAATGTTTGAATCAGTCTTAAAATAATTAATTCACCATTAATTAATATAAATTTCATTTCCATTGAATGTGTTTTGTTTATTATTTCTAAATATCTTTGCACATTTACTCATATATCCATAACTCAACTATCCCTTGCATGCTATAGTTATTGTTGTCATCAAATTGTGTACCCTAGGATACTCTATCAAGATCATAAAATTTTATGCAACATTGAATCATATCTTAAGTTGTGGGAACTTGTAAGAGAGATGAATATCTAGGATTAAAAGGGATACCTCCCTAGATTCTTATTTAAGTGTATATCACCTAATCTAATGCTTGTTTATGAAAAGAGTTATAAGCTTGCATAAATGGAAACTACACAAAAGAGGTGATCCACCAAGACATATCCCACAAACTATCAAACTTCTACTAAGCAACAATGCTTTCTAAGACCAATTTTATGCATTGAAGGATCCTAACATAGTGTTTCAATGTGAAGGTAGCATTATTGGAACAATAAACAAGATAATTGACTTAGGGATAGATTGCACACCATAGATACAATTTAATACTTGAATAATAGCCTAGTACATTCAACACACTTCACATGATCTTTTAAAATCAGAACTCTTACTTAAAAATGAAGGATAAAGGGAGTACGGATGATACTAATACTTAGCTCGACTATACATCACTCACAAACTTAGATAAAATGTTCACAATTTAGAAATATAATTTTACTAAATGTTCAAAGACAAAGTTTAATTTCATATTAGCATGGATTCACCATACCAACTGTGGTCTCATTTATAATGGCCAAAATGGCTCAATTTATAGAACTTGGGAGAAGTTAGGGAGAATAAAAGTTCAAAAGGAACAAGGACAAGTGTCCTTAAGATAAAATCAGTTAAAATTAATGTAAATGAAGATATTGGGTGATCCATGAAATATTATGAGCTACAAGTGTCATTTACAAGAATCCAAAACCTAAAAAGTAGTTAAGAAACTCCTTTTGCATAGAAAACTACCCTTCATGATTAGCCTTCCAAAACTACCTTATCATTTCAACTAAAAAAGTATGATTATGGATTTTAGTGAGATGGGTAAATAATAATCCTTCAAATTCATTATATTTGTTTTTTATCATCCCTATCATTTTCTCCATGCACCGTCATTCAAGATAGTCCCAAAATGAGCCCTCTCCATGTACCTTTCACACTTGGCACCTAATAATTTCCCAATTATTCAAGTTGATCCATGAAAAATGGTCAATGAAACTTATAAACAGTTTAAATATCATCATTTTCAATAAATTATCCTTGAAAGGCTTTCAAAATTTAAATTCATCACTTTCTCCTAAGTGTTCACTATCTGGCCACTAGACTGGCTGAAATGAAAGAGATGGAAGATAGGCTTAGGAGATTATAAACCTAATAAAATGATAATTATTACTTATAAAATGTCCTAAAGTATCCCCCAAAATTTATTTTGACTCTTGAAAGTTCTCCATGCCTACAAAACACATAAAAAGGTCAAAAAGAGCCATGTTCTAGCCTATTTCATATAGTTCTATAAAATAACCTAGCATTGGAAGCTTCCTAAGAGATTCATATACATTTTACCAAGGTTTAATGGAATTTACATCTCATATTAACCCTTAATTTTCTTCATCTTTCTAATCTAGTCTATGAGAAGTGTTTGCAAGGGTTTTGAAGTCACTTTCATTCTTAACATTTGTTCATGAAGAACATACATTTAAATTATAATAAAATTATATTTATATATTTTTTAGGACCTTAACTAAATATTATAAATACCTTATGGTCCCATGCATAATATCATGAAATATCCAAGCACTCTAAGTTGGCCTTAGAGCTCATTTCTTACATTTTGGTAAGGTATGAGCACTCCTTAGGGAAAAAATAACTTCTTGGGAATTTTTCATACCATAAAAAGGTTTTATAACTTCTTTATATTGCCTAAATACCTGATACAATCCCTATAATATCTCACTAAGAGCTTAGAATGAAATTGACCCCTGTTTTGAGACTAGGTCTATACCTTGTCAATGAGCCTACCTATACCCTAGACTCAAAATGACTCTATTTGAACTTAACCTAAAATTTGATAGCTTTAAAACATAATTTTAATCCCCATGAGGATGATCCAAAACATTACAAGGATTTTCAAAGTCCAAAATTTGAAATGACCCTTGATGAGGGCTTAGGCCTATTCCTTACCTTACCCTAATGCCCACAAACCTTCTTAGTTAGAACATATTTATTTCCCTAAAACCTTATATCAAGGTTTTATATATTTTATTATGTGTTTACCAACTTAAAAAATCTTCATCCAAGACCTCCCTAGCTTTTGGTCCTCTATTTCACTCATTTTCATGGAGTGGTAGGGTCTATGCAAAGAGAAAAGTGCCCCCCATCTGAGACAAAGTAGGGGAAAATTGATCTATTAGTATATAAAAAAATTGTATAAGATTTCATAACTCCCAAGGGTGATATATATCAAAATTTAGCATCTAATTCCAAGTTTTGACATCCAAACTTCCCAAATCTCTTAGGCAAGCTTTTGGAGTGCACACTGTCTGTAGGAGTATGAGCATTGGCTAAGTTTTGTTTGCTTATATGATTTTTTATACCATATTCTCATGGATATTGGATTATATAAGTCTCATAATAATATATAATTCCTATAAATACTCCTTCCATCATCTTTATCCTTCCAACCTTCTCTATACTCTTGCAAATACAAGATTAGGCTTAGTTACTGTTGACTGAGACATACTTTTTGGTCCTTCACACTCGATGTAGGTGTTGGTTTGGATCATGTAATTAATTTTAATGATATTTATAAACTCCAATCTGGGTTTTATTACCAATTAATTCTTATCTTCTCCTTGGAACTACCTTGAATGATTTAAAATGCCACTACGACCCATCTTTTAGGTCACTAACCGTTGACTAAGACAGACCTTGTTGTAGGTGATTGGAGTTATTTGAAACTTGTTTATAGTGTGTTGATATTCATTGAATTTCATTTTTAAACACACAGTGCACAATTTATCCTTCATTCACCTTAGTCACTTTCAAATGTTCCCAAATGTTGATGTTGCCTAGACTAAGACCTTTTGTCCTACCTATAGGTTGACTTGGCTTTGTCCAAATTTTTTTTACATGTAGTTAATATTTATATGATATCCTTAAGGTTAATTTACACCTATATAAACCAAATTACACCCATTTAGTCTCCTTAAGTGCAAAATAGATGTCATCACTCACTACCCATATACTCTATTTGACTATGTTTCCCTTAAAAGACACCCATGTTTATGTTTGTAGGTGGTCATAGGCATGGAAATAGGTCTTGAATGATGCCTTAAAACCTTATTTATACTTAAAAACCATTTGGAATTAAAATTTACACTACCTCAAAATAAAATTACTTGGAACCTCCTAAGAACCCATTGTTTAACTTCACTACCAATAGATGACCTTTCCCAAGCCTATGTACAGATAGAGGGGAGTGTGTGAGGAGTCATCACACCAAGTTCCATATTATCTTAATAAATATTATCTCATGATCATAACTTGGGTCATTTATAACCACTCATATGTGAAGATATGCTTAATGGATAACTTGATGAGGAGAGGGCTACTTTTTGATCTTAGACCTATAGAACTTATTAAGGTCTTTCAGTATGTTGGCACATGGTTTTGAGTTATTCAAACACCATTATTCTCAAGTGTTTAATTATCTCTTCCTAACCACTATCTATCCCCATTTTTGGATTTATAAAAACTCACAATTCACCTTCCCAAAACACACTCTTAAATTCCCATGCTAAAACACAAAAAGATGCAAGCTCTCTATTTTTTCATTTAGGGAAATGGTCCGTGTATTAGTCTCCTTGCTTGGAAAATTATTCTCAACAACATGATTTGAATATAAAAGCTATTAATCATGTTTTTTATGCCACAAAATTACCTCATAAAACTCATGAGGGGCTCAACCCTATAGAACACCTCCGTATAAACCTCTGTAACTCTGCAAACGACACTTGGAGAAATGCACTTGACTATATGTGAGACAATGAGGGTGATACACCACTAAAAAAAACCTAAGAATATATATATATTAGGTTTATTTATGAATATTGGACCATGATAATCAATTTGGACACAAATATACTCATTTAGGCATCAACATGATGTCATCAAGGATGTAAGTGGGTATCTATTAGCTGTGTATGGACAACAAGTGTGAAATAGAGGAACAAGATGGACAAAAGGACCCATAGGAATCTTAAGGTTATTTTAAACCATCCAAACACATGATGTAATAATTTAAAACTTTAAAAAACTTTTAAATATCAAGTTCAATGTGAATATCCCCATTTAAGGTACCTATAGATGCATATAGAGTAGGCAATTTACAAACCAATCAAGCTTAGAAGAGGCTCTTCATGTTTGATGACTCCCAAATCAATATAATAATGAAAAAAATATTTATAGGCACTATATAACCTTTATGAATACCTAAAATAAAATAAAAACCCATCAAACCAAAGCAATAAAAACTAAGACAAGTGCAAACAGTGAGCCCCACATGGTTTGAAGTGCATAAAACGCTACCTGGATTGTTAAAAATGGCTCATAAAGGAGGAAGAACCAATATGATACTTATTTATATGAAATTTAATTGGAATAATATTACTATCAACACCCAAGACCATTCTTCCCAACTCCACTTGTACGGTCCACACCAAGCATCACAAGTTGACCCTTTTTGGCTTGCCAAGAAAAGAAGGAAGGAAAATTAGTTTTAGATGGAATTTATAATTAAATTTATACATTAAAAGCATAAAAATTTGTTATGGGAGGTAAATAGACACTCCACCCACGTTTTTATTTGATGGTGAACTCAAGAAGTCTGTACAAGTGCCCAAAAGCCCCTAAAATCAAGGAGAAATTACCATTGACTAAATATAATTACTTCTTGGCTAACATATGACTGATCCTGACATGATCCTAACCTATTACATGTTTAAAATCACCTTTGTGGTGAATTTTATTGCATGAAATTTTGTACAAATCATTAAATAGACTAAAATTTGACCAAAAGGCCCTTTTTTGCATATGAGACATAGCATATGACCAATTTATGACTTTTAAACATATTAAAACATGTAAAATACCACCTTATGAAATTTTTAACATAATTTTATCTTTTTAACATCATTTACCAACCTTTGAATTTATTTGACTAGCCTATTACAAAGAGGGCAGACTTCAATAAGGACTAGGGAGAGGATAAGTAAGACAATAGACCAACATGACACCCTATAGGACACATGGGAACTATTGTCACTTGAAATTTCACCCAATTAGGATATGGTAAAAGCTTATCCTCATTAAATTTACACAATGGTACCACCCCAAGGTTGTGGGTATCCCTATTTGGGGTGGATCTCTAGATTAGGGGCTAGCTCCCCTTGATGCATCACTAAAACACATATGCTAAAACTATCACTTTGGGGTTGAAAAGGGTTAATAATATCATGAAAATTAATCCTAATATATGGGGGTGATACGAAAAATGGTTTTTCTACTCACACTCTTTTAAATTCACTTGAAACCAAGAACAAGTTATATATACACTTCATTCAATATCAACTCTCTCTCTCTCTCTCTCTCTCTCTCTCTCTCTCTCTCTCTCTCTCTCTCTCTCTCTCTCTCTCTCTCTCTCTCTCTCTCTCTCTCTCTCTCTCTCTCTCTCTCTCTCTCTCTCTCTCTCTCTCTCTCTCACACACACACACACACACACACACATCAATGCTTCAACATGGGGTCTAGGAGATAGCATAGATTAGGAAGACTTAGGCAATAAGCATGCTAGGACACTATATTTAATGAGATATTCACTATGCCAAAAACCTCACTTGACACTTCTTGTTGACCTACAAGAAAGAGAGCATAACACACTAGGTACTATTAGGAATAGTATGTGAAGGCAAATAGACATCACTCTTGCACAAGACTAAAAGCTATCATTTACACTTAGTGAATTATTTGAATGAGTTAAACTTACTTGTCTTTATTGATTCAAGTAAAAATTTTGGAATGTCTTCACCATACCCAAGTGGAGAGATTCCTACATTGGCCAAAAAGGCTCACATTATATAACATGGAGGAAGAAAAAGAGAAGAGAAGTTGAAGAGGCACAAGGACATGTGTCACCAAAGTGAATATCAGATACTCATGCATGAGAGAAAATTATTGGGTTATTAATATCTTATTAAGAATTACAAATGTCATTTTCAATCATCCAAGACCTATAAATGGTCAAGAAATTCCTTTTCTAAGCATATAAAATTACCCCTCATAATTGGCCTTCCAAAACTACCCCAAATCTACACCTTATCAAATTTTATGATGAATCCAAGTAGGATGGGTTACTAAGAATCCCTCACATGCATGGGGGAGGCTCTTGACCCTTTCTATCATCTTGTCCATGCATGATCACACTCGATAGTCTCAAAATAGCCCTTTTTCCATTCACTTCTCACACTTGGCACCTTCAAGCTATTAAAAACTAAAATATGATCCATACAAAAGGATAAATTACATGTGTAAGGAGTGCTCATGCCATTAGTTACAATAAATTGGCCTTAAAAGTCTCTCCAAATGAAGATTTGTCATTTTTTCTAAGTCCTCACTAGCTAGCTCACTGGACTAGCTAAAAAGAAAGAGTTTTTAGTCACTTATAATATTTTAAACTTGATATAATGATCATAATGACTTTTAAAAATTCCTAATCTTCCCTCCAAAAGTTATTTGATCTCCTGTAAGTTCACCATACCTTCACAACACAAAAAATGGTCAAAATAATCAATGATTTACTCTTTTAAATATAGTTCCATACAATCCAAGGCTATTTATATGATCCTCATGGATTTTTAAACAACTTATATTCATCAATTATGATCAAATTAGTTCATCTAGATGCACTTTTAGGCGCATTTTCACCTCTAGGTCTCAAAATAGGGTTTTGGAGGGTTTTAGAGTGACCAGCCCTCTTAACCTTTGTTCATAAATATGGCACATTATAATTCCTTAAAAATGAAAATTTTAACTTCTCAGGGACCTTATCCAACTATCATAAATTCCTCTAGGTCACATGCATCAGTTCATGAAAGTTATGAACAATTGAAGTTGACCATTCGAGCCATTTTGGGCATTTTGTGAGGGTTTGGGAGCTTTTAATCCAATAATCAATGTTTTGATTAATTTATTTTTAAAAAATGGCTCAAAAACATGTATATTCACCCCAAAAACATTTTCCCATCATTTTATTATCTCCTCAAGATCTAAAAATGAAAACTTACACTTGTTTAGCATTAGGCCTAAACCTTACCAATAGGTCTACTTACCATTTGAGACTCCACCTATCACTCCAATGGCTTCCTTTGAATATTTATGGCTAAAAAAAATCTGGTATAACCATAAAAACATTTTCCAATCAATTTTAATTCATGTAAAATGACAAACATGTATATGACCCCGAATTTGGCTTTTAGGCTTAAGGAATCTCTTCACACATGATTGCAACCCTCCTTGGTTGAAGCACCCTATTTCATTTCAGACCTTATATAAAGTTTTTTCAGATTTTTATATGTCCCATATATCTTATACAATCATCATTTTGTCTTTTATATCCTTTTGGTTCATCATTTTACAAATTTTCCCAAAATCTTCATCTCCAGACAAGCTAAAATAACCCCTACTCTGAGACAAAATAGAGAGGGATTTCAATATTTCATAATCAGATATTATTAATTTATAGTGTTATATAGGTCATAAGGGTACTCTGTACCAAATTTTATCTCTCAACTCCTCCACTTGGTCCTCCAACTCTCCATTTTTCCAAGGCAAACTTTTGAAAAAACATAGTTTGAGGGTAGGCAGGCTATATGGTGTATTTTAGAGAGAAATGTGATGTAATTGATATTTATTATGAAATTTAAGGATAATTAATTATTATAAAAAATAATTACAACTAATTCAATTTATATTATTCAATTACCTATTTGAAACAAATTCTTACCAAGCCTATTGTGGATGAGTGTTCCCAAACCTGTATAGATAGGGGATGGATGTTTTGGGGCTAAAACATCAAAAAACACATTTTTATTGTTATTTTATCTCAAGATATATATTTTGAATATTTTTAATGTATAAAAAATTGGTTTCATAACCTAGGTTCATCAAATTAAAGTGTAAAATCAACTTTGTCATTCATACCTTGTAGACATCGTTGTTTGAGATCGATGATTTTTTGGTAATTTTGAGGCCTTCAAAAACCATCTTCCACTCATCATTTTTCCCTAAAACTTTTAATGAGTGTTCTTGGTAGATAGGGATATAATATTTGACAAAAAAAGGTCATTTAAAACTCTCTGGTCATGACATATCTTATTATAAATAAGCCCTAAGACCTCTATTTTTCACTTTTAGGGACTGTGAGCCCAAAAATATCAACTCACTCTTTTGAAGGAGAAATATTTTCCTTTTTATACTCTTAAGTATTTATAACATGAATATAATGAACTTTGGGATATGATATCATATCAAACATGAATTAAACCATGTTTTTCACCATTCATGCTCCGTACAAACCTCTTGGAGCTCAAGTACAAGGTGACTATAACTGACAAGGCAGTGAACAAGAAATAAGTGGATAATTGTGCATAATTTAGGCCTTAGGGTCTCTTCCTTGATCATCACATTCAATTACAATGTCTCTAAGGAGTTGAGAACCTTACCCAGATTCTCTTTAAAGCAATATGATTTTAGCATGCTATTGTAAGTGAAACTTTAACTGTTGTATGCAAGGAAAACATGAGAGAGAAAGAAAAATGCAAGGCAATGCCTTTAAAATACCAAAAAAACACTTTTCAACCCTTTAATATATAAAAATACATCAAGAGAATCATCAAAACAAGCACCAAATCCCTTGTTCTAATGTGGATAAATACAAAGCAACTGAGCTGACTGCCAATGCAAACTAAGCATTTTTGCAAGTATGTACAAGCCTAAAGGAGGATTTACAAAGTATTTTAAGTTTATAAAACCAAAAAATAATTATAATTTCTTGAAAATTTTTATGATCACCTTTAACAAACCATTCCATCAATCCAAAGGAAGAAAAGTTGAAATAGATTCAAAAAGGGTCCTCCTTATGGTTAAATAGGCATAAAAAGTTGCCTAGAGTGTTAACCATTTTTAATAAAGGAGGATCCACCAATTTGTGAGTTATTTATATGTATGTGAATTTCCCTTATATTAATATCCACTTTTATAATCATTTCCTCCAATTCTACCTATACGTTCTATACCAAGTGCTTAAAGTTGCCCTTCCTTTGCATGTCAAGAGAGAAAGAAGGAAAATGAGTTGCATATGAATTTTTTTTAATTTTAACTGGAATAAAAACGTGTAAATGTGTGTTTTGAGGTTAAAATACACTCCATCCACATTTTTATGTGAGTATTAGATTATGGAAGCCATACAAGTCCCTAAAAGGGCCTAGAAATAAGGGAAAACTCCCATTTTATGACTATAACTAAATATTGAATACCACCTGACATGCCCCTAACATATTTATACCTCTCCCACATTATAATTCATCTTAGTGACAAATTTTTCCCTCTAAAAAATCCATATAAGTCAATTAATAGGCTAAAAGGTGGTCAAAAGACCCTTTTTCACATGAAACTTAAGAAATGACCAATTTATGACTTGTAAAGACATATAAATATGATAAATTCCATATTAGGAAAAATTGGACATAAATATACCTTTTACCAAGTTTTAATAAGGTTTGAGTTTAGTTAAATAGGCCATTTCAAGAGGAATGGGCTTTAACAAAGACAAGAGGAAGGATAAGTGAGATAATAGATTAACATGACACCCTATAAGACACATGAGAACCTTATTCAAAAGTTAAAAATTTTAGAGGTTGACCTTATTTGACTAAAAGTCAAAATTTTTCAACAATAACCTTCTTCAAAATTTCAAAATAGTATGGGTTGACTAAATTTTATTAGAAGTCAAATTGAGTCAACATTTTGGCAACTCCTAGGGGTAACATGTTTTCTTATGTTAAGGAATAGTAGCCTTATTCCATCCATTGGGCCAAAGGAGTTTTAATGCACTTGTAAATATTAGGACCAAACATTTAATTTACCATAAGATAGTTATCATTACCTCAAAACAAAACAAAAATAACAACACATAAAAGACCAAAGTAAAACACAACAAAGACACACTTGTGCTACTAAGCACTTAGGCAACACAAGACACAACTAAAAAAAACTATTATGTACATTCATATTGATCATACTCCCTTCCTAAATCAAAATGAGAGTATATTTAATTTCCCTCCTCACTAAATTAATGAGGATACCAATCATGCTTCCTTTTGGGTGTGATTCTAGATGAATCATGTTTTCTCTTTATTCCTTGACTTGTCATGTCATTTGATGAAGTCATCTCAAACATTTTTCCAAATTATATGAAGTTCTCTTGGTATTGAAAACATGCATCATATTGTTTTCCTCTTGTCTCCTCATCACAAATTTACATATCCATGCATGGGATATCTTGTTGCAAGTTCATGTCTTCTTGAAGGAACTCATCCTCCTCAATTGCCACACCTTCTTCAAAATCTCCAAGAAGCATTGTATCATGAAAATTTAGAAGCATCTCTTTCTCAAATTATTATTTGGTTATGGTGGAGATATCTTCATAGGTGATTATAGGATAAATCTTCAAATCACCTTCAAGAGGCCCAAGACCATCATAGATTGCTCCATCATGATCTATACTCTCTTGATGATAATACTCCTCAACACATACCTGCTATGCAACTTCTATATTTTCATGGATTATGGTCAGCTCTATAAGACTTGTAGGCCCATTTTTTCTTTCAAAATAATTTCATATATCTTCAAACATATACTATAAGACATCATCTTTTGATTGGTCTACATCATGGAAATAAAAAATGAGAGAAAAAACTTCTTCTTTGGGATTCAAGAGAAATCCTTCCAAGGCATCCTTTTCAACACAAAGAACATCATTTTCATAAGGAGTCAGATCTTTATCATTGTTTATCCAATGTGAAACCTCTATTCCTTCCTCACAATATTCTCCACATAAGTTAACTTGTTCCACCATAACTTATTCCCTCTTTTGGTTGCTCTCTTGGATGGACTCCTAAGAAGGAGAATTTTGGGAAATGGACAAAAAACTTGGGGCATTTTGATCTGCCAAGATGAATTTGTTTCATGATCTCTCAATCTCTCCTCTAGATTTCAAATTAGGCCACAAACCTCAAGCACCTCATAAATAAAATTTGACCAATTATTACTCTCTATGGGTATCTACTCCATTTTGAATTACTCCAAAGCATCCCTTACAATCTCAATACAAACACTAGGGATGTCTTGACTACAATCATATCTAGTGTCAAGCTATTACATGTAGTCTTTGTAACCAATAAGAATCCTTTTGAAACTTGAAATAGGATAACTTGGAGAGGAATCATATAGACTAGGTGGAGTAAAAGTTGGAGAGGACTAATTATAAACAACATAGGGATCATGACAAGTTTTCTCATCTTGAGGAAGAATAGGCAAAGTAGGACATATCTCTTATACTTCATGATCTTCATTTGTAAGTGGGGGTATAGCAGTATTTTTTTCATGTACACAATAGCCTCCCAAATAAATATAATCTATGGATGTATAGGGATTATGCTCATATTTTTTAGTACCATACTCATCAAGGAAAAGATCAGAAATACCTTCCAGAGGAGAGGATACTTCACCACCCATGACACCTTCTTCTTCTTCACTAATCACATAATTTTGATTTTAATTTGTCTCCATATATGGTTCAATATGAAACCTTTCCAAGGGCTATGTTATTATATCACCTTAGCTCCATATCTTGTCCTAAAATCTAGAAAAGTCTAATCAGTAGAAAGTTATCCTCATATTTTAACTCTGAAGTCTCTTAACAAGCAAATGGAAAAATGAGATAGAAGATCCACCACCACAATGTCTTGAATAATGGGGAAACTTGGAAAATCATGTATAAATTATTTCAATCCTTTAACCAATCCCAATATCTTGGTTGGAGTTCCATCAAGCTACAACACACCTTTGTTATATGGTTCATACTCTAAGCCCAACTTATCTATAACCACCTTAGGCATAACTGAGGTACTAGCTCCACTATCCACAATGTAATTGTGAACCAATATGTCTCCCACAATGATTTTGAGGTAAAAATTTGGAGGATTTTTAGATTTGGTGGAGGGTTTTAGGACATGAATTGGTGTATTGACAAGGGATACACCATTGTGTCTTGGAGCTTGAGGGGATACATAGATGTTTGCAAGTTGTTCTTGTAGGAGTTCCTTTTGATGAGGCATTTTCAAGACATCCCAAATAGATATGCTTGTCTTGGTATTATTCAAAGAAAAAATATTGTTTATAAGGGAAGTATTTACCTTTTCTTGCATTCTTGAAGGTAGTGATGAATATTGAACTTGATGCATTATAGGATTGACAACCTTGCTCACATTCTGACTTTGATGAGGAGTGTGACTAATAGGAGGTGTTGCATTAGGATTCACACATTATGGCCTTATATAGGCATTAATTATAGTCACATGTGCTTCTATAACATCCCCCAAAGCTATCTTTTTGGATCTTGTGTTGGATGAAACTATGTACTTTGGTCCAACACATAGTTATCCTCCTTTTGAAAGTTCATAAGAATGGTACCTTGGATACTACCCTCTCCATGAGTATCCCTTTTCATGAGATGTGATTCTTATAATGTGAGGCAAGGAGGAGCTCCTTCTTATGCCACTAAGGCCTGATAACCTTCTCCACCATCATACCCAAATTGACCTTGAGATTGTCCCCAATGATCTAAATGTTCCTTTTCTTAGACCAGCTAGTATGGACTAGAACAATAGCCTTTGTAGATGGATTGGAATTAGGATTATATGAATTGGGATACCTATTGAAATATTTTTGACATTATCCTCTTCCTTGTTAATTTTATTGGGTTGGAGTTCTATAGGTTTGTTAAGGATAATATTGGGGATTGGGTAGAGCAATTGCATGCAATTGAGCTTATTTGAGCTGATATTGAAATGACTAACTTATTTTATCTTTGTCTATAGCATTATCCACATTCTTGGGAGTGGATTTAGGCTTGAAATTGGTATTGGGAACTTGTGTTATACTTGGAGCTTCAATTAAATTATGAGACAACAAAGGCATGGAGACTCTTGGAGGTAATTTCCTAGCTTGTATCAAACTATTATAATCTTAAATGTTTATCTCATATGCCTCTAGTAAATTAAACCCTACCATTTATTTCAATATTATTTCCATATTAGCTCCAATATCTTTGAGATAAGTGGGGAATACAAATCCTGGAGGAGGCCTCATAATAGGTGCAATCTATACCATGTCTTTTGAAACCTTTCATTGAAATTCCCTATAGATTCATTAGGACCTCTCTTTATCAAATTTAGCTGGTGAATTAGTGAATTATGATCACTCTTATTCTCAAACCTATTCACCAACAATTCTCCAAAATCATCCCAACTAGTGATGCAACCACCCTCCAATGTCCTATACCAGTCAAGTTCCTTACCCTTTAAATATGTGGCAAGTAGTCTAATAGGTATGTTAGCTTGGGTGATATTATGGAAATTGAAAAGGTTTGAAATGTCTATAATGTGCTCAGATGGGGTAATAGGGCCTTCTCCATTGAAACTAAGGAGACTTTTGGTAGCATTGGGAGGAATGGGATCATATGTAATAAGGTTAATTAAATTTTGGGTGTTGAAGGCTGGGAAAGGATGTTTCCTAGCCATCTCTTCTTCCTCCTCTTGATATCATATCTCTTAAACTTCTTCTTATTCAAAAACTTCTTGTTCATGATCTCTAAATGTTAAGAATGGTTTAGGATGTTATTCCTCAAGAGTATTTTTAGGTAAAGGGACTTGAGTAAATGCTCTACTAGAAGATGATCTAGTGAAGACCATGAAGTATAACATGGAAAACTTGATCTACAACCAAAAAATATAACCTTTTAGAGTCACCAAATGTTGGATTAGAAACACTTTTGCAACCTTGGACTTGTTAAGACCAATATTCACCTTGACATGGAAACAATTAAGACTGACTATCCCATCAAGAATACCAAAATTGTTGTCATCAAATTGTGCACCCTAGGATACTATATCAAGTTCCTATAATTTGATGTAACATTGAATCATCTCTCAAGTTGTGGGAACTTGTAAGAGAGATGAATCTCTAGGATTGAAAGGGCTAGATACCTATATTCTTCTTTAAGTGCCTATCACCTAATCTAATGCTTGTTTATGAAAAGAGTTAGAAGCTTGCATAAAATTCAAACTACACTAAAGAGGTGATCCACCAAGACATATCACATATACTATCAGACTTATACTAAGCAACAATGCTTTCCAAAAATAATTCTATGCATTGAAGGATCATAACATAATATTTCAATGTGAAGGTAGCATACGTAGAAAAATTAACAAGATGACTAACCTATGGATAGATTGAACACCATAAATATAATTTCATACTTGAAGAAGAGCCTAGTACATTCAACACACTTCACATGACCTATTAAAATAAGAACTTTTACTTAAACATGAAGGATAAAGGGAGTAAGGATGATACTATCACTTAGCTCCACTATACATCACTCACACACTTACACAAAATTTTCAAAACTAAAATTTAGACATGTATTAAATGTTAAAATAAAAAATTTAATGTCATATTATTATGATTTCACCATACCAACTATGGTCTCTTTTATAATGGCTAAAATGGCTCAATTTATAGAACATGGGAGAAGAGAGAGAGAAGATAAGTTCAAAAGGCACAAGGATAAGTGTCCAAAAGATAAATTAAGTTAAAATTCATGTGGATTAATATATGGGGAAATTCATGCAATTTAAATATCTACAAGTTTCATTTCCAATCATCCAAAACCTAAAAGGTAGTCAATAAATTCCTTTTGCATAGAAAATTACCACTCGTGATTAGCCTTCAAAAATACCTTATCACCATAAATAACCAATTATAATGATGTATTTTATTGATATGGGTTACTAAAAATCATTAACATTCATTATAGAGGTTCTTGATCATCCCTATCATTCTAGCCACGCACCATCATTCAAGACAGTCCCAAAATGAGCTCTCTCTGTGCACCTTTCACACTTGGAACCTAAAATTTTACAAATTCTTCAATTTTATCCATGAAAAATTGTTAATGACACTTTTAAAATGTGTACATATTATAATTTTCAATAAATTATCCTTAAAAGGCTTTCCAAACTAAAATTCACCACTTTATCCTAAGTGTTCACTATCTGCCCACTAGACTAGCTAAAATGAAAGAGATGGTAGATTATATTAGGATATTAAAAACCTAATAAAATTACCATTAGGACTTATAAAAAGTCCTAAAATATCCCCTAAAAGTTATTTTTCCTCTTGAAAATTCTCCATGCCTAAAAAACACATAAAAAGATAAAAAAGATCTCTATGTTATCCTATTTCATATAGTTCCATATAACAACCTAGCATTGGAGGGTTAATGAGAGATTAATTTACATGTTACAAAGGTTTAATGGAATTTAAATCTTGTCTTCATTCTTAATTTGCTTCATCTTTCCAATCTAGTATGTGAGAAGGATTTGTAAAGGTTTTGAGGTCACTTTCATTCTTAACATTTTTTCATGAAGAACAGACATTGAAATTCTAACCAAATTCCATCAAGAGATTTTTTATATCCATACCTAACTATTCTAAACACCTCATTGTCCCATTCATAATATCATGAAATTTTGAAGCACTTTAAGCTAGCCTTCGAGCTCTTTTTTTACATTTTGGTAAGGTCTGAGAACTCCTTAGGCAAAAAATGGCTTCTTGGGAAGTTTTCCTACCAACAAAAGGTTGTATCACTTCTTTATATTCCATAAAAACATGATAAAATCACTATAATATCTCACCAAGAGCTTAGAATGAACTTGACCCCTATTTTGAGACTAGGTCTATACCTTGTCAATGAGCTTGCCTATACCCTAGACTAAAAATGACTCTATTTGTACTTACCCTACACTTTTATAGATTTAACACATCATGTTCATCCCCATTAAGATGATACAAAAAATTAAAAGGCTTAGAAAAGGCTAAAACTTGAAATGACCCTTTATGAGGGCTTAGGCCTATTCCTTGCCTTACCTTGATGCCTACAAACCTTCTTGGTTAGAACATCCTTCTTTCCCTAAAACCTTATAAAAAGGTTTTATATATTGTATTAGTTGTTTAATATCTTTAAAAACCTTCATCAAATACCTCCCTAGCTTTTGGTCCTCTATTTCACTTATTTTCATGGAGTGGTAGGGTCTATGCAAGGAGAAAAGTTCCCCCCATCTAAGACAAAACAAGGGGAAATTCCTCTATTAGTCTCAAAAAAAATTGGATAAGATTTAACAATTCACAAGGGTGATTTGGATCAAATTTTAGCATATAATTCTAATTTTTGACCTCTAAACTTCCCAAATCTCTTAGGTAGACTCTTAGAGTACACACTATCTATAGGGGTATAAGTGTTGGCTGAGTTTTGTTTGTTTATAGGATTTTGTTTTACCATATTATCATGGATAGGGGATTATATAAGTTTCATCATCATATATAATTCCTCCAAAGACTCCTTCCATCATCTTGATCCTTCCAAACTTCTCTATACTCCTGCAAATTCAAGATTAGGCTTAGTTACTATTGATTGAGACATACATTTTGGTCCTTCACACTTGTTGTAGGTGTTGGATTGTATCATATAAGTCATGGTAATGATATTTATAAGCTTAAATATAGGTTTTATGACCAATTAATTCTTATCTTCTCCTTGTAACAATCTTGAATGATCTAAAATGCCACTAAGACCCATCTTTTAGGTCATTGATTATTGACAGAGATAGACCTTGTTGTAGGTGATCGGAGGTGTTTAAAACTTATTTTTATTGTTTTGAGATTTATTTAATTTCATTTTTAAACCTATATTGTATAATGTATCCTTCATTCACCTTAGGCACTTTCAAATGTTCCCAAATGTTGATATTACCTCGACTGAGACCTTTTATCCTACCTGTAGGTTACCTTGGCTTTGTCTAACTTTATATTAGATGTATTTAAGCTTTCCATTATATAATTGAGGTTAATTTACACCTATATAAACCAAATTCCACCCATATAGTCTCCTTAAGCATAAAATAGACCCCATCACTCACCACTCATATACTTTGTTTGACTATGTTTCCCTTAAGAGACACCCTTATTTATGTTTTTGGGTGGTCATAGGCATGGAAATAGGTATTTAATGATGAATTATAACCTTATATATGCCTTGAAAACCATTTATCCTTGACATTTACATCTCCTCAAAATAAAATTACTTGGAACCTCCTCAAAACCCAATGTTTAACTTCACTACCTGTAGATGACCTTCCCCAGGCCTATGCATGGACAAAGGGTAGTGTATAGGGAGTCATCACATCAAGTTCCATATTTTATTAATAAATATTGTCTCATAATAATCATTTTTGTCATTTAAAACCACTCATATGTGAATATATGCTTAATTTACAACTTGATGAGGAAAGGGATACTTTTTGATCTCAGACCTATAAAACTTACTGAGGTCTTTTAGTATGTTGGATCATGGTCTTGAGTTATTCAAACACCATATTTATCAATTTTTTAATTATCTCTCCATCACCAATGGATATCCCAATGGTGGGACCTATCAAGACTCACAATTCAACTTCCCAAAACACACTCTTGAGTTCCCACACCAAAACACAAAAGGATGTAACCTTTATGTTTTGTCCATTTAGGGAAAAGGTCCCTGTATTAGTCTCATTTCTTGCCAAATTATTCTCAAAACCATACTTTGGATCTTGATGTTATTAATCATGTTTTTTATTCCACCAACTTACCTCATAAAACTCATGAGGGATCAACCCTATAGAAAACCTCCATATAAACCTTTGCAACTCTACAAATGGCACTTGGAGAAATGCACTTGATTTTGTGTGAGACAATGAGGGTGATACACCACTAAAATAAACCTAGGAAGAGCTCTCTTATATGTATTAATGTATATTGGACCATGATAAGCAACTTGGACACAAAGATACTCCTTTAGGTATCAACATGACATCATTAGGACTTTAAGTGGGTGTTTATTAGCTGTGTATGGACAAGTGTGAAATGGAGGAATAAGATGGACAAAAATCCTCATGATCATATTAATATTATTTTATACCATACATATACATGATATATTCATGAAAACCTTGAAAAATTTTTGAAACATGAGCTTCAATGTGAATATCCCCATTCAAGTTACTTGTAGATGCATACAAAGTAGGCAGTTTACAAACTAATCAAGCCTAAAAGAGGCTCTTCATGTTTGATGACTCCAAAATTAATAGAATCATGAAAAACCTATGGATAATAACTAGATAACCTTGATGAAAACCTAGAAAAAACAAAACCATCAAAATAAAGAATAAAAACTAAGACAAGTGCAAATAATGACCCCTTCATGGTTTGAAGTGCATAAAAAGATGGTTGGAGTGTTAAAAATGTTTCATAAATGAGGAGGCATAAATATAAGAATTATTATTATGAAATTTAAGTGGACTCAGATTAATATCCACCCCCAAGACCATTCTTCCCAACTCCACCTATATGGTCCATACCAAGCATCACAAGTTGACCCTTTTTTGCATTCCAAGATAAGAAGCAAGGAAAATGAGTTAAAAATGGAATTTATGATAATATTTATACATTAAAATCATTTAAATGAGTGAGGGGAGGTGAAGAGACACTCCACCCATGTTTTTAGCTAATGGTGGACTCAAGAAGTCTGTAGAAGTACCTAAAAGCCTCTAAAATCAAGGAGAAACTACCATTTACTGAACATAATTGCTTCTTGGCTAACATCTAACTGATATTGACATGATCCTAATCTCTTCCACATTGAAAATCACCTTGGTGACAAATTTTCTTGCATGAAAGTCTGTACAAGTCATTAAATGGGCTTAAATGTGACCAAAAGGCCCCTTTTTACATGAGACATAGCATATGACCAATTTATGACTTGTAAACATATTTAAAAATTTAAATAAACACCTAAGGATAGTTTTAAATTAATTTCATCCTTTGACTAAGGCTGACTAACCTTTGACTTTAGTTGACTTGACTAGTACAAAGAGGGTGGACTTCAACAAGGACTAGGGAGAGGATAAGTAAGATAATAGACCAACATGATACCCTATATGACACATGGCAACCTTCTTCAAAAGTTAAAAATATTAGGGGTTGAATAAATTTTACTAGAATTCAAATTGAGTGAATATTTATAGCACTTCCCTTATAATAACCTTTACAATCAACATTGAAGGTATTATAAAGCCCTTCAAGGTATCCCCTAGGAGATACCTTGAAAGAAAATTGAAATCATGTGCATGTTCAAGGTATCTACTAGGAGAACCCTTGAAGTTACTACAAGATCCTTCAAGGTATCTCTTGAAAGATACATTGAAGGGCATTGCATTACCTTCAAGGGTACCCTAAAAGTATATCCTAGGAGATACATTTCAAACATGCATAAGGTTACCCTTGAAGGTATTACAAGTCCCTTCAAGGTATCTCCTATGAGATACCTTGAAATAAAACTCCAATCATGTGCATTTTCAAGGTATCTACTAAGATACCCCTTAAAGGTACTATAAGGTCCTTCAATCTCCTAAGAGATACCTTGAAAGAAAATTCCAATTGTATGCATGTTTAATGTATCTACTAAGAGAACCTTTGAAGTGCATTATACCTTTAAGGTCACCTTGAAAGTATCTCCTAGGTGATACCTTTCAATCATACATAAGGGTACCATTTAAGGTGTTACAACACACTTTAAGGTATCTCCTAAATTCTAAATTATCTTAACAAGATCTTATTTCATAAACAGTCACTAATATATATCAACTAGAATCGCTATGTCACATTCTTTATTAATAAAACTTAATTAACTCACAATAGAACCATATCAATGACAAGAAATGGAAGAGACCACCATAAAACATAAAATTTTATAATAACCAAAAGGATTTTTATCTGTATTTGATGTCAAAATATCTCCTCTAATTAAAGAGGGTGATACACTTTTTATAGGATTTGGATGGGGCTAGCTGTATCTCTTAAGCAAAGTTGAAGTAACACTCAACGTCTCATTAGACATAAAAAAATTGTTACAAAAGGAAAGATTACCAACCAAGGTTTTTAGTTATTAGAGAAGATTCCTATGAGGTGGTAGTTATAAATGGTGAAACTTGTGCATTGGTGACCACTATAGCTATTGTAGTTACAAATGAAATCATTGCCACTATAGCTAAAGTTATTGTCATAGTGTGTGATTTTGTTGGATAGTTTCAACTAAAATATGATTCATATTTATAGCAATTATTTCAATTACAATTACTATTGGGGTGACCATAGATGTCATGGCCTATTTACTCACCTAAATTTGGAGGTAGAGAGTATGGCTAGCTTGGAATTCAATTTACATTGCCTCAAAGTCCAATATGAATCTTTTGAAAAGTTAAGTAAGATTATCTATGTATCTTTAGTGATGCCCCAAGATCTACATAAAGGGTTTCTACACTAAGAACTCTGATTCTAGCAAAACTCACTATTTATTGCATTTCATTGATTTTTTTATAGATAGTGCCCTCAACCTTTGCTCTAAAAATGTTAGTAGCTATGTAGATAAGGTCTTCAAAAATAAATCCATGTACTAAATCTCTATACAAAGTGACTACATTATTTATCCTTATTTCTCCCAAAACATCCATAGCTTGCCTTCCCTAACTGATCAACTATATGGCTAAAGACTTCATGTCTTAGTGCCATTCAAGAAAGGCATCTCTCTTGGTAGCTATGTAGTTATGTGCCTAAGAAGCATCAAGGGATGATATCAAGTTCAAATGGGCATAATATTTATTCTTAGATGATCCACACACAAAAATTAGTTTAGCTTCCATTTTCTTCATCTTCTCTACCTCTAGATATACATCTCCCCATCAGGCTTATGATTCCCCTTTTACAGTGATAATTAATTAGATGATATTGTATAGCTTCCTATCTACCCATTATATGTTTTCAATTATGTCCACCAGGGGTTATATGGTGGTTCTTCATTATAATTATTCGATGGCTTGACCATATCCTTTGAAAATTTCCTTGATCACCCTCTAAAAAATCTATAAAGGTATAGGGGTCCTCCTAAGGTAGAGAGATCACATTAGATGGATGTACTTTTCTCCTATTAGATAAAAATAAGATATCTTCCCTTTGTTCAAATTCCACCTACTACCCTTCTACCATGAGGTTTTTTATTTTGACCCTCCTCATGGTCTTCATCTCCTTGTCAAAATAGAACTTGACCATGGTTTCTCAATGACTACCTGGTTTCCTCTACCCTCTTCTACCTATTGTAAATTTTATAGCCATTTTGGTATGTTCAAGGTTATTGATTACTAGTGGGATTTTTAGGCTCTAATGTAGTGGAGGATTTAGGTTTTCCTAGAGGGGGCATGGTCTTAGGGGAAGAGGGTCTTGTTTGTGGGAAAGGTGGGATTGTTCACCTCTAACTAGTGACCTTTTTAGGGGGTGTTATATCCAAAACCAACTTTCCCTTTTATATCTCCTTAGGTCTAATTAGGTTGTGTTAATGGCATTCCCATTTGTGTGGATTATTGAGATGAGACAATAGGTAAATAAAAAATGGAGGTAGAGACTAGGCTCTCAAATGGGACTTGTTTCTATAGTTGGGGAGGGTTAGTTATGCTGAAGTAGAAGTATGTGGAGGAATTACTAAGGAAATTTTGTAAGTACTCATTATCTAAGGTAAATGTGATCCTAGTGGTAGTGGTATTAGGTGAATTAAGGAGTGGACTAACTTGAATCTCATTCAAAGAATTTAAATAATGAGAGGGAGCTATAATACTAATTGCCACTACATTAAAAATTATAGAAGATGAGAACAAATAATAGTGGGTTGAGGTGCTTACATGTTGCACAAAAGCAAATGGGTGAACTATTGTAGCAATTTCCATTATTTTATTTGGGGATGAAGGACCCACATATGCTCTTACTAATTTTCCACTTATGGAATCTAGGGGTCTTGAATTTGCTTCATCCTTAGTGTTTCCCTTTTATATAAGTATCTCAGTGAAAACTAAACTAGTCCCCAAAATATATGTATCCCCTAATTGGGCCTCTTCTTCTTCAATCCATTTATCCTTAGGATCAATCTTAGTAGTCTCACTAATAAATACTGAGAGTGATGTCTCATATTCACCTTTCCATTCTCCCTCATCTAACATAAATTTCTTCAATTCCTCATCACTATTCAATACCTCTAGGGGTTTTGTTATTATATAACCCTTCCTTATCTTCAAGAATTCCCTTGATCCCTCATTAGTTTCCTCTTGGATAGGTGCACCCTATGGTGAGGTCAAAGGATTCCTGGGTTTCCTTTTATATAAAATTAGATCTATGGTGGGGGTGGAATTTTTGATGCAGGGAAATATAACACCAACTAATGAAACTAGTAAGATATAAGGTAGAAATGAGAGGAGAGTGGGTGGACGTAAAATATTATATGAAGTGAGGAAATAATAGGAACTTCCTATGTTGTGGTGGTATCCATCAATCCCCACAGTGGTGGTTGTTGCATGAATTAGAGGTGAAGGTGGAAGAGGAGAATTAACTAAGGATAGAAAGGAAGGAAGATGAACTTCCTAAACTGTGGTGAGTGGAGGAAAAATAACATAAGGAAAACTCCACCACTACCCATGGCATTTGTGGTGCCTTGTACTGTAGAGGGTATAGAAAGGATTGTTGCCACTATAATAGTTTTTATGATGGAAAGGAAGGGTGGTGAAACCTGAGGATGTTCTTGAGGGGTTGTCTGCTCTTGTGTTCCCATTTGTGAAAAGGCCCCATTGGGAGGCTCCAAAACCTAGTTCTCCTTTTCAATATTCTTGACCTACTCTTTGGTAGTTTAAATATTATACTATATGTGCCTATATACCACCATTGACATGGTGACCTTATTCATCCTAGTGTGGACCTCTACATCATTCAAGGTGTTCATAAACACCTCATCATATTAAGTATGGGTATTATCATGTTCATTATTTACCCTTACTTTTAGTCTTTTTAGGTGTTTCCTCACATTCTCCTTAGGGTCCCATTCTATATAGGGTGCCCACTTGAAATCTTAATGGGTTCAAGTTTTTCTGACCAATTGGGAGTGTTACCATTTGGTGTATTGAATCTTGATAATACTAAGGGTATTTAGGTGCATAACTCCTTTCCTATATTTATTATATGAACATCCATGGATTCAACCAATTGGGTAGCAATTTATTATTATATAACTTTGTTTGGGACTAACCTAAGTGGATATAGAGGGTAGGCTCTAGTGCACTCTATCCTAACCATGGTGTAGTCCATATAGAGTCAATAATTCCCCATCTTGCCTATGCTCTTCTTGATTTTATCTAAGATTTTGGGCATATATTTTCCATAGATGGCCTAGTATACCATTAGGTAGAAGGTCTCAATATTCTTGGTCATGTTCCTCCTGAACCTATAAATGTGTAGGATGTTGAACCTTTCACATATTCTACTCTTAGGGTACTCTCTGGAAGGCTCCCAAGGCTCATCTAAAGATGCATGGCTGGTTTTGGTTATATTATCCACCACATAGGACATCATATAGAAGTTACAATTCAAGGAGTTATTTAGATTGGTTATTATGCTAATGATGTTAGAACTAATGATTTCCCCTATGACATTTATCCTTTTAGAGGTGATAATAAGATTGATAAGGGAAAGCCACACCTAGTTGACATAATTCATTCTAGGGAAACCATAGATTCTATTTAATAGGGGCATGGAAATTTTGACTCTAGGCTAGAAAATGGCTATGGGGATATCAAAAATAAGGCCTCTAATTGTAAGCATACTAGAGTCATTAGCCTATTTTTGTATCTTAGTAGATACGTTGTTTGCATGTATCTAGGCATTTATTAGGGTTTGGTTGTAAGTTATCTTAAGGTTAGGTAAAATGTATTACCTTTTGAATTCTCTACCCCTAAGGTGGGCCACTAGTGTGTTGTTTTATAAAAAGTTCAAGATTTTACCAAAAAATTTACCATTTGTAAATAAATCAAACTATAAGTTGATGTAACGCATTACCTTGAGTTTAACTGTGATGTTGTGTAGACCTATTATCTTGATTTTCAAAATCTCATCTAGGTACCTCTATGAGAATGTAGAGAGTTGGTCCATTAGATCGTAAGGTTTGGCCTGGTTAGATTCTTCAAAAATAGAAGTGTTTGAATTCATGTTTGAGGGAATTTTCATCAAACAATGTGTCAGTATATTTTTTGGTCTTTCAATTGAATAAATAAATGGAGGACATGAACTTTGAGATGAGGAGGCCATGGTTATGCAACTATGAAACTTCTGGTTCATGAGGGTTCAAACTCGAGCTTGAAACTTTTTTAGTTTGATGGTAATATGACTGTAATTGGCTCTAAAAATTACAAATATTTGTTGTACCCAACATCCCCCATTTTCTTTTTGAAAAAAAGGGGACCACTTTGTTCAAATTCTAGTCTTGTTTGTTCATCCTTTCTTCTATATGTTTGTGCAAATTCTTGAGTAGATTGATCCTTAATATTCATACTTAGATGAATCTAGCATGGTATTACGTATTTTATAGACTAACTCTATTAATACCTTTTTGGTAGTTTTTGAGCTATGTAAGGTTTCTAGGACTAATTTTATTTAGAGAAATTGATTTGGAGACTTATTCATTAGACCTTTTATTCAGGCATTTTTTTTAGATATTTTGTTCAATAGGTTTGGTTTTCAAGTTTTTGTTTCAAGTTTTTTGTCTGAAAAATTATTTGGCATTTGTGCATCAGGCATTTTTATTGAGACTTTTGGTCCTTGGGATTTTTATTCCAAATATATTTGGTCTTCAAGGTTTTTGTGTTGAACATTTTGTCTGAAACAATTATCCTAAAATGACTTATCTTTATTGGAAAATTGATCTTCAAACTATTTGTTCAGACATTTTTTCTGATGAATTTTGGTCTTTTGAGTTTTTGTACCAAAATTTTTGTCTAATGGATAATAAAGTTATATGTGTGTGTGTGTGTGTGTGTGTGTGTGTGTGTGTGTGTGTGTGTGTGTGTGTGTGTGTGTGTGTGTGTGTGTGTGTGTGTGTGTGTGTGTGTGTGTGTGTGTATGTATGATGTATGTATGTGTGTGTGTGTGTGTGTGTGTACGTATATATATATATATGTGTATATATATATATATATATGTGTGTGTGTGTGTGTGTGTGTGTATATATATATATATATATATATATGTATATGTATATATATATATGTATGTATGTATGTATGTATATATATATATATATACTTTGGGCATTTTGTCTAACAAAATTTGGTCTTCAAGCTTTTTGTTTAGGTCTTTTTTAAAGATCAATCCCAACACAAATCCTTTTTCTTGATTCTAAATGTCAAAATCTTACTATACTTAGCTAATAAAATCCAAAATACTTCTTAATATTTTCTAAATCTACCTTCCAACTATGACTAATGATCTTTTAATTATGTAAAAAATACAAAACAAGTAAATGTTGGGCATTTATAACGCATGAACTAGAATTCAATGCCAAAATATATATGTGACATGTAGTCATTGAATCCTTCATTACTTGAAAACAAATTTACACTCAAAATCAAATGCTATCCTACATGATAAAATCCCTAACTACCTATACTTATATTTACAAACATAGATTAGTTTAATGGAATCAAGATAATACAATGAAAAAGGTGGTCTTCATGGCTCCTCCCTAATGAAACATTACATTCAAGGGAAAGAATCCTAAGAATCCCACTCCTATCAACAAGTTTAGGATGGGAGTACGTATTTGCATGGAACTACTCAATAGGCTATATGGTATGCCTAGTATCCATTTCCTCAATTTAGACTGGGTACCATTATTACACATGATGCTAACTAGTGATGCCATGTTTACTTTGGGGGAAATTGTCAGTTTCTATTTGAGAGAGCAAGTCATTCATAAGGATAAGGGACCCACTCTAATTGACTACTTTTATATGATGTCATATATGTTGGATGTTGTCATGGGAATAATTTACAAAGTCCTTGATGAGATATGGAGCTTGGCTATCGACTGTATCAAAAATCAAATTTGTGATCATTATCATTTTATGAATTTTTATTATTATACTAATAATATGGTGAGTATTTTTTAGGATGTTTATCATCAAATTTGGTGAGCTATACATGCTTCTCTAATGCCCAAGGTTAGAGCAAGCATTGTGAAGATGTTTTCTACAAGGGGTGATTATTTTTTATATCTAGATTACATTATTATCATGGTCTGGGGACACAAATTTCATGCCCAATATTTCCCAAAGTATGTACCTGACAAATTGGCCAAGTAATAAATTTATTTCCAACTGTGGTGGAACATAGAGAAGGACTTTACCAAGGTAAAGAAAATCACATTCTTTGGCCACCATATGGTTATTGGTAGAACGGTATAGACAATGAAGAAACACATCAGGGATGTGGGTGGTAAAAAGAAGAGATACTATTTTCCCATAGTCGCATATAGGGATTAAGATATTCATAGCACCAGCCAAAATCATATCCAAGGCCTTAACATCCCTTACTAGTATGTCCATTATTCTACTGACTTTTTATTCAAGAATACATAAAATTATAAGGAGGTATTGGAAATAACAAGAATTTTTGGTTTAAAGGATTATCATTTAGTTGATCCAATAATAACCTTCAATATCTATGAGGGAATTAAATGGTAGAATGTCACTCTATGTAGGGTGGACACACTCAAACTTTTGAAAAGGCCAAATAGTTGAGAAATCAAGAGTAAGGATATCTATCATAGGGACTCCCTTTCAAGTTGAAGGTTGTTAAGAAGGAACTAGGGGTGAGTGAACCTAACTCTAGGGGAGCTCTATAATACCCCATAAATCTAGATTCCTCTAATGAGGAAGAATAAGGCATGAATATCTAGTTTCTAGAGTAATTCAAATGCCTATAGCTACCCCCAGGGATAAGATTCTACATCTTTAGGGGTATTCATAGATAAACTAGTTACCTCAATTTAATAAGGCTCCTCCTCACAGACAAAGCCTACCATTTTTTAAAAGAGGAATCCTAATACTCCCATATGGAATCCTACAATAGATCAACCTCAAGTTTTTCCTACCATTCCCCAACAAACAAAAGTGGAAGAGGAAGAAGAAGATTATTATAAATAAACAGAGTTAGAGAAAGCTAAGGGTTTGAGCCTTGAAGTTGACAAAGGGAAATCACTAGTTGTGGAACACATAATAGGTACTCAAGCTCTAGATACCACTTCTTTACTCTCTTCTTATATTCCCATTTTTTGTTATGTGTCAATATCATCTATTTTAAAAAATCTAAAGGTGAAAGTTCCCACTTATAAATCTAATTATCCATTCACCACTTCCTCTTTCTTATATTTCCCCTTACTCACCCCAAAGTTTGAGAAGGATGATTACACTATTGCTCCATTTACCACCACTATTGATCCATTTTCCATCCCCATGCCATACACCTCCATCATGGATACCTCTAGTATTCTTTATGACACTGCTACTATTAGATCATTAAAAAGGAAGAGGGCATCCAAGAAGCTGGAAATAGCCATGGCCACCCCTTAGCTCCATTTCTATTCCACCCAAATCACTCTCTCCATTACATCCACCACTCCATCTCAAGAGACAAATGTCACTAGTTTGAAAAAGGGGAAAAAAGAAAAGACACAAATGGTCATAGTCCATCCACTTCCCTAGTTTGGAAGATTGGATTGGTTTAAAATTATCTGGCCTTCCTTGCTTGACACCATTATCAAAGCAACAAAGAAGAAACAAATAGCTGAGGAGGTTAAAGAATAGGTTATGGTCAGACCCTCAAAGGAGATAAACATTAATCAATGGATAATTCCTCCATGGGCCATAGACTTAAGGGCCAAAACCTCTCAATTTCCTAGCTTTAAAATAATTGAGCTGCCTACTAAACAAATTTGTTTGACAAACCATCTAGAAAAATTCAGAGGGTGAGGAGGAGGAAGATGGAAGATGATGTGGGTAGGGAATTAATTTCTGAACAAAGGCAAGAGATTTTCTCCCTGACCAAGAGATAGAATTTATAATTGGGGCAATCCCACTATACTAAAGACTTTAGATCTTTGGCTGAGGCACAAAAGGATGCCATAGTGGCAATCCATGAAGGCATAAATATGGTCAAGAAAGAATTGGAAGCTAAGTTATAACAATTGAGATAATAACAGAAGACTATGTATATACCAAATGGTATTGAAGCTAAGGTCCAAGAGGCAGCTTTGAAATGTTACAATTCTTTGGAATCATTAGAATTCATGTGGGCTTAAATCACCCCACATATTACCAAAAATCATGAATTATTTAATTCTTTGAAGGTTGATGGAAATAAATTAAAGACGTTTATTATTTATACAATCAATAAGGCTTATATCCACTTAGATATCATGATACCACTAGATACATATAATGCCCTCAACTTAATGGTCATTAGGATGGAAGAAGCTTGGGAATGATTGGTAGTAACTAGGTATTTACTCCCTATGTATCAAGAACATGAGACCCTCATCTTAAAATTTTTGAATGATTTAAAATTATTCAAGGTAAAAGACACTATAGGGAATTTGATCAATAAGATTAACTTTTATCAACTCATTTAAGAGGCCATGGACAATTTAAAACAAAGTCTGTAGGGGTTTTCATTGGAGGACATAGAGGTTTAGTTAAGCTTCACTAGAAAGAAGGTCACTGAAGTTGAGATATTTAAGATCAACTTTTAGGTGAACAAAACAAAGTGTGCAAATCTCCTAGGCTAAGTTGACAAAGTGCATAGACTACCTATATTAAACTTGGAGATAATTCAGAAGTAGTATGATGTTTCCCATAAGTGTTGGTAGGAAATAGAGGTGAAGAAGCAGTCTTAAGTTAATTATAGTTCCGTATCAACATCTATAGTTTCCACATTGACTACCACAAATATTACATCGACTAAGATATATGTAGCCATTTAGATGTAACAAAGCCTTAAAAGGCTAATATTTATTGCATGAGCATTATATAGTTGTATATATGTTTTATATATTTGTAATTTTCTTACAAGTTTCAAACATATTGTAAAATTACCTATTCATATTTGTACACATGCACACATTACATGGTTTTTATAAAGGCTAACTTAGACTATTAATAACTGTAAGATAAACTCTACACAGTTTTGACCAAAGTTAGAACTAAAGTTTTAACTATGACATGTAATGATTTTTTCATGAACTTGGAGGATGAGGTGAACCCTTCCCCAAGTCTATTTAAACACTTGTATTTCACATTTTTGATTGGTTAGAGAATTTTCAATATACAAGAGCAAAGTAATTTTGGTTGTCCACTCATGTGTTTGTTTATTTTATTTCCAATGTTTGTGTAATCAATTTTATTTATTTGGTTGTATGATTCAATAATTTTTAATGTGTAAAAAATACAAATGGGTTTTTTATTATCTTGATTATATACTAGTCTTAGATGTGCAATAGATATTTAAGGATTGGTAAATTACATTAATTATTGACAATTAAGTTGATTGATTCATAAATTTTAAGTGTCTAGAAGTGCTTTCATTCGATATATTTTTATGTGTGTGTAATGGCTGCCTTAGATACTTCACTAAGCCCGATCCATGATATCCTTATTAAGAGTGTGAAATAGATGTCCTAAAAAGAGTAACCTTTAATTGAGGCTCATGATTTTCCTATAATGGTATCACCTTAGACTTATTAACATTATCTATGTGTGTGTAATAGATTTTACTAAGAGGCATAGGTTTTGAAAGAACTTATCCACTTAGAAACCAACCAAGGAAGTGATTATTGAAGACCATAGGGCCTTTATTTTCTATCTTTCTCTTCCCTCTTTTTTGAGTTTATTTTGAGACCTACCCACCCTAGATTAGCAACCAACCATCCATCTAAATCATATATATTTTTACTTCCTTTTTAAGAGACCACCCCTCCATCTAAAAACCTTTTTAACAACCTACATGCCCTACTTGTTATTCCATCAACTATTTGTTAAGACTGTATACCTACAACACATGCCCTAGAGTGGAGTTTGACTCCATTTATATCCTAAAAAGTTAAAAGATACCTCATTATGAGATTGGTGTGGTTAAAACCCTCATTAAAATAATATTTATGGTGCTAGAAAGAGGGCTATTACCTCTAATAAAATAGGTTAGTTTCTACATAGATTTATACTGGAATCACCTAGGAGAGTGACCAGATCTAATTCCTAGGTTGGTCTTCTAGTCTCACCCTTATCAAACCATAAGAGACCTATAATTGTACCAACTATTCCTAACAGACCTAGGACCCCTTATCTAGTAAGTAACCCTTCCCTTATTAATCATCCAATGGCTTAACCACCCTAGTTATTTGGATATTCTATTGTCATCCTAGAAAATGTGCATGATAAACCTAGGAATCTTGAAAAGTATCTACCATCTTTCTCTCCTTTAAGATCAAGCACAATAGAAGAACATATCAAATATTTTAAAGATGCTTTGAGATTAATGAATGTTATCAATGGGGATGTTTCATGTAGATTATTCCCTTTTATACTAATGGATTATACTTATGATTGGTATTTGAATCTAACAAAAAACTCCATCACTTCTTGGGATGCATGTCAAGTAGATTTTCTTTCACAATTTTGATAGGTCACCAGTCCCAGTTCGATATATCAACACTTCACCAACATGAAGAGGCAACCTAATGAACTAATATGGGCTTTCAATGTAATGTTTTAAAACATGTATAGGTGGTTAAGCCCAAGGTACAAACCAAAAGTAGCATTAACATTGAAGGTGTACAAGAATTCTCTAGACCTAATTATTATTTTGTTCTTTAGAAGAGAAAATGCTACCAATAGCTTAGCATTAACATATGAAGAAGCCATCAACATTGATAGGTAGCTCAATCTCTAGGTGCCTATAATACCTAACAACAATAATGATTTCCCAATGTTGAATCTAGTACCACACATGAAGAAGAACATCCATGAATTCAATTAGAACCAGTTATACATGCATCCTCCTCTAACATAGGTAACATAGCCAAATTATGATTTCTCAACCATGCATAAGGAACTAGTTACCAATATAATTAGCCATTAGCCACATCCTCTTCTATTGTTATATAGGGTACTAAATCTACAAAGGTAGAGATGAATTCTACTCAAAATATGGTATCAAAGTTGAGTAATGACTTTTTATGAATGCAAAAGAAGATGGCCAATGCTAATGACCCAAGTGGTAATCTAAATTATGGATTCTAGAGATACAGTAAACCATTTATTAGGCTTATAAACAACATTGAACAACCTATAAAACTTCCAAATATCAACATGGAAGAAATAATTCTACCCAATTGGTGCATAATTCATAATACTTCTTAGCATGGTGAGCTTGATTATGTTGAATTTTGTGTAGCATTTGAAATGTTTCAAAGAGAAGTAGTAAGGTAGAGCCAGATGCATAATCCACCAAAATCCCACTAGGATCCTATCCCCTCAATCACTTCCATGTTCTTTGAGACTCATGAGTTTCTATTTCCAAGTGAAGATGATAACATACTATAAGATAACACTAATGAGATTCATGCTTTCTAGTAGTTATAGAGAGGTGGTTATAATCTAAGTAATAAACATCCATTCACAACATCTATTCCTCTAAATAACACATCCATTCCACCCAATATTAAAGCTGACAATAATCCACCTCCCCCAAGAGGAAATGATCAGCCTCAGAACAAGGACGAACCAAGCAAAGGAAGATATAACATTGTTGAATACATGAAAAAAATCAAAGAAAATATTAATATTCATGAGTTAGCTTAGATCATTGCATAGAAAGAGATTCTATGGAATTATATTAGGGAAAATCCCTATGGAAAGAACCAAATCATCTACAGGTAAAGTAAAATTTATTGGCATCAATGTCATCTATAAAAGCAAGCTAAAAGTTTCACCCTTTTTGTTGACTTTCAGAGCATTTGGTAATAATATTCATAATTACTTAGTTGATTCTAGAGCCTCAACAACTATCATGCTTATTTCCATATGTCAAAATCTTGGTCTAACTCTAAGCCCTTCAAAGAGAATGGTTTCATAACTAGATAAAATAATGGTACCAGTAGTTGGAGAATTAACTAAAGTATGTATTCAAGTAGTATCTGAACCACAAGTCTAGATGATCATTGACATATTTATAGTAGACATAATGAAGGATATAGATTGTTTCTAAGTAGGGACTAGTCCAAAATTATCAATGGATATCTTTCTATAGACTTCTCTCACCTCTAGTGACCATGGAGAGTCATTGTAACTCAAATCTAGATCGATAAAAAACCAAGAATGAAGTATCCTATCATAAAATATAATGTCAATAATGAAGAGGTAAAGTATGAATCTCCTAGTCTTGGTAGTTACACTTTCACTATGTAAAATCAAATACAAGAGCTAGAATTTGAAGGTTCTAATCAACTATGGATTTTACACTTTGATGGTGCCAGATCTAAGAAAGGATCAGGCATAGGAATTAAACCAATTCATCCATAGGAAAGGAAGTTCTTGAAATCATATAGATTGCAGTTCCCTTGCACTAATAATAGGTTTAAGTATGAAGTTTTAATTTTGAAATTACAATTTGCACTCAAAAATAATGTAAATTAGGTGCTAGTATTTGGTGACTCAAAGCTGGTCATCAACCAAGTCAGAAACAAATATCAGTGCAAGATATATTATTTGAGAAGGTATAAACACAAAGCATGGGACATGTTTGAGAGCTTTAAAGCTTTTGACATAGTATTCATTCCTATAAAGTAAAATCAAGCCATAAATTCATTAGCTTCTACTCTTTCTAATTTTGAGCCTCTTCAAGAATACAAGGTAAAAATATTCTATATTGAACTTGTGCTCCATCCCTCTATTCTTGATAATATACTAAATTTCTATTTCTTTGAGGATGATCAAAATATTATTCAATTTCTAACTATTTTTATGGAATTTGATTCCCAAATCATCAATGATAAGGAATTCAATCACCTTTGTCAAGAGGATTCAGACAAGGAAGGTATTTTCTAGCTCAAAAAAATTGTATTCTAGCTTGGTTGGTCTCCTTAGAAAGACCATTTGATATAGATCTTTAATCTCAGTAGCTTAAGTAACCTAAGGTCAATTAATCTAACTTAAAAAAGGAAAAGGAGATGAACATAGCCTACACTATGTTAAAATTGTCCCTAGTTATACCCCATAAAAAATATAATGAGTGAAGGATTTAATCACCTGATATAGAGATGTCATTGCTTGGATTTATGAATATTTGAAGGTTTATGACCCTTGGGTCATCACTCATATAATTCCTATGAAACTATAACATAAGTCATTTAGATAGAGGTATAGAAAATTCAATCTTATCTTGGATCCTCTCATTGAAAAATAAGTAGAGAAGCTATTAAGTGTGAGGATCATCTTCCCAATTAAACATTCTACCTGGGTGGCCAATCTAGTTCTAGTAAAAAAGAAAAATAGTGAGATTAGATTAGGTGTTGATTTTAGGAACTTGAAAAAGGATTTTAAGAAGGATAACTATCCCCTACCTTCTTTGAAAGAGGTGATATATATTGTGAGTGTTGTTGAAATGTTGTCCTTCTTAGATGGATTTTTAAGTTATAATTAAGTACTAGTACAATTAGAGGATAAGATAAAGACTAAATTTATTATGAAGTGGGTACTTATGCATATAAAAAGATGTCATTTAGCCTAATAAATGTAATATCCACATTTGAGTGTTCCATGGATCATGCATTCAAAGGATTAATAGGTAAATGCATAATAATCTATATGGATGATCTTACTGTATTTTCAAAGTATAGGAACAACCACGTAGGCCACCTCCTGTCAATCTTTGAGAGATATAGAAGGTTTGGTATCTCGCTAAACCCAAAGAAGAGTATATTTGGAGTGACTAAAAGTAAACTCTTATGACACATCATCACCAAAAAAGGGCTCATTATTGATCTATATATAATCTAGAGAATTTCTAAGATTACACAACCAAATAACAAGAAAAAGCCCAAATCATTCATTTGGAAGATTAACTTTGTAAGGAAGTTCATCTTAGGATTTATATAGATTATTAGGCCCCTAAATGCAATGATCAAGTAGGATGATAAAATAGAATGTAAAACTAAGGATCAAAAGTTTTTTTAAGACATTAAAGATGCAATATCTCAGGCCCCAATACTAATTAGTCCAAATTTTACAAAGGATTTTTACTTATACTCTTTTGATTCAAAACATACAATTACTATTTTTATAACACAAAATAAAGATGATACTAAACATCCAATTACATTTATGATTAAAAATTTAAAAGATGAAAAACTTAGGTACTCCATGATTGATAAACAAATGTTTGATCTTGTGAAATTAGTAAAGAAATTTTGAAACTATATATTGAGGAATAAGACTATTACCATCATGTATGATCCTACTGTCAAGATCACCTTATCATAGAATGAATTATTAGAAAGTAGAGGCAAGTAGATGGAAAAGTTTCAATAATTCAACATAGAAATCAAGCCTACAAGGATCATTTAGGGTCAAGGCATCATTCAACTCATGGTTGAAATTGATCCATGTAGTAATTTTGAAGAGGCATGTGAATCTTAAGTATCTAAATGAGAATGGTTTACTAACATAATATAATATTTTATTATAGGTAATTTTCCCCCATAACTCAATAGAGAATGAAGGAGAGATTTGAGCCTCAAAGATGATCATTACATGATCAAGAAAGGAGTTTTCTATAGAAAAAACTATGAAGGAATTTATCTTAGGTGTGTATCTATAGAGGAAGCTAAAGAGATTCAAGAAAACTTGCACAGAAGATAGGTAGTGGTCATCCATCTAGGAATACCATAGACCTTAAGATCATAAGAATGGGTTACTACTGGCCAACCCTTTTCAAGGATGTTCATGCTCATGTGAGAACATGCCATGAATGCCAAGCTTTAGATAAGAGATAAGTATATGCATCAATGCCCTTACAACCTATTATTGAAGGAATGACATTTTCCTAATGGGGTTTAGACCTCATTAGTGTCATTAACCCAAATTCCTTAGTAGGCCATTAACTTTTAATCATTGCTACAAAATATTACACTCGATAGACTGAGGTCATAGCCATAAATAATTCTAGAGCACAAGATGTGATTGGATTCTTAGAGGAACACATCACCACTAGATTTAGCACCCCTATTTCTATAGTTTATGATAATGGTCCAGCATTCATATCAGCATAGTTCACTTTATGGGCTCATGAAAACTAGATAATTATCACATCATCTTCTAACCATTACCATCATAGAAATGGACTAGAAGAATCAATGAATAATAACTTGGTAGATGCAATTAAGAAATCAACTAAGGATAAGCCAAGGGACTAACATAACCTATTGATGTATGATCTTTGGGAAAAATGAATGAGATACAAGAAGGACCTTAAATCTTAAACCTATATATTGGTGTATGGATATAGGCTAGTATTCCCCATCATGTTAAAGCTACCAACTAAATAGTTCATGAAGGATTACATGGAACCAGATGATAAATAAAAATATTGACTACTGGACATAATAAAAATGGAAGATTCAAGGATCGAATCATTGTAGACCTTCAAAAAACACCAAGAGGTAGTCAAGAGATGGTTTGATAAGAAAGCACAGGTTAAAGCATTTAGGATCTTAGATCTGGTGCTTCTTTTGGATAAAGCCCATGAAAAGAAAGGACAACATGAAAAATTTACCCCATTATGGATTAGACCATATCATATTTTAGATATATTGGTAAATAATGTGTTGGATAGTTTTTAATGATGTCATGGAGGTGTCCAAGTGAGTGGATGAAGTGCCTTCATAGTCTAAGTGGTAATGACAAAGTGTGTAATGTTCTTTTTCTAGTTTTCTCGAAGAAGGCTTGATTGATCTTCAGAGTTTACATGGTTAAGGTTATTTAGGGATGAATATAAAGTATTGATCATGTGAAAGAGGTCCCATTAGAATTTTTATATGATTTAAGTTCTTATTGGCATGATTTTATTTCATCTGGTTGATCATTGTTTTCATCTAGACATTTTGGGTCTAGTGGTAGAAAATCTAGGTAGATAATTTGTTGATGTCACCATTACCATGTGTGGATGAGTCAGAGGGAGTTGGTTATATGGTTTTGATCACATTAGTCCCTAGTTGATATTTAATAAGTTTAAAGTCATGTAATGAAACATAGTCAAATATATATGGGTACAAAATTGGGCTCTCAAGCATTTTTATAGTTTTTTTTACGTTCAAATAGAGCCAAGTAAGCATGTTGATGATGTCAACATTCATATGCATGCAGGTTTCAAGAGGAAATGGTCACATGGGTTTGTTTAATATTATACTTAGTTCTTTTGAAATAAATATTAGGTCATGTGACTAAGCATGAAAAAATATATGAAAGTACAAATTTGATCTCCCAGGTAGTTTGACATTGTTTTCCCATACTTAGCCAAATTTACATGTGGCAAAAAGAGCTAAGTAAGCATATTGATGAAGTTATATTTTACACATGTGGTAGTTTTAGGATAATTTTATCATATGGGTATTCTAAATTTTATGCTTAGTTGATTTTTTCTAATGTTTAGGTCATGCAATTAATCACGTTAAAAGATATGCATGTGCAAAGTTGGCCTTCCAGACTAGTTTTTGACATAGTTAGCTTTGTGGTATATAAATTTGAATAAGCAAATTAATGGAATTATATATCACATGTGAGAATGTTTCAATATTATTTTGAAATATATTTAGATTCTCCTATATTATGATATCATATGGTAAAAATTTTAAATCATGCGTCTAAGTGTATCAAAAATTATTGAGGTCCAAAGTTATCCTTCGAGGCAGATTGCAATGGTTCCTATACTTAGTCAATTTTGCAAGAGTTAAAGTTTAGAACCAAATGGAGATCTAATTATTTTTGGGTGATAATATATAATTATTTAATGACATTTTTTTATTCAAAGAGGTCAAATTTTTTGAACTTTAACGTTGAGCAAAGGTAAAGGATAAGGATATAATGGCGAGCAGGTGTTCATATAGATTAATCAAATGGTGAGCACTATAATGTAAAGACCAATATGATCTATAGATATTGATGATTCAAATTGATTAAATATTTAAAGATTACATAATATGAGGTCAATTGTCTAAGGTTTAACTATGACCGTTTGCATTTGAATATTTGAATTTAATAAAGGAAAAACTAGTGCTTTATATTTTGGCCATATCTTTTGATACAAGCAAAATTTTCTCATAGCGTAAAAATATAAATTATAGAGGAATAAAAGGTACATATATAAATATATATTTAAATATATAAAAGAGTGCATGGTAAAATATATAAATATTCAAAGTTGACTATGTGTTTGTACATGTTCTATAAGTAACCCAAGAAGGGTAATTGAGCTTGTGTTGATGTTGTTTTGATGTTTCTTGATGACTTAGCTATTGGAGAATGTTTTAGAATCAATGAGGATCATATATATGGTTTTTGAAGGTGTGATAAATATATCTTTAGTATGAATAAATATTAAGAAGTTAATTATGTGTTTGTTCATGGTGTCCCTATGAACAAGGCTATTATTTGAGTTGTTTGAACTTGCACAAAAGAGTGAAATGATGATTGTGATAATTTGAGGATTTAAAGAGGGTCATTTAGAGTGTAAATATACAATTTAAAGTGATACTATGTTTTTTTTTTCTTGATTCAGTGATAAATGGGTGAATAGGTTTCCATGATACTTATAACAACTACAAGTGCCTAATTGAAAGGTACAATTGCTTAAGGTTGACCCATAGATGCTATGGCTGACCTATGTGGATGGAATTGACCTATGTCTCAATGTGATATATGCCTTAAGGGTTAATTAATTCCTATTATCTGACCAATATGGTAATGATCATTAATTTTCTATAAATAGTGAAATCAAAGAAGTTGATTTGTAGACTTGAGAGAGGCTAGTATGGATATGGAGCCAAGTGAAGGAGAGAACCTTTGAAATACAAGGTACAGATCAGTAATGACCAAAAGAGAGTGAATATAATTATACATTCTCATATAATCAAGGTGATGAATGTGATCACATAGGTCATTGGACTTAAGAAGCCTAGAAGAGCTAGAATGAGTGAGTATGCTCAAGAAGTTGTTTGAGAGAGTATGTATGGTGAACAAAGGCAAGGTGAAGGGTGTGTGTGCCTAGTGAATGAGTTTAAGGGGAGAGTATGTTGATGATGGTTTGTATGATCTGTATGCCATATTTATGATGTTATAATAGTGATCTTATAGGTTTGAATATTGAGTGTGAGTGAAGAGTTGAAGAATGGGGTT
Organism: Torreya grandis; assembly: GCA_037957365.1. Lineage (NCBI taxonomy): Eukaryota > Viridiplantae > Streptophyta > Pinopsida > Cupressales > Taxaceae > Torreya > Torreya grandis. Next base: position 1,103,789 of record JARHVA010003683.1, on the reverse strand, counting down.
AATTGGGATATGTAATGTGTCCTAATTGATCTTGGTGTGTTAGTTCAAGTATGTAATTTTATTTGGAAAACATGGATTGTTAGATGAAAGAGTGAAGGTGAAGAGTGATAATCAAAGGTCCATCATTAAGTTTTGAAGACATCAGTTCAGATATGGATTTATTCATAAGTGTTTTTGTGGCTTATCAACATCTAAGGGATTGCAAGGTGAAACTTGTTAAAGGTATATCTATTGTGGTCAATCATCTAGATAGGTGTAGAAGCTCCTTGTACAATTGCAGTCTCATTAAAATAAGGGATGGTAGTTCTTTGATCAGTTATAGATAGTCTAAATTAGTTTTTATTATTATAGGATAGTAGTCCAATTGCAAGTTCCAGTGGGTTTTCTTCCCCAAGAGGGTTTCCCACATATGTTATGTGTTATGTATTTGATATTATTGTCTCTATTATTATTTTCCATGAATTATATGTGTGATTCATGAAATTATTGTGGTAATTGATTAATATTTTTAAAGGATTAAAATTAAATTTGGATTATTTGGGCTCATTGATTCACCCCCCACCCTCTCAAAGATTGTACCTCTAACAATTGGTATCAGATCAAGTCCTTTGGAGGAAACTTAATATCTTGAAGGAGATATTGATTTGGTACAAATATGGCTGAATAGTTAAATAAAGAGAATCAATAGTGGAAGGCTATGATTAAGGCACTTAAAGAGATAATATGTATTTTGAAGAAATATGCCAAAGAGGATGAGAATGTTATCAATGATCTCAAAGTTCAAGTAGTAGATGCCAAGTCAAGTTTGTGTTCAAAATAAAAAGACATCATGTTTTAAAAAAAAATTGCCATAATGGTAGATAAGATGATAGAAAGGAAGAATATGTTGATCTAGAAGTTGATCTCATGAGTGCACTTGGTGAACTAAAGGAGTAGAAGAAGAGTAATCATAAAATAAAGAATACGATCAAAGGTCTTAAAGCGTAAGTCAATTCTCTTGAGGGAAGTTTGTTTGGCATGTCCAAGAAAGAAGAAAATAATTATCAAGAAAATATCAAGTCTATTAAAGTAAAAGCATATAAATTGAAAGACATGGATAACAAGGCTAAAGAGGATGAAGAGAAGATTAGTATTCTTAAGTATCAGTTAAGGACTACAAATACAAATCTAAAAGCAAAATAAGATGAGCACAATCAACTGAAGGTTGAAATGAGGTCATTGAAAAGTGAGCATGAGCTTGTTATAGTCAAGTTGGATAAGATGGAAGAGAAGTATGAGAAGCCTAAGTATGTCAAGGAGAATCCAATTTTTTAAATCAATACAAGAAGGTTTTTTAGACAACCAAATGCTTTAAAGTATGCTAGTTTATTTCATGGTCATTGTTATACATGTGTAAAGTATGATCATAGAGTTAAGGATTGTAAAAGGAAGTCAGTCAAGAATGAGTCCTCATGGAGCCTTTGAAGAAGTAATTGGTCTTGGAGAAATCATAACTTAGATCAATCAAGAGGTATGTTGAATGATATTGTTTTCTATAGTTTTAATAAAATAGGACATATTGCCAAATTTTGCAAGAATAATTTGAAGATACACTCAAGTTTTGACAAGAATAAAGATGCTCCTAAAAGTAACTCAATGGTATTAATAATAAATACTATGAAGGATATTCATGATTAAGTTGGATTGCCTACTACAACAAATAAGGAATCATATATGAAGAAGATATAGAATTTTTCATCTATCTAGATAGAAAAGGAAGATCACAATCATCATAAAGCAAAAGGTATGAGTGATCTTCCTTGTTTCAAATGTTATAAATTTGGTCACATTGTTAGATACTACAAGAATAAGCAAAACAAGGTGTATGGGGCTCCTAGTGTGCAAGAAAGAGGTGACACATGGGTTTGGAAACCTAAGTATATCAGGAGAGATCAGTTTGAGACCAAGGATGGTTTGTTTTCCATGATAGACAAAAAAGGAAAATCAAGAGTTTATGTTGTCAACTTTAATTGATAAATCTCAAGTAAAGAATGAATTCAAGGATTCATTCAAAGTCAAGAAGGACTGCAAGTCAAAGAGAGATATGGAGAATGGGAGTCTCCTAAGTTTTGGGACTTTTAGTCTCTCTATGTCAAAGGGGTGTCTCTATCTAGGCTTAAAGGAGACAACTTTTAGTCAGAGGAAGCTTGGTGGTTGTCAAATATTTTTTGATGAGAAGGTATGAAAACAAGGTATGTTTATGCATTTTTTTATATATTTATTTGTGGGAGAAAAGAATCTTATGAAGAATCTTAGTGGTCCTATCTTAAGAGGGAGTTATCTTGTTGATCATGGTTTAGATGCTATAGTATAAAGGTAAGTTTAAAATATCTATCTACATATCAATTTGTGGTAGATGTCAGGTGGCCTATAAGTTTAAGGCCTCTCTTCTAGGCTTATGTCCTAAATCTTGCTAAGCATGTTAAAGGTTTTGTTAAATAGTTGTGTATGCCATGGAAGTTCATAGTGTTATAAAGATGAGGTGTTTCTATATAATTATTGATAATGATTGGATAGTATTTGAAAGATATTTTGAATATGTCATGTTGCAAGTGAAGCATAGAGTTAGGGGGAGATTTGTAATTGGTCAAGTCCTATGATCAAAGGATTGAGTATGTAAATCTGAGAAAGAAAGCCTAAAATGGGTTATAGGAAATAAATGTTTCCAAAGTTTTGGAAGCTCAAATCTTGGTCTAGAAGTGTGTGATGGCTATCTCCATATGTGTAATAAGTTTTAGAGGTGGATGTTGACCAAAAAGAGGTTTGTTGACTTTGTTTATTTTGATATTCTAGGGTTTTGGACTATGTTGTAAAAGTGCTTTGAATTATGAGTTGAATTCTGAGGCTTATTAATATATTTAATGGGCCAAAATGGGTTGTCAAATAAAGCTTCATAGAGATTTAAAGGTTTGTGGATTTTAAGTTATTTAAAAAAAATTCAAGATGGAGGCCTAATTAGAAAGTTGGCTTGTGAATGAATTATATTATAGAGGATTATCTAGGTAATGAAAATTGTTTTGCTTGAGGGGGAATATGAGAGTGATTCAGATATGAAGTTCAAGTCTTAAATGTGTGTCTATTGAAATTTGTGGGCTCTACAAGTTCCAGGTAGGGCTACAAGGAGACTAGATGAGCCTAATATGAATAAGAGTGATTTTTGATCAAATTTTACAAAAGAGAAAGGTATTTATGTTTTAAAGGATCTTTTTTAGGTTGGTTGAGATCATGTTTTATATTTGGTGAGTGGCATGAAGTTTTCTTGGCAGTCCTTGTGGTAGCTTGAGAGATAAGGCTAGTAAGCATGTGTGATGGTTCTTCATGGTATGTGGAGATCTGAAGATGCTCAAAAGGTGAAATGGCTAATAAAAATTAGTGGGATTCCCTATAATATGTTTATTGTTGATTTAAATTATACTTTAGTACTTTTTGTGTCCTTTCTTCATTGGTTGCAGTGTTTGGTTGAAGAAGAGTGTTGGCATGGAGTAAGAGGAAGTTATCAAGGCAAGAAGAGGTAGGATCAAGGTAAGGGGAAGTTTGTATCATATTTATAAGGTTTTACTCTATTGTTATGGTCTTTTTATGTCCTAAATATTATTCTATGCCCACTTTGTCATTGTGTGAAAGGGGGAGAAGTTTTCTATTATGAGAGTGCTTGAAGAGAGAGAAGTAAGGTGAGATGTTTATTGATATATGATGGGTATTGACATCAATGATAAAGGGGGATATTCTTGTATAGTTTTAAATTATGTTATTGTGATGTCATGTAGGTATACAAGTGAGTGGATGAAGTGACTTGATAGTCTAAGTGACAATGACAAAGTGTGTAATGTGCTTGTCTTAGTTTTCTTGAAGAAGGCTTGATTGATCTTCAGAGTTTCCATGGTTACAATTGTTTAGGGATGAATATAAAGTATTGACCATGTGAAATAGGTCCTATTATAATTTTTATATGATTTCAGTTCTTGTGTTCATGAGTGGATTTCATCTGGTTGATCATTATTTTCATCTAGACATTTTGGGTCTAGTGGAAGAAAATCTGAGTAGGTAGTTTGTTGATGTCACCATTACTATGTGTAGATGAGTCAAGGGGAGTTGGTCATATGGTTTTGATCAAATTAGTCCTTAGTTTCTATGTGGTAAGTATAAATTAATTTGATTAAATTCATTCAAATATATGTTGGTGAAAAGTTGGGCTCTTAGGCAATTTCATAGTGTTTTTTATGTTCAAATAAAGTCGAGTAAACATGTTGATGATGTCATCATTTTCACACATGGAGGTTTTAAGAGGAAATGGTAACATGTGTTTGTTTATTATTTTTCCTAGTTATTATGTTATAAATATTAGGTCATGTGACTAAGCATGACAAAATATATGCAATTATAAATCTGGGCTCCCAAGCAGTTTGACATTGTTTTCCCATAGCCAAATTTACATGTGGAAAGAATAACTGAGTAAGCATATTGATGAAGTTATATTTAAAACATGTGAAATTTTAAATATAATTTGATCATATGGGTTTGTTTATACTTTTTCCTAGTTTATTTATGATAATTTTTAGGTCATTTAATGAAGCACATCAAACGATATGCATGTGCAAAATTGGCCTTCTATACTAGTTTTTGACATAGTTAGCTCTATGGTAGATAAATTTGAATAAGTAGATTAATGGAATTATATATAAAACATGATAAGGTTTAAATATCAGTTTGAAACATGTTTATATTATCCTATATGATGAGATCATATTGTCTAAATTTTATATCATGCATCTAAGAACAATAAAAGTTATTGAGGTCCAAAGTTGGCCTTCCAAGAAGATTACAATGGTTCTTATACTTAGTTGATTTTACAAGAGTTAAAGTTTAGGACAAAATAGAGATAAAATTTTTTTTGTTTGATAATAAATAATTATCTAATGATGAATTTCAAGTCAAATAGGTCAAAGTGTTTGAGGTTTAATGCTAAGCAAAGGTAAAGGATAAGGATCTAATGGTGAGTGGGTGTTCATACAAATAGATCAAGTAGTGAGTGTTATAAAATAAAGATAAAGATGATATGTAGAGATTTATGGTGCACATTGAGTCAATATTTTAATCTTTCATGAGATTAAGTCAATTTTCTAAGGTTTAAATATGACCGTTTGCATTTGAATATTTGAATTTAACAAAGGAAAAATTAGTGCTTTGTATTTTGGCCATATCTTTTGATACAAGCAGAATTTGCTCTTGGTGTAAAAAGAAAAATTTTAGAGGAATTAAAGGCACATATATAAATATATATTTTAATATTTTAAAGTGTGTAGAGTCAAATATATTAATGTTTAAATTTGACTATGTGTTCATGCATGTTTTGCAAGTAACCCGAGAAGGGTAATTGAGCTTGTGTTGATGTTGTTTTGATGTTTATTGATGACTTAGTTATTAGATAATGTTTTAGAATCAATTAGGATAATATATATGGTTTTTTTAGGTGTGATAAATATATATTAAGTATGAAAAAATCTTAATAATTTGACTATGTGTTCATTCATGGTGTCCTTATGAACAAGGTTATTGTTTGAGTTATTTGAGCTCGCATAGAAGAGTGCAATGATGACTATGATAATTTTACGATGTCAAATGGGCCATGTGGAGTGTAAATATGTAATTTAAAGTGATCCTATGTTATTTTTTTTCTTGATGAAGTTCTAAATGGGTGAATAGGTTTTCATGAGACCTATAAGAGTTACAAGTGCCTAATTGAAACGTGTAGTTGCTTAAGGGTGACCCATAGATGCTATGGCTAACCTATTTGGATGGAATTGAGTTGTATTGATGTGATATATGAATTAATTTTTAAGGCATGCTTATTGGCCAACAAATATGGTGATGATCATTAATGCTCTATAAATAGTGAAATTAAAAAAGTTGATTTCTAGACTTGAGAGAGGCTAGTATGGATGTAGATGTTAGTGAAGGAGATAACCTTTGAAATAAAAGGTATAGGTAAATGAGGACCATAATAAAGTGAATATAATAATAAATTATCATCTAATAAATGTGATTAAGGTGATCATATAGGTCATTAGACCTAATGCACCTAGAAGAGGTAGAATGAGTGAGTATGCTCAAGAGGTTGTTTGAGAGGGTGTGTATGGTGAGAAAAGGCAAGGTGAAGGTTGTGTGTTCCCAATGAATTAATTGAAGGGTAAATAATATTTATGATGGTGTGTATGACTTGTAGGTCATATTTATGATGTCATAGCAATGCTCTTATAGGTTTGAAGTTTGAGTGTGAGTAAAGAGTTGAAGAGTGGGGTTAGTTGGGATATGTAATGTGTTCTAATTGATCTTATTGTGTTGGTTAAAGTATGTAATGTGATTTGTAAAATAGGAAGTGTTGGAAGAAATAATTAAGGTGAAGATTAAAAATTAGAGATCAATCAGTAGGTGTGGAAGACATTAGTTCAAAGGTGGATTTGTTCATAGCTGTTGTTATAGATGCTCAACATCTAAGGGGTTACAGCCTCCTTACAAGGTGAAACTTCCTAAAGGTCTATTTTTTATGGATTTTTAGCTAAATAGCTATATAATATCCTTTTGGGATTACAATCTCACTAAAATAAGGGATGGTAATTCTTTGATTAGTTGTATCTAGTCTAAATTAGTTTTTGTTATTATAGGATAGTATTCTAATTGCAAGTTCTAGTGGGTTTTCTTATTCAAGAGGGTTTCCCACATATGTTATTTGTTATGTGCTTTATCTTGCATTATCTCTATTTTTAATTTATATGAATGATATGTGTGCTTCATGAAATGCTTGTGATAATTGATTAAGAGTTTGAAAGGATTAAAATTGAAGTTTGATTATCTAGGCTCATTGATTCACCCCCCCCCTCTCAGTGATTGTACCTTTAACATAATGCATTCCATCTAAATGACCTCTAGGTAAATGAACTCACATACTCAGTTAACAGATAGTTTTCAAAGCATTAATTCATGGTTGTACCATCTTAAGGTATCATCGACTAATGAAAAGACATGGAAGAGATAGGATTAGGTTAGGTTTTGATTTCTTAGATTAGATTTCTTGATTTCTAACATTATATTTCCTAATTTCTTAGATTATATTTCCTAATTTATTATATTAGATTTATTTCTTTCATATTTTCAGGTTTATTACTTTATAGATTAGTCATTTTTTTGTTTTCTATGACAATCTAAATTGTGTATATTCTGATGTAATTGAGATAAAAATTAAACCATTTGATCCCTTATCTTACACTTAAATAGAATTGTGAAAAAAAGGAGAAAATTAAAAAGAGAGTCATAACTTGTGACATTTTCACCAATTTGGTATATTCCCATGTTTAGATTCTTCAATATATAGGTAGGTAATCATGAACCATTTTGGATCATGTCAAATTAAATACTTTTACCAAGTATATGGAAGTTACTCTTAAGTAATTCATATGAATTTATAAATTTTCCTTATTCCATTGGATAAATCACACTTATTACATTAAATAATTGTTACAAGTGATAATTATTGGTATAGATATAGTTGGTAAGGATGTTCTAGTAATTATTTGTTTTATAACCATACTAGCTCACTAGGGTTCTAACTCTCCTCTTTCCATGAAACTAAAAGATAAAAAAAAGAACCAATGAGATCAAAAGAGCAATCAATAAAGTCAAGAGAATGTCTGAAGAAAATAAAAAAGGATCACATGATGAAATAAGGTCAATGTACCATGCATCATGATCAAGAATATAATGGAAAGGGAAGAGAGGGAACCCAAGGTATCTTTATTGAGGCTATAGACATCTAGTTGTTAGCTAAGCAATGCTTGAGCTTCCCTTGATTTTAATGAGATATAATAGAAACTAGAAGGAAACCTATAGCTTCATCAAGCCTTTAAAAAACTCATCACAACAAGGGTTAAATGAAACTCACCTTCATCACACACATATCCAAGAATAAGAAGGTAAGTATGTTGTGTGAATATGCATATGAGTCTCTTTCATATTTTTTATTTTAATATTTTTTTGTGGCATAGTTCATGTTTGATTTGAGATTACCAACCAAAGTTTTGGGTTCTCAAATAATCAAAATTATTCCCACTATAAGTCACCATTTTTTGTACCCAACATACCCTTTTTTCCTCTTGAAGAAAAGGGGACCCACTTTTTTTAGATTTTGGTCTTGTTTATTGAGCCTTTCTTCAATATGTTTATGTGAATTCTTGAGAAGATTGATCCTTAATATTCATACTTGAAAGAATATATCATGGTATTATGTATTTTATGGACTAACTCTGTTAATACCTTTTTGGGAGTTTTTTAGCTATTCAGAGTTTTTGAGACTTAGTTTATTTGGATAAAATCATTCAGAGACTTATTTATTAGGCCTTTTGTTTGGGCATTTTGTTTGATAAGTTTGGTTTTCAAGTTTTTTGTTTTTATTTTTATGTCTAAAAAATTATTTGATATTTATGCATCAAACCTTTTTATCAAGACTTTGGGTCCTCTAAACTTTTGTTCCAAATAGATTTGGTCTTTAGGGTTTTTGCATTAGATATTTTATCTGAAACAATTATCCTTAAATGACTTATCTTTATTGAAAAAATTATCTTTAGAAATTTTTTTTGGACATTTTGTTCGATGGACATTTGGTCTTTAGGTTTCTGCACTAGACATTTTTTTGACAGATCATAAATCTTTATATATATATATATATATATATATATATATATATATATACCTTGGGCATTTTTTTAGACATTTTATCTGATGGAATTTGGTCTTCAGGTTTTTTGTTCAGATATTTTGTAAAGATCGGTCCCAACACAAAGCTCAATTCATAACTCTTGAATTTTTAAATCTTGCTATACTTAGTTGATAAAATATAAAATACTTCCTAATATTTCTTAAAGTTATCTACCAACTAATAGTAATGAGATTTAAACTATTAAAAAAAAGTGAACATTAGGATTTTATAATGCTCAAAGTAGAATTTAATGCTAAAATATATATAAATTATGTGCATACATTAAAGCCTTCATTTATTTCAAATGAATTTACACTTGAATTAGACTATTAGCTTGTGTAATAAAATCCTTAGATACCTGTGAGAGTATTACGAGTAAACTAGTGACTAGTAGAAGGGAGAATTATGCATAGAGCACATACACATGACTATAAACACATCTAATTGCATGTAAAGAAAAATATCATATTCATCCAAGCCATTCAGAGGAAAATTTACACCATCACCATATTTGATTAAGGACTCAACAAAATTTATGAACACTTTATTTGATGTCTCCATTTTTAAGAATAGGTATGCAAATTATTCAAAATTTGGGATGTGTATTATTTTGATATATTTTCACTATATGGTAATTTATCTCCTTTGGAGTGATTATTCATCAAGGATTTTCTAGCAATTAAAATACAAAGATTTCATTTTGATGCTTCCAAGCCTGAGGTGATGCCATGCATTGACCTCCTTTGAGACTTGTTTTTTGCAATAAAATTTACACAAGACACTTTCTTGTATCCTATTGGCAACCCAATGGTTGTATCATGTATCATAGGAGAATATTTCCAAAGGTATTTATCATTACCAACATTAGATGCTTATTTTGAAAAACATAGATTAGTTCAGTTGAATAATGATGATACAATATAAAAGTTGTTGTCTTCATGGATATTCCCTAATGAAACCATTACATTAAAGGGAAATAATCCCAAGAATCCCACTCCTATAAATAATTTTAGGATGGGAGTACATATTGGCATGGTACTATTCAACAAGCTCTACGGTATGCTTAGTATCCATTTCCTCAATTTGGATTGGGTAATATTATTACACATGATATTAACGAGTGATAACACATTTGATTTAGGGGAAATTATTATATTCCATTTGAGAGAGCAAGTCATTCATAAGTACAAGTGGTCCACTCTAGCGAGCCACTTCTATATGATGTTGTATCTATTGGACATTATCATTGAAACAACTTACAAATTCTTCAGTGGGCTATGGAGCCTGACCAATGAATGTATAAAAAATAAAATTTGTGATCATTTTCAGTTTATGCATGTTTATGATTATATGAAGAATATTATGAGGATGTTGAGGATGTTTATCCTCAAATTTGTCAAGCTATACATTATTCTCTAATACCTAGGTTTGGAGCAAGCATTGTAAAGATGTTGTTTGCAAGGGGTGATTATTTTCTATATCTAGATTAAACTATTATAATGGTCTAGGGACACAAGGTTCATACATTATATCTCAAAAATTATGTACTTGAAAAATTGTGTGAGCAATAAATTGATTTACAATTATGGTGGAGCATAAAGGAGGACCTAACCAGGGCAAAGAAAAGCATGTTCTTTGGCCACCACATGGTTATTGGTAGAATGGTTTATATAATTAGGAAAAAATTTGGGGATGTGGTTGACAAAAATAAGAGATACCATTTTCCCATAGTCCCACATAAAAATTGGGATCCTCATGGCACCATCCAAAATCATATCCAAATCCTTAGTATCCCTTACCATCACATCCATTATGTTTATGAATTTTTGTTCATGAATTCACAAAATGATGCGGAGGTCTTAGAAAGAGAATTAATTATTGTTTTAAAGGAGGATTATCTAAGGGTGATCTAATATTAACCTTTAATATTTGTGAGGTAATTAAATGGTATAATGCCACTCTATGCAAAGTGGACACACTCAAACTTTTAGAAAGGCTAGATAGGTGAGAAATCAAAAGAAAAAGGTTATCTATCATAGGAACTCCATTTTGAGATAAAGGCTATTAATAAGGAACAAATGGTGAGTGAACCTAACCTCATGAGAGCTCTAGGAGACCCTATCAATTTAGATTACTCTAATGAGGAAGAGTAAAGACAAGAAAAACCAGTTGCTAGTGTAATTCAGATGCCTATAGCTACCACTCAGGGACAAGATTCTACATATTCAAGGGTAGCCATAGATGAAGTATTTTCATAATTTAATCAAGGCTCCTAATCAGATCCAAAGACTATCATTTTATATAATAATAAGCCTAGGACTCCCACAAGTTGTCCTATAATAGAGCAACCTCAAAATTTTCCTACCTTTCCCCAAAAAATAGAAGCAAAAGAGGAAGAAGAAGACTCTAATAAAGAAATAGAGTTAGATAAATCTAAGGATTTGACCTTAAATCTAACAAAGTGAAAGAACTAACTATGGAGGACACCATAGGTACTCAATTTCTAGAGACCACTTATTTTCTCTTTGCGTATGTTCTCATTTTTGGTTCAGTGTCAATATCATCTATTTTGAAAACTCCAAAGGTGAAATTTCCCACTTCCAACTCTAATGATCTATTCACCACTTCCTCTTTCTTACATTTCCCCTTACTCACCCCAAATGTTGAGAAGGATGCTTCCATTATTGCTCCATCTACCACCACTATTGAACCATTTTCCATCCCCATGCCAACCACTTACATCATGGCTACCCCCAGTATTCTTTCTATGAATACCATTGTTAGATCATTAAAAATGAAGAGGGAATCTAGGAAAATGGAAATATCCATGGACACCCCTTAGCTTCATTTCCAATCCACCCAAATCACTCTCCCAATGCCATCCACCACTCCATCTCAAGAGACCATTATCACTAGATTAGGAAAGGGAAAAAATTCAAGGAACAAATGGTCACAATTCATCCACTTCCCTATTTTGGAGGATTGGATTGGTCTAAAATTATCTATCCATCCTTACTTGATAGAATTTTCAAAGTAGAAAAGAAGCAGTAAATAGCTAAGGAAATTGAATAAGAGGTTGTGGTCACAACCTCAAAGGAGCTAGACATTAATCAATTGATAATTCCTCCATGGGCCATAGACTTAAGGGCACCATAGACTTAAGGACCTAAACCTCTTAATTACCTATCTTTAAAATAATTGAACTCCCCTCTATAATAAATTTGTTTGATAAACCATCTAGAAGCATTCAGAGGGTGAGGAAGAGGAAGCTGGAAGATGATGCAGGTATAGAATTGGTTTTTAAAGAAAGGTAAGAGGTTTTCTCCCTGACCAAGAGACAAAATAGATAATTGGGGTAGTACCCCTATACTTAATACTTTATATCTATGTTCAAGTCACAAAATGATGCCATGGTGGTAATCCATGAAGGCACATAGATGTCTAGGTAGGAATTAGAAGCTGAGTTAGAATAGTTGAGAGAATAACAAAAGATTATGCATATACCATCTGGTATTAAAGTTGAGGTTCAAGAGGCAAATTTAAAATGTTATAATTATTTATAAGCATTAAAATTTATGTTTGTTTAATTCACCCCACATTCTACCAAAAATCATGAAATATTCAATTATTTTAATGATGATGGAAATAAATTAAATATGTTGATTATTTATACAACCAATAAGGCTTATAGCCACTTATATCTCATGACACCGCTAAATGCATCCAATTCCCTCAACCTAGTGGTCATTAGGATGGAAAAATATTGATAATGGTTGACAATAGCTGGGGATTTTCTCCCTAACTATCAAGAAAATTTATAAATTTTGAATGAGTTAAAATTATCCAATGTAAAATATACTACAAGGAAGTTGATCAATAAGATTAAATTTGATCAACTCATTTAAGAGGCCATGGAAAATTTCAAATAAAGCTTGTATGGGTTACCATTGGAGGATAAAATAGTTGAGTTAAGCTTCACTAAAAATAAGGTCACTAAAGTTGAGATATTTAAGATTAACTTCTAGGAGACCAAAACAAAACATGCCAAGCTCATGGGCAAAGTTGGTAGGTTACACAAACCACCTCTATTGAACCTAGAGATAATTCAATAGAAACATGATATTTCACATAAGTGATGGTAGGAAATAGAGGTGAAGATGAAGCAGTGTCAAGGTTCTACTTCTAGTTCCACCTTAATGGCCATAGTTTCCACGTTGACTACCATTACTACTATGCAAACTAAGGTCCATGCAGCCATACATATGTCAACATAGCTTTGAAAGGCTAAGATTTATTGCATGACCATTTTTTAGTGGTATATATTTTATATATTTATAGTTTTATTATAAGTTAGAACCATATTATAAAGTTGCATATTCATCTTTGTATAAATGCACACATTACATGGTTTTTGTAAAGGCTAATTTAGACTATTAATAACTATAAGATCAAATCTATATGGTTTTGACCATAATTAGAACTCAAGTTATAACTATGACATGTAATTAATTTTACATGAACTTTGAGGATGAGGTGAACCCTTCCCCAAGTCTATTTAAACACTTGTATTCCACATTTTTTATCGGTTAGATCATTTCAATATACAGGAGCAAATCAATTTTAGTTGTCCACTCATGTGTTTGTGTAATAAATTTTAATTATTTGGTTGTATGATTCAATAATTCTTAGTGTGTAAAATCTATGAATGGGTTCTTTATTAACTTTATTGATATACTAGTCTTAGATTGCAAAAACTATTAAAGGATTGGTAAATTACATTAATTATTAGCAATTAAGTTGATTTATTCATAAATTTTGAGTGTAAATTTTGATTTATTCATATGATATATTTTTATTTGTGTGTGAAAAAACTAACTTAAATATCTCACTAAGGATGAGCCATAATCTATTGATTAAGATTTTACAATATCTACCCTAAAAGGTTTAACCTTTGACTAAGGCTCATGAGTTTCCTATAATGGTATCATCTTAGAATTATTAAAATTATTTGATTTTGTGTGTGAAATATATATAAGCTACAAGCATAGGTTTTTAATGCACTTATCCACTTATAAATTAGTCAGAGAAGTGATTTTAGAAGACCATAGTTCCTTTCTTTTTGCCTTACCCTTCCTTCCTTTTTGAGCTTTTTTCAAGACCTATCCACTTTAGATTAGCAACCAACCATCCATCTAAATTACATATATTTTTAATTCCTTTTTAATAGACCATCACTCCATCCAAAACCTTGTTAACAACCTACATGCCCTACATATTATTCCATAAACTAGTTTTTAAGATCGTATACCTAAAACTCAAGCCCTAGAGTGGAGTTTGACTCTGTTAATATATTAAAATGCTAGAGGCTACATATTTATGAGATTGGTGTGATTAAAATTATCATCAACATACTCTTTATAGTTCTATAAGGAAGGCCAATGCCTACGATAAAAGAGGTTAGTTTATACGTAGAGTTGCACTGGAGTCACCTAGGAAAGTGACTAGATCTAATTCCTAGGCTAATTTTCTAGTTTCACCCATTCAAATCATAGGAGGATTATAAATATACCAATAATTCCTAACAAACCTAGGACCCCTTCTCTAGTAAGGAATTCTTCCCCTTTTAATCATCTAATGACTCAACCACCTTGGTTAGTTGGATCTGCTATCATCCTAGGAGATGTACAAGATTTACCTAGGAATCTGGAAAAGTATCTACCATCTTTTTATCCTTCAGGGACAAGGATAATAAAATAACATATCAAATCTTTTAAAGATGATTTAAAATTAATTAATGTTATCAATAAGGATGTTTCATGAATATTATTCCCTTTTACACTAATGAATTCTACTTATGATTGGTATTTAAATCTAACATAAAATTCCATCACTTCTTGAGATGCATTTCAAGTAGTTTTTCATGCACAAAATGGATAGGTAACCAATCCCATTTTGATATATCATCACTTCACCATCATGAAGAGGGAGCCTAATGAGACAATATATCTTTCAATGTAATTTTTTAAAAGATATACACATGGTTAATCCCAAGGTACAAACCAAAAGTAACATTAGCCTTGGAGATGTATAAAAATGCTCTAGACCCAATTATTGTTATGTTCCTGAGAAGATCAAATATTACCAACAAATTAACATTGGCATATGAATAATCCATCAACATTGATAAAAAACTCAATCCCTAGGTGCATGGAATACCTAACATAAAAAATAGCTTCCTAGAATTGAATCTAGTACCACACATGAAAAAGAACATTCCTACATTCAGTTAGAACTAGTTATACACATTGCCACCTCTAACATAGGCAATATAGCCAAATTATGATTTCTTAAACAACCATGCACAAGGCACTAATTACCAATAGAATCAACCATTATCCACATCCTCTATTATTATTCTATAGGGAACTAACTCTATAAAGTTGGAGCTATATTTCATTCAAATGATGGTTCGAAAGCTGAGTAATGACTTTCTAGGCATGTAAAGAAAGATCGGCAATGCTAATGCCCTAAGTGATAATAAAAAGTATGGATTCTAGAGATATAAAAAACCATTCAATAAGCCTTAAAACAACATTCATCAGCCAATAAACTTATATATATCAACATGGTATAAATAGCTCTACCCAATTAGTGCAAAATTCATAATACTTCTCAACATAGTGAGCTTGATTGCATTGAATTTTATATATCATTTGAAATATTTTAAAGAGAAGAAGTAAGGCAAGATTATATGCATAATCCATTATAATCACACCAAGATCATATCCCTTCAAGAACTACCATGTTCTTTTAGACTCATGAGTTTCCCTTTTCAAGATAAGATGATAACATACCAAAAGGCAACACCGATGAGATTCATGCTTTCTAGTAGTTCCCAATATGTGGTTACAATCTAAGGAATAAGTAACCATTCACAATTTCTAATCCTCCAAATAGCATATCCATTCCACCCAATCCTAAATCTGACAATAATCCACCTCTCCCAAGAGGGAATGATTAGCCTCAAAATAAGGAGGAACCAAGAAAATGAGGATATAACATTATTGAAGACATGAAGAAAATCAAAGCAATTATTACTCTTCATGAGTTAGCTTAGCTCACTGAATAAAAGGAATTAGTATGGATGTCTATTGTAGGAATAAATCTTGTGGAAAGAACCAAATCATCTATAGATAAAGCAAAAGTTATCAACACCAATGTCATCTATAAAATCAAGCCAGAAGTTGCATCCTTTTTTTTGACTATCAGAGCATTTGGTAAGAATATTCATAACTGATTAGTTGATTTTGGAGCCTCATCAACTATTATGCCTACTTATATATGTCAAAATCTTGATCTAAATCCAAGACCTTTAAAGAGAATAGTTTCACAATTGGATAAAACAATGGTACCAATAGTTGGACAATTGACTAACGTACGTATTCAAGTAGCATGTGAACCATGAGTATAGATGATCATTGACATCCTTGTAGTGGACATACCTAAAGGATACAAATTATTGATGAGTAAGGACTAGTCCAAAACACTCAATGGATACCTTTCTATAGACTTCTCTCACATTTGGTTACCATGGAGAGGCATTACAAATCAAATATGGATTGGTAGGGAACCAGGGATGAAGTATCCTATTATTAAGAACCTCTGTGACTCTTCTTTACTTTGTTATTATATTAGTTGTTATGGATGCATATGCTTTGTAAGTTATCTCATGAGCATTTTGTTTTATCCCACATCTATGGGAAGTAGTAGTTGCTGATATTAGACTTAGTGTATAAGTAAGTGTTGAGGCTAATAAAGGCATCCACAAATTATTTTTATCAAGCTTGCTTAAAGGAGGTTGCCCCCTCGAAGTGCTTATGATCAATATAATTTCTCAGTGTTTCTGATAATCATAGAAATCTATTATTATATACATTTTTAGTAAATTAATTTGTTATTTCATGAATTTACATTAATTTGTTGTAGGAGGATCCTCTCATATGGTATCATAGTGATTTATAAGGCCTTTTACCTTCAAAAAGTCTTAACTTTGTTTTTCTACATCATCCATTTGATTAATTTTTTAGAAAGTCTTATCTCTATTCTATTGCATAATTAATTTAAGTCATTATCCATATCACAATAATCTATTTTGGATCAGGGTAAAAACCTGATAACATAACTATGGGAAGAAGTGCTTGGGTGAAATCCCTAAAACTCATTGTGAGGATTACCATAGGAACCCCAAAGTAACTGGCCCATTGAGAGGACCTACCAACAAAATGGACAATAACCCCTTCCTGATTGAGTAATTCCCATCTGTGAGGAAAACCAAGAGCTATCGTTGAGAGATAAATCTATGTCTAGAAATTTTTTGGAAAGTGTTACTCGCTTAGATGGTATTGGTGGCCAGAGTGATATATTTAAACCCTTAGGTAGCCATTGAAACTTGGGGTCCATTTCTATCTATTTCAAAATATTTCTAGTAGACTATCAAAAACATTGATCAGTAGAGTATCTATAGACTGTCAAAGGACATGTAGCTAGATAATTAACAAAAACTAGAAACCAATAAATATCCACTCTATCAGTTTTAGAATACTATCTACAAATTTTTAGAAGACTCTTAAAGGACTTAAAGACAGAAAAAAAATAGAAAAAAAAAGTAAAATGTTTTTCATTTTTTTTCCATATCTCTCCACTCGTAGCCCCTTTATCCTCAAATTTTATTCAAACACCTAAAATTGCATTCCGCACATTTTCTTCTTTGAGGTCCCATATCATGATTCCACTCCTAATTCCCATAAATCTCAATTTACCCATTTTTTTTGGCTTTTGCCATAAATTCTATTTTTGTCCATTTGCCTCAAAAAATCTCTACCGTGTTCATCTCCCTATTCTCTTCCTTTGAACCTCTTTGATAATTTTCTAGTTTTTACATTTTCACTCCTAAAATTGTCCTCACCTTTGTTAACTATACTCCCACTATGCAAAAAAAATTAGTAAAATTACCTTTACCCATTCCATTTTCTCCCAAATTCAAAAATTCTCATATTAAACATGTATTAACTCTAGTTTTCCCACCCATTCCAAAAATAAATAAATAAAATTAATTTTGGTCATGGTAGTAACCCAAACAGGGGAAAAAAACATGGAGGATGAAATTACCACCCTCAAGACCCACATCAAAGATCTTGATGAAAAAATTCTTAGCCTCAGTCTTCAACATACCACCATGAATGGTAGACAACATCTAGAGTCCTCTTCAAACACTGAGTTTTCTTATTTCAATAATTTTCATGGGCCAAAGCTTATTTTTTCTTGATTCAATGGTGTATATCTGATTGGATGGATCTATTAGGTAGAATAATATTTTATTCTATATAATACTTTTGATGTCAATAAGGTCCCATTTGCATCCTTCACTTGGATCATGAGGCCCTTCAATGGTTTTGTTGGTATACCAATGCTCATGATGAGCCTATATGGACCAATTTTTTCACCCTCATTTTGCAATGGTTTGGCCCTAGTGTTTTTTATGACTTCACTAGAGAACTCACTAAACTTTACCAAATAAGAACCATGAAAGAATATCAAACAAATTTTGAAAAACTGGTCAATCACAAAGAGGGATTGTCTGATGAATTCTTCAGGAGTTACTTTATCAGTGGATTGAAAGATAGTATTCACTTGGAGGTCAAAATGTTTTTTCCCAACACAATGATAGAAGCCCTAGGCTTGGATAAGTTGGCAAATGACAAGATCATAGCTCAATATCAATTCAAATCCAATTTTTCTCCATTCAAAAATACAAATCCATAACAATCTCAAATAATGTCAGCCTTTAGAATCACTCCTATCAAGCATTTGACTGAAGTAGAGATGCGAACCTATAGAGAAAAAGGACTATGTTATAATTATGATGACAAATTAACTTAGGGACATTGATGTGTAGAGTAAAATCTCTACCTATTGGATGTGGATTCTCCACCAAAAACTAAATTTTTTAAAGATGCTCAGGATATAGAAGATAATCTAGAAGAAGTTTCATCGATTGTGGAACCTACTTCTCTAGAATATCAATCAAAGATATCTTTCCATGCCTTAGTAAGATTCACCACCCAAAAAACCATAAAAGTTGTGGGTTACTTCAATAAACTCCCTCTCATAATAATCATTGATTCGAGTAGTACCCATAACATCATTGACAATTAGATCACCAAATAGGCTGATTGTTTTATCCATCCTTTCTCCAACTTTGAATTCTTGATTTATAATGGGGGCACTCCTTTGCAATGTGTGTATCTCTATTGGATATTATAACTTTCTCTCTGACATTTTTTCCTTTCCCTTAGATGATTGTGATGTTATTTTAGGATCCTAATGGTTATGCACACTTAGACCCATCTCATAGGATTTTATTAAACTTGGATGTATTTTTAGAAAATGGGCAAAAACACACATTGAAAGGCTTACAACCAGGGTCTCTCAGCATCCTAAGTTCACATAACATGGAAAATCTTCTTAAAAAGAATTCATATGGTATCATTTCCTAGCTCTATTCCATTTAAATGTAACCATCAATGGTCTCCACTACTCCTTTTGATCTACAAACCATTTTGTATAGGTATACAAGTGTCTTTACCAAATTAGTGGTATTGACACCTTCATATCTAGAGGACCACCATATTCAACTCCTTCTTGGAATAGTTCCTCCCAACATCCAACCTTACCACTACCCATTTTAACAAAAGACTAAGATCAAGATGCTCATTCAAGACTTACTAAAACACGACATTATTTACCCCAATACTAGCCCATATTCTTCCCCGATTCTCCTTTTCCAAAACAAAGATGGGTCATGACACCTCTATATTAACTTTCATGCACTTAATCACATCACAATCAAGGATATGTTCTTGATTCTTATCATTGATGAGCTTCATGGTGCTCATTTTTTCCCTAAGTTAGATCACTCTAGATATCACTATATCTAGCTTCATGAGGATGATATCCTTAAGATAGCTTTTCTCATGCATGATGGTCACTATGAGTTTTTGGTCATGTCCTTTGGCCTCACTAATGCTCCTTCAACATTCCAAACATTGATGAATGAAATATTCTATCTTTATCTATGTAAATTCATTCTAGTCTTCTTTTATGATATCCTCATCTATATTAAAACATGGTCTAAGTGTTTCCAACATATAAATCTCACACTACAACTTCTCTTTGATCATCATCTATGTGCAAAATAGTCCAAATGTGCTTCTGGCTAGGACAAAGTGGAGTATCTTGGGCATATTATTTCAGCCCAAGGGGTTTGGGTGGATCCAAAAAAAATAGTTGCCATAACAAATTGGCGTCATCTTCAAACACTCAAGAGCCTATGTGGTTTTGGGGGGCCAACTAGATACTATCATAAGTTTGTCTAGGATTATGAGAATATTGTTGATCCACTGATATCTATGTCAAAAAAGGATGGTTTTACATGGACACAAGCTATTGAGTGTACATTTTAATAATTAAAAAAAATTATGTGCACTACCCCTATTTTAGCTATGATAAATTTTTCCAAGACCTTCATTATCGAGAGTGATGCTTGCAGTAATGGATTTGGTGTTGTTATCCTCCAAGAAATATGCCCCATTGCATTCACCAGCAAATCCCTTTCAGGCAAGAATTTAGTAATCTCTACTTATGAGAAGGAAATGATGGCCATTTTGCATGTAGTACAGAAGTGGTAGCCATACCTATTGGGGAATAATTTTTGCATCAAAACTGATTACCAAAGTCTAAAATATTTCCTAAAATAATGGGTCTCTACCCCATCATAATATAAATGGGTCAACACACTCATGGGTTATAACTATGAGATCACTTACAATAAGGGTAAGAATAATATTGTGGCTGATGCTCTATCTCACACATTTGTAGACCAAGCTTCCCTTTTAGCTATTTTCATGCCTATTATAAATTGGTTGGATGTTGTACAATAAGGTTATGTCAATGATTCCTCATTATCTAAAATTATTTAACTATTGTCCACTAACCCCTCTGTAGCACCACATTATTCTTGGGATGGTTCTTCTCTATGATACAAAGGTCATATGGTGCTTCCCTAGAGCATAGATCTTTAGCAAGTTGTATTATATGAGATCCATGCTTCTCCATCCATAGGATAGTTAGGGTTTCTCAAAACTTATGAAAAGGTATGCCACAACTTCTTTTGGAAGAGAATGAAAAATTCAATTCAATAGATGGTGTTTGAATGTGATACCTGCCAATGCAATAAGGGTGAGACCACACTCATTCCTTGGTTTCTGAAAACCTTGCCCATACCTACTAGGATTTGGACTAATATTTATATGGATTTCATTAAGGGCCTCCCTAAATTTGGAGGAAAAATAGTGATCTTGGTTATAGTTGATCACCTCTCTAAATATAGTCATTTTTGTGCCCTTGACCATCCCTATATCGCCTCCATAGTCACATAAATTTTCTTGGACCCAATTTTCTATCTTCATGGCATTCCTTCTTCCATTATCTTAGATCATGATGCAACCTTCACTAGCCATTTTTGGATATAACTATTTTGATGCACTGGTACCCAAATAAAGATGAGTTTTGGGTATCATCCCCAAATGGATGGCTAGACTAAAATTGTCAACAAATATCTAGAAACTTTCCTTTGTTATTTCACCTCAAAACAAAAACATCAGTGGGAAAAGTAGTTTCCTCTCATAAAATCATGGTATAATATCTCATACCACACTTCATATAAAATGACTCCTTATGAATTAGTTTATGGTCAAGCACCACCAGTGATCTTTCCATACACCCTTAGTATTTTACTAGTTCAAGTAGTTGGCATGCTTCTTCAAACCCAAGATCAGATCCTTAGTACCCTATAGGAAAATATACATATGGCACAAAATATAATGAAACAATAGGTTGATTATCACCATTTTGAGCACACCTTTCAATTAGGTGATATGGTTTTTATTTACTTACACCCATACAAGTTATCCTCCCTAAAACTCAAAGGGAGTCATAAGCTAGCTCCTAAGTTCTATGGGCCATATAGGGTTCTCTAGAATATTACATCTATTACTTATAAGTTGGATCTCACACCTTCTTCCTAAATTCATCCTGTATTTTATGTCTCTTGTTTGAATAAATTTATTGACATAAACATCAGAGTGTAGACTATTTTACCAGAACTTGATAATAAAGGATCTATCCTTCTTGAATTGGAGGCCATCTTGGATAGGTGTACATGCCAACTTCACTCCCACTCCATCATAGAGGTATTAATTTAGTGGTATGGAATGTGTTGATGGTTAAAATTGCGCTTGTTTCTAACACCAACAATGGGAAGTTTCAAGATGTGGGACTTGCGACTTGAAACAACCTCTAGATTTTTAAGAAGTTGATCTCTTCTTTATATCAAGTGTATACTAGGAAAAGGGATAGGAATTTTAACTGAAACACAAATGCAAGAAAGAAAATATAGCTATGGTGATGCGCCTGAATGTAATTTGACCTTAATCCTGAGCATAGTGAGACTATATGTAAGATTTAATTACATTTAAGAGCAAAAAGTGCATGATCAATGTAAAAGATGGAAACAATAGAAATAGAGGCTCACAGCATAGACTGATTTTGTAGCAATACATAAAATATCAACAAAGACACATGATTCAATCTTCTTATTTGAATTCTCCAGTCAAATAAGAGGTATAGAAACACACACAGTTACATAAACCTTCCAACTCAAGAAAATAGAACAAATGCAAATGATATTACTAATCACAGCTCTAGAAAGTCCAAAACTCTTGACAACACAGCCTAGACTACTTTTGCAATGACAAATAAAGTATCAACAAAGGCACAGGATTCAATCTTCTTATTAATTCTCCAGTCACATAAGAGGCACAAAAACATGCACAGTTACATAAACTTTCCAACTTAAGAAAATAGAACAAAGGCAAATGATATTCCTAGTCACAGCTCTAGAAAGTCTAAACTCTTGACAATAATTCTCTCAAAAAATTCTCTCTAGTCTCTGATCATGATCTTGGTGATCTTTGCACCCTTATTTATAGCCTTGGATTCACTCTGGATTGTCTGCTTGTTCTCAATCTAATGGCCCAACTAAAATCTAACTAAACTAGAAGTGTCTAACAAAAGATATTTCTTAGATTCTGAAACACTTTGTCTTTTAGTAGTTCATTGGCTGAAATAGATCGCAAGACGTTCCCTTCTCTTAAACAGAAGAGGACACTTAATAAATTCCTTGAAAACCTTCTTATTACTTTAGGAGACATCGAAAGATGACACTTGGTGCATTTCACAACCTTACTGAAGACACACGACACTTTTCATGTAATTTATACTCCTTTTATGTCTTTACTTATGAGTGTTCCACTTTGAAACCTATCAAAATCTGCTTCCTCAAAACTTTAACAGCTTAAAATAAAATAATACCCACAGCCTTTCTTGCCCGAGCAACTTGAAAAGGAGCATAGGGATAGGTGGTGATTTCCACTTCCCTCAACAAAAGACACGTGGCAATCTTTGCTTCTTTTAGATACCTTTTTAGAAACCTGTGGAAGGTGACACATGGTGGTCTCTACTTTACTCTATTTATATCATAGAAACAATTGGGTCTCATTTCATATTTACATGGACAGTGACACCTGGCGGCTTCCACTTGCTTTAGAAACAAAACTTGAGACCCACCATAGTCTTTGCTATATCGGTGAAGCAAAATGAAGATAATTCAAATCTTAACACGTGGTGGCTTCTACTCTCTTTAGCTAGGATACGTGGCATCTTCCATCACTTTTAAAAAATCAAATTGAAACCTTTCGTGATTGTCACTTGGCACTTTCTACCTAATCTTGATACTTAGCTTGTTGAAACCTTTCACTAAAAAGAGATGAAATGTGGGTGTTGATATGAAACATAGATGCTGACACTTGTCACATTCCATTGAGTTTCTATGGGACACATGGCATGTTCTATGGCCTTATTGAAATTATGAAAAGTGCCTCAAAAATGGACACTTGGTAGCTTCCGCTTGACTTCAACACTTAGAGAAAAATGAATCAAAAGGAAATTAGAGCCCATGCTCTATTTCAAAACTTCACCATCTCGAACCAAAGTATGCAGGGACAGTGATCTGGATCATGCACTACTAAAAATCAGAATGAAACGTAGAGTATTTTTTACTCTACAGTTATTGGCGACCCCAAGGAATTTTGAGCCTGCTCAAAAAGAATCTACAACTCCTGCATGATCCGAAATTGCTAAAAAACATAGTTTTAACTAAAATGTTTCAAATAGATTCCATTTATATGAATCTCTTTAGGTTCACCTTCCATAATTTCTATCATAAATGAATTTTTCTATTTACATACCTAAATTTTATAAGGGCTAGTCCATAATGCTTCAAACTTAGTGTGTTGACCTAGTTTGGCAGCTCTTGCATCCCATTTCAAAATAATTGAACCTATTTTAAAATGGGGATTTGAAGTCTTTTTATCAAAATAGTCTTTAATTATTTTATGATGCTTTATCAATGAATCATGTGCTACATCTCTCTTTTCTTGAACTTCTAGAAGTTCTGCGAGTCTGACCTGCATGGGGCCATTTTCTTCAATTTCAATCTGTTTAATCAGCTAGAGAGCAAGAATCTCCAAGCTTAGGGGAATTACAGTAGGTTTACCATATACCAATTCATATGGAGACATTTTGATCACCTATTTAGGCATAATTCTATCATCCCATAGTGTTAAATTAAGCACTTTATGCCACTCCTTGTGATGATCAGCCTCTATTCTTTTGATGAGTCTAATCAAGTTCTTATTAGTTGATTCTACCAAACCATTACCCTGAGGGTAATAATTAGAAGAATTTTTTAGATATATTCCATTCTTTAATGCAAATTCAGATACTTTGGACCCTAAAATTGCTTTAGCATTATCTGAAATTATGGTGCGAGGAGCCCCAAAATGAGTAGTGATACTCCATAGAAAATCTAGGATCACATTTTCTATTGCTTCTTTGAGTGGCACTGCCTTGGTCCATTTGGTGAAATAATTTGTGGCTATTAAGATCCATTTGTGACCCATACTAAATATTGGATTCATCATTCTAATGAAGTCAAGACCCCATTGAGCAAAAGGCTCATCCATAATTATAGGACTAAGAGGCATTGCTGCATTCCTTCTCATCCCCACATAATATTGACAAGATTGAAATTTTTTAACCAACTGATAGCAATATGTAAATAAATTAGGTCAGAAATAACTTGCTTCACTTATCTTTATAGATGTGGTCTTTGTATAAAAATGTCCACCTGATACTCCATGACGCATTTCATGTAGTATTTTCTTAGCCTCGTCCTTTTCTACACATCTTAACAATTTGCCATCATAATTTCTTTTGAAAAAAACCTGTTCAATTAAAATAAAATGAACTCCTTGCATCTTATAGTATCTTCTCTTATTTTGAGGGAGTTCTCTTGGGTAAATCCCATTTTTTATAAAATGAATCTTGCTTGTAACCCAAGATTCCTGATCAACTTCTTGTATTCTCAATACAATTTCTTCTTCTGTTCTTAAATTTATCTCTTCAAGTATCATCTTTTCAAGCTCTTAAGTCATATATTGGCACAAACCCCTACCTCTGACTAATTTAGTGATTTTGAATTCTACATCATATTCAAGGATCTTAGTTATCCAATTTTCTCTTTTTTTAGTAATTTCACCCTCCATGATGTATTCTCTGACACTTGGAAAAAATACAAGTATCAGAATTTTACTTCCTGATACTATATGCCTAAACTTTTTGAGAGATTTTACCATAGTATATGCTTGTTTTTCCACAAAGTTATATATGTTTTCATATTCCCTAAGAGTCCTTAAGAAAAATGCTATTGGATGCTCTCCCTCCTATTTATCATCCTTTTGTGTTATGATAGCAGCAATACTGAGCTCTCCTCCATATACATACATTATAAAAGGCTTATAAAAGTCTAGGTTTCTAAGTACTGGAGCTGTTGAGATAGCTTTCTTGACCTCTTCAAAGGCTTGCCTTCCTTCCATAGTCCACTTGAAAATTAGGTCTTTTTTCAGCAAGAGTGTCACTAGTCTTACTAAGCCTGCAAAGTCAGATATGAACTGACTGATGAAATTAATCTTTCCCAAGAAAGATTGAATTGCTTTCTTATTTACTAAAAGAGGTAAGTTCATTATATCTATCACTCTTTCTGGGTCTATGGAGACTCCTTCTTTAGATACTATATGTCCCAATAATTTGCCTTTAGGGACAACAAAAATACATTTCTTAGGATTCAAAGATATTCCAAATTTTTGACATTTTTTAAACATAGCTTCTAAATGATCAAAATGATCAACATCATTCTTTGAAAAAATAGTAAGATCATCAAGATAAATCAAGATGATTTTATTTATAAGTTCCCCAAATGCTACATCCATAGCTCTTTGAAAAGTGGCTCTAGCATTTGACAGGCCAAATGGCATTTTAGCATATGCAAATGTTCCCCATTTGGTAGTAAAAGTAGTCTTGTATTGGTCTTCATTAGCCAACCAAATCTGATTGTATCCAGAAAACCATCTAGCAAAGAAAACCTCTCAGATCTGGCCACAGTCTATAAAATCTATTCCATGGAGGGCAAGGGATAGTGATCCTTCAAATATGCTTTGTTTAGATCTCTAAAATCTACACAAAGTCTTATATCAACATTATTTTTTCTAACTGGTACTAGATTTGATACCCAAGTTGAGTGTTTGATCAGAAAAATTATTTTAGAATCTAAAAGTTTATGCAACTCATCCACCATTAGAGGCTCAATCCTTAGATTCACTGGCCTCTATTTCTATCTGACAGGCTTAGATCCTTTAGTCAGTTCTATTGTGTGCTGAATAATGTCTCTATTATATCCATGAAGGTCTTCATAGCTCTAGGCTATGACTCTGTCATATTTTTTGAATAATTCAATTATCCTTTCCTTTTCTACTTGAGTTGTAGAATTTTTAACTTTTAATTTTTTCCCTTCACTTACCTCTATTTTAGAATAATCTACTTTGTTTGATTGTATCCTTTTCTTCTCTAGGCTTACATCTTCTGGATCAAAAAGGCTCTCTAAAGTGATTAAACCTTTGAGAAGCTTATTATTCTTTAATTGTATAATTTGATCCCCATATGCCTCTTCAATATTTGGTTGCAATTGATCAGCAAATTCCCCTAATTATTGCAAGAATGAGATTACTTGAAAATCATTCTCAAATACTTGCCAATTCTCATCATTATTTGGGATAGTTGGCCTTATTATAACCTTTACTAACTCATTGTTAACTAATAAGCTAGTTGCTAGATCAACTGCGAACCAATCTATGCCATCCTATCAGCTTCAAAAATTTGAATCCTAATAACTACTTTAATATTAAAAGCTTCAAAATCTTATTTTAAGTCCAAAATTATGTGCTTATAGGATTTCATCTTGACATTCTTTGCTATTGTCTTTTCTCTAATTTGCTTTACTACTAATTATGAATCTCTTTTTACTATTAGATTCTTTATTCCCTTTTTCTTGGCTAATAGGAGCCCATGTACTAAAGATTCATACTCAGCATCATCATTAGTATAATTAAATTGAAAATGGATAACCCTTAAAAAAATTTCACCATTTGGAGCAGTAAGACAAATTCTTGCTCTAGCACCATTTTTACTTCTAGCCCCATCAAAATTTCAAGTCTAGATTTATAAATCTTTTTTGGATTCTTGAGTATTTGGTGTCTCTTTCCTTAAAACATTTGGTATTTCATGGTCTTCATCAAAAATAACATAAGTGCCCAGACCAATAGAGTCATAATATCCATATGGGTCACTTTGCATCATAGCTAAAAACTAGTTATTTTCTTTTTCTTGATCATGCTCAGTCCATAATGCTTCAAACTTTTCAACAAAAACCCTTTCTTCCTTATTTATCATAGCATGATCTACCTCTAATTTTGATATTGGTTCATTGGTGATGTGATCTTTTGATAGTGGTTTAGATAGAATTTTCATCTTTGAGCCATATTTAGTTCTTAGAATTAAGTGAGACCAGTTAAGAGACATATCTCCTCCTATCTTGGCTGTAAAGTCTCTTGATAAACATAGGCCAAATATAGGAGGTATATCTATCACTACTATATCTTGATTTACAATTATATTTGGATAAGTATATAACTGTAATGGGAATTGTTTAATTCTCCTTATTGTTTGCACTAGTTTTCCATCTAGCAGCATAACTCCTTTAGTGAGTTTCTCATATTTTATCTCTAAAGCATCTGCTATTTGATTTGACATTACTATAGTACTAGCCTCTAAATTTATCATTACATTATGTAGCAATTTCTTGCCAACTATCATAGTTAAATAGAAGGGATCCAGTTTGGATTGCTTACCTCTGGTGCAATTTTCACTAAGGCTGTTGTCTGTAGATGAACTGTGTCTTTGATCTTTCTTTATCAGCAAGTCCTTCATTACATTTGGGCATTGCTTGGATTTGAAGAGCTTCTTGTAAAAGTTTCATTTTTTAGGAATAGATAATATGTCGTAAATTGATACTTGTGCTAGAGTCATCTTCAGTTGATCCACCACATTCATTGGTCCCAAAGTTTGAATTCTTGGAAAATAAGGATACCTTGCCTTTTCTTGAATTTGTCCAAGAACTTCTTGATTCTACACTAGCTGAAGCACTTCTTGTCTAACTACCATGTTTTGATGACCTTGAAATGGAGTATTCTCCATAATTTCATTTTTTACAACTTCAGGCTATTCCAACATTCTTCTCTTTGATCTAGTATAGTAGTCTAATTGCACCACTAGTTTCTTGGAAATAGAAGCTTCATTCAATAATACTGATTCTTCATCTTCAACCCATGAGAACAAAGCATATTTTGGGGTTATTTCTTCTTGTTGTTTTAAATATATCCCTTCCATCTAAGCCATTAAGACTAAATTTTGCATACCAGAAGATTGGTAGACTTGATTTTCACTAGTACTCGCATAATTATTTTGCCCTGGAACAATCTCTCTATTTGAATTGGGAGGAATAGTCTATGAGGGTGTAGAGACTGTAACTAATTGATTTATTGGCTGAGGGTTATTTTTCCTTGGACGCTGGTATTGGTTTGACTAAGATGAAAATCTATTTCCTTGATAGCCCTGGTATTGAGGTTTAGTATAAGTATTCTACTGTCTATTTATATCAATCAGCTCATTAGAAAATGTCCTCAAAATATTCTTGATATCATCCAACTCAGATGACTGAGTGGGGACACTTTCTTTAGAAGGTGGTTGAGGATATGTGTACATAGACACAAGTGGGGCTATAGATTTAGGAGCTTCTTGAGGTAATGGCAAGGAGATCTCTAGGAACATGGGCATGGGAGGCCTTGGAGGTAATTTTCCAGCATCTATCAAATTATTTTCATCTCTGACTACATAGTCATAAGCCTATGGCAAATTATGGCCTCTAAGTGATTGAATCATAATAGATATATCTGAATTCAAAGCCTTAAAAAACACTATGGCCATACCTGGTAATGGTCTAGCTATAGTAGGGATTCTTTCCCAAGTCTTTTGAAATCTAGAATTGAATTCAGTCATCACTTCTTGTGGTTCCCTTTGGATGGTAATCAATTTTTGTAATAAAGAAGACTTATCACCCTTCTCTTCAAATATTTCAAAGAAAAGATCTCCCAGCTGATCCCATGTAGATATGGTATTTGGGGTCAAAGACCGATACCATTCTAGAGCCTTCCCTTTAAAAGAAGCTACTAATAATCTTATGGCCACATTTTTCTATGTGATAACATGTATAACACAAACATCCGATACATCATGTAGATGTTCTTCAAGTGTTTTAAAGTCTTGCCCATTGAATTTGGGCAGAGATTTTAGGGCATTCACTGGGATAGGGTCCCAAGTGGCTGGTGGTATTGGGAGAATCAAAGGACTACCAATGTTCCAACTTGTATAATTTCTTGGGGGTATAGGGGCTCCCATATTTACTCTTGGTATTGGTATAAAATGGTTGACTCTTCTTATTGGACTAGTTACCAAAGGTGGCAAAAGAATACCTAGATTTATAGCAAATTATGATCTAGTTACTGGTCCACAGCTCTGACTCCTTGTAGCTCTCTGGTTCATATGATCTTGAAAGAAACTTTAAGATTTGTCCCACCAGGCATGCCAAAAACTATTGATGTTTAAAATTGTGCTTGTTTATAACACCAATAATGGGAAGTTTCAAGATGTGGGACTTACGACTTAAAACAACCTCTAGATTTTTAAGACGTTGGTCTCTTCTTTATATCAAGTGTGTACTAGGAAAAGGGATAGGAATTTTAATAGAAACAAAAATGAAAGAAAGAAAATATAACTATGGTGATGCACCTAAATGTAATTCAACCTTAATCTTGAGCATAGTGAGACTATATGTAAGATTCAATTACATTTAAGATCAAACAAGTGCATGATCAATGTAAAAGATGGAAACAATAGAAACAGAGGCTCACAGCATAGACTGCTTTTGTAGAAATACAAAAAATATCAACAAAGGCACAAAATTCAATCTTCTTATTTGAATTCTCCAGTCACATAAGAGGCACAAAAACATGCACAGTTACATAAACCTTCCAACTCAAGAAAATAGAACAAAGGAAAATGATATTACTAATCACAGCTCTAGAAAGTCTAAAACTCTTGACAACACAGCCTAGACTACTTTTGCAATGACATAGAAAGTATCAATAAAGGCACAATATTCAATATTCTTATTAATTCTCTAGTCACATAAGAGGCACAAAAACATGCACAGTTACATAAACTTTCCAACTTAAGAAAATAGAACAAAGGCAAATGATATTCCTAGTCACAACTCTAGAAAGTCTAAACTCTTGACAATAATTATCTCAAAACATTATCTCTAGTATCTGATCATGATCTTGGTGATCTCTACACCCTTATTTATAGCCTTGGATTCAATCTAGATTGTCTGCTTGTTCTCAATCTAATGGCCCAACTAAAATCTAACCAAACTAGAAGTGTCTAACAGAAGATATTTCTTAGATTCTGAAATGCTTTGTCTTCTGGTAGTTCATTGGCTAAAATAGATCACATGATGCTCCCTTCTCTTAAATAGAAGAGGACACTTAGTCAATTCCTTGAAAACCTTCTTATTACTTTAAGAGACACCAGAGGATGACACTTGGCAGGTTTTGCAACCTTACTGAAGACACGCTTCACTTTTTGTGTAATTTATACTCTTTTTGTGTCTTTGCTTATGAGTGTTCCACCTTTGACACCTGTCACAATCCACTTCCTTGAAAATTTAACAGCTCAAAATAAAATAAGACCCATAGCCTTTCTTGCCTGAGCAACTTGAAAAGGAGCATAGGAACAGGTGGCGATATCCACTTCCCTCAACAAAAGACACATGGCAATCTTTGCTTTACTTAACTGGGGTTATGTGGTGGTCTCCACTTCTTTTTTTTAGAAACCTACAGAAGGTGACACGTGGTGGTCTCTGCTTTACTCTATTTATATCATAGAAACAATCAGGCCTCATTTCATATTTACATAGATAGTGACACCTGGTAGCTTTCACTTGCTTTAGAAATAAAACTTGAGACCCACCACAATCTTTATTATATCGGTGAAGCAAAATGAAGATAATTCAAATCTCGACACATGGTGGCTTCTACTCTCTTTAGCTGGGATACATGGCATCTTCTGTCACTTTTAGAAAAGCAAATTGAAACCTTCTACAATTGCCACTTGGCACTTTTTGCCTGATCTTGATACTTAGCTTGTTGAAACCTTTTGCTAAAAAGAGATGAAACGCAGGTGCCAATATGAAACATAGAAGCTGACACTTGTCACATTCCATTGAGTTGCTATGGGACACATGGCACATTCGATGGCCTTATTGAAATTATGAAAAGTGCCTCAGAAAATGACACTTGGTAGCTTTCGCTTGACTTCAACACTTAGAGAAAAATGAATCAAAAGGAAATTAGAGCCCTCACTCTATTTCAAAACTTCACCATCTCAAACCAAAGTATGTGGGGATAATGATTCGGATCATGCGCTGTTGAAAATCAAAATGAAACGTAGATTATTTTTTACTCTATATAATGTAACCAAAGGATACAACATAGGAACCACTCTTTCAAATTCAACACCAATTCCCACATATGAAGCTTTGTGGACAAAGTTTTTGCAAAGAGGAAGGGGATTTTAGGAACCTGTATGACCCCTTATCTTTACTTTATTAGTATATTAGTTTCTATGGATGCATATGCTTTGTAATTAATCCTATGAGCACTTTTTTTATCCCACATTCATGAGTAGTAGTTGATTATATTATATTTAGTATATAAGTGTTGAGGCCAATAGAGGCATCCATAAATTATTTGTATTGAGCTTACTCAAAGGAGGTTTCCCCTTTGAAGTGGCATGTGATCAATATAATTACTTTAGTGTTTTTACTAATCATAGAAATCTATTATTTCATATATTTTTAGTAAATTAATCTACTATTGCATACATTTTCATTAATTTATTGTAGGTAGATCCTCTCACCTATCACAGAATATAATGTCAAGAATGAAGAGGAAAATTATGAATCTCCTAGCCTTATTATTTAAAATTTAACTACATAAAATCAAATACAAGAGCTAAAATCTGAAGGTTCCAATTAGCTATAGAATTTACACTTTGATGGTGTCAGATCTAAGCAAGGATCAAGCATAGAAATTGAGCTTATTGTTTCACAAGAAAGGAAGTTTTTAGTAGCATATAGATTATAGTTCCTATTGTAGCATTTCACCCTTGTGGGAGAAATTTAGACTCCCTCACTCCCACTTGTAATATTGAAGCAACCTCAGGTTGTGGGTATCCTATAGTGAGGTTGAACCTCTAGAGAAGGATGACTTCCTCTTGGTAGATCACCTAAACTAATGTTTCTACTTAGAAAAGAGGTAGAGAGGGGGTATAGGGTAACTAAGAGATCTAAATGGGTGATACACCAAATTTATTAACACTCACATAAGTAATAAATAAACACTAATTCAACATAAGATAATTCTTACTCACACATCCTCACAAACTAACTAATTTGCATAAGTGTTTCATAAACTAGGCTCACCAAAAAATACATGAAGCAAATAAGAATTTCAAAATTCACACCAAGAATCCATTAATGGTGGAAAAAACTCAAGTTCAAACCTAAAACTAACTTGAAAACACCTAAAAATAGGCAAGAAAGAAGGACAATGGACATGGAAGAAAACTTCTTCACAAGGCCATCATGCACAAGCTTGCTAAGCACAATTTAGAGGCAAGAGATAAGTAAAAATTGATCTTTATTACTTCAAAAGGTCTTAATTACAAATTTTGACAAGGTTTCTCCTTGTCAAATGAGAATATCTTACAAAAATGGGGGAGAAATGGGAGATATAAGAGAAAAGGGGAAGAGAGAGACAAGAGACAAGAGACAAGCAAACAAAATTCAATAAATGAGATCCAACCACCCTCTATGGATTCTCACCCACATTTGGCTTAATTATAACTAATATTTCTTCAAAAAATTAACCTCCATTAGCTCTAATACTCTTCAAACCCTCTCATTAGTTGAGAAACACACTAGAAGACAAAAACGTGTTAAGGATGATGATGACGTGATCCACTAAAAAGGAAAAGTATTAAAAGACTTTGAAAATGTATTGAATTCTCCAATTTCACTCTCCAACCTCCAAATATCTCTCCCTTGTACTTTTATTCCCCTCTCCACTTGATCTTCTAGAAGATGATAGGCAAAAGGTTAGCTAACTTGGCATTTTGTGCTTAATTGACCATGGAGGTTATCTTTCATGTTTGATTTTTGAGGTTATTTTCTATTTTAAACTTGACTTTCATCCTCCAACCTGAAATAAACTCCATGATACCTGAAACTCCCATAGACCCCATTGATGGAGGTCATAAGCTTGAGCCACCCTCAACTAGCTACCCTAAAAACTACTCCCAAGGCCATTTGGCACCTTGAAGACCACTTCTAGACCTATATAATACTTCCACACATCCATGGAATGTGTATAATGAAGAAAATTAATATTTATAAAACCTTCAATGCCTATAACAATGGTGGAAATCACCATTAAACCTGAAACAATGTACAAATATGTCAAAAACTAGGTTTTAGACCCTTTTAATCAATAAGACACCATTAAAACTCTTTTTAAGAGCTATAAATGACACTTAATGATGTTTTATGTTCTATTAGACCCATTACATTGTTTTAAACTATTTATTTCTTTGAAGACCTACAAAAATATGCAATTTTGATCCATTTTGGGCTTCTTAGGCACCCAAATGTGCTAGATTCTTTTACATGATAGTTTGGTCAAGATCTATATGGATTCATATACACATTCCAATTGGTTTCCAAGAAATTATGGGCCTTTTGATGGACCTATGAGTTAAAAACACAACATTGGTCAAAAATCTCCTTTGCAAGCTTAAGCAAGTTCACTTTCAATATGATTGTTCATACAATGAAGACACCCATTAAACTAATTATTGACATGGATATATGGTACATATTCCCCTTGAACACCCTTAAAAATATTGGGATCCCATGTGGAAGGTGTGAAAAGATACACATGTAAACATGATTACTTATAGGGTTTGGAAGTATTTTGGACATGCTTACACTCGTAACATTTTTTCATAAAACTTAGGACATTAACAAAAATAAATCCATAATTAATTTTAAATTACATATGGTTACTAAAAATATACTATAATCACTTGCCCAAACTCTTCATGGTATGAAAGAAATGTATATCTAAAGAAGTGTTAAAACTGGGTGTTTTAAGCCTAAAAAGCTTGAATTTATCCAAATGACCAATTTGACCTTTAAAACTAATATTCCTTAATTTAAAACATCTTAATGACACCTGAAAAACCTCATAACACCTCTCTAAATTATCAAAACTCAACTTTGCCTTTTTTGCCTTTGAGACTGTCTATGGGGTTTTGAGCCTACCTTTGGACTTTACATGAAGTTTAGAGTGTGAATGATATTTAAATGTGTTTAATAGGTTTAAAAACATATTAAAATTCTTCTAAAACACTCCCCTAAGCTTGGAAACCTCAAACACACCTTAAAACTCTAAAAATTGTGCATGTATGAATAGTGACCATTATGAGACATAAGGGGACTATGATAAAATAGTGAGTACTTTCACTAATCAAATGACCCTTCTGAGATGATGGATGGATATAATATGTCATGATGACAAATATTACCAAGTTTCAAGTCATTTTTATGTGTACTTTGTCATATAGACCCCTTTTACCAAAAGTTACCTTGCGTTGCCTGCATGTTCCTTCATGCCAAAACTTGTATTTATTCAAACCTTTGCATGAAACACCTGAATTTGATAACTTACATAGTAAAATATAGGTTTCCAACATCATATTATACCATTTTAATACCTATCCAAGGCCTAAACCACTTTTTGTCATCCATAACTGACAAAACTTCATTTGGTCTCCAATAGTTGCCTTCTTGAGTGCTTGTGGACTGTGTAAGAATAGTGGGCACTTTCAATCTTTCTATGACATTTATGATGGAATGGTATTCTTTTGTATGTCATGGAGACCATACGTACCACCAAATTTTGTACTTTGACTCAACTTGTAGATGGCCCAAAATGGTTAATTCCTCCACTATGATTTGACATAGGGTTGACTGTACCAAATCAATAAATAGTTAGCATTTTCAAAAAACTTATAAATTATTTTGAATAGGTATAATAGTTCATAATTATCCTCTCCACTTATGATTGGATCCTACATATTTTGTCCTATAGGCCCATTTTGGCAAAAGTTAGTGACATGTGCCTACATGGTCAAGTTTCACAAATGAGTCTTCCTCATTTTTAACTTGGTTTGATGCCTTAACATGATTAATTTAACTCTAATAGGTCATATATACCTTTCATTTCATGATTCCACCCTTCATTGGTTTATGTTCAACCTCCCATGCTACCTTACACCTTCTCAAAAGACCCCTCATGACTATGTTCTTTACTTGATGGTGATAATTTCATTGGAAAATGAATCCTTCAAGATCAATTTCATATTCAAATATCTCAATCTTTCTCTCAAAATTCTTGGAATCATCTTTCACCCTTCCTCTAACATGCTTAGATCTTGTATCAAGGCAATTAGGCTTCAAATAGACAACCTCCATATAAAGGACTATAGGTGCAAGTCTTTGAGGTGTATGATTATGTCTTAGGTTTTATAAACCTTCATTTGACCCTTATTATATGCCTTTACATATATCACAAGATATACATTAATCTCAACATCCCATTTCACATACAAGGCTCATCTTGGGTTTCTAAGGCTTATAACCCTTATTTTTGACATTTCTCCTTGGTTTTACCATTATACAAATTATTTTTCAAATATTATACCATTTATATCTACTCTCCATATCATTATAGGCATGTGACAATTTTCATGACCTGATTTGACTCCAAGATCACACTCCCTTTGGAAACCGCCCTTTATTTAGGCCTAATTAGCCCTATTCTGAACCCTCGGCCATCAAATTAGTGATGAACTTTTAAAATCAACCCAAAACCTCTTGAATAACTTATAACACCTTAAAATACATTATATTACAAAATTTTGGCAAATTTGGAGTGTTAAAACTCTTAGAATCTTCAAAACCCTAGTTTAGGCTTCTATCATGCTCTTTCTGAGACCCTATTTTGGATTGGGGGTTTAAAATGAGTTCTAGGCCTCACCTAGCTCTATTTTTTGTTTAATTGGATAGGTATTAATGTATAAGACCTAGGATAGTTTTAAAAAATCATAAAAATGTCACCAAGCTCTCAAATAAAAAATAACAAAAAAGTGCCAGCTTGTTGCCCTATTTTTGCTTTGATGATGGTTCCTGAGTTATTGGGGTGAGCTAGGAAAACTATGAGGTTTTAGTGGATCATAAATTACCCAAAATATCATCCAAATTTAAGGTCCTAAATCTCAATGAAATTACTGTTGTTACCCCCTTCTCTTCTAGCATTCTAGGCCTCTCTTAGCTCTCTAGGCCTAGAAAACTAAAAAAACATATTTTTGTCCTTTGCATGGATGAAAAATCTTGGGACAAGTTTTATTCACCTTTGGGAATCTTCCATGATTTACCATGCCAAATTTGAGACCTTTAATTTCTATCTTGGGGTGTGAAGGTCATTTAACACTCAAATCCTGTAGAATACACTGAATGATCACAATGAACAAAAGTGAAACTTGGAGGCCCTCAAGCAATACTCTCCTCTATTCACACACCCTTTTCCTTTTCCAAGGCTCTTCCCCTATGATATGGATATAATATTAGTTAATTTTTATGCATCAAATATCCTTGAAACATTTTTTCATGGCATCAACAAAAGTGCCTAAGACCTCTATTTTTGTGTTTTAGGGAAATTATCCCTAACATAGTCATTCAACCTTGAAGATGGTTTCTTCCAACTTGATTTGAAATTTTGGACTCAAATATGATTAACATGGTATATTATATGTGAAAACATAATATCCTCTTTATTTTTAACCCACTACAAGAAAGGAAAGCTTCTATAGTTGATAAACTTACCTGTAACTCCATTGGAGCTCCAACTAACAACTTGACCTTTTGGCCTATTAAGGCATAAATGAGATATTAAGGATTTATGAAAAATATAACTTGTTTAATTTTTTTTGTAATAATTATTATTAGGTACATTATCCCTCTAACACTAGTTCTAATCTAAAACTAATCAAATGATCATTTCACAAGGATAGTAAGGAAACCATGTTTTATGCCACAAGTACCTTCTTGGAATGAACTAGATGATTAAAAAAATTGGAATAGGTTTTATTTGAACCTAAAATGACTCTTATAAAACCATTCTTTATTTATTGAATTTTTAAGTGAAGAAACAAGGGAAAACCTAGGCCCTATTTGGATGCATAGGCCATCTAGACACCCCTAAACTGTTAGAAATTATTCATAAATATGGGGATATGAACTAGACCAAAAATTCCATAAATTGGAAGGAAATTATGGTCCCTATTACTTCCCAAAATATTCCAGTCCAACTCTCTCTCTCCTGACCATACTGAGTGAAAATTTGAGGCTCTCCTAGAGTTGTCCCAAACTGTCCAAAATAGTTTTTCCTTAGCATAAAGAACCAAAATTATTAATATGTAATATAACACTTGGGAAAGACTTTTTAGGATATAAATTACATTTTATTCTTTTTTTAAACCTTATAAAATACAAGGAACTCCATTAATGGCAAAAAACTTGCTTCATGCCTAGTTTACAAATAATAGATTTTCCTTACCTCTATTGGCTCCTATGTTGTAATATGATTTTAAGGGAATATTATGGGATATTAGGGAAACCATGGATTTATAAATATTATATTTTATCCCCTTCATAAATAAAATTATCCAAAAAACCTATTCTACCAAAGCTCCAAAAGGGTTCAAATTGCACCCTTTTGCTCTCAATCTCCTTCCCTCCACTCCAAATGATCTCAAATGAAATTTAACAATATAAAATGGTAAAATTCACCATATGGAGGTGGGAGAGATTCAAAAAAAAATTGAATTCCTCAAAAAGTCACTTTTTCACTTGAAATT
Source organism: Torreya grandis (assembly GCA_037957365.1). NCBI lineage: Eukaryota > Viridiplantae > Streptophyta > Pinopsida > Cupressales > Taxaceae > Torreya > Torreya grandis. The sequence continues at coordinate 1,065,214 of JARHVA010003683.1, read as the reverse complement.
TCTATTTTGAGGACACTTAAGTCATCTAATGCACTTTTAGGGTTCTTTTAAGAATAATAGATTATCTAGGCCTAATTTTTAGATAATTATAATATATAATAATTTTTTTAAACATCCTTCATTCCCTTATATGCTCAAACACCATGGAAACTTGTTGAATCCTTCACTTGTAGTTTTAGACCAGTTTCTAGGTCTACTTCTCAAAATTGCCAAAATCACCTTAAAACTTTCTTAAAGTGTTTCAAAAGCTTAAAAGTGACATGTGTTAGGGTAATTAGGTTTGTATCCTTATTCCAATATTATATCACTCACTCAACTAGAACTCTACTTAGCTTCTGACACCACACTAGGACCTCCCAAAATACTACATTGCATCATCAATTCAAGACGACAAAGGGACTAGTCATGGGGGTAGAAGGTTACTGAAAGGTCCAAGAGAGTTGCCTAATCCATATAGAAAAAAAAATTGTATATAGGAAAACTTTGGCCAACCATTCCATTGTACTAACAATAGGGTTGAGTATGAAGTTTTAATTCTATGATTACAATTTGCACTCAAAAATAATGTGAATCAAGTGTTAGTATTTGGTGACTTAGAGTTGGTAGTTAAACAAGTTAGAAATAAATATTAGTGAAAGTTGTCTTATTTGAGAAGGTAAAAACATAGAGCGTGGGACCTAATTTAGAGATTTGAAACTTTCGCCATATTATCAGTTCTCAAAAATCAAAATCAAGCTACAGATTCACCAACTGTTACTACTTCTAATTTGGATCCTCTCCAAGAATCCAAGGTAAAAAGATTCTATATTGAACTTGTGCCTTGTCCCTCTATTCCTAAAAATATATAAAATTTCCAAGTATTTGAGGATGATCAACATATTATTTAGTTTATAACTAATATTGGGGAATTTGAGTCTTAAATGATTGATGATAAGGAATTCAATCACCTCTGTCAAGAGGAGTTAGATAAGGAAGGTATCCTCCATCTTAAAGAGAATCATATTTTAGCTGGGTTGGTCTCCTTAGAAAGACCATTTAACATATATCCTCAAGATCAACATATTAGGCAACCCAAAATCAATGAATCTGACATTAAAAGGGAAAATCTAGGAGATGATCATAGCCCATGCCATGTTAACATTGGCCTTAGTTGTACCCTAGAATAAAGACAATGAGTGAAGGATTTAATCACTTGATACAAATATGTCATTGCTTGGACTTATGAATATTTGAAGGTTTATGACCCTTGGGTCATCACTCATACAATTCCTCTAAAACCAAACCATAATCCATTCAAATAGAGTTAGAGACCATTCAATCCTATCTTGGAGCCTCTCATTCAAAAATAAGTAGAGAAGCTATTAAGTATGAGGATCATCTTACCAATCAGACATTCTACTTGGGTGGCCAATTTGGTTCTAGTTACAAAGAATAATAGTGAGATCAAATTATGTGTTGTTTTAGGAACTTGAACAAGGCTTCTAAAAAGGACAACTATCCCCTTCCCTATTTAAATGAGGTGATATAGATAGTGAGTGGTTTTTAAATGATGTCCTTCTTGGATGGATTTTTAAGCTATAATCAAGTACTAGTACAATGAGAGGATAAGATGAAGACTACATTTACTATGAAGTGGAGAACTTATACATATAAAAGGATGCTATTTGGCCTAATAAATTTAAGATCCACCTTTTAGTGCACCATGGATCATGAATTTAAAGGATTAATAGTTATATTCATAATCATCTATACGGATGATCTTATTGTGTTTTCAAAGGATGGTAATAACCACGTAGGCCACCTCTAGTCAATCTTTGAGAGATGTAAAAGGTTTCATATCTCACTAAACCCAAAGAAGAGTATATATAGAGTGACTTAAAGTAAACTATTAAGACACATCATCACCAAAGAAGGGGTCACCATTGATCAAAATAAAATCCATATAATTTCTAAGATTACACCACCAAATCAAAAGAAAGAGCTCAAATCATTCTTTGGGAAGATTAACTTCATAAGGAAGTTCATCTCAAGATTTGCAAAGATTTTTAGACCCTTGAATGTAATGCTCAAGTAGGATGCTAAAATATAATAAACAACTAAGGCTCGAAAGTATTTTCAAGACATTAAAGATGTAATATCTCAGGCCCTAATACTAATTAGTCCAAATTTTACAAATTATTTTCACTTATACTCATTCACTTTATAACATACAATTAGTGTGATTATAAAACAAAATAAAGATGAGGCTAAGCATCCAATTTCATTTATGAGCACAAAATTGAAAGATGTAGAACTCAGGTGCTCCATGATTAATAAATAAATCTTTGCTCTTGTCAAAGAAATGAATAAATTTAGATACTACATATTGAGGAATAAGACTATTTCCATCATGATTGATCCTAATATCAAGCTCACATTATCACAGAATGAATTAGTATAATGCAAAGGCAAGTGGATGGAAAAACTATAGAAATTCAACATATAAATCAAGCCTATGAGGATCATTTGGGGTCAAGGCATCATTCAACTCATGGATAAAACTGATTCATGTATTACTATTGAAGAGGTATGTGAATCTTAGGTATTTAAAGGATAATGGTATCCTGACATAATAAAATATTTGTTTACAGGTACTTGTTCCCTAAAACTCAATATAGAATGAAGGAGAGACTTGAGGTTCAAATATGTTCATTATATGATCAAGAAAGGAGTTCTCTATAAAAAAACTATGAATCCATTTATCTTAGGTGTGTGTCTATAAATGAAGTTAAACATATTCTAGAAAAATTGCATCATAAGATTGGTAGTGGTTATCCATCTAGGAATACCACAACCCATAAGATCTTAAGAATGGGTTACTAATGGCCAACCATTTTCAAGGATGCTCATGCTCATATGAGAACATGCCATGAATTACAATCTTTAGCTAAGAGATAAGTACATGCATCAATTCCCTTACAATTTTTTGTTGAAGGAAGGCCATTTGCTTGATGGGGTTTAGATCTCATTGGTGTCATTAACCTAAATTCCTTAGTAGGCCATAAATTTATACTCATTGCTATAGACTATTTCATTGGATGGACTGAGGTTATAGACACAAATAAATATAAAGCAAAATATGTGATTCACTTCTTAGATGAGCACATCACAACTAGATTTTGAACCCCTATTTCTCTAATTTATGACAATGGGCTAGCATTCATATTAGTAGAGTTCACTGAATGGGCTCATAACAACTAGATCACTATCATGTCATATTCTAACCATTACCCTCAGGGACATGGACAAGAATAATTAATGAATAAGAACCTAATATATGCAATTAAGAAATCATATGGGGATAAGCCAAGGGATTGGCATAATATATTGAACTATGTTCTTTGGGTAGACTAAATGAGATACAAGTAAGCCCTTAAAGCTTCACCCTATCTATTGGTGTATGGACGTAGTCTAGTATTCCTAATCATACTAAAACTACCAACTTATCAGTTCATACAAGATTACATGGAACCAAATTATCAATTGGAATATTGACTACTAGACATAATATAAATGAAAGATTCAAGGACTAAAGCCTTGTAGACATTCAACTAACACCAAGAGGTAGTCAAGAGGTGGTTTTATAAGAGATAAAAGGTCAAAGTATTTAAGATCTTAGATCTAGTGATTCTTTGGGATAAATCCCATGAAAATAAAGGATACCATGACAAAATTTCCCCACTATGGATTAGACCATATCAAATTTTAGAGATCCTGGACAATACTGTATTCTATATAAAGGAATTGATGAACAGACATGGTATAGGTAGGATCAGGTTAGGTTTTGATTTCTTAGATTATATTTCTTCATTTCTTAGATTGGATTTCTTTATTTATTAAATTATATTTCCTACTTTCTTAAATTAGATTTTTTACTTTTTTAGGTTAAGGTTTATTGCTTTCTAGATTAGTCATTTTATCATTTCATGTGACAATGAATTGTGTATGTTTTAATGTAATTGAGATAAAAGTAAAACCAACTAAGACTTTATATTATGCTTAAATAGACTTGTGAAAAAAGTGGAAAATTAAAAAGAGGGTCAAAACTTGTGACCTGCTCACCAATTAGGTATATTCATGTGTTTAGAGTCTTTAGGATGGAGGTAGGTAATCATGAACCATTTTGGATTGTGTCATAATCGAATACTTTTAACAAGTATGTGGAAATTTCTCTCAAGTTATTCATATGAATATTAAAAAGTTTCTTTATTCCATTGGATCAAGCACACTTATTATTTAAATACTTTATGGAAGTAATAATTCTTCATAAAAATGTAGTTATCAGGGATGCTCTAGTAATAATTTTTTTTATATAACCATACCATCTCACTGGGGTTCCATCACTCCTCTTTTTATGCAAGTAAAAGAGAAAGGAAATAAAAAAACTAACCAATAAATTCAAAAGATAAATCAATAAAGCCAAGAGAATGTCTAAAGAAAATCAAAAGGGCTCACATGATGAAATAAGCTCAATGTACCATAAATCATGATCAATAAGATGAAGGAAAGGGAATAGAGGGAACCCAAGGTATCTCTATTGGGGCTATGGACACCAAGCTAGTAGCAGAGTAATGTCTGAGCTTCCCTTGATTTTAATGAGATCTAATATAAACTAGAATGAAACCTACACCTTCATCAAGCCTTTGAAAAACTCATCACAACAAGGGTTAACTGAATTTCACCTTCAACACACATAGATCCAAGAATAAGAAGGCAAGTATGTTGTGTGAATCTGCATAGGATTCTCTTTCATATTTTTGATTTTAATATTTTTTTGTGGCATGCTTCATGTTTGATATGAGATTACTAAACAAATTTATGGGTTCTCGAATACTCATAAGTATTCCCCTTGTAGGTCACCATTTGTTATACCCAACATACCCCGTTTTCTTCTTAAATAAAAGGGGACCCACTTTTTTAGATTATGGTCTTGTTTGTTGAGCCTTTCTTTTATATATTTGTTTAAATTCTTGATTATATTGATCCTTAATCTTCATTATTAGAATAATCTAGCATGGTATTACATATTTTATGGACTAACTCTATTAATACCTTTTTGGGAGTTTTTGAACTATGCAGGGTTTCTAGGATTTAGTTTATTTGGAGAAATTCATTCAAAATCTTATTTATTAGGCCTTGTTTTTAGACATTTTGTCTAACATGTTTAGTTTTTGAGTTTTTTATTTTGGGTTTTCTATTTAGAAACTTATTTGTCATTTGTGCATCGAGCCTTTTTATCGAGACTTTCGGTCTTAGAGACTTTTATTCCAACTGATTTGGTCTTCAATATTTTTGCATCGAACATTTTATCTAAAATAATATCTTGAAATGACTTATCTTTATTAGAAATTTGATCTTCGGATTTTTTTTGGACATTTTGTCTGACAAACTTTTTATCTTTGGGTTTTCTGCTAGAAATTTTGTTCAATGGATCATAAAGCTTTATATATATATATATATATATATATATATACACATACATACATATATATATATATACATATATATATAGATATACATACATATATATATATATATATATATATATATATATATGTGTGTGTGTGTGTGTGTGTGTGTGTGTGTGTGTGTGTGTGTATATATATATTATATGTATGTATATATATATATAATATGTATGTATATATATATATGTATGTATATATATGTATATATATATATATATATATGTATATATATATATATATGTATATATATATATATATATGTATATATATATATATATCTATATACATACATACATATATATATATATATATACATACATACATACATATATATATATACATACATACATACATACATATATATATATATATATATATATATATATATATATATATACATATATACATATATATATATATATACATATATACATACATATATATATATATACTTCAAGCATTTTTTCGAACATTTTGTTTGATAGAATTTGATCTTTGAGATTTTTATTCAAGTATTGTGTAAAGACAAGTCCCAACACAAATCCTAATTATTGACTCCTGAATGTTGAAAGCTTACTATACTTAGCCGATAAAAGCCAAAATACTTCCTAATATTTACTAAAGCTACCCACCAACTAAGACTAAAAAGATTTTAAATATGTATAAAATATAAAATAGGTGAATGTTGGGCATTTATAATGCACAAACTAGAATTCAATTTTAAAATATATATACATGATGTGAATCCATTGAATCCTTCATTGCTTGAAAAAAAATTACACTTGAATTAAAATTCTATCCTACATGAGAAAATCCCTAGCTACTTGTGAGAGTACTATGAGTAAACTAGCGACTAGAAGAAGGGAAAATATTCATAAAGCATATAGAGAAGACTATAAGCACATCCAATCACACATAAATAATAATGACATATTCATCAAAGCCATTTAAGGGTGTAGTTCCACCATTTCCATATTAGATTAAGGACTCAACAAAATTTATGGACATTATATTTGATGTCTCTGTTTTTGATAACATGTGTACAGATTATTCATAATTATGGGATGATATCAATTATGTTGATATATTTTCACTAGATCATAAGGTATCCCCTTCTAAGTGATTATTCATCAAGGATTTCCTATCAATTAAAATATAAGCAATGCATTTTTCTACTGCCAAGATTGAGGTGATGCCATCCATTGATGTCTTTTGAGACTTGTTTTTTGTAGGAAAATTCACAAAATATGCTTTCTTACATCATAATGGTAACTTGATGGTTGTAGCATATATCATAGGAGTAGATTTCCAAAGTTATTTTTCATTACCAACACCAGATGCTTACTTTGACAAACACAAATTAATTTAGTGGAATCAAGATAATATAATGGAAAAGGTGTTATCTTCATGGATCCTCCCCAATGAAACCATCTCATTAAAGTGTAAGAATCCCACTCCTATAAATAATTTTAGGATGGGATTATGCATTGGCATGACATTGCTCAACAAGCTCTACTATATACCTAGTATCCAATTCCTAAATTTGGACTGGGTACCATTACTACACATGATGCTAACCAATGATGCCATATTTGTTTTGGGGTAAATTCTTAGTTTCCATTTGAGAGATTATGTCATTCACAAATAAATGTGGCCTACTCTAATAGGCAACTTTTATATGATGTCATATCTATTGGATATTATCATGGGAAAATTTTATAGAGTCCTCAATGAGATATGGATCTCGACCATATACTATATCAAAAATCTAATTTATGATAAATTTTAGTTTATTAATTCTTATTATTATACTAAGAATATGGTGAGGATTTTTGATGATGTTTATCCTCAAATTTGGAAAGCTATACATGGTTCTCTAATGCCCAATGTTAGAGTAAGCATTATGAAGACACTATTTACAAGGGGTGATTATTTTCTATATCTATATTACACTATTATAATGGTATAAAGAAACAAGGTTCATCCCTTATGTCTCCCAAAGTATGAACTTGAAAAATTGGCCAAGCAAAAAATTACATTCCAACTATGGTGGAGGATAGAGGAGAACCTGACTAGGGCAAAGAAAAGCACATTATTTGGCCATCATGTGGTTATTAGAAGAATGGAATATACAATGAGGAAACACTTTAGGGATGTAGGTAGAAAAGGAAGAGCTACCATTTTCCCATAGTCCCACATAGGGATTAGGATCATCATGGCACCATTCAAAATCATATCCAAGTCCTTAACATCCCTTACCAACATGACCATTATACTTATGACTTTTTTTTCATGAATGCACAAAAAGATGAGGAGGTCTTATAAATATAAATAATTATTGGTTTAAAGGAGGATCATCTAAGGGTGATCCAATAAGAACTTTCAATATCTATGATGAAATTAGATGGTATAATGCCACTCTATATAGTATGGACACACTCAAACTTTTGGAAAGGCTAGATAGCCGATCAATTAAAGGAGCAAGGAGATCCATCATAGGGACTCCATTTCAAGCTAAAGTTTGTTAATAAGGAACCATGGGTGAGTGAAAATGACCCTAGGAGAGCTTCATGAAACCCCATAAATCTTTATTCCTTCGGTGAGGAAGAGCAAGGACAAGAATAGGCAACTACTAGTGTAATTTAGATGCCTATAACTACCCCCTAGGCATAATATTCTACATCTTTAGGGGTAACCATAGATGAAGTCTTTACCTTAGTTTATCAAGTCTCCTCCTCATATCCAAATACTACCATTTTCTATAAGATGAAGCCTAGGACTCACATAGGTAGTCCTACAATAGATCAATCTCAAAGTTTGCTTACCATACCCCAACAAGAAAATAATAAGATTATGATAAGGAAATAGAGTTAGAGAAATCTAAGGCTTTGAGCCTTGAATCTCACAAATGGAAAGTGTTAACTATGGATCACACCATAGATACTCAGGTTTTTGAGACCACTTCTTTGCTCTCTACTTCTATTCCCATTTTTGGTTCTATGTCAATATCATCTATTTTGAAAAATATGAAGGTGGAAGATCCCACTTCCACCTCTAATGATCCATTTGCCACTTTATATTTCTTGAATTTCCCCTTACTCACCCCAAAGGTTGAGAATGATGCTTCCACTGCTACTCCATCTACCACCACTATTGATCAATTTTTCATCCCAATGCCATCCACCTCTATTATGGATACTTCTAGTATTCATTCTAGTACTTCCATTATTAGATCATTAAAAATGAAGAGGGCATCCAAGAAGGTGGAAATATCCATGGCCACCCCTCAACTCCATGTCTAATGTACCCAAATCATTCTCCCCATGCCATCCACAACTCCATCTCAAGAGATTATTGTCACTAGTTTAGGTAAGGGTAAAAATGCAAAGACACAAATGGTAATAGTCCATCCACTTCCCCAGTTTGGAGGATTGGATTGGTCTAAAGTTATCTGGCCTTTCTTTTTTGACACCATTATCAAAGTAGAAAAGAAGTAAATAGCTGAGGAGGTTGAATAAGAGGTCATGGTCACAACCTTAAAGGAGATAGACATTAATCAATTAATAATTCCTCCATGGGCCATAGACTTAAGGGATAAAACCTATCAATTGCCTAGATTTAAAATAATTGAGCTCCCCTCTATAAAAACTTTGTTTGACAAACCATCTAGAAGCATTCAGAGGGTGAGGAAGAGGAAGCTGGAAGATGATGTAGGTAGGGAAATGATTTTTGAAGAAAGGTAAGATATTGTTTCCCTAATCAAGAGATAGAATAGATAATTGGGGCAATCCCCCTATACTAAAGACTTTAGATCTATGGCTAAGGAATAAAAATATGCCATGGTGGCAATCTATGAATGCACAAAGATGGATAGGTAGCAATTGGAATATGAGTTAGAACAATTGAGAGACTAATAGAAAACTATGCATATACTAGTTGGTATTAAAGTTGAGGTCTAAGAGGTAGCTTCAAAATGTTATAATTATTTGGAAGCATTAGAATTCATGTAGGATGAATTAATCCCACATGTTACCAAAACTCATGACTTATTCAATTATTTTAAGCTTGATGGAAATAAATTAAAAATGTCGATTATTTATACAATCAATAAGGCTTATAGCTAAATCTCATGACACCATGAGAGGCATCCAATGCCCTCAACCTAGTGGTTATTAGGATGGAAGAAGCTCAAGAATAGTTGATAGTAGCTAGGGATTTGCTCCCTAAGTATCAAGAACATGATAGCCTCATTTTACAAATTTTTAATGATTTAAAATTATTTAAGGTAAAAGATGATATAGGGAAGTTGATTGATAAGATTAAATTTGATCAACTCATTCAAGAGGCCATGGATAATTTTAAAAAAAGTTTCATTGGTTGTTGTTACAGGACATAGAGGCTGAGTTAAGCTTTGCTAGAATGAAGGTCACATAAGTTGAGATATTTATGATAAACTTCCAAGTGACCAAAACAAAACATACAAAGCTTCTGGGTCAAGTTAATAGAGTACACAGACCACCTCTATTGAACTTGGAGATAATTTAGTAGTAGCGTGATGTTTCCCATTAGTGTTGGTAGGAAATATATGTGAAGAAGAGGTAGTCTTAAGTTAATACTTCTAGTTCCACATCAATAGCCATAGTTTCCATGTTGACTTCCATAGATACTACACTGACTAAGGTCCATACAACCATTCAGATGTCAACACTACTTTAAAAGGCTAAGATTTTTTATATGAGCATTTTGTATCAGTATATATATTTTATATATTTTGAGTTTTCACATAAGTTTGAACCATATTTTAAAGTTGCCTATTCATATTTTTACACATGCACATCTTGCATGGTTTTTATAAAGGCTAACTTAGACTATTAACAACTATAATATAAAATCTATATGCTTTTGACCATAGTTAGAACTTAATTTCTAATTATGACATGTAATGAATTTTTCATGAACTTGGAGGATGAGGTGAACCCTTCCTAAAGTCTATTTAAACACTTATATTCCAAAAAAATTATGGGTCAGAGAATTTTCAATATACAAGAACATAGCAATTTTGATTGTCCACTCATGTGTTTATGTATTTTCTTTCCAATGTTTTTATAATTAGTTTTATTTCTTTGGTTGTATGATTCAATAACTTTTAGTGTGAAAAATATATGAATGGATTCCTTATTGTCTTGATTGATATACTAGTCTTAGATGTGCAAATACTATTGATGGATTGGTCAATTATTGATTATTGGTAATTAAGTTGATTAATTCATAAATTTTGAGTGTGTATAAGTGATTTCATTTGATATAGTTTTTTGTGTGTGAAAAAGCTACCTTAAATACCTCACTAATCCCAAACCATAATCTCTTGATTAAGAGTGTGCAATAGTTTCCCTAAAAGGAGTAAATTTTGACTGAGGCCAATGAGTTTCCTATATTAGTATCACCCTAGACTTCTTAACCATGTTTGAATGTGTGTGTGCAAAAGCTTCTAGTAATAGGCATAGGTTTTGAAATCTCTTGTCCACATAGAAACTAGATATGGATGTGATTCTTAAAGACCACAGGGCCTTTCTTTTATGCCTTTCCCTTCCCTCCTTTTTAAGTTTATTTTGAGACCTACCCACTCTAGATTATCAGCAAACCATCCATCTAACTCATATATATTTTTACTTCCTTTTTAAGAGAACACCCCTCCATCTAAAGAAATTATTAATAACCTACGTGCCCTACCTATTATTCCATCAACTGGTTTTTAATACTATATACCTATAACTCATGCCCTAGAGTGGAGTTCGACTCCATTGAGATCCTAAAACATTAGAGGCTACAATGTTGTGATATTGGTGTAGTTAAAACCCTCATCAACATAGTCTTTTTGGTGATAGGAGGGTTAGTACCTTGGATAAAATAGGTTTATTTCTACATAGATTAACACTAGAATCACCCAGGAGAGTGGCCAGATATAATTCCCAAGCTGGTATTCTAGTCTCACCCTTGTCAAATCATAGGAGACCTAGAGTTATACAAACCACTCCTAATAGATTTAGGAGCCCTTACTCAGTAAGGAACCCTTCCCTTGTTAATCATCCAATGGCTCAACTACCCTACTTAGTTAGATCTACTATTATCATCCTTGGGGATGTGCATGATTTACCTAGGAATCTTAAAAAATATCTTCCATATTTTTCTCCTTCAGGACCAAGGATAGTAGAGGAACATATTAAATATTTGATAGCTGATTTGAGATTAATGAATGTTATCAATGAGGATGTTGCATGCAAATTATTCCATTTTACACTAATGGATGTTTTTTATGATTGGTATCTAAATCTTAAAAAGAAATCCATCACTTATTGGGATGCATGTCAAGTAGATTTTATTGCATAGTTTGGATAGGTCCCCAATCCTAGTTTGATATATTAACACTTCACCATCATAAAGAGGGATCCTAATGAACTAACTTGGTATTTTCATGCAAGGTTTCAAAATATGTACACATGGTTAAGCCCAAGGTACAAACCAAATGCAACATTAGCATTGGAGATGTATAGGAATGATCTATACCTAATTAATGTTATGTTCCTAAGATGAGAAGTATCTACCAATAAATTAGCATTGGAATATGAAAAATCCATCAAAATTAATAGGCATCTCAATACTTAGGTTCATAACATACATAAGATAAATAATGACTTCTCGACATCAAAGGTAGTACCACACATGAAGCAAAACATTCATGTGTTCAATCATAACCAATTATACATGTTGACTCCTATAACATAGATAATATAACCAAATTATGGTTTATTTAATATCCATGCACAAGGCACTAGTTATCAACATAATCAACCATTGGCCATGTCCTCTACTACTATTATATATGGCACTGACTCTACAAAGGTAAATTTGGATTATATTCAAAAGATGGTTCAAAATTGAGTAATGACTTCCTAGGCATGCAAAGGAAGATGGGAAATTATAATGACATAAGTGGTAATCAAAATTCTATATTCCAAATATATAGCAGACCATTCAATAGGACTATAAACAATATGGAGTAGCCTAGTGAAATTCTAGATATTAACATGGTAGAAATAGCTCTACCTAATTGGTACAGAATCCATAATACTTCTTAGTATGATGATCTTGATTATGTTGTATTTTGTGCAACATTTGAAATATTTAAAAGAGAAGTAGTAAGGTAGGACCAAATGCATAATCCACTAGAATCCCACCAAGAGCATGGCCCTTTAATCACTACCATGTTCTTTAAGACTCATCAGTTTTCTTTTTCAAATGAATATGACAACATACCAAAAGACAACACTAATGAGATTCATACATTCCAGTAGTTTTAGAGAGGTGGTTAAAATCTAAGGAATAAGAAACCATTCATAACATATATTCCTCAAAATATCATAGCCATTCCACCCAAACCTAAAGCTGACAACAATCCACCTCTGCAAAGAGGAAATGATCAGCCTCAAAATAAAGAGGAACCAAGCAAAGGAGGATATAACATTGTTAAATACATGAATAAAATCAAAGAAAATATTACTCTTCAAGAGTAAGATCAAATCAATGAATAGGAGTTTTTATGGAAGTATATTATAGGGAAAATTCATGTGGAAGAACCACAACATCTATAGATAAAGCAAAATTTATTGACACCAATGTCATATTTAAAATCAATATAGAAGTTCCACATTTTTTGTTAGCTATCAAAGCATTTGGTAAGAATATTCATAACTACTTATTGATTCTAGATCCTCAACAACTTTTATGCCTACTTCTATATGTCAAAATCTTGGTCTAATTCCAAGCCCTTCTTAGAGAATATTTTCATAACTAGATAAATTAATGGTACCGGTAGTTGGATAGTTGACTAACATACATATTCAAGTAACATTTGAATCATAAGACTAGATGATCATTGACATCCTTTTAGTGGACATACCTAAAAGTTAATGATTGTTGCTAAGTAAGGACTAGACCAAATGTTCAATGGATATATTTATATAGACTTATTTTACATCTGGTTACCATGGAAAGGAATTGCAAATCAAATTTGGATTGAAATGGAAATAAGGATAAAGTATATTATCATAGAATATAATTTCAATAATGAATAAGTAAAGTATGAATCTCCTAGCCCTGGAATTTAAACTTTTACTATGAAAAATATAATACAAGAGCTAAAATCTGAAGGTTCCCATAGCTATGGACTTTACACTTTGATGGTGTTAGATCCAAGTAAGGATTAGGTGTAGAAATTGAACTTATTGATCCATAAGAAAATAAGTTATTAGAAACATATATATTATAGTTCCCTTTCACTAAAAATAGGGCTAATTATGAAGCTTTAATTCTAGGATTACAATTTACACTAAAAATAATATAAAGTAGGTGTTAGTATTTGGTGACTCAGAGATGGTAGTTAACCAATTCATAAAAAAATATTAGTGCACACTATCTTATTTGAGAAGGTAAAAACACAAAGCATGGGACCTGATTGAGATATTTAAAGCTTTCAATATAATATCAATTCTCAGAAAAGAAAATCAAGCTACAGATTCACTAGCTGCTATTATTGCTAATTTAGAGCCTCTCTAAGAATCCAAGGTAAAAGTATTCTCTATTATACTTGTGCCTTGTCCCTCTATTCCTGAAAATATAGAAAATTTCCAATTCTTTAAGGATGATTAGTAAATTATTTAGTTTCTAACTAATTCAGGGTAATTTGAAGATTAGGAAGTCAATCACCTTTGTCAAGAGGAGTCAGATAAGGAAGGTATTCTCCAACTCAAAGAGAATCATATTTTTTTGGGTTGGTCTCCTTAAAAAGACCATTTGACATAGATCCTCAATATTATTAACTTAGGCAACCAAAGGTTAATGAATCTAACTTAAAAAGTGAAAATCTAAGATATAAACATAGCCCACGCTATGTTAACATTAGCAACCGTTGTAACCCAAAAGAAATATAATGAGTGAAAGATGTAATCACCTAATATAGAGATGTAATAACTTGGACTTATGAATATTTTAAGGTTTATAACCCTTAGGTCATCAATCATACAATTCCTCTAAAACTATAACATAAGCCATTTAGATAGACACAAAGACTAGACAATCCTATTATGGAGCCTCTCATTCAAAAATAAGTAGAGAAGCTATTAAGTGTGAGGATTGTATTCCGAATCAAACATTTTACTTGGGTGGCTAATTTTGTTTTATTCAGAAAGAAGAATGATGAGATCAGATTATGTGTTTATTTTAAGAACTTGAACAAGGCTTTTAAAAAGGATAAATATCCCCTACCTTCTTTGGATGAGGTGATATAAATAGTGAGTGGTTCTAAAATGATATCCTTTTTGGATGGAGTTTTAAGCTATAATCAAGTACTGGTACAATCAAAAGATAAAATGAAGATTGCATTTACTATGAAGTGGGAAACTTATATATATATATATATATATATATATATATATATATATATATATATATATATATATATATATATATATATATATATATATATATATATATATATATATATATATATATATATATATATATATATAAAAAGGATGTCATTTGGCCTAATAAATGTAGGAGCCACCTTTCAGTGCACCATGGATCATGCATTCAAATGATTAAAAGGTAAATGCATAATCATCTATATGGATGAACTTATTATGTTTTCAAAGCATATAAATGACCATGTAGGACACCTTCATTCAATCTTTGAGAGATGTAGAAGGTTTGGTATCTCATTAAACCCAAATAAGAGTATATTAAGAGTGATTGAAGTTAATCTCTTAAGACACATCACCAAAAAATAAGGGATCATCATTGATCTAGATAGAATCCATGAAATTTCCAAGATTGCACCACCAAATAACAATAAATATCTCAAGTTATTATTTGGGAATATTAAAATTATAAGGAAGTTCATCTCAAGATTTATAGAGATTGTTAGACCCTTGAATGCAGTGCTCAAGTAGTATGCTAAAATAAAATAGATAGTTGAGGATTTAAAGTCTTTTTAAGACTTCAAAGATGTAATATATTAGGTCTATAGTGTTAATTAGTTTAAATTTTACAAAGGATTTTTACTTATACTCATTTTCTTTAGAACATACAATTACTATTGTTATAACATAAAAGAAAGATGAGACTGAGCATTCAATTATGTTTATGAGCACAAATCTAAAAGATGCAAAACTTAGGTAATCCATGATTGATAAACAAATATTTACTCTTGTCAAAGTAGTGAAGAAATTTTGACACTACATATTAAGGAATAAGACTATTGCCATCATGATTGATCATGTTGTCAAGATCACCTTATCACAAAATGAATTAGGATAACACAAAGGCAATTGGATGGAAAAGTAGTAGGAAATAAACATATAAATCAATCTTGTAAGGATTTTTTGGGGTAAAGGAATCATTTAACTCATGGCTAAAACTGATCCACTTATTAATATTGAAGAGATATGTGAAGCTCGGGTATTTGAATGATAATGGTATCTTGGCATAATATAATACTTGTTTATGGGTACTTATTCCCTAGAACTCAATAGAGAATGAAGGAGAGATTTGAGGCTCAAATATGCTCACTACATGATCAATAAAGGAGTTATCTATAGAAGAAACTATGGAACCATTTATATTAGGTGTGTGTCTATAGAAGAATCTAAAGAGATTATATAAAACTTATATTAGAAGATTCTAGATTACATGGAATCAAATGATAAATTATAAACTCAACTAATGAACATAATAGAAATGGAAGATTTAAATATTTAATCCTTATAGACCTTAAAAAAACACTAGGAGGTAGTTAAGAGGTGGTTTGATAAGAGATTAAAGGTCAAAACATTTAGGATCTTAGATCTGGTGCTTCTTTGGGATAAATCCATTGAAAAGTAAGGACAGGATGATAAATTTTCCCCACTATGGATTGGATCATATCAAATTTTAGAGATCTTAGGAAATAATACATTCCATTTAAAAGTCTTCTAGGGAAATAAACTCACATACCCCATCAATGGATAGTTTATGAAGAATTACTTAATGGTTCTACCATCTGAAGGTATCATCAACTGATGAAAAGACATGGTAGAGGTAGGATTAGGTTAGGTGTTACTTTCTTAGATTAAATTTATTACTTTCTTATATTAGATTTACTACTTTCTTAAATTTGATTTCCTAATTTATTAGATTATATTTCCCTTTTTCTTAGGTTAAGGTTTACTTATTTCTAAATTAGTTATTTTGTTGTTTCCTATGACAATCTGAATTGTGTATGTTTTGATGTAATCAAGCTAAAAATCAAACCAACTAAGCCCTTATCTTAAACTTAAATAGACTTGTGAAAAAAGGGGAAAATTAAAAAAAAGAGTCACAATTTGTGACATATTCATCAATTTAGTATATTCCTATGTTTAGAGTATTTAGGATGTAGGTAGGTAATCATGAACCATTTTGGATTGTGTCACAATTAAATACTTTTACCAGGTATGTGGAAGTTGATCTCAAGTACTTCATATGAATTTAGAAAGTTTATTTATTCCATTGGATCAAGCACACTTATTAAATTAAATACTTTTTGGAAGTGATAATTCTTAGTACAGATGTAGATGGTGGGGATGTGGTAATAATTTGTTTTATAACCATACCAACTCGTTGGGGTTCCATTTCTCCTCTTTCATACAATAAATAGAGAAAAAAAACATTGAGTTCAAAAGAGTAATAAATAAATCCAAGAGAATGTCTAAATAAAATAAAAAACGCTCACATGATGAAATAAGGTCAATGTACCATGTATCGTGATCAAGAAGATGAAGGAAGGGGAAGAGAGGGAACCTAAGGTATATCTATCAAGGCTATAGATGTCTAGCTAGAAATAGAGTAATGCATAAGCTTCCATTGGTTTTAATGCACTGTAATAGAAACTAGAATGAAACCTACAACTTCATCAAGCCTTTTAAAAACTCGTCACAACAAGGATTAAATAAACTCCTTCATCACACATAAATCCAAGAATAAGAAAGCAAGTATGTTTTATGAATCTACTTATGAGTCTCATATTTTTTATTTTTATATGGCATAGTTAATATTTGATTTGAGATTACTAACCAAATTTTTGGGTTCTCAAATACTTATAAGTATTCCCCCTATAAGTCACCATTTGTTATACCTAATATCCCCCTTATTCTTCTTGAAGAAAAAGGGATCTACTTTTTTTAGATTCTGGTCTTGTTTGTTGAGCCTTTCTTCTATGTGTTTATGTGAATTCTTGAGTATATTGATCCTCAATCTTCATACTTATAATTTAATCTTTATACTTATAATAATCTAGCATGGTATTATGTATTTTATGGACTAGTTTTATTAATACCTTTTCAGGAGTTTTTAAACTATGCAAGGTTTATGGGACGTAGTTTATTCAGATAAATTCATTCAGAGACTTATTCATTAGGCCTTTTATTTAGGCATTTTGTTTGGACTTTTTGTTTGACAGGTTTGCTTTTTGGGTTTTTTTTTCAAGTTTTCTATCCAAAAACTTATTCGATACTTATGCATCGAGCCTTTTTATTGAGACTTTTAGTCCTCAAGACTTTTATTCCAAATAGATTTGGTCTTCAAGGTTTTTACATAAGACATTTTATCTAAAAAAATTATCTTTAAATGACTTATCTTTATTGGAAAATTGATCTTCAAACTTTTTGTTTAGACATTTTGTTTAATGGACATTTGGTCTTTGAGTTTTTTCACTAGACATTTTGTCTAATGGGTCATAAAGATTTATATATATACTTTGGGAATTTTGTTTGTACATTTTTTTTTATAGAATTTGGTCTTCAATATTTTTATTTGGGACTTTTGTAAACACCAGTCCCAACACAAAGCCCAATT
Source organism: Torreya grandis (assembly GCA_037957365.1). Taxonomy (NCBI): domain Eukaryota; kingdom Viridiplantae; phylum Streptophyta; class Pinopsida; order Cupressales; family Taxaceae; genus Torreya; species Torreya grandis. Next base: position 1,046,780 of record JARHVA010003683.1, on the reverse strand, counting down.
CTCGACTCCCGAATGTCGAAAGCTTGTTATACTTGGCCGATAAAAGCCAAAATACTTCCTAATATTGTCTAAAACTACATGCCAACTAAGACCAACAAGATTTGAAATATGCATAAAAATATAAAATAGGTGAATGTTGGGCATTTATAATACATGAGCTAGAATTCAATGGTAAAATATATATACATGATGTGCAACATTGAAGCTTTCATTGATTTCAAATGATTTTACACTCAAATTTAGATACTATCCTACATAATAAAAATCCTAGCTACCTATGAAAGTACTATGAGTAAAAATAATGACTAGAAAAAGGGAGAATTATTCATAGTGAACATAGAGAAGACTACAAGCACATCCAATTGCACATAAAGAACAATGGCATCTTCATCCAAGCCATTCAAGGGAGCAGTTACACCATCACCATATTTTATTAATGACTCAATATAATTTATGGACACTGTATTTGAAGTCTCCATTTTTGACAACTGGTATACAAATTATTCATAATTATGGGATGTTATCAATTTTATTGACATATTTTTTTTATATGGAAATGTATCTCTTTCAGAGTGATTATTCATCAAGGATTTTCTAGCAATTAAAAGACAAGGATTATGTTTTACTGCTTCTAAGCCAGAGGTGATGCCATGCATAAACCTCCATCAAGACTTGTTTTTTGTAGCTAAAGTCACACAAGACACTTTCTTACATCATATTTGCAACCCAATGATCATATCATGTATAACAAGAGTGGATTTCCAAAGGTATTTATCATTACCAAAACTAGATGCTTATTTTGACAAACATAGATTAGTTCAGTGGAATCAATATAATACAATGGAAAAGGTGGTCTTTATGGCTCCTCCCCAATGAAACCATTACATTGAGGTCAAGAATCCAAATAATCCCACTCTTATCAACAAGTTTAGGATGGGAGTATGTATTGGCATAGCATTTCTCAATAGGCTCTATGGTATGCCTTGTATCCATTTCCTCAATTTGTATTGGGTACCATTATTAAACCTGATGTTACCTAGTGATGACACATTTTCTTTAAGGGAAATTATTAGTTTCGATTTGAAAGAGTAGGTCATTCATAAGGACATGTGGCCCACTCTGATGGGCCACTTTTATATGATTTCATATCAATTAGATGATGTCATGGGAATAGTTTACAAAGTCCTTAGTGAGCTATGGATCCCCACCACCTACTGTATCAAAAATATAATTTGTGATCATTTTCATTTTATTCATGTTTATGCTTATAATAAAAATATGGTGAGGATTGTTGAGGTTTTTTATCATCAAATTTGGTAGGCTATACATGTTTCTCCAATGCCCAAGGTCAGAGCAAGCATTGTGAAGAAGGTATCTATAATGGGTGATTATTTTCTATATCTAGATTAGACTATTATCATGTTTTGTGGACACAAATTTCATCCCATATGTCTCCTAAAGTATTACCTAAAAAATTGGTTGAGCAAGAAATTCCTTTCCAACTATGGTGGAGAATAAAGGAGGACCTGACTAGGGTAAAGAAAATCATATTCTTTGGAAACCACATGGTAATTGGTAGAATGGTATATATAATGAAGAAATGATTCAGGGACATGGGTGGAAAAATTAAGAGATACCATTTTCCCATGGTCCCACATAGGGATTGGGATCCTCATGGTGCCATCCAAAATCATATTCAAGTCCTTAACATCCCTTACTAACACATTTATTATGCTTGAGACTTTTTGTTCATGAATGCATAAAATGATGTGGAGGTATTTGAAAGAGAAAAAATTGATGGTTCAAAGGAGGATCATCTAAGGGTGATCCAATAGGAACCTTCAATATTTATGAGGGAATTAGATTTTAGAATTCCACTCTATGCAAGGTGGACACACTTGAACTTTTGGAAAGGCCAAACAATCAAGAAATTAGAGGAAGGAAATCCATCATAGGGACTCCCTTTAAAGATGAAGGCTATTAATAAGGAACCATGGGTGAGTTAACCTGACCCCAAGGGAGCTCTAGTATACTGCATCAATCTAGATTTGTCTAATGAAGAAGAGTAAGGACAAGAATAGTTAACTTTTAGTGAAATTTAGATGCCTAAAGCTACCCCCAAGGACAATATTCTAAATATTCTAGGGTATCCATAGATGAATCAACTACCTCAATCCAACAAGGCTCTTCCTCACATCTAAAGACTATCATTTTCTATAAGATATAGCCTAGGACTCCCATAAGTAGTCATATAATAGATCAACCTCAAAGTTTTCTTGTCATGCCCTAACAAGTAGAAGTAGAAGATAAAGAAGAAGATTTTGATTAAGAAACAAAGTTAGAGAAAGCTAAGGATTTGAACCTTGAAGCTAACAAATGGAAATCACTAGCTATGGATCACACCATAGGTACTCAGGTTCTAAAGACCACTTCTTTATTCTCTGTTTCTATTCCCATTTTTGGTTTTGTGTCAATATCATCTATTTTGAAATATCTAAAGGCAAAAATTCCCACTTCCACCTCTAATGATCCACTCACCACTTCCTCTTTTTTGCATTTGCCCTTCCTCACCCCAAATATTGAGAAGGATGCTTCCACTACTTCTCCATCTACCACCACTATTGAGTTATTTTCCATCCCCATGCCATCCACCTCCATCATGGATGCCTCTAGTATTCCTTCTAGAATTATCATTGTTAGATCATTGAAAATGAAGAGGGCATATAGGAAGGTGGAAATATCCATGGCCACCCCTTAGCTTCATGTCCAATCCACATAAATCACTCTCCCCATGCCATCTACCACTCCATCTCAAGAGACCATTGTCACTAGTTTGGGCAAGGGTAAAAAGGCAAAGACACAAATGGTCATAATCTATCCACTTCCATAATTTGAAGGATTGGATTGGTTTATAATTATCTGGCCTTCTTTTTTTAACACCATTATCAAAGCAACAAAGTAGTAGACAACTAAGGAGGTTAAAAAAGAGGTTATGGTCACAACCTAAAATGAGATAGAAATTAATAAATTTATAATTCCTCCAAGGGCCATATACTTAGGGGCTAAAACCTCTTAATTACCCAACTTTAAAATAACTGATCTCCCCTCTATAACAACTTTATTTAACAAACCATCTGGAAGCATGTAGAGGGTGAGGAAGAGGAAGTTGGAAGATGATGCGGGCAAGGAATTGATTTTTGAAGAAAGGTAAGAGACTTTCTCCCTAACCAAGAGATAAAATAGATAATTAGGGTAATCCCCCTATATTGAAGACTTTAGATCTCTGTCTGAGGCATAAAAGGATGCCATGGTGGTAATCTATGAAGGCATAGATATGGCTAGGTAGGAATTGGAGGCCAAGTTAAAACAATTGAGAGAATAGTAGAATAATGTACATATACCATCTGGTATTGAAGCTAAGGTCCATGAGGTAGATTCAAAGAAGTTAAAATTCTTTGGAAGCATTATAATTCATGCTAGTTGAATTCACTCCATATATTACCAAAAATCATGAATTATTCAATTCTGTGAAGTTTAATGGCAATAAATTAAAGATGGTGATTGTTTATATAACCAATAAGGATTATAACCACTTAGATCTCATGACACCACTAGAGGCATCCAATTCCCTCAACTTAGTGGTCATTAGGATGGAAGAAGGTTGGTAATGGTTGACAATAGTTGGGGATTTACTCCCTAACTATAAAGAACACTATACCCTTGTCTTACAATTTTTGAATGATTTAGAATTATCTAAAGTAAAATATGCTACAAGGAAGTTGATCAATAAGATTAACTTTGATCAACTCATTTAGGATGCCATGAACAATTTTAAACAAAGTTTGTGGGGGTGGTCATTAGAGGACATAGAGACCAAGTTAATATTTGCTAAAAAGAAGGTCATTTAAGTTGATATATTTAAGATCAAATTATAGGTGACCAAAATAGAGCATGTAAAGCTCATGGGCCAAGTCGGTAAAGTACATAAACTACCTCTATTGAACTTGGAGATAATTTAGAAATAGCATGATGTTCCCATAAGTGATAATAGGAAATAGAGGTGAAGAAGAAGTAGACTTAAGTTGTTACTTATAATTCCACATCGACTACCACAATTTCCATGTCAACTTCCGTAACTACTACATCAACTACAGTCCATGCAGCGATTTAGATGTTAACATAGCCTTGAAAGGCTAAGATTTATTAAATGAGCATTCTGTAGTGGTATCTATATTTTATATTTTTTTAGTTTTATTATAAGTTCAAACCATATTATAAAGTTGTATATTCATCTTTGTACACATGCACACATTGCATGGTTTTTGTAAAGGCTAACTTAGACTATTAACAATTGTAAGATAAACTCTATATAGTTTTGATCATAATTAGAACTCAAATTCTAACTATGACATGTAATTAATTTTTCATGAACTTGGAGGATGAGGTGAACCCTTCCCCAAGTCTATTTAAACACTTGTATTCCATAGTTTTGATTGGTCAGAGAATTTTCAATATACAGGAGTAAAGTAATTTCGGTTATCCACTCATGTGTTTATGTATCTTCTTTCCAATGTTTATGTAATCAGTTTTATTTCTTTGGTTATATGATTTAATAATTCTTAGTGTGAAAAATTTGTTAATGGGTTCTTTATTGTCTTGATTGGTATACTAGTCTTAGATGTGCAACAAATTTTGAAAGATTGGTAAATTACATTGATTACTGGTAATTAAGTTGATTGATTCATAAATTTTGAGTGTGTAGACTTGTTTTCATTTGATATATTTTTTGTGTGTGCAGTATCTGCCTCAGATACCTTACTAAGCCTAATCCATAATCTCATGATTAAGAGTGTGAAATAGCTACCCTAAAAGGAGTAACATTTGATTGAGGCCCATGAGCTTTCTATATCGATATCACCCTAGACTTCTTAATCATGTCTGACTGTGTGTGTGTAAAAGCTACTAGCAATAGTTCATAGGTTTTGAAATCACTTATCTACTTAGAAATGAGCTAGGGAAGTGATTCTTGAAGACCACAGGGCCTTTATTTTTTGCCTTGCCCTTCTATCATTTTTGTATTTATTTCAAGACCTACCCACTCTAGATTAGAAACCAACCATCCATCTAAATCATATATATTTTTAATTCATTTTTAAGAGACCACCCCTTCATCCAAAAATATTATTAACAACCTACATTCCATACCTATTATTCCATTAACTAGTTGTTAAGACCGTATACCTATAACTCGTTCCCTAGAGTGGAGTTTAACTCCATTGAGATCCTAAAACATTATAGGCTACCTCATTATGAGATTGGTGTGGTTAAAACCCTCATCAAAAATATTGCCTTTATATTCATTGGATTTATGTAATTGAATGTAAATTTATTCAATTCATGTTAATTAATGGTGTCAATGGTTTTAAATCCTTGCTTTTATTTTTTATATTTATATTTCACCTGACTCATGGGATGGTGACACTTTGATTGCATCAGACTCACAAGATGGTACCACATTGCAGGATCATGTTGAGTCACTTGCCTACGAGATTTCATGTAATGCCTTTTAATGAGTTAGTCTTTGAGTTATCAAGATGATGATAGTTATCATGATCTTTCTTGCCCACTTGTCTAAGGATTTCATACATTAATTTTAATCTGTCGGTCTCTGAGTAAATAAGATGGAGACACTTGGCATATCGTGGAGAGTCACTCACCTGATGAACTTGAAATATTTTTTGAGTGTTGAAATGTCATAGTTTTATGTGTGCATGCCACATATCCTTTAATATTGAAAAATTAAGTCTTAAGCTTACTTTATTTATTTTTTAGGGCTCTGAATGAGCAAACAGATTCTACATGGCATATCCTAATGAGTTGGTAAGTGCCCAAGGAAAGAATGAAAAAGTTTTAGACCTCCTATATAAAATAAAAGTTGAACATGCATATGGGTACCTTGAAGGTGTCTCTTTAGAGATACCTATAAACCATGCATAAGGGTATCCTTGAAAATATTTTAAGGCCCTTCAAGGTGTCACCTAGTTCTACCTTCAAACATACCTTAAAGGGCCTTATAATACCTTCAAAGGTACCCTTATGCATGTTTGAAATGTATCTCCTAGGAGATACCTTAAAACTCTTAGGTTTCCCATAAAGGTTCAAATCACATACAAGATCCCAAAATATAAATAGATTTTAATTTTTATATTTAAATTTCACCTAACTTATGGGATGGTGACAATTTGTAGGATCACACTGAGTCAACTTCTTGGGAGATTTCATAAAATTAATTTCATAGAGTCAATCTATAGGTGAATAGGATGATTACATTTAGCATGATCTCACTTGCCTACTTGCCTACGGATTTCTTGACATTAAGTTCAATCTTTCAGTCTTTGGGTAAATAAGATGGGGACACTTGGCATAATTTTGGAGAGTCACTCACCTAGGGAACTTGGAATATTTTTTGAGTGTTTAAATTTCATGGGTTCATGAGTGCATGCCACTTGCCCTTGACTATTAAAAAATGAATTCTTGAGCTTACTTTATTTATTTCTAAGGGATCTAGGTGAGTGGGTAGATGCCATGTGGCATATCCTGATGAATTTTTAAGTGCCTAGGGGAAAGAATGAAAAATTGTAAGACCTCTTATATAAAACAAAAGATGAACATGCATAAGGGTAATGTTAATGTGTCTCCTTGGAGATACCTTTCAAACATGCATAAGGGTACCCTTGAAGGTATTACAAGGCCCTTATAGGTATCACCCAATACCACCTTCAAATACACCTATAAGGGCATTGTAATACCTTCAAGGGTACCCTTATGCATGTTTTAAATATATCTTCTAATAGATACCTTCAAACTCTTAGGTTCACCACAAAGGTTCAAATCACATACAAGATCCCAAAATATAATTTTCTACTCATTTTCCATAATTTTTCTCAAAACCCCCATTTCTCAATATCATTTTGTATACTAATAAAATACATGGTTGAATGTTAACTTAATTAGATATTTTTATCTACACAATTATTTCACTCTTATACATGTTTTAAAGGTATCTCATAAGAGATACCTTAAAATTAGTATGAAATGAGGATTGAAGTATGTAGTATATGATATTAAAAGCTATAATTTTTTTGGATTGACATAAATTGTGTTGTTAAAAAAAAGAGTTATACATTACCTTTTTAACATTTTTAGGTTTTAACATATCTCCATGATTATGTCATGGTATAAATAGAGATTTATCTCCTACATATAGGTATAAATTGGATTAATTTTATAAATAACCTAATTAACAACTCTTCTCATGTCTTTTTCAAATGTCTAGGCTAAAAAATCATGAATCAATGGCTTTCCAATGTGGAGACTATGTTTCTCTCATAAATAATGGTAAGGTCATTGGTGAAGGAAGAATACACAAAGTTCTAGGTCCAAATGTTGACTCTCTAGAATCCATAAATCTCACTTCCACATGCCACAATGAGGAAATACTTATTGAATGTGTAAGTGTTAATGTGACTAAATATTTTGATCTGACTCTACTACTTCCATTTCCTACAAATTTTGTGGATAATTTGGGGGATGTAGTTGATAGTTTTATTAAATGGATCAAAATAATGATGCAACATGTCACAAACATGTTTTCTATAGAGAATGACATGGAATAAAGACAAAATAATTTTAGTTCAATTCTACATATACAACCATTGCAATAAGAAAACCATGGCTTGGATTCATTGGTTTGATATATTGATTATCCTACCACATTTCATGTCCTAAGAAATAATTTTATTGTGGAAAGGGTACATTTGTTACAAAAAATTACAACTCTTGCAAATGATGAAAAAATTGCTTTTGGTTATGTTGAATTTACACAACCAGGGGAGATTTTTGATTGCAATGTTATAAAAGGAATTGGAAATTTACATGAGGCATGTTATAGAATATTTTGAGACTAAAAATATAGAGATAACTAAAACATCTATCATTAGATTTCCTTCCAACAAGATAGTGGACATTGAATGTAAAGTAATAAATTTACCATACATGACACCAAAGGAGAAAGAAATTGGAAATGTTTAGGAAGTAGTGGATATTGAAGTCATTCCTTGCATGACATTTATAGCACAAAGGCATCCAAAAAAATTAACTCATGCCTAAAAATGCTCGGGCCAAAAAAAATCATTCAAACACTTCACTCAGCCAAGTGGAGTTCAATGAAAGCATAGATAGTGAGATTGAAATAGTGTATGTAGATAAATGTTGTATGACAAATGTTTTCAATCAGGATTGTCATTTGATATGCTAAAATCTACAAGGATAAATTTTATTGATTTCATAATAATAGATAGGAGGTATCATGTCTCTGATGCCCTTTATGCTGATTTATTTAAGAAAAATAAAAATAAAACTACTATTGATTTTTAGGGTATAGAGATCTATTTGGAAGCTTGGCTTAAAATATATGGATTAAAGAGAATTAGATTTTTTTACATTCAAAATTGTCACAAATTTGGGAATGAAATGCATTCCATGTAGGGAGGTTTTGACAAAAGCCATAAAAAAAGATAATGGTAGCTAAAGTTTTGTTGGGCCATTTGCTAAATGATTTTGTAGATGTTTCTCCATGACTAATATACCATGTAGATATAGATGGATCATGATAAAATTTTAGACATCTTCCAGCATCTTTCACTCAATATTTTATGAGGTGATACATCAATGAACAACTAGAAGATATGGAATATAAGCCAATATCCTAGCCAAAATTTAATGACATTTGGAGAACTAATTTTCATGATGTGACTATTCCCAAGTCTAATGGATTTACTAGGTGAAAAACATGCATCTTGTTGACTCAATAAAAACACTCTAGATCCCTCTCTAGAGATCAGAAAGATCATATCGATGAAAAATTAATGATACACTCAAATCAAATACTTTTTGTTAGATAAATGTATTAGACACATAAATAGATGTTATAGAAATACCTTGAATAATTCCTCAGTGTCATTCATGATAAGATGGAATGTTAAAAAATATTTATGCTAAGGATAGTGACAAAAATCAAAGTAATTACTTGCATAATAGTAAAGTTGTCAATGGCAGGGATTATAACACATGGTCATGGTATAGGTGGATATGGGAATTTTTTTTACCATATGTTCTTCGAGGGTCTAACTTACTATCAGCTCATTGAACAAGTGCTTCAAGGATATGGAAAAAAATGCTAGATACTTATGGATCATTACTAGATAGAATTGGATCTTTAAATTATCCATTATATGATGCACTTTTATATAATAACTGCTACCCTAAATGTAATAAATACATAGAAGAAGCACATTTAATAGGTTCCTTTAAGAAATTTCCTTTCAGGATATACCTTCAACTAGACAACTATTATAGGGATAATAAGAATAGTTACTTCCTTCCATCCATAATTATATTTTGAAAAATGTCAAACCTTATATAGAACTAATATTACATTTGCAAATTCACAAAATCATGTTTTTTATATAGGTTTGTGTTGCAATATTTATCACTCCTTGTATACAAAGGTGTTTTCCTTGATGTCGAGATTGGATTTCTCCATGTATGACATACCCATGTGGACATCAATGGCATAGTTATAAACCTATCTGAATGTATAAAGAGGAAAGATGTATGGATTATGGTAGAGATGATGGATAGTTATAGGACATGTCAACTTAAAAGAATCTTTATGCCATATTTTATTGATGAAGTAGATTTTAAATACTATGTTAGTAGTTACTAGCTAAAGGGAAGAAATGAAATAGTAGGTTTGACAAAAAGTCAATACTTTCTTCTACACATAGAGCAAGGTCAACCCATTATGCACTAAAAAAAATCTATAAGAGATATAAATTGGTCCACCCTCCCCTCCAATTTCATTATGAGGAACAAAAGAAAATGGTGAGCCAAATGTTCGAGAAGGTAATCTGACAAAAATAGTTTTCAAAGACTTGAAAAATAGAGAAAAATCATAATATTCCATTGTTGCAAAATTCTTAGATAGAAGTATAAAAAGAATGAAAAATAAATTAAAAATAACTTGATTAAGTATGTATATCAATTCAATGAATTTGGTTTGAGCAGAAATAGTAAGTGGAAAGATATAGCACATTACTTCCAAAACATCCATGACATAATGAAAGAAGACATGTTCCCTTCTAAATATTTTTGGCCTAGAACTCACCATGACATACCCCTAAATAGAGATCTACACAAAATGGTTCATGATAGTACCCTTTATTTTGGAGTGGCATCTATAGATACATAGGTTGGTCTAAGAAACAAAATAACAAAAATTTCATTTAATCCAACTTAAGATGTGCAAAATGGTGATATGTTATCTTTCAAACCTAAAAATTATAAAAGAGTGAACTATGATATGGGTTGATAAATCTAAAATCAATATTGAGATACTATTTTAAAAAATGGAAATAAGAATCAAGGGTCAAAATAGCCTGGTTCATCCCAGTTCATGTAAGGAAAAAATATGTAGAAGAAGCATAAATTTATTTAGGTTGTTTGGAAAAGAAATGGAAGCCAAACCCAATTGACACATCTTTACCATCCATACTCATAGATATTATCATTTAATTTTGGAAACCAAATAAAAATTAGAGAGGTTATACACTTATTATCACTAATTTTTTGAAAGGCATTATAACAAACTATTTGAATGCATCACCCAACTAGACACTTTCAAAAATAGTGATAAAAGATTGGGAACTATTGTTTTCTTTCATGTTATTTGCAATTTTGAAATTGTGTTTCCTTAATTTTGGAATGAAAAATATGAATGGTGTTTTTCAAAATTTAGTCCATTTTATATGAATGTATAATGGTTTATTATTTTGTTTATTAATATTTGTTTATTGTGGCACTTTGCATTTTGGGTCTTGTAAAATACACTTCATGATTTGAATTTTATATTTTCTACTATGAAAATGTAGTATTTCATTAATTGTGCATCTATTTAATGGCGTTTGACTACTGAAACATCCACTTTACATTTTTGTGTTTCAAAATGGTCTTTGGCTTTTGTGTATTCCAAATAATAAGATCACATTTTTCAAATCATAAAAACCTCCTTAGATTTTAAATTTTTCAAATTAAAATTCACATTTTTCATCCTTCAAAATTGTCTTGAAAAAATGGTCTTCATAATTTGCACATTAGAATTTACACTTCGACTTTTATGCATTGCAAAATACACTTTGGATTCCCATGTTTACAAAGATTTATTCGGGGTTTATGCCTCAAAATGTCCCACTTCAGAATTTACACATCAAGATTTATTCTTCAACATTTGCATATCAATAAATGGTCTTACATTTTTTAGTTTTTTAAATTACACTTTGGACAAGCACTTGAGATTGTGACATATAGCACAATCTTGACAACTTGGTTATGCAGAAAGAAAACCAGTATAAATAAAAGTCTCAAATAGTGCAAGCACCTGATATTGAGACACACATCACAATCTCAGTAACTCAACTATATGGGAGATTATATTAATAATATAAAAATCAAAGAGGTACATAATGACCCAAACACTTGTGATTGATCCACTTAGCGTAATCTCAGGGACTCTCTCATGAACACCAAAGTCAACATGGGAGAGCTGGTTTTTAAGAGATTGAGAACTAGTTTCTGAGAGATTGATAGGTGGTATGTGCACAAATATGAGATAAAATTTGACGGTCATGGATATGTCACCTAAATATTAAATAAATAGTTCATGATTTAATCAACTATTGACATATGGTATCTTAATCATTGTAGGTGATTTAAATCACATCTGAGCACCCAATTGATGTATAAATTATTTTTCCTTAAGAAATAAACCACCCAAACTTGTTACCTATAAATGCATGGTCTATGGACCATTTTGAATTTCCATATAAATTATATTGAAGATATTAGAAATAACATGGGCCTTCTGACTATTTTTCACATTTAGATAGATGTGATTTATTTTTAATAAGTCCAACTAATTTTTGATAAGTCTATTTAATTATTGATAAATCTCAATTTATTTTAGTTGAGGTGAAAGAGGGGTATATTATAAATTTAATCATTTTTTATATTTTTAAATAATTTGGACTTATTAAAAAATACATAATTTAGAGAGATGTGATTTATTTATAATATGTCTAGCTAAATTTTGATACATTCCAATTTATTTTTTATAGTTTTCAAAAAATTAATTATTAATTATTTTTTATTATTTTAAATAAGTTGGAATTATTATAAATACATTAGACAGATGTGATTTATTTGTAATAAGTTTAACTAATTCTTGATAAAGTTTAATTTATTTGTGATAGTTTTCAAAAAATGATTATTAATTATTTTAAATTATTTGGACTTATTACAAATACATTAGATAAATGTGATTTATTTGTAATAAGTCCAAATAATTCTTAATAAGTCCAATTAATTTTTTATGAAGTAAAATTTACTTATGATAGTTTTCAACTACTAATTATTTCTGATCATTTTAAATAATTTGGACTTATTACAAATACATTATATAGATGTGATTTATTTGTAGTAAGTCCAACTTAATCTTGATATAGTCTAATTTATTTTTGATAGTTTTCAAAAATTCGGACTGTTAATAAGTCCATATTATCTAAAATAGTCCTTGTTATCTTTTTTTATTAATGAATATAACCATTTATTGTGAGTTCTATAATCAACTTCACATAATAGAATGAAACCATTCAGAATGGATATTGATCTAAGTCTCACAACCAACCCTTTATTAATAACAATGTACTAACATTATTTATAGATTATTGCATTAACTACACAAGTTCATCCATTAATCTAAACAACCATTAGTTTAGTATATGTTACATGTTTCCTCTTGTTTTAAATACTAGCTAATAATATCACAATCTATCATATTCCAAATACAATTAACATTAAGGATAGAGTTTTGTATAAGTAACCTCTACTACAATTAATAAAAAAACCAATCATTTTATGAATATTTAAATTTATAATAATTATATAAATCTTAATATGGCTTAGATCAATTTAAAACTAATGTATAACCTACAATTTAATTACATAGTATAACTAATTAAACTCATTGCAAAGGTGTTAATTCTCTACCTTAAATTAGGTTCATATTAATTCTTATAATACTCAACTAATACTGAATTAAAATGGTCATAGTTAATGTTGAGATACATTCTAATTGTAAACAAGCCAAACAAAATTGCCAAGCAAGGATAACTATGAGCTAATGAAAACTTCCATTTACATTTTAGTTCATCTATATCAACTTAAAAAGAATCTTTCAAATCACATATTGAAAAAAATATATAATAACTAACTTCTCATGAGAACATTTATAAGATAACCATTTAAATCTCATCAATCATGCTAAATCTATTTATCTTAATTTCCTCATAGAAAAACCACTAAAATTCTATCTTATCTCAACTAACTATTTTTAATAGTGATAATCAATAAAATTATCAATATAATCAATAGATATCATCCTTAACAATTTTATCTTGGTATTTTGTGTAATTGACGTAGTTAAGATAAGGAACTGAGTATTGAGATAAATACCTTCATGGTGAAAACATCTAAATGCATATATGCATGATTCACACAAGTGATCTAGAAGTATACATGAATAAAAAATCATAACATAATGATCCCAGATCAATTGAACATAGTGACATAGACATTAGGTGGGAAAACCTCCAATGAAGGTAGAAAACCCACAGTGATTATTCAATGTTGAAATAATTTCCTCAATACATAAAATATTCTCAATCTCACTCCTCAAAATATCTTCATATCCTGGTATTTACCACACACAAATACAAAACTTCTTCATAAAATCTTGTGAGAATAATAAACATCAAGTGTTCAAGATATGTGAACAATAGGGGTAAACCCTATTTTATAGTAAAATTTTAATGGAGGTGACCATTGTAAACAATGGGTTCAACCATCCCAAAAACATTTAAAATCATTGGCAATGAAATAAACAATTATCTTTTATTTTTATCGATGAGTAATAAATAATTTATATTTTATCATTTTTTACACGAAATTGTTAAGCTATGTTAATAAATAATAAATCATTATTATTTAATTACCTAAAATGTACTGAGGGTATTATAATTAAATTTCTTAGACATTAAATATTTTAACACTCCCACTTAATGCTAATTAAGGATAAATATCATACTCACCATAAAGTAATTATACTATCTACAAAAATTAAAGGATTTAAAAACCTTCATCATGCCAAACACCACCTTTTAAAATAAAAGGAATTATAATCCATAAACTACTTGAAAGTAAGTTTATGCTATCATGATTATGAGATTACATCTCACAATTCTCATGAATGATCACTAAGCATATTTAGAGCCTTTTATAATATAAGTATCTTCATTACTAAGTATTATTTTAATGTAATGGGGTATAAAAGTAAAACTTTCACACAAAATTTACTCAAATCACATAAATTTCACATGAAGTTTGCAATGCTTTATAATGAGAAGTATAAATAAGGAGAAGAAACATATGGCCATCAAGGAGTAGAATTATCATTCAAAATCCCCCTCAATGTAAACGTTGAGAGGCCCAATATTGCCTAAAATTGATAAAACTTGGTAGCACCAAGTGGCTTTGTGAAGATAGATGCCACTAGTTCCTCCATAGGATATGTCAGGCACCTATAACAACAAACATGCTCTGATACCAACTATCAGGATCCTACTCCTCAATAAAAGTATATATGATTACCTCTTGTATAAGCAACTAAACACGAAATTAAACTAGAAGGAATAAGTAACCAGAAATATGAAACAACATAGGATATGAGAGACAATACACAACTTCTATTAATAATCATCCAAAAGAAAATACAATAAAGAAGATGCCACACTTCTTCTTCCCACTCCTCTAGAGCTCCCACACATCTAGGGTTCACCTGTAATTCTCTTCTAGAACTTCACTCTCTCAATCACAGTCACAACAACCAACTCAAACACAGAGTTGTTGTTCACCTCCACCAGTCAGTAACAACGCTGCCAGTACACCAAGTACACAACCGTACTCCAAGTATATCTCCCTTTCCTTGCTGCCACCTACAAATCAATAGACCTTACTTACCATGTAGATGTCTCTACACCCTGAAGAACCCTTGTCCTTGCCTCACCAAGTCCTCATGATTCTTCAACCAGTACCCTGGTGGATCTCCTAGTAGAACTTGTACAACCTGCAACTCTCCCTGATCATACACACTCAGCACCCCTTAGGAACTAGGAGGAGCTACTCTTGATCTCTCTTCAAGCACAATGGCTTTCTAGCACACTTTTACAATACAGCCCATGAGTCTATCATATAGATATCATGCATACAATAATTAGAATTTCTTAATTACAATAATTAGACTCGCAACTCTAAGACCAAAAATAGTCTTTACATGTAAACTGCCTGTCCAAAAATAGACCAGTCTGGAACCTGCATGCAAACTACATGCACACATAGGTTGCCACCATCAGCTCCTTTCCGACTAATGTCAGCCAACTAATAACTGACATCAATTTCTTTTACATTATAATCTAACGGACGTTGATTGATCAGACCGACATCAATTGCCCTACAACTGTTCTGTAACTTAGCAACCTCCACAACCTCAACAACTTCCTTCCCTATTTGCATCAATGAAGCTTTTAGCTCCACAACCTAATAATCTCCCACTTGGAGATAAATAGTTGCACTATACTTGTACCTGTACACCATCTAATCTATTTCCTAGCTTGTTTCCCTCTTCAAGCTCAATCCTGAAGACCAACCACCACACACCCTGTGGTGCACCTCCTGTCATCCAAGTAACCTGCCACATCCAAACCTACATATCCATGTAGTGAAGTCCTTGACCCTGTATAGCATGAATCCCTACTATTGATCCCTCTCAGATACCTAAGAATCTACTAAATTGCTCTCCAATACTTCTTCCATGAATTGGCTATGAACTCTCTGACAACTCCCATAGCTTGTGAAAATTTAGGTCTACACCATACCTTATGTGATTTTGAACACTGTTCTAAGCTTAGCTTGAACTATCCAGCCCTTGGTGTGCTTACCGATTTTGCATCCTGCGTATTGAACCCTGCCAACACCTTCTTCACATCAACTCTCATTGGAGACAAAATCTCCATGTCTCTTATGCCAAAGAATTTTTATGCTCCCAAATTCTTCATGACATACCTCTGAACTAACTTTACCTTTAGCTCAGAAACTCCCTGCATGTGTAACCCTGCAACAAGCAACCACACAATAGTAACAGGATAATGTTGCAATCATCATCCAACCTGGTAAAGACAAACACAATGGTTACACTGACATTGACTAAAGCCCTGCTTTGTCATCCACCTGTCAAAACCTGTACCACTATCCTGCAGCTTCCTCAAGACCATATACCCTAGCCTTCTATCTCACGTGTCCATTCACTCTCTTCTCTAACCTGGGAATCCATCCATCTGTTAGTGCTGGAAACTCTACTAAATCTCCTTTTTGGTTCTCTTCTAAAGAATTTATGCCATGCTCCCACTATTTTCTAGATTCTACTTGCATTGCCTCTTCATGTCTTCCTAGTTCTTGACCATCAGTAAGCAACTAGTAAGAAGGTGAACAATGAATATGAGGTCCACTTACCCTTTTAGTCCTCCATATGGGCATTTAAGACTCCTTGACAACTTGCTATCTGCCCAACATCTATTCCAGTGACTGATCTCGGCCATCTCCCAATCTGCACCTGACTGACGTCAGTTTCCTACGACTGACCCTTACTACCGATGTCAATTCCTACTGACCGATGCCAGTGTCCCTGTTGTCGATGTTGGTCATTGTCTAATCAATGTTGGTCTTAACCTGCCCGACACCACTGACTCTACTGATCTGCACATGATCGATGTCAGTGCCTGTCTGTTCGACGTCAGTTCCTTTTGACCGATGCTGGTACTTGTGTTCACCTGTGAGTGATGAATTTTTACTTGAAATCTCTTTTTGTATCAAACCCTTGTCCATATTAACATAGCCCTACTCAGAATAATTTAGTCTCCTCAACTGATCTCTATCCGTCATCTCCTCCATGAACACCAAGGCTTTCCAATTCTTAAGTTTGTCAAAGATATCTATCTTTCACTTAAGAACATGCATTCTATTCTTACATATGTAACCAAGCCTACAAAGCCACATCTCTGTAATAGAAGGTGAATCAGTAATATAAGTAGATAGATAAAGGATACCTACTTTCTTATCACCGTCTAATTCAAGTGCATCCATTGTGAGAGTTACTGTGCATCTCTCATCACCTAACTTTCTTAAAGAAATTAGACTCATCTCCAAGACTGGTACCTACATGACCTCATTCAACACTCGTGTGTTATCTATCTACAATTTCAGCTTCACTTCCCCTTTGCCAACCATTTGACAAGGCTCACCAGCTCCTAAATAAATCTCTCCAAAGTCTCCAAAGACATACCCATGAAAAGATGGTCTATTTCAGGCTGCATGGAAAGAGGCAATAGAATCTATAGACCAAGATTCTACTTTATCCAGAGCAACCTATGCAACAACACCTGCAACATCTACTTCTACATGTTGATCTTCTTCCGACCAACAATCTTCCTTTACCTGCGCTTTCTTTCCATCAATCTGACCATTCATGTTATTCAATTTCTCCATTTGTAGATTACTTTCTTCTACCATTGCTATACTCCCACTCAATCTGAAACCCCTGAGAGTGACCTGTAATCAACAAACACTAACCAGATTTGAACCACTTGTTAGTCAACCCAACCAAAAGCTCTGATACCACTTATCAGGCACCTAGAACAACAAACATGCTTTGATACCAACTGTCAGGATCCTACTCCTCAATAAGAGTATATATGATTACCTCTTGTATAAGCAACTAAACACGGAATTAAACTAGAAGGAATAAGTAACCAGAAATATGAAACAACACAGGATATGAGAGACAATACACAACTTGTATTAATAATCATCCAGAAGAAAATACAATAAAGAAGATGCCACACTTCTTCTTCCCACTCCTCTAGAGCTCCCACACATCTAGGGTTCACCTGTAATTCTCCTCCAACACTTCACTCTCTCAATCAGGATCACAACAACCAAATCAAACACAGAGTTGTTGTTCACCTCCACTAGTCAGTAACAATGTTGCCAGTACAACAAGTACACAACCGTACTCCAAGTAAATCTCCCTTTCCTTGCTGCCACCTACAAATCAACAGACCTTACTTACCATGTAGATGTCTTTACACCCTGAAGAACCCTTGTCCTTGCCTCACCAAGTCCTCATGATTCTTCAATCAGTACCCCGGTGGATATCCTAGTAGAACTTGCACAACCTGCAACTCTCCCTGATCATACACACTCAACACCCCTTTGGAACTAGGAGGAGCTACTCTTGCTCTCTCTTTAAGCACAATGGATTTCTAGCACACTTTTACAATACATCTCATGAGTCTATTATATAGATCTCATGCATACAATAATTAGACTTTCTTAATTACAATAATTAGACTCATAACTCTAAGACCAAAAATAGTCTTTACATGCAAACTGCCTGTCCAAAAATAGACCAGTCTGAAACTCGCATAAAAACTACATGCACACACAGGTTGCCGACATCGGCTCCTTTTTGACCGATGTCGGCCGACTAATAATCAACGTCGGTTGTTTCTACACTATAATCTGACCGACATCGATTGATCAAACTGACATCAGTTGCCCTGCAACTGTTCTACAACTCAGCAACCTCTGCAACCTCAGCAACCTCCTTCCCTATTTGCTTCAGTGAAGCTTTTAGCTCCACAACCTAATAGGATAGAACTACATATCTATATCACCATTGAAGACTTTATCTTAGACAAAATGCACATAAACTTCAATATGCTTAAATTTTTGGTGTTACACACCTAAACAAAAATCAAACACATATCCAAAAATAGATTCATGATAGCATAGTATGGCTAGCATCATAATAACTCCATACATAGAAATATGACATATGTTTTTCTATGGTAAAACACATTGAAAACAATCAAGTCATAATTTATGAAAACAAGTGCACTTATTTGATTACAAAGTTAGTGAAAAAATGTAAATTATTATATGCAATTCATTATTGGACGTGTCCAATATTGATAAGATGATTGCCCCCAACTATCATGAGATATGCATATAATTTACTAATAATATTATACTAATTTTAAACATTAGATATCTTATTAGAAATAACTCATTTTATCATTCAAGTTTTATTAAAAGTTTATAATTTTAATATTCTTCAACAAAATATTGAGGTATAACCTCTCATGCATCAAATGTGGATAATTTTATCATTAAATTTCATCATCTAATCAAACAGATATGAGATTAAAACAAATAAGTTCAAAGATGTATGAATAAAATGTATAATAAAGTAAATTATGAAGAGCTAATAATATAAACTCCATTTACACATTGCATTTCATAACATATCTTATTATAAAATAAAGCATATAATAATGTTATCATAAACAATCAAATGAGAGTATCTAAGCATAATAGCATGGAATTGTCCCACTAATCAAATGAAAACATCTTAATAATTGAAACATAAAAGATTCAAACTTACTGAGCATGATTTTTTTATAAAAAATATAATAACTAAACATGATCATTTTATCAAATTAAGCATGATGTTATGCATATAATATATTTTAATGTAGATAAAATGCAAAGATTAAGCATGGATTCTATTTAGAATATAGATAACATTATTCATGGCTTTGTCCCATAATAACTAGGAGAAACATTTTTATAATGCAACATTGTTCTAGTCATCTCAATAATGGTGTAATTTTCCTTCCAATAATACCATTTTGTTGAGGGGAATAGTGATTTGTTAATTCTCTTTGATTACCACAACTAATGAAAAAATAGTCAAACTCTTTACTAACATATTCACTACTATTATCAGTTCTTAAACTCTTAATAGAAAAATCAGATGCATTTCAACACTCGCTTTGAAGTCCTTAAATTTAGATAACACATCACATTTATTTTTGAGAAAACAATAACTAGATCATTCTAGTGTAATCACCAATAAAACAAAATATATATAAATAATCATTAAGAGATACAAATTCAAGAGGTCATACAACATCACTATGAATCAAATATAAAGGATGTGAGGACTTCACATCATGATTCTTGTGAAAGGAGTTAGTATGTTGCTCACCACATAAGCAACCCTCACACATTTCATGAAGAGAGGGGATAGAGGGAAGTCCAATATCAAGATTATTTGTATAAACATCATGTAAAATTATAAAATTAACATGTCATAATATTTCATGCCATAATTTATATTAATTTTTACTATGTGATGAAATAAATTATGCATAAGAAGGAGAGAAAATGTATAAGCCATTCTTTTAAACACCTTCAATAATCAAAGAACTAGATTGATTTCTAATGGACTAGCTATCTTTAAGCAATGTTACAATGAAATTATCATTTTTAAGTTGAGAATAAGATATTAAATTATTTTTAATCTTAGGTACATATAAAATATCATTAATAACAACATTTGAAAGCTTTATTTTTCCCTATTAAGTTGCTTCTAAAAATGAATTATCTCCTAAGTAAATTCTTTCAAATATATCTCTAGAATCACAATAAATATCAGATAAGCAATATGGTGTGATGCAATGCTATCTAAAATTCATTCATTTTCATTTGAAACAAATAAAACATGTTATAAATTAATAACATTATGATCTTGATTATTATCCTGATTAAGGCTTTAATTCTTATGCTTGTTTTGATTAGATTTAATCCCTTTGTTATTTTTAAAATATTGATAACTCTATTTTTATTTTTATAACAAGTTTACTTTCTATGACCAAATTTGCCACACAGATTATAATTAGCATTAAACTTAGGTTTATGATTCTTATTACTAGAATTCTAATTCCTATTTGAACCAGAAATAGAATCAAGATTAGATTTATGGTTCTTATTATTATCAAAAATAGTATTTAAAGTGAGAAGTGCCTAAGTGGCATTATCTTTAGACTCAAAATTAGTTATAACTTTCTCTTCTTAAATTAGGAGAATAGACAAAGTGGCAAGGTCAGGAATATCTTTCTCGATTTGATATTTAGAATTCAAAATTGAAATGAAATTTCTAAACTTTTCGTGAGTATTTAATTGAGTCATAAAATAAATAAATTGATCTTGAATCAAATTACAATTATAACCATCTAATTAAGCTTTAATTTTTTTAATTTTAGCAATAAAATTCACAAGTTTTTCATCACCTTTCATAGGTGTAATTAGTAATTAAAAGATTAACTTGATAATTTTTGAGAGATGAGTACCTTCATGCATGGATTCAAGGAGTTTCCAAGAATCGCTAGGAGACTCCTAATTATCAGTGTGGAGAATGAAATTATCTGTAACACTCTGCAAGATAACGAAATAGATTCATGTGATTTCTATTAAAATGCATTGGTAAGCTCAGGGGTCACATGTCATATAAATGAGACTTTTTCAATCCCAATGCTAATATTCCATATCTTTTGAGCCATGAATTTATCTTTAACATGAATTTTATAAATATTATAGTTACTTCCATTAAGTTTTTGAGATTTATCTAAAGCAAAATGGGGTGAAGCCATAGTTTCCCTTTAAATAAGATAGTAACTAAATGCTAAAAATGAATCCTTTTATTATGAATTTTAACTTTATTTGAAAGTAAACAAATATATTTTAAGTTTAAACATACAATCATTAATCAATTTAATGCTAGACAAAGCAATAAAATTACAAAAGATTATGACAAAACAAAGTTTCAGAAGTGTCATAAAAATATACTAATATAAGCACAACTATTTCAAAAACTATATTTTTAATTTGTTTTTGAACTATTTTTAAAAATAAATTGAATCACACATGCAACTATACTTAATTACATAATTTAGATGCTAAATAAACTAAAAAAAACTATAATTGCACTAATATAGGTGTCAAAAGAGTCACACTAAGAACAACCACTTAAACACTATTATTAAAAAAATTATTAAATTAATAATAGTATATTTTAAAATAAAAAAACATATCACATAGATGCATCTAGAAGGTTCCAAAACCTATGGATCGGCTAGTTACATGACTATGTTTGTCTAGGTTTTGACTAAGACAAATGTCAAAACAAGGTTGACAGGTTAATTAGAGTTTTGAATGCATGAAACTTAGCACACAAACCAAAAAATAAATTCAAATTAATTTAATTTGAAATTAATTTTATCAAGACAATAAATAAGATCAAAAAAAAAATTAAGAGGTTTTAAACTTGAGATCTTCTTAGTTTCAAGTTTTAATAAAATAATGTTCACCAGCTCATCTAGAAACTTAATTAGATATTTATATGCACTAATTGATATTTATATATTTTTATTTTATTTTTAATATAATGTAAAAACATAAATTAAATCAATTAAATTTTTTACTACTTTGGGATTAAAAGCATTTGCCAAGTTTTGGTGGGGCCAAGGTTTGCATGAATTTTTAATATATATATATATATATAATATTTCCAAAAATACTATATAGTTACTTGTGTATTCTTCCATCCATGAATATGATGACCCTGTAGATGAAGTTTTCCTAGAAACTTACACATGTCACCAAAAATCTTGAAAATTATTTCAATCTTCTAGATTTTTTCTTCTGGTAATGAAGGCATTTTCAAAATTGGATTTTGATCAAAAATCAAAGTTTTGAATCTTTATTGGGCTGATTATGGTGCCCTTGTGTCTAATAAAAAAATATAATAAGGCATAAAACAACCTTCCAGGGATTTTATAGGACTATAATAGGTATATTAATGCCATGAAATACCTTAAAATAATTTTATAAGACTTCAAAATAATTTTCCAAATTTTTCATCAAGTAGAGTGCCATACAAGGATACCATAGGGATGTTTGAGTTAGTTTTGAGAAAATTTGGAATATTTTTGTTTCTTTTAATGATCTCTAAGGTGATTTAATTGGATTTAAATGGATATTAGAGATATTAAAATTGTCATGGGAGAATTTCCAACTTGAAATTTGCCATAATGTCATATATCAACAAAAAATTTCTTATTACAAAATAAAAGTCTTAAAAAATTAATTAATTGACTTGATATTTTACTTATCTAAGATATCTCAATTGCCTACTAATTAATTATACACCCCCTTACACTAAAACCATGAAAATATCTAAATACATATATGCATGATTCACACAAGTGATCTAGAAGTATAAATGAATATCAAAGCATAACATAGTGGTCCTAGATCAATTAAACATATTGACATAGAGATTAGATGGGAAAACCTATAATAGAGGTATAAAAATCACTGTGATTATTTAATGTTTAAATAATTCCCCCAATACATAAAATCTTCTCAATCTCACTCCTCAAAATCTCCTCACAACCCAGTATTTGCCACATGTAAATACAAAACTTCTTCACAAAATCTTGTGAGAATAATAAGCATCGAGTGTTCCAGATATGTTAAAAATAGGTGTAAACCCTATTTTATAGTAAAATTTTAAGGTAAGTGATTTTTTTAACCAATGGGTCCAACCATCCTGAGAACATTTAAAATCATCAATAATTAAATAAATAATTATGTTTTATTTTAATCGATGAGTAATAAATAATTTATGTTTTATTATTTATTTATATGAGTTTATTAACCTATGTTAATAAATAAAATATCATTATTATTTATTTACCTAAAATGTAATGAGGGTTTTATAATTACACTACTTAGACATTAAATTTTCTAACACATGGATCTATTATTATAGATACATTATGCTAAGTTGGCATACTTATTATAGATACAATCATGGTATAAAAATAATTATCCTATCTAAGTTATCATTCACTCAAAGTTTAATATTTTTAATATAATTATCTTATTACTCATTATACCATAATGAAAGACACAATATACTCTACAATGAATAAATGAACAGTTCTAATGATTTTCTTATAAAAGGGTAAGTAAAGTGCAATATATTGTTAACATTTAATTCATACTTATGACTCAAATGTCAAGTGAAACAAACATACCAACTTCCATATCTATAAAATACTAGATACCATTTCAAATAGTTCATCATTTTTTTATAAACATGCCTAATTCTAGCTATACCTACTCAAGGACAAGGAATATGCTTCTAAGGAAATTATGGTTGCAATAAAAATACCAAAAAAAATTCAAGTTACTCGAATAGAGCCATAATACAAATTACCATGATTTTTTGGTCTCAATAGGGTAGAAACATTATATCCTATAAGTGATAACCCTTCCTTTCATGTGTCACTTAATAACATGAAAAAAAAACATTTAAATATCTAACAAAGCATCCATGTACTAATTTTAATCAATGAACAACTAGTGCCTTAAAAATAGTCTTCTACACCCTTCCCACTCATGATTTTATAGTAAATATAAAAATAAAGTATTAAAGGTTAAATATCATACATAGAAATCACGTCTAAGGAACATTACTACCACATGTAATAAGGTACAATTAGCCTTCTACTAGGATAAGATAAATAGGGGTCCTCTCGATCAATTAAAAGTGTTTCAAAGTTTGTAAATAAATAAAAACACAAATCCATAAAAATAATAATTTATTGATATAACTAACATCCCTTACATGTTTAATAGTGACATTATAATATGGTTTTATGGACTACCAAAATGTTCAATGCATTCAATTCATTGCATGGGATTTCATGTTTTGGAGATGATATAAAATGACATGTAATATATGAATAAATAACTAAACTAAAATAATAAATAATATTTCCACCAAGGAATCATTCATACTCAAATTCATCAAAAATATTAATTAAAACATTATACCAAATATTAAAGTCATCCATTATTTATTTAACAACTTATTTACATAGTTAGATGGTACAATTGCAAGATTTTAGAGAGTAATACATCTTGTCATGGTTTCTTAAACCACATTAACTTCTAATATCCTAATACTTATCAATTAATTCCATGAATATATAATTAACATTTTTTAAATAGGAACTATATAATATTAGTCAATGGATCAAAAAGAGTGAATACTATTTGGCCTTTAAGTAAGGACAAATCCACAAACAAAAGACTAGTACTACAATATAATGATTAATATCAAATAAAATAAACTTGTATTCATTCTCTTAGAGTATCAAAAATAATAAAACTTAAGATATCCTTCAATATCATGATAACCTTAAATAAAATATACTAACATAAATATTTAAATTAATGCTTTACTAAGTTCAATGCCAACAAGATAATCAATATTCATATGCATTCAAGAAAGAACTAATAACTACAATGTAAACTATGTATCCTTATCAACATATTCATTATGAAATTAGTGAAGGAATGGGAAATGAGTAAGATGATCTGATCCAACAATTTCCTTACCACCTAAACCATCATCTTGAAGAGAATCAGTCCCTAAAATAAAATTATATGTAAATGTTTCCACCAAGAAAATAGGAAAAATAAGGTTTCCAACAAATAAAATAATGATAAAAAATAATAATATTGAGATCTAAGAATCTAAGGCTTTCGATCCAATAATAATGGCAACCATTTGAGGGTACAAGGCTATATTCATATCTTGTTTCAATCATAGGATAGTCGCAAGTATAAATTTGCATTCCTCTCAGCAATCATATGTGAAATAAACTAGGGTTTCACATATCAACAATAATATCAAATATCATTCACTCAAATACAAAACCAAAAAAAATCAAAACATAGGGAGATCCAAGGGTGAAAGGATTTATGAGCTAATCATTGGGATAAAAAGTAGGTGAAATGAGGGACCATGCAAGACACTAAAATGTCTAGAAATGTACTCATTTTTTATTTCTTCACTTAAGTCCAAAGGTTTATAAAATGATGTTTGATCTTCCCTATATTTCTCCTTGTTTTTCTCTCTTTATCTATTGTGTATTTTTGAATTTACAAATCTATATATAAAATAATCAAGATTTATCAAAAATAACTCTATTGAGATAAAAAATTATCATGGAAGATAATTTCGTAATTTTTCCATTACTTCTCCACATTCCCACTCTCCTTCTCCTTAGCCCATGTAATATATTTCTACCCTATCATTGCTCCCTTATTTTCCCCATTCATTCCTTACATTATTTTTCTTTTCTTCCTTACAAATAGGTCAATGTTTGACTAATCACATTTTTAAACATAATATAAAATTTTAAGATATTTTTAATAATCATTAACTTTTTGTTTAACCCTAAATTAGATTTGGATCCTACTATGGATAAATAGGGTTAAGAATATATAAATGAATAATCAAAATGGTGATAAAACAATAAATAACATGCTAATTAATTTTCAAAACTGAGATAGAACATATACTAAATTTATTATGATGATATATGCTAACAATGAAAAGTATAGCTATGCTAGATATTACAATGATAATGAAATAAAGATACCTAGTTGGTTCTGATGCTAATATAGATTTGGATTTAGAATAGGCATCAAGCATACTAGAATAATATTTTGGAACAGTCACCAAATTACTGATTAAGTGCCTTTATGGCCTCAAACACATGCATCAACCTGGGTTAATTCCATCGATGTTATTATATAGATTGGACACAGGTGTCCAATACAAAATACCTAATAAAATGGGATACAACTACTAGGATGATTCTAGGTTATACATCTCCTTCACTTTGGTATACTTTGATCTATGTCATAGACTATCACTCCTTGTCAAATAATCCAAACCCTAGTGTTTCATCTTCATAGTGGATATGGGGGAAATGAGTTAGTGGGAACATGGTGCCAAATTACCCCAAAGATACATCTACAAATGAGTGGTACCTACATATCCAATACTCTAAAGAGGTCCTCAGACTTATGCAGTTCTCTGCTATGTGTTGGATTGTGTGTGAACCATGAAATATGTGATAAGTACAATAGTGACCTAGCTTTATAACTTGGAAAATATATCTCTTGAGCTTCTAATTTAGTAATTCATACCTATAGATGTATTTTCCCTATGACTTATATGATAATAGGATAAAATAAGGAAGCTTTACTCACTTGAATACTTGATAGAACTTTTTGATAAGTTTCATTAGTTTGTGCTAGGTATTGTTTAGGTAAGGAATGAATGAAGATTTATATTATATTTATATCAATCCCTTTGAATAAAATATCACATAATATCACTTATGTCAACCATTAAGATACATTTTGAAAATTAGATGAATTTTTGGTCACTGAAGACTTGCATTAGAACAAGACACCTACATCAACATAGGTGTCTAACTAGGATGCAAGTGTCTAAGGAGTAAGAAATTAGGTACATGATCAGAACTTGAAAATGCATAAGATAAATAGGATTTAATCATTCTTTGAAATATATAAGACATGAGTCATAAATATTAGACTTGTCAGACTAAGAGATAGGCTACGAGAATAAGAGAGAATAAATGCAAGACCTACAGAATTGGGAAAGGTCTATAATTGAGAGGAACAAATAAGTTTTAAGTTATCCAAATGTAAAATATTGAGGTGTTATATATCTCATAAATATCATCTAAATTTACCCCCATATTTAATCTAGTAATGAAATTACTAGTTTAAAAGAAAGGAATGTGTATAACACACCTTGTCTTTGCTTGAATCAAACTTGAGTGCTTTGGTGGTGATTGACCTAAAACCAAGAAAATTTTATAGTATAAAATTAGTTCATATAATCTAAATTTAAATTATTTAAATGATCTAAATTAAAAGAGATCAAGTTTTAGGAATACACATGTCTATTGATGCAACCATCTTTCCTTTTGGCAATTTCATTTAAAATATGTATCATTATGAATCACTGAAATTGATATTAGGAAAAATGTAAATGTGGAAAGTGCATATATATAAGGAGATAGAGATATATATATATTAAATCACATGCCCCAACCTTGGAGAAAAGTTGGACTACCACCTTGTAGTTAAGACTAGATCAACCATGCAACCCAATCATACTTATAACTTGGTGAGTGTGAGTGAACCACGTCAACTCACACTATCAAATTGGTGATTATGGATGATAAACTCAAGTCCAACCTAAAAATTTATCAATATTTAGTGATTTAGTCACCTCAAACATACCAAAAATCAAACCAACATATGCAGTAAATTAGCTCAATATAGTCTATAAAATTCCAACCTAGTGAGTAGTGGCAATCCTTGAAAGTGTTTTGAATATGAAACTAATTTGATTTTTTAATATTATTCATGAATATCATATAATATTTACCTTAGATATATCTCATGATGAAACTATTTATAAAAATGGTACCTATATATAGAATTCTACCATAAATGTGTATCTAAACATATAATTGTGCAATAAAGCCAATTTGAAATTGTGTAAGTGTGGAGAATATTCTTCCAAATCATGTCCTAACTATAATATAAAAATTAAAAAAATTTAAGTGATAATTTGAAGTACATTTTTCCAAAACATGCCCCCATTATAATTTGTAGATGTTGAATACTAAATAAACATGGAGAACAGTTTCTAAAACATGCCCCCACTAAATCTGAGACTATGAATGTGTGAAATTCATGTCTATATGACATGCCTCCACTGAATCTAAAACTATAAATGTGTGGAATAAATTACTATATGACATTCCCCCACTAATATACCCCCCCCCCCTCTTTGAGATGAGGGAAGATATAAATTGGTAGTTGCCTTACCTCAAAAAGATATGATAACCCTATAATTATGAATGAACCATGTAGCATATAAGAGAACATGTTTAAGTAAATGCATCATTAAAGTGCATATAATGTGATTAAATAAATAACTAAGATGCATGATAAATATCATGGCAATGTCTAGATAGTAATAATACAAGTTCAATAAGAAATCAATAACATAATAGAAATCAATAGCAAATCAATAAACAATGGTTCAAGGAGACCACATTAAGGGGCATATTCAAATGTCATAAAATTTAATGGAAATGATTTAGTCAAATGTACAGAAATGAAAATAAATAACCATACCCATCATGTTGTATGAAAATATTTGTATCCATATCAAGAAAAGTAATACACATATTTGTTGTATCTAGCTTGGCATTCCAATTGACTAGCCAATTTTTTCCAAGCTTTAATTAAAAATGTGGTTCATGGTCTAATATTTATATGGTCAAAGTTATCACATGTGGACAATAGGAGATAGGTAATTTAATGTATCCTTGATATTCTAGAATTAATGGAGAGTATATTAGGGCATCTGTAGTATGTCCCAATTATTCTAGAAATGTGTTTCCATGAGTTATAACCCACTTGTTCTTATCAAACTAGAGATGGTGGAAATATACCCCATCAATACTATTATTAATAGCCAAATATTCATGATATGGTCAATTTGAAATATGGTTCTCTTCTAAAAGATAGGAATAATTTTTCCTTTTATACATTTGGGAAATAATTTGTATGTGTCCTTCATTCTTATATTTCAAAATTAGGTTATTCAATACATTATATTGATTAGTATTATGGTCAATGATCTAATGATATTTAAAATATGTTAATCCTTATATAAGTATAAGTATACTACCTAATTTATTTATGGTATAAGGTTAAAAAAAAAAATCTATGTCCAAGTAACATAGATAATATGGTATATGTAGTATTATGTTATGTCGTGATGTGTAAATTTAGTTGTGAAGCCTTTTGAGAAGACTCCACATTGTTCACATGATGTACTTGTATTTTAACCTTGTAAGGTTAAATCAATGTTTTTAACCAAGAGGGATATATAGAGTAAAAATCATTTACATGCTCTTCTGCTATTTTTGCTTTTCCCTTATTTGGATTTAATTTTGTATCTTTTACAAGTGAATTTAGCTTATATGTACTAGGACTTGTAGGTTTTAATAGGTTATGTGAAAGGTGATAAAGTGGATCAAATTTTAGTTTTCACATTTCCTCATCTATCATATCATAAATTTTATCATTTTCATAGTAATCTAAAACATGTCCTTATTTTTTATCAATATTAACTAATAAAGAAATCTCAAATGTTGTTGGCTCTTACGGTTTTATTGGCTCCATTGGTATGGTTCTTGATCATGATATGAATCTATGTGTACCTATGTATTGAGTTCCTTATTTTCATATGGAGATTAATGAAACATTTTAATTTACTCACCTATTTCATATATGTGTATATACTCAAGAGAACTACATTGTGTAAGTGGTTTTATTATAAGAATGCCTTTGGCTTCAAAATGTATCATTTTTCAAAATTTGAGAGGTTCGTCATCATTAAGCATGGCTAATAATGTACCCTCATGTATTAATTTTATACATCAGTGAATTTTACATGGAAATCTTCCATTGAATGTATCCAAGGTCTACACAAAATTAAATTATAGTGTAATGATTGAAACATTACCTAAAAAGTAGTTGAAACTATTTTTTGTCCTGATGTCACATCCAATATGATTTGACCAACTTGATATCTATGTGAATTATCAAACCCTTTTATATGCATAAACATTTTTTGAATAAGATCGGTGTTAATACCCACAGTGGTTAGGAATTTTATGCTACATGTATTTAGGTCTGATCCATTATCAATGAGCACCCTTTTGATGCCCTTATTTTTCATGGTCACTTGTATTAAAAAAGGAAAATCTTGGTCAATAATATATTTGTATGGTAAATTTATTAGATCAAAGATAATTAACTTTGCATTGTTATTGAAATATTTCATGATGTATATAAAATAAGTGGGTTCAATATCACTTGGAACTTGGGTCTCATGTAATGGCTTATATAGGATATTCTTGTAAATAGAATATTGATTTAAGAGCTCAAGCATTGAAATATTAACATGTTTATCACTAAATTTTCCAAAAATAACATATCTCTTATATTTTATCACAATATTAGGCTTATGTGGCACCTGTTGTATATTAGCAGGTGATAGATTAGGTTGAGCAACATTGCCTCTTCGAGTAGTAACAACATGGAACATAAAATATAATATATATCATGGTTGAATAATGGGTGCATGATGGTAGTTGTAATTCAAATAATACTTAGGTATAATAAATTTTTGAGAGCATGCACATTGGCATCTAGATAATATCTCTATAGTATTACAAAATGAATTATGAAGAGAGATCAGGTATTGTCTAAATTTTAAAAACCTCTCATGATGTTTATAGATTTTATTAATAGATTTTATAAGGTAAGTAATGTATTAATACACAAAAACTATTACAAATTGTAACCCAAAATGGGTAATAGATGCATCCACATTGCACATATTTTATAGAAAATATCAAAAAGCCCTAGTTAACCCAGGGTTTGGAGCTCCAATGTTGGGTTCACCAAATGTTTAACCATAAATTAAGACAAGGATCCTAATATGAGTAGATATGGTCAATAATATATAAATTAATAATCACAAGGTTGATAAATATATCTATATCAGGTTAATTAAGTTTCAAAACTCAAATAAAACATATACTTAATTTATTATGTTGAGATATGCTAAGAATGGAAATTAAAACTATGCTAGATATTACAATGATAATGAAAAAAATATACTTAGTTATTTATAATTCTAATATAGATTTGAATATAGAATAGGTAAGAATTAGATTAGAATAATATTTTGGAACACTTGCCACATTTTGTATTAAGTGCCTATGTGGCCTTAGAAACATGCATCATCCTAGGATGGTTGTGCCAATTCTATTATCTAGATTAGACATAGGTTTCAAATACAATATACATAATTAAATAGGATTTGACCACTAGGATTCTTTTGGGTTCTGTGTCACCTTTGTTCTAGTGTATTTAGATCTGGGTCATAGACTACCACTCCTTGTCGAATGATCAAACCATAATTATTCATCTTCATAGTGATTGTGGGAAAATAGGTTAGTGGGCATATTATGTCAAGGTGCACCAAATACCCCTTTATAAATGAGTACTAATAACAAATCCAATACTCTGAATATGTCTTTAGACCTATATATTTCTCCCTTGTGTGTTGGCTTGTGTGTGAATCATGTAATATGTGACAAATAAGTACAATAGTGACCTTGCTTATAACTTGAAAAATATATATCTTGTGATGTTCCTCCATTACTTACTACCTATATATGTTTTTTCCCTATGACTTATATGGAAATATTATAAAACAGGGAAGTTTTTCTCATTTGAATGTTTGTTAGAATGTTTTTGATAAGTTACCTTAGTTTTTGCTAGGTATTTTTTAGGTGAAGAATGAATTAGGGTTGATCTTGTATTTATATCAATTCCTTTGAATAAAATAATGAATAATTTAAATTAGTATGAAAATTAGGATAAGTTTCATTTGAAAATTATATGACTTTTAGGGAATTGGACACTTGCATTGATGTAGGTGTCTAACCAAAATGCAAGTGTCCAGGGAGTAGAAAAATAGGTATAGGATCATAACTTGAAAATGCATAAGATAAGTAGGTTCTAAACATTCTAGGAAAGATATAAGTCCTAGGTCATCAACATAAGACTAGTTAGACTAAGAGATAGGTCAAGGGGCACAAATGAGTAGATGTGAGACTTACATAAGTGACAAAGTTTTATAACTAAGATGAATAACTGATGTTTGATTTTGTTAAGTGTATAGTATTTAGGTGTTATATAGTTCATAAATATTGTCTACAATATTTATAAAGTAAAGGTTGTGACCATGAATTTGTTAATAAATCATCCCTTATACTTGTCATTAAATATGATTTGTAACAAATGTAACATAATGAGTGAAAAACACCTTATCACCTAATGGTGCCATCTAAGCAATAATTGGGTAAAATTAAAATAACACCCAAGTGTTCTAACACTTCCAAGTTTTAAAAACATTTAAAACAAGAAAAACACTAAGTTTTGACTAGACATGTTCATCCGCATAATCTAATGTTGTGACCCTAAATGCATGGGAGATTGATGCATGCTCATGTTCAAACTTGTAATAACTAGTGGTGGCATGCCAACATTTATAATCATAATTGATTAGGAATTAATAATGAATACACCCTAGTATATGGCCATGACATAAAACATAAAATAATGATACATATATAAAATTGGTCTATCACATCACAAAATGACAAATAAATCAATGGTGGAAAACCATTCTCTCTTATTTTTCTTTGTAGTTGCATATACCTCTATGTCTCTACATTGTCTATGCATTGGACTAATTTTTTGTTAGGCTTAGCTTATCCCCGTAGAATAGTAATACTTAAAAATAGACAAATAAACATCAATAGTACTGGAATGGAAAATATGAAATACATTTTTTTGTATTCAATATGTAATTGAAGTTAATTATCTACAAGAAATGAAGCATTAAATATAGATCACTATAACTATATAAATATAAGTAGGTATAACATGGTTCTAAGATAGTAATTTCAACTCTAAAAAATAAAAAAACAAGTCTTATTACAAATATTTTTCAATCACATTATTCAAATATCATAACTAGGATATGAAAAATGCATGATAAATTTGCTTAAGAGAATACACATTTTTTAATGACATGGCTAAAAACACTATATATAAAAAAAATTTATACCCATGGGAGATCAGAAATAAAACCTAAAATCAAACCATGATAGGGAATAAAAATAAAACACTAAGAGAAATTGAAACCCCAATGTAAGGAAAGACCTAGGATTTTTCACACTCGAATAAATGATTGATTTCATAAAATGTTTTACTTTTTGACATCTTAGAGATATAAAATAGTTTAAAACTATGCACTAATTTAGATATAACAAATATGGAAATAAATATACTGATCTAAATTGAGACAAATAAATAGATGTTACATCATTTTGATTTAGGATTGAAAAAGAAAGAGGGGATTAATGTAGTTAGATGATTATAATTTTACATCACTCATAGAATGGGTATTTATACTTATAAATGCTTTGTAACTACTTTTTTGGCTACATAGACCTAAAATAAAGGTTGAAGGTCTCCCTATATGCTATCATTAGTTTTTGACCCCTATGGTAACCAACAATGTCTATAGGTTACTAGCAATACCCCTGTACATTTTTCAAGTTTGTAACTACTAAGAGTCCTATGTTTTCACGTAAAAATAATTCCTATGTGTGCACATGTTTTTTTCATATGTGATGATGTATTTGTTCCTTCTATTTTTTTTAAACCCTAATTTTTTTCCACAAGATTCCATTTTAAAATATGTTATTATTTTGGGTTGAACAACCATAACCACTCCCCACTAAATGAATGGATGTTTCCTACACTCTAATATTCTAAATAGGTCTCAAACCATGTGTTTATCCCACATATGTGTGTGTTTGGGTAGCATCATGAAAAATATATAATGTAATGCAATGTTTTGATATTCAACACTTGACATCATGCAACTTTGAAAATTTGTATTCAAAATTAGTTCTATATAATCTTATAGGGATGATACTTAAATTGTTTTTAAATGTGTATTCCTTTTTTATAATATCTCTAGAGAGCATTAATTGATTCCTTAAATTACCAAGTGATTATCAAGAAGTGACCAAGTAATTTTCAAATGTGTATAACCTGAGGAAAGATTTGTATTTATAATTGACTTAGTTAATTCTCTTTATGACTAACCCATGAAATGTGTTTAGTCTAATATAGTGGAAACTTATAAAAAATTTAAATGGTTGGTAAGTGTGCATGGAAAATATTAGGAAAGGTAAACCCCTATAATAACTAGCTCTATCATGTGTTACTATTAGTGTCATTGGAGAGTAAATTAGTGATTTGAGATATAAAGAAGGTATATCCTAGATTCTTATATGTTCTTGTATAGACTAAGCTACAACTGAATAGGTATATTTGGTGAATATATTGGCCAAAAAAATATATGGATAGATGGGTAGAGATAAATTATACTTAATATTAAAATGTATGTGCATTATCAAAGTATGTCAAAGTATTTCAAATTTAAAGTTTCCAAATTTTATAATACCAAATTTAGGTGTCTATAGGTGCACATATTATATATTTATATTTCATTGTGTTTCCTACAAATTATTGGAAAAAATTATGTGGGTTTTGATATCGTTTTACACCTTTATCAAACTTAGTAAATCTTTGTATTTGTACGTAAAGTATATTATCCTTGGTACAAATAATAAACCATTTCACTTAATTGAAGTGGAATTAGAGGCATAAGAGACAAATTTATACTTTTCATGATTTTTTATACTATAGATACTAAAATTTTGTATTAGACACTTGGAAATATTTTGAACTATATTTACCCTACATGACTTGTGCACACATATATTCCTCATACTTACATTTTTGTCATATCCACATGTTATTTTTGGGTCCAATCCTTCCATGTATATATTAATCACCAACTTGAAACCTACATTATGTGTTAAAATAACTATTTATCTTACTCAAACATCTCTAAATCATCATATCAATACTCCATTTCTTGGGGAAAACATCATATTTGGAACATACCATCTATACGATCATTTTAAATCATAAAATTTTGCCTCCTACCAAAGAATGGTCAAATTTAAAAATCAAATCATTCCAATTTATTATCCCATTTGATTATCATTTTGTTGGCATGATAACTTACCTAAAAATGATTATAAATACAAATTAATTATATACTTAATATACATCTAGAATTTATCTATAAAACATCTATACACTACTGCACATTGAGAAAAATTTACACATTCTTCCCAAATTAAAAATCAATAATTAGGAGAAATCATCATCTAAATCTAAAAAAAATCAAACCAAGTCAAGAGTGAACACTATCAAGTTTTAAAATATAGATCATTAAGTGCATTCATATAGAAAAGGAACACAAATAAATATTCTTACTAAGGGGAATAACTACATTTGGCTTGATTTCCATCTTAAAAGTATTAAATATATAAGAAATTGTCAATAATAAATGATGGTGTTGGGATCAACTTAGTTCATTACACTTCCTATATTTTTTGTAGTTTTAATCCTCTCACAAGTGGACCTAGGGTTTTATATGAAATAAATGGATTTTTTGGTGTCATAGACATGATCAAACCTCAAGATCAGACACAAAGATGAAATAGAAGCAAGTGAACATACCTATATCAAAATACAAAAGTGAAATATCTAGTGACAAAATCATCCAACTAAGAACATAGTGGCTAACATTACCAACCTAAGGCTGAAATTATTGTCTAGGTGTGCATAAATATCTATAACCTACAATGAATGATCTCTAGTCTTGATTATAGCATGTATTGTTTCCTACCACCTATCTTATTCCTACACGGTAAATTTAATTACTAAGTATCTCATTCTATATTTTACTTTCCATACTTAACAAGTATCATTGTTAAATTAATTTAAATCTTATACATTTGAATATATGTTTGATTTTCATACTTTATGATATGAATTATTACAGTAGTTTATATCTTAATTATGGTTACCATTAATCCAAATTATGGTAATATATATTAGTTAAACATATGTGAATCACAAAAAAAAACATTAATCGACCACTACATATGGACTTAAAGATTCAAGTTTACTTACTACTTAACACCATTGAATTGTATTTTCAAATAAACAAATTAAATAGTGATCAATAAAAAATGTGTATATATGCATGAAAAAATATCAAGGCTCACTAAATTTATGCCCACTAATATATTAAATACTATATAGTGCATGAAATAGTATCATTCCCCATTAAAATTATGCCAATTGATATAGAATGATATGCATTCATATGCTAAAATATGAGAAACTATATCTCAAATGTATATGTATGTGAAAATTTGTGATTTCCATTCCTATAAGCCATGTACACCTACATGACATATTCACTCAATTGTATTTAAATTTTAACTCTATATTTAATCTCTATTTAAAGTGAGTTCACATATATGGCTTCTTTCTTCATAATTGTTATCAATGTATGATTATATATCTCATATATAAAATCATCTTATATCTAAACCACTCTAAACTCTCTGAATCCTATAATTTGTTCTTAGAAATATTGATTATTTGCTCATGGAGATTTTATCTCTATAACATTCCCATAAATATTATGTATCACCTTTTATGAGTGAAAAATAATTTATATGGGTGCATAAAACTTTAATAAGGCATTATGAAATATAGTTTAATCATCGACATCATTCATAAGATCATGTGTATGATGAGTAATGTTGGAATGTATAGGAACTTTTAGGCTTATATGTAGATTAGGATAATATATAACTTTATATGTTCATTTTAAAACATGTTTAATTGTCTAAGATTCTATATTTTTACATGGTATAGTATATAATAACATTTGTGACTCGTGAAAGACTCTTTTATTTGATCACTACTATAGAACTAGTTGCCTAAGAGAATCAGCTAATCTACTCTGATTTGTGTATAAGGAGATTATAAATGGGTGTATTAACCACTTTTGTATAATTATACTTAATATGTGTACCAACCAACTATGGTAGAAGTTTTATTTAAGGAGGAAATACTACTAGGTCAAATTAGGTCAACCCCCTACATATTCAAACTTTTAATAGGGTCCTTATATGTTTGAAATATTTACCATGGTCCTAAAAGAGGTCACATAATATGTTTTATCTTTGTCATTTTTGTCCACTTATCTTAATAACCTTTTATGCCACTTTTTGGTCATTCTAAGTGAAATATACAATTTTCCAAAAAATTACAAAATTGTCAAGAATTAATTTAATGTACCATATGTCAAGGAATGTTAGAGAATAGTTTTGAAACTAAAATGTGGTAGGTTTAATATTAAAATAAGAATATCAATGATAAAAAAGGATAATTTTAGGTAGTTGTATGAATCTTATGACCCAGATGGCATGTGTGAAAGCTTCAAAAAGGTGTGTTGAGATCTACAAAGGTCTTTTTCAAGCTTAAAAAGCTTTAACAAGTTCAAAATTAGTTTCTCTCTCCTATCACTCCCTTGGATAGGTCACAAAGGGTCAATAATTTTCTCTTGGTATGGATTGGAGAAGAAGAGCTATAGTGAGTGCACTTAGGGGATGTTAGTAGTCCTTATGACCTTCCATTTCATGATCATGGTTTCAATATTGATGGTATATATTTTATGAACAATCACTAAGATTTTTAACATGTACAAACTACCTATAAAACCTCAACATCTTGGTTTTATCATCTAATTGCACTTTGGGGATTGATATGCATGAACCAAATGGTGTATGTAGACTTGCATAACATTCTCACTCATATCATGTTGGATTCAATATTGTTGGCATGTGTGGACATGAAAAGATAATCAAAATCACTTTATTGTGCTAGGAGTAAATACCAATGATGGTCTGTAGAGTATTATTTTGATAGTTGTAGGTGAAGGTGTGAAGCGGAGGTTTAAAAAGTAACTTAAAATGAATACCCACATTGCAATTTATTTCTAAATCTTAATTGATCATGAAAGCTTCTAGTTTGAGTTCATGATAGACTAATATTCTCATTCTCATCTATAGGTAGAAGTGCACATTGAATATGTATGTCTCAAAAGTTGAAGTTGTCCATGGTTTGTGTGAGATCCAAGTTTAATGTTCTGAACTATAAGTCTCCATTACCTCCAAAACCCATGACATATTATACCCATTAAAGAAGACAACTAAATTTTATAAATAATAAGACCAAATCTTATAGTCAAACCTAGATGAAGACTTACAGGAATGAGAATACCACATAGGACTGAGACATTAATAAAGTTGAAAGAGAATCAAGAATGAGGATTTCTAGGTCTAATCATAAGATAGAGTTCATAACTACTTGTTGAAATGGTGAAACATATTCAGACCTTAATCTAGGATCAAACACTTGAGTTCAATGTTCATAGTTGAATAAAGTTGCTTAATGGGAATTTTTACCTTAACTTATTTGAAGGGCTTTTCTCTATATAATTTCATTCCAAGGTGAGGGTCTATGAGGTTTGTGTAAGCCTAAATGGCTTCATCCTTGAATCCTAGGCCCATAAGTCACATATGAGAAAAAAGAAGTTTATAGGTCATGGAATATTATGATGAGTGAAAATTCAACTTAGTCAAAATCCTAATTGAAACACTCAATGACTTAAAATTCCATTTGACCAAAATGAACAGTGGAACTTACAAGCAACTCTTAGTGCATTGATCATAAAGAATGGTTGCATGATCTCAAGGTAAAAATGAGTTCAACCAGGTTTTAGATGGTTATAGTGACTTGAAGATAAAATAAAAGTGGAAACATATTTCTCAAATATATATTACCATGTACAATAATCCATTATATTCCTAAATGAACACCTATAT
This sequence comes from Torreya grandis, assembly GCA_037957365.1. NCBI lineage: Eukaryota > Viridiplantae > Streptophyta > Pinopsida > Cupressales > Taxaceae > Torreya > Torreya grandis. Next base: position 1,007,193 of record JARHVA010003683.1, on the reverse strand, counting down.
TTTGAGTTGAAGACTGTAGACTAGCTCATGCCAATGAAGGATGTGGGTTTAGGAGTTTGATATATGTGTAAGATGAAATGGACACATTTAAACCACTATCATAATGATAATACAACATATACATTATATTATTAAAAACAAGAAATATATAAGGTTGAGCAAGCTTGTTTCTAACCTCTTACTCAGTCAACCCTACACACAGTCACAGACATAAAAGATAGTATTAAGGATTTGAAGTGTTAAGGCCTATTCAGATATGGTATAGCATTTAAAATTGATTTATAAGGTCATAATGACTTTATAAATACCTTCATATTCACCTTTATATCAAACTAATAGAGGAAGTTCTCTCTATTTTCTCTCAGACAGGAGGCACTCCAAAATCAAGACAACCTATAGACATAATACATGAATAGTGGAAAAGATGAATGAAATATTTTTATAATGAATTTATTATGTTTTATATAGTTTTATTAGATGTAAAAAAAGTTGATAATTACCTACAACCAATAGTAACATTAAGAGGTGGTCATATACTCAAATACACAGTCTATGCTTACTAGGCCTAGAAGCAGGCATGAGCCATCGAAATTCCAAACTTCATCTATATGACCATATAATACTTAAAATAAAATTTATATCCTTATTGGGAGAGTTTAGTATTTATAATATCCATAAATTTTTATAAAACAACTTGTAATTGGGAATTTTGGCCTAATTTTCTCTCAGGGATGTCTAGAGTACATAGTAAGAACTCGAGAAACATTTTAATTCACTCTTATCTATACAAAAAATTTGAATGGTGTGTCAATAAATTATGGGTAGTTTATTAATGTCCTATACTCAAACTCATTGGCATTGGTTTAAGGTTTAAGGGATTAACCTCTATGAATTATTATTAAGAAGCTAAAAGACCTAAAACCCTCACAAAACCCGTATAAGAGCTCGATGTGAAATATATGAATGGATATGCATCCATAATGGTAAATTTTCCTTGAAATTGATTTGAATATATTTATAAATATTCTAGGATCCTTGATACTTAGTTATTTTGTATTGTCACTTATACAAATGAATCAAATTCTATGTTTTTTATAAGATTTTAGTTGAATTTAAGGTGCATAAGGAAATAAGTGAATGAAAATAATTTTGGAATATGTTTATAGATGTAATATAACTCATAAAACCCCATTATCACCTTATTAATGAATAAAAACTCCTTTTCTAATCTAGTTGTTAAAGGTAGTCTTGGACAAAATAGTGAAAAACAAGGAGACTATCAAGTTGATTGTGAGAAGTGTTTTTTTGGTTTCATTAAAGTATATTTGATAGACCAAAGGAAAAAAAATGAATTAATTTGTGTAGAATATCTATGAAAAAAATATCCTTGAGAATATATAGGTCACCATAGTGATAAGTGTGAGTATTGAGGCCTAGAAGGCTAGTGAGTGAATGTAAGAAAGTAAGTGAAAATTGGTAAAAAGAAGGTTATCAGTTGAGGGATGTATACTGACTTCACCAATATTATTTCCATCCTCTCATGTTAGGGTACATGTGTCAACAAATTCCATGGAAGTATTGAACTATTAAGTGGATTCAGCTTCAATAAGGGTAATTTCAAGAAAGATAATGGAGTGTCCCTTTGACAACTTCAAGGAGATGTCATGTTTGTTAGTGACACTATTCAAAGAATCTTCATGACCTATTTCATAACTCCTCTTACATTGAAATTGGTTTATAATGATTTGACACTTTTAATGGTCACTTTTAATGTCACTATTTCTCTCTCCTATCCTAAAGATCTATATATTGAAGCCATTTTGGCATTATAAACAATCCATAGTTGGTATAATGAAGCTTTGCTAGTTTGACATATTATTTTGCATTTGAATAAAGTTCTAAAGTTGACTCAGTCTCTGTAATTCTTTCATAATTATTTAAATTATTCCATTTCGATGACAAGTGATGAATGTTTTCTCCTTACTTCCATTCTTCTCTTGTATGCATTATGTGAGTAGCATATCTTATAACAAGTCTCATGAAGTGTATATGTTTGTTATGTGTATTTTTAAGTGTGAAGGAGATTAGAAGTGTTTGATATTATACATCCTATTCACCCACATCTATATATCCATATCAATCTACTTCCATGTAGAAACACTTACGCTAGAAGAACCTTGAGTTGAGATCAGTTTTAGTAGTCCACCATCTTAATGCAAATGAAAGTATGTTTATGGAGATATATTTTGTGTATCACCTCCATTAGTGTAGGTTTATTTTATGTTTCCTTATTACATGTTCACCACTAATAGTTATTATTATAGTATAGGATATGAGCCTAAAATATAGATAAAGGGAGATAGTCAATAATCTAGAGATCTATCTCTTGTAACAAATTATCTATATATAGGGATAGTTCTATGTTATCCCAAATTTTAAAAGGTATCTTTGACTTATCTAGGGTGAAAATTTGGATATAACTATTTTGTCATGCCCAATGAGACTTGAAGTTCAATAAGGTTGTTAAATGTGGACGATGGTCTTGACAATAAGGAAGCTATAAGAGTCCACTTCCTGTAGTATTATGTAACTCTAACAATTGACTCTTGGTGGCATAATAGTGAAATATTCCATGCCTAAGGTAAAAACAATGTATATTAGTAAGGGAATTGTTTTTTTATTCCAAGATCTTTTTCATTATTCATATAAAGCAAATAAATTTTCTAACACTCATCATTACCCAAAGAGATCCTATCTTGCTCACAAACCTTTAAGAAAGTTTTTGATTGGAAAATGCTTCCAAAGTCCTAAAGATAAATGGAAATAACCTACCTTTTGTTTCCTTAACTGGATATATTCCTCTAATACTTTCCCATTATGAAGAAATTAAAATATCTACCCTCAAAAGTGTTCCCTCATATACTAGTGAGATTGTCATTACCCCTATCAAACATATTAGAAACATTGCTAACTTTTGAAATATACATCACATCATTTAAGAGAACATAGAAATTAGGTTTTTGGATATATATTTAAAAGATAAATCTCTTTAGTGGTATGGTAAATTTTCCAATGAATCTATCACCACATGGGATGAATTGGGAAATGCTTTGAGGAGAAGATTTGAAGACAAGAGTGATAACTTTTCATTAGCTAAGTACCTAAAAATCATAATGAAATCACCTCAATAATTTATCCAAGAATTCAACACAAGGTTTCAAAATAAATGGGATAGAATCCCAATATTGGTAAGACCTACTGCTCATCATGTTTTCCTTTATTATCTGAAGTATTTTGATAGTGACATTTCTATGATGATATAATCTATGGGAGGGATCACATTTATTAATGAATATGAAGTGGCCATCAAGGATATTAATTATTTTATTAAATATTTTAATATTATCCCAAGGAGCCATATTCATATATTTCCTAATTTTCAAACCCATACTCCTATTGTTGCTCTCATCCCTACACCAAAACATAAGCTTACTGCCACTAGTCAGTCAATTCATCCTAATGAGGAAGAAAGAATGAGGGATCTTGAGAAAGAGATATTAGGTCTCAAAAGGATAATAAAATATCATAAATTGATGCCTTTTCAAATACAATACCAACATAATCAGTCCTACCCTAACTATCAAGGCAATAGACCACCCTTTCAATGTCATCCTCAAGGTTAAGGGCAACTAGTTCAAGAAAATTTATACAATGGTTATAATCCCAATACTCCCTCCACTTCAAGAGAATTATTTTATAGTATAAATAACCTTTCCCAATATAATTATTTTCAGCCTTCATGGGATATGTAGAATAAAATTTGAGCTCTATAGATTAAATCTAACTAATTTAAACCACTCAAATCTCAAACCACTAAGTAAAGTCTAAAGTCATTAAAACTAAGTTAAATTAGATGAAAAATATATTAAACCATAAAATTAAGTCCTAAATTTAAATTATTTAAACCAAGATCAAAAAAAGTGAAACTAAAGAGATTAGGATGATTGATTACCTTGACTCAAATTGTGGACATTATGATGGCATGATGAGAATGCTTGATGATTGATTCAATGAAGGATTGGATTGACATGGATTGGTTATGATTTTATTATATGTCATTACATGGAGGAGAGGAGTTGTTTAAATAGAGGAAGGATATAAATATCAATGGTGGATATTCAAACGTGTTTTGGGCATATCAGTAGATGAGGATTATCTAAGGAATTTAAAATTCCTTAGAAGCCTTTAGATTTAGAGGTTTCTAGAGAGGAGGGTAGGAATAGGGAAGGTTATATATTTTGAGGGTTATTAAATACTTATTAGGAGTTAATAGTGATTATGGGGAGGATTAGATATGTATTTAGGGGATTATAGATAATTTAGGGGTGTAGGGGAGCCTAGGGATAGGCTAGTAGGTGGGTAGGGGAACCATGGGCATTTAAAATTCTTAAATAATAGATAAGTGGGGATTAGGATAGGATAATGAGGATTTAGGATAAATTAATTGATTAGTGAGATATACTAAGGTTAGTAAAATTTAGTAATATTTAAGGGGATGTTATATAATTAATTTGGAAGGGGGGATAGATTAACACGATAATTAAAATAAATGGGATGAGTAGTATTAGCATTGACTAATAGTAATATTAGTGATGATAATGTAGGTGAGTGAATTTAGGTGCATGAATTTTTCTACTCTTTGAAATGGAATTGGAAGTGAAGAAAATAAGTATTAATGGTGTTTTAAATAAAACCCATGTCATGGATGAATTTTAGTATATGATGTTAGGGGATATGATGCCCCCTCGAGGGGACACGTGGGGAAGAATGAGATGGATAACCACTCCTAAGAATAAATGATGGATGGGATGAGATGGATAGACAAGGGGATGTGATGCTATATGTGAGATAGATGATGAAGTAGAATTTGATTTGATTAATGACCTATATATTGATGATTCCCCTAGCAAGGACACATGCATAAGGAGTAGAGATGATGGGTGCCATGGTTGTCAACACATTTGAAGGTGGAATCAACCATGACATGATGATGATAAGATTAAAACGCCACAATATTTAGACATATACAAAGTAAGGATGCATGTAATGGAGATATATAGGCTAAGATAATACGATAATTTGATAAGATTAACGATGGGTGTAGCTCAAATCTAAATTGATCAATATGATGTATGTGATGATAGAGGAGAAATTATATGATTGAGTGACTAAAGGGTAGGACTACATTGCATCAAATAAATGAACCACAATGCAATTAAATTATGATGCCCCTATAAATGACACATGAAAGGGATTAATAGAGGAAATAGTAGCCTATCTATCCTCAGTCATCAAAAAGTGGCCAAGTGTTGCCTATATAGTTTGGAAAGACCTCAGACTGATGTAGTTTTGACTTAGGGATAAATGATAATTGATGGAATGGAAGAAGAAGAATAAGATGATGATGATGATATTAAATGATATGACTTAAAAAGATGAGATGAGGATAAAATATTTGATGTTAGTCAAATGGATTAAGAGGATTAGATTAATAAGGATGATTATCTAATTAGATAAATTATGAGGGTGTAGATGATCAAGCCATCATAATTTTCATAAGTCTCATCATAGTCTAAGCAATCCATTAAATATGGCACTTGAAAGTATGCCACATGATATAAACATGACCAAGAGGATATTCTGCCAAAGTGTATGGGCAAGTATCAAACTCTACATCCTTTATAGAACTTTTAGTGTCCCCATAGCATCCTTGTTCATCACCTAATAGACAAAAATACATGATGCAAACAAAATATAATACAAACAAGATATATACATGATAAAATATATGTAGATAAGATAAATAGAACAAATAAGTAACACATGAATATCTACATGTAGTGTCCCAATGTCTTGTCTAATAATGGGATGAGTGACTAAGTGATGGGTTGGATGATCATGATGTGATTGTGGACTTAGGATGGACTTGAATTTGGAAAGGGTGATCATGATTAGGAGTAGGCTAAGATGTTGCCCCTAAGTGAGGATATAAGGATGGAGGATGTGATAAGGTCTTTAAATACTGATTTGGTCTTGAATTCAAATCAAAAAGTAGCTAAGGAAGGAGATTTATAAAATTTATGACCAAGGATTACCAATAGAATAGGCCTCGTAAGAGTCTAATATAGCAATAAGAGTAGATAATGATGGGATCAAATACCTTTCATACTAGAAAAAGAGTGACTAGATGGGTGATAAGTATGAAACAGAAATGATAATAAAAGTGATGGGATTAGGTAACTTCCACACTAGTAAAAAGGTGATGTGATGGGTGATAAGTGTGAAGATAAAATGATAGAGAAGTGATGGGTGTTAGACTAGAGTCTTGATAATGATATGTATGTCAATAATACCTAGTCAAGAGGAAGAGATTAAAGAGATGGATAGATGGGTGACCACTCTAATTTGGTTCTAAGGCTAAATGTGGTATCCAAATATGGGAAGATATTAAATGGATGGAGATGTATGTGACTAGGGGATTGGGCATAAGACAAGACATAATGGAGTATTTTGGGTTGTTGAATATTTTCTAATTTTTAGGGTTTTTAGAATATTTCACTTTTTAGGGATTTTGGGATATGCATATGTACACTATACAAATGGGGTTACTATCAAATGGAATACCAATCCTAATAACTAGGATGAGAATGGATGGAATGATAGATGATGCTAATAAAATGATGAGGGGATGTGGACCAAGGAAGATTGGATTAGGGATTGCCAATGACCACATCATGAAGGATCCAAATGTTTAGTTTCTTGAGTTTTCATTGGAGGATATGCCAATATGATTTTAGAATAATTATCAAGACACCTTCCTCATCCTTATGAATGTTAAGACAAGAAAGAATAAGAGATAAGATACATGATATGATGGAAGACAATGGGTGAGATATGGAAGGATTTTTCCCCCAAGTGTTGAGGTAGCATGTGGAGAATAGATTATTTTACCATGACACCAAAAATTGGTTTTCATCATGGTACTTTCCCAAGGAACCAAAATACTAGTTTTCACCATTAGATGAATGATTTTTATTTTATTTTTTGCTTTGTTGAATTTTTGAATTTTTTAGGCATCTTTATTTATTAGATAAGGGAAAGATGCAAGATGTTGGCATCATTATGATCTTCAACCAATACCTATTTTAGAGATATGTGATATTAGGATCATGTCTCAATGGCCTTTATTGATTCTTGATTTAGCAACCTCTAAATGTTTTGACCAGGTGTCTTTGTTACCCCTATGAGGGACAATACTACCCAAGGATTGGAGATATGGTAAGATGGGAGGATGTCATGATTGTGATGATGGGATATAGGATGGGAAGGAGGGATGTGATAATGAATAATATGATGGGATGGGGAGCTAAAATGGTTAAATAATTGCATACACCATTAAATATGGTGGAGGGGATTATTTAGATTGGTGCCATGAGAGTAAGGGATTCAAGAACTTTTGATTTACTGATTCTTTGACCCAAGCATTAAGAGGATGATCAGCCCTGTGATTATTATTTTTGACTTTCTTTTGAATTTTTGATTGGATTTGACTTTGATTGCCCCATGGTGCCACATTTTATGTTTCACCAAGGATAATTTATTTTTGACTTGATATATAATGATTATTTTGACTTTGATGGTCCCCTAGTGCCTGATATTGGGCTTCACTAGGGGAAGACAATTTTAGATTAGGCTGAGGATTTATCTTTGCTTGATTTTGAATGATAGGATCAAAGATGATTTGATGATGACTTATGATTTTTAGATGATGGCCTTGGATCTTTATATTTATAGCACATGATATGGAATAAAGAGGGGAATCTAATGATACATATTCCTGTTCATTCCCTTCATGGGGTGGTATATAGGGATTAGGGAGGTGAGGTGGATGATTAATGTTGGGTGATGGATTAAGGGTATAATGGGCTACATAGTCCTCATAAAGCTCATTAGTATCCTTAGCCTAAACATTGGATAAAGTGTCCTCAATAATCTTTAAAGGATCACTAATACAATTATGTAAGTTAAGATTAGCTCCATTCTAAAAATTAGATAAAGAATTTAATAACTCAGTTATGATGTCATCATCCTATTGGGATCCAAAGATATGCCTAGTGATGTAATAGAGGTACCTATATTATAGGTACCCTAAAAAATATAGGAATTATCAACATTTATTGTAATATTGATGAGGGATGATGTAGATGCTAGTGATACACATGATCCTTATAGTGGCTTTGATGTTGACTTTGGTATACATGATGTTATACTACTAGTAGGAGTGTAATTATCCATGAATAACCTCTCAACATGGGGTATGTGATTTTATTAGTGAGAGGGAGATGATGAATGAATGATGGAATAAGTAAAGAGAGGGCCATGGAAGGATTCATGAGATATACGGGAATATGCATATGGGAAATGGACTTATGGTTGATGGAGGATTGGTCAATGATAGGGGGTTATGGAAGAGGGATAGGATGTCTTGACCTTGGCTTGGAAGGGGAAGGGCTTAATCATGATCAAGAATGGAATCTTGGAATTCATTTTCTTATTCACCTAAGTATTTTAATTCATTTGATTCATCCTCGATTACTATGTCACCACTATTGATGAGGTCTTAGACATAGTCTTACAAGTTTTGACATCATTTAATGGAATGCCCCTAGGTTAGATGATATTTATAATATTGGTTACCTTTATACCAAGAGGGATTAGGCTTATTAGGATCAAGATGGTGAATGGGTGGATAGACCATCATGTTAACGGTGACTAGTTATTTGAAAAGGGCTTCTGAGGACATAGGAAGGGGAGTATAAGGGCCCACTTCACTTTGTGACCTAGATGTGGAAGCATTAGACTTTTGATTAGGTGGTTGTTGATATGACTGGGTGGATTAATTGGTATTAGGAAAGGTGGTCAAGATTTGATTCCTTTTGTTATTATGGGAGTGGGAAGTTGATGGTTTACAACTAGTGAATGGAGGATTGGTATAGGGCTCACATGAAGGGCTTTGGATTGGGGGTGCAATGAGTTGAAGGGTATCAATACCTTAAGGAAGTGGAACACCTATCATAATAAACCTAAAGAGGATTTGATCTTTATGGGAAGATATATATTTGTCTATGAATGTGGGGTCTATCTCCATGGTGATGGATGATAAATTTTGGATGATAAAATGTAGGCTAAGGATTAGGGATGGTTCCTTGAATAAAGTGGGTCCACTGATCAAGTTATTATTGATAATTGATGATGATGATGATGATAATGATGATGATGATGATGATGATGATGTGGTGGTGGTGGTGGACTAAATGTGATTAGGATGATATAGGACTAAGGTTAGATTTTATATGGATAATTAAATAGGTACTAACATCCTATCAATCATGCCTACTTGTCAATCTATCAAAAGGATTGAGGATTATGATGGGTTCCTAGATTCAAAATAGCAAGATGAAAATATGATGGGTGTTAGTTATGACTAGATTGATGATTATGGGTTTTCTATATTGATATTGACAAAGTGATAAGATGATAACAATATATGGACTAGATATGATACATGATCAAGTGATAAGTGATAGTTTGACTAGGATGATAAGATGATATGGGTAAGATAAAAGGACTAGCTCAAGCCTTGGAATAATTTTCTCAAGATGGGATGGGATAGGATTAGGTGATGAAGGTGATAAGATAAGGTGGTCATCCATCTCATTCTTCTTATGCCAATGAGTCCTTCAATCAAGATTTCATGGAAAATTTGGGAACAATGCCAACCATGAATCAAGATGAGGTACCCAATAGAGGAGAGAACAATGGAAAGAGTACTCAAGTGGGATATAATATAGATAATTGGTAGAAAGATGATTCATTAGATATTAACTACTAATGGAATTCAATCAAATATTCATGTCCTATAGTTGCAAACATAAAGATAAAGAGGAAGGTAATTGAATAGGTTCAAGGGGGTCATAATGGTGCATCAATGAGTGGTAAAACATCCCAAATGGTAGGTATGTATAATTTATTTCTAAGTACACAAATATATCAGATAATTTATAACTATAAAAGTGCCTTCATATCTCAAAATTCTCAAGGCATAGGCAATATTATTCTCACTAGTGGACAAGCTAAGGTTAGTGGATATTTCAATAACATTTTAGAGTAGATGAAGAAGAAACATGTGAATTCATCAATGTGTTATACATTATCAATACTTGGATAACCATACCTACTCCAAGAAGAGTTATCTAAACTTAGCTTAGCAACCAAGAAACCTAGTGGGAATGAGGTAGCCTTGACAAACACATTGAAGCCTAGTGAACGATAGTCAAACAAATTTGAGAAAGAAGGCAAACCTCATTCATTATATATCTCCATCATCATTGGAGATGCCTTGGTCCACAAATTTTTGATTTATAGTGGATAAAGTACCTATGTCATGCCTAAACAAGTAGATGATAAGTTGAACTTGAAGTATGAGCCTCATTATAAAGGAGTGTTATAATTGGATGGGTCAATTGCAAAGATAATTAGCATAATAAAAGGTTTATAACTTGTTCTTCATGATTATCCTAATTTCACCATTTATCAAGATGTTGTGGTTGTAGATGTGCCACCTCATTTTTCACTTTTTTATCAAGAGATTTCACTGCTAAGATTGGAGGATATCTGACTTTAGATTGGTATTACATGACATTTAAGACTAGGTATGGTTTTAAGGTGTCAATAAAATCTAAAAATCTATCTATTTTTAATGTATATCCATATTTTCCTTATACATCTAACATGAATTTAAATATTAATGATGAAGAACATCACCCTAGTGATCAAGAACCTCTAACACTTATCGATGGTATAGATGACTTGTACTTTGATGAATGGGGAGATGAGTAGTATGGATTTAAACAAATTGGTCTTGGTAAATGCATCCTCCATGAATAATATGATATATTTATTTAATAAGTTTTAGATAATAATATATAACAAGTTTCATGGACTAACTACCTTTTTCATAGAGATGATAATGTTAGTATCCAAGCTGTGACAAAGTATGACAGTCCTAGTGAACAATTAGTTTTTCTTTGCAAATAAGAGAACACTCATGAGCATAAAACTCAAGGGTAAGTATATGATATGTGTAAAAAATTCAATTCCATAGTGTAGGAGTTTGAGGATATAAATAGGTTTGAAAATCTTCAAAATAAATATAGACCTGATGATGAGGTCAATCATGATCCATATGAACATAAGGAAGAGTTTGGGGTCTCCATCACAAAGAAAATAACTCTAATAGACCATGAAGTGTTTGATGAACAACAATATAGACTTGATGACTCCCAATAGTATACATATCATATTCAAATTCATTTAAAATTGAGAAGGTTTTGATGATTCCTAATGATTAGACTGAGTAGTGATAAGTGCACATGATAGAGTTCAAACAAGATACAAAGTGAAATAAAACTCTAAGAGGGATATATGGAATGTTTATGAGAGCTCCAAGTGATACAATTGTACTTAATATAGGATCCAACAATGGTAAGTCATTTATCTATCTCCATAAGAAAATATTCATTGATAAACATGTATCATATGATGGTTTATTTTCATAGAACAATAGTGATTCTAGGATAAATGGGGTCAACCCCAATTGAATAAATGAAAATTTGTCTTTCACCTCAAGTGTTTTGATGTATTTTACATATTAGGATAGTTGTGTGTTTTCCTTTGAGTTATTTCTGTGTTATCCCTAAGTTTTTGAGATCACAAGTGTGTGTCTTGGTGTTGTATTTTATCTGTTTGTTTCTTTATTGTGTGTGGTGTGAGTTTGAGGTATTTTTAGAGCCATATTAGTGTCAATTATAGTATATGTGTGACTCCATTGGCCAAGGATAGGAGAATATAAATGGTCCTTAGTATAGTAGGCATGTTACCCCTTATAAATCACCAAAATATTGATCAAATTTCACCCTAGGTCAAATTAGGTCAACCCCTACATATTCAAACTTTTCATAGGGCCAGTCTAGGTTTGAAATGTTCACCATGGTCCTAAATGAGGTCACATAATATGTTTTATCTTTGTCATTTATATCCACTTTTCTTAATAACCTTTTATGCCTCATTTTCATCATTATAAGTGAAATGTATAATTTTCCAAAAAATAACTTCAATAAGTGATCTAACATACCGTAGGTTAGGGGATGTTAGAGAATAGTTTTGAAATTGAATGTGGTAGTTTCAATGTTAAAACAAGAAGATAAACCACAAAAAGGATAGTTTTAGGTAGTTGTATAGACTATAGACCCATATCACACATTTGAAAGATTTATGAAGTTGTTTTGATATCCCCATAGGTCTTTTATAGGCTCAGGAAGCTTCAATAGGTTTAAAATTGATAAAAATTGGTTTTTCTCTCCTATCATTCCCTTGGACAGGTCAAAAAGGGTCAATAGTTTTCTCTTGAGAAGAAAAGTTGGAGTGAGTGAACTTGGGGGATGTTAGTGGCCCTTATGACCTTACATTTCATGATCATGGTTTCAAAATTTATGGTATGTACTGTATGAACAATCACTAATATTATTAACACCTCTAAACTACCTATACAACCCCAACATCTTTATTTTCTCATCTAATTTCACTTTGGGGATTGATTTGTATGAACCAAATGGTGTATGTAGACTTGTATAGAATTCTCACCCATTTCATGTTAGATTTAATATGGTTATAATGTGTGGACATGAAAATATAAACATAATAACTCTTTTGTGCTAGGATTAAATACCAATCATGGTCTGTAGAGTAGTGTTTTAATAGTTACATGTGAAGATATGAAGTGGAGGTTTAAAAATAAATTTGAAATGTATACCCACATTACAAAGTATTTTATAAATCTTAGTTGATAATGTAGGCATCTATTTTGAGTTCATGATAGACATACATTCTCACTGTCATCTATTGGCAAAAGTGTATGTTGAATATGTATGTCTCAGAAGTTAGAGGTGTCTATGGTTTGTGTGAGAGCCAAGTTACATGTTCTGAGATATAAGTATCCATTACCTAAAAAACCCATGAAATATTTTACCCATTCAAGAAGAGGGCTAATTTTTCCAAATAATAAGACCAATTCTTATAGTTAAACCTAGATGGATACTTATAAGAATGAGAATACCACATAGGCTTGAGACATTGAGAGAGTTGAAAGAGACTCAAGAATGAGGATTTATGAGTCTAATCACAACATATAGTTCATATTTACTTGTTGAAATGGTGAAACATCTTCAAACCTTAATCTAGGATCAAACAATTGATTTCAATTTTAACATTTGAATAAAGTTACTTAATGGGAAGCTTTACCTTAACTTCTCTGAAGAATTATTCTGCTCTATACCATTTCATTCCAAGGTGAGGGTCTATGAGGTCTATGTAAACCTAAATTGATTCATCCTTGAAAACTAAGCATATAGGTCACATATGAGCACAAAAGAAAGTTTCTAGGTCAAGGAAGATAATGGTGAGTGAGATTTAAACTTGGTAAAAATCTTGATTGAAACATTCAATGACTTATAATGTCATTTCACCAAAATGAATAGTGTAACTTACAAATAACTCCTAGTGCATTGATGGTAAAGAATGGTTGCATGATCTCAAGGTAGAAATGAGTTAAAATAGGTTTTATATGATTCTAGTGACTTGAAGAGAAGCCAAAATTGGAAACACGGTGCTCAAATACATATCGCCACCTATAGGAATCCCTCTTATTCCTAAATGAACACCTATAGTTTGAGTTGAAGACTGCAGACTAGCTCATGCCAATGAAGGATGTAGGTTTGGGAGTTTGATATAAGTGTAAGCTAAAATGGTTGAATTTAAACCAATATTATAGTGATAATTCAAAATTTTCATGAGATTATTATAAGTGAGAAATAGATAAGGTTGAGCAAACTAGTTTCTAACCTCATACTCAGTCAACCTTGCACACAGTCACAGTCATAAAAGCTAGTCTTAAGGATTTGAGGTGTTAATGCCTCTTCAGGTGTGAAATATCCATGAAACTTGATGTAGAAGTTCATAATGACTTGATAAATACATCCATAGTCACCTTCAAATAAAAATAATAGAGGAAGTGCTCTTTGTTTTGTCTCAAATAGGAAGCACTCCATAATCAAGGCAACCTATAGACATAGTACATAGATAGTGAAAAGGATGAATGGAAGAGTTTTATAATGATAATATTATGTTATATATAATTTAATTTGATGTAAAAAAATGTTGAGAAGACCTAAATATACTAGGAACATTTAGAAGTGGTCATATTCAAATACATAGTCTATGCCTACTAGGCCTAAAACTAAGCAGGAACCATCAAGCTTCCAAAAATCATCCATGTGAATATATAATCCTTAAAATAAACTTAAAATCCTTCATTGGAAAGTCAATGATTGATAATACCCATTAGTTTGTATAAAATAACTCATAATTGGGCATTTTGGCCTTGTTTTCTCTCAAGAGTATCTAGAGCACATAGTAAGAACTTGAGAAGCATTTTCATTCACTATTATCTATACAAACAATGTGCATGGTATCTCAATCACTTTTTTGTAGTTTAATATCGCCCTATAATCAAACTTAGTGACATTAGTTTAAGGGTTAAGGGCTTAGCCTTTATTAATCATTGTTAAGAAGCTCAATGACCTAAAACCCTTATAAGATCTTGATGTGAAATATATGAAGGGATATGCTATTATAAGTAGTAAATTTTCATTAAAAGTGATTTTAATCTAATTATGATTTTCCTATGCTCCCTAACACTTAGTTATTTTGTACTATCACTTATATAGATGAATCAAATTCTCTATTGTCTATAATATTTGAGTTGAATTGAAGGTAAAAAAGGGAATAAGTGAATGAAAAACATTATGTAATATGTTTAGAGATATATAAATCCTAAAAACTCATTCTCACCTTAGTCATGCATAAAAATACCTCTGCTAATCTAGTTATTGTAGGCAGTCTTGGACAGAACAATGAGAAACAAGGAGACTATCAAGTTCATTATGAAAAGTGTGTTTTTAAGTTTAATTGAAGTTTATTTGATATAAAAAATGACAAATAAGATATTAATATTTTTCCCACATCTATAAAATGAATATCCTTGAGCATCTAGAGGTCACCCTAGTGATAAGTGTGAGAATTGAGGCTTAGAAGGCTAGTGAGTAACTGTAAGAAAGTAAGTGGCAATTGGAAAAGAGAAGGTCATTAGTTGAGGGGTATTTAAGGACTTCACCAAGCGTGTTTCCATCCTCCTAGGTTAGGGTACATGTGTCAACAACTTCCGAGGTAGTTATATACTTTTAAGTGGAGTCATCTTCAAGAAAAAATACAATGGAGTGTCCCTTCGCCAACTTCAAAGAGATGTCACGTTTGTGATTGAAACTTGTTTAAGTAAGATTCATGACCTATTTATTAACTCCTCTTTCATTTTAATTAGTTTCCAAATATTTTACACTTGGCATAGTGACTTTAAATGTCACTCTTTCTCTCTCCTCTCATATGCTCTATATATTGAAGCCATTTTGGCATTATAAACAATCCACAATTGGTATGTTGAATCCCTACTAGTTTGACATCATTTTTTGCCTTTGAATAAAAAATTTAATTTTATTTAGTCTCTACAATTATTGATTAATTATTTAAATTAGTCCATTTGGATGACAAGTGATGAATGTTTTCTCCTTGCTTCCATTCTACTCTTGTATGCATTATGTGAGTAGCATTTATTCTAATAGGTCTCATGAAGTGTATATGTTTGTTAGGTGTATTTTTAAGTGTGAAGGAGATTATCAATCTCTAATATTATACCTCCTATTCAACCACCTCTAGATATGCATAATAACCTGCCTTTATGTAGAAACACTTATACTAGAAGAACCTTAAGTTGAGACCAGTTTTAGCAATCTACCTTCTTAATGCAAATGCAAGTATGTTTGTGGAGATATATTTGGTGTATCACCTCCATTAGTGTATGTTAATATTTTTTCATTCTTCCCTTTTCACCCCCAATCATGATTATTCTAGTGTAGTGTGTGAGCCTAAAAGATAGATCAAGGGAGCTAGCCCATAATCTAGAGATCTATCTCTTGTAGCAGCTTGTCTATATGCATAAATAGTTCCATGTTATCCCAAATTTGAGAAGGTCTCTTTGACTTATCTAGGGTGAAATTTTTTTCTATAATATATACCACTAGATAAAGTGTGTACTCATATCAAATTCCTAAAACTATGACTACTTTATTATAGTGTATATGATGAACAAAATCAAACCATCAATTAAAACTTAGGCAATAATGATCACCCATAATTTTATAGATTCTCCCAAGGTAAATACATTTTATTTATTGATACTACTACTTTAATAAATTTTCAACCTATGTAATTTATTTATTAAGGTGATAGTACTATCTATGCAACATTAGTATCTTTCAAGGGTTGAGGTGATAAATAATTGCATATAGGAAAACATAATCTATTATAAAAAAGTAACACACTTAAATAAATGAAATAAATAACTTGCATGGAAATTAAAAAATAGGAAATTAAATATAAGGCTATAAATAAACTACTATGTTTTCATAAAATAAATCTTCAATTTTATATCTTATGATTTCTTACTTGTTATTAGCTAAATTATGCCATGTTTTTTTGTCTATTTAAATAGAAAGGGCAATTTATTTTTTATATATTTAATTTATAACAAAAAATATAAAATAATTTATGGATGTTATCATAATTTAGTAAAAATAATATTCACATTACTGTGAGAGAGTTATAAATAACAATTAGAAAACAACCGAAAGTAGGATGCGGGAAGAGAATAATTTGTTCCATAGATATAATAGTTTTGAAGACACATTATAATTGATAAGTAATTTTTATAAGGCATTATAATAGTGAATTTTAATTTTCCTTCGTACACCTCATACCATTGATAAATATTGATTCAAATTGTCAACTAGTCATCACAGTCACAACAACGTGTTAATAGTAGGTGTTATGTGTTAGCTTCCAATTGATATAAGTAACTTTATTGTTACATAAATTGATAAAAGTTGGATACATATTTTTTATATGTTATATTACTTATTTTATATGGGTTATCGTACCAATTTTTTATCTTTTAGATTACCTAGTTGTTAAGGATAAGTTTGTGAATGATTTAGATGTGGTGTCTAGTTGTTGTGGGTACCTAATCTACTTCATGGTTTTTCCTTATGATATGCATGTAATGGATTAATAATAAATAAAAAATATTAATGATGATAAATGATACAATATTTTTCATAAAATAAAGAGTTTTAACGTAAAATACAATACATATATATTTTTCATATATATATATATATATATATATATATATATATATATATATATATATATATATATATATATATATATATATATATATATATATATATATATATATATACGTATGTATGTATGTATGCATATGTATATATATACAACATGTTTATTTAGTATTATATCATAGAAAGGGATATAAAAAGGCAAATTTAATATGCTTATGGGATGATGAAAAGGGATCAACAAAGGGATTTTATAATTTAATTAAATATTAATCTATTATCTCATTTCACCCCCCAAATTAACTATTTTATCATATTAAATCAACTTAAATCTCATCATGTATTTGACACATATCTCACAAAATTTAAAGGATTCAAATGAAACCTCTCCTTGCCTCAAGTAAAATCCCTAATTATTTTCAAAATTTTGCATTCTCCTAGTTTTTTTAGATTCATATTATTGTTCCTCCCCTATTCAATTAGGAATAGGTAACCATAATGGATGAGGATGGAATTTTATAGCCAACTAGTGAGTCGTTTACCTCATTGATACATCAATATACTTACATACTTTTCAAAGTGTTGATTTGATGTTATACCTAGGGACAGGTTATTTTATTCACAACTCAGGAATTAATTAATCCCATCTTGTTATTCAATAAACAAGATATGCTCTACCAATTTTCTCCAAGTATGTCAAATAATAATTTTGGGCTTGATATTAATTTCTTGTAAAATGCATGGCCACATTCAATTTTGACATTAGTATGATTAAATTTTATGATATATCTTATGGTCTAGTGGATTCTCTCATTGTTATTAACTTAGAATCCTTCTCTTTTTCATTATATTCAAAAATATCCTTACTATTGTACGTGGTCATTCCTGTCTTAATTTTCATTGATGTCAAAGAGTGCATGTGGTACTATTGCATGAATGACAAAGTGATTAGATAGATAGCTTGGATAGATATGGTACATATACAAGTCTATAAGGATAAATAATAGGTTTTGAGGAATCCAAAAATGTCTTTGAGGATCTCTAGTTTGTTTTTTGATCATTAAGAATGAGCAAAATACATCTTCTAGCTTAAGAGAAACCAAATCATCACTACATGTCATGTAGACATGAAAGATCCAGAAAGTTTGAGAATTTATTTTAGGTACACAAAAATTTAATTTTGGTAAAATTATTACATGGAGATGTTTTCTATATTTCCAAGAAGTTACCCTAAAAATTTTGAGTCTTAAAGTGTTACCTAGCTCAAGTTATAAAGCTTCAAAGTTGCTCTAGTAGACTATGATGGGTCAGAGACTGTCAAGTTTAACCATGTCAAATACTGAGGTCATTGGTATAGAAGATCCACCATTTATCACATAATCATACATATTGATATTTATGGTTCATATTAAGCCAACATGTCAAAGGTTGCATGTGCAGATGACAAGTGTCACAAGCTCGCTAGTTTGATAGAAGATCAATGGTGAGTGGAGGTTCATACTAACAAAGATCAAGGGTATGGGATAATTTAAAGAGACAATAATGCACATGAGACTAAAAAGTGGCACAAGTACAAGGGAATATTAGTAAAGTTATCAAAAGGCATGCGAGGGTGTCAAGTATTGTAATCATGGGAATTTTGATCAAGATCTAATGGTGAGCACTACAAGATAAAGACCTAGTTAATCTATAGAGATTTATGGTGCATATTTGTTCAATATTACAAGTGTGCACAAGATTATTTAAACATGTTCAAGGTTTAAAGTTTGTATAATGGAGTAATGTGAGTTAAATTTTGAGCTACTTCTCAAGAATATTGATGGTGCGAGTTAAGTGAGTTGAGCAAAGAGCACGAGATGTGTTCTAAGTGATTGAGTTTTAACTATAACCATTTGGATTTAAATATTTTAATTTAATGAAGGAAATGCTAGTTCTTGATTTTTGAGCCATAAATTTTGATTTATGCATAATTTGATGTTACAATTGTTGACTAATTTTGAATTTTAGGTCGAAATAGGGTACCCCTAGTGAAAATTTTCCTTTTTAGTTATATGAGAGGGTATAATATATTTTTATAAGGTTTTTTATAGTTCATTTCATGACTTTCAAGGTTATTATAACTTTGGTCACTCATTTCATTAGCCTATCATGTCATTTAGGGTCATTTCAAGGGTCTAAATGGTGTATTTAATGATTTGTACAGGTTTATTGGGATTTTTTCAATTTAAAAAATCTTATTTCATGCCCCATGTGTCCTTATAAGTCTTAGTAATCTGACATAACTAAATAAATTTTAGGTTGTTAAGAAAAAAGGAAGTTTCTTAGCCAAAGAGAGGCAAAAGGACACTTGTACAATTCCTTGGGAAGTGTGCCACTTGTAAAAATGTGGTGGTGTGACTCTGCACCTTACCACAATTCATATCCACCTTTTTATTTCATATATATCATATAAAATTTCATCTGCAACTCATTTATCTTCTTTCTCCATTGGGAAGCCAAGGAAGGGAAAGTTTAAGCACTCACCATGAGAGCTATAGTTGTATTTGAACTATATTATTCTACTAGTGGATATAAATATAAGTAAACTTCACATCCATAGTAATAAATCTCAATTTGGTGACTTCTCCTTCATGAACAATGGTTAACACTCTAGACAACTTTTTATGCCTATTTAACCATGAGAGGGTCTTTTTTTGAATCTATTTCAACTTATCTTATTTTTTATTGATGGAATGGTTTGTTTTAAGAGATTACACATGTTTTTAAATACATTTCCATGATTATTCTAGTGTTATAAACTTAAAATACTTGTAAAATCCTCCTTTAGGCTTGTGCATGCTTGTAAATGGCTTAGTTTACATTGATGGTCATCTTAGTTGATTTATGAGTGGTTTCTCCACATTCAAAAAGGTGTTTTCTTGTTTTTTTATGATTCTTCAGGTATTTTTGGTGTTTAAATGGTTTAAAAGTGTTTTGTGGTGCTTAGAAGACCTTGTTTTACATGTTTTTACCCTCTTAAGGGGATGTCTCAATCCACACAGCTAGGAGCTTCACCTAGAGGAGCATGTTGACATCATCATGACCAAAAAAGACCTCCACATGGTCTAAAACCTTTAAATGTACTTGAAATTAATTTTTGAGAAGTCTAGTATTGATATAGAGTGATCACAAGGTTGTGATAAGTCAAGAGAAAGTGACTGCAATTTTGGGATCACAGTCCCTAAAAGTTGCAAATAGAGGTCTTGAGGGTTCTTTGGGATAACATATGTCATGGAAAGGAGAGTTTTAAATTCCATTTTTTGGTACCTTGTATCCATATAAAACTATTACAACCTTTCCAAATTTTAAATAAAAATGAGTGGAAGATGGTTGTTGAACACCTTGAAAGTGGCCAAAAATCACTGAATTCAAATAGTGATGTCTACAGGGATAGAGTTGAAAAGTTGGTTTTGCACCCCATATGGAAGATCTATATCATGAAACCAAGTTTGATCCATTAAAAATGTTTAAAATAACATTATTGAGATATTAATGACAAATAAAAGGGTGATTTAATGTTTGAACACCCCAATACAAACTCCCTATCTGTATAGGACTGAGAAAAACATAGTCAAATAGTGGCATTCTAGTTTAAAGACCTAAGCATGATGGGTGTGTGATTTGAAGGATTATAGGTAAATTAAAGGAATAATGGAGTATTTTTACCAAATAAACAATGTAATTAATGTCTAACAACATCAAATAGAGCTAAAATTCACTTACATGCTTAGGAAAACAACTACCTACAGCCAACATAAAAAAAGTGACCTTGACATGAGAATTGAAGGTATGATAACTTTTCCAAGGTGAATTAAAAAATAATAAAGGGATAATAAACCTTATAATGGTTAAATATATATCTATACATATCATTTAAATGCATTTTTTCCACAAAATAATGACAACATGCCCTTGACTCCATAAAAACATAGTCAACAAGGTACATGGATAGTGAGGAAAAAAGATGTAGTTATGGACCTCAAATGTAGCTTAAAAGTAGATATAGGTGAAATGAGTGAAAAATTACATTAATTAATTTTTTATAAATCTGAATAAATATTATATGATCCTATAAATATCCAAAACATCACTAGAATAGGGGTAGACCTAGTCTCAATCCAGCCAAGGCAGGGGTATCTTTGTTAGAGACTAAACATAATGGATGTATAGTTTGAAGGATTTTAAAGAAGATAAAAAGAATGAATTAGTATTATTACCTAGTAAAAATTAATATAATTTCATAAAATCACCTTAAATAAACCTAAAACATAACTATAGGCATGGATTAAGGGGACTGTCTCAGTCCTGAAGAGGCAGAAGCCTATTTTAGAAAGCAAAGAATGAGCTAGGGAAAAAAGATGAAAATCAAAGATCAAGATGGAAAATGGAAACCTTTATTGGATTTTTAAAATAATATAATATGTTTTTATGATTAATTTAAATCCAAACCTATCTCAATAGAACCTACAAGAAGCACAAGGCAGTGATTTCCTTTGTAGGCAGTTTTAGGCCTAATGTAAGGTTTTCATGGCATGGAAGGTGTTTTAAGGGGAAATATGGATAGATATGGTTTTAATGGATTTTTTAAAGAATTTAAGATCCTTAAATATCACAATAAATCTCAATTAAAACCCTAGGACCTCCAAATACATCATATACCATACCTACCCTCAAACTATGCTTTTCTCAAAAGTCTATCTTGCAAATTTGTTGAGTTGGAGAACAAAATGGAGGACTTAGGTGATAAAATTTGGTAAATAGTAACATAAAGACAAATATAACACTCTAAAATCATAAATTTTCCAAGGTAAATATTTAAAAACGTCTCTATTTTGTCTCAAAGTAGGCACTATTTTGGCATGCATGAGAATGACACTTTTGGGGAAAATGTTGAAAATGATGACCAGAAGGCTAGAAAGGACAAAATTATGATTTAATAATATTTAGGGGACCTAAAAAAACCTAATAAACCTTAATATAAGTTCTGGAACTAGATAAGGTACTCTAACCAAGGAAGGTTTGCAGTCATGGGTGAAAGAAATCCTTAGGCCTAAAAGCCAAATTGAGGGTCTTATACATTTTTTTCCTTTTCCATGAATTAAAATTGATTGTAAAACTTTTTAAGGGGTATACCAGATGTTTTTAATCCTTCATAATTCAAAGTAATCCATTGGAGTGTTAGGTAGAGTCTCAAATGGTAAGTAGGCCTATTGGTAAGGTCTAAGCCTAGTACCAAACAAGGGTAAGTTTTCATTTCTAGGTATTAAGGAGATAATAAAATGATGAAAAAATGTTTGTGGTGTTAATATATATGTTTTTGTGTCATTTTAAAAAAAAATAAATTCATCAAGAAGCCAATTTTTGACTTTAAGGCTCCCAAACCCTCACAAAAAGCCCAAATAACATGAATGGTCAACTTCAAGTGCTTAGAACTTCCACCAAGATTTAAATGGGTCCTATATCTGATTATGGATGATGTATAGGGTCATTAAGAAGACATAAGTATAATTTGGAGAGGATTTCAATGTCTTTTCTTTATGGACAAACATTAAGACTAGAAACCACTCCAAACCCTCTCAACCCCTCTTCATAGACCTGATGGTAGAAACCAATCTAAAAGTGCCTCAAAATGGATGATTTTGACCATTATTGATTAATATAAGTTGCTTATAACTACATGAGGATCACATCCATGTGATTTTTATGTATGGAACTATATAGATCAAAGGAAAATAGGGCTTGTTTTGACCATTTTGAGTGGTTTGCAGGATACAAGAGGAGTTAGGAGATGAAAAAAACTTTGGAATTAAAATTTACACTTTATATAACTCAAAAAATTTACCTAATCTCATTAGTAAACCACTAATTACCCCAACTAGGCCCTCACTTTTACCCAGTCTAGTGAGCCAGCTAGTGAACACTTAGAGAAAGTGGTGAAAAGCAATTAGGGAATCCTTTTAAAGGTTTTTTTATTAAAAATAATGATATGAGAACCTTTGAAAATTTCAATTCCCTATTTTACATGGATTTTTTTGAAAATTTTGGAGTTTTTGAATGCCAAGTGGAGAAGGTGCATGGAAAAGAGCCATTTTGAGACTACTAGGAATGATTTTTCATGTCCAAAATAATAGGGATGGTCAAGGATAAATAAAATGAATGTGGGGAAATTTTTTTAACCCCTCTTACTCATATCAACCATCATAACTGACCATAAGTATGGATAATGTTATTTTTGGAAGGCAAATCTTGAGGATAATTTTGTATGCCAAAATTATAGGTTTTGTGCCACTTTTCACTATCCTTATGACTTGTTTTGAACAACTATACCTCTATGACATGGAATATCTCACCCCAAATCTCTTCCACATGAAATTTTAAGTAATTATATTATATTTACACATTTCCAAGTGAATCTTGGACTTCCCTTCTCTCTCTTTCCATTTTTTCTATAAATTTTGGCCTTGTCACATTGTATTAGATCTCTCAGCCTGGGTATGGTGAAGTCCTACAAAATTTTTACCTTGAATCAATAAATAATTTTTTTTTACCTCATTAAAATATTTAAATAAGTGTGTAATGTATGTTAGTCTTGTGCAAGTGTAAGTTTTGTCTACCTTCACATGTTTCTCTCCTTAGTACCTTGTGTGTTTGTAATCTCTGACTTGCAGGTCAATAAGAAGTGTCAAATTAGATTGCAGGTGTAGTGAGTAGTCTAATAAATAAAGTTCCTTAGAATGTCTATTTTTTATTTCTTCCTCTCCTATGTCGTCTCCAAGACCCCATGTTGAAGCATTGATGTGAGAGGGGAGATTGATATTAAATGAAGTGTATGTGTTATTTGTCCTTAGTTTCAAGTGTATGTTAAAGGTATGAGTAGAGAAAATATTTTGGTGTATAAAATCTAATATAATAGGTTTAATTTGAGCTATTCTAACCCTTTTCATCCCCATAAATTATTATTAGCAGGAATATGAGCTTAAATTATTCATCAAGGGGAGCTAGCCCCTAATCTATAGATCCACTTCCTAATAGGGATACCCACAACCCTAAGGTGGTTCCATTGTTTCACTTAAATGAGGATAATATTTTCCCATCTCCTCACTAGGTACAAGTTCAAGTGACAACAATTTTTGGCACACCCAGTGGGACTATTTGTCTAAGGAGGTGAAGAATTATTGGTGTGTTATTTAACCAATCAAACTTTTAGAGGCATTTCAATCAACACCAATGGTGACTCTGAGTTGAATCAACTAGTCAATTAGCCCTAGTGAATCAAGAAATCATAATTTGTATGTATAATCCCATTATTGAGAAGTATGGACCTTATTTTCCCTCATATAGTTTTTTTAAATTTCATGTTGTTCATGGAATCACCTCAAGCAGCTCTCCTAATTATCCTTATCCTAGTCAATCCAAGAGTGCTAGGGAGATAATGTTGGAGTTTGAAAAGCAAATGTTGGAGATAGATAGTTTTAATGATAAAAATAGATATAATCAAGAGCTAATGTATAAGGAAGAGTGTTTTTTTAGGTAATATAAATCCATGTAATCCATGAAATAGAAACTAGTAAGAAGGAGGAGTCAACCCACTCAAGGAAATAAACCTTGTATGCCTTTTTCCATTCCAAGATATCCTTCTCCCATACAAAATAAACCCTCCTCTTTTACACCAAATTCTTTCTATCAAATATCACTTGCTCACCCAAATAAATTGAGCCAACATTCTATCTCATCTAATTCATCTTATCCTATACCAAAACTAACTACTCTTATTGTTAATCCTTTGCACCTAGCAATACAACACTAAAGGATATTAGAGAAACCTTCTATGGAGACTAACTATTTCAATTCCTTAGATTGTGAGCCCTCCTTTGAATAAATTCATCCTCTTTAATTTGAAAACCATCACATCCATCCTTATAATACTTTTCCTATACATGTGTAAAGTCTTCCTAGTCTCCCTCAACCTCCACAAGTCCCTCAACATGATGTCAAATTCCAATTTGGAGAAATGTCTATCATGAACTAGCTCAAGACCTTGAGAAAGTGAATGAAGTTACTGCCTATCATCAAGAGGATAAAAATTTTGTCAAAGAATATTGAATTGAAGAGGATATTGACCCTATACAAAACACTCCTAAATTTCCTCAAGAAGATATTCCCAATCCTAAGATCATGAGTTGGATTGAAATAGTGAAATCATGGGGCAAGAAAGAAGAGAAGAGTATTGTCTAAGAGTGTGAAGTGAAAAATTAATCTAGTCCTTTGCAAGTCCCTACCACCCTTCCTTAAGAAGCTTCTTTTAATCCATGGTAGCCTTCATGTACTCCCCATATCCATGATGATTCCTATGAGCTCTAAAAAAGACTCTTCCAAGATAATCTAGCTAAATAAATTGAGGAATTAGAGGAAAAGATGAGGTTGCTTATTCAAGGTGAGATGGAAGGTTTAGACCTAAAAGATCTTATTCCTAAACACACCCCATATACCTTTCATCAATAGAGTCCTTAAGCTAATTTTGATGTTGATGAAGTGTTGTTCAAGTGGAAGGAAGAGAATCAATTTATTTTAGACCAAGGTTTGCCTCCTCTTTCTCATGATTTTTCAAAATAACCCCTTACATTCCATTCCCAATTTGATTTGAAAGTCCTTGTCTTGAATTTCATTGCTTGGTTGATAAGGAATTTTTTCTTTATGCTGAGGAACCTATCTTGAGAAAGGTAAGTGAAGAAGAATATGCTCAATTCATGACTGATCAAGGATACTTCACGAGTGTAGATGAGGAGGAAATCACCATATGTACCCCCCTTGGTGAACAAAAGGACAATTCATAAGCTTTTGAAGAAAGGTGTTTCCTTTTTTCCAAAGAAGAAGAAACAATCATTAGTTCCTTCCTTAATTTACAAAATAACATTGAGGAACATGAACAAGTTCATAATTAGTCTTTGGATGACTTGTTTGAAGTCATTAAAGTAGGCTATACTCCTCTCCAAGGATACCATGACCTAATCAAAGATGGAGAAGGTAGCATTGGGACTCAAGTAAGTATGCAAAGGAGAAACAAGGTTTCATGTTTATTATTTAAAGAGGATTGTGAATTTAAGAATGATATATTTGAAGTCATCAAGAGGGGATATCACCCTCTAGAAGGAACTCATTAGCTTTTGAAGGAAGTAGAAAGATCATATTGGCCTAAAGTTTCTAATGAACATGAAATCAATCCTTTTGAAATCATGCCTATAAAGAAGATGGGAGTTAATCATGAAAAAATTAATGGGCAAAAGCATGAAACAAATGATCATGTACAAGAATATTTCATTTCCTTTGTCAGATTACTTGGAGTTTCTTGGTTCTTAATGAGCATCATGTCAATAAATCTAGAAGTCTTTGTGAGAAGCATGTAGATAGAAATGATAAGAGACAAAAAGCTTCTTAATGCATCTAATCCTTCATGCCATAAGTAAGAGGAATCTCGATCTTCCCTTTTGATATGGGGGGGGTATGTTTAAGGTTAGTTTTACATATTAGTTGTCTTTTGTTTCTCCTAAGTGCCTTGAGCACAAGTGTGTCTTGTGCATGTTTGTTTTCTTTATTGTGTGTGTCCTTTTCCTTTGTGTGTTTGAGGTAGTCACTATTTATCTTGATCAATAGTCAAATATCTTATTTTTATAGTCCTTAGATGACTCCTAAACCTAATGTACTAATAAGGCTACTGGTCTAGTTAGTAACGTAGGCATACTACCCATATGAGTCACCAATTTGTTGACCAATTTTAACTTTTATGTCAAAATAGGGTACCCCTCATGAAATTTTTTATTTTTAGGTATATGAGGGGGTATAATATATTTTCATAAGGTTTTTTATATGTCATTTCATGCCTCTCAAGGTTATATTAGCTTTGGTCACTCATTTCATTAGCCTATCATGTCATTTGGGGTCAATTCAAGGGTCTAAATGGTGTATTTAATGATTTTTAAGGGTTTCTTGGGATTTTTACAAATTAAAAAATATGATTTCATGCCCCATGTGTCCTTATAAGTCTTAGGAAGCTAACATAATTAAAGATATTGTAGGTTGTTTAGAAAAAAGGTAGTTTCTTGGCTAAAGAGAGAAAAAATGACACTTGTATGGTTCCTTGAGAAGTGTGCCATTTGAAAAAATGTGGTGGTTTCACTCTTCACCTTTTCATAAGGCATATATGTTTTTATTTTATATAATTTTTCATCTACAACTCATTTTTCTTCTTTCTCCATTAGTAAGCCAAGGAAGGGCAAGTTTAAGCACTCACCATGAAAGATACAAGTGGAGTTAAAGTAAATGATTCTATTGGTGGATAAAACTATGATTGAACTTAAAATTCATAGTAATAACTCTCAATTTTGTGTCTTATCCTTCATTAACAATGGTTAACACTCTAGGGAACTTTTTATGCCTATTTAACCATGAGGGGGTCTTTTTTTGAATCTATTTCAACTTCTCTTATTTTTGATTGATGGAATGGTTTATTTAAGGAGCTTACACATGTTTTTTATGGAATAATCATGGTTATTATAGTGTTATAAACTTCAAATACTTGTAAAATCCTCCTTTAGGCTTGTACATGCTTGCAAATGGCCTAGTTTGCATTGATGATCATCTCAGTTACTTCGTGAGTGGTTTCTCCATGTTGAAAAAGGTGTTTTATTGTTTTTTTATGATTCTCCTAGTGTTTTTGCTTTTAAAATGGTTTAAAAGTGTTTTTTGGTCCTTTAAAGACCTTATTTTACATGTTTTTGCCTTCTTAAGGGGTTGTCTCAGTCCACACAGCCAAGAGCTTCACCTAGAGGAGCATGTTGATGTCATCATGACCAAAAAACAAACTCCACATGGTCTCAAACCTTTAATTTAATTTAAATGAATTTTTAATAAGTCTAGGATTGAAAGAGAGTTATCACAAGATTGTGATAAGTCAAGAGAAAGTGACTACAATTTTGGGCTCATAGTCCCTAAAAGTTGCAAACAAAGGTCTTGAGGGTTCTTTAGGATAAAATATGTCATGGAAAAGAGAGTTTTAAATTCCTTTTTTTATTTAACTTGTATCCATATAAACATAATAAAACATTACCAAATTTGAAATAAAAAGGAGTGTAATATGGTTATTGAACACCTTGAAAGTGGCCAAAAATCATTGAATTCAAACAATGATGTCTATAGGGATAGAGTTGAAAAGTTGGTTTTGCACCCCATATGGAATACCTAGATCATGCCACCAAGTTTGATCCATTAAAAATGTTTCAAATAAAATTCATAATCTATTAATTAAAAATAAAACTGTGATTTTAACGTTTGAACACCCCAATGTAAACTCCCTATCTGTACAGGACTAAGAAAAACATAGTCAAACATTGGCATTTTAGTTTAAAGACCTAAACATGATGGGTGTGTGATTTGAAGGATTATAGGTAAATTTAGGGAATTATGGAGTATTTTTACTAAGGAAACAATGGAATGAAGGTATAACAACATAAAATGGAGCTAAAATACACCTACATGCTTAGGAAAACAACTACCTACATCCAACATAAAGAAAGTGACCTTGACATGAGAATTAAAGGTATGATATCTTTTCCAAGGTGAATTCAATAATAATAAAGGGATAATAAACCTTATAATGGTTAAATATATATTTATACATCTCATGTAAAGTATTTTTTTCCACAAAATACCTACAACATGCCCTTGATTCCATAAAAACACAATCAATAGGGTACATGGATAGTGAGGAAAGAAGATGTAATTTTGGGCCTCAAATGAAGCTTAAAAGTGGATATAGGTGAAGGGTGTGAAATATGACATTAATTATATTTTTATAAATCTAAATAAACATGAAAAACCCCTATAAATATCCAAAACATCACTAAAATAGGGGCAGCCCTAGTCTCAGTCTAGCCAAGGCAGGGGTATCTTTGTTAGAGACTAAGCATAATGGATGTATAGTTTGAAAGATGTTAAGGAAGAGACAGAGCATGAAGTATTATTTTTACCTAGTAAAAATGAATATAATTTCCTCAAATAACCTTAAAAAAACCTCAAACACACCTATAGTTATGGCTTAAGGGGACTGTCTCAGTCCTTAAGGGGTAGAACCCTATTTTGGAAAGCAAAGAATGAGCTAGGGAAAAAAGATAAAACTCAAAGATAAATATGGAAAATGGAAAAAATTATTGTATCTTTAACATCATATAATATGTTTTTATGGTTAATTTAAATCCAAACCTATCTCAAGAGAACCTACAGCAAGCACAAGGCAGTGATTTCCTTTGTAAGCAATTTTAGGCCTAATGTGTTTCCATGGCATGGAAGGTGTTTGAAGGATAAATAAGGATATATAGGGATGTAATGGATTTTTTAAATAATTTAGTATCCTTAAATATCACAATAAATCTCAATTAAAACCCTATGATCTCCAAATACATCATATACCCTGCCTACCCTCAAACTACACTTTTCCCAAAAGTTTGCCTTGCAAATTTGTTGAGTTGGAGAACCAAATGAGGAGTTAGGTGCTAAATTTTGCTACAGAGTACCCTTAAGACCTATATAACACTATCCAATCATAAATTTTCCAAGGTAAATAGTTAAAACCCTCTCTATTTTGTCTTAGAGCAGGGGTTGTTTTGGCATGCATGAGAATGATAATTTTGGGAAAAATGTTGAAAATGATTACCAAAAGGATAGAAAGGAAAAAATTATGATTGAATAACCTGGATGGGACCAATAGAAACCTAAAAAACCTTACTATAATGTCTGTAACTAGACAGTGTGCTCCAACCAAGGAGGTTTGTAGTCATGGGTGAAGGGAATCCTTAGGCCTAAAAGCCAAATTGAGGGTCATATACATTTTTGGCATAGTCCATGCCTTAAAATT
Organism: Torreya grandis; assembly: GCA_037957365.1. Taxonomy (NCBI): domain Eukaryota; kingdom Viridiplantae; phylum Streptophyta; class Pinopsida; order Cupressales; family Taxaceae; genus Torreya; species Torreya grandis. The sequence goes on along the minus strand of JARHVA010003683.1, from coordinate 976,821 downwards.
GATTGGAACATGTATTTATGGGTATAAAATATGTTTTTAATCCATCGAGAGTCAAAGGAATCTGTTGGAGTGTCAGGTGGAGTCTCAAATGGCAAGAAGGCATATTAGCAAGATCTAGGCCTAATAACAAACAAGGGTAAGTTTTCATTTTTAGATCTTGAGGAGATAATAAAATTTTGGCAACATATTTTTGGATCATTTTTTTACAAATAAATTCATCAAGAATCCAATTCTTGGCTTTAAGGCTCCCAAACCCTCACAAAAAGCCCAAAATGGCATGAATGGTCAACTTCAAGTGCTTAGAACTTCCACCGAGATTTTCATGGGAAATGGAGCTGATTTGGGATGATGGATAGGGTCCTTAAGAAGACACAAGTAGAATTTGGAGAGGATTCCAATGTCTATTCTTTATGAATAAATGTTAAGACTAGAAACTACTCCAAACCCTCTCAAACCCTCATAGACCTGATGGTAGAAACCAAGCTGAAAGTGCCTCTAAATGGATGAGTTTGACCATGAGTTTTGAATATAAGTTGTTTCCAAATACATAATGATCATATAAATGTGATTTTTTGTATGGAACGGTACATATTTGAGGAAAATAGGGCTTGTTTTAACCATTTTAAGTGGTGTACAAGCTAAAAAAGGAGTTAGGAGATGAAACTAACTTTGGGAGGAATATTTAAACTTAAAATAACTCCTAAAATTCACATAATCTCATGAATCAACATATAATTTCCCAAAATAGGCCGTTAATTTTAGCTAGTCCAGTGAGCCAGCTAGTGAACACTTGGGGAAAGTGGTGAAAATTAATTAGGGAAACCTTTTAAAGGTTTTTTGATTGAAACTAATGATATGGGAACATTTGGAAAGTGTCATTCCCTATTTTTCATGGATAATTTTTCAAAATTGTGAATTTTTTGAATGCCAAGTGGAGAAGGTGCATCCAAAAGAGCCATTTTGATACTGCTAAGAATGATTTTACATGTCCACAATAATATATATGGTCAAGGATCAATCCAAGGAATTTGGTGACTTTTTTGTAAACCCTATTACTCATACCAATAATAAAACTTGACCATATATAGGGATAAAGGTAGTTTTGGAAGGTAAATCATGAGGTAGTTTCCTATACCAAAATTGTAGGTTTTGTGCCACTTTTCACTATCTTTATGACTTGTTTTGAACAAGTATACCTCTATGACATGTCATATCTCACCCACATCTCTTACACATTTAATTTTAAATGATTCTCTTATATGGAAACATGTCCAAGTAACTCTTGGACTTCCCTTCTCTCTCTTTCCATTTCTTCTATAAATTTTTGCCTTGTGGCATTGTATTGGATCTCTCAGCCTTGGTATGGTGAAGCCCTACCAAAATTTTACCTTGAATAAATAAAGACAAGTTTTTTACCTCATTAAAATATTTCACTAAGTGTGAAATGTATTTTAGTCTTGTGTAATTGTAAGTTTTGTCTACCTTCACATATTTCTCTCCTTAGTACCTTATGTGTTTGTAATCTCCCACTTGCAGGTCAACAAGAAGTGTCAAAGTAGATTTTGGTGTATTGAGTAGGATAATTAATAAAGTGTCTTATAATTCCTATTGATGATTTCCTCCTATCGTATGTCATCTTTAAGACCCCATGTTGAAGCATTGACGTGAGAGGGGAGATTGATGTTGAATGAAGTGTATGTGTTATTTGTCCTTAGTTTCAAGTGTATGTTAATGGTATTAGTAGAGAAAATATTTTGGTGCATCACCTTTAGTAGAATAGATTTACTTTCAGTTACTCTAACAATTTTCATCCCCCTAATTTTTTAGTAGTAGAAATATAGGCTTAAATGATGCATCAAGGGGAGCTAGCCCCTAATCTAGAGATACACCTCCTAATAGGGATACCCACAGCCCTGAGGTGGTTTCATTGTTTCATTTGAATGAGGATAATCTTGTCCCATCTCCTCATTGGGTGAAACTTCAAGTGACAAAAATAGTAAAAATCAAATTTGTATAGGGATTTAAGGCACATCTAGAAATATTCATTTGAAGGTCTAAATGTTTGTATAGTCAAAATTATTGAGCTCTAAAGTTGACTGTGTTAGTTCATACTCTATAAGTAACCAAAAAAGGGTAATTGAGTTGTTCTTGATGGTATTTTTATGTTTATATATGATATAACTATTGGAGAGTGTTTTAGACTACATCAAAACCATCTATGTGAATTATGAAGGTTTGATCAATCATATTTAGTATGACCAAAGGCTTAGAAAGTGATTGTGTGTTTGTTTATGGTGGTTGTGTACACAAAATTTTGTTTGAGAGAATTGATATTTATCATAAGGGTTTTTTTCTATTTTTTATCACTTAAGGAAGACTTAAAGATTGTGTCATGAGTCTATGTATTTTAAAGTGTTCCTATGTTCTTAGTTTACTCAAAAAGTGTCAAAGAGGTGAATGGGTCTTCATATGACCTAAAAGGTGACTTAAGCCTATTTGAAAGAGGGTTGTGCTTAAATGTGACCCATTTTAGATGCCTTAAGGGTGAATTCATGTATTTTGTCTGATAAGTAAGGTTGTGATCATAATAATCATGAAGACTCTATAAAAGGTGAAACCAAATGTTATGGTTTCTAGGCTTGTTGAATAGATGTATGTAGACTTGAGGAATAGGTGTTAATAGATAGATAGAGACTTATATGACCTGATCAAATATAATGTGTATGTGTTAAGAGGTAGTTTAGAGAGAGGACTATGTGGATGACATTTTGGTCATGTCTCTATTATGATTATAGAGTTGTTATCGGTTTGTAACTAAGGATGAGCGAAGAAGCTTAAGGTGATCCAAAAGGGTAATTTGGATAAATTTCATATGTGAATAAAGGTTGATAGAGTGTTTAGGATTGAAGAGGGTTGTCATAAATTTTGACTCCATCAGATTGATATGCAATCAGAATTCTAAAGCTATTGATTTCATAGGTGTTGTATGGATGATCAACATCTAGATCAAGTGGGTACTTGTTCAAGCTTAGGGTTGGGTGATCCTTATGAAGTGGGTAATTTAATAAAAGGGTATATTATTTTTACTCATCATATAGGACAATTATTCCATGTGTTTTCAATATTGAGAGTGGGCTTTATTCCCCATGAGGGTTTCCCACAAGAACTATGTGTTGTGTGTTTGTCTTGTATATGCATTAAATTAATGAGCTCTCTTGTTAATGTTGCTTGATCATGTTGATATATGATGATTGATTAATAGTTTAAAATATTTTTAAATAAATTTAAATATGTGCCATCACTAACTCACCCCTCCTTAATGATTATACCTCCAAAAATTGGTATCAAAATAGGACCTTTGTTGCAAATTTAACCACTTGAAGGTGATCTAAGGTATAATATGTCAAGTTAATAGATGTGGGGTTTCTCTACAAAGTAAACAACATTTTTCAATGGGTTAAACTATGCTTTTTAGAGTGTAAGGATCAGGACATACATCATGTGTCTAGAGTTTGATATTTGGAAATCTATCATGAATGAATATACTACACCAACTATTCCTCCAACTAGTGATTTGATAAGAAGTTGAGTGAAAATAACTCAAAAGCTATGAATTATATCATTTTAGTTTATCTAAGGTTGAGTTCACCAAAGTGATCTATTACAAGTTTTCTAAGGAAATTTGGGCTAAATTATAGATTATCTATGAAGGACACTCAAAGGTAAAATTGGCCAACTTGTAGACCTATCAAAGGCAATTTGAGAGTCTCAAAATAATGGAAGAAGACACTATGGCATCCTATCTTAAAAAGGTTAATTAGGTAGTAAACATGATTAGGGGTCTTGGAGAGATGATTGATGAAGATACAATATTTTAGAAGGTATTGAGGACCCTTACACTAAAGTTTGATTCAAAGGTTTCTATTGTTGAAGAAAGTAATGATCTCACTCAGATGAAGATTGATGAACTACATGGGGTTCTTACTTCCTATGAGATGAGACTTGATGAGGATAGACCTCTTAAGAAAGAATTTTCCTTCAAGGTGATTAAGGAGATAAAATCCAAGAAGATAAAGTTAAGTCTTGAATATGTTTATCTTAATGAAGATCAACATGAAGCCCTAATTTCAAGAAAACTAAATGTAAGATTAGGAAAGCATGAAGGATGACTTCCTTTCAAATGTTTTTCATGTGGTAAAGTTGGTCACTTTATAGCTAGATGTCCTGGTAAAGACAAGATTGAACATAAAGAAGCTTCTAAGGAATAACACGAGGTTAAACACAATAAATTTGAGGGTCCTATCAAGTACAAAACATTATTCAATAAGAAAAATGGAAAGAAGGAATGACACAAAGGAAGAAAGAGCCTTTACCATGAAGAAGATAGTAACTCATCTATAGAAGAAGAAGTGACCACATCTGATAGTGATGATTCTTTGCATAATGAGGACAAAGATACATTGTTCATGGCTTTCAGTGATGATGAAGGTGAATGTTCCTTAAGTAGAGATTTATTTGGCAAAGATAACTCAAAGGAAGAAGATGAGAAAGTCACTCTTAAAGAAAAATATTTGGAAACTATGGAAGAAATGAAGTTGCTACAAAAGAAGAAAAAAATAGAGAAGGATGGGGATAAGTGATTAGAATGAACCTAGATTGGTTTTTGCATAATATCTAAACATTGTGAGAACTCCTCTTTGGTTGGGTAGGACTACCTATAAGTACAAAAGCACTACTAAAAAATGGTTTTTAGTAGATAAATGAGTGGGCTACCAAGCTACGCACTTGTTTCAATAAGTTTCAAAATTCCTTAGAGATAACAGTCCACTTTTGAGAGACAAAAGAATAATATATAATTAAGAGATGGAAAGAGAGATAATGTTACCATTATTCATAACCTAAGTGCAACAAAAATTAATAGAGTGCAAGTGGTCTATTTAGTTTGTATTTTATAAGTTGTTTGGGTAGGTCTTAGAAGGGTTATGAAATCCATAGTTACCAACATCAGTTAGGCTACCAAGGTCATTAAGTGTGTGACCGATATCAGTTATGCTACCGAGGTTGATAGGGGTAATAATTATCTAAGAGCTTGTAAAAGGCTTTTCTAGGTCTAGGAAATGGTTTTGGTTAGGTCTGGAAGGTTAGGGAGAGTTTTGAGGGAGAGAGTGTGGTTTGGATGGATTTGGTTAGAGGTTTGGTGTGTTGAAATAGGAGAAAACAAGCAGGGAAGCTTTATAACTCCTTCACGGGGTTCAGTCAAGAATGTGTAAAATAATGAATAGTAGATATAAATCAATAGCAAAGTAACTACTTAAAGACTTAAAAAATAAGTGATGTACTTAGTTGTAGAGGTGACTAAATGATAAGTACCAGATGGATGGTTCTTATTAGGTAGTCTAAATTGATGCCTCAAATAGAGAAAACAAGTGGGTGTTATTGGTTCTCAAGAGCTTGGTTCTAGATATGGATTGACTTATTCAAGATAATAGTAAGCCAAGATGTCAAAGGTTGAATAAAAAATATTGTATACAAATAAGAATGATTTTTCTTGATTTCTTCTAACCTAAACACTAGTTTAGATTTTGGCTTATATAACCAACATCGGTGATCCTATCGATGTCGGTCATGGGCTGACTGACATCAATGGTATAAGAATAGGTAAAACTACTATTTTTAGCTTGGTTTTTTTTCCCTCATGCCATGTGTGATATACATTAATAAATGATATAAATGGGAGGTTAAGAAGGATGTGGTTGGTTAGGAACTCATTTTTGAGATGAGAATAAGTCATGGGTAGTTAGGATAAGGGGACTAAGTCTTGAGGTGACTCATTAGGTGAGAATTAGTCTTAGGATGAGGTGGCCAAGTAAGGTTGCAAAAGAGGTTTTTAATTAACTTAATTATATATATTAAATTAATTAAATATGTGAGGGTTAAAATTATGGGTTAAGGAGGCTAATCATTATTATTGAAATAGGGCTTAAAGGTGGGTTTTGACATAAGGAGTTACACATGTGTGTGACTTAATTTTAATGTTTACATTCTTCCCTTTTTATATTAAAATTTTCACTTGACAAGTTGAAAGATAAAAATAGGAGTTAGATGCTTGAGGTATTAGATGAGGTATCCCCCCTCAAAATGGGAATCAATGAAGGAGAAATCAGAATCAGGTATTAGTTTGATAAGAAGTGAATTGTGTGAGTAGAGGATAATGTGGTATCAATGCTTGTGTGTATACTAATACAAGCTAAAGTCAACAAAATCAAGAATAAGTAAGGTTGAGGAGGACTCAAATAAAAATAACCAAAGCACAACTTGTAAATGATAGCTAATAAGGTCAAAACAATCAAAGTTGTAGCTCAAATTGGTCTATGTGTCCTAGGTATTTGAGATAGGAAGTGCCCCTAGGAAATACAAAAAGTTTACAGGTGATAAGATGAGCTTGGTCACTATCCAAAAAACCTAATATGCATTCTTGTGTACAATATCCAACTATAGTGGAATAACATAAGTAGTCAAGAAAAGCAATGCAAGGTTGGTGTATTAGTGTCAATGAGCAAGGAGATATTTGGGATCTCTAGTAAAGGTGTTAAGGGGGAGATTTAAGTGATCTCTGAGGGTAGTTATCATGGTTTGGGAGATATATGTGATCTCTAAGTTGGTATTCATGGTCAAGGAGATATATGTGATCTCTAAATTTCCCAAATTATGGGTAGATTAAAAGAGTTGTGGTTGTTGGTGGAAATTCTAATGTAATAGTGCTCACATTGATGATGTCACTGATATTGGTATTAAATATTGCTAATGTTGGTGACCTAGAGCAAGGTTGCTGACATCAGTGGGAAAGAGTGCGAACATCGACAGAATAGGTTAAGAATGTCAATGTTGGTGGGTGACCAAACTTGATAAAAAGGGGTTTGGTGGCCCACCAAACTCATTTACAACATTTGATTAGAGAGAAAAGAGCTTTGAGAGTGACTAAGATGGAAAATATAGGAGGGAACCCAATGAGAGGTATGCCACCATAAGAGCTAATTGTGCCAACCTAAAGGAGATGGAGAGATGAGGTAAGATCTATTATGATTGGATTTGAAACTTGAATTGGTTATTTTAATTTTGTAGGCTAAATTTAAAGGTTGTGTAATATAAATGTATTGAGGGGGGGTAGGAAATGGGGTGGGGTAGGTTTAGGGGAATTTGGGAGGGATTTCGGGTAGGTTGTAGGTTAAAATAGAATTTTGGGGGATAGGTCATTCAGCCCTAGGGCTGAACCAATCAATGACATTGGTGGGATCTAATGATGTCAGTTGACATAGTGTTGATGTTGGTAGGTTCTACTGATGTTAGTTGAAACTAAGCACCAATGTTAACATTAAAAAATAATGTCAGTGACTATGAAGAACCCAAAAATAGGAGAAAAGGTTAGTTTGGCTCCCTAATTAAAGTAGTCCACTAACCTAATGGCCAAGATAGCCTTATAAGACCCCATATAAACTGAGTGTTACCTATAAAGCCTGGTTAAGGGCCAAAGGCCAATGTATTTCTCCCAGAGCCTAGGAAAAAAGATCTAATGTATGATTAAAAGTGTGTGAGGAAAAATGGGTTAAAAAGGTAGTTTTAGATAGGTTAGGAGACTTACGGATTAAAATATAGGTTATAGGGTTGAAGGATATGGATATAAGTTATGAGGCCTAGAGTTATGATAGGTGGTTAGGCCTACGGTGGAGAGAGAGGTAATGAAGCCGAGGGTAGAGAGAGGTAGTGAAGTCTAGGGTAGATTATGTTAGATAGTTAGGTGGGTATATGACTGAGCTAACCTTATATGACCCCATGTTGACTGAGTATTCCTACATAACCTAGTGGAGGGCCTCAAACCAATGTAGTTCTCCCAAAGAGAAGGGAAAAAGGTAGTGATAGATTATATTAAAAGTATGTGACTTGAATTATGTGTGTATGGATGCAAGTGAGGCTAGAGTTGACATTCTAAGATCACCTATTGAGGATGCTAATGTGTTTGAGGAGGGATTCCACTTTAAAAGAGTGGGAACACATGGAAATTGTAGGGTTAGGTGGAGTGCGATAATATTACAGAGTCACACGAGATGTGAGTCTGATGATAGCTTTGATAGAGACATGGGATCATACCACCAACATCTTCCATTTACTGATCAGAGAGTTTATAGTGACTCAAGAGGATGTATATAGGATTCTATGATTACCACTGTAGGGTGAGTATCTCTTCTCATATTTGAGTGAGGAGCATGATATTCACATGGCATTATTTGGGGAGTATGTTAGTGAGGTGACCTATCACCCAATGAGTTTTGCCTATGAGCCACTATAAATTATTGATAAGGAAAAGCATTGAATGAGCATCCTAATGATGATAAGGATTATAGTGTATGCTTTACTAGATGTAGATAGTGGAATATTTCATATTGCATTGACAGTTATTTTGGCACACATGGTTGAGTAGTGGATTATTTTTACATGGAGACCAATGTTTCTAGAACAACTATACAAAGAGTTGTAGAGGTTAAGACTATGATGGTGATATAGTTTGTGTGTTGAAAATTTACTCCACTATTGGGCATATGAGCATATTGAGGTGACATGACCATTGGAGTTACCTACCATGATTCTAGTTGGCTTTAGGGTGGGTTTCAGATGGTGGAGAGATATAACATAGACTTGAGTAGATGGAATAGTACATGATATTGCTTATTATAGGTGCATGATAGAGGGATTGATCCCTATAGATATTTTTTAGAGACCCTACCTGACATACCCTTCCTTTAGAGGATAGGTAGAGCAACTAGTTGGATTGTAGAGATAATTATGGTTTAGAGGGAGATGAAATGGTGAGCTAGAGATGGTACCCATGGCATGGATCAAGAGGTAGTTCAACCTATTATAGGATGTACTACCTACCTTCCCTTGATATAGGATGGATGAATAGATGCACCTCTACCTTTGCCATAGGAGACAGTCAAGCTAGATTTTGAGGAGCTACCAGTAGGGCTAGGTGTAGAAGATCTAGGGTGTATAGTGGCATATATGACTTGGTGGGTAGGTTTCCATCCCATAGTTGAGGTCAAGAGGCCACCACTAGATTTATAGGGTTTGGTGAGAGAGAGATATATATCTATATAAGCTCGAGATGTAGAAGTGTAATCTTAAAATATAACTTAGGAGCATGTATTAGTTTTATAAGGATAGGTGGTGACATTACAGGGCTAGGTAGTGACATTACAAGGTTAGGTGCGGGCACTACAAAGTCAAGTTGGGGTTTTATAGGGTCAAGTTACTACACTAATAATAGAGAGGGATAGTTTGAGAGTAATTCCTCAAGCTACTCCTCCTCCAACATAGGGACTAGTATAGGCTAGGCCTTTAGTAGGTGTGATGGGACCACCACAAATGTATCTCTAGTGAGGTATACTACTACCCTTGATTAGATTGCCTATTATAAGAGGTCCATCAGGGAGTTCCCATAGATTTAGAGGTACTCTAAGTTTAGAGAATAAGAGAGATCTATGTCATGTTCCATAGCTTCTAACTCACATAGATGTAGATGGGTGGGGTGCGGTGATGACACTGCTTCTTCATGACCATGTAGAGAGCCTCAAGGAATTTGAGTGCTAGAGTTTGCTTTTGTTATATATATTATATGCACACTGGCCTATGAGCTGAAGATGAGAGATGTATATTTTGAGAGAGAGATGTTATTGTGATGATGTATTGATGTACATGTATTTTGAGCATATATATATATATATATATATATATGATATGTATATTTATTATGATTTTGAGATTTGTTTATCATGATTGTGATGATGATGATGATGATGTAGATGATTATCTAATGTTATGTTAATTTGATTTTGAGGTAATCTAGCATTTCCCATATGTGTGATGGTATATGCATAGTTGGTTTGTTAGCTTCATCTTAGCATTTTTTCCATATTTGTGATGGTGTATGCTTGAAATGAATATATTGGTTATGTTATTTTATTTTAGAATTTTTCCATATTTTTGATGGTTTATGCTTAAAATAAATGGAATAGGCTTGATATTATTTGTATGACATTTTCATCTCAGTGGAGACATTGACATTTGACTTAGATGGGAAAATAAAGAGGTAGAATACCCATGTACTAGGAAAGACCATAACCATAACATAAATAGGTTCAAGAATATGAGCCTCTTTCATGTCTTACAATATTGGATCATTTTATTCATTAGATAAATGTCGTGTTCACCTTGTGTGAAGTGAGTTCAAATTCCCTTGAAAGAGTATGAGGGAAAAAGGTTAAAATGAGTGAAAGTGTTAGGGTAACATAAATTTCAAAGTGGGGATGATATGCCCCTATTGTGAGTGACTCGAGAGAAACTATAGGAAATTCCATGACTTAAATCATTTTTTATGTAAGCTAATCAATGCAGGAAGCCTACAATAAGATTTTATATATGATGAGGTTGTATGAAACTGATCAATATGAGAAGATTTTTTTTTTACATTTCCCTCTGATAACAAAGCTTGGCCTAGCCATCCTTCAAGGGAGTGGTATAATCATTTTTTTTGAGTTTAAATAGTTATCCTTCAAGGGAGCAATATATTGATAATAGAAAAGAGAAGTTACATAACTATCCTTCAAGGGAGCAGTCTATGTTGAGAATCATGACCTGAGAGATTATAACTTGGCACATATCCCTTTTTTGTGCTTTTATTCATGGATAATACTATAGAGGCTTAGGATTTTTCCACTTTGAGGAGAAAAACTATATCACCTCATAACTTAACTAAGTGTGTAGGAGTAAGGGTTAAGAGGAAGGGAGATGAATGTAATAAGGGTGCTCAAGGGATGAACTCAAGTTAAATACAAGGTGAAGTGATGCTTTTTTTTTAACAAAATAATTGTCATAGGTGTAAGGCATTTAAAGGCTCGCATTTTGACCTTCCTTTGAGATAAGACAAGTGATAAGTTCCTGAGCCATAATTGTGAGTTATGATGTAGGGTCCAAGCCAACTAGGAGCAAACTTACCCCATTTGCTTTTCTCTATGTTTATCACATGTTGATTTTCTTGTAAGACAAGATCACCAATATTAAAATCTTGCTCTTTAAAGTTTTTGATGTAAGTGAATTTGATACACTCCATGTTATTTTGTTTTAGAATTTTTCCATATTTGTGATGGTGTATGCTTAAAATAAATGGAGTAGGCTTGATATTGTTTGTATGACATTTTCATCTCAGTAGAGAGATCGACATTTGATTTAGATGGGAAAATAAAGAGGTAGAATGCTCATGTACTGGGAAAAACCATAATCATAACATAAATAGACTCAATAATATGAGTCTCTTTCATGTCTTACAATATTGGACCATTTTATTTGTTAGAGAAGCATCATGTTCACCTTGTGTTAAGTGAGTTTAAAGTCCCTGGAAAGAGTATGAGGGAAAAAGGTTAAAATGAGTGAAAGTGTTAGAGTAACATAAATTTCAAAGTGGTGATGATATGCCCCTATTATGGGTGACTCGAGAGTGATTATAGGCAAGTCCATGACTTAAATATTTTTTTTATGTCATCTGATCAATGCAGGAAGCCTACAATGGGATTTTGTATGTGTTGAGGTCGTATGAAGCTGATCAATATGAGAATATTTTTATTTATATTTCCCTTTGAGAATAAAGATTGGACTAGCCATCCTTCAAGGGAGTGGTCTAATCATTTGTTTTTGAGTTTAAATAGTTTTCCTTCAAGGGAGCAGTTCATTGATAGTAGCAAAGAGAAGTTATGTAGTTGTCCTTCAAGGGAGCAGTCTACATTGAGAATCATGACCTAAGATATTATAAATTGGCACATATCCCATTTTTTTTATTTTATTCATGTACAAGACTAATGAGGCTTAGTATTTTTGAAATTTGAGGGAAAAACCATAGCACCTCATAAGTTAAATAAGTTTGTAGGAGTAAGGGTTAAGAGGAAGGGAGATGAATGTAATAGGGGTGCTCAAGGGATGAGCTCAAGTTAAATACAAAGGTGAAGCGATGTTTTTTTTTTAACAAAATAATGGTCATAGGTGTAAGGCATTTAAAGGCTCAAGTTTTGGCCTTCTTTTGAGAGAAGACAAATGATAAGTTCTTGAGCCATACTTGTGAGTTATGATGTAGGGTCCAAGCCAATTAGGAACAAACTTACCCCATTTGATTTTTTCAATGTTCATCACATGTTGATTTTCTTTTAAGACAAGATCACCAATATTGAAATCTTTCTCTTTAAAGTTTTTTTTGTAAGTGAATTTGATATGCTCCATGTTATTTTATTTTAGTATTTTTCCATATTTGTGATGGTGTATGCTTAAAATAAATAGAATAGGCTTCATATTGTTTGTATGACATTTTCATATCAGTAGAGAGATTAACATTTGATTTAAATGGAAAAATAAAGAGGTAGAATGCTCATGTACTAAGAAAGACCATAATCATAACATAAATAGGCTCAATAATATGAGCCTCTTTCATTTCTTACAATATTGGACCATTTTATTTGTTAGAGAAATGTCGTGTTCACCTTGTGTTAAGTGAGCTCAAAGTCCCTTGAAAGAGTATGAGGGAAAAAGGGTTAAATGAGTAAAAGTGTTAGGGTAATGTAACTTTCAAAGTGGGGATGATATGCCCCTATTTTGGGTGACTCAAGAATGACTATAGGCAAGTCCATGACTTAAATCTTTTTTTTATGTAAGATGATCAATGCTAGAAGCCTACAATGGAATTTTGTATGTGTTGAGGTTGTATGAAGCTGATCAATATGAGAAGATTTTTATTTGTATTTCCCTTTGAGAACAAATCTTAGCCTAGCCATCCTTCAAGGGATTGGTCTAATCATTTTTTTTAGTTTAAATAGTTGTCCTTCAAGGGTGCAGTCTATTGATAGTAGCAAAGAGAAGTTACATAGTTGTCCTTCAAGGGAGCAGTCTACATTGAGAATCATGACATGAGATATTATAACATGGCACATATCCCTTTTTTGTGCTTTTAGTCATGGACAAGACTATGGAGGATTAGGAGTTTTCCACTTTGAGGGAAAAACCATAACACCTTGTAAGTTAACTGAGTGTGTAGGAGTAAGGGTTAAGAGGAAGGGAGATGAATGTAATAGGGGTGCTCAAGGGATGAGCTCAAGTTAAATATGAGGTGAAGTGATGATTTTTTTAACAAAATAATGGTCATAGGTGTAAGGCATTAACAGCTTGGGTTTTGGCCTTCCTTCAAGAGAAGATAAGCAATAAGTTCCTGAGCCATACTTGTGAGTTATGATGCAGTGTCCAAGCCAATTAGGAGCAAACTCACCCCATTTGTTTTTCTCCATGTTCATCACATGTTGATTTTCTTTTAAGACAAGATCACCAATATTAAAATCTTTCTCTTTGAATTTTTTGTTGTAAGTGCATTTGATATGCTCTTGATATATTTGGAAGTGGTTGAGGGCTATGAGATGGAGCTCATTAATAAATTTGAGTTGAGCCAAATGTTCTTGGTGAAATTCATCATTAGTAAGTATGTATTTTAGAGAAATGTGAAGAGAAGGAATCTGAACCTCAAGAGTAAAAATAGCTTGTACCCCATTCAACAAGGAAAAAGGCATACCACCCATAGAGATTAAAATACTAATGTGGTAAGCCCATAAAGCAAAATGAATGTGTGTGTGTGTGTGTGTCAATCCTTACCTGTATCATTGACTACCTACATGAGAATTTTAGTCAATGTTTTGTTAGAAGCTTCTACATATCCATTCACTTGTGGATAGTATGGTGATGAGAAGCTTGGCCTAGCCATCCTTAGCCATACTTTAAATTAATTAAATATGTGAGGGTTAAAAGTATGGGTTAGGGAGGCTAATCATTATTATTCAAATAGGGGTCGAAGGGAGGTTTTGACATAGGGAGTTACACATGTGTGTGACTTAATTTTAGTTTCTAAATTTTCCCCTTTTTATCTTGCAATTTGCACTTGACAGTTACAAGACAAAAATAGGAGTTAGATGTTTGAGGTATTCCCCCTCAAAATGGGAGTCAATAGAGGAAAAATTAGAATCAGGTATATGTTTGATAAGAAGTGAATTGTGTGAGTGGTGGAGAATTTGGTATCACTACTTGTGTGTATACTACTACAAGCTATAGTGGACAAAAGCAAGAATAAGTAAGGTTGAGGACTCAGATAAAATAACCAAAGCATAGCTTGTAAATGATAGCTGATAAGGTCAAAACAATCAAAGATGTAGCTCTAATTGGTCTATGTGTCCCAAGTATCTGAGGTAATAAGTGCCCCTAGGAAATAAAAAAAGGTTTTAGGTGATAGGATGAGCTTAATCACTATCCAAAACACCTAATATACATGTGTGTGTACAATATCCAACTATAGTGGAATAAAATAAGTGGTCAAGATAAGTAATGCAAGGTTGGTGTATTAGTGTCAATGAGCGAGGAGATATTTGGGATCTCTAGTAAAGGTGTTATGGGGGAGATTTAAGTGATCTTTGAGGGTGGTTATCATGGTTGGGGAGATATATGTGATCTCTAATTTGGTAGTCATGGTCAAGGAGATGTATGTGATCTCTAAATTACCCCAATTATGGGTAGATTCTAAAGAGTTGTGGTTTATGGTGTAAATTCTAATGTAATGGTGCTCACGTCACTGATTTCACTGATATTGGTAGTAAATATTGCCAATGTCAGTGACCTAGGACAAGGTTGAAAACATCAGTGGGAAAAGTGCCAACATCGATAGAATAAGTGAAGAATGTCAATATTGGTGGGAAACCAAACTCAATAAAAAGGGGTTTGGTGGCCCACCAAACTCATTTACAACATTTTATTAGAGAGAAAAGAGCTCTGAGAGTGACTGAGATGGCAGAGTTAGGAGGGGATAGAATGAGAGGCATGCCACCATAAAAGCCAACTGTGCCAGCCTAGAGGAGATGAAGAGATGAGGTAAGATCTATTATGATTGGATTTGAAACTTGAATTGGTTATTTTAATTTTGTAGGCTAAATTTAAAGGTTGGGTAATATAAATGTATTGAGGGGGGTAGGGAATGGGGTTGGGCAGGTTTAGGGGAATTTGGTAGGGATTTGGGGTAGGTTGTAGGTTAAAATAAAATTTTGGGGGATAGGTCATTTAGCCTTAGGGCTGAACCAATCACTAACATCAGTGTGATCCAATGATGTCAGCCGACGTGGTGTCAATGTCGATAGGTTCTACTAATGTCAGTTGACACTAAGCACCAATGTTAGCATTAAAAACCAATGTCAGTGACTATGAAGAACCCAAAAATAGGAGAAAATGTTAGTTTGGATCCCTAATTGAAGTAGTCCACTAACCTAATGGACAAGCTAGCCTTAGAAGACCCCATATCAATTGAATGTTACATACATATCATGGTTAAGGGCCTCAAGCCAATATAGTTCTCCTATAGCCTAGGGAAAAGGATTTAAGGTATGGTTAAAAGTGTGTTAGGAAAAATGGGTAAAAAAGGTAGTTCAAAATAGGTTAGGAGACTTAGGGATTAAAAGATAGGTTATAGGTTCTAAGGTTAGGGATATAAGCTGTAAGTCCTAGAGTTATGATAGGTAGTTGGGCCTAGGGTGGAGAGAGAGGTAATGAAGCCTAGGGTAGAGAGAGAGGTAGTGAAGCCTAGGGTAGAGTATGTTAGATAGTTAGGTGGGTATATGGCTAAGTTAACCTTAGATGACCCCATGTTAACTAAGTGATACCTACATAACCTAGTGGAGGACCTTAGACCAATGTAGTTCTCCCAAAGAGAAGGGAAAAAGGTAGTGATAGATTATATTAAAAGTATGTGACTTGAATTATGTGTGTATGGATGCATGTGAGGCTAGAGTTGACATTATAAGATCACCTATCGAGGCTACTAATGTGTATGAGGAGGGATGTCACCTTTGAAGAGTGTGAACACATAGAAATTTTAGGGTTAGGGGGAGTGTGATGATATTACAAAGTCACATGAGATGTGAGTCTGATGATGGCAATGATAGAGAGGTGGGATCACACCACCAACATCTTCCATCTACTAACCAGAGAGATGATAGTGACTCAAGAGGATGTATATAGGATTTTATGATTACCACTCTAGGGTGAGGAACTCTTCTCATGTTTGAGAGATGAGCATGATATTCACATGGTGGAATTATTTGGGGAGCATGTTAGTGAGGTGACCTATCACTTAATGAGCTTTGCCTATGAGCCACTATACATTATTGATGAGGAAAAGAATTGATTGAGCATCCTGATGATGATAAGGATTATAGCTAATGCTTTACTAGATGTAGATGGTGGGAGATTTCCTATTGCATTGACAGGTGTTCTAGCATACATGCTTGAGTAGTGTATTATTTATGCATGAGGACCAATGTTTCTAGCACAACTATACAAAGAGTTGTGGAAGTTGAGACTGTGATGGTGATATAGTTTGTGTGTTGAACATTTACTCCACTATTGGCCATATGAGCATATTGTGGTGACATGACCATTAGAGTTACCTACCATGATTCTAGTTGGCTTTAGGGTGGGTTTCAGATGGTGGAGAGATGGTATAACATAGACTTGAGTAGATGGCAGAGTACATAACATTGATTATTATAGGTGCATGATATAGGGATTGATCCCTATAGATATTTTTTGGGGACCCTACCTGATATACCCTTCCTTTAGAGGATAGGTAGAGCAACTAGTTGGATTGTAGAACTCATTATGGTTTAGAGGGAGATGAATTGGTGAGCTAGATATGGTACCTGTGGCATGGGTTAGGAGGTAGTTTAGCCTATTATAGGATGTACCACCTACCTTCCCTTGATATAAGAGGGATGATATAGAGGCACCTCTACCTTTGTCATAGGAGATAGTCAGGCTAGATTGTGAGGAGCTACTAGTAGGGTTAGGTGTAGTAGATCCAAAGTGCATAATGGCATATATGACTTGGTGGGTAGGTTTACATCCCATAGTTGAGATCAAGAGGCCACCACTATATTTATAGGGTTTGGTGAGAGAGAGAGAGAGATGTAGCTATATAGGCTCAAGATGTAGTAGTGTAATCTTAAGATAAAACTTAGGAATATGTATTAGTTTTATAGGGATAGGTGGTGACATTACAAGGCTAGGTGGTGACATTACAAGGCCAAGTGAGGGTGCTACAGAGTCAAGTTGGGGTGTTATAGGGTCAAGTTACTACACTGACAGTAGAGAGGGATAGTTTGAGAGCAATTAGTCAAGCCAATCCTCCTCCTCCACCATAGGGACCAGTACAGGCTGGGCCTTTAGTAGGTATGATTAGACCACCATAGACTATATCTCTAGTGAGGTATACTACTACCCTTGATGAGATTTCTTATTATGAGAGAGACATTAAGGAGTTCCCACAGATTTAGAGGTACTCTAAGTTTAGAGAATATGAGAGATCTGTGTCATGTGTCATAGCTTCTAACTCATGTAGACGTAGATGGGCGGGGAGTGGTGATGACACTACTTCTTCATGACCATTTAGAGAGCCTCAAGGACTCTGAGTGCTAGAGTTTGCTTTTGTTATATATTATATATGCACACTAGCCTATGAGCTAAAGATGAGAGATGTATATTTTGAGAGAGAGATGATATTGTGATTATGTATTGATGTACATGTATTTTGAGCATATATATATATATATATATGGGATGTATATTTATTATGATTTTGAGATGCATTTATCATGATTGTGATGATGATGATGATGATGATGATGTAGATGATTATTTAATGTTATGTTAATTTGATTTTGAGTTAATCTTGCATTTCCCATATGTTGATGGTATATGCATAGTTGGTTTGTTAGCTTCATCTTAGCATTTTTCCATATTTTTGATGGTGTATGCTTAAAATGAATATGTTGGTTATGTTATTTTATTTTAGCATTTTTCCATATTTGTGATGGTTTATGCTTAAAATAAATTGAGTAGGTTTGATATTGTTTATATGACATTTTCATCTCAGTAGAGAGATTGACATATGATTAGATAGGAAAATAAAGAGGTAGAATGTGCATGTACTAGGAAAGACCATAATTATAACATAAATAGGCTTAGGAATATGAGCCTCTTTCATGTCTTACAATATTGGACCATTTTATTTGTTAGATAAGCATCATGTTTACCTTATATTAAGTGAGTTCAAAGTCCCTTGAAAGAGTATGAGGGAAAAAGCGTAAAATGCATCAAAGTGTCAGGGTAACGTAACTTTCAAATTGGGGATGATATGCCCCTATTGTGGGTGACTCGAGAGCAACTATAGGCAAGTCCATGACTTAAATCTTTTTTTTTATGTAAGTTGATCAACGTGGGAAGCCTACAATGATATTTTTTATATGTTGAGGTCGTATGAAGCTGATTAATACGAGAATATTTTTATTTGTATTTCCCTTTGATAACAAAACTTGGCCTAGCAATCCTTCAAGGGAGTGGTTTAATATTTGTTTTTGATTTTAAATAGTTGTCCTTCAAGGGAGTAGTCTATTGATAGTAGAAAAGAGAAGTTACATAGTTATCCTTCAAGGGAGCAGTCTATGTTGAGAATCATGATCTGAGAGATTGTAACTTGGCACATATCCCTTTTTTTGTGCCTTTAGTCATGGATAAGACTATAGAGGCTTAGAAGTTTTCCACTTTGAGGGCAAAAACCACAGCACCTCGTAAGTTAACTAAGTTTGTAGGAGTAAGGGTTAAGAGGAAGGGAGTTGAATGTAATAGGGGTGCTCAAGGGATGAGCTCAAGTTAAATACAAGGTGAGGTGATGCTTTTTTTTAACAAAAGAATGGCCATAGCTATAAAGAATTTAAAGGCTTAGGTTTTGACCTTACTTTGAGAGAAGATAATAAATAATTCCTTGATCCATACTTGTGAGTTATGATGTAGGGTCCAAGCCAACTAGGAGAAAACTTACCCCATTTGCTTTTCTCCATGTTCATCACATGTTGATTTTATTTTAAGACAAGATTGCCAATATTGAAATCTTACTCTTTAAAGTTTTTGTTTTAAGAGCATTTGATACACTCCATGTTATTTTATTTTATAATTTTTCCATATTTGTGATGGTGTATGCTTAAAATAAATAGAGTAGGCTTGATATTGTTTGTATGACATTTTCATCTCAATAGAGAGATCGGCATTTGATTTAGGTGGGAAAATAAAGAGCTAGAATGCTCATGTACTAGGAAAGACCATAATCATAACATAAATAGGCTCAAGAATATGAGCCTCTTTCATGTCTTACAATATTGGACTATTTTATTTGTTATAGAAGCGTCGTGTTCACCTTGTGTTAAGTGAGTTCAAAGTCCCTTGAAAGAGTATGAGGGAAAAAGGGTAAAATGAGTGAAAGTGTTAGGGTAATGTAACTTTCAAAGTGAGGATGATATGCCCCTATTGTGGGTGACTCAAGAGCAACTATAGGCAATGACTTAAATATTTTTTTAATGTCATTTGATCAATGCAGAAAGCCTACAATAGGATTTTGTATGTGTTGAGGTCATATGAAGCTGATCAATATGAGAATATTTTTATTTATATTTCCCTTTGAGAACAAATATTGGCCTAGCCATCCTTCAAGGGAGTGGTCTAATATTTTTTTTTGAGTTTAAATAGTTATTCTTCAAGGGAGCAGTTTATTGATAGTAGCAAAGAGAAGTTATGTAGTTATCTTTCAAGGGAGCAGTCTACATTGAGAATCATGACCTAAGAGATTATAACTTGGTACATATCCCTTATTTTTATGCTTTTAGTCATGTACAAGACTATGGAAGCTTAGGATTTTTCCACTTTGAGGGAAAATTCATATCACATCATAAGTTAACTAAGTCTTTAAGAGTAAGGGTTAAGAGGAAGGGAGATGAATGTAATAGGGGTGCTCAAAGGATGACCTCGAGTTAAATACGAGGTGAAGTGATGCTTTTTTTATCAAAAGAATTGTCTTAGGTGTAAAGCATTTAAAGGCTTAGGCTCTGGCCATCCTTTGAGAGAAGACAAGTGATAAGTTCCTGAGACATACTTGTGAGTTATGATGCAAGGTCCTAGCCAATTAGGAGCAAACATACCCCATTTGTTTTTCTCCATGTTCATCACATGTTGATTTTATTTTAAGACAAGATCACCAATATTGAAATCTTTATATTTAATGTTTTTGTTGTAAGTGAATTTTATATGCTCCACATTATTTTATTTTAGCATTTTTCCATATTTGTGATGGTGTATGCTTAAAATAAATAGATTAGGCTTGATATTATTTATATGACATTTTCATCTTAGTAGAGAGATCAACATTTGATTTAGATGGGAAAATAAAGAGGTAGAATGCTCATGTACCAAGAAATACCATAATCATAACATAAATAGGCTCAGGAATATGAGCCTCTTTCATGTCTTACAATTTTGGACCATTTAATTTGTTAGAGAAGTGTCGTGTTAACCTTGTGTTAAGTGAGTTCAAAGTCCTTTGAAAGAGTATGAGGGAAAAAGGGTAAAATGAGTAAAAGTGTTATGGTAATGTAACTTTCAAAGTGGAGATGATATGCCCCTATTGTGGGTGACTTGAGAGTGACTATAGGCAAGTCCATGACTTAAATCTTTTTTTTATGTAAGATGATCAATGCTAGAAGCCTACAATGGGATTTTGTATGTGTTGAGGTCATATGAAGCTGATCAATATGAGAAGATTTTTATTTGTATTTCCCTTTGAGAATAAATCTTAGCCTAGCCATCCTTCATGGGAGTGGTCTAACCATTTATTTTTGAGTTTAAATAGTTATCCTTCAAGGGAGCAGTCTATTGATAGTAACAAAGAGAAGTTATCTAGCTGTCCTTCAAGGGAATACACTACATTGAGAATCATGACCTGAGAGATTATAACATGGCACATATCCCTTTTTTGTGCTTTTATTCATGGAAAAGACTATGGAGGATTAAGAGTTTTCCACTTTGAGGGAAAAACCATAGGACCTTGTAAGTTAACTAAGTGTGTAGGAGTAAGGGTTAAGAGGAAGGGAGATGAATCTAAAAGGGGTGCTCAAGGGATGAGCTCAAGTTAAATATGAGGTGAAGTGATACTTTTTTTAAAAAAATAATGGTCATAGGTGTAAGGAATTATAGGCTTGGGTTTTGGCCTTCCTTCAAGAGAAGATAAGCGATAAGTTCCTGAGCCCTGCTTGTGATTTATGATGCAGGGTCAAAGCCAATTAGGAGAAAACTTACCCCATTTGCTTTTCTCCATGTTCATCACATGTTGATTTTATTTTAAGACAAGATCACCAATATTAAAATATTTCTCTTTGAATTTTTTATTGTAAGTTCATTTGGTATGCACTTGATAGATTTGGAAGTTGTTAAGGGCTATGAGATGGAGCTTATCAATCAATTTGATTTAAGCCAAATGTTCTTGGTGAAAGTCATCATTAGTAAGTATGTATTTTAGAGAAATGTGAAGAGAAGGAATATGAACCTCAAGAGTCAAAATAGCCTCTACCCCATACAACAAAGAAAAAGGTGTACCACCTATAGGGGTTCAAATTCTAGTGTGGTAAGCCCATAAAGCAAAATGAATGTGTGTGTGTCAATCCTTGCCTGTATCATTGACTACCTACATGAGAATTTTAGTCAATGTTTTGTTAGAAGCTTCTACCTATCCCTTCACTTATGGATATTATGGTGATGAGAACAAAGCTTGGTCTAGCCATCCTTCAAGGGAGTGGTCTAATAATTTATTTTTTAGTTTAAATAGTTGTCCTTCAAGGGAGCAGTCTATTGATAGTAGTAAAGAGAAGTTACATAGTTGTCCTTCAAGGGAGTAGTCTATGTTGAGAATCATGACTTGAGAGATTATAACTTGGCACATATCCTTTTTTTGTGATTTTAGTCATGGACAAAACTATGGAGGATTAGGATTTTTCCACTTTGAGGGCAAAACCATAACACCTTGTAAGTTAACTAACTGTGTAAGAGTAAGGGTTAAGAGGAAGGGAGATGAATGTAATAAGGGTGATCAAGGGATGAGCTCAACTTAATATGAGGTGAAGTGATGTTTTTTAACAAAAGAATGGTTGTAGGTGTAAGGCATTTAAAGGCTTACATTTTGGCCTTCCTTCGAGAGAAGACAAGTGATAAGTTCCTGCGCCATACTTGTGAGTTATGATGCAGGGTCCAAGCCAATTAGGAACAAACTTACCCCATTTGTTTTTCTCTATGTTCGTCACATGTTGAATTTTTTTAAGACAAGATCACCAATATTGAAATCTTGCTCTTTAAATTTTTTTTTGTAAGTGTATTTGATACGCTCCATGTTATTTTATTTAGATTTTTTCAATATTTGTGATGGTGTATGCTTAAAATAAATGGAGTAGGCTTGATATTGTTTGTATGACATTTTAGTCTCAATGGAGAGATTGACATTTGATTTAGATGGGAAAATAAAGAGGTAGAATGCTCATGTACTGGGAAAGACCATAATCATAACATAAATAGGCTCAAGAATATGAGCCTCTTTCATGTCTTATAATATTGGACCCTTTTGTTTATTAGAGAAGCGTCGTGTTCACCTTGTTTTGAGTGAGTTCAAAGTCCCTTGAAAGAGTATGAGGGGAAAATGGTAAAATGAGTGAAAGTGTTAGGGTAACATAAATTTTGAAGTGGGGATGATATGCCCCTATTGTGGGTGAGTTGAGAGAATCTATAGGTAAGTCCATGACTTAAATCTTTTTTTTATGTAAGTTGATCAATGCAGGAAACCTACAATGGGATTTTGTATGTGTTTAGGTCATATGAAGCTGATCAATACAAGAAGATTTTTATTTGTATTTCCCTTTGAGAACAAATCTTGGCCTATCCATCCTTTAAGGGAGTGTTCTAATCATTTGTTTTTTATTTTAAATAGTTGTTCTTCAAGGGAGTAGTCTATTGATAGTAACAAAGAGAATTTATGTAGTTGTCCTTCAAGGGAGCAGTCTACATTGAGAATCATGACCTGAGAGATCATAACTTGGTACATATCTATTTTTTTTGTGCTTTTAGTTATGGATAAGATAATAGAGGCTTAGTATTTTTCCACTTTGAGGGAAAAACCATATCACCTTGTAAGTTAACTAAGTGTGTAGGAGTAAGGGTTAAGAGGAAGGGAGATGAATGTAATAGGGGTGCTCAAGGGATGAGCTCAAGTTAAATATGAGGTGAAGTGATGATTTTTTTAAAAAAAATAATGGTCATAGGTGTAATGCATTAAAGGCTTGGGTTTTGTCCTTCCTTTGAGAGAAGATAAGTGATAAGTTCCTAAGCCATACTTGTGAGTTATGATGTAGGGTCCAAGCCAATTAGGAGAAAACTTACCCCATTTGCTTTTCTACTTGTTCATCACATGTTGATTTTATTTTAAGACAAGATCACCAATATTAAAATCTCTCTTTGAAGTTTTTGTTGTAAGTGCATTTGATACGCTCTTGATATATTTGGAAGTGGTTGAGGGCTATGAGATGGAGCTCATCAATCAATTCGAGTTGAGCCAAATGTTCTTGGTGAAAGTCGTCATTAGTAAGTATGTATTGTAGAGAAATGTGAAGAGAAGGAATATGAACCTCAAGAGTCAAAATAGCCTCTACCCCATACACCAAGGAAAAAGTTGTACCACCCATAGGGGTTCAAATGCTAATGTGGTAGGCCCATAAAGCAAAATGAATGTGTGTGTGTCAATCCTTGCCCATATCATTGACTACCTACATGAGAATTTTAGTCAATGTTTTTTTAAAAGCTTCTACCTATCCATTCACTTGTGGATAGTATGGTGATGAGAAGCTTAATTTAATTCCAAATGTATCACAAAGACTATGGATAGTCTTGTTTTTAAAATATTTGTTGTTGTCTATTATAATTTCATGATAGACACTAAAATGATAGATAATGTGATTGTTGATAAAATCAACAATTTTTTCAGCCTTAGTGGATATGAGAGGAATGGCTTCAACCCAATTAGTGAATTATTTAGTAGCAGTAATGATATAACGATGATAGAAGGAGGAATAAGGGTTCATTTCCTTGATTAGATCTAAGCTCCATTGGGAGGAAGCCCAAAATTCTTTGGTGACTTGTAATACATGACTTGGAACATGAAGGAGGTTAGCATGTTGTTGACATTTAACACAATGCTAAACATAATCACTATAATCTTAATGGAGTGTTAACCAATAATAGCTAAGCTGAAGGATATGCTTGGAAACTGTGTGACCATTAAAATTTCCACCATAAATCCCATCATGAAATTCCTTAATAGCAAAGGGAGTCTCGGTACTAGTGAGGCATCTACGGAGGAAACCATCAAAACCTCACTTGTAGAGAAGTCCCCCTAGCATAGTGTAATTAGTGGCATGTTTTATGAAGGCACATCTCCCATTATTGGAGAGATTAGAAGGGGTAATAGAAAAGGAAAGGTATTCCCTAAGTTTCTTGTACCATAATTCATGTGGGTTGGATGTTACATTTCCAATAAAGAGGATGTTGGTTGATGCATAGGAGGTTAATGTTAAGTGATCCATGGTGACATAGGTTTTTGAGGAAGAGGATGAAGAAGGTATGTGTGAATTAATTGAATCCATTGTGTCAATAAACTTATTTGTAGATCAAGGAATAGTTTGTAAGAGATAAGAGTCAAATTATCCCAATAGTGTATCTACATGATGTGTATACCACTACATAATTTCATTTTTGCATAGGTAGGAACCATTAACCTAATAACCACTAGCTGAGAATCATCAAAAATGGTTATGGATTTGATACCCAAGAAGAGATTTGTTTGAATCCCTAAGATCAAAGCCTCATATTCAGCCATGTTATTAGTACATTCAAAATCTAGTTTAAATGATAAAGGCATAAGATCACCATCTAGAGGAATAATAATGACCCCCACACCCCCACCATATTGACATTTAGATCCATCAAATAAAATCATCATTTGATAGGAGATGTCATCAGTGGAGAGTGTTGTGATGGACTCATCAAGAAATTTCAGGTTTGAAGGTTGGTTGTCAGGTAAAGGGATGGTAACTAACTGGTCAATGATTGTTTGCCTATTAATAGACTTTTATTGAATAAAATCTAAGTCAAATTTAGAAAGGATCATGAACCACCCAGCTATACATTGTTTATGATATGGCTTGGAATCATGTATTTAAGGGGATCAATATGGGTGACCATGTAGGTTTTGTGATTTAGAAGATAATGGTAGAGCTTGGAAGCTGAAAAGACCAATTCAAGGAAATTTTTTTTGGTATGGTTATATCGAGTCTCATAATATATAAGTGTGCATCTTATATAATAAACTATCTATTCTTAAAGGTGATCATCTCGATGTGAAATCATAGCACACAGAGAATGGTTTGTTGTGGAGATGTATAGGTAGAAAGGTTGATTTTCCTTAGGTGGAAAAAGATCTAGTGGGGAGATGAGATATTATTTGATTGCATCAAAATATTCCTAGAAATCTGTATTCTAATGGAAAGACACATCCTTTTTGAGGAGATGGTGAAAGGTTTGTCAATGATCTAACAACTAGGAGATGAATCAGTGGATTGATTAAAGTTTACCTTATAGGCTGCAGAGTTGTTTGATATTAGTAGGTGGAAGAATCTATAGTATTATTCTAACCTTAGCAGGGTTAACTTCAATACCATGGAGAGAAATGATAAAACCTAAGATCTTACCAAAAAGAACACCAAAGACACATTTCTTTGGGTTTAGTCAAATGTTATATTAGAGGAGATGAGTAAATATGATTTTGAGAATCATCAAGTGATCTTGGTGAAGTTTAGATTTTCTAAGTAAGTTGTCCATATAATCTTCCATAATTTTATGTAAGATATCATGGAAGATGTAAGTCATAGCACGTTAGTAGGTGGCACTAGCATTCTTTAGACCAAAAGGCATGACTTGATAATAAAAATTCCCCCATGAGATAATGAAGTCTATTTTATGTTGATCCTCAAGAGCAACTAAGATTTGATTATATCTAGAGAAGCCATCTATAAGTGATAGCATCTCATGGTTGGTTTTTATATCAACAAGTTGGTTGATACTTGGCAATAAGAACTCAAATATAGGTGAAGGAGGTGGCAAAGGGGGTATGACAACATCTTTGGGTTTGAATTTAGGTGGAACATTAGGAGGCATTATGGATGCTAGAACTAGAATAATAGGAAGGTTGATGGGAGTATCAACAAAGAGAGCATCAACATCAAAGTGTTATCAAATGACTATTTTGAGAGCTTTACAACTCTCAGTATCATGTCCAAGTGAATGATGATATAGACACACTTGTGTATCATTAAACCAAGATGGCTTCATTCTAAGAGGACTATAAGGCTTAATGGGATGAAGAGTTATTATATAAGCTTTCAATAACTAACGTAGAAAAAAACTCTAAGAGCTTGTGAATGGGCTCACACTTGTTGTGGTAATAGGAGTGGACACCTTATTTTGCTTAGGAGTCATAGGTGTGATTTTATGTCATGACTTATTTAGTGGTGTGGGAGTTATATGTTTTGATGACACTTTCTTGGTGTTAAGTATCATGGTGTCAGATGTGAAAGGCCTACCAGGTGGTAAAGGTGGTAGTGGAGGTAACTTAGATTTTTATTTTGCTTGAATCAGTGATACTCCAACTAAAGTAGAGGGGTGAGGTCCCAAAATTTATGGTAAAGTTGAGGGTTGAAGAGGGAAAGATCATCGAGATATAGGAAGCTTAATATTTTTCTATAGTTCAAGCTATGAAACTCCAACTTGGGGTTAAAGAGTTAGATCTAATTTCACCTATGGATGAATTAGTTAGAGATAGGGTATACACCTAAAGGCCTAATCTACTTTAATATGGTAGATGCCTATGAGGGTGAGGGTTCTGACATAGATGGATGAACTTCTAGTGATTTTGGTGAAGAATCTCTAGATTTGTCAAAGAGCTTGGGGTAAAGGGTAGTGAGAGGGTTGGTGGTAAAGGATGACACTAATTTTGCTAGATAAGGAGTTTTAAGTTGGTCCCAAAATGTTGTGTGATCTAGCTTCATGAAGTTAAGAAATTATATACTTTTCACCAAGTGTGAGAAGGGTTTAGATGAAGTTGATGTAGGCTTTACGATTGTGTCTTTAGAAGGCTAAGGTGTTTTAAAAGGAAGTAAAATGTTGGTATATGCTATTTTGGGCCAAAGACAAGAAAGAGCTGCAATAGGGTCTTCTTCAACAAAGATAGGAGAAGAGGCATGGTCTTCCATAGGTGGAGGAGAGGCAAGTGAGGAGGCTTCTTTAAGGGGGTAAAGCATAGGTATAATTGTTCCTTAAACATGTGGTGAGGGATAGGTAAAGTATGATCCTCCATAGGTAAAATAAGTGGTAAGAGTGGTGGAATTGGAATAGGCACAATAGTTCTCTTATCTAATGTAGGAGTGGATAATACTAACTCTTCAAGTTGAAAAGGTGGAGTGGATGGGATATTACTCTCTATCGGTAGAGGAGAGGTGGGCGAGGAAGGTTCCTCAAGAGGGTATAACATAAGAATGATGTTCCCCTCAATATGTAGTTACATAATAGGTAAGGCATGGTCTTCCATAGGTAAAAGAATAGTTAATATTGGTGTAAAATAAACTAGCAATACTAGCTCCTCCAGTGGTAAAAGAAGTGGTAAAAGAGGCTCTCCCTCACATGGGAGTGGAATGGGTTAAATAGGCTCTTCTACATGGGGAGGAAGAATGGGAAAAACAAATTCCACTGACTGTGGGGGAGGAGTTGATAAAATGGGTTCCTCTTGTTGTGGGAGAAGTTGAACTACAGGTAAAGGAAAGACCATATTAACCGTATGGATATTATGATCACATGAGTTAGTCATGGTCTAAACAATATTTTGATTGGGTGAATGGTTAGGAAAAGGGAATTTAAACACATCCATATTTTGATTAGGGGATGCATTAGGATTATCAAAGATGAGATCACCCCTATCAAGCATGTCTTGAATGATGTTCTTGAATGTCTTATAGTTATTAGAATTGTGGCCTTTAACTCAGTGGTAGCTATAAAAATCATCTTCCTTATACCAAGTTGGAATAGGATGGGAGGAGTCAAACCGTATAGGAGGTTTGATTTGAGGAAGTATTATGACACCTTATTTCAATAGTTTTTCCAAAATGGATGTCCATGACTCCCTAATGGGAGTGTATTATCTTTGTTCATACCATTGTTGGAATTACTTGGTCAAATTTTGGGAAATCAAGGAATTAGATTGGTTTGTGGTTATGGAAGAAGCTGATTTACTGACAACCACAAAGTTGGAGCCTTTATATTTTTGGTTATAAGGAGAATTTTTATAAGAGGAGTCATTTGACTTGGAATTGGCATTCCTACTATGCAACTTGACTCTGCCTTTGTCTATATCCCAAATATTGAGTTTACACACCATTGTAAAGGCCTCATCAAATGTGCAAAAAGATTTTACTCAGAGTGTGGAAAAAATGTGTTTAGAACATGCCCTTAAGAAGATATCAATAAGCTCAGGTTGGGGTAAGGAGAAGGAAAGTTTACTGATCAAGCCTCGCCAACAAGAGACAAAATCTATGATATACTTATCATCAAATTATCTAATAGAATAAAGGTCTGTAATAGAAACCTTTTTATAAATGTTAATAGAGAAATGGTCTAGGAATATTTATGTGAGTTGGGCAAATGAGAAAAAGGAGTGTTGAGGTATAGATCTATACCAATCAAGGGTAGCACCCAAGAGAGACATGGGGAAAGTTTGAAGTAGTAACATGTCATCATGCCCTATTAAATAACAAGCATGTCTAAATGCTCATAAATGTTGTTATGGGTCCTCTTTACTCTAGAAATGAGTAAATTTGGGGAGTTCCCATTGGCTTAGATAAGGGTGAATAGGCATAAAAGGATGGATGGGTTCATTGCAGATCTGATCATAAGATAACACATTATTTGAACCAAAAATAGATGTCTCTAGATTAGACATCTTGTGCATTAGCATATTAATGAGGTCTAAAGAGGGATTAGTTTGGGGGATACCCCCTAAATTATAGGGAACCTGATAGGAAGTAGAGGGAGCATATGACATAGCTTGTTAAGTTTGTGTTGGTACAACATAAGGATAATGAGTCATAGTCTACGGGCAGAAAGAAAAGGGTCTTGTCTTATTGGGTTAGAGACTATATTTTGGTTGGATGTTTTTATTATAGGTTGGGTTATTGGCATGGTTAAACTAGATGAAGGTGAGTTGTAACTCAAGTAATTATAGGTTTGAGAGTAGATGGAATAAGTACCACTGAATTTTGAAATGAGGTGTGACTTGATTGAACTACTTGTGGTTATGAAAGTTAGGAAGTCATGCCAAGGTTTAGGTGGGATTGGGTAGTTGGTGATGCTAAACTTTGGACATTGATTATGATTGGGTTACTTATTGAGGTGATGGTTTGAGTAACCATGGAGAAAATAGTGGAGATAGTTGAAATTGAAGTTGTCTCTATTAGAGAGGTTGGCATACCATATATGGGTCACCTAAAGAATTGTGGGTTTAGCTCATGGAAAGGTAATGTTTAAGGGCTGCCACATTGCAATCAAGAAATTTAACAAAATCTGGATCTCCTTCAGGTATAATGGGAATTTGGTTAGGGTTTGGAGTACACTTTATATCTAAAGTATGCTCCATGATAGAATTTTTTAAAAAAAAGTGTAAGGTGTAAGTAGTTGCTAACTTGCATAATTGACAAGAATTTTGGCTTGAGCTCATGTCAATACCATGCAAGAAGAAGTAAGAATAGTCTCAATACTTTGTATTAGTGACAAAATATGGAAAACCTAGGTTTAGGTGTAGGTAAGGTTGTTGTTTTAGCTTGATATTTTGAGCAAATCAAAAGTACACAATCACCGATGTTGATTACTTGACCGATGTTAGTAGTAAAAGTTTATTGATGTTAGTGGGATTAATCAATGTCGGTAGCTAAATTCTATTGATGTCAGTATAGTTAATTGATGTCGATCACTGTGATAACTTGGGAGATGGAAAATCTAATGTTTTAGTAATCTAGAGGTAGAATCTAGGTAAAATAGAGGATGGAAGAGGTCTATGTAAGAAGGAAGAACACTTAGAAAACTTGATATAATAGGTTATACAAATTGAGTATTAAGAATAGTGTTGATTTTGTGAATCAATAGAAAAACATCCTTACTAACTCCAAAATATAGAAGGCAATAGAAAAGTATAAAAAGAACATACAACCACTAATTATTAACTGCTATAAATTAATTTTAGTCTCGTTTTGGCTTATGCCTTAATCAAATTATGAAAAGAAGATTTGGTTATCGAGGGTACTAGAAAGCAATATAAAGCTAGTTTCAAGGTATTTTTAGTACTCCAGAAGAAATATATGTTAGACTAGGTACATGGCTTATTATAGGAGCTTGCTCCCCACACTTCATAGACCTGAAGCCAAGCCAAGCTACTTAGCCAAAATATACATTTTGTCTAGAATTTAGACTCTACTAGAAAACGGAGTGGGTTCTCCCCTTGGTGGTGAAATCCAAGTAGGATAACTAGGTAGGGTAAGGTAATCCACCAAGTGATGAAATCTTGATGGGCCTTCTCTCAAGTGAGTTTAGATGTTTGTTTTTATGAGTGTCATTTTGGTTGTGTAACATAGGTGCACTATAATTCATTCATAATGCTTTTAATTAACTAGGTGAGCTAATATGCAGTAAGCAAATAATGAAGTGTGGCAAGTTTTAAACCCAAATCTAAAATGTTTATATTTAAATGAAAAGAAAAGATGAAATAGGAGTAGAGAATGAAATTCACTATCTTAATGTACATGGAAGAAAGAAAATAAATAATGGATTCTTTCAACTTGCAATAAAAATGATAAATTTATTTTAAAGGCAAAGAGAAAAGAAGAGTCACAAGCAAGAAGAAATTTCAATTTATTATCCTTAAATAGAAAATAAAATGTTGCTTTTTTTTGTTTTGAGAGATAAAATAAGGATAAAGTGAAATAAATGAATTGTTCACTATAATGCACCTATATGAATGCTTAAAACAAGCAATGAACCTAAGGAAAACTCTAGGGTCCCACTGGGCATGCCAAAAATGTTTTGCTAAAATTTGTCTATTTCAAGTCTTAAGAAAAATAGAGAAGGATAGGGATAAGTGATTAGAATGAACCCAGATTGGTTTGTTCACTGTATCCAAACATTGTGACCACTCCTCTTTGGCTAGGGAGGACTACTTTCATGTAAGAAAGCACTACCACAAAATGTTTATTAGTAGATAAATGAGTGGGATACCAAGCTACGTGCTTGTTCTAGGAAGTGTCAAACTTCCTTAGAGATGATAGTCCACTTTTTAGAGATAAAAGACTAATAAATAACCAAGAGATATGGAAAGAGAGAATAAAAAAGAGATAATGTTATCATTATTCACAACCTAAGTGCAAAAAAAAGTAATAGAGTACAAGTGGTATATTTAGTTTGTATTTTGGAAGTTATTTGGGTAGGTCTTAGAAGGGTTATGAAATCCATAGTTGTCAATGTCAGTTAGGTTGTCAAGGTTGGTAACAATGTGACTGATATCGGTTATGATGTTGAGGTTAGTAGGGAAGGTGATCAATTTTGGTTAGGCTACTGAGGTTGGTAGGGGCAATAACTACCTAAGAGCTTGTAGAAGGATTTTTTGGGTCTAGGAAATGGTTTTGGTTAGGTCTGGAAGGTTGGGGAGAGTTGTGAGCGAGAGAGTATGGTTTAGATGGATCTAGTCAAAGGTTTGGTATGTTAACATAAGGGAAAAAAAGTAGGGGATATTTGTAACTCTTTTATGGGGTTTAGTCAAGAATGTGTAAAATAATGAATAATAGATATAAATTGATAGCAAAGTAATTGCATAAAGACTTATAGAACAAGTGATGTACTTAGCTACAAAGGTGACTAAATGATAAGTACCAGATGGATGGATCCTATCAAGTAGTCTGAATCGATGCCTCAAATAAAGAAATCAAGTGGGTGTTTTTATTTCTCAAGAGCTTGGTTCCAGATTTGGATTGACTTATACAAGATAAAAGTAAGCCAAGATGTCAAAATCTAAATGTAAAAAGCTTGTATGAAACTAAGAATGAGTTTTATTGATTTTTGTTGACCTAAACACCAGTTTAGAGTTTGGCATATATAACCAATGTCGATTATCTCACTGATGTTAGTCATGGGTTAATAGATGTCAGTGGTATAAGAATAGGTAAAACTACTATTTTTATCCTATTTTTTGTTTCTCCTCATGCCAAGTGTGATATCCATTAAGAAATGGTAGAAATGGGAGGTTAAGAAAGACATAATTGGTTAGGAACTCATTTTTTAGGTGAGAATAATTCATGGGTAGTTAGGATAAGGGGAGTAAGTCTTGAGGTTACTCATCAGATGAGAATTAGTCATAGGATTAGGTGACCAGGTAAGGTGGCAAAAGAGGTTTTTAATTAACTTAATTATATATATTAAATTAATTAAATATGTGAGGGGTAAAGCATGGGTTAGGGAGGCTAGTGATTATTATTGAAATAGGGCTCAAAGGGGGGTTTCTACACAAGGATTTACACATGTGTGTGAACTAATCTTAGTGTCTATAGACACTATGGAAGAAATGAATTTCCTATAAAAGAATTAAAAAAACAAGATGTCTTGATCAAATCCTATGAGGAGAAAATTAGACTATTTAAAGGAAGGCTAAGTAATTAAGTCAAGGATCATGATGAGATCATATAATAACTTGAAACTCAAGTTTGTACACTTGTTGAAGAAGTAAATATTAAGAATGAGGAATGTACCATGTATCAAATAGAGATATAGTCTTTATAAATGAAACTAAGTCAAGCTATGAGCAGAGATATAGATGATGAAAAAGACAAGGAGGACTGTGAGACTAAATTGAGGAGTACTCTTGAAAATTTGAAGATTGAAAAGAAAAAGAACAAGAATATGATGTCACAAATTAAGGACTATGAAGATAAATTTATTGTGTTTGAGGTAAGACTGGTTAAAGACACCAAAGAGCATGAAGATATAGTCAAGCATTTCATTTATCAATTGGAAATCCTATCTACAAACCTAAAAGCTAAAGAAGATGAGTGCTTAAGGTATGTGATTGAAAATGAGTCATTGAAATTTGAATCAGAGAAGAATTCAAGATAGGTGAAGTCATTTATGAAGTTTGAAAATATCTTAAATTATTTTGATAATATTTTGAGTAATCAAAAGTATGCTAGTGATATATATGGTCTTGGATACAAAGAAGAAAAAGAGCATGTAACTCAAGACAAGATAAAGGTTGATAGGAAAAAATAAAATTAGACCTTGAAGATCAATCTTCAGTCAAGAAATGAAGGTGTTGGTAGAATGAGGATAAATCAGAATAGACAACCAAATGCCATGAGGTATGCAAATTTTAAGTTACTGCTATACTTGTAATCAATTTGATCATAGGGCTAAAGAGTGTAAAATATACTCAAAGAATGAGTTTGCATGGAATTATGAGCAAGAAAATATCAACCATAAATAACATCATTTTTCAAGATAGTCAATAAGTTCATAAGGTAATATTGACATCATTTGTTACAAGTGTTAAGGTTTTGGTCATATTGCAAAGTTTTGTAATACCCTCATCAGGAGATGAAATGATTAGGTGCATAAATGAATTAATTAAACTTAAAGGAATCACCATATATCTCAAGGTATTTATAGTTTTAAAAACCTCATATATTTCAAATTTCATAAGAGAGGTCACATAACAAGGTTCTTCAGGAATGATTAGTGCTTTACTTCAAAAATTATCAATCCTGACATAAAGATAAAGAGCCATAGTGAATGGAGGCATAAGAAGGTAATTGAAAAATAGGCTCAAGGTGGACTATTTTCCATGACAAAATATGGAACAAGGTCTAGGATCAAGGAACAAGCCTTATACGCCTGAAAGGACAAAGAAATCAAGCTGGATCCTGATATAAAAGAAAATAAGAAAGTTGATAACTCATTTAATATCAATCTAAAGATGAGGAAGGAATGAAATCCAAGTAAATACATGGATATATGGGAGTCTCCTAAGTTTTAGTATATTTAGTCCCTCTATGACAAATGAGTATCTGTACCTATGATTTTTAAGAGACATCATTCATGTGTGGAATCATGTATGTGTGTAAGGTCTACAGGCTGGGTATAGAGTGTTTTTAGATGTCATTTGAAGAATTGGAAGTTTTCAAGGTGCCTTAATGGAATAAAAAGGTATGATTAATTTATTCATGTGATCTCCAAGTGATTTCAATCTTTAAAGGTCTTTTATGTGCAATTGGGGATTTTTGTTTGCTCTTAGGTTTCCTAGTTTGTGCTTAAGGGTATGTAGGACAAAAACTATGGTATAGGATTTATGGGCTTCCAAAATAACTTAATCTCAAAATTTGGTCCAAAAGTGTGTATTGATGACCTCCAAGTGTGTTAAATGTTTCAAACATGGACGTTGACCATAAGGTGATTTGTTGACTAGATTTCTCTTGTAAACATAAGTGTTTTGGCCTTTGTTGAAAAGTGGTTTTCCTAATTAATTAAGGTATAAGTCTACTTAATCAATTTAAATGGATAAATTGGTCCTCAAAATTTCTTTCACAATATTTTTTAAGTACACGGTTAGTTCCATAGAGGAATATTTGTGCAAATAGAGAGCTAATTGGCTATTAGGTTTGTGAAGGAAGTATGTTGCAAAGGATGATCTTGTTGGATATTTATTAATGATGTAATGTTTATGTCATGGATTTATCCATTTGATTAGATGAAGTTCCTTGATATTCTAAGTGATAATGATCAAGTGTGCAATGTGCTTATCTTAGTATGCTTGAAGTAAGCTTGGTTAATCTTCAGAGTTTGACTATTTACAGATGATTAGGTATGAGTCTGAAGTATTAATATTGTGAAATATATCCTATTAGAGGTTAAGGATTCATTGCATTATTGTGTGCATAAGTGGAATTCATCTGGTAGTCCATAGTTTTCATCTAGAGCTTTTGGGTTTAATGGAAGAAAATTTGACTAGGCAGTTTGATGAATTCATAATTTCCATGTGTGGAAGAGTCAGGGGGAGTTGGTTATATTTTTGTGATCAAATTAGTCCCAAGTTTTTATGGTCCAAGTCTCAAGTCATGTAATGAAGTGCATCCAAAGATATGTCTGTGCAAATTTGAGCTTCTAGGCATTTTTCTAGTGATTTTTATGTTCAAATAGAGTTAAGTAGTGTGGTGATGTCATAACTCACATGTATGAAATTTTTAGGATAATATTGATATATGTATGAATTTACCTATTATATAATATTTTATGCACTAAATATTATGTCATGCGACTAAGAAGGATAAAAGATAAGCATGTACAAAGTTGGGATCCTAAGCAATTTGATAGTGTTTTCCCATACTTAGCCAAATTTGCATGTGGCAAGAAAAGATGAGTAGGCATTTTGATGTAGTCATATTTTACATGTTTTTTAGTTTTATAATGATTTTATCATATGGTTTTATTAAATTTTGTGCCTAGTCGTTATGAGATAATTTTTAGGTCATGTGATGAAGCACATCAAAAAATATTCATGTGTAAAGTTAGCCTTCCAGGTAGTTCTAGGCATTGTTCACTCTATGGTAGAAAAATATGAGTGAGAAAAATAATGTCATTATATCTTACACATGTAAATTTTCTAGGATCAAATTGATATATGGTTAGATTATCCTATGTGAGGAGATTATATGGTCTAAATTTTAGATCATGCATCTAAGTATAATAAAAGTTATTGGGGTCTAAATTTGGCCTTCCCAAGAAGATTGTAATAGTTCCCATAGTTTATTTTGCAAGATATAAAGATAAAAAACAAATAAATATCTAATGATTAATGGGTGATCATAAAAATTTATCTAACAAAGTGTATCAATTCAAAGAGGTCAAAGTGATAGTTACTTAATGATAGGCAGAGGTAAGGACCAAACTACTTCTAAGATCTGACAGTGAGTGGGTGTTCATAATAATAAATATCAACAATGTATATTGAGAAAAATGAGTTCAAAGTTTCCAATGTTTAACATAGATAAATATTGAGCTACATAAAGGAGATCGATGGAGCATGTTTATTCTAGGATATTAGGAAGAAGTGAGATGATGCCAAGTGTTCAAAGTTTAACATTTGGAAAATGGCACACTATGATTTAAAGTTCAAAGAAGATCAATAGTGCATGATTAATATAATATTTGAGGGTACAAGATGTGTATTAAGTGACCAAATTTTAACTATGACTATTTGAATTCAAATATTTGAATTTAACAAAGGAAAAACCAGTGTAGAGTTTTTGGGCCATATCTTTTGATACAATCATAATTTTCTCATGGTGTAAAAAGAGAATTTGTAGAGGAATCCAAGGCACATCTAAAAATATAGATTTTAATATTTTAAATTGTGTATAGTCAAATATATTGAGTTTAAAGTTGACTATGTGTTTGAATGTGTTCTACAAGTGACTTGAGAAGGTTGTTTGATCTTGTTTTTATGTTGTTTTAATGTCTCATGATGAATTAGCTATTGGAGAGTGTTGTAGAATATTTATGTATAATATGTGTGGTATTTAGAGTTGTAATTAGTCAATTTTCATTATGAAAAAATCTTAATAATTTGACTATGTGTTCATTTTTAGTGTTCCTATGTACAAGGTCTATGTTTGAGTTGATTAAGCATACATAGATCTGAGCAGAGGTGATTATGATCATTTGAGGAAGTTAAAGGATTCATGTGGAGTGTAATTATACTTTTGGAAGAGGTCTTGTGTTATTTTTATCTTGATTGAGTGTTAAAGGAGTGAATGGGTCTTTATGAGACCTATAAGGGCTACAAGGGTCTAATTGAAAGGTGTAGTTGCTTAAGTGTAACCCATAAATGTTATGGATGACATATGTGGATTGTATTAAGCCATGTATTTTTATTTTATAATCCTTAAGGGATAAGGCATGCCTAATGGTTGACCAATGTGTTGATAATCATGAATGCTTTATAAATAGTGAAACCAAAGATGATGGTTTTTAGATTTGAGAGAGGGTTGAGAGGTGAATGAGAGTAAGTGTGCCCAGTGGATGTGTTGTTAAGTATATCAAATTAAGGTCCATGTGTATGACCATTTGGTCATGTTTTTAATGTGGTGATAGAGTTATTGCTGAGGAGTGAAGAGTGGTCCAAAAGGTGGCTTTAGATGCATTGAGTGTGTAAAGTTGAATAAAGTTGATGTATTTTGTATCTCCATCAAATTGGAAAGTAATCAGTGTTCAGAATATGTTCTATACATAAGTATTGTGACTACTCAACATCTAAGGGGTTGTAACCTCATTGCAAGGTGAAACTTGCTAAAGGTCTAGTTGTTGTGGTAGCTTAACTATACAAGTGTAGTATCTCCTTGTGGGATTTTAGCCTCATTAAAATAAGGGATGGTAGTTCCTTGATCATTTTTTTTGGGTCTAAATTGGTTCTTGTTACTATCGGATAGTAGTCCAATTATAGGTTCTAGGGGGTTTTCTCCCCCAAGAGGGTTTCCCACATATGTCATGTGTTATGTGCTTGATCTTACATTGTCCCTCTTATTCATTTCTATGAATGATGTGTATACTTCATGAATGCTTTTGGTAACTAATTAATAGTTTTAAAAGGTTTAAAATTGAGGTTGGATTATCGAGGCTCACTAATTGACCCCCCTTCCCAGTGATTATACCTCTAATAGAGCTGAGTGTTGATCAATAGTGTAAATTGAGTAAATTGAGTGAATAGCATGAGATGTGTTCTAAGTTATCAAGGTTTAATTATGAATGTTTGGATTTAAATATTTAAACTTAACAAAGAAAAGAGTGCTTGGTTTTTGAGCTATAACTTTTGATCTATGTAGAATTTGATGTTGTAGTAAAAAGTGAATGTGTAGAAGAATTCAAGGCACATCTAGTAATATTTATTTGAAGGTCTAAATGTTTATACAGTCAAATTTATTGAGATCCAAAATTAATTGTGTGTTTATTCATGCTCTATAAGTAACCCCAAAAAAGGGT
Source organism: Torreya grandis (assembly GCA_037957365.1). NCBI lineage: Eukaryota > Viridiplantae > Streptophyta > Pinopsida > Cupressales > Taxaceae > Torreya > Torreya grandis. Next base: position 938,613 of record JARHVA010003683.1, on the reverse strand, counting down.
AATTGAGTTGTTCTTGATTGTATTTTGATGTTTTGAGATAAAATAACTATTTAAGAGTGATGCAGACTCCATGAGGAACATCTATGTGAATTATTAAGGTTTTATCAATCATATTCAATGTGATCAAAGGCTTAGAAAGTGACTATGTGTTTGTTCATGGTGGTTGTGTGCACATAATGTTGTTTGAGTAAATTGATCTTTAGCAGAAGGGTGTTGTGATGGTTTTTATCACTTAAGGAGGACATATAGATTTTGTGTCATGGGTTCATGTATTTTAAAGTTTTCTTGTGTTCTTATTTTTCTCAAATAAGTCTCAAAGCGATGAATGGGTATGTATAGGACTTAAAAGGTGACTTAGGCCTATTTTAAATAGGGTTGTGCCTAAATATGACCCATGTTAGATGCCTTAAGGGGTAATACATGTGTTTTTTTTATAAAGATGGTTATGATCATAATAATCATGAATACTCTAAAAAATGTGAAACCAAATGTGATGGTTTCTAGGATTGTTGAATAGATGTGTGTAGACTTGAGGAATATGTGTTGAGAGATAGATAGAGACTTGTATGAGCTGAGAAAAGAGAAGGTGTATGCTATGTGGAAGATTTAAGAGTTGGTTCAGAGAGAGGATTATGTTGATGAACTTTTGGTCATGTCTTTTTTGTGATTATAGTGTTACTATAGGTTTGTGGCTGAGGATGAGCAAAGAAGCTTAGGGTGATCTAAAAGGGTGCTTTGGATGAATTACCTATGTGAATCAAGGTTGAGAGAGTGTTAAGGATTGAAGACATGTGTTAAACATTTTGACTCCATCAAATTGATATGCAATCAGAATTCTAGATCTATAGATTTCATAGGTGTTTTATGGGTGCTCAACATCTAGAGTAAGTGGGTGCTTATTCAAACATAGGGGTGGGTACTCCTTGTTAAGTGGGTGCTTCACTAAAAGGTTATAATATTTTTAATAATCTTATTGTACAAGTATTCCATGTGTTTTTAGGATTGAGTGTGGGTTTTATCCCCCATTAGGGTTTCCCATATGAACTATGTGTTGTGTGTTTGATCTTGTGTATGTATTGAATGAATGAGCTCTCTTGTTAATGTTGCTTGATCAAGTTGATATATGTTGATTGATTAATAGTCTAGAAGATTTGGAATTAAATTTAAATATCTGTAATCACTAATTCACCCCCACCTCTTAATGATTGTACCTTTAACACTTACCTCTCTTGTATTCATTAACAAAATATGAATAAAAATATATAAGTAGCACATCCCCAACATATAGATTTATAATCCATTTTAATCATAACTGACATCATAATCATGAAGATAAACATCAAATAAGGTGTGAGGATCATTACTATTTTACTAATATTATAATAGATCTACATGATTTGAATTTAATCCACTATTCCTTGAGGTATAAACATAAACCTTTATAGGTGGTCTTCGTTCTATTATCTAGATAGTTAGTTGGCTCAATTCTTTCACTTTTCATTTCAACTCAAAAATTAATTTATCTTTGTCTTATAATCTTTTATATGCCTCCTTAAAATGTTACCTCATTGTATTCTCCTCTTCATTTTATTATATTGAATATCCCATTGGATATATAGGGCATAGATCTTAGTATCTTTTTTTAAAAATAGTTCCTCTTGACCAGTTCCATTTATTTTGGTGGAAGTAATTTCAAAGGTTACCACTATGATTTACATGGCTAAATCCATGTTATTTTATGGTTATCCCATGGCTTGAATACTAATATCTAAGAATTAATTTTAAATTAAATATTCAAGAGTTACCATATCAATATCAAAAGAAGTTAAAGCAAGTTCCTCGGTAGCTACAATAATTAATACATCCTACCATTCTTCTAGGATGACTTGTAGTACTACAGGGGATATTTTTACTATGGGTGGTGACATTGCTATAGGTTGTGTTATTGGTACTTCAATGTTTCTAGTCTCTACCTCTACCTCATTTTCCAATTCATCCAACCCATTCTCCTAGTTCTCCAATAACCTAATATGTTCCTTAACTGACTTATTCTCTCTTAGGGAAGCTAAATCCTCATAATTTTATCTTATTTTTGTTAGAACATGAGTTTCTTATTAAATTCACACATTTTAATTTTCAATGTGTTTATCTTCCATTCTTTTTTCTTCCTCTCCTTTTATTACCTCACGTGTAATTCTATAGTGTTCCATTTCTCTAAGGGATACAAAGCCTAAGATGAACAAGGTGGAAATTTATTCTCCACCACTACTAGTAGTTTTGGTGTCTTCTTCTATAGTTTAATATATATCATTAGATGAGCCTCCACTATCGATCTATGTAAATGAATTTGTTCTAGGGTTCTATTTATTTTCTTTCTTGCATTAGATTGCCTCATGTGAGCACTTTGTGAGGAAACTCTCTATCTTTTTGGGGATATTGAAGATCAGCATATATATTCTTCCCTTTCTTCTAGAATTAGATCCACAACCTTATACTATGACTTTAAGGAGGAAGGAGCTAATATTAGTCTCCTTTTTATTTTGGTAGCTTATTTTGATATCACATTCTCTTTGGATTATTCATCTACCACATTCTCTTCTTTTTCTTTACCCAAAACATTCCCTTTTTTATTTTAATGATAGTTGTTTCATTTTCAAAAATCCTTCCCCATATAAATTATGCCTTTGATCCATTATACACTTCTGAACTCTAACTTGGATTAAACAATGGTGACACAAAGCCTTTTTTCCATTCTAGTATATTTCATCCATTCTTATGAATATTTTCATATCCCCATCTTAGCCATAATTATACAAGGTGAGATTCAGTGGATTAAATAGCATTACAACACATTAATGTGATTTTTTCACATGCTTTAATTCAAATTAGTATATTTTGTCTTAGCAGTCATCATTGGTGAAATCTAATTATTCACACTATATTAGATCATTCTAATTATGTGGTCAGTTTCAAGTTTATTTCAAAAGTTGCATGGACTTGGGAGTCTTTACTCTTATTTTATTTGGCTTGGCTAATAGTTATAGTTTTGTGCTTTTCATTTTGTTACTATCACTTGTTTATAAATTATGATTATGTGTTACAAAATGTTAAAATATTTTTGGTAAGGTATTAAGCTTACATTACTAAGGTTGTTAAATGGAATAGGTTACTAAGTTTTACTCAACATTAAATTGAGGTTTTTTGAATTAATGGATTTAGTGTTAATTAGTTTCATATATTTAATGACTAGGTAAGTCCTTACTATAAGCCATTGATGGAACCCTAAATTAGGTTTGATTTGGACTCATGGAATGATTAGCATGGAAAATGTATAATCTCATTATTAAAGTGATAAACTAAATTAGTATAAGTCAAGGGTTTGAATAATTTTTAAAATATTTGGCCAAGGCATGACCTAATTAGGCCAAATATCATGATGTAAAATAATTTTGTATGTGTACAACTTATTGATTAAGGGTTTGGCAATGAGATATAGCATAGGAACCTTATGCAGATAGGTCATAAGAAGGAGGGAAACCAATGATGGGATATTAAAAATTTCTTTCACTTTTTTAGTAATTATTTAATAAGCCACTAAGTAACAATCCTCTACCTTTGGGCCTTGATCTAGGCTATATATTGTAGACATTTAAAATTGGCCACCAATGGATTCATACTAGAATTTAGACTAATTATTACCAACCTTTGAAAATCAAACCTAAGAGTCACTAAATGTCTCAAATTTGGCTTTATAACATACTATTTGGCCTATAAACCAATTAAATGAGGTAAATGCACACATGACATTAACTCAAAACTTGAAAAATGCTAAAATTCCTAAATATAATTAATTACCATGAAAAATCAAATCAAATGCCTAATTGAATTAACCATGAACAATTCATGAATTATCAAAAAGGAAATTCAAAAATCAAAGAACGTCCTAGGAATTCACAATTACCTTTTTATGAGTTGTCAAATATCCAAAAATATGTCAAATATGCCTATTCATTACTAATCATGACCATTTGACACTTTTTAACTCTACTAGGGTTAATTAACTCACAAAGGTTATGTTTGAACCAATTTTAAGCTCTAACTACACTCTAACTCACCTTGAGTTAGGGTTAGTTGCTAAACCTATAAATACAAGCCTAGACCTCTTCATTTAGAGAGCTTGGACATAATAATATTATAATGTTGGTTTTATAGAAATATTTCATGACAATAGTGTAATAATGCCAAAATCATAGGTCAAGCCATCAAGCTACATCAATTAAGCATGATCCCAATAATGGTGCCAAGGAGAGAATGAGCCACACAACTCTATTTGCCGAAGACTTCTTGAGTAGCCGCTTATCAATCCAAAATAGCACATCATTTGGAACATTTAAGGAAGGTAAGGAAGTGTTATGCATGTTATTGTGTTTTTATTCAATTTTTCTTACTTATTCTAACACATGATATAACCACCCTTCTTAGATTCCTTGATCATTAATGGCATGCCTGTTGGGATAAGAAGCATCCCACCTAGCAAGGAGATGAAGATAAAATGCCAAAAATGATAAATTAATACTTGAAATCCTATAAATTTGCAATTTTAGCTTTGATTTTGCCATATTTTTAATTCTTAAATTATCTTAGATCTACACAGAGATAACCAAATTTTAGATTCAATTTTTCCCAATCAACATCAATTTTTCCCAATCAAGCTCAATTTCATGTGACCATCATAAATCGATATGCAAGGAAAAATATGGTTTATAAAACTTGCATTTTGAATCTTTCTAACATTCCTTTTTATTATTTATTGGCTTCTTTGATCTTTAAACTCTTTGTCTAATCCTTATGTTATAGGTTTTGAGAATTTTTTAACATCTTTTGGATTAACCTAACATTTTCATCTTATGTATTTTTGCCTTTATGTTCATAGGTGATCGACATCGGTCCTAGTGGACTAGTATCGATCTTTTATTGTCATCATTGGTTCTCTTTGAAAATGAACAACATCGATTACCTTAAAACAACATCAGTCAATTTTGATTGACCATGGTCATTATGTAGTTTAAAATAAAAACCCAAGATCTAATTTTCAAAGTTCATTTATTCACCATTGAAAGTGATTCTAAGCAAAAGGAGACTATCTAACCGTTATAGGTCCAAGGCATGATGGGAACATAAATTTTCAAGTTTTAACTAATAAACATTTTATTTTGGGTACCTAAAAATAATTAGCTAAATCATTTACACTTTATTTTGGTGCTAAAATGATCATATTAGATCTTGAACATTTGATCTTTGGTGTGTAAAAGGAGTTAGGATTGTTAATGTTTTTAAAACATTTCATTTTTGGTGCTTAAAAAGAATGGCTAAGTCTTGAACACTTAATTTTTTTGGTGTTTAAAGACTAACTTAGGCTAAATATTGAACATTTGGGTTTTGGGATTAAAATAAACATAGATGGTTTTGTTTAAGTTATGTTGTGAAATTATTTCAGTATTTCACACTTAAGTTAAGGGTCCAAGTAAATAACTTCATCACACATTTCAATTTGGTGCCTAGAATCAACATTTACTTCAATTACAATTTCTTGAAACTGTTTGTTGATTGTTTGTTTTCACAAAAATAATAGCACATGTATGCTCTCCCACATCCCCTATAGGGAACTCAGGTGATCAAAAATGCATTTTCATTGCATTTATGCCTAGTCCAAGGTGTGTAAATAAAGTTACCTAGGCTCTCCCCAAAACCTATATGTTTTAGGTGATCTAAAATCAACCCTAAAGTCTTTTCACTTAGTCTTTTCTTTTCATGTAATTTGGATTATGAAGGGGGTGTCATTACCTCTCATGATTTCTATAGGGAAGAATTGACTTGGGGATTCATCTTTTGACAATGTTTTAACCTCACTCTATGGTAAGGTATAAAAATTAGGGTACACATACTATGATATCCAATGGCTTGATTGGCTAACCTCTCCTTTCATAATGAAGGCCTAAGTTGGGTCTAGTCAACTAGGGGATTCCACTAAGTAGTCCACAAATGGAATCATCATGCAAAGGAATAAACCTTTGCATGATAAGTTGATCATTATGAATTCAGTTGATGTGATGCTTATCTTGTGTTATTCACACTTGGGATCAATCTAGATGGTTTTAACCTATAATTTTTAGTCAACCCCACTTTTCATGCCTTGTTAGGATCTAGGGTGATATACTTAACTGTATTTTGTCATTCATTATTTATTTCTTGATGTTTTGTGTCTAAAAATTTATTATACCATATCATAAACTAGTTTACTTGTCCATATTACTCCATTATTTGAGGAGGCATTATTTCATTTATTTGACACCTTGCTTTAACTGAGAAGACTTTTTTTTGTCAAAAACATTATGTGTGTCACTTGATTGAAATGGGTAACAATACACTGCCCAAATCAACTCAAGTTTTGATCCTTAGAAGTCTTTGAAACAAAAAATTATCTACATATTTTGAGAGTGGTAACACTGTTACACTACTCACATTATTTCAATAGACATGTCTTATCTTGTGTCCAAATTTCCATTGTTTAAACCAATCACATGTGTCTTATGGAATCTTTGTTTAGTACTATCATGTTGTTCAAATTTTCCTAGATTATTTGTCAATAAAGCCTAAGATTTCTTAAGTTGAGTTTTTAATTAAATTTTACAAGTTTGCATCCAAACATTGATTGATTTCTATTTAGGCCTCATCTTGTAGAGGCTGATACATAGATATTTCTATTTTGGTTTGTGTAACTTAGGTTAATTTTTACCTAATATTCAAAAATTATATTATTTTTGCCTTTATTTGAGATAATCAGTCTATCTTCAGATACCTTTTTGTTTGGTGCTTTATACTAATTTTATCATGTTCAAGTGCCTGTTTTATACAAAAGTATTCTAAGTTTGTTAGATTAAAATGATCCTTTTGTTTCAAGTCTATATTTTAACATCAAGTTTGGCTAAGAGTCTTAGCACATGCCTTGTTTGAGCCTATATTTTGATGCCATGTTTGACCAAAAGACCTATCAACTTTTACCTTTCCTAGAATAGACCTATTTGGAACATCTTCGGACCTAGAGTTTGGCATCTTATTTTTAGTTAATTTATTTTACCTTGTTTATGTGAGACATTTGATGTTATAATATTTTTAACAAATATTTGCATAGACCTTTTAGAGATATAGGTCCATCCCTTTGACTAAGTTAAACCTAGCTTGAACCTTTTATGTTTTCAAACATAGCTTTTCAGAGTTTTTAGAACTCTAACCTCTCTTGTCACAAAATATTTTCCATTTGATTTGACCATGTCTCACTATACACATAGTGGAGTCATGTATAATCCAAGATATGAAAATGTTGTCACACAAGATGACTTTGTTCAAGACCCTTATGATGATAATGTTATTTAGGAAATAGATTCCTATCCACCCTATAACATTCAAATAAGAGAATAGAGTCAAGATCCTTTGGCCCATTATTTGGTTATCACTTCTCCATACACAGAGAAAGACTAAGAATAGATGACCCAGTATTTGGATAGCATACCTTTGATTGCAAAAAACATCCAACATCAATCTTATTATATTACAATGCTATCAACATATGATCCTAATAGAGTCACATAGGTAGGGCATGAAAACTTGCCAAGTCTAGTAAGAGGGCCTTACAACATGTCTTATAATTATAATAATGAACAAGCCTCTTCTAGTGACCCTAATTCCATTGTGTCGATTCCATATCATGATCCACTTATGCTTGTCACATAAAGAGGCCTCATAAAGGAACACTTCATTCAAATGCAGATAGCATAACAAAAATATCAAAACATAACATGTATAATATGGCCATGTCAAATGTATCTCTTATTAAGTTAGTTCCTTTAATAGGATTCTAACCTGAGTTGGCAGGCCATGAAAATCAATTTTTAGACCCAGTTATGTAAAGAATATTGGGAGAAAACATGTTCAGTACCCCAACTATCAAATTAGTGTCTTATGTTTCTATATAAAATAGTGAGCCAAACATAGTGGATAATACATAAGTAATGTCCAATTTAAACCAAAGTGGTGTTAACACATAAAAAATAGTCAACAATAAAATGTTCCTTTAAATAACATTATGAGTGGTTCATAAACTCAAGGAGTATGAGTTTATACTTCTCAATCTCAACCAACTACCTCTAATCCATAACCAGTTACTTATTCAATTACACAACAACAAGGATTAAGTAGTCAACCAATGATCAATGCCATCCCAAAACAAAATGTGATGAATGTTACCCCACCCCAGTAGGTGATGAGTAACATTCCATAATAACAGGCATCATCAAACATACCCATGTAGTAGAGATAAAACATATTTCCACATCAATAGGGGTTAACCAATGTTCCACCTCACTAGGTAGTAGTGAACAAACCTCTTTAATCATAAACCAACATATCGATCCAAAACCAAATGATGTCTAATCAATGACTTATAAATCTTAGTCAATGATAAATGCCGAATTTCCAAGATACATCCACTTCCCAATAGGTATTCATGAAACCAAGAGGTTCTAATGTTCCTCAAGTACCAATTAGTCAATAATTACCTTTCATGCAAAATATGCCACAATTTTAATGATAGGGTCTTGTTTCACAAGTTCCCCTCAATCAACAAGGTATGACTAGTTGACATCATGTCCCTATTTAACCTTAATAGGCACAATATGGCCATATAAATCCATCCCAACTATAGTATTCCCAAAACCAACCTAATCCATGCATATTTATTCCTGGTCCATTTCTTAGTCAATATAATATTCCCCAATAAATGCCTCCATTATACCCTAGGAAAATTTAATCCACTTGTGAGCACCAAGCCTCCACCTCAGACCAATGATCCCACTAGTTTCCTCACCCAAGAACTACAACAAATGAAGGATGTAATTATCCTCATTTAATTTAGTAAATAGACCAAAAATTTCAAGTTGGATGATGTGTATTATTATCCCTTCAATATAGAATACTTACAAATACCATTTCCTCTAGGGTACAAGCCATCAAAGCTTGAAAAATACAAGGAGAAAGGTGACCCCAAGGCCCATTTGATAGAATTATTTGTTTCATGCCAACCAATAGCCTATAGTGACATATACATTTTGATATTATTTCCAAGGATCCTAGGAGGGCAAGCATTGGAGTGGTTCTTGAAGTTACCCAAAAATTCCGTGTCTAATTTTGATGATCTTTTGGATAACTTCATGCAACACTTATAATATTAAGCATGATATTTCATTGGTAGATTTGACATAAGAAAAATAAAAGGCCAGTGAAAAAAATTTAATCTATCTAAAATGATGGATATCCATTGCAATTTTATTTACCCACAATCTACCAGACAAGTAACTAGCTATTATGTTTACCAAAAATCTACATAGTGAGATATCTTACAATCTAGAGTTGCAGTGTGCACATACTTTTGAAGAGATCATTGAAAAAGGTTTGTTGATAAATAGATACCTTATTAATAAAGGGATCATTAAACTAGCATCATCAAATAAAATCCCAAACCAAAACCATAAAAATGGCCAAAATCAAAACCTAGTCCAAGCGCAAGAGTCACATACAAACAAAATCAAATCAATTGTAACAAAAATGTTGTAGGTAATTAATTAATAGATTCATGACATGTCCAAATGGTGAAAACACCATTTACATATAAAATTATACATATTTACATAACTTCTAACCAATAAACTCTTCAACAAATGTAGTAAATGTAGCAAATACAACAACCTAGACCAGCATAACAAACGTAGCAACCTATGGCTTTACAAAACCCTCTTCCAAGGAGAACTTTTCCTACTCACTATGTCTTTATTAATCTTGTAAAACCCATTAAATCCATGTTTGACAAGCTTGTTACAACTAATTTGATTAATTCACCTATTCTAAACTGTTTTCCTAAGGGTTCTATCTATCCAAACGGGTACAGGCCAAATGAATTATGTGAGTATCATTGGGTCAATGGCCATAATCTATAGCATTATGTAAAAATCAAACATGTGATTAAGAATATGTTATAAAATAGAGAGATAACATTGGCCAATCATGGATCTTCCATATCTAATCAGAACCTTGGCATTTATTATAATCCCTTTCCCTAATATAGAAACCAACAACAACAATAATAGTGGCCAGTACAACAACAATAGTACCAACAGCCAAGGTAGAATCAACAAAACCAAAAATGTCAGAACAATGGATAAAACTAAGGCTATAACAATGCTAACCACCAATAGACCTACCATGTATTTTTACATGACTATAACATGATTATAGGCCATATTATAAGATGTTGTATTAACACCATTTCCATTAATATAAGACCAAGAAACAATTAGAGAAGACCATTGTTAATCATTTCTAATCAACCAACCCATATTTATCATCCTTCCTTAACCTAGGACCACATATAGGTGAACCAAGAAGGAAGGATCCCCACTTTTGTACCTTATACTGATAACTCATCTTAGATCATGACCATGCATAAGTTCATTAAAAATTGAGAATTATCCTTTCTAGTCCCCCTCCACCATCATTTGTTAGCAACAATGGTCTTTTACCTAATCCTAATTGTGCAATCGTAACTTGGTAAATAAGGATTGCCATATCATGACCATATCCATCTACCACTTCACCCATTATCCAACCAATCATTTTAGCTAGGAACAAACCATTTACCAATATGCAAGAAAAGATGTTTGATATTATGGAATAATTTCAAAACACACCAAAAAAAATATCCATTTTAGATTTTTTGCATAGGTCCACTATCCACAAAAACATCTTGACAAAATTTAATCACTAATCCAAAGTTCTCAATAACATGTCTCCAAACAAATTTTAATATTTGGTTAGACACCTAGATGTAGTCAAATAACTAACCTTTAACCAAAGTGATATGTCATCCCTTATCCCACTTCATAACAATCCATTATACATCAAAGTTTACATAACATGGCACAATGTGAAGCATGTCCTCATAGATAATGGATCAAGTTTGAATATTGTGTCTCTAAATCTCATCAAGTTTCTTACGTACACAATAGTAGATCTTCAAGTAGAAATAATCACAATCAAGGCCTATGATGATGAAGAATGATAATTACAAGGCACCATTAGCTCACCAATTATCATTTAGCCTTTAACCCATGATATATTATGCCATGTGTTAGACCTCAATTTATCATATAATATGATTTTAGCTAGACCTTGGATACATGATATTCATGTAATCCCATCAACATTACACCAGTGTATCAAGTTTTCCCATTTAGGTATGAAGGTTACTATACTAAGATATTTTCATATATACAAGAATTTTAAGCATTTATAGGTCAAGTTTAAAAGTTATAATTACCATTTTGGCATGAATCTAGTCACTAAAAAGGATAAGGGGAAGGCAATATTTGTTGATTCACTAAAGGCCAACTACATTGACCTTGATACCCTTGATTAACTTTCCAATATATCACCTCTTAAAATGTCCAATCATTATACTATCTTGGATAATGGCCCAAGAGAATATCTGAACCATGAAACCTTTCACATTACAAAGCTTCTATAGAATCCCAAGTCCTTTGGAAGACCAAAAGCCAAACCACTCATGCAATGGTAAAGAAAAGGCAAAGGCCAAATTTATAGTTAGCACCTATCACATTCATATCATCTTATAACCAATAATAAGACCCTCTTGAAGGTGATTAATCATGGTTTATAATAACAAATTGGATAATTATTATAAGAATTACAAATACCCCATTCCTAATCAATCATGGAGAACCGAGACTATGAAGGAGGAGGCCTCAGGCTAAATCAATAGGGAACACTTGAGCCAATTTATATGACTAATTACATAAGAACCTATGGACTTAGATTTAAACCACCTAGGGGTGACCCCACGTATCTTATTCGAGTTCCATCCCCAATGACTAGTGATGATAATGTTGATAGTAAAGTAGAGTCTGATCATAGCCCATTTGATAACCTATCCCATACCAACTTATTTGACAATAATACCATTTATACCCTATAACTATTCATTCACTATAATCCACTTCCATTATATTATCCCTAATTGATAGATCAAGACCAACAAGAATCCAATGTGTCAGTTGATGAGTTTTAGAATGATGAGGCCTTCTTCAATTTTATAGGCCTTAGGGACAATGTTCCATTGGGTGATCATAAACAAAGGTTCACAATTAAACTAGATCCTAAAGCCTATTTTGGAGAGCGGTTGAACACCCTTAGCCAAAAATAATTAAATAAAACATTAAGGTCCCAAAGTGAAAACCTCTTTGAGGTACTTTTAGACCAGGGAAAGCGTAAAGAGAAAGGCCAATCTAGTGATGAAAACCTATTTCAAGAGCCATTAAATGGGGGTGTTCAACCTTATTCAAACATAGACCTAGAGACCACCAATGACAAACTTATCTATGGGTCTAAGTTTATTCTTGAAGAAGAACGAGATTTTGATCGAATCATTCAGGAGACCAATGATGATGAACTTGCCTATGGGTCTAATTTCAATCTTGAAGAATAACAAACATTTGATTACATAATCTAGGAGTTTCCAATCATATTTTTAATAGGTCATCCCTCCTATTAGGGGATTTTAATTCATCATGCCTATGATAACTTGAAGATCCAATCCTAATAGAGGACTCTGCCATTGCAAATCAGTTCAAATCTTTGCCCACTATTCTTGAAGATAGTTTGACCCTTCTAGTGGAAGATACTAAAGAGGTAAACATTGGGAGTCTAGATGACTTGAAATGGATTAAATTAGGATTTTCCCTCATTGAAGAGGAACATGAAGTCCTTAAATCCATATTGAGATAATTTTTTGATATATTTGTTTGGACCTACTCTAATATGCATGGTTTGGACCCCACCTTGGTTGTCTACCACCTTATGGTACATCCTAATGCCAAACCTATGAAAAAAAAAGTGTGAAGTATGCATCCTTTAATTACTATATTAATTAATAAAGAGTTGGAAAAACTCTTGAAAGTGAGATGTATTAGGACAATTGACTATTCTAAATGTATTTCTAATGTTGTGTTAGTCAGTGAGAAGCCATAAGGAATCAAAATATAAATTGATTTCAAAGACATAAGAAAATCCTACCCCAAGGATGATTTTAATCTACCAAAAATTGACATGATATTTAACTCCACAGTAGGTTATGAGATGCTTTCACTGATGGATGAATTCTTAGGCTACAATCAGATCCAAATCGCACTAGAAGACCAACACAAAATAGTGTTCACCACTTCATGGGGAACATTTTGTTATCAAGTTATGTCATTCAGTCTCAAAAATGTAGGGGCCACCCATCAAATAGCCATAACAATCATATTTCATGATATGATGTATTATATTGTTGAATACTATGTCAAAAACATACTAAGTATATCAAATACTAGGGCTGATCTTCCAATAACATTGAGGAAGATATTTGAGTGATTACATGAATACAAAGTTAGGCTCAACCCTAAAAAATGTGTTTTTGGATTTACTTCTAACAAATTTCTTGGCTTAATTTTGTATCATAAGGGCATTGAATTTGATCTAACCAAAGTATGAGCCATAACAAAAATGCCACCATCGACCAATTTGAAGTAGCTCCATAGTTTACAAGGAAAGATACAGTCTATTAGATGCTTCATATCTCAATTAGCCAAAAAGTGTCATCCTTTTACACATATTTTAAACAAAGGTGTCACATTTATTTGGCATGATGATTTTCAAAAATATTTTCAATAGCTAAAGGACTATCTATTAAATCCACCAGTTTTATTTCCTCATATGTCAGGAAAACCATTCCTTTTATATATATCAGCCATAGACAAAGCCCTGGGGGAAATTCTAGCTCAACATAGTGATAATGGAAAAGAGCATGCCATGTAATATATAAGTTGTACATTGGTTACATATGAGCACAATTATACACCCATTGAAAAAGATTTTTTAGCTATGGTCTTCAAAGTTTAGAAACTACAACATTACATGTTGAACAATAAGACCATGGTTATTTCAAAACTAGATCCACTTAAGTATCTACTATGCAAAACAACTTTACAAGGACACATGGCCAAATGGATCATTCTTTTTAGTGAGTTTTATATATAATATGTGAACTATAAATTCATAAAGGAAAAATTTATTAGAGATCATCTTTTTGAATCACCCCTTATAGACACAAAACTATAAACATTCTATTTCCTAATGAATCCATCATGACCATCATTAAAACACCTATTGAGGAGTAAAATTAAAAGATATATTTTGATGGTTCATTCACAACACATCGATTATGGGCAAGCATTTTTTTTATTACTCCATAAGGGGATCTAATCCCTAAGTTATTCAAGATCAGCTTTTCTTGTACCAATAATATGGTTGAATATGAAACACTCATTGTAGGGATTTGATAGGTAGTCTATTGGAACATAAATCATCTAAAGGTTTATGGTAATTCTAAATTAATAATCAATCAGGTTATAGACCATTTTTAGATGAAATATGATAAGTTGGTTTCATACAACACTGATCTGAGCAATATTTCAGGTGATGGTTCTACCCCACTTGGTGGCAAAACTTTTGGGAGCTATAACTTTTGCACTATAGCTCTGTTTGACTCCCCATTTCTATAGTGCAAAACAGAGCTATAGTGCAAAAGTTATATAGGGGATAATAATATTGGTAAATAATAGAGCTTCCAAACTATCCACCTATTCACTCCAAATGACCTCAAATGGTGGATAACACTGAGACATCAGATCCTTTCAAGGAAATGGTGAATGAATCCCTACAATAATATAAAGCATAGATACTACAACAATTTATCCAAATTATCCAACAAATCTTGATGGGAAATTTTGGCTCCTCATCTGCACCCCCACATCTTTTCAGTGCCCCAACACCCTTTAAGGTTCAGGTGAATTTTGGAATCCCTACATTTAAAGGCAAAATCAATCTTGATGTAGTATAAAATTGGTTAGATCAATTGTCTTCCTATTTTTCTATAAATAAATTCATCGATAAAGAGAAGATTACTTTTGCTCTTTTGAAAGCATCATTGCCTGTCAAAAATTGGTGGGAAGTGTACAAGAAGAGATTTAGTATGATGATATTGGACTTGAGGTGGAACCTACCTAGGATGATTTCATAGAAGTTATAAAGGAAGAATGCTACCCCATTAGAGCATATAATGATCTGTATATATAATGGCAACAATTTTTCTAAGGTAAGGAATAATATATTCAAGATTACACTGATAATTTTCATTATCTATTTATGAGATTGGGCATCCAGAAAAGTGAGAAATATAAGGTTCTCAAATATCATGGTGGAATACAATTTTATATATGAGGGGAGATGGAACTCTTCAATCTAGAAACCCTCGATGAGGCATATAAGTTCACAGTGAAGATTGAGCAGAAGAATGGAAGAAAGAATACAAAAATTTAACCTACAAAATGGAAAAGTGACAAAGAAGGTCAAACATGAGGCCAAAATTGGAAACAAAAGGAAGAGAAGATTGGAAAATGGTGTGATTACCATAAATTTGGAATGCACTCCAAAGAATAATGTTAAGCCATCAAGTCCCTACTTTTTGAGTCACAATCCTCAACATCTACTACTCTACCTCATACACACCTTATAATTGAAAAGGGTGAAGAATTTATTATATTTATTGAGCTCAATTCTATCATTACTTCATCATGGACCTATGAGGAGAGGATAGATGATAAGGAAGGGTTGTTTCACTCTAAGTTATGGGTGAAAGGTAAGCCTCTACATTTCATTCTTGATAGTGGGAGTTAAAAGAATTTAATATTTTCTAATGTTGTGAAAATCCTAAATTTGTCCATAAAGCCTCACCCAAAGCCATACATTATTAGATGGTTGAGTTCATGGAGAAACCTCTATGTCACCCACCAATGTCTTCTCTCATATGAAATTAAAACTTTCCAAGATGAGGTCTTATGTGATGTCGTCAATCTGGATGTTTGTGATGTACTCTTTGGTCAGCCATTCATGTATGATCAACATGATATCTATGAATCAAGAACTAAAAGGATCACCCTCACTCTTAGAACATGATAATACATGGTACCAAAGGTACCACCTTCTATACCTGTCTCCCTGATTAGTGCCAAGAAATTCATTCTCATGGTGGTCAAGCCATAAGAATCCAAAAGGGTTGATGTTGTGTAGAAACCCCTATTTCCCTGATCTCTAGAACTGAATATTTTTTTGATTGCTTTCTATGTATTTTGATTTTTTTTGTGTTTTTTTATATGAAATAAGAACAAATTGCATTTTTTGCAAAATAATTTCAAATAAATAATAAATAGCAAAATATTCTCTTATCTGGCAAATCAATGATCTTATTATCCTTCCAAATGATTACAATATTAAATCTCTATCATGCATATAAAATAATATGAAAATATTGTCTTAAAAACCTGGTTCTTCTAGCAAATTGGAAAATAACTCTAAATCTAGACTGTTTGGGTTGCTGTGTTGACACACAATCACCGACATCAGTTACACTACCATCGTCAGTTTGTATACTACCGATGTTTATCTCTATTGGTTGGCCACTCTGTCGACGTCAGTCTTCAATTGGACGATATCGATATATGGGATGCTAATGTTAATCTCTACACTTCCCTACGGCCTGAAACTACCAATGGCACCCTTCTTCAATCTATGATTCAACTGGTATGGCCTGGTATAGATCTAGATGGATTCCCTATAGCGGTGAAATATAGTATATCACGTCCTATATGCTGGACGCCTGATCTCAAGAAAAATGGCTCTAATATGAAATATCTTAATCTGAACAATTACTAAATCAAACCCTAATGAAATAAATGCCTATAAATCTCAATGACAACTTCTGTATGAAGCTATCCCTCGAATTGGCAATAGATCAGCTTATATCTCACAACCTCTAAATTGCACGCACTGAAGAGTGGACGTTCTCCAATGCAACTGGAATATTGGAAACCCTTAGCTCCTTCTTCTCAAAAAATACTTAGCAAAATTATTCAATATCAATTGTCAATAGTCATAATTATGGCCTCTCTCCAATAAGAAACCCTTATATCCTCAAAAAGGTGTGCTTGCCCTAATTAGGGTTTCATAATTAAGAATTAGGGTTTCATAATTAAAATATGTTAAATAATTAATATTTAATTAAATCAATCAAATATTAATATCTCCCTCAATACATGTCCGATCGAGCCCGAACGAAAGCCCACTGGAAAAATTCTACTAAGCAAAGCCAAGCCAAGCTCCAACATGACCCTCTATCCATCATATCAACCTACGAAGGTTGCATAATAGGCTAATCATCAAATCTAAAGATGTCAACTAAAAAGGGGACATTACAATTTGCCCCTCCTGAAATTGCTTATCCTCAAGCAATCACTGAATGATAAACCAATCAATCCACCTGGATCCCAAATGTAGTCATGATCTACACTATTGTCAATTAATGCAAACTCCATGCCATGTCTATCACAACTCTCATCCAATGGCATCACATCATCCTAAGTACCAAAATAAGGATCCCAACATCCAATCCATGGACAAAAATCAACTGGTAACTCAAGTAAACTCCTCCCCTGAGTAATGTAAACAATAACAACTGACTTCATGCACCTGTCTCCTGTACCCACAACAATCTCGGAATCCAGAGTGTGAATGCTAGACATACTCATATCATCATCCACATGTGACCCACTTGTAAAATAAAGCCGAGTCCCTACCACATGTGCTAACTCTTGAACTAAACTCACCTTAAGACAAAGCTCATCCACATATCTCCCCTGTGTTGGTGCCAATGTGCACTCAAAAGTGCACTCTCTCATATCGTGTGGTATGAGTCTCTCCATCTGATGAAAAAACATATTTTTGACGTTGCTACCCTATATTTCCTTAAGAATATGTGTCTTCCCACCAACATCAAAATGAACCTCCATGTCCTTGAGATGAAGAGTGACTTCCTCAAGGGAATGAAGCCACTTCATACCCAAGACTAAGTCTATATCCCCCATGTTTACCACATAATAATCAGCCTTGAACTCATAGTTGTTCAAGCACAATGGGAGGTCTCTAATCATTTGCTCACACCTAAGAGTGTGACCGTCAGCCACCTTAACTCTAATGCCCTTAAAATCTTTGGTATTGATTCCATGCTTCTCCACAAATCTAGCATCTATAAAATTATGTGTGGATCCTATGTCAAGAAGGGTGATGACCCTCTATCCTACCAAAACTCCACAGAGTCTGAATGAATCATCTAATTGAATTATGGATAGGCATGCCTCCTATATGTGAAGCTCTAAATCTACCTCTACCTTAGGCTCTGAAGCCTTTGCCTCTGACTCCTCAAAACTATCCTACTGTTCAAAATCTTCTGATTCTGAATCCTCATAATACGCCCACATCACATGATTTGCCTTGCCCTTAGGCCTCAAAGGACAATCGTGATTGGCATCATATGGACCTTTGCAGTAGAAGCAAAGCTTTTTCCTACGTAAATCATTGAGAGCCTCTTGATCCAAAGGTGGTGCTACTGGGTTAGCCTTTGAATCATTCTTAACACTTGATTTATCTATGTTAAAATCTGGTCTCTCTCTATTACTGTTGAAGCTCTTATTGTCCCTAGATGAAGAAGTACCTCCTAAGTTAGATTTACTAGATGGGGCTGCCATTTCCATACTTTTCACCTTCTTCATAGCTTCTTATAACGTAGGAGGATCAAAGGCTTTGATCCAACCTCTTAATGGTTCGAATAGGCCCTCGATGAAGAGAACTACCAATCTATGCTCTGAAATATTTGGCACCATGACTGCCAACCATTGAAACTCACCAATGAAGGACTCCAAATTGCTTGTTTGTTTCAACTATGCCAGATCTCGAAAGTAAACCTTAGGATCTTTCCTATCAAATTGCTCAACCAACCTATCTATAAAGTCTTGGTACTCTGTCCCTTGGTTATGCTGAAGTGTTACCATACCATGGTACCACCAATCATGTGCTACTCCCTCTAAGTGCAAAGTGGCATATTTGATGGTCTCTATCTCTATCATTGGCCTCAATGCCAAGAATGTGTCAAGCTTATGAACCCAAGCTTGACATGTCATCTTGTCACTACCGTCAAAAGTAGTCAAAGAAAGCTTGCTGGTAGCCTTCTTCAGCTCACTAAGTTGACCTTTAGGCCTCCTGTCCTATCTCACTGATCTATAGTGCTCTCTCCTCTAATTAACAAAATGATCAAAGGTCATCCTCTCCTAAACTTGAGGAGCTAATAAGTCCCGTTCATCATTTGTAGCCATGAGAGCATCTACAAATAGTGAATCTCCTGCCACCTCCTCTACTGGAGCCTCTAATTCCTCCTAAAAAATGTGGGTCATGTACGCCTATAAGCTATCTTGGAATGGGACAGCTATGGTCTCTGATTAATAGTAGCACTCTTGTTATCTCCTTGTTCCCCATTATATCTAACAGGTGGGCTCATCCTCTCTACCATAGTAGTGAGTGCCTATAGTGCCTGTGTCATCTACTGCTGACCTGTAACCATAACACAAAAGAATTCTCTGGTGTCATGATCATCATTATGCATGTGGCCCCTGGGTGGGCTACCCTCATGCCTGTCACTCATGGTGATCGGCTGATGTTCTAAAACTTGAGTGCCTTCAAGCAAAGCTCTACTGTGTGTGAAATACCTATGTGGTCCCAACTCTTGTGGCTGTATAAGATTGCTAAACCCTCAGGATGGCAGGAATTTGGCTCTGATACCACTGTAGAAACCCCTATTTCCCTGATCTCTGGAACTGAATATTGTTTTGACTATTTTTTGTGTATTCTAATTTTTTTTGTTTTTTTTGTATGCAATAAGAACAAATTGCAATTTTTGCAAAATAATTTCAAATAAATAATAAATAGCAAAATATTCTCTTATCTGGCAAATCAATGATCTTATTATCCTTCCAAATGATTACAATATTAAATCTCTATCATGCATATAAAATAATATGAAAATATTGTCTTAAAACCCTAGTTCTTCTAGCAAACTAGAAAATAACTCTAAATATAGACTGTTCATGTTGCTGTGTTAACACATAGTCACCAACATTGGTTACACTACCGTCATTGGTCTATATACTACCGAGGTCAATCTCTGTCGATCGGCCACTCTATCAACACCGGTCTTCAGTCGGTTGATGTCAGTATATGGAATGCTAATGTCAGTCTCTGCACTTCCCTATGGCCTGCAACTACCAATGGTGCCCTTATTCAATTTGTGATTCAGTTGGTATGGCCTGGTATGGATCTAGATGGATTCCATATAGTAGCGAAATATAGTATAGCACGGCCTATATGCTAGATGCCCGATCTCAATAAAAATGGCTCTAATACAGAAGATCTTAATCTAAACAATTACTGAATCAAACCCTAATGAAATAAATACCTATAAATCTCAATGACAACTTTTGTATGAAGCTATCCCTCAAACTAGCAATAGATCAGCTGATATCTCACAACCTCTGAATTTAACACAC
The DNA here is from genome assembly GCA_037957365.1 of Torreya grandis. Lineage (NCBI taxonomy): Eukaryota > Viridiplantae > Streptophyta > Pinopsida > Cupressales > Taxaceae > Torreya > Torreya grandis. The sequence continues at coordinate 917,956 of JARHVA010003683.1, read as the reverse complement.
TAAAGAGTGGATGTTCTCCAATGCAACTGGAATACTGGAAACCCTTGGCTCCTTCTCAGAAAATACTTAGCAAAATTCTTCAATATCAATAATCAATAGTCATAATTATGGCCTCTCTCCAATAAGAAACCCTTATATCCTCAAAAAGGTGTGCTTGCCCTAATTAGGGTTTCATAATTAAGAGTTAATGTTTCATAATTAAAATATGTTAAATAATTAATATTTAATTAAATCAATCAAATATTAATATCTCCCTCAATACATGTCCGATCGAGCCTGAACAAAAGCCCACTAGAAAAATTCTACTAAGCGAAGCCAAGCCAAGCTCCATCATGACCCTCTATCCATCATATCAGCCTACGAAGGTCGCATAATAGGCTAATCATCAACTCTGAAGATGTCAACTAAAAAGGGGACGTTACATGTTGTAGCCCTGAATACATAAATAAAACAACAACAAAAGCAAGTAGATACCAAGCTGAAGAAGTTCATAGCCTTCCATCCATAGACTGATGGTCAGATAGAAATGGTGAATAATTAAAACCCATATAGCTCAACAAAGCACACTCCATATATTATAGTCCATTCCAAGTATGCATTGGGAATCAAATAAAAATAAAACTACCACACTTGATGACAAATATTGATTCAATGGGGACCATAGCTTCTCAAGGAGAGAGGAATGATTTGATCAATATTTTAGGTAATGGTTCTACCCCAATTGGTGGCAGAACTTTTGGGAGCCATAAATTTTGCACCACAGCTCCGTTTGACTCCCCATTTGAACTATTAGAAAGCTAAGAATGAGGGGAATACCTTGAGATGGCATGAGTTCCACTTAGTTGGTTTTGACCCTCAAAAACCAAATGGAAGTGTTCCAAATTTTAATTTTAGTAGTGTAGTCTAAAAATAGTAAGTTTTTAAAAATAGTATTTTATCAAATTCTATATTGTTGTAAATCATAGAAGTTGAACCACTTCATCTCCATCAATATTGGTGACCTTCTACATCCCCCTTCAAAATGTGCATAAATGAAGATGTAACCTAAAATAGAAATAAGACATCTCTTTTAAGAGATAAGAATATGTTTGGGTTTGCAAATTTGATTAATAAAACATCTTTTATCAGAGATAGCATTATTACAACTGTGTTATTCTTGTTTCTAGAATTATCTTTCAACCAAATCTTTTGAATTTTGGATCAGTGGTATCAGAGTGGTTTGTCTTGAGAGTGTATGATCCTAAGGATGAGGTTAGGCTACAAGAAGCTTTGGTGGAGAACAACAAAGCTTCCAAACTATCCAACTATTCACTCCAAATGACCTCAAATGGTAGACAACACTGAGACATCTAATCCTTTCAATAAAATGGTGAATGAAGCCCTCCAATAATAGAAATCACATATGTTATTACAATTTTCCTAAATTCTCCAACAAATCTTGATGGGAAATTCTAGCTCCTCATCTGCACCCTTACATCCTTTTAGTGCCCAAACACCCTTCAAAGTTTAGGTGAATTTTTATATCCTTACATTTGAAGTCAAAATTAATGTGGATGTCATATAAAATTGGTTGGATCAATTATCTTCCTATTTTTATTTAAATAAAATCATTGATAAAGAGAAGATCACTTTTGCTCTTTTGAAAGCATCATTGCCTATAAAAAATTAGTGGAAACTGTACAAGATGAGATTCAGTATAGATGTTATTGCCTTGAGGTGAAACCTATCTAGGATGATTTCATAGAAGCTATAAAGGAATAATACCATCCCATTGGAGCATATGATGATCTATATATAGAGAGGCAATAACTTCACCAAGGTAACGAATAGTCTGTTCAAGATTATATTGATATTTTTCATTCTATATCTGTGAGATTAGGCATCTAGGAAAGTGAGAAATATAAGTTTCTCAAATATCATGGTGGAATACAATGGTATATATATGGGGATATGGAACTCTTCAATATAGAAACCCTCGATGAGGTGTACATGTTCACAGTGAAGATTGAATAAAAGCATGGAAGAATGAATGCAAGGTTTTGGCCTACAAAATGGAAAAGTGACAAAGAAGGTCAAACACGAGGATAAAATTAGAAGCAAAAGGAAGGTAAGATTAGGAAATGGTGTGATTACCATAGATCTAGAATTCACTCCAAATAAGAATGTCGAGCCATCAAGTCCGTGCTTTCTAAGTCATAATTCTCAACATCTACTGCTCTACCTCATACACACCCTACATTAAAAAAGGATGAAGAAGATATTGTAGATGATGAGCCTGATGCCATATTTTCTTCATCATGGACTCACAAGGAGAGGCCAGATGACAAGGAAAGTTTCTTTCACTCTAAGTTATGGGTGAAAAGTAAGTCTCTACATTTCATTCTTGATAGTGGAGTCAAAAGAATTTAATCTCTGCTAATGTTGTGAAAAGCCTAAATTTTTCCATGAAGCCTCACCTAAAGCCATATAGTATTGGATCCTTGAGTCTAGGGAAAGACCTCTATGTCACCCACCAATGTCTTATCTCATATGCAATAAAACCTTTCTAAGATGAGGTCGTATATGATGTGGAATATCTAGATATGTGTGATGTAATCTTTGGCTAGCCATTCATGTATGATCGACATGGCATCCATGAATCAAGAACTTGAAGGTTCACCCTCACTCTTAGAGCTGGGTGCTATAGGGTACCAAAGGTAACACCTTCAACATCTTTCTCCTTGATTAGTGCCAAGAAATTCATTCTCATGGTGGTCAAGCCACAAGAATCCAAAAGGGTCAATGTTGCATCTCTAACTACATAAACAATACAACAATAGAAGAAAATAGATACCAAGATAAATAAGTTCATGGCCTTCCATCTATAGACTGATGATCAAACAAAAATGGTGAACAATCAGGCTCTGCACAGATCCATAAAGCACAGTCCATTCTAAGTATCCATCGAGAATCAAATTAAAATACAACTACCACACTTGATGATAAATCTTGATGCAATGGAGACCATTACTTCTCAAAGAGGGAAGAATGATCCAAGAAATATTTTATGTGATAATTCAGGTGATGGATCTACCCCAATTGGTGGAATAACTTCTAAGAGTTATAACCTTTTCACCATATCTCTATTTGACTCCCCATTTGAACTGTTAGAAAGCTAAGAATGAGGGAAACATCATGATATGGCATGAGCTTTGCTTAGTGGGTTTTGACCCCTGAAAACCAAATAAAAGTGCTCCAAATTTCAATTTTAGTAGTATAATCTAAAAATAGTAATTCTTCAAATTCTATATTCTTGTAAATCATGGAAGTCAAACCACTTAATCTCCCTCAAGATTGGTGACCTTCTACATCCCCATCCTACCTTAAAAATATTTATAAATGAAGATGTAATCCAAAATATAAATTAGACATCTATTCTCAGAGATAGGCATATGTTTGGGTTTGAAAATTTAATCAATAAAACATCTCTTCTCAGAGATAGAATTATTACAATTGTGTTGTTCTTATTTCTTGAATTAACTTTCAACCAAAGTTTCTAATTTTTGGATCAGTGGTATTAGAGTGGTTTGTCTTGAGAGTGTATGATCTTGAGGATGAAGTTAGGCTATAAGAATCTTAGGTGGAAAATAATAGAGCTTTGAAACTATCCACATATTCACTCTAAATGACCTAAAATGGTAGATAACATCGAGACATCTAATAATTTTAAGGAAATGGTGAATGAAGACCTCTAATAGTAGTAAGCACAAATGCTACAACAATTCACCTAAATTCTCTAATAAATCTTGATGGGAAATTCTAGCTTGTCATCTGCACCACCACATCTTTTCAATGCCCCAACACCCTTCAAGGTTTAGATGAATTTTGATATCATTACATTTGTAGAAAAAATCAATCTTGATGTAGTAGAAAATTGGTTTGGTTAATTGTCTTCCTATTTTTTTATAAATAAATTCACTGATAAAGAGAAAATCACTTTTGCTCTTTTGAAAGCATCCTTGCTTATAAAAAATTGGTGGGAAGTGTACAAGAAGAGATTCAGTATGGATGATATTGGCCTTGAGGTGGAACCTACCTAGGATGATTTCATAGAAGCTATAAAGGAAGAATACTTCACCATTGAAGCATATGATGATCTATATATAATGTGGCAACAACATTACCAAGGTAAGGACAGTTTGTTCAAAATTACACTGACATTTTTCATTTTTTATTTATGAGATTGGGCATCTAGGAAAGTGAGAAACATAAGGTTCTCAAATATCATGGTAGACTATGATGGTATATATGTGGGGAGATGAAACTCTTCAATCTAAAAACCCTCGATGAAGTGTAAAAGTTCATGATAAAGATTGAGTAGAAGCATGGAAGAATCAATACAAAGAGTCAGCATACAAAATTTAAAAGTGATAAAGAAGGTCAAACACGAGGCCAAAATTGAAAGCAAAAGGAAAGGAAGATTAGGAAATGGTGTGATTACCATAAATTTGGAACACACTCTAAATAATAATGTCGAGAATCAAGTCCCTACTTTTTGAGTCACAATACTCAACATCTACTACTCTTACCTCATACACACCCTACATTCAAAGAAGATGAAGAAGATATTTTAGATGTTGAGCCTAATGCCATCATTGCTTCATCATGGACCCATGAAGAGAGGCTAGATGATAAGGAAAGTTTGTTTCACTGTAAGTTATAGTTGAAAGGTAAGCCTCTATATTTCATTATTGATATTGGGAGTCAAAAGAATTTAATCTCTACTAATATTTTGAAAAGCCTAAATTTGTCAATGAAGCCTCACCCAAAGCCATATAGTATTGGATGGTTTAGTCTAGGGAGAAACCTCTTTGTCACTCACCAATGTCTTCTCTCATATGCAATAAAACCTTTCCAAGATGAGGTCTTATGTGATGTGGTCAATCTGGACATTTTTTATGTACTCTTTGGTCAGTCATTCATGTATGATTGACATAACATCTATTAATTAAGAACTTGAAGGACCACCCTCACTATTGGAACATGGCACTACAGGGTACCAAAGGTACCACCTTCTACATCTATCTCCCTGATTAGTGACAATAAATTTGTTCTCATGGTGGTCAAGCCATAGGAATCCAATAAGGTTAATGTTGCAGCCCTGACAACACAAATAACATAACAACTATAGAAAATAGATACCAAGATGAATAAGTTCATAGCCTTCCATCCATAGATTTATGGTCAGATAGAAATGGTGAATAATTGGGCCCTGTACAGCTCCATAAATCACAATCCATTCCAAATATACATCAGGAATCAAATCAAAATATAACTGCCACACTTGATGACAAATCTTGATGCAATGGGGACCATTACTTCTCAAGGAGGGAGGAAAGATCTGAGTAATATTTCAGGTGATAGTTCTACCCGAATTGGTGGAAAAACTTCTGAGAACCATAACTTTTACACCATAGCTCCATTCGACTACCCGTTTGAACTATTGGAAAGCTAAGAATGATATGAACACTATGAGATGGCACGATCTCCACTCAATGGGTTTTAACCTCTAAAAATCAAATGGAAGTGGCCCAAATTTTAATTTTAGTAGTGTAGTCTAAAAATAGTAAGTTTTTAAAAATAGTAATTCTTCAAATTTTGTATTGTTTTAAATTGTGGATGTCAAACCACTTAATCTCCCTCAAGATTGGTGACCTTACACATCCCCCTCCTACCTTAAAAATGTGTATAAATGAATATATAACCCAAAATGGAAATTAGACATCTCTTCTAAGATATAGGCATATGTTTGGGTCTCCAAATTTGATCAGTAAAACATCTCTTCTTAGAGATAGCATTATTATAATTGTGTTTTTCTTGTTTCTTCAACTATCTTTCAACTAAAGCTTCTAATTTTTGGATTAGTGGTATCATGGTGGTTTATCTTAAGAGTGTATGATCTTGAGGATGAGATTAGGCTACAAGAAATTTAGGTAGAAAACAACAGAGCTTTCAAACTATCTACCTATTCACTTCAAATGACCTCAAATGGAGGACAAAACTGAGACATCTATTCCTTTCAATGTAATGGTGAATTAATCTCTCAAATAGTAGTAATAATAGATGTTACAATAATTCATTCAAATTCTGCAACAAATCTTGATGGGAAATTCTAGCTCCTTATCTACACCCCCACATCCTTTTATTGCCCCAACACCATTTAAGGTTTAGGTAAATTTTGATATGCCTACATTTAAAGGTAAAATCAATTTTGTGTAGTAAAAAATTGGTTGGATCAATTATCTTCCTATTTTTTTGTACATAAATTCATTGATAAAGAGAAGATCACTTTTTCTCTTTTGAAAGCATCATTGCCTATAAAAAATTGGTGGGAAGTTTACAAGAAGAGATTCAGTATAGATGATATTTGCCTTGAGGTGTATCCTACTTGAAATGATTTCATATAATAAATGAAGAATACTACCCCATCAGATCATATGATGGTCTGTATATAGAGTGGTAACAACTTTACTAAGGTAAGGAATAGTTTATTCAATATTACACTGACATTTTTTATTCTCTATCTATGAGATTGGGCATCTAGGAAAGTGAGAAACAAAAGGTTCTCAAATATCATGGTGGAATACAATGGTATATATGGGGTGAGAATAAACTCTTTAATCTAGAAACCCTTAGTGAGGTATACAAGTTTATGGTGAAGATTGAGCAGAATCATGGAAGAATGAATATAAAGAGTCAGCCTACAAAATGGAAAAATGACAAATAATGTCAAACACGAGATCAAAATTAGAAGAAAAAGGAAGGGAAGATTAATAAATTGTGTGATTACCACAAATATGGAATGCACTCCAAGAAAGAATGTCAATCAATTAAGTCCCTAATTTTTAAGTCACAATCCTCAACATCTACTGCTCTACCTCATACACACCCTAAAGTCAAAGAGAATGAAGAAGATATTGTAGATGCTAATATTGATTCCATCATTACTTCATCATGGACCCATGAGGAGAGGCCAAATGACAAGTAAAGGTTATTCCACTTTAAGTTATGGGTGAAATGTAAGCCTCTACATTTCATTCTTGATAGTGGGAGTTAAAAGAATTTAATCTCTACTAATGTTGTGAAAAGCCTAAATTTGTCCATGAAATCTGACCCAAAGCCATACATTATTGGATGGTTGAGTCCAGGGAGAAACCTCCATGTCACCCACCAATATTTTCTCTCATATGTAATAAAACCTTTCCAAGATGAGGTCTTATGTGATGTGGTCAATCTAGATGTTTGTGATTTACTCTTTGGTTAGCCATTCATGTATGATCAACATGGAATCTATAAATTAAGAACTCATAGGATCAACCTCATTCTTGGAATATAGAGCTATAGGGTACCATAGGTACCACCTTCTACATCTATCTCCCTAATTAGTGTTAAGAAATTCATTCTCATGGTGGTCAAACCAAATGAATCCAAAAGGGTCAATGTTGTATCCTTGACTACATAAATAACACAAAAATAGAAGCAAATAGATACCAAGCTAAACAAACTCATGGCCTTCCATCCACAAACTGATGGTCAAATAAAAATGGTGGACAATCAGGCCTTGCATAGCTCCACAAAGCATAGTCCATTCCAAGTATGCATCAGGAATAAAATAAAAATACAACTACCATATTTGATGAAAAATATTGATGTAATGGGGACCATTAATTCTCAAGGAGGAAGGAATGACCTGACCAATATTTTAGGTGACAATTCAGGTAATGGTTCTACCCCAATTGGTGGCAGAACTTTTGTGAGCCATAACTTTTGCACCATAGCTCCATTTGACTCCCTATTTAAAACATTAGAAAGATAAGAATGAGGGGAACACAGTGATATGGAAAACACTCCACTTAGTGGGTTTTTCCAAAATACAACCAAATAAAAGTGCCCCAAATTTCAATTTTAGTAGTGCAGTCTAAAAATAGTAATTCATCAAATTTGATATTGTTGTAAATCATGGAAGTCAAACCACTTAATCTCCTAGATAATTGTGACCTTACACACCCTCCTCTTACCTTTAAAATGTGTATAAATGAAGATGTAACTTGAAATTAAAATCAAACATCTCTTCTCAGAGATAGGCATATGTTTGGGTCTACAAATTTGATCAATAAAATATCTCTTGTCAGAGATAGCATTATTACAATTGTGTTGTTCTTGTTTCTTGAATTATCTTTCAACCAAAGCTTCTGAGGTTTGGATCAAAGGCCATGGTCAACACTCTCAAATATTAGATTATTGATATCTAGTTTGAACATATGCCAAGGGAAATTAATAGAAAAGTAGATGCCATGACTACCATTAGATCATTAATTTAACATATAGATACAATCAAGGAATACTAATTTCTCATCAAAAATCTATGAGTGATAGTTCATGAACCTTCAAATATCATAATGATCTATGATATTGTTGGTTCCAACTCTACTTGGTATTCAGACCTTTATACTTACCTCCATGACCATATTTTGCCACCAAAATTATCTTGCAAATAGTCTAAAGCCTTTAGCCACCATGCCCAATGTTATACCTTACTTAGACCAGCCCTATACCATCATAGTTTTTATGGAACTCCACTTCATTATTTAACTTTTGTATAATCTTCATTATCATTACAAGAAATTCATGAAGGGGTATGTGAATCCCACACTAGTAGTGTAGTCCTATCTAAAAAACTCTTTTGTACTGGGTACTATTAGCCAATGATGGATGTAGATACAGCTACATATGTAAAAAGATGCGATAAATGTCAATGGCATGTCAATATAATTCATGCCCTGGCCAATAATTTGAAACCAATTTTGACACCATAGTCATTTTCTACATGGGGCCTTGATCTCATTGGGAAGATAAACCCTACCTCATCTAATGACCATAAATATATCCTTACCATGACAAAATATTTCACTAAGTGGGTCGAAGCTATACCCCTTACTTACATGATTGGAGATAAAATTTCCAAATTCATCTTTAACCATATCATTTTCCACTATGATATCCCCTCATATATTATATCTGATAATGGTAGATCATTCAAAAATAAAGATGTTGAATCACTATGTGTTGAATACAAGATTACTCAACATTTTTCCATGGCATATTACCCTCAAGGTAATAGCAAGGAAGAATCATTTAAAAAAAGAATTGTCAACATCCTTAAAAATATTATCAATGATTCTAACCATGATTGTTACCTTTAAATATTACATGCCCTCTAGGCATACCATACCAATCGTCACACACCCACGTGTGCCACTCCATACTCACTTGTTTATGGCACTAAAGCCATTCTTCCCATTGAGTTAGATTTACCTTCTTTGTGCATCTCTTTAAATCATATCTTAGATGATGAAGACTATCAAGTAGCTCATCTACAAGAACTAGAGTTTCTTGATAAGAAATTCTTGGCTGTAGTCAACCATATTCAATCATACTAGAATTGACTTCATGGTCAATACAATCAGCATGTGAAACATAGAGACTTTAAGCTTGGTGATCTTTTGCTTAAAGAGAACCAAAAGAATACCATGACCTAAGAAGAAATATAAAGGCAAGTTTAAACCCAACTAGATAGGTCCTTTCATCATTATTGTATACTATAGCATTGGATCATACAGGCTCGCCACACTAGATAGGGATGAACTTGATGAGCCGATAAACATTATACACCTCAAGAGTTACTTTGCTTGAGTGACTTGGTGTATTATCTATTAGGACCATTTCAAGTTGTACCATATTATTGACTTTCTTCTTTATACCATATCATTCTACCATTATATCACTTTATCATTTTACCATTTTGCTTTACCATACCTTTTATATCGATCAAGTTGTTTTGACCCTCCCTACCCAGCCTATTTGACCTTGGGTCTGTTCCATTGGTTTCACTTTCAACATGAATATTTAGATCAATTTTAGAAATTATTTCAATAATTCTAGATAGAGGCCATATTTTGGAGTAGTATGATAGGTTTTGGTAGTTGTATCTTTCATTTCTTGGTCTGCTCTATACCAAGTGTACTTGATTATAACTACCTTTAGGAAAATCAGTGTCTCACCATCTTTATACTAATTATAATTACCTATGATAAAATTAGTATTAGTAACTTATGCCATTATTTCTTAGTTATAGCCATCTATGGGAAAACTAGGGGCAACACTTATTTATTATGCCTTGACATACCATCTTGCCATGCCTATGCCATACTGTGTCATCATGCCAACTTTGCCTATTTTGTTTAAATTGATTGTTACACTAATCAGATTCCTCTGCTATAAGGTATAACTATAGTGACTTGAGGTCCTATCCTAGGAATATGTAGGCAATTATCAATACATGTTGAGGTTAGCTCCATCAACCTAATCCATGCTCTCACCATTTTATGAGCAACCTAAGCCACGCTCTCATCATTTTGCAAGCATTTTTAGTTTAAACACTCTCACCATTTTGTGAGAAACCTAAGCCACACTCTCATTATTTGTCAAGAATTTTTAGTTTGAATTCTCTCACTATTTTGATATCAACCTAAGCCATGCTCTCACCATTTTACAAGCATTTTCAATTTGAATGCTCTTGTCATTTTGTGATCCTGGACCATTTAGTATCTCATAATTATCCATCAAGTTGAGATACTTCAAATTTACAAAAATATTTGAAATTTTAATTTAGAAAAAACAAAAAACATTGACCACTTCTTTGCCTTAAGGATTCTAGGGACCCTCACTAAATCAAAAGAAACCACTTGTCATTTAGTTTCCCCATCCTTTTGGCATTTTATCCCATACTCTCATGATTTTGTGATCTCATTCTCATATTCTTATATAACATTAATCATGTTTTATTTCTCATCATTTTCTTTTATCCCATATCTTGGGATAACTACGTTTGACCTAAAAAAAATTAGATATCATGTCCATGGAACTATGTAGGTAGCGTCCACTTGCCTAGTGCATCTAGAGATAGCTTTACCACCCCCTTTATTTTCTTATATTCCCTCATCTTATTTTGTGTCATGTTTTTTTTACTAACATTGTGATTAACCATTGTTTGTTTGTTATTTATCTTTATTTTATTTTATTTCTTTTATTTTCTTTGTGTTTTTTTTTGTTTGTTTTTTTGTGTGACTATTTATTTGATTTCAGTATTACTTCCTCAATTTAGTCTATATGTGTTCATTGGGTGATTTCTTGCACATTATTATTGAATCTATCCATATTCACACATCAACATTGTAATCATGGTTTTTATCATTGGTGTATTATTTTCAATTTATTATTGGATTGGGAGTTAGTCCTTATGCATATTTTGGATAAGTCCTTATGGTGTTCTAGCATGATGTCTACCATCACGTGCTACAACAAAAAATTAGCTTCAAGAAGTATACATGGAAAATGTAACACCAATATCTCCTTGGTACCAACACTAGCAACATTCCCAATATAATCCAAATCATATCCCAAATAGATAAATTAAATAATGAAATAATTTTCCTCCTTGCCAATTCAAACAAGCATTTCCCTACTAGCAGTTTCCCTAATTCATCTTTTTCCTTTGTACCACTTTACCATCATGTTTACCATCATCATCTTTGCCATAATTAGGGTCTAATGATTATAACTACCTTTGGTAAAATCATTGTATACCATCCCACTTGCATTTCCAATTATTATAACCACCTTTAGGTAAATCATTATGTTTTCACCAATTTGAGGGTTAATGATTATAACTATATTTGGGAAAATTATTCACTTTATTCTACCCAACTAGGGCCTATTTATATCATACCAATGATTATAACCACCTGTGGGTAAATCATTATTTTCCCTTTAACTAATTATAACCACCTTTGGGTAAATCAATCTCTTATTACCCTAAGCCTTTTTTATGATTATAACCACATTTGGTAAAATCATCACCTTTTTTTTATCCCACCTATGCTGAAGATTATAACCACCTATGGGAAAATCATATTTTTTTTCTATCCTATTTGGGGCAACTCCATATGCCACTGATTATAACCACCTTTAGGCAAATCAGTCCCTTCCACCCCATCATTTTCATCTATTTGGTCTACTCATTTCCTTATTTTGAGGGACTGTTTGCCAACTCCTTTACCAATTGCTCCCTTGAGGGGGAACCCTATATTTCATCCATTGTCATTAAAGTCATAAGCATATAGGACTTTTTTAATCTTTGAGAAGATGTTACTATGCTTACAACTTGTAATGCTTTCCCAAACAAGGGAAAACTATAGACATCTAAAATTGGCCACTAATGGCTTCATACTAGACTTTAGACTAATTATTACCAACCATTGCAAATAAAACCTAAGAATCACTAAACATCTCAAATTTGGCTTCACAACATACTATTTGGCTTATAAACCAATTAAATGGGTCAAATACACACATGGCATTAATTCAAAATTTATAAAATGCTAAAATGCCTAAATAGAATTAATTACCATGTAAAATAAAATTAAATGCCTAATTTAATTAACCATGAGTAATTAATTAATTATCAAAAATTAAATTCAAAAATCAAAGAATATCCTAAGAATTCATAATTACCTTTTTGTGAGTTGTCAAATATCCAAAAATATCTCAAATATGTCTATTCATTGATAATCATGACTATTTGACACCTTTTAAATCTATTGGGGTTAATTAACTCACAAAGGTTAGGTTTGAACCCATTCAAATGTCTAACTACACTTAACTCACCTTGGGTTGGGGTTATTTGCTAAACCTATCAATACAAGCTTAGACCTCTTCATTTAGAGATCTTGGACATAGTAATGTTATAATGTTAGTTTTATAGCAATATTGCATGACAACAATGTTATAATGCCAAATTCACAATCCAAGCCATCAAGCTACATCAATCAATCTTGAGCCCAACAATGGTTCCAAGGAGAGAAGGAGCCACACAACTCCATTTTCCAAAGACTTCTTGAGTATAAGCTGAGCAACCCAAATGAGCACATCATTTGGATCATTCAACAAAGTTGAGTAATTTATAGTTTCTTGCATTTTAGTTGAGATTTATCATTTATTGTTTGTTCACTATGCTCCACGATTTGATCTAGGAAAGTAATCTTTATGCATGTTAGTGTGTTTTAATTCAAGTTTTCTTACTTGTTCAAACTCATGATCTAACCACCCTTCTTGGATTCTTTGATCACATATATCATTCCCTACTTCAATAAGAGGTTATTATATGCATTCATAATGGCATTCAAAATAGTGTAGCTAATTAATGTTTGAATCAATGTGATAATTTTAATCCTCTATAATATTCGCTATTATTTAATGGTCTTTTTTCCATATTGAACCTTATTTTTGTTTTAGCTTCATACCTTATAGTTAAAATCGAATATGAAATTACTATGTTATGTTGCTCGATTGAGTGATAATGTTAAGCTTCTTTGTAGATGAAATATAAGCTAAATAATGTTATGTCTATGAAAAATTTACTTGAGTTTGATTTCAATACCATCTGAGTATGGCGGTAAACACCTTAATGCCTTCCTTGCATATGATTATAATGAAATTGTTTAGTTGTATATTAAAATTTGAGCATGATGCAAGTGGACTGCATAGGTTTGTATCCATTCTCGCTATAATCAATTCTTGAATGGGCAATGAATTTTTTATCAACATAAATAATCATGTTAAGTGTATTACTAAACCTTTATAAAATAATAAATGGAACCTTGGATGTGTTGTGTATTCCATTCATTTTATTCCAATATATCTTGCGTGAATAACCTATTCTTATTACTCAAATAGTCATATGGAATTGGTAGGATAATAATATTATAATAATGTGATGATTGACTTTGTTACATTCAGGTCATAAAACTATAACTCAAGGCAAAAATACAGATGACTTTTTAATGAATCCCTAGTTTTGGGAAGGTATCAATCTAATTGGTTATGTCTCATCTCCTTCAAAAATATTAAATGAATAATTTTGATATGTTTAGAGATTGAATCCATTGTAGTGATAAAAGTAGTTATTGATCATGAATCAAGGTCTAAGTCCATATAAACTAAAAGTGGTGTAATTTATTTGAGTTTTTCCTTATTTTTGGTATTTTTCAATATTACTTTGATTCATGTTGGGATAATGGCCTTAATAATAATAGGATATACTTATTCTAAACTATGTGACTAATTGATGTCTCTTGTATCAATCAATATAGTTGATCTCTTTTGATTATTGTAAATGTTTTGAATCTCTATTAAATTAATTATTAATAAGGAAGTGGTAAGGGTTTGTATGTTGAAGATTATTATAGTAAATTTTTAATTCCTTTCATCATGATTCAATTTTATGTTTAAGGCAAGGTAGTACTGATTAAATTCATTGAGCATTGTTTCTTAGATACATCTTATAAAAATATAGCACCCTAAATATTAAATGTTTATAGAAAGGATCTTGTTGTAAGATTGTGAATTAATTAATGATATAATTTCTAACACATAATATTATTAGTATAGGACATTAATTTTATAGTATATTTTGTATAAAATGGAAAGTGAAGATGATCTATGAATCAATCCTAGCTCAGAGAGGATAAATCAAACTAGCCATTCCACTTGTTGGTATATTTAGACAATTAAGGAAATGACCAATATGGATCTATTATACCTAACTAAGGGATATATTACCATTTAATATAACTAGAGAGGGTTATAAAGCCTCTATTCAATCAATATCACACAACAACTCTAACTAGGTCCTATGGTTTCTAACAAAGAAAAGTAAAATCTAATCTAGTTCTCACCAAATCTTACAACACAAATGGGGGATAATAAACATGTAAATAATAACTATACTTAGGTAAATGTAGAGGTAATCCTAAGCATGGAGAGATAAATACATTCATAATCCAATACATGAAAATATATCTATTAATAAAAGAGGGATAAGAGTTAGAAATACTTACCTTAAAGATGAACCTATTGAGGCTCAATCTCTCCCTTAGATAATGGTGACTTTTAATAGATTGTTGTGGTTGGTAAGGATAACAAATATAGGTCAGATATAGGTTACAAGACTTCTCCTATGTAACTAAAATACTTTTTTAAACAATACAAGATTCTTCTCTCAAATATAAGTATGAAACCCTAAGTAATGAATCCTCAAGTAAGATGGTAGATAATAATATAAAGATACACAAATGAATGATTCTATATATATATATATATATATATATATATATATATATTGGAAATGAGTTAAAGGATGTTGTTATATCATAAAATCAAACCCTAAAGCCTTTCAAAATTTTAGTTGACACAATCAATTTGATCGACCTAGTTATTTAGGAAATAAAGTAGATAGATCCTAGACTAAGTTGGTTGGGATAACTTAGTCACATAACATGCTCAATTCCTAGAATAGGGTTGACACATTCAACTATGTTTGGAGGATAAAATAAATAAATTTTAGCTTAATAAGGGATATTTTAAGTGGTGAATTTCTTTGAGGAGTGTGTAAGGGAGGTTTCAAATCTTAGGGAAACATATATGAGGACTTGTGTTTGTTTTAAGTGGTGGTATAAGGAACAACAATCTTGGAAAGAACCAATGATATACCCACCCCTTTCTTGGTGCACCCTTTAAGTCATGCACTTAAAGATATTGAGACTTGATGAGTTCCTAAAAGAGAGAAAGAGCATCAGTAGTTGATAAATTTAAAAAATGTTCTATATACATATACCCACTTAAATATCATCACATGTCACATGATTACAACAAGGATGGGTGTTTTGGAAAATAACACCACAACACACAATATTGAGCTAAATAAATTTTAGTATGAAGTAAATAAGATAAATGAAAGGATAGAACTAAAAAATGCATACCTTTACTTACCTTAGGAATGTAGAGTAGAAATGAAGTGAGAGAAATGTAGAGGTGGCTAATGTAGGGAACATTAGGTGAGCCTAAAAATAAGTGATAAATAATTGATTCGAGATTCCAGAACATCTTTTAGTTTAGAAAAAAGGAGCTAGTAGAAACAAAGTTATGGGATAAAAACATAATCTGGTGGTAAATAATTAATAGGTAAATAATTTTGAATGGTAAATATAAATACGGTAAAAATTAATTCATTTGTAGTTTTTCTATTCTAAGAAAATAGAGCTCTAAGTGACCTAGTTGAGCACAGAGAGCGACCATAGTGAGGAGAAAATAGATATGACATAGAAGATGCCTAGAGGCTGTAGCCAGTGTAACTCAAGTAGGTGGTGCATTAATTTCATTTTTTGTTGATTTCTATTAAATTTAATACATGTAAAAAAGGAAATAGAGAAATGTAGGTAGCGAAAATTGCCCTAGGAAATGTTTAGGTAAAATAGGAAAAAAACAAGATAGTGAGTAGGAAAGGGTTAGAATAATAAATGCCCAAGTAATTTATGGTAAATAGTTGAAAATACACCATAGATTTTGAATAGATTGAGCACAATTGACTTAGTTAGAAAAGGCAATAGGTAATAAGGTGTCCGACTACATAGCATAAGGATGACTTAGTATTTTTGGAGGTGGCCAACTATGTAGTAGAGGGCTGACTCATTTTAAAAATGAATAGGTCCAGCTTAGTGCATGTTGGCAGATGTAGTATGTAGTAGAGGGCTGATATAGTTTTAAAAATAAGGCCAACTCTATATAATAAGGCTGGTTTAGTTAACAAAGATGGGAAAAGGGTTGATTTAGTATAAAATGGGCCAATTTAGTTTGTAGGGTGATCTATATGATTTGGGTCTTATCATTTGGGTGTAATTCATGCATGACATGTATGGTATGCTAAACCTAGGGTAGAAAACTATGGGCCCCATGATTTTATTGAGTGCTTAGATATATGAGAGGTCTTCTATATACTAACTAGCTAGTTTCCCCCATACAATGGATGATAGGCTAATTAGGGTGGTGATGTGGTAACATAATCATGCAGTGTATGTTTTGCCTCGTGCCCTAGCTTTATAGATCATTACATGTGAGTAGATTTTATGGCACACCTATATTAATATTGTGACTAGTTGGCTGACTTTGGATACTATGGCTATTATATTGGCATGTATGTGCATTACTAGACATTATACCTTATGGGTGGAGCCATATCATGTATCTTATGTACCTATATAGTTGGTCCTACCACATATAATATCTCCCTTAGTAGTGCCTACTTATTGGGAATGGTATGCTAGAGAATTAGAGGTAGAGGGGGTGCAAGATTACCTATAGAGATACCAGTCATTAGGCCTCATTGAATGAGACTGTGGGTAGGTCAAGTGAAGTAGTAGGAGAAACTAGGCCTGAGATAGATGATATGATAATATTAAATATAGAGTGTGAGGATGAAAGTGAGGATACTTTAGATCCATAAAAAGGAATATAGGTGCCACCACATGCACCTAGGAGATGAAGGCACCATCAGAAGGGGAGGACATAAGAAAGAGTTATGGCACATGGAGATCCCATGATGGAGGATAGACACAACTAGTCCATAAAAAGGCATATGAGGAGAGGCCCATAATGTAAATGGGTAGTGTCTTTAGATTTTGTATTTATGTATAAATAGTCAATAGTTGGGGTGCTCAGTGGTTGGGTTGATGGATAGACCATGATTGGTGACATTGGGTTTGGTAAGAAATGCTTTAAAATTTTAGTTTTTGGATAGATCACTAGCTACATATTTATTTATTTACTTAGTATGGATAGATGTTATATATATATATATATATATATATATATATATATATATATATATATATATATATATATATATATATATATATATATATATATATATATATATATATATATATATATATATATATATATATATATATATATATATGAGATATGATGTATACCTAGTTTTTATGTTTTAAAGATATGTCTAAGGAGGAATTTAGATGGGGTGCCATAATTTGAAGTGTCCATCAAGATATTTTAGATGGGATGCTAAAGTATCCTGATATACTACTGCTATGGAGGACCCTATGGTACCATCTACCCCAACATATGTTATCTAGTTTTGATTGGTTAGGTATGAAGCTAGGTGGCTTGAGACACATGGGGATAGCTTAAAACTACCTATAGGAGTTGGAGATGGAGAGGCCTGAGCCTAGTATGAATTATCCTAGGAGTGAAATGCCCATATGGTGATGATGATAGAGCTTAGAAATGTGCAGTCCCAAGTGACCAATCTATATGGATAGGTTGATGGTCTAGGATCCCAGACTACCTCATTATAACTTATTATTCATAAAAGTCAATTTTAGGCATCTATGGGTATTGTGGCTCAACCACATGATAGACATGATGAATCACAACCTTAGAATTTTAACTATGGTATTTTGTATTGGTATTATCTTATATTAGACTCATGTTATATATTGAGATGGGAATTTCTTGATCTATGAGTTATACTGATGTTATTGATGGATGTATGGATGTATTTCCTTTGTATCATATATTTTTTAATTTTTTTATATATGATATGGGAAATATGTGATTTATGTTTTATATGATATCATTATGTAAAACACAAGTATGGTTAAAAATAAAAGCATATAATTTGGAAAAGTATATAAATAATCATAAAATTTAATACACATTATATCATAATGGGAAATGTGTAAAAATAAAAGATGAATAAATATAGTAAACCAAAATTATAAATGAAAGGTAGTAAATATTTCAAACCATGTATAATTAAAATTACACCAAATAAAAATATATATAAGTCATACTATATCAAGTTGGGAAGTATGAAAATGTTGTAATAAAGTGGAAAACATGTTATAAATAATGGTATGAAAACAAACAATCAGTCATACTAAATCAAGATGTGAAGTATGAAAATAAAAACAAAATGTAAGTATAAATCAAATTAATCATACTAAATCAAGATGGGAAGTATGAGAACTTTAATAAAATGGTTGTAAACATACACACAATCAAAAAATAAGAAGATAAAGTGAAATGGTTATGAAGTAAGCATAAAACATACTAAATCAATATGAGAAGTATGTAAATGGCCTATAAATCATAATTTAACACAAATTATCTCAATTTTTAAGCATGTAATATTATTGTGACTTGGCCATAGTTTGAAATTTTGTTGAAATATTTTGTGAGGAATTCCTGGTCCCATCTAAGGTCTTATACTAAAACTCACAAGGTGAACACCAATGAGGTTAATGGTAATAAGTGGAAAATAAGGAAATAGTTTTTGAGGAATGCCTAGTCCTAGATATTTTACCACCACTCATAAAGGTAAACCCTAGGGGTATGATCAATTAACAAAACAATATTCATCAAGGTGAAATATTGGGATTGTTGTAATGAAATAGGGAGTGTAAAAAGTAAGACATAAGCATTTATAATAAAACCTTAGTAAACATGAGGCATACTATGTAAGTAGTAAATAACTAAGAGGCTAGTGACCATAAAAATACAAATGATACCTACTCACACTAAGAATAAAGTTTTATAGGAAAATAGGTGGAATATTAAGATCAACTCGTGAAGTTTATATAAATAAGGAAATTAAAATGGACCTACCTTCCCACAACATGTTCCCCATTCCTCAAGACCCCTTATAGATCCATCAATTTACTGTAAAGATTGGTGCTTGTGTGAGAAATTAGGTATCACTTAAAGATTTTATTATTCTCTTATCCCAATATACTAGCCTATCACACTTGAATGGACCTCGAATCTATCATGAGGCCAATTGTGGAGTTTGAACTTTAAATAGGGATAGGAGATGTGCTAAAAATTATAAATCACTTTTTTTGGTGTGATTAGACCTTAGTATTTTATATTTTCCTTTTGGATCATTGTTTTTTGTTTAAATGATTTGGCTTTTAAATTTTTTATAGATTTTATGATTCCTCCTCCATACGTATTTGAAATAACCAAAATGAGTGATAAAATTAATACACAAAAATGAGATTTAGAATTTTTTAATAGGAGACTAAATAACTAGAGATATGATTGACCAAATAACTTAGGCTTACCTATGAACCAATATTTAATCTCAATTTTCAATCGTATGTATGCTTAGTATGTAAAAAAGAAATAAGGGAAAATGGAGATAAAATAGATTGGTTTATATAATTAGTACAATGAGAATTCATGTTTTATAACTAATCATATAGTAAAGATAAAATACTAATGAAATGAGGGTGTTATAAGCAGGTCACAATAATAATTATATTTATTTGAGTTGGAAAGTAACAAACGATCATCAAAGAGAAAATAAAGGAATCCATGTGAAAGAATTGAAACCATAACCATAAGTTTGAATCCATGAAAATTTAAAATGATACATAAGATAATAAAACCATGTAAAACACATAAATAATAATGTAATGTTTCAATCAAAAGAGATAAGTGAAATCATGTTTAAAAAATAGTCAAAAACATAAGATATATAAATGACTCATAAATCCAATCCAAATCATGTAAAGAAATAATAAATAATGTGATATAATACCATTATATTTTCATAAATATTGATATATCTAACCACAAATGTCATATATAACATTTGACACAACCCTATGCAACTAAATTCTAATGTTAGTCAAAGTCTCATTAATCTCCATAGAAAGTCATGAAATGACTTCTTTTGTATCATCTCCAACAAAAAACTATATGTAGTAGGAGAAGAGTGATGTTCATGTGGTACCTCCTATGTGAGATACACAATGAAAGGTATACGTATCTAAATATTAATGGTATCTATGGATCTATGTGGAGGTGTAGCTAATGGAAAAAGATGATCCTTCATGTGCAGGTAACTTGTAGTAGGATGAATAATTAATGCTAGTGTAGATTGTGGACAATATTAGAGATGATATTAAAGCATTCATCACTGATCATTATGATGGGTATTAAATTGATTATAAATACAATATAATTCCCCATATTTAGGGGTGTACTCTAGAAGTAGCTTGGGAGAAGGTATAGTCTTGTATTTGGGTTATGTAATCACTAGATGCAATGTAATAATGTACTACCTAAGCTTTTTAAAATGAGTAGAGGAATGGATATTTATACCATGGAAGTAAAAAATACTCTATTATTAGATGGTGTAGGTATACTAACTGAAGTGGTAAAGGAAGAAGCCTATGATTATTGATGTAGATGATAATCCTTGGTCCAATGACCAAAAACTCTATGAATATCACAATAAGGCTAATTTTCCCATTGTGTGGGTAAGAGACAAAGCTTAGGTAATTATATAATACCATCACCAAGGAAGGGATAAGTTAGATTAGAAACATGACAAGGTTCATCTATAGGTATGGTTAGCTATGCAATGAGTCTAAGCAAAGTCGATAACATTTGTGGAGGAAGCAAATTGGAAAGATCATGATATATATAAAAATGGTAAGGTCTTGTCATGACATTATCCATAAGCATAATCTTGAGAGGTTTTATTGTGACTAAATTTGTAACACATGTGTGATCCATTTCTAACCTATGAACAATAGAGGAAAATATAACGTCAAGTACTATTAGAGAAGGAACAATAGGAAGGGAAGTGAAAGAATGAAATAAATAAGAATGATATCTAAAAACCTTGGAATTTTTAGATTAAATAAATATAGATAAAAATGAGTCATTTAAATAATAATCATCATCATAATTAGGTGTATGTAATACATAGGATGGATCTAGAGTGATATTAATAAGCAAAGCATACATAGATAATAGTGAACACAGATCAATAAACCAATACAAAATAATTAATGTGGGAAAACCTCAACAAGATAAAAATTCACACATAACTTATGATTCATTATATAATATTTTCACACACATTCACAATTGGGGTAAAACCCTATTTATAGTGAAATGTGAAAGGATGTGACCATTGTAAATAATGGGTCCAACCATCCTAAAAAAAATTTAAATCATCGACAATAATAAACAAGTATGTTTTATTTTTATCGATAAGTAATAAATAGTTTATGTTTTATGTTTTATTGTTTATTTACACGAGGTTGTTAACCTGTGTTAATAAATAATAAATCATTATTATTTAATTACTTAAAATATACTAAGGGTCTTAAAATTTCACCATTTAGACATTAAATGTTCTAACACTCCCCCTTCCTACTAAGTGGAGATAAATTCTATAGTAACCTTAAAAAAGAATCATAATATGTACAAAACTGAAAGATTTAAAAACCTTCATCATGCCAAACATCACCTTTTGAAATAAAAGGAATTATAATTCATAATATACTCAAAAGTAAGTTTAGGATAGAATGATTGTGATACTAAATCTCCTAGTTTCTCATGAATAATCACTAAGCATATTTTTAACCTTTTATAACATAATTACCTCCATTATATAGTATGCTTTTAATGTATTGGGGTACAAAACTAAAAATCCAACATAAAGTTTACTTAAATTAAAAAATTTCTACATGAATTTTAAAATAATTTTAAGAATAAGTATAAAGAAGGAGAAGAAACACGTGGCCATTAGGAAGTGATATTTTCATGCACACTCCCACTCAATGGAAACTCTATGAGGCCCAACATTGCTTGAAACTACCAAAACTTGGTATCACTAAATGGCTTTGTGAAAATATTTACCAGTCGTTCCTCTATAGGATATAACTACATATCTATATCACCATTGAGGACTTTCACTGAAATGAAATGCACATGAATTTCAATATACTTAAATTATTATTGTTGTGCACCTACACAAAACTTAAACACATCAAAAAATAGATTCATGATAGCATAGTATGGTTAACATCATAATAACCACATATATAAAAATATGACATATGTTTTTTATGGTAAAACACATATAAAACAATAAAGTCATATTTTAGGAAAACAAGTTCACTACTTTGATTACACAGTTATTTTCAAGTCATTATTAGGCATCTCCAATATTGAAAAAATGAGCATCCCCAACTGTTATGTGATACACGTAAAATAATTTAATAATAATATGATATTAAATTCAAACATTAGATATCCTATTAGAAAAATACTTATTTTATCATTTGAATATTATCAAAACTTTTCAAGTTTAATATGTTTCAATAAAATATAGAGGTATAACCTCTCATACATCAAATATGGATAATTTTAGAATGAAATGCCATCATCCAATCAAACAGATATGAGACTAAAAATAATAATTTTAGAGATGTATAAATAAAATTTAAAATAAAGTAAATGATGAATAGATAATAATACAAACTCTATTTACACATTGCATTTCATAACATATCTTGTTATCAAATGAAGCGTATAAGAATGTTAGCATAAACAATAAAATGATAAAATAATAAAATTAAAGAATATAAAAATATCAACATATAATTTCCCCACTAATCAAATGAAATAATTAAAATACAAAAGATCCAAACATACTGAGCATGATATTTTTACCAAATGCAATAACTAAACATGATCATTTTTTTCAAATTAAGCATGATGTTATGCATATAATGTATTTCCATGCTAACTCATAAGAATTGAGAATAAAAATAATATATATATTTTTTATTTTATTTCTCATTTAATATATATATTTATTACAATATATAATTATAATAAACTTTTTCCAAGAGTCAAACTAAATCATTTTACTAACAAATATAATGTAGATGAGATAATATCAATATAGTTAGTACCTATAAAGTAATAATACAATAGTTTTATCAAATAAAATGAAATTTTATGTGCATATATGTATTTTTGATGTATAAAAATGCAAATATTAATAAGGTACTCTATTCATAATATGCACAGTAGTATTCATGGCCTCATCTCATAATAACTAGGAGGAATATTTGTAGAATGTAACATTGTTCTGGCCATCTCAATAATGATACGATATTTCCTTTTAGAAATATAATTTTAATGATGGGAATAGGGATTCATTAATTCTATTTGAATACCATAATTAATTCAAAAATAATCAAATTCTTTACTAACATATTCACCACCATTATTAATTCTTAATGTTTTAATAGAAAAATCACATGTATTTTCAACACTAGCTTTAAATTCCATGATTTTAGAGAATACATCAAAATTATTTTTAATAAAATATGAATAAATAATTATAGTGTAATCATAAATAAAAATAATATAATATAAACAACTATTAATAGATACAATTTTAAATTTTCATACAACATCATTATAAATCAATTATAAAGGATGTGAGGAATTCGTATCATGATTCTTGTAAAAGGGGTGAGAATTTTGCTTACTACTAAGAAAATCTCACAAGTTTCATGATGAGAAGGTATAAAAAGAATTCTAAAAATAATATTTTAAGTATACATATCATGTAAACTTATAAAATTAACATGTCTTAATCTTTCATGCCATAATTGAGATTCATTATTACTATGTAATGAAAGAAAACATGTAGAAGGAGAGAAGATATATAAACCATTCTTTTGAGCACCTTCAAAAATAAAGGAACTAAATTGATTTCTAATGGATCAGATATATTGAAGCAATATTGAAATTAAATTATCATTTGTAATTTGAGAAAAAGATACTAAATTATTTTTAAGCTTAGGTAAATAGAAAACATTATTAATAAAAAAAAATTGAAAACTTTGCCTTCCCTTGTTTAATTGCTTCTAGAAATGAATTATCTATTAAGTAAATTATTTTAGAGATATATATATAATCAAAAATAATATTATATAATCAATTCATATGGTGCAATTCATCACTATCTAAAATCCACTCATTTTCATTTGAAGCAAATAAATTAGCATGCAAATCAATAACATTATGATCCTAATAGTTATTTTGATTAGGGCTTTGATTCTTATACTTGTTTTTATTAGATTTATTCTCTTTTTTATTTTTATAAGATTGATTGTTAACTCTATCTTTATTTTTATAACAAGTTTCCCTTCTATGACCAAATTTACCATGCAGATTGCATTTTTTATTAAATTTAGTATTATGATTTTTATTACCAGATTTATTGTTCCCATTTTTGCCTTTAGGAGAATTAGGGTTGGATTTATGGTTTTTATTTTTATAAAAAATATTATTTAAATTGATAAGTGCTTGAGTGGCATTCTCTTTAAAATCAAAATTGGTCATAATTATATCTTCTTGAATCAAGAGAGCAGACAAAATGGTAAGGTCAAGGATATCTTGCTTAGTTTGATATCTATAATTTAAAATTGAAATGAAATTTCTAAAAAAATTATGAATAATTTAATTAAATGATAAAATAAATTAGTTGATCTTGAGTCAAATTATAGTTACAACCATCTAACTCAGCTTTACTATTTTTAATTTTATCAAAAAAAAATCACAACCTTTTCATCACCTTCCATAGGTGTAGTTAATAATTCAAGGATTAACTTAATAATATTTTAAAGGTGAGTTCCCTCATGCATGAATTCAAAAAATTTCCATGCATCATTAGGAGACTCCTGATTACCAATGTGGAGAAGGAATTCATACTTAACACTCTACAAGATAATAGACATAGCTTCTTATGATTTTTAATGAAATTCATTGGTATGCTCAAGGGTCACATGTCATCTAAAAGATGATTTTTAAGTTGAAAAAAAATATTCCACGACTTTTAATATATAAATTCAAGTTTGACATGAATTTTCCATATATTATAGTTATTTACATTAACCATTTGTGATTTATCTAGATAAAATGAGGCAAAGCTATAACTTCCCTTTAAACATTATTTTAACCAAATGTTTAAAAATAATATTTTTAATGTGAATTTTAAAGTAAAAAAAGATTGTGTATAAAGACACAATAATTATTAAATTTAATTCTAGACAAAGCAATAAATTTACAAAAAATTATGACAAAATAGGGTGTCACAAGTGTCACAAAAATACACTAATGTATGAACAATTTAACAAATTAACATTTTTTAAAGATTCGTCTACACTATTTTTAAAAATAAATTTAATTACACATGAAATAATGATTAATTTCACAATTTAGATGAAAAATAATGAAAAAAATTAAAATGGAGATACACTAAACTAGGTGTTGAAAGAGTCATACTCAGAACAACTACCTAGGCACTATTATTTATAAAGTTGTAAAATTAATAATACAAAGATTCAAAATACAAAATAGACATGTAGATGCATTTAGAAGGTGCCAAACCTAGGGATTGACTAGATAAACAATTTTGTTTATCAGAACATTCGTTAGGTCAAAAGCCAAAACATGTTTGATAAGTCAACTAGGGTTTTAAATACATGAAACTTGAAATTTAAACCAGAAAATGAAATTAAAATTAATTTATTTTGAAATTAATTTGGCCAAGTCAACAAGTAGACAAAAAATTGTCAGGGGTTTTGAACACTATACCATCTTTTTACAAGTTTTTACCAAAAAAAACAACCAACTTATCTATGAAGCTATTTAAAAGCTTACATGCATAATATTATATTTATTTATTTTTAGCTAATTTTTAATAATATAAAATATATAAATAAATATTTATTGTGAATGTAAAATTAATAGTAAATACATATTACTAATTTTAAATTTTTGATTGAAAAACTTATTAAAAATAAAACTTAGGGGCCACTTCCTTTTTAAATGGAATATTTGAATTAAAAAATAAATTATTTTTTAAATATTTCTAAACACTATATACTTACTTGAGCTTCTTGTAGCTGGTTATGATGCTCCAGGTGAAGCAGGGGAACTCAAACCAGCATGAAGAAGCCACCAAAGGTCCTAAAATTTTACCAACCTCTTAGTTTTTGCCTCATGATGCCAGAGATGTCTTCAAAAATAAATTTTGATTGAATTTTTTTTTTTTGTAAAAAGCTACTGCTCCAAGCCATACAATGGTATCCTAGGTAAATTTTTCTCTTCAAAATTAAAATTGGTTGTTTGAATGAGATATGAACTATTTAATTTGAGGTTGATATTCTTCAACTCTAAAAAAGAGGCCTCTTCAGAGATCCAAAAAAAATTATATCCCTCTATGTTATACACACGCTTCAACCAGGCTTGAAAATAATTTTAAAAAATATTTCAATTGAATATGTATCAATTTATTTTATATATATTTCTTGTTTAATAACATACACCCCACTAGATCTAAAACCATGACAAAATCAATGTAGCAACAACAATACACAAGATGGATTTATAGTGATATGAATGAGAAAAACAAACACAAATAATAGTAAACACAAATCAATGAACCAGTACACAAGAATTACCATGGGAAAACCTCAAAGAGGTAAAAATTCACACATAATTCATGATTTATAATATAATATTTTCACACACATTCAAAATAGGATTAAAACCCTATTTATAGTGAAATTTGAATGGATGTGACCATTTTAAATAATGTATCCAACCATCTGAGAACATTTTAAATTACCAATAATAATAAATATTTTTTTTTACCAATAAGTAATAAATAATTTATGTTTTGTTGTTTATTTACACAAGGTTGTTAACATATGTTAATAAAAAATAAATCATTATTATTTAATTACATAAAATGTAATAAGGGTCTTATAATTTCACCACTTAGACATTAAATATTCTAACAAGTTGATAGTACATATGTCAACTATTTTATTGATCGAGGAAGTATGGTCAATGGAATATTTAGTTTTGGTTAAAATTTTCATCAAAAGGTTGTTAAGGGATCAAGGTTGGAGAGAGGGAGGAATTTGAGTGATGATGTTAGGGAAGAGATAGAAATTTCTATCCTTAATTTTGTCTCATTTGATTCATCATCATCTGAGTCTAAGAGGTTGGGTGGAATATTTCCAATTAGTTCTAGATGACCATTATAACCATTATTAGAGTTGACAGGATAGTTAAATCATTATGATTCTCAAAATGGAATGTTAGGTAAGGGTTCAAGGGTGGTTATTTTTAAAACACCTCATTCTTACAATTATTAAAAATTATAATGATTTATGTCCCATTGAATCTTGTATATAGCACCATTGTAAGGGAATTTGACACATTGGAAAGTGGATGAAACAATTACTCTCATGTAATGTGTCCAATGTCAATCGAGTAAGATATTATATAAATGTGAAAATTTAAATATTGTGACTTTCACACAAATGATGATGAGAGGAAAAGTAATGGGAAGCCAAACATAACTTAAAGGAGACATTTGTGTTCTATCATAGCCTTGGCATGTACTGTGTGAGGATTTAATGTTACATTTAGAGTGTCCAAGTGTTTTAATAAATTTAAAGGATGCAACACAAGTGCTTGATCCTTTATAAATTAAATCATACTTTAGTTGGATGTCACCTATTTGAATGCTAATGAATAATAGGGGGTCATTCTCATGAAGCAATATCTCATCAAGAATCATAAAAGAGATAGGAAACTTAAGTGAGAGAGGTGTTCATTGTTTCATCAACATGGATAGACATATCTTAACATTATTTAAGAATGCTATCTTCATATCTAGATAAGGTGGAATATTTCCCTAAAGGATGAGGATGAGGGATGTTCATTTCGAGTAATAATTGCATTAGGAAATTATGATGGTGGGGAGAAATTATCATAAGCTCTAAGAGGGGAATTTGAGATGGGAGATGGGAAATTTTTGTGATAAGATCCCATTCATCATATCTTGTTAGAGGATTGTTTGATAAAGGTGTGTAGTGTTGTAATATATCCATTGAATAGGGGTTAGATGTGTAATAAAACTTATGTTGATAAGGTATTTTTGGTTTAGGTTGGTTTAAAATAGGTTGATTTTGTTGAGTTATGTTTTTATTTTTATAATTGAGGCATTAATGTTTTCATTGATGTCAAAGGTTTGTGATTATCATTGATGTCCCAGAGATGTTTTTATGATGTTGCATGATGAGTGTTCATGATGACTTGAGCATGGTTTAATAGTATTTGAGTTATATATGAGGTATTCACACATTTTTTTGGTGCAACAAGCTCATGATACTATTGAGAGTGTGTTGTATTTATAGAATCCTCATTGAATAATGTTTTTGGTTGATATCATTAAGAGATAGCTTTGTTTGAGTTCAAGTCTTTGAGTACTAGGTGTCTTGATAATCCTAGCCTAGCCCTATGAGAAGGTGTATGCATGAAGCATAATGAAGCTTGGTGAATTATGTTATTACATGTATGAGATAGTTTATAAAAAATTTTAATCATGAGAATGAGGCAAATAATTATTCATAAGAGTTTCAATGTCAGTTTTTGAAGGCTTAGTCATTGCATAAAGAGACCTAGTGATAAAATATTATCTTGGTATCATGATGAGTTGAGTAGTATGAGGCTTGTGATAATAATATTGGTACTATGTGAGCATGGTATGATGTTTTATGAAATTATTATGATGTTTTGAGATCATTTCAAGAGGTTTTAAGGGATGCTCAAGGTCTAAGTGTGACTGGCAGTTTAAGGCCTAATGAGGGGTCAAGTTTAATTCCTAAGGTGTTAGAGCTAATATGAGTTGTATCAGAGGTGTGAGAGGTTATTTAAAGATTTATCATGAATTTTTATATCTTTAATTAAATAATAAATCATGAAAAGTGGATCTTTAGGTCTCTCGAGTGCTAGAATGGAGTGTTACAGACCTGAAAAGGTTTTTGTTATGCTCGTTGGTATGTGCAACCTATGCATGGGGTCATAATAAGTTAGTGGTAATTATGGAATGGTATTAGGTGTATTTTATTGTAATTTTTTTTATATTTTAAGGTCAATACTTTATGAATGATTGTTAAGAGTGGAATGCAATATAAACCCTCCTAAAACCCTCATACTAACCTGATATAGAATATCTTGATAGAAATGGCTCAAAATGAATTTTTTGACCTAGTGTGGTGATTATATCATGTATATTACTCTCCCAAGTACCTCTATTTAGAATTGGTATGTTAGAATAATGAGTTGAAGATATAGGAAAACCCTTGTTTCTCATATTTTTGATGTAGCAAGTAGGGTTGACCAAGTCAATGAATACAAATCATTAGATTAAAAAGTTTGAGACTTGTATATTATTCACATGCTGTTTTATGAGTAGTTTTAAAAATTAATAAATATTAAAATTTTAAATTAAGTTGACCTATCACTAAAAAGGCCTAGTGAGGAAGACAGTGAAAAAACTATGCAAAAGTGAGAATGAGATTAGGGATGATTTATCAAGGATTAGGAATGGATAAAATTGAATTAGATTGTTTTTAAAAACCTATAAAATATTTAAATATTGGTTATATATTTTTTATGTCAATGAAAATGTTAAAAATATTATTTACAAGATGACCTGTTTAGTAAAGATGAGATAGTGAAGGTGTAAGGTTGAGAGATTGGTCTGTAAGACCAGTATTATAACTACACCATGATATATTTATCTATGAGAGTTACATAATTATATCATATGATAATCCACATACATAAAAATACCATAAAACTACTCGCACAGGTGTTGAAAGTCATAATCACCATGACTGGT
This sequence comes from Torreya grandis, assembly GCA_037957365.1. Lineage (NCBI taxonomy): Eukaryota > Viridiplantae > Streptophyta > Pinopsida > Cupressales > Taxaceae > Torreya > Torreya grandis. Next base: position 887,412 of record JARHVA010003683.1, on the reverse strand, counting down.
CCTCAAGGCAGAATGACAATTATGGGTATGCACGATGGAGTGAATATTTTGAGACTCTTTGACAATATTTAATGTATATAATACAAATTTATAGGTTTTTTTATTTATATTACCTATACATGCTTTATATAATGAAATATGGAAGCCAAAAAGGCTTGTTTGGTAGAGTAAGGACTATGAAAGAGAAGGTCAACAAATTGGTCTACAAGACCAATAATTGACATTATAACTTGTGATATATCTAATGAAATATGTTATATAGTTCACATAGTAACAATTTATGTGCATTATATTTATTTTAAGTTTCCTTATAGGATCTAAAGTAACATTCATCAGGACTATGTTTCGGAGCATTCAGATAGTTTTTTATGTATTAGTAAGATTGATGTTCTCAAGTCATTATACCTAGTTTTGAAGTGTAAAACCCATGTTATAATTTTATAAAAATTCCATGGGATATTATGCATTCATCTAAAGTGTTTTAAAGTGCCTATATTGATGTTTGACATCAAATTACTAATGACTATGTGATAAGCAAATTGATAGTTATGAATAAGCTTTTTGATAAGGTGTTGATTATTTGGACCCTAAGTGATGGAGTATAATGAGTTTTATTATGACCCTAATGTCATAAATTTTCCATATGTGTATTTTTCCTATAATTTTTTTCTATAGGTTGTTTGAGCTTCTTCTTTGAAGATAGTGTTTTTGGGATAATTAGGCCTAATAGGTCTTTAAGGCCTAATAGTGCTTTCAAGGTATGAACAAAGGATTTGTGAATTATTGAGAATGGAGAAGGCTATTTTAGGTTAACATATAAGTGTTTTAAAGTTTTTATTTCTTTATTGATGGCTATCTTGGCCACAAATATTCAAGTTGTTTTAGAGAAAGGATAGACCTAATGCATTAGGTCTTTATTAAGCCTAAAAGAAGAGAAGGTGGTCTAAGTGAGTTTGGATAACCTAATGGTGATCCTATTTTGGTTTTTTATTATGTGTGACATTTCCTAATAAATTTTTTTGTCTTAACCTAATGTATTAGTTTTTTGGCTGACAGAGAGAGTATGTGAGTAAGTGGCTTGTATTTATAAAAGGTATAATAGGATTAATTGTGTGTGTAGAGAAGACAAATATAAGTGAAGAAGAGGGATATTATGAAGAATAAATAGGTATTGAAGACAATAATAAGATGAGATATAAACTATTATTAACATGCAATAGATTTACTACATGTGGATGTTAAGGTTAGTTGACCTAATCAGCTTAGTAATAGGCATATTGAGTGAGGAAACCTATAAGGATGTTTGAGAGAGATTAAAGAGTGTGAAGAACAAATGAAGGTGATCATCATCATTTGAGTGATAAATAGGTGTCCAAAGTTGATTATATTTTATAAGTGGCTGATTTGGTGATGATTCACCTATGGGGTTGGTGTCTCCTTACAAGTTGGTGATTGCTAAAGGACTAGTTGAGTTGGTGCTTGACTAGTAAGGGGTTGGTGTTCCTTGTGGTTTTCATACCTCACTAAATATTGATTCATTAATATAGTAATATATTACAAACTATGTTTTAGTGGGTTTTATCCCCCATGAGGGTTTCCCACATATCTCTTATTTTCATATGGTGTATGCTTATGTGGATGCTTATTTATGCATTAGTTGATGTATATGTTTGAATGAATGCTTCATGAATGATAAGAGAAATTGAATGTTATTTTAAGGGAAATTTTTCACCCCCCCATATTATTATATTCTATTCTAATAATTGGTATCACATTATTTATTTCTAATAATCTTGATAGCTTAAATGTGATCCTAGAAGCACAAGATGGCTAAGTAACTAAGGAAAGAGAATCAGGAATTGAGATATACGGTCATGGTTCTTAAGAATCAGGTATGTACCTTGAAGACTAAGTTAGATAATGGATCCAAATAAATGATATGACTATTTAAGATATTAAGGATCAGTTAGGGTTTTCAAATTTAATTCTAAGATCAAGAGAATAAGAGTGCAAATAGTTCAAGATAGATGTGGAACAGCTCATAGTCAAGTTTGGTCATAAATCAAAGGATTGTAGAAAGGTCTAAAGGGATGAGAATTTATGGAGATATGGAAGGATAATGAATTTTTCAAATGGATATCATAGTCATCATCAAGAAAGAGTCAAAAATAATAAGAAGGATGACAAGGAAGATAAGTCAAATGTTCCAGTCAAGCCCAAATAAATTATAAAGAGAGACTATCAGTCTCATGTTTACAAGTTGGTTGAGAAGAGTGGATTGGAGATCTGGGAATCTCTTAAGTTTATTTTGTTATAGTATCATATGTAAAAGGGTGAGTTTATTAGGCTTTATGGAGACACTCATTATCTATTTGAATCATAGTGGTTGTTTGGTCTGAGGGGGAGCTTTTCAAATTGTTCATGAGCTCCAAGAGTAGGTTTGTATGCCAAGAAGATTTGTAGTGATCATGAAGATAGTTAGTTATGACCCTGATCTATGTTGAGGTTAGGAATTTGTTTCAAGATCTTGTTAAAATTGGTTGATTGTGAATTAATTTGAGTTTCCTATATGTATAGTGAGATTAGGTTGAAATTTTTTAGTGCTCTTATGAGGGTATCAATTATAAAAACAAAGGGGGAGATTGTTGTATGTTCACTTTGTTCATTTCAGTGTTTAAAATATCTAAAGATGCATCTGAGTAAATAAATACCTAAGAATATGACTTTATCTTATGGGCACAATCAATGGTGGACAAGGGTGTTTGAAGCATATGACATGATTGACATATAATGAGGGTTTCAAGACTCTATGGGATAGTAAGACCTAGAAGAGCTTTCATGAAGTGAATGAACTTATAAAACTTATGGATTTAAATTAACATTAGATGAAGTATCTTGAAATTAATCATGAGGAATTGAAGTCATCTATGTGTTCAATAAAATTTATATAGTGCTCTACTTATCTTAACAGTCAAGTGGGACATAGAGTGGTCTGCAGAACCAATGTGAACATTAGATAAAATTTGTCTATCAAAATAGAGATAATATAAGGATCATTAAAGAGAAGGTTAACATTATATATATTCCTTAAGGAATATCATAGAGGTCTAAGCTTGAAAATCATAGTGAAACCATGAAAAACTAGTGAGTGTAAGGTAGTTGTAGAGTACTCTTACTTTGAAGTATAATATTCCATAGTAGCCTTGATAGAGTTTTATGAATGTTGAATGTAGAGTTTTTTAATGGTATTTATCATGAATATTGTTTGATATAGGTCTACCACAGATAATGAGGTCTCATAGACCTAACTGGCAATATGTTATGTAGAATGTTTTATGAGTTAGTATGAGCAATGATGGCCTGTAAATCATAAAAGGGATAGATTATTACATGAAGAATATTTTGATATGACATATGGAAATTGAATATATTTATATATGGATGACTAAGATTGTTCCTTTGGAATAATTCCATTAATTTTAGACAATCCTGATGTGTTTAGGTCTCTATGAGATCTAATTGAAGATGGTTGTCATTACCAAGAAGATGCTTTATCAAAGAGGGAGTTCCTTCTTCAATTATTGTCAAATATCAAGCAAGGAGAGTGATGTTCATGTATTTGAGGTCCAAGAATAAGATGGTAGTATTATTAGAGATAGCCCTTTGTCATTAATTTCAAAGGGAGAAAAAGACTAGACTAGGAGAAATACCAGTTTGGGGGAGATCTAGCTTAAGGAGATAAGAATGATCTACTTTTTTAGAGTGTTTTCCATCAATGACAAAGGGGGAGATTGTTGAGGTATGTTCCAATTGTTTTTATTGAGGCATTAATGTTTTCATTGATTCTAAATGTTTGTGAGTATCATTGATGTCTCAAAAATGTTCTTATGATGTTGCATGGTGATTGTTCATGATGACCTGACCATAGTTTAATAGTTGTTGAGTTCTATATGAGGTATTGGCACATTATTGTGGTGTAACAAGCTCATGATCCTATTGATAATAGCATTGTCTTCAAATAATATTGATTGAATAGTTTTATTGGTTGATATCAGTGAGAGATAGCTTGTTTGAGTTTAATTTTTTGAGTATTAGGTGTTTTGAGAAGCCTATTCTATCCCTGTGATAAGGTTTATACATGAAACATAGTAAAGCTTTGTGAATTGTGTTAGTAAAAAAATGAAAGAGTGTATAAAATTATGCAAGAATGAGAATTAGAAAAATTAATCTTCATAAGAGTTCCATGGTCAATTTTTGAAGGCTTAGTCATTGCATGAAGAGACCTAGTGAGAAAGTGTTGGCTTGGTATTATGATAAGGTGAGCAGTATGAGGCTTGTGAGAAAAATATTGGTAGTGTGTGAGTATGGTATGAGGTTTTATTACATTATTATGAGGTTTTGAGATCATTTTAAGAGGTTTCAAGGTATGTTTAAGGTCTACGTGTGACTAGCAGTTCTAGACCTAATGTGCAAAGAGACCTATTATGACCTAATGAGGGATCAAGTTTGGTTTTCAAGGTGATAAAGCTCATATGAGTTATGAAAAAGTTTTTAGAGGTTGTCTCAAGATTTATCATGAAGTTTTAGATCTTGAGTTGAATAAAAAAGCATGAAAAGTGGATCTTTAGGTCTATCGAGTGTTCAAATGGAGTGTTACAGAACTAAAAAGGTTTTTCTTATGCATGTTGGCATGTGTAACATATGCATGGGATCTTGAGTAATTCATGGTAGTTGGTAAAGGGTCCTAGGTATATTTTCATATAATTAGTTTTATATTTGAATGTAAATCCTTCATGAATGATTTTTAAGAGTAGAAAGCATTCTAACCCTCCTAAAACCCTCATAGTGACCCAATATGGAATATCTTAATATAAATGGATCAGAATGAATTGGATGACCTAGTGTGATGATTTTATCATGTATACGACTCTCCCAAGTGCCTTGAAGTGTAATTTATCTATCATAATAATGAGTGTAAACTATAAAAAATCCCTTATTTTTTTTATTTTTGATGTAGCCAGTAGGGTTAACCAAGTCATTGAATGAAAATCATTGGAGGAAAAATTTTGAGAGTTTTAATTATTACCATGTTGGTTTATAAGTAGGTTCCAAACTTAAAATATTCTAAACCATTCATGTAATTTGACCTATTGCTAAAAAATGCCTAATGAGGAAGATACTGAGAAAACTAGGCAGAAGTGAGAATGAGATTAGGGATGAGTTGTCATGGATTAAGAATGGATAAAATTACATGGGATTGTTTTTCAATACCTATAACACATTTCCATATTGGTTAGATGTTTTGGAGGTCATTAAAAATGTTGAAAATATTTTTTACAAGAAGACATGTCTAGTGAATATGAGATAGTGAAGGTGTAAGGTTGAGATATTAGTATACAATACCAATATGTTCACTATAAAATGATATATTTATATGCTATAGTTACCTAATAATCCCATAGGATCATCCAAATTTATTAATAGTCCATAAAATTTATCACATAGATGCTGAAAGTCATAATCACCATGGCTAGTCCTCAAGGCATAATGATAGTTCTAGGTATGCAAGATGGAGTGAAGAGTTTGAGACTCTTTGATAGGATTTAATGTATCTAGTACACATTTTTATGTATATGACCTATAAATTATTTATATAAGTTTTAGATTTAGTTTTAAAAGTTGAAATATGAAAGCCAAAAAGGCTTGGCTAGCTTAGCAAGGACTATGAAAGAGAAGGTCAACAAATTGGTCTACAAGACCAATAGTTGACACTAGAACTTGTGATATATCTAATGAAATATGTTCTATATGTCACATATTAATTATTTATGCACATTATATGTCTTTTGAGTTTCCTTATAGGAGATGAAGATAACATTCATCAGGACTGTGTTTTGGAGCATTCAAACAATTTTTTTGTGTTAGTAAGATTGATGTTCCTAAGTCATTATGCCTAGTTTGGAAATGTATAAATCATGTGATAGTTTTATAAATATTCCATGGTATATTATACATTCAAATGTAGTGTTTAAAATTGCCTATACTGATGTTTGAGATCAAATTGCTAATGATTGTGTTCTAAGCATATCGATAATTATGAGTAATCTTTTTGATAAGGTGTTCCTGAGTCTTTGGAGTCTAAGTGATGGAGTATAATGAGTTTTATGATGACCCTAATGTCATGAAGTTTCCATTCATATGTTAATTATTCCTATATTGTGTTTCTATAGGTTTTTTGAGCTTTATCTTTGAAGATAGTGTTTTTGGGGTCATTAGGCCTAATAGGTCTTTAAGGCTTATTGGTGATTCCAAGGTGTGAAAGAAGGATTTGTGAATTATTGAGAATGTATGAGGTTAATTTAGGTTGATATATAATTTTTTTAAAGGTTTTAGTTCTTTTTTGATGTCCATCTAGGCCATAGAGGTTTAAGTTGTTCCATAGAAAGGATAGACTTAATGCATTAAGTCTTTATTAGGCCTAAAAGAAGAGAAGGTGGTCTAAGTGAGTTTGGCCAACCTAATGGTGATCTTGTTTTAGTTTATTACTGTGTGTAATGTTTCATAAGACATGTTTGGGGTCTAACCTTGATTTATTAGTGCTTTGGTTGATAGAGAGAGTATGTCATCAAGTGGCTTGTATTTATATAAGGCATAATAGGCCTAATTGTGTGTGTAGAAAAGACAAATATAAGTGAAGAAGAGGGAAAATTGTGAATAATTAGGAGGTCTTGAAGACCATAAAAATTTGAGAGATAACCTATTATGAACATGTAATATAGTTAATACATGTAGATGTCAAGGTCAGTTGACCTAATAAGCCTAGTAAAGGCATATTGAGTGAGGAAACCTAGAAGGCTATTTAATAGAGATTGAAGAGTGTGAAGAACAAATGAATGTGATAATAATTATTTGAGTGAGAAATAGGTGTCCAAAGGTGATCAAATTTTCTAGGTGGTTGAGTTGGTGCTAAGTCACCTAGGGGGTTAGAGCCTCCTTGCAAGTTGATACCTTCTAAAGGATCAGTTGAGTTGGTGCTTGATTAGTGAGGGGTTCATGCTCCTTGTGGGGTTGCTGCCTCACTAAATATTTATTCATTTATTATATTAATATAATCCAAGATGTGTTTCATTAGGTTTTATCCCCCATGAGTGTTCCGTACAGATCTATTATTTTCATATGTTGTATGCTTATGTAGATGTTTGTTTATGCATTGGTTGATGTATATGTTTGAATGAATGCTTCATGAATGATAAGTGAAATTGAATGATTATTTTAAGGGCACAAATTCACCCCCCCCAACTTATCAATATCTATGATTATAATATATTTATCTTAGTTGGTGTGGTTGTTTATTTATGTATTTCTTATGGTTGAGTAGAAGAAATACTGTTTGAATTGTGAAGAATGTTTAATTGAGGTATGGAAGTTGGGGAAAGCTTAGAAGTTATATCAATGGTATGATAAGTGTGGTCAAATTATGTTTCTGGATGTGATGCTTGTATGGTTTTTGGTTCCACATGCCCTGATTCTATGAGATGGGATGGGTAAGTATCATGAATAATTTGAAATGTTAAATATGTGTGATGGTTAGGTGTTATAGTTGAATTGATATAATAAACTACTCTTCTCATATTAGTAATTTTAACCACATTTTCATCATTAGTGTTAAGGTCTATAAAACTTTCAATGTTATTAGTAGTAATGGTAGATTGATCAATGTTGTCTTAATGATTAGGAAGGGGATCCTTATAGATAGCTAAATGAGCATTAGCTTGGTTTAAATCTTGATTTTTATTTTGAGTTTCATGAGCTTTAAGCACTATGTCATACATTTGTTGACATTTGTGTATGAGGGATTCATGGTCAAGGTTGGGACCAAGGAGAAGGTACATATCAAGATTTTTTTAATTATCTAAAAGTTTCATGATAATGGCCCCAACTTGTATGAAACTAAAAAAATTTGTTAGGATCATACCATATTTTCATAGGACATGTGGGTCAAAATATCTTGGTAAAGGTATTGGAAGACATTTTTTAATTTTTTCTAAGGATAAAGGTTGTGAACATTGGTATGATTGTTTTGAAATTTTATGGGATTATGAGTAGAATTGTTATTAGGTGGAGGAAAATTCTCCATGGTATTGTGTGGATTAATGGCTTGGATGGTGTGTATGGTATCATAAGTATCTATAACACCATCATTAGTTGTATGGTATTTTTTAGCTTTGACAAGCATGTGAGTTATCATTGTAGGTTAGGGAGGTTCAAATTGACATATGAGGAAATATTGGCATTTAGATTGGTCAAAATCCTCTTCTAAAGTTTTTGGGGAAAGAGTCCTAATGCAATATTTAAATTTAGGGAGAATAGCATTGGTAAATAAGTGAAATAGGTTCTCCACCATATTATTCTTAGCTTTGCTAGTTAAAGATTTCTATCATTTGAAGAAATTTTGTGCCATTTTGGTTTCTAATTGTTTACAACTGATGAAATGAGCTACGTTATTTTTAGGTTGATAACTAGTTTGGAATTATTGAACTAGAGAATTTACCAAGTCTTATAAGCTAGTACTGGAGTGGGTTTTCAATTTATGATACCAATAGCATCTCCTAAAAGCATTTTAGCTAAGGTTTTAGTGTCAACAAAAGTATTAATATTAACCCAATATTTTTAAAGGTTTATAAATGTTTTTAAATGTATGGTAAAATCCATAGATCCATTATAAGTGATGGTGGAAGTGATACCTCATGTGCCAATGTTGGAAATTTTAGTTACAAGAGTTTTATTTTGTAGATGGTTCATAGTTCTATTGATAAGTGGGGGTTGTAGTATGAGGTTACCATGTGAATCCCTAAGGGGGTTGGGGGTGAATTAGGATTGTGAACTCCTCATTAAGCATATTAAGGTTGGTTTTGGAGATATAATAGGTCATTTTTCATTTTCATCATTTTATTTTCATTATTAGTTTGAGATACATGTATTTGGTTAAGAGTTTATAATAAAATTTGGTTGTTTTGAACACTATTTTGGCTAGTGGAAGTAGTGTTTGATGTGTTAGTGTTATGTGAAGTATTACTTGAGATACACTATTATTATGATATGAGGTAGTAGCATGTGCTACACTAGTGGCATGAGATGCACTAGTATCATAAGAAGATTAATAGCATGAGATGCACTAGTGGCATAAGAATCATTAGTAACATGAGATACACTAGTGACATAAGAAGCATTAGTATCAGGAGATGTACTAGTAGCATGGGTATGTGTGTGGGTATTTTGAATATCCCCACTAAAGTTTGAACTTGACATATTTATGGCAATACTTGGCATGGAGGTAGAAGTAAGACAGAGGATGATGTCATGGTGTGATAAGGATACATGATAGAGGGGAAATGTGTAGATGAAAATAAATGACTTACCCCGAATCCTTGAGAAAATATAGGTGAAGGTGAATAGGGTTATCCTATATAAGGTCCCATCATGAGGTTGTAGATGACTATATAATCCTTACCTCTATATTGAGTAATTTTGTTGAATAAAATGATCATTTCAACCATGTAATCAACGTCACATTCATTTTCTATTGAAAACAAGGTGTTAAGGGCATTGGTGAATATAGAAGAGTCCCATAGTTGGTAGTGTGGGTGGTAACATGGACATTACTTTGATCCATGTTAGGTTCCACTAAAAGTGTTTTAGGAAACCTATTAGGATTAGTGAAACTCATCACATTTATTTGATTCAAATCTGTATTATTGTCAAATAGAAAATTCATGATAATGGAAGGAAGCTAAACACTTATTATAATTGAGGATAAATCAGTATGATACTAGGTTGAACTAGTCGACACTATTCTATAAGAAAATAAACAAGATAAGCTACAAGAGACATGGTCTAATAGGTCAACTATGTTTTAAAGATGGTTAAACTAAGAAAGTATGTAAACACACAATCAAATAGGTTGACTATCTATTGAAGGAAAATAGAACAAGTAGTTTGTAAGAGACTGGGTCAAACAAGATGACTTTCCTATAATAGGGTAAAAAGACCAGCCTATGAGAGACTTGATCAAACAAAATAATTATGTTCTATAGAAGATAAAAACTATAAGAGACATAATAAGAGAAATCTTCTAGAAGAAACTATTTTTGGTTTTTTATGATCGACATGTTTTGGATCCACTATTGTGATCCTTCATCAAGAAAGAAACTTATGTGAGAAAAATAGTATCCTACACCTTAAAAACTAAAGGAAAATAGTTATTGTAAAAAAAATTCTAAATAAGAACAATATAGCTGTTACCACAAATTCCTAAAAAACCAAAAAAAAAAAGAGATAAGATAATTAATCAAGTCATAAATATAAAGAGATAATAATAGTAAATTTATTATTAAAAATATATTAGATTATTTATTGATATTAATACTATTATCTTAAATAAAAATAGAAATCTATTATTACTCTATTTTTAATTAATAAAGAGAATAGAAAATTAAAATAACAATAAAACAAGAAAACTAACAATTAAAAAGAACCTAAGCCTAACAACTTACTAATACCTATGAAGAGCTAAAAGTTATTAATTTTTATAAAAAAATAGGCTTCCAAGCATGACTAATCTCTAGACCTTCATCTCTATTTAAATTAATAGGGTGTTTCAATATTTCTATGGATTCTCTTATCTTTCGCTTATGGTAGTGATCTTCAACAACTAAGATTTTTGTGTCCTCAATATTGATTTCATGTTTGGACTTTAACGAGTGTTTATCAAGGGATGATTTTTCTTTTCTTTCAAGATGAATGTCAACTGAATGTTCTTTAATTCTAGATTTAACTGACCTACCTGTCTCCCCTATGTACAGAATACCACATGAATAGTCAAACTTATAAACCCTACTCCTAAGGTTTGGGTCTAACTTATCTTTGGCAAAACCTAATATCATGCATAACTTACTGATAGGAAGGAAATTAGAGTGAATATCCCAGTGATTTAGAATTTGGGCTATTTTATTAGAAATGCTTTCAACATAAGGTAGAAAAGCAATAGGCCCTTCCACTAAAGACTTCTTATTTTTAGTTTTATTAATATTATCTTTGACTTGCTTGACAACCTTAGATATTTGTTTACTTAAGTAACCATTCAACTTAAAAACTTTGTTAAGATGTTTGATTTCAAAATCAATGTTCTCTTCATCTTAAATTTCAAAGGCCCTAATGATTAAAGTTTTAATGACCCCTACTTTTTGAGTAGGATGATGGTGGGAGGAGGCATGTAGGTAAAGGTATGTATGTGTTCCTTTTCTATATACCTTCCTATTTAAATCAATAAAACATCTAATATATTTTTAATAATAAATTTACTATTATTATCTCTTTATATTTATGACTTGATTAATTATCTTATCTCTTTTTTTTTTTTTTTTTTTTTTTAGTTTTTTAGGAATTTATGGTAATGGCTATATTGTTCTTATTTAGAAAAAAATTTATAATAGTTGTTTTCCTTTAGTTTTTAAGGTGTAAGATACTATTTTTCTCACATAATTTTCTTTCTTGATGAAGGATCATAGTAGTGGATCCGAAATGTGTCGATCATCAAAAACAAAACATAGTTTCTTTTAGAAGATTTCTATTATTATTTAATGGACTATGGAAATATAAAATATTTTATAAGAGATATAGTCGAGTGGGTTGACTATGTTTTGAGGGTAAAGATAGGTTTTGATAGTTATGACTCTAAACAATCTAGTGCTAATTAATAGATAAATTGAAATAAACACATAGACAACTAGGTCGATCTAGTCAACCTAGTTATGACACACATCACAAACCTTATACTAATACTAGATAATACAATTTTTTAAATATATCATATAATTTAAAAAGAGAAATAAATAATGAAAATATAAATGCTAATCTATATGGTCATTACTGAATGTTTTAAATGATGAATTTTAGAAATAAATGTGATAGGGCATTTGGATTTATCAAGGAACTAGAAAGAGGTAAGCTAAAGATGGTTTTAGGTTCTTGAGACTGAAAGGGATTTGTATTGGTTATGGTATTAGATTTGTATTGTGGCCTACCCACTCACTTCACAATCTTGAAATGATAATGGTGTCAAGTGCTTTACCAATATGTACCATCAAATATGTATTTATACTCAGCTAGAAAATCAAGTCAGCTTCCCCCTTGGTGATGAAATCCAAGTAGGTTAACCTTCAATAGAATTATTTAATGCTTTTTATATTTTGTGGTTTTCATGTAAAATAAAAAGTAGTGTGACTAAATTTATAAATTGAACCTTCATATTTAGACTATGTGCGCTAATCTAAGTAACCAAGTAATAAAATGAAAAATGAACTAATTACTAGAAATATGAGTTAATTCTTTTTGTTTGAAGAGTAATAGGTTAATCAGGTTGATCAAGTATGGAAATAGTACACAACATAATAGACTAGGTCATTTCTATGTATTGAATAAAATGTCAAAGAAACATAGTCAAACAAAGTGACTAAGTCTCCTAGGCAAGAAGCAACTACATAAATGAGTTGATCCAATCAACTTAGTTTACTATAGGGTTACAATTTTATAGACTAAAACTTGTGAAAATTAGGATTGTAACGAATAAAGTAAATGACTAAGATGGTGAGAATGAACCTAATGATTTAATAATGCTTAATTTGTTATTTTTATATTATATCATCTAGATGAATATGTTTAACCTATAAATAGAGTCAATTGGATCGATTGAGTCTGATAACCTATATGTGAAAAAGGGATATAAGTTGATCAAATCAATCTAGTTACCTATAGTTTAGGCCTACATAAATCTAAATAGAGTTGACTGGATTGACTATGTGTTAAACCTACACATAGAATGTTAGACTAAGTCGATAAATTTGATCTAGTGATATAAAAATGAAATAATTAATAAATGGAAAAATATGAAAATGTGAAAGAAAAAATGTAATGGTTAGTTCACAATGAGTTCATTATAATTTATACAAGGAAATTAAATTTAATCTATAAATCAATCCTAGCTCAAAGAAGATAAATCAAACTAGCCATTATGCTTGTTAGTACATTTAAAAAATTGAGGTCATGACCAATATAGATCCACTAGACCTAACTAATAGGTCTCTTACCATAAAATATCACTAGAGATGGTTCTAAATCCTCTAGTCAATCAATACTACACAATAACCTTAGCTAGGTCATATGGTTTCTAACAAATTAAAATAAAATCTAATCTAGTGCTCACCAAATATTATGGCACAAATGAGGGATAATAAACATAAACAATAAAAATGAAAATAATAACTCTACTCAATTCAATGTAGAGATAATCATAGTTATGGATAGATAAATACAATGATTATCCAAAACATGCAAATTTATCTACTAATAAAATAAGAGGAAAAGTTATGAATACTAACCTTGAATATGAATCCATCGAGCCTCAATCTCTCCCTTGACCAATGTTATTTTTGTTAACTCATAAAAAATCACCCTTAGGAGAGGATTGTTTATACCTCTCAAAGTTTGGGGTAACATGAGATTAGCCCTAAGATGTGGGTGTGGGCTAAACCTCTTGTTTATGGGGCTAACTCCACTAGTGCATCAATCATGGCTCAAATCCTAAACCTACTAAATTTTTGGGGTGAAAATGGATCGAATGGAAACATGAAATTAAACATATGCTAAAGTGAGGTGATGCACCAATATGATTTATCCACTCTATTTGACCTTAAACAACACTAATGAATAGTACATGAATTGAAACACTCTCTTTAAGGCATATAAGCATCAATGTTTCACATAGAGGTTGTACTAAATGATCATAACATGAGGTTAATTAATAAAAGGTCTGATTCAAGACACTTACCAGTCAAAATTCCACTCTAATCTAAGTGACTAACACCTTCACACACTATGTGACCTACATAGAACCATGTACTGGTAACTAGGTGAGGCAAGGACCTATAAAGGGAGAGAAACCTGCCTCATATGCAAATATAAAAATCATAAAAAACTAAAAAAATATCAAATAATTTTAAACAACCCTTGTATTATCTCAATAGGTTTACAAGGTACAAACTTAGGTAGAGTTTCCTCATACCTAGTCGAGGGATAAGTAAAATCGCCTTCTATCCTCAATTTATAGGAGAAGAGAAGATGAGAGAAGGGAATATTGGCATGTAAGTGTGGGTAATATGTCATTATGACCCTCATTCACTCTAATAAACATTTCAAATTTTCATAAAGATCTATTACAACTCCTTCAACTCTCCCATGCATTGCTTTGGCTAGTGGATGTCTTTCAATAAGCCTTTTGGGTGTTGATATGAAGTGGTGGAGGCTGATTTAAACTTGGTTGACCCTATTCAAGGCATGAAAACACCAATTTTTTAATCACTCTCTCTCTTTATAGTTATAATGGTGCATTATTCTCTAATTAACCTCAATCAGTCATTAAGCAGCCCACCTTCTCTTTGTGCATGTTGACTAGTCTTGGAAAACTACCCTTTCCTTCATTATGGGGATGATAATTATTCCATATAACATTTATGAGGAATTTACATGGTTTTTTATGACCTGAATTGACTCCCTTAACATACCCCTATTCTCAAAAAGCAACTTCTCTTGTTCCCAGAATAGGCCTACTAGACAACTAGGCCTAGTAACTTAGTGATTGTTGCTTTAGTTGCTATGAAACCTAAAAAAATACTTTAGTATGGGTGAATGATTTTTTTTAGGTCTGAACCATCATACTATACCATGACCTATTCCCTCTAAGCTTTATACACCTATAATTCTACCTGATTTAGGTGACTAGGTAACTTCTTGCTAGATTTTCTAGATTACCTATTTGGTGTAGACTTGTAGAATCTTTTCCAAGGATAATTATGAGTATTTAGTGATTTGGAAAGGTTAAATATTCTGAAACTACCCTCATCCATTATTTTAAACTTTTCAACAAGTTTTTACCTTGAAAATACCATAAAATATTACAAAAATAGAGTTTATGGGGGGTTCATACAATTGTGTGTATAGACCAGTGCCATGGATGGGACCTCCTTGGATTAAATCATGCGATTTAGGTGTTTTTAGTACCATTTAAATTCATCTAATGGAAATATCTCATGTTTTGATCCATTAGGTCTTTATTAGGGTTTTAGTGGCATACCATCTTAATGAGGGTTCATAAAATATAGGCCTCAAAACCAAAACCTTTTTCCATGTATTTTTATCCCATATACCCCCTAAAAACTATTTATGATCTATTTGTCCCATGAAACTTGTACAATGAGATGCGAGTGAAAGTTGGTAGACCTTAATTCCTTGTTAAACATTATGTGCAAGTTGTAGTGTTAGTGATTTTTCATAGATTTGGAATCCTAAATCCCATTCGTTCCTCCATATATGGTTAATTAATATGGGTCCCCAATTCCCCCTAAGATAATTTTCCCAAATTAATCCTATCATGTGAGATATGAGTGTTGGAGTTAGAAGCTTAAGGTGGTAGATTAAGGTAGTGTAGTTTAAGAGAGGTAATGAGACCAAGTTGACCATTTCCTTGTATTATTTTGTCTAAAAAATTATTATTAAGGTATAAAACATCATCACACACATTATTATTTCCTCAATTTTTATTTTGGGTTTGATATGCCCTAAGGAGGAGGCTAGGGTTTTGAGGCCTAGCAGTGGCTTTAGGGCTAATAGGACTAAGCTAGGTCCTAAGGTTTTGAGCCACCATGTACATGAATTGGTGAGTTAAAATTCACCATATAACCTTCCTCCATCTAAATTCCACATTATACATTTTCTCTCATCTACCTAGACCACCATTTTAATCCATTTATCTTGTAGGCCTGGCCTAAGCATTGGCCATCCTGAGTGTTTGACTAGCTGGTGTTAGAGACCTGAGTAGTCTCTTTTCCCATTCATTATTAACTAATATTGGAGTTTAATTATTATTAAATATGTTATTAGTGTTTTAAAACACATTTTTACTAGATTCCCCTTAATTATGCATCTCTACATATCTTCTTGAATGGACCTAGGGTTTATGAATAACTAGCCCTATATAGCCCTAATGCTTGGTTTAGCATCTACCTTGCTCAAATTAAGACTCATGTCATATTTTAAACCTTTTTATTTATTAATTAATTTCCCCTCAGATGGTTTCAACCTTCAAATAACCCTCAATCATGCAAATGTCCTTAGATTCTATGTCTAGGCCTATGCATATTAGTTTTAGGCCTATTTAGGACTAATTAGGCCATAAGCCATCTCTTTCATTTCTCAAAATACCAAAGGATTAACTTAAAATTGAGAACATTAGGAAAAAATTCCTAATCCATCTTACCTCTCCTTCACTTCTCTTCACCATGTATGTTTTATCACCTTTCACTCTCTTACTCATGACTCTACCTAAAATTGCCTATTTCAGCCTAATAGGTCTAACTAGCCTACCAAGGCTCCCTAATGTCTTAAATTACCAAATTAAATAATGAATGAATTGATATAATTTATAAAAAAAAATATGGTTTTTTTTCTCACTTATATACTTACACTCTTATGTAAGGTTTCTTAAACTCTTGTTTTCATATTTGACCCTACCTATAGGTGGCAATTAGGCCTTCTTGAGCTGTAGATGTAATCACTTCCCATATTTAAATCACATGAATAATGGAAACATCATAAAATTTTGTATTTCACTATCATATTCCTTTTTAATCTTTATCTAGTACACTTCACACTCAGTCACCTTTGTCCTCTCATACAACCCTATAAGAGGTGGTTTGTGATCTTGACTGTGTCGTTGAAGGTGAGTCTCCTCTCCATGGAACCTTAATTATCATTCATAACATATAATATTTATACCATTTATTTTCAACCCATTTTAATCTCATATACCTAAAGAGATCCTTAAAATGGGCTTCTATGCTCAATTTGCCCTACTTCTGCAGTCAAGCCTATAGGTGCCAATTCTAACCCTGTTGACTGTGAGTGCTCATTTTAGAAATAATTAGATGTTTCATTATTCAATTGGATGACATAAACATTTTTATTACTATCTATTTCTCCTTATAACACTCTGAACCTCCTTAAACTCATCATACCCTCAATAATTCTTTAATCTTGCCACTATAGCCATGTGTGTGAAATAGGATTCTCTACTGAGTTTATCTCCTTGGTGAGTTTATGGAGTTGGTATCTATTTGACCATAATTTATTTATCCCCATAAATATTTATATAATCCTATGACTCCTCAATCCTCCTCAATGTCTTCAACACCTATCCCAACATCCAACACTTCATTTACTTAGTCCACATAATAGGCTTGTAGATGTTTAAATGAGGGATTGTCTCTCAAGGGATTAAAGATGAGAATGGGTTTTGAGTATATGATAGTGAAGAGTATTAAGGAAATAGTATAAGGTATGACCATGACTAAGGTAGTCATATTTTAGGAAAATAAGTTCACTACTTTGATTATAAAGTTAGTTGCAATTCATTATTAGACATCTCCAATATTGAAAAGATGAGCATCCCCAACTGTCATGTGATGTGCATACAATAATTTAATAATAATAAGATCTAAATTTTAAACATTATAAAAATACTCATTTTATCATTTGAATTTTATCACAACTTTTCAAGTTTGATATGCTTCAACAAAATATTGATGTATAACCTCTCATACATCAAATATGGATAATTTTAGCATGAAATACCATCATCCAATCAAATAGATATGAGACTGAAACAAATAAGTTTAGAGATGTATAAATAGAATTTATGGTAAATTAAATGATGAAGACATAATAATACAAACTCCATTTACACATTGCATTTCATAACATATCTTATTATCAAATGAAGAGTATAAGAATGTTAGCATAAACAATCAAATGATAAAATAATAAAATTAAAGTATCTAAGCATATCAACATAGAATTTCCCCACTAATCAAATGAAATAATTAAAACACAAAATATCCAAACATACTAAGCATGATATTTTTACCAAATAAAATAACTAAACATGATCATTTTTTTAAAATCAAACATGATGTTATGCATATAATATATTTCCATGCTAACTCATAAGAATTGAGAATAAACATAATATCTATATATTTTATTTGTTTTCTCATATAATACAAATATATTTATTACAATATATAATTGTAATAAACTTTTTTCAAGAGTCAAAATAAATCATTTTACTAACAAATACAATGTAGATAAGACACTATTAATATAGTTAGTACGTATAAGGTAACAATAAAATAATTTTATCAAAGAAAATGAAATGCTACGTGCATACATGTATTTTTGACGTATAAAAATGCAAAGATTAAGTAGGAATTCTATTCAGAATATACACATTAGTATTCATGGCTTTGCCCATAATAACTAGAAGGAATATTTATAGAATTTAACATTGTTCTACCCATATCAATAATGGTGTGGTATTTCCTTTCATCAATACTATTTTAATGAGGAGAATAGGGAGTTGTTAAATCTATTTGAATACCATAATTAATGCAAAAATAATCAAAATCTTACTAACATATTCACCGCCATTATTATTTATTAATCTCTTAATATAAAAATCAAATGCATTTTCAACACTAGCTTTAAATTCCTTGAATTTAGACAATACATCAAATTTATTTTTAATGAAATATGACCAAATAATTCTATTGTAATCATCAATAAAATCAACATAATATAAACAACTATTAAGAGATATAATTTCAAGAGGTCCTACAACATCACTATGAATCAATTCTAAATGAAGTGAGAAATTCACAACATTATTCTTGTAAAAGGGGTTAGTATTTTTCTTACCACTAAGAAACCCTCACAAGTTTCATGATGAAAAGATATAGAAAAAATTCCAACAACAAGATTATAAGAAGACATATCATGTAAAATTCTAAAATTAACATGTCCTAATCTTTCATGCCATAATTGAGATTCATTCTTACTATGCAATGAAAGAAAACATGCAGAAGGAGAGAAGATATATAAACCATTCTTTTGAACACCTTAAACAATAAAGGAACTAGATTGATTTCTAATGGACCAGATATATTGAATCAATGTTACAATTAAATTATAATTTCTAATTTTAGAACAAGATAGAAAATTCTTTTTAATTTTAGGTACATAAAAAACATCATTAATAAAAAAAATTGAAAACTTTGCTTTTCCCTATTTAGTTGCTCCTAGAAATGAATTTTCTCCAAAGTAAATTATTTTAGATATATCTCTAGAATCAAAAAGAATATTATATAATCAATTCATATGGTGCGATGCATCACTATATAAAACCTACTCATTTTCATTTGAAGAAAATATAGTAGCATACAAAGTAATAACATTTTGATCCTAATAGTTATTCTAATTAGTGTTTTGATTCTTCTGCTTGTTTTGATTAGATGTCTTCCCTTTGTTATTTTTATAAGATTGATTTTTAACTCTATATTTGTTTTTATAATAGGTTTCCCTTTTATGACCAAATTTACCACACATATTACAATGTA
This sequence comes from Torreya grandis, assembly GCA_037957365.1. Lineage (NCBI taxonomy): Eukaryota > Viridiplantae > Streptophyta > Pinopsida > Cupressales > Taxaceae > Torreya > Torreya grandis. The sequence goes on along the minus strand of JARHVA010003683.1, from coordinate 867,850 downwards.
TATTAAACTTAAGTTTATGATTCTTATTACCAGATTTCTTGTTCCCATTTTTGCCTTGAGCATAATTGAGGTTAGATTTATGGTTTTTATTATTATCAAAAACATTATTTAAAGTGATAATTTTTTGAGTGGAATTCTCTTTAGAATAAAAATTGGTCATAACTTGATCTTCTTGAATTAGGAGAGCAAACAAGGTGGTAAGGTCAGGGATATCTTGCTCAGTTTGATATTTAGAATTTAAGATTGAAATGAAATTTCTAAACTTTTCATGAATATTTAATTGAATGATAAATTAAATTAGTTGATCTTGAATCAAATTATAGATACAACCATAAAATTATAGATACAACCTTCTAGCTAAGTTTTATTTTTATCAATAAAATTCACAACCTTTTCATCACCTTTCATAAGTGTAGTTATCAATTCAAGGATCAGCTTAATAATATTTTAAAGGTGAGTGCCCTCATGCATGGATTTAAAAGTTTTCAATAATCACTAGGAGACTCTTGATTACCAATGTGGAGAATGAATTCATCCTTAACACTCCACAAGATAATGGACATAACTTATGATTTTTATTGAAATATATTGGTAAGCTCAAGGGTCACATGTCATCTAGAAGGGGATTTTTCAGTCCCAAAAAAAATATTCCACAACTTTTAGGCCATAAATTTATATTTGACATTAATTTTCCATATATTATAGTTATTTCCATTAAGCATTTGTGATTTATCTAAACAAAATGAGGTGAAGCCATAGCTTCCCTTTAAACAAGATTTTAACAAAATGTTTTAAAATAATATTTTTAGTGTGAATTTTAACTTTATTTTAAAGTAAAAAAATATTTCAAGTATAAACACACAATAATTTTTCAATTTAATGCTAGACAAAGCAATATAATTTCAAATGATTGTGACAAAATAGGGTGTCGTAAGTGTCACAAAAATACACTATTTTAAAAATAATTTAACAAATTGACTTTTTTTTAAAGATTTGTTTGCACCATTTATAAAAATAAATTGAATTACACATAAAACTATGATTAATTTCATAATTTAGATACCAAATAATGATTTTTTTTGAAATAGAGATGCACTAAACTATGTGTCAAAAGAGTCATACTCAAAACAACTACCTAGACACTATTATTTTAAAAGTTGTAAAATTAATAATAGAAGGCTTAAAAATACAAAATAGACATGTAGATGCATCCAGAAGGTGCCAAACCTATGTATCAACTAGTTACACAATTATGTTTATCAAGACTTTCACTAGTTCAAAAGTCAAAATAAGTTTGATAGGTCAACTAGGTTTTTGAACACATGAAACTTGGCATGTAAACCAAAAAATGAAATTAAAATTAATTTATTTTGAAATTAATTTGACTAAGTCAACAAGTAGAGAAAAAAAATTGTAAGGGTGTTTGAAAACTATACCATCTCTTTACAAGTTCTTACCAAAATAAGAATAACCAACTTATCTACAAAGTTATTAAAGGCTTACATACATAATATTGTATTTATTTATTTATTTTATCTAATTTTTAATAATAAAAAATATATAAATATATATTTATTGAGTATGTAAAATTAATAGTAAATAAATATTACTAATTTTAAAAAATTTATTTAAAAACTTATTAAAAACAAAATGTAGGGGCCACTTACTGTTTACATGGAATATTTGAATTAAAAAAAATTAAATATTTCCAAATGGTATATACTTACTTGAGCTTCCTTTAGTTGGTTATGTTACTTCAGGTGAAGTAGGGGAACTCAAATCAACATGAAGAAGCATTTAAATGTCCTAAAATTTTACCAACCTCTTAGTTTTTTCCTCATGATGCTAGAGATGCCTTCAAAAATAAATTTTGACTGAGATATTATTTTTTAATGTAAAAAACTACTACTCCAAGTTATACAATGGCATCCCATGTAAATTTGTTTCTTCAAAATTAAAATTGGTTGTTTGAATAAGATATGAACTATTTAATTTGAGGCTGAGATGTTTCAACTCTAAAAGACATGCCTCTTCAGAGATCCAAAAAAAATTATCCCTCTATGTTATACACATGCTTGAACCATGCTTGAAAATAATTTTAAAAAATATTTAAATTGAATATATATCAATTGATTTTATATTTATCGCTTGCTTAATCACATATACCCCACTAGCTCTTAAACCATGACAAAATCAATGTAGTAATAACAATACACAAGATGGATCTATAGTGATATGAATGAGCAAAGCAAACACAATTAATAGTGAACATAAATCAATGAACCAATAAACAAGAATTACCATGGGAAAACCTCAAAGAGGTAAAAATTCACAAATAATTTATGATTCATAATATAATATTTTTACACACATTCACAATAGGTTTAAAACCTTATTTATTTTGAAATGTGAAGAGATGTGACAATTGTAGATAATGGGTCCAACCATCCTACGAACATTTTAAATTACCAATAATAATAAGCATGTTTTATTTTTATCAATAAGTAATAAATAATTTATGTTTTATTATTTATTTACACAAGATTTTTAACCTATATTAATAAATAATAAATCATTGTTATTTATCTATATAAAATGTACTAAAGGTATTATAATTTCACCACTTAGACATTAAATGTTCTAAGAAGTTGATAGTACATATGTCAACTATTTTGTCTATCAAGGAAGTATGGTCAATGAAATGTTTAGTTTTAGTTAAAGTGACCATTATTCTATAAAAAGGTTACTGACAGGATCGAGGTTGAAGAGAGGAAGGAATTTGAGTGATGATGTTAGGAGAGAGATCAAAAATTTTGATCCTTAATGTTTTCTCATTCAATTCATCATCATCTAAGTCTAAGAGGTTAGGTGGAATATTTCCAATTAGTTTTGGATGACCATTATAACCTCTAGTAGAGTTGATAGGATAGTTAAAGAATTTGGATTCTTGAAATGGAATGCTAGGTAAGGTTTCAAAGGTGGTTATTTTGAAAATAAATTCCAAGGATTCATGTCCTAATGAATATTGTTGTAAGGGAATTTTACACATTGTAAGGTGGATGAAGCAATTACTCTCATGCACTATGTCCAATGTCAACTAAGTAAGATATTATATTAAAGTTGAAAGTTAAATATCATGATTTTCAAATGAATAGTGATGGGAAGAAAAGTAATGGGAATCCAAATAGAATTTAAAGGAGGTATTTATCTTTTGTCATAGCCTTGGCATATACTGTGTGTGAATTTAGTGTTACATTTAGAGTATCCAAGTGTTTTTATAAAGTTAAGGAAGGCAACACAAGTGATTGAGCCTTCATCAATTAAAGTACACTTAACTTGGATGTCACTTATTTTAATGCTAATGTATAAAGGGGGATCATTCGAATGAAGCAATATCTCATTAGGAATCATAGAAGAGATAGGAAAATTAAGTGAGAGAGGTGTCCATTGTTTCATAAACATGGTTGGACATCTCTTAACATTGTTGAATAATGATATATTCATATCTAGATATGGTATATTCTTGCCCTAAAGGAGGAGGATGAGGGATTTTCATTTCAAATAATAATTTCATTAGGAAATTACAATGGTGGGGAGAAGTTCTCATAAGCTTTAAGAGGGGAATTTTAAATGGGAGATGGGAAATTTTCATGATAGGATCCCACTCATCATATCCTATGAGAGGATTATTTGATACATGTGTGTTGTGTTGTAATATATCCATTAAATGGGAGTCATATGTGTAATGAAACTTATGTTGATAAGGTATTTATGGTTTAGGCTGGTTTAAAATAAGTTGATTTATCTTAGGTGTTGTGGTTGTTTGGTTATGTATTTATTGTGGTTGAGTAGAAGAAATATTGTTTAAATTTTTTGTAATGTTTACTTGAGGTATGTAATTTGGGGAAAGATTATAATTTATATCAATGGTATGATAGGGTTGGTCAATTTTTATTATTGAAGGTGATGCTCGTATGGTTTTTGGTTACACATGCCCCAATTATATGAGATGGGATGGGAAAGTGTCTTGAATAATTCTAAATGTTAAAGATGTGTGATGGTTAGGTGTTGGGATTGAATCAATATAAGTAACTACTTTTCTCATATTAGTCATGTTAAACACATTTTCATCATTATTTTTAAGTTATATAAGACTTTCAATGTTATCGGTATTAGGGATAGGTTGATCAATGTTGTCTTGATGATTAGGAAGGGGGTCCTTATAGATAGCTAAATGATCATTAACTCGGTTTAAATCTTGATTTTTATTTTGAGTTTCATGATATTTAAGAGCTCCGGCATAATCTTGTTGACATTTGCATATGAGGGATTCATGGTCAAGGTTAGGACCAAGGAGAAATTTCATATCAAGATTTCTTAATTGTCTACAAGTTTCATGAGAATGGTCCCAATTTTCATGAAACCAACAAAATTTATTACAATCATACCATATTTTCATAGGATATGTGGGGTCAAAATCTCTTGGTAAAGGTCTTGGAATATATTTTTAAATTTTGATAAGGATAAAGGTTTATGGAAATTGGTATGATTGTTTTGAAAAAATATGGGATTATGAGTATAATTATTTTTAGGTGGAAGTACAGGATCCATGGTATTTTTTGGATTAATGGATTGGATGGTGTGTTTGGTATAATAAGTACATGTAACACCATCATTGGTTGCATGATATTTTTTTATCTTTGACAAGCATGTGAGTTCCCGTTGTAGGTTGGGGATGTTGAAATTGACATATGAAGAAATATTGGAATTTGTCTTAGTCAAGAGCCTCTTCAAAAAATTTTGGGGAAAGAGTCCTAATGAGATATTTTAATTTAGTGAGAATAATATTGGTAAATAAGTGGAATAGGTTCTCCTCCACCGTATTATGCTTAGATTTGTTAGACAAAGTTTTCCATCATTTGATGAAATTTTAAGTCATTTTGGTTTCTAGTTATTTACAATTGATGAAATGAGCTAAGTTGTTTTTAGGAAGATCACTAGTTGTAATTCATGAACCAATGAATTGACCATGTCTTCTAAGCTAGTAATGGAGTGGGTTTTCATTTTATTATACCAATCTAAAGCATCTCCTACAAGTGTTTTAGCTAAGATTTTAGTGTCAATTAAAGTATTAATCTTAACCCAATCTTTGTAAATGTTTCCAAATGTTTTTAAATTTAGGGTAGGATCCGTATATCTATTATAAGTGTTGTGGAAGTGATACCTCATATGATAATTTTGTCAATTTAAGGTACAAGAGTTTCATTTTGTATATGTTTGATAGTTTTATTAATAAGTGGGGGTTGCAGTATGAGATTACCATGTGAATCCCTAAGGGGGGTGGGGGGAAATTAGGATTGTGTGTTCCCCATTGAGCATGTTTAGGTTGGTTTTGGATATTTAATACATGATTTTTCATTTTCATCATTTGATTTTCATTATTAGTTTGAAATGTATGCATTTTTTTTAGAGTTTGTAATAAACATTGGTTGGTTTGAACACTATTTTGGCTAATATAAGTAGTATTTGATGTTTTTGTCTTATATGAGGTATTAAGAGCTTGATATGCACTATGATTATGAGATGAGGTAGTATCATGTGCTACACTAGTGGCATGAGAATCACTAGTAACATGAAATGCACTAGTATCATAAGAAGCATTAATAACATGAGATGCACTAGTGACATAAGAAGCATGAGTAACATGAGATGCACTAGTGATATAATAAGCATTGGTAGCATGAGATTCAATAGTATCATGGGTATGTGTGTGGTTATTTTGAATATCCACACTAACTCTTGAACTTTCCATATTTGCGGAAATACTTGGCATGGAGGTAGAAGAAGACATAAAGGGTGATGTCAAGGTGTGAGAAGGATACATGATAGGGAAATGTGTAAATGAAAATAAATGACTTGCCCTAAATCCTTGGGAAAATCTAGGAGAAGGTGAATGGGGTTCTCCTATATAAGGTCCCATCATGAGGTTATAGATGACTATAGGATCCTTACCTCTATGTTGAGTATTTTTATTGATGAAAATGATCATTTCAACCATGTAATCAAGGTCACATTCATTTTCTATCAAAAACAAAGGGTTAAGGGCCATGGAATAATATAGAGGAGTCCCATAGTTTCTAGTGTGGGTGGTAACATGGACATTACTTTGATCTATGTTAGGTTCCACCAAAAGTGAATTAGGAAACCTATTAGGATTAGTGAAACCCATAACATTTGTTTTATTCAAATATATATTATTCTCAAATATAAAATTCATGATAAGGGAAGGAAGCTAAATACTTGCTATAAATGAGGATAAAATAGTATGATACTAGGTTTAACCAGTCAACACTATTTTTTAAGAAAATAAAAAAGATAAGTTGCAAGAGACACAGTCAAATAGTTAAACTATATTCTAACTATGGTTAAATTGAGAAAGTATGTAAGACACATAATCAGATAGGTTGACTATCTATTGAAGGAAAATAGAACAAGTAGTCTATAAGAGACTAGGTTGAACAAGATGACTATATTATAAGAGGGTAAAAAGACCATCCTATAAGAGACTCAATTAGATATAATTTTTGTGTTATATAGAATATAAAAACTATAAGAGACATAGTTGAGTGGGTTGACTATGTTTTGAGGGTAAAGACAGGTTTTCATAGTTATGACTCTAGATAGCCTAGTGTTAATTAGTAGATAAGTTGAAATAAACACATAGGAAATTAGGTTGATTTAGTTGATCTAATTGTGGCACACAACACAAACCTTATACCAACTTGGATAATACAAGTTTTATAAAATAGCATATAGTTTACAAAGAGCAAGCAACAATGAAAAATAGAAATATTAATCTATATAGTCATTATTCAATGTTTTAAATGATAAATTTTAGAAATAAATGTGATAGGGCATTTGTCTTTATGAAGGAACTAGAAAGGGGTAAGCTAAAGATGGTTTTAGATTGTTAAGGATAAAATGGATTTATATTGGTGATGGTACTAGATTGGTATTGGGTCATACCCCCTCACTTCACAATCCCATAGTGATAAGGGTGTTAAGTGCTTTACTAATATATACCATCAACCATGTATTTATACTTAGCTAAAAAATCAAGTCAGTTTCCCCCTTTGTGATGAAATCCAAGTAGATAGACCTTTAGTATAACTTTTCAATTCTTTTTATATTTTTTGGTTTGTAAATTTTCAAGTAAAAGAAAAAGTAGTGTGACTAAATCGATAAGTTGAACCTTCATAGTTAGACTATGTGTGTTACTCTAAACAAGCAAGTGGAAAAATGAAAAATGAATTAATTACTAGTAATATGAGTTAATTCATTTTTCTTGAAGATTAATAGTTCAATTAGGTTTACTGAGTATGTAAATAATACATAACAAAATTTAATGTGTTGATTTTGTCTATTGAATGAAATGCCAAAGAAACATAGTCGAACAAGGTGGCTAAATCTCCTAGTCAAAAACAACTATAGAACTACATTGATCTATTCAACTTAGTTTACTATAGGGTTACAAATTTATAGACTAAAATCTATGAAAATTAGTACTATAATGAATAAATTAAATGACTAAGATGGTGAGAATAAACTTGTTGATTTAATAATTTTAGATTGGTTATTTTTATGTTGTGTCATCTAGATGAATATTTTTAACCTACAAATAGATTCAATTGGGTTGACTGAGTCTAACAACCTAAATGTGAAAAAGTGAACTAATTTGATTAGATAAATCTAGTTACTTGTAGTTTAATATGACTAATACAAGGACAAATAGAGTTGATTGAATTGACTATGTGTTAAACCTATGCATAAAATTTTAGACTGAGCTAATAGATTTGATCTAATGATATAAAAATGAAATAAATTATAAATGGAAAAATATGACATGTGAAAGAAAATAAGCAAGGGTTAGTTCACACTGGGTTCACCATAATGTATAAAATGAATCTAAATTTGATCTATTAATCAATCCTGGCTCAAAGAAGATAAATCAAACTAGCCATTCTACTTGGTAAATTTACACAATTAGGGTCATGACCAATATGGATCCACTAAACCTAATTAATTAGTCTCTTACCACATAATATCACTAGAGAGGGTTACAAATCCTCTAGTCAAACAATACCACATAATAACCCTAGCTAGGTCATATGGTTTCTAACAAATTAAAGTAAAATATAATCTAGTGCTCATCAAATCTTATGGGACAAATCAAGGATAATAAATATAAACAATAAACATGCAAAGAATAACTTTACTCAAGTCAATGTAGATTTAATCATAAGTATGGATAGATAAATACATCCATTAGCCAATACATGCAAATATATATGAATAAAAGAGGATGAATATTTAGGAATATTGACTATGAATATGAACCCATCGAGCATCAATCTCTCCCTTGGCTAATTGTATTTTTGTTGACTCACCAAAATACACCCTTAGGAGAGGATTGTTAAAACATATCCAAGTTTGGGGTAACATGGGATTAGCCCAAGGCTATGGGTGACCTATGGATTTTTAAAACCTCTTGTTTATGGGACTAGATCCTATGTTTCAAGAATCATGGCTCAAATCCTAAACCTACTAACTTGTTGGGGTGAAAAGGGATAGAAGGGAAACATGAAAGGAAACATATGCTAAAGGGAGGTGATGCACCAATATGATTTATCCCCTCTATTTGACCATTAAAAACACTAATAAATAGTACATAAACTGAAACACTCTCTCTAAGGCTTATAAACATCAATGTTTCGCATAGAGGTTTTAGTAAATGATCATAATATGAGGGTAATTAATGGAAGGTCTAATTCAAGACACTTACCAGTCAAACTTCCACTTTAAGCTCAATGACTAACACTTTCACACACTATGTGACCTGCATAGAACCATGTAATAGTAACTAGGTGAGGTAAGGACATTTAAAGGGAGATAAACCTCACACATATGCAAATAAAATAAGCATAACACACTAAACCAATATCAAATAATTTTAAATAGTCCTTGTATTATCTCAATAGGTTTATAAGGTACAAACCTAGGCAAAGTTTCCTCATACCTAGCTATGGGATAAGTAAAATGGCCTTCTAGCCTCAATTTATAGGAGAAGAGAAGGTGAGAGAAGGGAATATTAGTGTGGAAGTGTGGATAAGAGGTCATGATGGCCCTCATTCACTCTAACAAACATTTAAAATCTTCATGAAGATCTGTTATAACTCCTTAAACTCTCCCATGCATTGCTTTAGCTAGTGGGTGTCCTTGAATAAGCCTTTTGGGCATTGATAGGGAGTGGTGGAGGATGATTAAAACTTGGTTGACCCTAATCAAGGCATGGGCATGCTAATTTGTTTAAACACTCTCTCTTTCTTGTTAGTTGCAATGGTGCATTATGATTTAATTAACTTCTATGAGTCACTCAGTATCCCACCTTCCATTTGTGCATGTTGACTAGGCTTGGAAAATTACTATTTCCTTCACTATGAGGATGAGAATTATTCCTAATCTCCTTCATGAATTATTAACATGGTTTTTATGACCTGCATTGACTCCCTTAGTATCCCTCTATGCCCAAAAATCATCTTCTCTTATTACCAAAAGAGGCCTACTAGAAAAATAGGAATATTAACTTAGTTCTTTTTGTTTAGGTGGCCATAAAACCTAAATAAATCCTTGGGTATGTGTGAATAAGTGTGTTTCAAGTATAAACCATCATAATATACCATGACCTATGCCCTCCAAGCATTGCACACCTATAATTTTAATGATGGTTCATAAATTATAGGCCTCAAACCCAAAACCTTTAGCCATCGATGTTTATCTCATAGACCACATCAAAACTCTTGATAAGCTCTTGGTCTCACGCAACTTGTACATTGAGATGTAAGTGAAATTTGGTAGACCTCAATTCCTTATTAAGTATTATGTGTAATTTTTAATGTTAGTTATTATTCATAGAGTTGGGATATTGAATCCCACTCTTTCCTACATGGATGGTGAGTGCATATGGGTTCCTAACTACCCCTAAGAGCACTGACCCTGAGTCATCTTTTCATATGAGAGATGAGTGTTGGAATTAGCAGCTCAAGGTGGTAAACTAAGGTAGTGTAGCTTAAGAGAGGTACTGAGACCAATTTTACCATTTCCTTGTATTCCTATATCTAAAACATTATTCTCAAGGTATAAAACATCATCACACACCTTATTATTGCCTCAAGTCTTCTTGTAGGTTTGATATGACATAAGGAGGAGGCTGGGGTTTTGAGGCTTAAGGGTGTTTTTAGGGATAATAGGCCTAAGTTAGATCCTAACACTCTATCTACCATAACACCTTCCTCCATCTAACTTCCACCTTCTACATTTTCTCTCATCTGCCCAAACCACCATTTCAATCTCTTTCTCTTGTATGCTTGGCCTAAGCATTACCCATCCTAAGTGTTTGACTAGTTGGTGTTAGAGAACTGAGTAGTTTATTTTACCCTTAATTCTTAACTAATATTTGGAGATGGAATTATTATTGAATATGTTATCAAGGTTTGATAACACCTTTTGACTAGATTCCTCTCAATTTTTCATCTCTGCATATCTTCTTTAATGAACCTAGGGTTTATTAATAACCAAGCTTGTGTAGCCCTAATGCTTGGTTTAGTGTCTATCTTGCCCAAATTGAGACTCATATCATCTTTTAAACATTTTTATGTCTTACTTACTTCCCCCTCATATGGTTTTATCCTTCAAACAATCCTCAAACATGTAAATGTCTTTAGATTCTATGTTTAGACCTATACATATTAGTTTTAGGCTTATTTAGGCCTAATTAGGCCATTAATACCTCTCTTTCCTATCTAAAAGGACAAAAGTATTAAATTCAAACTGATAACCCTAGTAAAAAATTCCTATGCCCTCTTATCTCTCCTTCACTCCTCTTCACCATGTATGTTGCATCACCTTTCACTCTCTTACTCATGACTCTACCTGAAATTGCATGTTTAGGCCTAATAGGTTTGACTAGTCTGTCAAGGCTCCTTGATGTCTCAAAGGATCAAAACACATAATTAAATAATTGAGATACTTTATAAAAAAAATTAGGGGTTCTATTCTCACTTCTTCACCTCACTCCTATGTAGGGTTTCTTATACTCTTTCTTTCATATGTGACCCTACCTGTAGTGGCAATTAGGCATGCTTGAGTTATAGGTGTAATCACCCCCTCTTAAATACCTTGAATTAAAATTACTAATGAAAAAATTATATAGGGTTTTATTTCACTAGAATAGGCCTTTTGAATCTCTATAAAGTATATTTCACACGCAGTCACCTTTATCCTCTCATACGGCCCTATAAGAGGTAGTTTATGATCTTGACTGTGTGGTTGAAGGTGAGTTTCCTCTCCATGGATAATTCCTTATCATTCACAACATATCATATTTATTCCATGTATTTTAAACCCATTTTCATCTCATACACCTCCAAGAATACTTAAAATGGCCTTTCATGCTCAACTTGCCCTACTTTTATAGTTAGGCCTGTAGGTGGCAATTTTAGGTTTATTGACTATGAGTGTTCATTTAAGAGATAATTATATGTTTCATTGTTCACTTAGATGACATAAACATTTTTATGACACTCAATTTCTCCTTATAACACTTTTAACCTCCTTAGCCTCATTCTACCATTAATGTTTCTTCAATCTTTTCAATACAACCCTATGTGTGAAATAGGAGTCTTAACTGAGATTGTTTCCTTGGAAATTTGATGGATTTGGTATCTATTTTAACATTATTTAAATATTCCCATACTTATTTATATTCTCTTATTACTCCTCAAGTCTCCTCCATGTCTTCAATGCCCATCCCAACATCCAACAATTCATTTACTTAGTCTACATAATAGGCTTGTATATGTCTAAATGAAGTCTTATCTCTCAAGGGCTTAAGGATGAGAATGGAATTTTAGTATAGGGTAGTGAGGAGTATGAATTAATTATTATAGGGCATGACCATGAGATTAAACCTATGCATGTTTTACATATCTTGATGGTTCTCCACAACCACTATAATTACACCCTATTTACACTTGTAGGGGATGACCTTAAACACATGCCAGTTATATTGGAGCAAGAATTGAAGGATTTTTTTTTATCATATATTGACTTATATATGTTTTTTATGTATATAATACTTGAGTAGTCTCTAAGAAACCCACAATCCAACCTAAATCCATTTTATTCACTAAAAGTTATGCAACATGAAAAGACATTGTTTGTAACTTGCAAATATGATAATATAGAGGTTTTGTTGCTTTATATGGATCAAAAATGTGAAAAAATAGTTTATAATTATTTATATGTACTATTTAAACCCTTGAAAGACACATAAAACATTAAATTCATCAAACAAACTAGGAAGGCACTAAAATTATTACAAGGATGACCCTATGTAGATGTAGGAAACAAATATGGTTGATTGAGTTCTTAACATTTATTCATTAGGTATATGGTATCAATATAAAAACCAACACCTAATATTTTAATTCCATTATTCTCACTTCATTTTTCCAAGAGATCAAGTCACCATCTTCTCTCTCATGTCTGTATTGAGCAAGAACCTTATTGGTTATCCAAAGCTACCTAAGAGTTCGATGGAATAAGGGGGTCATTTTTTGTCTTATTTTAAATATTTTGGATTTGAAACATATTTGAGATACATATCATGAATTCTCATGAAATTTATGACCTCCCTCTATATGGACCTTCTCATACATATTTGTACAAGCCTACAAACACCTACCAAAACACCTTATTGTTTGCATTTTCTCATGTTTGAAGCTTTGAGAAGCCATTGGAGGATAAAGGGAGGGAAAAGAGGAGCCAAAGAAGAGTTTAAAATATGTGGTATAGATTAAAGTAATTTGGAGAGCCATTTTTAATGTATGGTACCCCCTTTTGATGGAATAAATATGTGTTTGACTTCAAATGGACCCTTTTATGCATAAAACACCTTATCATGATAATAAGATGGAAATTAGACCATTTTAAGAACCATAATAATATAAAGTTACATAAAAAAATACCTTTTTCCAAAGGTTCTCAATGAAAGTTGACTCATATGAGAGTTTGAAGGACCATTTGATGACTTGAAGGGTGAATCAAGGCTTGAAATAGGTTTGAATAAGTAAACCATGGAGGGTGACCTTGAATGCATCATTAATCACTATTTAAGACTTGAATAAGGCTTGGACACCCTTCACCATCCTACCAGAAAGGTCCCTTCTCAATAAATGTCTAGCATAGGCAAAAATACTATGAGAACCATAAACCTTAACTTCCCCAAATACCTTAATTTCTGCTAAAGAACCTTAATTTTGTCAAATAGGGTTTAGGCAACTTTATAGGATTCAAAAATCATTTTATACCCCTCCATTCACCCAAAAAAAACCATGAAAACTTAGCACATTATCCAAATACTCAAAATATGTTATCATATGATGATCCTTCAAGTAATGTCTAACACATACAATGACACTTTAAATAATGCTAAAAGGCTTATAAAAAAGACCAAAGAAGACATCACAATGCATGAAGCTCACCATATATAAGCTTGAAGGGATATCATGAGAAATTTTTTGATTTCAAGGGTTTAAATTTGGCTTGGTATCCCAAATTATCAACATCTTTGGTGACTCATAGTGGTTGACCACCCTATTGGTCAAGCGAACCAACTATCTCATGCATGATAGTCATTGTTCAAATAAGAGACTTCCTTGACTGAGATAACACTTAATGACTCATAACTTGTAGACCTTAAGGAATATAATAGCTCACAAAACACAACAATAAATAAGAAAAACATAAACAAGACACACAATAATTAAGCAACACCTAAGAGAGAAATAAGACAAGACAACAAAATAATTAAGACTAACACACCATACTAGTGTTGACACACTTATTAAAAAATATATAACAAACTATTAAAAATAAATAAACTAAACCTAACTTATTTATCCTCCAAGATCAAATGGAAAGCTCCTTTGATCACCATAGCACCATGAGGTTATATTATCATGTGTTGATTGGAGTCCAATTAGGTATTGCCCATGGAGTGAGAACCGCCACATGTATCTAAAGATGTTGGCATGCTCAAAGCCCCTTCTAATAAAAAATGGACATTCTTGATCCATTTTTTAGGTGCATAGGTTAGCTATGTTAATCCAAAATCTAGTCACATTCATTCCAAACTTTCCCACTTTGTATGAATAATCTCATTTCTACCTCATCCATAGGTTATTCTGGATTAAGCTAGACAATTTGAGGTAGATCTTGTGGCATGGTTGTAGGGTTAACTTCCTAGAGATATGAATTTCATTTGATGAAAGCTTGAGGCTAATGAAGTTAAATTTCATTCCCAAATAGTAAATATTCATCTAAAAATGGAATGAAGGGTTGATATCCTTGTCTTAAAACTTCAAATAACTCACCTTCAAATGAGACAACCTCTTAGAATGGTATGCTTGGAAAGTTTCCTTCCTCTTATTTGGTGACACTACCTTCTTCATTCTAAATGGGTCATGACATGATTCAATGAGAGTAACTTGATTGTATGATGTCAAACAAGCCTTTTTATTGATCCTCACATGGTTATAGTTTGATTGGGTTTTCTTACTTCATAGAAGTTGATGTAGGAGTAGTCATAACACAACTTGATAAGGACTTGGAAACCATGCCTCCTTGACCATGATCTTGGAAATTTAAACCAATTTCTACAACCTTAGACCCTTATAATCTATTTTATCCATCACCATAGTCTAATCAACTTGCATGACATCAAGGTTACTTTCTTCTTCAACCTCATCGGTTGGTTTGCATATTTCTTGACCACTTAAAACTTCTTGAGGGTTGTATCCTTGTTCTAAAACTATTATAATTTAAATAACTACCCCATTATTATAATTTTTATGAATGTCATGATGGATAACATCTACCATGTCATCAATTAAATGTTAAAATTCATCTTCCCCTTGTCTAATGGGTCAAAAATTTCCTTGGGGCTCATCTTTCTCACCTTGATCTTCTTGAAGTTCACCATCTCTTACATTGTTGAAGAATGATTTGTGTTTCTCCTCACCAAGAGGTATCCCAATGGCAATGTCTTCCTCAAGTTTACTTAAATTACCTTCATTAACTTACACCATAATTTTATCCTTTTTACTTACCTCCCCAAGGCTAGGCTCCTTTTCAATAAGTTGAATGGAAGATCCTTGAAAGAATTCTAGAAGAGAGGTCAAATTTGGTCATGTTATGGATGCTTCATTCTTCTGATTAAGTTGGTTAGTTTTGAAAACTAGTGCCTAATTCTCCTTTTGTATATTATTTTGGATTGACCTCCATAATGGGAATTATTTAGACTCTTGAGGAGGGAGGGATAGAGATTGAATTTTTTCATATTTATCTTTAACTTCAACATCTTGGTGTAGGCTTGACTCACCTCCCTTTCCCCATGACTCCACTACTTTTTTCCAAGTTGGAACCTTGGATATAAGAGCTTATTATATTGAATGTATAAAAAATTATGGAATGAATGAAGGCACCTTATATTGATATTACATTGCTCTTGCTAATGTTAGTGACTGAGATTAGTGTTCATTTGTAAGTTTAACCTCTCTAACTAGGTGGGATTCAAAAATAAGTCTAATATGATCACCAATTTCCTTGAGATAATTAGGAAGGAATGGCCCTACAATGTCTAATCTTCAGTCCTATCAACACATACTTATTCTTTCTTTTTCATAGTTTCCTAGATAGACTTACAATTAGGGAAGGCTTGAGGATCTTGTGGGAAACTTGGAAGGTTTTGACACTCATATGACTCAGTCTTTTGAGGAGGGATGGACTGATCAAAAGAGGATTGATATGTAATGGAGGAGGGCACATGAGGATATTAAAATTATACTTTTTACCCCTCATTTACCATTATCCTCTCCTATATACTTGAAATTATACCACCTATGTCCAACATATCACTAGTGATCCATGAATAATCCTCTCTCATAAGAGATGGCCACTCTCTCTTAGCTTGATGTAAGGAGTCTCTCATATTAATAATGAGATGAGTAGGAACTCCTTGACCATACCTTTTTTTGTGTATCAATCCCAATAATGTATTTCTCATAACTCAAGAGAGTATACTTAAGGCTTGAAATGGATTGATTTAGGACATAGTTTGGCTAACTAGGAGTATCATGATGTTGCCAAGACTAATTATGAGGATAAGTAAGCTACCAAGGAGGTGGAATTATGGTGGGGAGTGGCATGTAGAATTGATAATAAAGTTGAGGAAGTTTAATATAATATTGGTAAGGGATAATATGTTATTGGTGATAAGGAACATAGGGTTGGTATGGGTTATAATATGACTAGTAGGGTTGTGTAGAATAGAAATCTCCCTCAAATCTAGATATTAGACATTATTGGTAAAAATGAAGAAAAAAATGAAATATCAATAAAAAGGTTTCCTTACACTTGGATTTATATCTATTGATGACTACTTTTGGCATTAAAATTGATTACAGATATGCCTCTACAATGCTTGCATCTATTTGAGATCATCAAATGATGGAGTGTGATCCAAGTTTATTGAATCTAGTCTCATCAAGTGTGCCAAAACTATTGACTCACCAAACTAAACCCTTAGTATAGGATTATTTAGACCCCTCTAAGTTTGTTGTAACATGGGATTATCCCAAGGCTATGAGTGACCTATAAATAGGCTAAACCTCTAGTTTATGGGGCTAGCTCCCCTTGTGCATCAATAATGGCTCAAATACTAAACTTACTAAATTTTTGGGGTGAAAATTGATATAAGGAAAACATGAAAGGAAACTTATACTAAAGGGAGGTGATGTACCAATATGATTTATCCACTCTATTTTACCTTAAACAACACTAATAAATAGTACATAAACTGAAACACTCTCTCTAAGGCTTCTAAGCATCATTTTTTCACATAGAGGCTATAATAAATGAGTATAAAATGAGGGTAATGAAGGAAAGGTATGATTCAAGACACTTACCAATCAAATTTCCACTCTAAGCTTAGCCACTAACACCTTCACATAGTATGTGACCTGCATAGAACCATGTACTACCAACTAAGGGAGACAAGGACCTACAAGGGGAAAAAACCTACCACATATGCAAATAAAACAAGTAAAAATCACTAAACCATTATTAAATAAGTTGAAATAGTACTTGTATTAGCTCAAGAGGTTTAAAGGTACAAACTTAGGAAAAGTTTCTTCATACCCAGCTGAGGGATAAGTAAAATAGATTTCTAGCCTCAATTTATAGGAAAAGAGAAGGTGAGAGATGGGAATATTGGAATAAAAATATGGAAAATATTACATGATAACCCTCATTCACTCCAAAAAATAGTTATAATCTGCATGAATATTTGTTGCATCTCTTTCAACTCTCCCATACATTATTTTGGCTAGTGGATGTCCTTGAATGAGCCTTTTGTGAATTGAGATGGAGTGGTATAAGATGATTAAAACTTGGTTAAACCATTAAATTCATGGTCATGATAATTTTTTCACTCACTCTCTCTCTATTTTAAATTACAATAGTGGATTATGCTCTAATTAGCCTCCATGCATCACTAAGCATCCCACCTTCCCTTTGTGCATGTTGACTAGGCCTGGAAAAAGGCCATTTCCTTCATTGTGGGGATGATAATTATGTATTATATACTTTAATATGTAGTTACATGATTTTTAATGACCTAAATTGACTCCTTTTATAACCCTCTACACCCAAAAAACATCTTCTTTCATTGCCAAAATAGGCCTACTAGGCAACTAGGCCTAGTAACTTAGTGTTTATTGCTTAGGTGGACATGAAACCTAAATAAATAATTTGGGATGGGTGAATGATTTTTTTCATATATAAACCATCATACTATACCATGAATTATTCCCTCCAAGCATTGCACACCTGTAATTCTACCTATTTAGGTGACTGAGTCACCTCTTACTCGCTTTTCTAGACTACCTATTTGGTATAGACTTGTATAAGATTTTATAGGGATAATTATGAGTATTTGGTGATTTTTAAATGTGAAATATGACTCAAACTACCCTCCTCCATGATTTTTAACCTTTTATCAAGTTTTATACCTTAAAAATACCACAAAACCTTGAAAAAATAAAGTTTTTGGGGGGTCTTTACAACTATCAATACTAACCAGTGCCATGTATTGGACATAATTATAGTTAATAATATGATTAAAGTGTTTTTATAACCATTTAAATTCATCTATATGAAAATATATCATGTTTTTATCTATTTAGTCTTTATTAGGGTTTATGTAGGATTTTAGTGGCCTACCATCTTAATGATGATTCATAAAGTATAAGAATCAGACCCAAAACCTTTTTTCATGGATTTTTATACCATATAACCCTTAAAAATCCTAAATATATCATATTCCCATGTAACTTGTAGGGTGAGATGTGAGTGAAAGTTGGTAGACCTCAATTCCTTACTAAGCATTCTTTGTGGGTTATAGTGTTCATGATTGCTCATAGACTTGGGATCATTAATACCATTCTTTACTCAATTTATTATGAGTTAATATGTGTCCCAAAATCTACCTAAAATAATTAAAATTAATTCATCTTTTCATGTGAGAGATGAGTGTTGGATTTAGTAGTTCAAGGTGGTAGAATAAGATAGTATAGCTCAGGAGAGGTAATGAGAGCAAGTTGATAATTTCCTTTTATTAATATATCTAAAACATTAATATTATGGTATAAAACATCATCACACACATTTTTTCCTTAATTATACTTGGGGTTTAGATATGCCATAAGGAGGAGGCTAAGGTTTTGAGGCCTAAGGGTGGTTTTAGGCCTAATAAGCCTAAGCTAGGTCCTAAGGCTCTGAGCCACCATGTCGGTGAATTTTTTGCTTAAAATTAATAATATATAATTCCTCCATATACATTAAACCTTATACATTTTCTCTCATCTACCCAGACCACCATTTTACTCCCTTTCTCTTGTAGGTCTGGCCTAAGCATTGCCCAGCCTGAATGTTTGATCAATTGGTGTTTGAGACCTGAGTAGTCTCTTTTCCCCTTCATTATTAACTAATGGTGGATTTTAAATTCTTATGAAATATTTTCTCATGGTTTTACAACATTTTTTTATTGTATTCCCCTCAATTATGCATGTCTACATATCTTCTTGAATAGACCTAGGGTTTATGAATAACCAAGCCTGTGTAGCTGTAATGATTGGTTTAACATCTATATTGCTCAATTTTTGAATCATATCATCTTTTAAACCTTTTTATGTCTTCATTAATTCCCAATTATATGGTTTCAACCCTCAAATAACCCTAAAACATATAAATGTCCTTAGATTATATGTCTAGGCTAGTACATATTAGTTTTAGGCCTAATTAGGCCTTTAAACCCTCTCTTTCATGTATCAAAAGACCAAAGGATTCACTAAAAAATAATAAACTTAGGGAAAAATTAATATTCCCTCTTATCTCCTTCACTCCTTTTCACCATGCATGTTTCATCACCTTTCACTCTCTAACTTGTGACTCTGCTTGGAACTACCTATTTAGGCCTAATAAATCTAACTAACCTATCAAGGCTCCCTGACATCTCAAAGGAAAAAAGAACATAATAAAGTCATTGAGATAATTTAGAAAATAAATCTTGGGTTATTTTTTTACTTTTTTACCTCACTCTTGTGCAAGGCTTCTTATACTTTTTTTTTCATATGTGGCCTTGCATGTAGGTGACAATTAGGCCTACTTGAGATGTAGGTGTAAGCATCCCCCTCCTTGATACCTCGAATTAATATGAATAATATAAAATTAATATATGGTGTTATTTCACTAGCATATAACTTTGGAATATCTATCAATTATAATTCACACTTAGTCACCTTTATCCTCTCATACGGACTAGTAAGAGGCAGTGTGTGATCTTGACTATGTGGTTAAAGGTGAATCTCCTCTCTATGGTACATTAATTATAAATCAAAACATATTATATTTATTCCATGTATTTTAACCCAATTTTCATCTCATATACCTCTAAGGCTCCTTAAAATGGGCTTATATGCTCAACTTTCCCTACTTCTACAATCAGTCCTATAGGTGGCAATTTTAGGCCTATTGATTGTGAGTGCTCATTTGAAAGATAAGTAGATGTTTCATTATTCAATTTGATGACACCAACATGTTGATGAACCTCCATCTCTCATTATAACCCTATGAACTTCATTAACCTTATCTTACCCTCAATGTTTCTTCAATCTTGCCACTGCAGTTTTGTGTGTGAAATAAGAGTCTTGACCAAGTTTGTCTCCTTGGTGAGTTTATGGATTTGGTGTCTATTTGACCCTTATTTATCTATCCTCATACTTATTTATATACTCCTATGACTCCTTAAGGATCCTCAATATCTTAAACACCCATTCCAATAACCAACATTTGATTTTCTTAGTCTATATAATAGGCCTATAGATACCTAAATGAGGGTTTGTCTCTCAAGGGCTTAAGGATGAGAATGGGTTTTGAGTATACGATAGTGAGGATTATGAAGGAAAAAATAAAATGAATGACCATGAGATGAAACCTATTCATGTTTTACATAACTTGATGGTTCTCCACATCTACAACAATTATACCCCATTAACACTTGTAGGGGATCACCTTATACACATGTTAATTACATTAAAATAGGATTTGAAGGATTTGTTTGACCATTTGGTGTCTCAATTTTGTTTGGGATGAATATAAGACTTGAGTGGACTCCAATAAACCCACCATCCAACCTAAATCCACCACTCTCTTCCATTTTTATGTACTATAATCTTTGTAACATGAAGAAACATTGCCTACAACCCACAAATATGATAATATGAAGCTTTTTTTACTTTCTAGTGACCACACGTGTGAACTATTAGTGAAAAATTATGGATATGGACTATTTAAGCCCCTAAAAGACACATAAAAACATTAAATGTATCAAAAAAGCTAGAAATGCATTGAAACCATTATAAGGATAACCCTGTGTAGATGCAGGAGATAAATTTGGTTGCTTGAGTTCTTAACATTTGTTCATTAAGCACAATGGATCAATTTAGAAACCAATTCCTAGGATTGTAATGCCATTAAAACCCCTTCCTCTAGCCAATATCTCAATTCACCATATTCTCTCTCTTGTTTGTACTGAACAAGAACCTAATTGGTTATCCAAAGTTACCTAGGAGTTTGATGGAAGAAGGGGGTCAGTTTTGTCTTGTTTTGCATATTTTGGATGTGAAACTTCTTTGATATATCTGCCATGAATTTTCATGAAATATATGACCTCCCTCTATACAGACCTGACTATACAAATCTATATAAGCCTATAAAAACCTACTAAAACACCTTATTTTATGCATTTTTTCATGTATGAAGATTTGAAAAGACATTAGAGGATAGAGGGAGGTAAAATAGGAGCCAAATATGAGTTCAAAATAGGTGGTATATATTAAGGGAAGTTGGGGAGCCATTTTCAATGTGTGGGATCCCCTTTTGATGGACTAAAGATGTGTTTGACTTCAAAAGGACTCTTTTATGCATTAAAAAACTTGTCATGACAATAGGATGGTAATGAGACCCTTTTAAGACCCTTCCTAATACAAAGTGACATCAAAACGTACCCTTTTCGAAAGGTTTTCAATGCAAGTTGACTCACATGAGAGTTTGAAGGACCATTTGATGACTTGAAGGGCGAATCAAGGCTTGAAACAAGTTTAAATAATTAAACCATGGAGAGTGACCTTGAATGCATCATTAATCACTATTTAAGGCTTAAATAAGGCTTCGGACACCCTTCACCATCCTACTATAAAGTTCCCTTATCAATAAATGGCTAAGACAACTAGAAATACTAGGATAACATAAACCTTAAATTCCCCAAATTACCTTAATTTATTCTAAGAAACCTTTATTTTTTCAAAGTAAAGACCATTCTCTAGGCTTTAAAAGACCTTTCTCACTCCTCCACTCACTAAAGTACCACTATGATAACTTATTACATCATCCAAGAACTTTAAATAACTACTACATGAGGATCCTTCAAGTAATGTGTAACACATACAATGACACCTTCAATAATGCTAAAAGGCTTACAAAAAATACCAAAGAAGACATCACAATGCATGAAGATCACCATGTATAAGCTTGAAGGGATCTCATGAGAAATTTTTTTATTTTAGGGGTTAAAATTTGACGTAAGAGGCCAAATTATCAATAGTTTTATAATATATTTTTGTGGTTTGTAAGCATGATAAATATAGGTCAGTTTTAGGCTACAAGAATTTTCCTATGCATCCAAAAGACTTTTCCCACAAGAAAATATTCATGTCACCAAAGGAATTATTAAGCCCTAAGAAATGACTCCTCAAGTATAATGGTGGATAAGAAGATAAAGATGTGCAAATGAATGATTCTCTCTATCTCTATTGTAAATGAAGTGAAGGATGTGTTTATATAGCTAGATCTAACCCTAAACATTTTCATAATTTTAACCAACACAGTCAACCTAGTTGTTTACAAAATAAATTAGTTAGGTCTTAGACTAAGTCGGTTTGGCCAACTTAGTCCCATAATGTGTTATTTGAATCTATTTTGAGTATAGTAAAAAGATTTTTTATCTTAGTTAGGGGCTATTTGAGGCATTGAATTACTTAAAGGAGCATATAAGGCTTAGGGAAACGTATAGGGGGACTTGTGTTGGTTATAAGTGGAGGTATAGGGAACAATAATATTATAAAGCACCAATGGTCTACCCACCCCTTTTCCAATGTACCATTTAAGGTGTATACTCAAAGAGATTAATACTCAATGGGTTACTACAAGAGAGAGAGCATCAGTAATTGATAATGGTTAATAATATTGTGTGTATACATATTGTGCCGAAGACATCACTCTACTAAAGGTTACTACATGTTAATATACATAATTAAGAGTAATTAAATTCTTATATTTACTGATGATTATTGTATTAATCTTGTTGCATATTTTAATTTAATTTTAATGGTGAATCATTATGAACATACAAACCTGCCATTATGACTACACTAATGTATAATTCATTTAATAATGGAATTTTATTAACTCATGTTGATCTAATAACATTTTTTTTTCTATAATTTTTAAGTTAGATAATACTTTGCTCCTATTTGGAATTTGAGATATCATGTTCAACTAAACCCTAATCTAAAAATCTATGCCTTAATCTAATACCAACAATCATATATATGATATCTATCATGGGTATTATATGTTATGTTACTTAAGTTGTAGAATAAAAGAGCCTCATTAACATGAAGTGATTTTTCTAATACAAGGCATATAACCATGAGGTTATTGTTATAAATTTGTGTTAATCTCTTAGACTATTAGGCTAGTATAAACTACCTACGATGACTACAATAAATTGAATGTTGTTTATTTTTTTGGGGGATTTAGATAACATGAATAATGATTGAATATAAAAATAATCAAGACCCTAAAGGCCTAAAAATTTGTGGCTTGATTTTTAGGGGTCGTTACAAATATATTCATTGGAAAATTTAGCACATTGATTAAGGAGTTATAAATGTGATGCATAGATCATAGAGTGTCCCCCTCATAGGTGCAATATTTTTTGATAAATACATAAAATTATACCTAAAATTTAGGTAGTTAAGATATAAATGTGCCTTAGTTGTAATACTCTAGTTGGTCACCATCTATGCATAATTCATATGTTACTACTGTAGTACTTGGTTTTTACTACCATAATTATCCTATCATTGGAATTGTATTCATCTCTATTATTATCTCCTTAGTAATCACATGTATGCCCTTGATGGTAACTACATCATCCATCATTATTTCTATAAATTATTTGGCTACTTTTTAATCATATCCCATCAATATCTCAAAATATCACAACTATCCTACATTTCAAAAAATGCCATTCAGATCTTGTCTCCTTATTAGCACAGTGAGGTCTATCAACTCCCTTTGAAGCACAGCTCCACCCATTTATTATTTTTTGTGTTTCATGTAATAAATAAAGGATTTTTAGGTTATAGAACATAATGAGAGAGTTGTAATTTGGAAATTCTTACATTGTTTTATATATTAAAATTTTTTTTCATTGGTGCTTATATTTCCATCATTGCATTCTTACCTTAGCTTATTCCTCATGTTCTAAAAAAACTATGACATGACATCACTCCCTACAAATTTATTCCTTTATTTCACATAGCATCATTAAAATTCACTCCTTCCCCCAACCACCAAATAATTCATCCTCTTATGTATTTTTATAATTATTTGTACATGTGGAGAAAGGCATATCAAGAATGGGAATGATTAGGGATGATTAAGTGTGTGGCATTTGATGTATCGATGTGATATTATGTGAAAAAATTAAGGATTTACTATGGGTAGGACTCATATCTTAGAAATTAATTCTTAATAAAAAATGATGACATAACATTTGTTGGTGGATCTAGTTTACCCTCTCAAGAAACAAGCATTCTAAGAGGCCCAAGGGGAGTCAACATGAACATGGAAAAAAAAGGTTCCTATTGACCTAATTTGACTTATAGTAAAATTAGGTCAACCCCTACTATTTTTTGAACTTTTAAAGAAGGTTACATGTGTCCTATGAGGTTTTTTGATGTCCTACATATCTCACTTACCCTTTCCCTAGTCCTTGTTAAGGTCCACCCTCCTTATATTAGGCTAGTCAACCAAAGTCAAAGGTTTGTCAACCCTGGTTGAAGATGGTAAAAGGATAAAATTGTGTTAAAAATTTCCTAAGGTGGTCCTTGACATGTATTAATGTGTTTACAAGTCATAAATTGATCACTTGCTAGGTTTCATATCTAAAAGGTGTCATTTGACCACTTTTCTAGCTTAATTAATGAATTTTAAGGAATTTCAAAGAAAAATATTTGTCATCAAGGAAAATCTAAATGTGGAAGAGGTTGAATAATGTCAATATTAGTCAGGTGGTAGTTAAAAGTCAATTATATGTAGGAAATGGTAGTTTTTCCTTTAAAATAGGCCCCTTTGGGCACTTGTACGGATTCCTTGAGTTTAGTTGCAACTAAAAACATGGTTGGTGTGATTATTAATCTTCCCATAGGCCATTTCCACATTTTTTTATATATTGCATAAAAAAGTTCATTTCTAACTCATTTTCCTCCATTTTCTCTTAACAAGCCAAAGAAGGTTAAATTCAAGCACTTGATATAGGTCATACAGGTGGAGTTGAGAAGAATGGTCTTGAGGTGGATATTACTCTAATTTAAATTCATATACATAACAATAACTCTCATATTTATGGCTCCTCCTTCATGAATAATCACTTACACTCTAGGAAGTGTTTTATGAAATTATATTTAAGAGGGGCATAGGTTTGCATGTGTTTCTTATTTTTAGAGATTCAAGGAGTTATATGATTTTTATGGTGTGTTTTCAAGTTTTAATAGGAATTATCCATGGTTTTTTCATCATAAAACACTTTCTCTCTTGATGTCCTTGAGGGATATTTCCCAAAGTACACTTGTTTCTCAACTTTGTATGTCAGATGTATAACTTGTGTTATGTCAATGTAGAAGGAGCTCTATGAGATGTTTAGTGTGCTCAAATTCATGTTTTCAAAGTTTTTTAATTGAATTGTATTGTGAGAGATAAAATAAACACTCCTTTAAATCTAATTGTCCATTTTTTCTCACTGCCTTGTCAACAGAATACACTCATAGTTACTTTCTACAAGACCTCCATGAGGATTGTATAGAGGTGTGAATCATGAAACACATGATGAAATCCATTTTTAATCCCTATAATAAAATTTAACATTATAATCTTATTTAGTGTGTTAAGTTAGTACAAAAATTCTAAAACCAACTTGGGAAGGTGATCAGACTGTATTGGTCTCACAGTCCCTAAATCACCAAAACAAAAATCCTTGAGCCTTTTTGGAATAATATTACCATTATAAAAGATTTTTCCAATGTTCTTGGTTTTTTTTATAGTATCCCTATCCACATAAAATTTCCATGACAATTTTTAGGGGAAAAAGGTAAGTGAAAGATGAGGTTTGAACACCTTGAAGTTGTCTAAGAAAACACTAAATTTTGACAGTGATCACCTCTAGGATGTTGATAAAAAGTGATTTTTCACTTCATTTAGATATTTGTATACTATGCCATCAAAGGGAGATAATTCAAAATGGTCCCAAAGAAATTAATGATCCAAGATAATAGATAAAAGGTAGAGTTTGAGGTTTTGACCACTAATGCACTTTCCCCTATCTGTACATAGGCCTAGGAATACACACCTATAGCCAACATATTAGATAATGATCCAATTTGGATTTTACATGGTGTTTTGAAGGTTCCAAGGTAATAATGTTGGTTAAAATTAGGTGTTTTATATTAAAGGTAATAATGTTGGTTAAAATTAGGTGTTTTATATTAAAGGTAATCCAATAGGTATTTTCACATCAAAACTAAATGGCCAGAGACTACATATATGTACTTATAGGCCTATGAATTGACACCTATAGCAATGTTGATAGGACAGTGGGTAGTATTAGGTCTAAAAGGATAGATAAAAGATTGGTAAATTGAATAATGAAGATAAAAAAAGTATAAGGTAACTCAAGAGTTTTGTAATATACTTTTGAAACACCCATCCTAAGTTAGATCATAAGATCAACATTGATAGGGGTAAAACAATGATTGTTAAATTCAAGGCAGACGTGTCCTAGTTAAGGACCTAAACATGAAGAGATGTAGGCTTTAAGGGTTTCCAAATGAATTAAAATCATGGGAATAATATCATGACCTAATAAACTTGAAGATAAGGTCCACACTCATAAAATAAAGCTCAACCCATCATTTATAGGTAGGGTCTTAAAGGTATCTCAATCCAAACAAGTAGAAGGCCTAATCTTGGGAATGAGAGATGAATTAGTGTAGGGGATGGAGATAAATTTTTAAAAAATGATGAATTACAACTTATATGAGCTTGTTAACATTATATAAAGTGTATATTATGTTCTTAAATCCTAAAACCAATCTCAAATAGCCTACATGTAAGCCTAAATAGTGATTTCCTTCTAGGCAATCATAGACCTAGTCCATGATTCCAAAAGCATAAGAAGTGTTTAAGATATCATAGACTATAAAATGGTTTGAATAGGTTATGGGAGGAATGAATGATCCATACATGTCATAAAAAATCTCAAATCAATCCCTAAAATCTCTAAACATAGTATATACCCTTCCTACCCTTCCAATCTACCTTAGTCATAAGTCTGCCTAGTAAATGTCAAGAGTTGGAAGGTTTATCCTTAGAATTATGATCTCAAATTTGGTACACATCATCCTTGGGACCCATAGGACACTCTCTAATGGCCAATTTTCAAATTCTAATAGGGCAAACCCTCTTGTTTATCTTAGAAGAGGGGTAGCTTTCCCATGCATGAAGATCATAGTTGGTATGGCAAAGCCCCACTAAAATGACATCACACTTTATCTTTGAAAATTGAATACAAATCTAATTCTAAATTGTGAACATTTTGTCTAAGTGTGTGAGTAATGAATAGTGGATCAAAGTGATAGTATCATCCTTACTCCCTTTATCCTTCATGTTTAAGCAAGAGTTCTAATTTTAATAGGTCATGTGAAGTGTATTGATTACACTAGGCCTTTATTCAATCAAGAAATTGTCTCTATGGTGTTAAATCCACCTATAGGTCAGTTATCTTGTTGATTATCCCATGTATGTGACCTTCACATTGAAGCAATTATGTTATAATCCTTATATCCCTATAATTGGTCTTGGAAAGCTTTGTGATTAGTATAAGTTTGATATTTTATGGTATATATCTTGTTGAAGCACCTCTTTAGTGTAGTTTTCAAATTTATGCAAAGCTTCTAAATCTTTCCCATGAATAAGCATTAAATTGGGATATAGGTATTCAAAGAAGAATCTAGGGAGATAGCCTTTATAAACTAAAGGTTCATCTTTCTTACAAGTTCCCCATAAATTGAGACATGATTCATTTTTGCATCAAATTTTAGGAGCTAAATAGAGTGTCTTACTGTGAACAATTGGATGCCAACAATTCTTTCACTCTTGGTGGAATAGCTGGTCCTAATTATTTCTATGTCAAGGTTAATGTTGGTCTTAACAAGCCCAAGGCTATAGAAGTGTTTCTAATCTAGCATTTTGTGACTCTAAAAAGTCATAATATCTAGTTGTAGATCAAGTTATTCACATTATAGTTCATGGTCTTCACTAGATCATCTTCTAGTAGAGCATTCAATCAAGTCCCTCCACCTAAAACTCCTCTTGAAGAACAACATCCTAAACCAATCTTAACATTCAGATATCTTGAATAAGAATGTTTTCAAGAAGTTGAGGATATAAGAGATCAAGAGGAGGAAGAAGAGATGGCTATGCAACATCCTTTCCCAGCCTTTAACACCCAAAATCTAATTAATCTTCCTGCATATGATCATATTTCTCCCAATGCTGCCAAAATTCTCCCTAACTTCAATGGATAATGCCCTATTACCCCATCTAAGCGCATTAGGGACATTTCAATTTTTTTTAATTTACACAATATCACTCAAGCTAACATAACTATTAGACTAATTACCTTGTCTCTAAAGGGTAAGGCACTTGATTGGTATATAACTTGATGCCAACAATTCTTGCATGCTCGGTGGGATAGCTAGTCCTAATTATTTCTATGTCAAGGTTAATGTTGGTATTAACAAGCCCAAGGCTATATAAGTGTTTCTAATCTAGCATTTTGTGACTCTAAAAAGTCATAATATCTAGTTGTAGATCAAGTTATTCACATTATAGTTCATGGTCTTCACTAGATCATCTTCTAGTAGAGCATTCAATCAAGTCCCTCCACCTGAAACTCCTCTTGAAGAACATCCTAAACCAATCTTAACATTCAGAGATCTTGAATAAGAATGTTTTCAAGAAGAAGTTGAGGATATAAGAGATCAAGAGGAGGAAGAAGAGATGGCTAGGCAACATCCTTTCCCAGCCTTTAACACCCAAAATCTAATTAATCTTCCTACATATGATACTATTTCTCCCAATTCTACCAAAAGTCTCCCTAACTTCAATGGATAATGCCCTATTACCCCATCTAAGCACATTAGGAACATTTTAAAAAAAATTAATTTACACAATATCACTCAAGCTAACATAAATATTAGACTAATTACCTTGTCTCTAAAGGGTAAGGCACTTGATTGGTATATAACTTTAGAAGGTGGTTGAATTACTAATTGGTATGACTTTGGGGATTTGGTGAAAAGTTTTGAGAATAAGCGTGACCATACTTCACTAATTCACCACCTGAATGTGATAAATAGAGGTCCTAATGAATCTATGGGAGATTTCAATGAAAGGTTTTAAAGTACATGGCATAGGTTACCACCTATCATGAGGCCTCCTCCAAGATTTTTATTCCCCACTTATCTCAAGGCTATTGGCACTAATTTGGTAGTCATTTTTCAATCAATGTGAGGATTTACTCTACTTGATTCATATGAGATAGTTATTAAAGATAAGAATAGTTTGATATAATATGGTAAATTACCCCCAAGATTTTTTATGCCTTTTTTGACTCATAGTTTAGTAGAAAATCCAAGTATATCATAAGTTCTCAATGTCAATGTCAAGTCTAGAACCATCCCCAAGAAGGTGGATAACGCTATAGACAAAGATGAAATGATTCGGTCATTACAAGCCTAGCTCAAACAAGCTCAATTGAATGTAAGTGCTCCACCCAATCCCCAATATTATCTTCCACAAACTTATAGAACTCTACCAAAATACAACTACCAAGGAAGAGGACAAGGCCAATAAGTTTTTAATAGGAAACCCAATGCTTATAATCCTAATTCCATTCCATCCATAAGGGTTATTATTCTAGTCCATACTAACTTGGTTTAAGGAGAGGACATTTCAATCAATGGGGACAATCTCAAGGTCATTTTATATATGATGGTGGAGAAAGTTGTCAAGCCTTAGTGGCACAATAAGGAGCTACTCCTTGTCTCACATCATAAGAAACAAATCCCATGCAAATGAATACTCATGGAGAGGGTAGCAACCAAAGTACTAATCTTATGAACTTCAAAAGGAAGATAACTATGTGTTAAACCAAATTACATCAGTTATATCCAACATAAGAGCTAAAAATAGATCTTTAGGAGATGTTATGGAAGCACATGTGTCTCTAAATATGCTTCTCCAAGGCCACAAAGTGTGAGTTCTAGTGTACTACCCTTTACTAGTCACACTCCCCATCAAAGTCAGAATGTGAGCAAGGTTGTCAAGCCTACAATGCATCAAGTTCAAGCTCCCTCACTACCTTCAAAAATGCAAGAAAAGGTGAATACTTCCACTCTAAACATTATTTATTCTTTTAAGAATACCAAGACAAGTATATCTCTTCAGGAAGTCTTACATATGCCTGGTCAAAAGGAACTCATATAAGAGCAAATTTTAAACATCTATGTAGCCCCTCAAGATCCAAGACATAATAGTGTATCCCTTACCAATAAACAAAATTATGTCCCAAAACCTTCCACCAAATCTGAAAAATCTCCACCTTTCTATCTCACACTCATTGTGGGAGACAAGTTGGTTAATAATTGCATTGTGGATAGTGGAGCTAGTACCATGGTTATGCCTAAGGTGGTTGTTGATAAGTTAGGATTAAAGTATGAACCACATAGAAAAGGTGTGTTGTAACTTGATGGAACTCCAACCAAGATAATGGGGTTATTTATAGGATTGAAAGTCTTTCTACATGATTGTCCAAGTTTCCGCATTATGCAAGACATTGTGGTAGTAGACCTTCTAGCTCATTTTGCTATTTTCTTGTCAAGAGACTTCATGGATAAAATAGGAGGGTAAATTTATACTAATTGGTATTTTATAGCTTTTGTAATAATATATGGAGCCAAAGTGACCATAATAACATGACCCTTGGTGAGGTTTCATATTGAACCATATGTGGAGATAAATTCAAATCAGAATTATGTGATTAGTGAAGAAGAACAAGGTGTCATGAGTGGTGAAGTATCCTCTCCCTTTGAAGGTATTTTTGATCTTTTCCTTGATGAGTATTATAATAAAAATATGAGAATTATCCCTATACATTCATAAAAGAGACTGATTAGAGATTCTATTGTATGCATGAAGAAAATACTTTTATACCTTCACTCACTAATGAAGATAATGAAATTGAAGGGATATGGGAAATGCTTTTTGATGGCTCAAAAATAAAAGTAGGTGTAGGGGTTGGTGTCATGTTAGTCTCTCCATCAAATAACCAATACTGCTCTTCATATATATTCCATTTCAATTGTTCTTGCAATGTGGCAAAATATGAAGGCTTAATTCATGGCTTCTAATAGGCAAAGAAAAGAGGAATCAAGAATTTGAAGGTTTATGGGGATAGTGAATTATTCATACACCAAGTGAGAATCCAAGTTACAACCAAGAATCCTTTGATTAAATCCTACAAGCATACATTATGGGATCTACTTGAAGAGTTTGATGCTTTCAACATACAACCTATACCAAGAGATTAAAATAAGCATGTTGATAGGTTGGATATCATAAGATTACACTTTGACATAGTTGGTGATGTAAGTAGAGAGAAGGATAAATCTCATATCAAGGTCATTATGATACCTTATATTCTAGATAATGAGGTGGCATGGCAAGTGTTTTAAATTGATAAACACAATACACTTTTCTTGTAAAATGAGGCACAATTTTCTTCAAATAACCAAAAGAAGTTCCATAATAAATATGAGGAACAAGTCATTCATCTAAAGACAAATAAGATACCTAAAGGGGTGGTCACCTTGGAGAGTGTTTTCAATGAAGATGATCAAAGGAGGAAGGAAAGGGCGAGCATGTCCAAAAAATAAGAGAACTATGAAAGAGTCATGATCTTCAAGGATAAGTTTCTAAAAATTGGTAAGATATGTTCTCCATTTGCAAGGCAAGCCTTTATTGAATTGTGTAAAGAGTTTCATGATATATTTGATTGGGAATAAAAGGATTTTAAAGGGTTTGATCCAAGTCTATCTCATCACACCATTGATTTATAACTTGGAGATAAACTAGTTAGGCAAAAAAAAGGCCTATCAATCCCAAGATAGAGGAACTCATAAAGAAAGAGCTTACCAAATTGATTGAGTCTAGGACTATCTCTCCTATCAAACACTCAACTTGGGTAGAAAATATTGTACCTATCTAAAATAATAGTGTAAATATTAGACTTTGTGTGGATTTTAGAGACCTTAATAGGGTGTCTCTTAAGGATAATTATCTGCTACCTTCCATGGAATAAATTTTTCAAGTTGTTTTAGGTTCTCAATGCTTTTCACTTCTTGATGGCTATTCAGGTTATAACCAAATATTGGTGAATGAAGAGGATCATTTTAAGACAGCATTTACTAAAAAATGGGGAACCTTTACCTATAATAAGATGCCTTTTGGTTTGTCTAATGTTGTAGCTACCTTTCCAATGGCAATGGACATGGATTTTAAAGGGTTGATCAATGAGATATTGCTTGTGTACCTTGATGATATAACCATTTTCTCAAAAGATGATAATGATAATATGAAACATCTAAGCCAAGTATTTGATAAGTGTATAGAGTATGGAGTGTCTCTTAATCCAAAAAAGTGCATCTTTTTTGTTTATGAAGGTAAGCTATTGGGTCATATTATTTCAAAAAAAGGTTCGTCTATTGACCCTGAAAGGATTGAGGACATCTTAGGCTTGTCTTTGCCTCTACACAAGAAAGGAATACAAAGTTTATTTGGTAAAGTAAATTTTATAAGGAGGTTTATTCCAAGTTTTGCAACTTTGGTGAAACCTATCATATCCATGCTCAAGAAGAACCAAGCTTTTGCTTGGACAAAGGAAGGTAAGAATAGCTTTGAGGTAATCAAACAAGAAATTGTACAATCTCCTATTCTCTTAAACCCAAAATTTTCCAAATATTTCATACTCTATACCTTTTCTAATCTTGATACAATCTTATTTATGCTTATGCAAAATAATGATGAAGAAATAGAGCAACCAATTGCATTCTTTAGCTAAGGATTGGAAGACTATAAGGTCAAGTATACATTTGTTGAGAAAAAATCTCTAGATATGATAAGAGGATTGAAAAAATTAAGGCACATGGTTTCAAATAACAAGATACATGTCATGGTCTCTCATCCTAACACTAAGGAGTTTCTTCTAAGCAAATATCTCAATGAAAGAGAGAGTTTGGGTGGAGCACAAAGGTAATGGAGTATGATGTTGATATCAAGGTAACAAATTTGGTGAGAGGGAAGGGGTTATGTGATCACTTAGATTTAGACCTTCAAGGGCCAAAAGAAGAAGTCTTGGTAAATCAAGCTCATTCCCAATCAGCTGACCACATACCAATTTAAATTTGGACATAAGACATCATTGGATTCCTCCAAAATGGTTGTCATCCCAATGGCTTGAACAAGTCTCAAAGAAGGTATTTTACCATTCTTTATTATCTTGTACATGGTATCCTCTTCTAAAAATATGTGAATGGTGTGCTATTAAGGTGTGTTAATAATGATCAGTTTGGTATGTTATTGTAAAATTTTCATAATGATGTAGATGGAGGTCATTTCTCCCCTAAAAAAAAAGTTACAAAGATAATGAGGGTTGGATATTATTGGCCTAGCCTTTTCAAGGATTGAAAAAAATGGGCTAAGATGTGCTTCAGTTTACCTTCTTTGTAGACAAACAAAAGCTTTCAGCCCTTCCATTGAATCTTATCCAAGTAGACCAACCATTTATGTAATGGGGCCTTGATTTCATTAGTATGATCAACCCTCCATCAAGTGTTGGACACAAGTGGATATTGACTGCAGCTGACTACTTAACAAGGTGGGTAGAGGCTATTATATTAAAAGAGGCAAGTGAAAATACTATTTTGTAATTCTATGAGAGTATCATAACAAGGTTTAGAGTTCCCTACACTATCATTTCTCATAATGCACTTGCTTTCATGAGTATTAAAACCTTTGATTGGGAAAATAGAAATGGAGTTTACTTGAGAACTTCATCCAACTATTACCCTTAAGGTAATGGATTGGTTGAGTCTACCAATAAGAATCTCATCAATATTATCAAAAGGACATTGGAAAACAGTCAAAGGGCATGGCACATCAAGTTGAAGATAGCCCTATCGATTGATAGGATCACTCCCAAGAGGTCAATTGGAAATTATCCTTTTGTGCATATGTATGTAAGAGAAGCTAGATGTCCATATCTCAATAACTACCTACTCTAGAAATTTCACATCAGTTGGAGCTACTTGAGAATACTCCAATGGAAGTCAGATTGATAGAACTAATGTAGCTACAATAAGAAAGGGATAATGCACATAAGACTATGGAATACCACAAAGTGCTCATGAAGAATTCTTTTGAAAAGAGAGAAAATACAATAGTGTTCAAAGAAGGTGACTCAGTTCTAAAATAGGATGAGGACATAACAAAACTAGGTAGACATACAAAGTTTGATGCCTTGTGGAGTGGTCCTTACATCATTAGCAAGTGAAAATAAACAAATTATTTTCATCTGACCAAAATTAATGGAGAATATTTGCATATCCCTATGAATGGGATACATCTAAAGTTTTTATATTAGTCCTTGTGAGATATGTTTTGTAAATAGTAGCATAGGTGTGTGTTTTGTAGCATAGGTGTGTGTTTTTCATGTTTTGGTTGTGTTTCTTGAGTGTTTTAATTGAACACATGTATGTTTCCCTTGAAGTGTGTCTTTTGTGTGTGTTTTCCTTTGGTTTGTTGTGTTTTTCAGAGGCATTTGAGTGTTAATTAGGTGTTAGAGGAACTCCATGGCCTAATGGATAGAATGAGGCTATAAGTCTTTAACATAGACAAGCATATTACCTCTGGGAGTTACCAAGAATGTTGACCAAATTTGACTTATAATAAAATTGGGTCAACCCATAATATTTTTTTAACTTTTAAATAAGGTTTCATGTGTCTTATGAGGTTTATTGTTATCCTACATATCTCACTTATCCTTTCCCTAGTCCTTGTTGAGGTCCATCCTCCTTGTATTAGGCTAGTCAACCAAAGTCAAAGGTTGGTCAACCCTATTTGAAGATGGTAAAAGGATCATATTGTGTTTAAAATTTCCTAATGTGGTCTTTGACATGTTTTAATGTGTTTATAATTCATAAATTGATCAATTTCTAGGTTTCATATGTAAAAGGTGTTATTTAGCCACTTTTCTAGCTTAATTAATGACCTTTAAGGACTTTCAAAGCAAACTATTTGTCACCAAGGTGAATCTCAATGTGGAGGAGGTCAAATCATGTCAGGATCAGTCAAGTGGTAGTTAAAATTTAGTTATATGTAGGAAATGGTAGTTTTTTCTTAAAAATAGGCCCCTTTGAGCACTTCTACAGACTCTTTGAGTTCAGTTGTAGCTAAAAATGTGGGTGGTGTGAATCTTCACCTCCCCACAGGCCATTTCCATGTTTTTTTTAGATATTTCATAAAAAATTTCATTTCTAAATTATTTTCCTCCATTTTCTCTTGACAAGCCAAAGAAGGTCAAATTCAAGCACTTAACATGGGCCATACAGGTGGAGTTGAGAAGAATGGTCTTGGGGGTGGATATTACTCTAATTTAAATTCAAATATATAACAATAAAAATCATATTGGTGGTTCCTCCTTCATGAAAAATAACTTACACTCCAAGTAGCTTTTTATGAAATTGCATTCTAGAGGGGCATAGGTTTGCATCTATTTCTTATTTTTAGAGATTTATGGAGTTGTATGGTTTTTATGGAGTGTTTTTAGGTTGTAATATTCCCTCTCCATTGATTTTTCATCATCCAACACTTTATTTCTTGATTTCCTTGAGGGATATTTCCTAAAGTACACTTGTTTCTCAAGTTTGCATGTCAGATGTATAATCTGTGTTATCTCAATATAGAAGGAGCTCCATGGGATTTTAAGTGTGATTAAATTCATTTTTACAAACTATTTTAATTTAATTATCCTATGAGAGATCAAATCAACACTCTTTCAAATCTAATTATCCATTTTTTCCTTGTTCACTACCTTGTCAATAGAATACACTCACAGTTGCTTTATACAAGAGCTCTAGGAGGTTTTTATGGAGGTGTGAATCATGAAACACATGATGGAATCCATTTGATTCCATAACATAAAATTTAGCAATATAATCTTTTTTAAGGTTTCAAGGTAGTACAAAAATTCTAAAACCAACTTGGGAAGGTGATCAAACTGTATTGGTTTCACAGTCCCTAAATCACCAAAATAGAGATCCTTAAACCTTTTTGTAATAATATATGCCATGAAAAAATAAGTTTTCAATTATCATGGTTATTTGGTCTAGTATCCCTATCCACATACAATTTTCATGCCAATTTTGAGGGTAAAATGGTAAGTGAAAGATGAGGTTTGAACACCTTGAAGTTGTCCAAGAAAACACTGAATTCTAACAGTGAACACCTACAAGATGTTGATAAAAAGTGATTTTACACTTCATTTGGATAGTTTTAGACTAGTTCATCAAAGTGAGATAATCTCAAATGGTAAAAAATACATTCATGAGCCAATATAATAGAGAAAATGTGGATTTTGAGGTTTTAACCACTAATGCACTTCCCCCTATCCGTACACAGGCATGGGAATACACACCTACAACCAACATATTAGAAAGTGATCTAATTGGGATTTTACATGGTGTTTTGAAGGTTATAAGGTAATAATTTTGGTTCAACTCATGTGTGTGATCTTAAATGTAATCTAATATCTTCTCACATCAAAATTAAAGAGCTAGAGATTATATATATGCACCTACAAGCCTATAAATTGTCACCTACATCAGTGTTGATAGGATACTACACAGTTTTGGGTCTAAGAGGATAGATAAAAATTGGTAAAGTAAATAATTAAGATAAAAATAGTATAAATTAACTAAATATTAATATATGAGAATTGAGAAACATCCATCTTGAGTTAGATCGCTAGATCAACACCTAATAGGGTAAAATAATGATTGTTATAGTAAAGGTAGAGGTGTCCTAATTAAGGACCTAAACATGAATTTATGTTGGCTTAAAGATTTTAAAAATGAATTAAAATCATGGGGATAATATCATGACCTAATAAACATGAATATAATGTCCACACTCACAAAATAAAGCTCAGACTATCACCTACAGGCAGGGTCTTAAGGGTATCTCAGTCCAAAAAAGTAGAAGGCCTAATCTTGGGAATGAGAGATTAATTAGTGTAGGTTATGGAGATAAATTTGGAAAAAATTATTAATTACCACTTATATGATATTTTAAACATTAGATAAAGTGTATATTGTTTTCTTAAAGCCTAAACATTGATTTCCTTCTAGGCAGTCATAGACCTAGTCCATGATTCCAAAAGCATAAGAAGTGTTTAAGAGACCATAGAATAAAAAATGGTTTGAATATGTTATTTGAGGAATTAATGATATTTACATGTCATAAATAATCTTAAATCAATCAATAAACACTCTAAACATATTCTATACCCTACCTACCCTTCCAATCTACCTTAGTCATAAGTCTACCTAGCAAATGTCAAGATTTGGAAGGTATGTCCTTAGAATTAGGAGCCCAAATTTGGTACACATCATCCTTGGGACCCATAATACACTCTTTAATGTCCAATTTTCCAATTATAATAGGTAAAACCATCTCTATTTTATCCTAGATGACGGGCAATTTTCCCATGCATAAAGATCACAGTTGGTATGGTGAAGCCCTGCTAAAATGACATCACACTTTATCTTTGAACATTGAATACAAGTCTACTTCTAAATTATGAAAAATTTGTCTAAGTGTGTTAGTGGTTAATAGTGGATCTAAGTGATAGTATCATCCTTACTCTCTTTATCCTTCATGTTTAAGTAAGAGTTTTGATTTTAACAGGTCATGTGAAGTGTGTTGATTATACTAGGCCTTTCTTCAAATAAGCAATTGTATTTATGGTGTGAAATCTTCCCCTAGGTTATTTATCTTGTTGATTATCCCATGTATGATACCTTCACATTGAATCAATTATGTTAGAATCCTTTTATCCCTAGAATCGGTCTTATAAAGCTTTGTGCTTGGTAGAAGTTTGATATTCTATGGTATATATCTTGGTGGATCACCTCTTTAGTGTAGTTTTCCAATTTATTCAAATCTTCCAACTCTTTCCCATGAACAAGCATTAGATTAGGATATATGCATTAAAATAATAATCTAGGGAGCTTGCCATTATAAACTATAGGTTTGTCTCTCTTACAAGTTCCCCATAATTTGAGAGATGATTTAATGTTGCATAAAATTATAGGAGTTGGATAGAGTGTCCTAGGGTGCACAATTTTATGCCAATAGTTCTCATTAATTTTAGGACTTTTTTGGTTAGTCCAAGTGCCAAGAAGTTCCTATATTTATTTTAATAATAGTAACTACAACCACCAAAGGCTCACCTAGTCTCTTGTTGATAGAATGTCTAATTAATATTGTCTACTTGATTCAATTGATAAACAATTGATTTCTCTTTCACTGCATTTTAGTTCAATATCTAAACTAAGGTAGAATATCATCAAAAAAAATTAAAAATAGATTAGGGTAAGGTATAAAAGAGAGGGTATCTTTCATCTAAATGAGTTTCTTGATGCCAATGAGTTGAAATTAATTGACCATAGTTATACCATTGTGCGTATGGTCTAGTGATTTCACAAACATGAGCCACTCAATGGTAAATATTCTAAGGACAAGTGTGAAATCCATTTATTCATTAAATCATTTATAAATAAAACTACCCATAATCTATAGTTGGTACACACAATTACTAAGAGAATCTTAAATAAAGCATGAAAGAACTCAATAAACTATTAATGATAGATACTAAATAACATAACTAAGATAATCATATGAAACTAGGCATATTAATATTCCTATCACCAATTAACCAATTAAATTAAAAGACTAGAGATATTAAATGAAAAAACATAATAAAATATGTATTTAACATCCTAAAAGTATCTTTTTACAATCAATATCTCCAGGTAGACAGTCTAGGCAAAACATAAAAGGAAAGGTAGGTGCAATCTTGGCATAATTCTAATAGTTCTTAGACACCTTAAATGTCAATCCTTAACAATGGAAATAAAACCTCTTTAAATAGACAAATAATGAATCCCATGTCCTTGTCTTCTAATTTAGACCACTAATAGGGTGATTATAAATATTCAATAATGATTTAAAAATATAGTTGGAATTCATGATTCTTTGACATATTTGAAGCCATTTCCCCCCTTTTGAAGTTAGAGTCCATACCTATTTAAAATATACCTTATGTCTTTTATCTATTTATTATCTTATATGGACCTCTATAACTTGATCCTTCACCATCAAATCAAGTGCACAAGTCATTCATAAATTTCATGGCCTTGACAGCTAAATATGTTGTCAACTTTAGCTCTTAATATCTTCTAATGACTTTTAATGTATTTATGGCTCATCCATATTCACTTTTATCCACTTAGCTAACATTATTTCCATGTATCATTTTATAACTTTTATACCTTATTTTCCTTGATCTATTAGTAGGCCTACCATATGTCTTCTCCTTGCTTAGCCATTGCTCAGCATGGGGCTCGATATATGCCTTGACTTTACCTTGGTTTTGATGTAATGGGATGTTTCCACATAGTGACATATTGATAAACTAGATCTTATATGTGTATCAAGACTATATGGATTAATCTAGAGTAGAGGGTCACTAGGATGATACCACATGGTAAAATCATGCTAACTCACTCACCCATAGGGTTTGTTAGTGTATTCATAGTCTTGGGATAGAAAATTATCGAGATGATGACATATGGCACAATCCCACTAACCCACTTGACTGGAGGATCTGATGATGTACATATAGCTCTAAGATAGCAGGTCATCAGGATGATGCCATGTGACACAATCCCACTAACCTGCTTACACATAGGATCTACTAAATTTAAAGTCCCATAGAGTGTTAGAAAGATGCCATGTGGTTTTAGAAAGTTTTGAATAATCATCTAAGTGTTGAAAAGATTTTGATAATAGGTTAGGGTTGTTAAAATGATGTGAGAGTGCATTATGTGGTAATGGAGAAACATCGAGAACCTATAGGAAAATGAAATAAATTATCAATCAATACATTTGAATTAAAACAAAAAAAATCAGCAATTTAAATTCAAACAGTTAAGTTTTTGAAACAAAATCAAACGAACATAGAAACTTAATGAATAAAAAGCCATTTTAAATGAACTTAAAGCTAAATCTGAAGCATATTTCATCCATTTTATGAAATAAACTAAGTTTACAATTTTAAACCATATGACTATTTAGCCATTAATTCTAAATTGAAGCATAAATGGATTATATTGCTCAAGAAAAGAATCTAGAAAACTTTGAAACAAATAGATAACTTGCCTAAGTCTAAGGTGAAATGGCTTGAAGGAGGGAAATTTGATGCATTTTCAAAATAGGATTTAGAACAAGACTTAATATATCTAAGCAAATTTAGATAATTTAAAATAATTTAGCCTTATATGGGAGTTTTAGACCAAGTGCAATAATTAATATTGGATTAATAGACCTAGTTATTATTAATGAAGCATCCAAAAGGCAAAACTTCACATCTAGGAACTTACAAATGAGAGACCAAACTAAAAAAAGAGGATCCCCATATAATGAATTGAGTATAGGGAATTTTGGACCCAATAAATGGTGACTCATATGGGGATAATGTTGTAAAATCATTTAAAACCCAAAATATCTAGTACAAGCACTCCAAATGTTAAACTACAAACCATCATACATGAACACATGTATAAATTACAAACAATTATCTTTAGACAAAATCAAAAATATGAAGGCACTAAAGTCTAATTCAATATGTGGCATAATAATTTTAAATTTTATCAAAGGCCATGAGTGTGTCAAAGTGATTAATTATTTTATAGCTCTTGGATGCACATAAAATAATTCAGACCTGCCTAAGCAACCAAAACTTCTGAGAGGGAAAATTTTGGCTATTTGGCTTGGGTAAAATGGCATGGTAATTTATATTCTACTAGCCAAGTGTTCATATCCTTGACATATGTACCTTTGGTCCCACTCAACACCTTAATCCACTACTATCCAGGATAGAAATCCTATAATGGAGATTTATAGAATCACCCTTTCAAGGAAAAATTTAGATTTTTGCATTTTTATTACATTTCCTTTGATCTTATATTTATTTAATAATATATTATCTAATTCTATCTATTGAGGTTTGGGGACCAAGCCATGGATAAAATGATAAACTCAAAAAAATTAGATTACCAAGACAAGCCTAAACTAGCTCAGTGTTCCTTATTTACTCAAGATGTTCAATTAAGTGCAATTGATGGCTTTAGATAAGAAAATAAACCTTTATAAAATCATCATGTTCTATTTAGAATCACAAGTCTCCAAATTTAATAAAATACATAAAATAAAACTAAAGTAACCTGTGTCATTTTTGAAATGTGACTTTTCACTTTCTAACTTAAAAGGCTCAACAAACAATCTCAATTATACATCCACCATTTGAGGTTCATCATCCCACTAACATAAGGATAGAGAAATCCATAGGATTTGTCCTTATGCTCAATGCTTTTATTTTTAGTACAAGGCTCACTACTATAAATGGATGTCTAAGATAAGGAACATACAAAATATTGAAGCAAAACCAAAATAGTGAAAGTAAAAAATAGGAAACATACTCTAAAACAAGAAAAATAGAAAGTAGTGAAATCCAACTAAGAAATTAAATGTGGAAAATATAAAACTATGTAAACTAATCTAAAAAGGGGCATACTCAACATAATTGGGAGGTTGGGTCTAGAAACCTAGCACAACATGATTTCCACTTATAGCATCAACAAGGTTATTCCAATAAATGTCCTTAGGAAGTAAATGATGTCTTTGAATTTTCTTAAAAGCTCCTTTATTTTTATTCCTACAAAACCATTGTCTTCAGAAAGCACAAGTTCAAAATAACTAAGTATTTCAATTCCAAAATAAAAATCAACATAGGTTTCTAAATAATTCACCTCAAAGTCTAGCTAAGTAAAAGCAAGATATTCATGGCATACCTTGTCAACTTCATAATCCATTAAACCCATGAGTGGATATATTTATGAATCATTCTAGTGAAAAAGATAACCATTGGTTAAATCAACATTCCTAAGGTTGGGTAACAGTCTTATTTTAAATATTGAAACATCAAGGCATATATTTTCCTTGGGATTAATAAGGTCTATAAGTTCATCATTTGTACTTGCATCTATAAAAGGGAATACATTAGACAATTAATTATAAAAATATCACCTAATAGGAAAGTGAAATCATACCTATAATCAAATAAATCCTTGATGTCCTCTTTTAAATACACCATCTAAGAGTCACCATCATCTTTATCCATGCATTAAGGATTCAAATTTGTCATTTTTAGATCTATTACAGTTGTCTTAACCTCTTCACAACTAGTGTACTTAGTGATCAGATGTCATGTGCTTGACTTTGGGTAAACCAAAACTTGGATGAGATAATCATTCTTATTTACATTGGAATTTTATTTTGTGTGTGAATTTTGATTTAAAATCCTCTCCTCCCTATTAAAAGGTACTTATCCACTTTTATCACATCATAATATAGAGGATTATAAGTTTCTAAGTTAACCCTTTATAATACCCCATACTCAAGATATACTTTCTTGAGAGAGACCATGACCTGTATCTTCATAAATAACATTCAGGTCAATGGAAGGAACAAACTTAGATTTGTATTGAGCCAAAAAACCATAAGGGATTGGGGATAAATCAAGCCAACACCCATAAAAATCATCCATGTCCTTTTATGACTCTTAATTTTCTTCACTCCCATCATAGAAAAGATAAGCATACATGAATTCTAGATAATCATTTCCCTTTACTTAAAAATAAAATCAACATAATCATAAATAAGAGGTTTATCTAATTCTCAATTTTGAGAACTATCATTGGAATTAGAAGATCTTACCTCATGTTCATACAAATCATCCGTAAGGGTTACATTTCCCTGGGGTTAAATGACTATGTTATTAGGCACAAGAGGATCTAGGATTACTAGTTCTTAAAGGGTTGGATTATTGGGTACAATAAAGTTTTCTACTTTATCTTATATGTCTATCTATTATAGCTCATTTAATTCTTCTTCTATGGGATTGTAAAAGGTTTAAGACTCTTCTTGTTGTTGGAATTCTAGTTGTTCTTGGAATTTCAATATTTCTTTTTTAATTTTTGAAATGTATTTATCCACTTCAATCATGTCATCAAAATCATGATCGATGTCTCATATAAAATGACCTCCACTATGATGGTGATGGGGTCTTGGTTATTTTGATTATCAAGAAAGACATTTGGGGGAGAGGGAGAATCTTCCACTAGGTTTCCAAATTAAAGCAAGAATTGATTTTATAGACTCTTATAGTTGGAAATAGATTATGGTGTTAAGATCAAATACCAATCATATGCTTATACTTTCAAATTAGAATGAAACATTCTACATGCTACGTCCTCGTATTTGACATTTAAAATGCACATAACAAGGATTTGGACATTGTGATCCTTTTAGTGGGGTCTAGGTTACTTTCAAACAAATA
This sequence comes from Torreya grandis, assembly GCA_037957365.1. Lineage (NCBI taxonomy): Eukaryota > Viridiplantae > Streptophyta > Pinopsida > Cupressales > Taxaceae > Torreya > Torreya grandis. The sequence continues at coordinate 823,914 of JARHVA010003683.1, read as the reverse complement.
ATAACTAAAAGACAACTTAAGAAGAAAAAATGGTGGCCCTCTTTTTAGCACCAGAAATGTTGGTCTCTCCAACTAACCCTCTCAATAAATGGGCCTTCTGAGAGGTCTAATGGGAGGCAAAATGAACATGAGACAAAATTTCCCCATATATTTTCAAACTATTTTGGTTAGTCTAAGGGCCAAATGGTTCCTAAATTTACTTTATGAGTAATAACTACTACCACTAGAGGTTCACCTAGTCTCTTACTAATAGAATGTCTAATTATTTTTGTCTACTTCATTTAATTGATAAATAATTGAGTGATCTTTCACTAAAATTCATTTTAATATCTAAAATAAGGTAGAATATCATCAAAAAATAGAGTAGGCTAAGGTAGAAAAGAGAGGGCATCTTTGATCTAAATGATCTTCTTAATGCCAAAGAGTTAAAATCATGCCTGACCATAGTTATACCACTGTGTGCTTAGTCTAGCAATTGCACAAATTTGAGCCACTTAGTGGGAAATATTTTAAGGACAAGTGTGAAATCCCTTTATCCATTAGATACATTCTAAAAAAAACTACTCATAGTCTATAGATGTTTCAAATAATGACTAAGATAAGTCTAAATAAAGCATGAAAAAACTCAATAAACTAATTAAGACAGTTATTACACAATATAGCTAAGATAATCATCTACAACCAAGCATATTAATAGTCCTAGAAATAATTAACCATTTAAATCAAAATTATAGAGACATTAAATGAAAAAAACATAATAAAATATGTATTTATCATCCTAAAATCATTCTATTACAATCAATATCACCTTGTAGATAGTTTTAAAAAAGCATAAAAGGAAAGGTAGGTACAATTTTGACACAATTCCAATAGCATTTACTACACCTCAAATTTATACCCTTATAAATGGCAATTCAACCTCTTTAAATAGATAAATATTTAATTTCATGGCCTCATCTTCCAACTCATCCTGCTAACAAGGTGGTTACAAATATTTAATAATAATTTGAAAATGTAGTTTGGATTCATAATTCCCTGACATATTTGAAGGTGTTCCCCCTTCTATAATGAGAGGCCATGCCTCTTTAAAATAGTGCCTTTGCTTTTAGATCATCTTTATCTTATATGGAACTATACAAATTGATCCTTCACCATCGAATCAAACACACATCCCACTCACATGTTGATGGCTTTGATAGCCAGACAGGTCATTAACTTTGGTTTTTGGGCTCCTTTGATGACTTGGTATGTTTTCATGGCTCATTGATCTTTGATTTTATCCACTCAATTAACATTATTTCCATGTGGCATTATGTTTATTCACTGTCTATTTTTCTATGCTCTATTGGTAGATCCTACCACATGTTTTCTCATCACTCAACTATTGTTTGGCATGGGGCTTGATATATGCCTTGACAATGCCTTGGTCATAATGTAGCAAGATATTTCCACATGGTGACAACCCACTAACCTAGAGCTCAGATGTGTACTAGGGTTTTATAAATTGCTCTAGGAATAGGGTCATTAGTATGATCCCATGTGCATTAATCCAACTAACCTATTCAACCAAAGGGTATAATGGTGTACAAACATCTTTGAGATAGTCAGTAACCAAGATGATGCCATGTGGTGCACTCCCACTAACTCACTCACCTAGAGGATCTGATGATGTATGAATGACTCTAGGATAGTAGGTCATTGGGATGATTTCATGTGGTGAAATATTTCTAAGCCTCTTTCCTAGAGGGTTTGCTAAATTGGGATTCCTAAGGAGAAATGGAAGGATTCCATGTGACTCCAGGAAGTTTTAAGGAATTAGTTAAATGCTAAAAATCTTTTATGAATGAGTTAGGGCCACTAGAATGATGTGAAAGAGTATCATGTGTCAAAGGAGAAAAACCAAGCACCTACAAGCACAAGAAATAAAATCCCAGTCAACAAATATGAATTCAAACATAAATGGCTAAGTATTTCAAATTCAAATGATTAAGTTATTGAAATGAAATCAAATGAATGCATAAACTTAATGAAAAAAAAACTATTTTACAACAAATTCAATCTAAATCCAAAGTGTATTTCATCCATTTTTATGAAATTGACTAAGTTTAAGAAAATGAAACTAGATAAACACTCAACCATTAATTCTAAACTAAAGCATAAATGGATTAAATTATTTAGGAAAAGAATCCTAAAAACTCTAAAATAGTTAGATAACTTGCCTAAATCTAAGGTGAAATGGCTTGAAGAGGGAAATTTGATGCATTTCCAAAATAGGATTCAGGCCAAGACTTAATAGATCTGATCAAATTTAGATATTTAAATAAATACAACCTTATATGGGAGTTTGAGACTAAGTCCAATAATGAAGATTGGATTAACAGAGTTAATTATTATCAATGAAGCATCCAAAAGGCAAAACTTCACATCTAGGAACTACAAACCAAAGACCAAACTCAAACAAGAGGGTCCCATCTAATGAATAGAGGATGGGGCATGTTGGACCCAAAAGTGTTAAATGTTAATATTAAAAACATGATTAATCTATAAAAGGATGATATCAATACCTATTACCAAATAGTTTACCAATTAATTTAGTTTTATACAATCTACTCTATTGGTTCTATTATTTTTATATAGATTAATCTTTATAAATTTTTGTGTAATCATGGAGGATGATGTGAGATTTCAAGAATATTTTATTTTTTGAAATCATCTTTTTTAAGATCAAAAATTGAGGGCACTAATTTTAGTAGGAGACTAAGTTGGAATTTTAGTGATAATGTTTGATTGAAATGAATTCCAACTACCTACAACAACCAATTTATATCCTCATTTATAAAATTTTACAACTCTGTATAGCAGGTAGCCAACAAGCATGCATAAAAAATAGGCATTAAGAATTGGTTGGTGTGTAATATTGATGAGTTCTTTTGAAACATCACTAATATTGGTGATGATCTATAAGAGTGGTATTGCTTCTAATTGGAATTCTAAAAGACATAGGTAAAGGTATTTTACTTCTACCTAAAGTCATCTTAATGCACTCTAAACATTCAAATCATTAAATATGTTCATTTTAGTGATTTTACCTCTACCTAAAATCACCTTAATGCACTCTTAATGCACACTCAAGAGATTATGCTTAAATTTTGGCATAAAATAAACATATGGAATATAATTTATTTCACCATGTTTTGTAACAATGTTAATGACACCTTTACCCATCATTGAATTTTTATTATCATTACCCATCTTAACTTCTAACTTCACTAAAGTGTCTAAGCTTGTAAATAATATTGGTTTAAATACTTGTGTTGATCTTTATTTAGTGATTAAAGTTTGTTACTTATAGGGATCATAAATTAGGTAGTGATGTGTTGTTACTATGAGAATTTTTTGAGAGTCTATAGGTTATTGTATGTGAATCCTACAACAATTTTTTGGAGACAAACCATTTTCCAAACATCCTATAGTAACTATATGTTTCTTATAGAATCTTTCCTCATCATGTAGTAACTACATACAACTTGTAGTAGCTACATACATTGTGTAACATGTATATTCACATATATTATAGTGGTTTCCTTCAGTATATAGCATCTACCTACATCTTGCATAAATTATAAGTAACTTAAAGTAGCTACCACCTTTCATATATAAACTAATATATAGTTAACAGTAGATATAACACATCATGTAACTACTTGCAGTTAACCTATATCCACTACAATACAACCCGTAGCTATTAGAAGATAACCTATGGTAACTAGGATACAACATGTATCTACTTGTAGACAAATTTTAAAAACTATGATATAATTTATAACTACTTAAAAATAACTTGAATAAACTATGATACAAATTGTAGCATCTTTCAAACAACATTTAAAAATTATACGTAGCATGTATAGGGCTACAATTAGGTGGGAAAAGATAAAAACATTATTATTATTATTATTATTATTATTATTATTATTATTATTATTATTATTATTATTATTATTATTATTATTATTATTAGCTAGTAAGCTAGTTTTCTAATCAAGGATCTTTATTTAGCATTTGTCTAGCCATTATAATAGTTTTGTAACTAAGACCATCAAAACTTATTAAGGATTTTCATTTATTTTTTTTTGAAAATTTTTAATTATGATAGATCAAAAAAGTGGTTTTTTAATCATAGTTTTTATTTATACCTTAGCTAGCCAACAAGTTGATTTTATAGTCAAGGTTATGAAATGATGTTAATCCCTTAATACAAGGAATACATGATGAGATATAATGCACATCTGGTACTTGAACATAACCCTTTGAGGATTCAAATTCTAAGGTAACATGCTCATCCAATGTTGTGGATAATTTTATACTCATGCAAGGTCTCCCTTCCTAAATAATTTTCCTTATGAATTCATGTTTTTAGAGTGATTTATTATGCAACTTAAGATCAAAACCATTGAATAATAGATAAAATATTACCAAATATATTCTCCATATCTTAAATACTCTATTTGTGAACACTTTATCTATCTCATAAAGACCAAGCTATCTATTTTACAGATTCCCTTTGTGGTCTTTATGCTTAGAGTCATAGAGTAGGGATAAATCTCATTAAAATTCCCGTGTATTTATGAACTAATCATTCATCTTTATTCACTATTTTTAAACCATTTGTGTGTTGTAAACCTTCCTTTAGGGTTCATCTAAGGAGTTGAGTTGCATAATCCTCTCTATGTTATTATAACAAGTCTATGCCAAGTTACAAGGTTGTCATTAGAGTTTTTAGTTTAAACTCTATGGGGAAAACATGTTTGTTACCATATTTTTAAACCCTATTATGGTATTCCATGTAGTTTTATATGCATATACAACCTATGGAAGGTATCTTTCACAATCCTAATGGTGCACTACTATTTTTTGTAATAATGTTCTCTAGTTCCATGTTTATGACCTCTACTCTATCATTATACTATGGATGATATGGGGTATACTTCTTGTGCATGATTTCATATTCTTGAACAAGGGTTTTAAAAAAAATAGATGTGAATTATGGACATTAATCTATAACTATTTCCCTCAAAAATTTGAACCTTGTGTATTCATAGAGGAATTATGTTATTTTATCAACCCTTGCATCTGTTAAGGCTATTAATTCTACCCATTAATTAAGGTAATAAATATATACCAATATGTACTCCTTTTTTTATATGTTAGATCTATCAGGACAAAAAAAAATATTCCCCTTTTTTAAAAAAGCTCCGAGACTAATTGGATTTGGACAGGCATTTTTTTAGAATGTGTAGGTTCCCCCATATTTTGGCATCTATCAAATTGGTAGGTATATGCTACATCATCTCTATGTGAGGTGGGATAGTAATATCCTATAGTAAATATATTTAAGGCAATCCTCTTTAATAAAAAAATTCCCCCAAAAGGTTCATCATTACATGGTCAATTAACATCAACTACTTCATCCTCCCTTACACACCACTGCATGACTAAGTCAAGCCTATTATAAAAGAGGTAACCTGAGATCCAAGAGTATGAAAGGCTTGTGTCCACCAAGTGGTGCTTATATATTAGAGGTAAATGTTTTGGTATGTGCCATATCACCAAATAGTGAGTGATGTCTACAAATAAAGGAGTGTTAATTAGACAAAGAAAAAAATGTTCATAATTAAATAAGTCATATACCAATGGAATATGTTATTTAGATGTTAGTATTGATATAAAATTTGTGACTGCATTGTCCTTACCTAGTTTTCCTACAAAATAATGTCAAATTATTTTAGTATAAATAACCATCTAATTATTCTACCATTGATTATTGGTTCATTCATTAAATACCTAATTGTAGTGTAGTCAGTGTGAATAAAAATAACATATATAGAAATATAATGTCTGAATTTCTTGATGGCATATACTAACTCAAGAAATTGGTTTTTGTCATAATGTAATTTCATTATAATCCTTGAACATTATTGATGATAAATTATATAATATAGTTCAGATATCCTTATTTTTATTCTACGAGAACTCATATTGTTGTATCAAAATCATTGTTATGGATATGGAAAGGTAATTTTCAATCTGAGCCTTATAGCACTAGAGTTTTTACTAGTATATCTTTGAGGTTTTGAAATTCTCTCTGACATGCATAAGTCCATATAAATTAAACATATTTAGATAGTAAAAAAATAAAGGTTTTATTTTCTTTAATTCTTTAATAAATATATAGTAATATCTAACATATCCTAATAAACTTTGAACATCATTTTTTGTATATGGTTGGTAGGTTTCTTATTACTTATATTTTAGGAGGGTCTACCTACTAACCCTTGTTGATGAGATATGGTATCCTATTATGATTCCTTCCATCTTTGATGTGTAACATGTCTCATCACTTAAGAATAATTGGTTGTCTTGACAACATTAAATAACTTTCTCTAGGTTTTTGGTGGATTCTTCATATATATACCCATAGAATGTGAATTCATTTATATAAATATCTACAAAATCATGAGATAGGTCATAAAAATGTTCAAGATATTCCCTTTTAAATGTGGGAGGAGAATTACAATACCCTAATGGGAGTATTAGGTATGCATAGGTACCACAAGGACATACATGAAGTTAGTCTTATCTCGGTCCTTGGGTATTATTCTATTTTTATTGTACCCATTGAACCCATCAAAAAGGAGAATTATTTATTCACTGAGTATGTGTCAAGTACTTGGTCAATGAAAGGAAGAGGAAAGTGATCCTTCCTTATGGATGAATTAAGTTCTCTATAATCCACATAAATATTCCATTTTCCACACTTTTTTTCACAATTATAATGGGTGATACATATTGGCTATCAGAGATACAATAAACAAAACATGCATCTAGGATTTTTTGTAATTATGTTTTCACTATCTTTGACAACATGGTTCATCTATATTTTTGGTTATAAAATTTATTTACCTTCCTTATTTATGTATATGTGGTGGGTAAATAGGTATTTTTACATACTTATCGTGTCATGTTAGTCCCACACAAAATTATTCGTGTGCCTTTGGTGCATGGTCACTAGTTGGGTTTCTTGTTGAAGGTCCAACTTGTTCTTGATATTAAGAGGTCATCCAGGTAGGAATTTTAATTAATTGAACAAGGACACTATGGAATCTATGTTACACAATATATGGATAAGGATATAATGGTGCGGTATTAGTTGATGAAAACTTTAAATGTCTCTCATGAGATCCAATGGTCCTTCCATTAGAAATATGTTCCTAAAGTGACATTATATGCATTGTAATAGGTTATCTATTTGTGGTTCAACCTGATAAGTATTTTTAAAGTTATTTGAAATGATAGTTTCATCTTCTTATTCATTTAAAGGTATCGTGAATTCAATCATTATTAGGGCTTGCAAAGGATATTTATCATTGTCCTTGTCTCCTAGCCAAATTGGTTATTATACATCACATTGAGGCTAAGCTAGTGGGAATAAAACTAACTTATTTGTGGTGCTATCATTTAATATCATCATTTTCATTAACATATGACTAATGAATACAATATTTTTATTGTACTCAATATACACCCATTATTTTCTATAATAGGGATCCACTTTATTTTGAAAGGTCTAGGCCTATTTTGAAAATCTTCTTTCATACATATTTATATGTGCACCTAATTTAACTATTTGGTATCAACACAAATGGACATTTTTCAAATGTTTAGCTTATTCAGACTAACTTATTATTACTCTTAAAAAAAATCATATACATAGGTTTTCAGACATGCAGAATGATTATAAAGTCTTGAGATTCATGTATTTTTACTATCACCAAAAGTGTTCTTCATAGAAATTAGGTCTTCAAAACTTATGTTTAGAAATTGGATTTTGGCTATTCAATCCTTCACATATATTTTGACCTTTTTAAAAATAATTATCAAAAAAATTTATTCATAGGTTTGATCATGGATTGGTATTTGTAACTTTGTCCATGATATATGCATGTCTTCAGAATTCATGTTCATCTCAAGTTTTGTTCAGGATTTTGGTCCTCACAACTTATGTCCTTCAACAAAAGTGTTCAGCATTTACACTTCAGGGAAAATGGTCAACATTTTTGTTCAAAATTAGGTCTTTAGAGAGAATGTTCAGCAAAAGTAGTTGGATAAATTTTTCAAAAGTGGTATTCAAAAATTTTTGTCCTAAGGTCTCAACTAACATTTGGTCTTTTACAAAAATGTTTATAAATTTTGGTTCAGAACTTGTCCTTTGGAAAAAATAACCTTTATAGACTTTTAAAAACATATCTACCATAGGTATTTGTTACTTTTGTTTGTAATATGTGTTCACATCATAATAATTTGGTATAAACCTATTATAATGCAATATCTAACACCTAAATACTGAAAGCCTTTGTGGCATAGCTAAATTGGAGAGAACAGAGTGACAATATGACACTTGTCAAATGCAACAATGTGGCATTCCTTTAAATTTTTATAAGGTCTACATGGCATACCTACTAAAATAAAGTGGTAAAGTTCAAATTGAATGATTAAAAAAAGTTTAGAGATGTTGGGAATTAATGGTGCACAAACTAGAATTGAATAATAAAATATATATCAATGAGTTAAAATAAATTGACATGCCCATTGATCACTAAGGATCACAAGAAAACTTGTATTCTTGAGATAACTTTAAGCCCTAGACACCTATGTTCAAACTATGAATTACTTCCGAAAGAGCCATATCATTAAATCAAATAACTATAACTCTATGAGCATAGTAAATTAACAATGGTTTCTTCATCCAAGACATTTCAGGAAGTCCAACCACCTTCCATGTTTTTAATCAAAGACTCAACCAAGTACATAGACACCACTTTTGATTTGACAATATTTAATGATGAGTGTTCCAACTACTCAACTCTATGGGACATAATTGAAAAGGTGGACATGCATACATATGAAAAAAAATTAACATTAGAATATATGAAATTGGATTCAAAATTACTCCCACTTCAGTAACAAGGATTACACTTTGTAGTATCCAATCTCAAGATGATGACATGCATTGAAGAACTATAGGATTTGTTCTTTGTGGGCAAAGTAACTGGGGGTGTTTTTATACATTAATTGAAGCATAAAACCATCATCACCTAGATTTCAGGATATGACTTCCAAAGATACTTATCCTTGTTACAGATTCTAAATTTGAATTTTATATATTTGTAACAAGGAAGAACAACACAATTGATAAAACACTGAGAAAATGTATTATCCCTGGATAAATTATTGTTCTTAAGGTAAAACTATTGGTACCTTTAACCAAGTTTTGGATGGGATTCTTAATTGGAATGACCCTTATGAATAGGTTATATGGATACCCTAGCATCCAATTTCTTCACCTAGATTTGGTTCCATTTCTAGATTTATTGATGACCTCAAAGCTAACCTTCACCTTGGGAGAAATAATTAGCACCAAGTTACAGGAGTAATTATTGTGTAAAACTAAGAGGCACATGGGAGGACATTTATCTATGATGTCTTACCTATTATATGTAGTCATGGGCATCATATACTTGCATAAAGGATCACTCTAGAGCCCAACTCCATATTATATCAAGAATCAAATTTGTGACTCTTACTCATTGATGCACATCTATGCATACATAATAAATATAGTCCAAATTATAGAATACATGTACCCTTAGGTATGGAGGGATATTCATGAAGCACCATTTCCTAGAGTATCAAAAAACATCATTGATACATTGATGACAATAGGATATTATTGGCTCTACCCTGATTATATGGTGATCATGGTTATAGGGAACAAGGTTACCCCACTATATCTCCAAAAATATGTGATAGATAATTAGTTGAACATGAGATCATATACCAATTATGATGGGGTATTGATGATGATTTAAATAAGAAGAAAAAGATTGAATTTCATTTCTCTCATTTGAAGATAGATAAAATGTCTTATGTCAAACACAAGCATTTTAGAGAGGTTGGCAAGGTTAGGGAATATTATTCATTGGCCAACCTACCGCATAAAGATTGGGAGCATCATGGTCAGATTTAGAATCACATACAAGGTCTTGATATCCCATACCAACATGAACCTTATGACAATGAATTTTTATTATTGAATTCTAAGAGTGATGCCTAGGTATTAAAAGGGATTAGATGGATGTATTGACTAAAGAAATTTTTAAAATAATACAAGGAGAGCCCTAAATTTTAATTGTAGATGCACATGTTAAACTTCCTCCTATAAGTGGATGGGATAAAATATACTTTTTGAATAATATGCCTTCTTATCCATCATTGTAAAAATGGGATCCATCTCAAATGCCACCCATCATGATAATTATTGTAAAGCAATAGCCTAGGATTAAAGACATTCTTATAATTACAAGTTCCCTTGGGAAAATAGAGGAGCCAATTTGTATCAACTCTTCTTATTCATAAGACCCTAATCTTCCTACTACCTCTTCAGCTCTTGTGATTTCAAGCATGAAAGTCCCAACTTCCCCCACTCATATGGATTCCTCCTTAACTGAAAATGTGACTCTGTATTACAAGAGGAAAGATAAAGCCCATAGAATTCTTATGAGCATAACTATCAATACATCATCTATAGAAAGACCCATAGGGCATGAGAAACCATCCACAAGAAGTGAGCCTATTAATGAGAATGAAGAAGAAGAGTTTCAAAGAACTAAATTCTTGATCCTCCAAGGAGAAAAATAAAAATCACCACTTGAAGTAGAAAAATAAAGTGAGGATAAAGATCCAACTATGTTTTCAATTCTTATTTCTACAATTCTATTTGTGTTAATTGTTTATCCCATGTCTATTAGTTTAGTTGATCCTATCTCTCTTAGTCTTAGTCTCCTACCATCCCTGGTTGTTTCTAGAGTGGAATTTGTTTCTTTTATTCCTACTATCTCCACAACCCCAACTATTTATTTATTGATAGTTATTTCTTTAACATCTATTGTCCCCACTTCCACTATTATTACTTGTACCATTCCCTCAACTACCCCTAAGTCTAAAATATTTCATACTAATAAAACTAGGGGAGAATTGGAAAGTACACAATTACAAGTTTCCTTCACCCAATTGGGCTTGCCAATACATTCTTCTAGTATTATCTAGACCACTATTGTAGTAGTAATCTAAGAAGACTAAGAATAAGAAGATGATATACATAGTCTAACTAATACCCTAATATAATGGTTTTGACTGGTCAAAGATTATTTGGCCATCACTACTAGATCCCTTACATGCATAACCCTTGAGGTAATCTTCAAGGGACATGTTGGTTGAGACTACTGCCAAGGAAACTCAACCAATTGACTCCACTCAATTGGTGATCCCACAGTAGGCCACAAAATTAGAATCTCAAGCCTCCTAAAGGCCAAATATCACAATAACTAAGATACCCACTATAATTTCAATCTTTGATAAATCTACAATCAATATCCAAAGAGTAAAGAATATGAAAATCAAAGATGATGCTAGCAAGGGAATAGTTTTGAAAGAGAGATAAAATGTCTTCTCTATTTCCAAGAGAAATAAATGGAGACTAGGGTAGCTTCCTTACAATGTATATTTTAGATATTATTTAAAGGTGCATAAGGAAGCTTTGTTTGAGCTTCATAAGGGAATTAAAGAAACAAGAAGAAAGTTGTATCAAGAATTGGAGTAAGTCTGGGAACAAAAATAAATTATTCATATTCCTAGAGAAATTGAGATAGATGTACAAAATGAAACCTCAAGGTTATACAATATTTTAGATGATAATGATTTAATGAGGGTTGAATTTGTGGGTGTTACCCCATTTTGGTGAAGAACTGAATGCTCAAAAATGTGTAGAGCACAATAATTCTTTGGTGGGTCAAATCAATATATTTATTAATTTGAATACTATTAAATTATATAGGAAAACCATTCCTATAATTGGGGAGATAAAATCTCCACCAATATTTCACACAACTAACTCATGCTAATCTGAGAAGGCTCATCAAGGAAAGTAGAATGAAAATGGAGGAGGTTACTTCAAGCATATGCGCAGCTATAGCTAACCTTGGAAAATGAGCTAATGAAGAAATAAAATCTTTGGAAGGGCCAAGTAAGAGGACCAGGCAGAGCTCGAGGAAGAAAGCCCTGCAAGAAGCTGCTACTTTGGCTGCAATATCCATACAGGATACTACAATGATTGGAAATGAGGTTGTGAAGATGATCCTGGAATTAGAAGACTAGAGTCTTATTTGATGCTATTATTTTTGTTCTGGTCCCTCTTTCTGGATGTTATAATTGGTTCTAAAATTTGGTTCTTAGTTTTAATACTTATTTTGAGTTTCTAGGTCTCTATAAAACCTGTGAACTTTTTTATGTTTTGGTCTGTGGTTTCAAGTCCCTATAAAACCTGATTTTGATGCTGATTTTCAGTAAGTATTAGGAATGCTTTTCCTGTTGGGCATTATTGCTTCATCTTTATTTCTCTGTTAAAGGGTTTTGGGGTCCCTTCAAAACCTAATTTTACCTTAATCTAAAACTAACTCATGCTAATAAACTAACTATTAAACAAATATATTATTATAAATATATTCAAATAATTAATCTAATAGCTAATTTTGCATATAAAGGTGGTAACTAACACATAGTAAATGGTAACTAGATTTTTTACCACATGTAAAAAAATAATGTTAGAAATATTTCCTAACATTCACCCCCCTATTTTTAACATGGGGTGAGAAATTCAAATGTCGGTTTCAATCGATAATGCATTCGATTACAAACATATGATTTTAAAAATATTGCTTTATTGAAAATTATATTTTAAAAATTATTTGATAACTTTGACTCAAAAATAATGACACATACATTTAAAAAAAACACTCTAAACATAAATTAATTTATTGACCTTTGACAAAGACTTAAAATGGCTTGACACTTTTAATTTTAAAAAAAAATGACTCTCAACTTAAACTTATAACATCTATAAACAATAATAAATTCTAAATAAAGACACAAAAATGATAATAGACAATTATGAATAAATAAAATTATAACATTAAAATATAAACTAAAAAACAAAACATATTAAAAGTTTTTAAAAAACTAAGGCTTAAAAACAATAATTAAAAAACAAACCCACAAATCTAGAAAACTAAAAAACAATTAATTAACACTTAACAAACTAAATTAAAATCTAAAATCTATATACCATGATCAATAATTAAAAAATAAATAACCTAAACCACAAACAATATTAAAATTAAATTAAAACTTAAAATATTAAATGAGAACTAAATAAAAATAAAATAACTGACTTAGAAATTAAACATATACTCCCCAAAAAAATGTTATCATCACCTTCCATTAGCTTCCATTGACACTGCCACTTAGAAGGAGAGAGGCCAAGGATGGGGGTCATGTAGTTAAGCTAAGGATCCACCAAAGTGATCACATTATTGTGGAGAGTTTTTTGTTGAGGGAAGATGGATAATGGAGGAGAGCTTGCCATTGAGCCATAGGCTCGAGCTGTTTTACCAAACAATGGTTTGTAGTCACCAATTGCCATTATGGTTGAAGCCATGTGAGATCTTGATAATAGAAATGGTTCTTGTATTTTACATGGAGTAGTGGATCAATGTTGAGGTTGACAGTGTAGTTATGTGGGATACTTATAGGATTTCATACCATAAAGACAACATTTAAATACCTATTTTCCACTACAAACAGTTCCTTGGATATGCAAAATTTTGCCAATTAATTTTTGGGTTTGCTTCCTCTTGTATTCAACTTTTGATTTCAATTTTAATTCTTCAATTTTGTTGATAAATTAAAAATATATTATGATTTTTTTATTGTTATTCAAAACTAATTTTTTATTTTTTTATTTTTTACACATATATCATTTTTTTAAAGACATATACCAAACAGCTTCAAAATACATAGAAAAACTAAAAATCTAAAATCTAAAACTTATATATATATATTGAATAATGCTTACTGAGGATAGGATGGGTGAAAAATATTTCAAATAGAGGTGAACAATGTGGAATCTTGAGAGAAAGATGTATATTAGTGATGAAACTAATAGGTTCACACATGGTCTACACTAATAGACCATTGGCAGTGTGAAAGGAGGAGTGGATGAGTAGGAATGGAATTTGCACATGGTCCTCACTACATAGCCATCAAGTCATTATGCTACAAAATATAGGTGAATGTGGTCCTCACTACATAGCCATCAAGTCATTATTGTACAAAAGATAGGTGAATAGAAGGTACATAGTCTAGGGAAAGCCTAGTCTTATACCAGATGTGGGTGTTACTCCATTTTGGTGAAGATATAAAGGCTCAAAAATGTGTAGATCACAATAATTATTTGTTCAATCAAATCAACATATTTATTAATTCAAATACTATTACATTCATTATATAGGAAAACCATTCCTATAATTGGGGATATACAATCTCCACCAATATCTCACACAACTAACTCACACTAAAAAATTGACTACTAAATGAATATATTATTATCAATGTATTCAAATAACTAATCTAATAGATAATTTGACATACAACCATGGTAATTAACACATGATAAATAGTAACTAGATTTTTTACCACATGTAAACACTAATGTTAAAACTATTTCCTACTAGAATTAGCCCCTCATATCATTGAAACAACAAAATTGTTTAATTATTTGAAATAAGATATATAAAAAAAAAATCCTTGTTTTTTACACAACAAATATGGCTTACAACCATTGAACTTAATGACACCATTGGAAGCATCCTATTCCCTTAATTTGGTTAAGTGGGTAGCAAGTGTAGAGGCAATAATACCAAACTTTATAGAGTACAAGAACCTAATTTTATATAATTTGTATGAGATAAATCTTTCTTATACTAGGGACTCTATAGGATAATTAATAAATAGAGTCAATTTTGATCAACTCTTCCAGCAAGCTTCAACCAATTTCAAGAAAAATATCCAAGAACTAGTATTGGAAAATATTGAGGCCAAACTATTTTTTTCAAGGAATAATATTATAGAAGTTAAAATATTCCAAGTTAATTCTATACCCACCAAGGTTTAACATGCACATTTAATTGAGCAAACAAACATTGTGCATCAGCCACCTCTTTTGAACATGGACATCATTAGGTTTTAGCATGGGGTTGATTTTAAGTATTATTAAGATTTGGAGGCTAAAAATAAGGTTAATTCCATATATTTCATCTCAATTACACATCCTAGCTCGAATCCACCATCAACTTTAGTGCCTCCTACCATGTCAAGTTCAGCCATGCAATCACCAAGTTTGAATAAACCTTAGTTATCTAGGGTTAATTTTGTATGTAATTTTGCATGTAATATTAGTCAATATAGTTATAGTTTATTCAAAATTCATGTATGTATATGATATTTATCCTAATTAATTTTTAATCATGCACATTTTGCATGGCATTCAACAGGAAAATCTATTTTTTGACATAAATTTGATCAACTATCATTGTACATGTAGTTTTTAGTCTCAAATTATAACTAAGATTCTAATTACTAACATGTAACTTGGATTTTTTCATGAACTTAGAGGATGAGGTGACCTCTCCCCACATCTATTTATACATTTAAATCCCTCATTTCAAAAGGTTGTAAAATTATCAATACATGAAGAAGTCATTTTCAATTGTCATGCAACTGTGTAGATGCATTTCCATTCTAATTCTATGTAATTAAGTGTTTATTTTTATTAGTATTTTTTACTCATTAATTTGAAGTGTGAAATATCTATGGATAATTCCTTTTTTTATCATTAAGATTTAATAATTCTATATGTGTAACAACTATTGAATAATTATCAAGTATTATTAATTATAAGCAAATAGGTTGATTGTCTCAATTTTTAGAGTGTGAAGAAGTGTTTTCTTTTGATATAATCTTCTAGGTGTGATCTATAGCTACCCTAAATACCTTTCTAATCCAATCTATAATATCTTGAGTAAGTATGTGCAATAGTTACTCTAAAAATAGCAACCTTTAGTTGAGCTATTTGAGTTCCCTATATTGTATCTTCCCAGATTGCATAATTGTGTTTATATGTGAGTGTGCAATAGATACCATTAGAAAGCATTAGTTTTTAAAACATTTATCCATGAAGAAACTAACCCTAGAATTAATCTCTTGAGACCATTGATCCTTATTTTATTATATACCCTTCCCTCTTTTTTTGGAGTTTATCTAATTGAGATCTACCCACTTTAGAATAAGGTCCATCCATCTAACTCAACTAAGTTTTAATTTCCTTATTAGGTTTCATCTTACCCACAAACACCCCTGGTTAAAAACTTTCATGCTCATCCTATTATTCCACCACCTGATTATTTAACCCATACCTTCAACTCATGCCATGGAGTGGAGTTTACCTATATTGATATCCTAAAATGTTAGAGGTTACCTCATTAAATTTAGGGGTGTACACAAGAGACACATCAATAAGAAAAAGATAACATGAGGAGGCCCACTTGTGTGCCTTATTTAGTGAGAATTTATCCCCTATGTTTGGGTTATACTAGAGACACCCAAGAGAGTTACTAGGTTTAGATCCCAAACTAGTCTTTTAGTTTCACCTTTATTAGTACATTTAAGGCCTAGATCTATACCAATTATTCCTATAGTACCTCAATCTAGGACACTTTCTATAGTAAAAAATATCCAGCATATTAATCATTTTATGGCCCAACCACATTAATTAGTTGGATCATATATTACCATCTCAAGGGATGTACACAATTTACCAAAGAATCTAGATACGTGTCTACCTTCTTCATTGATGAAGATGTTTCAATCATTCTTTTTATATTCACCTTGCAGGATATTACCTATGATTGGTACCTCATCTTTAAGAGAACTCAATTACTTCTTAGAATGCATGTCAAAGTACTTTTCTTTCCCAATTTGCACTTTTATTACCCAATTTGGACAAGCTATTAGCTCTGGTACGGTGTATCAACATTTCATCAATATGAAGAGGGAGCCTAATGAGCCAATCCTAGATTTTAACACAATATTTTAGAATATGTACACTTAGTTTAGTCCATCATATAAACTAGATCAAGTTTTACTATTGGATATGTACAAGAACACCTTAGATCCAAAAACTTTAGTGTTTCTATGAAGAGCCATTATTGCTAACACTAGCATTAACATATGAAGAAGCTATCAAAATTGATAGATAGATAAATATTCATGTACCAAGCACCCCTAATATCAATGATAGTTTCCTAGATCTAAATCAAGTGCCTCATGTGAATTAAAATGTTCTTGCATTCAACTAGAATTAGTTGTATGCACTACCCCTTTTGATGTGGCAAACTCTAAATCAAATATATGGTTATATGAATAATCATGTATATATTAATGGTCATCAACATATCAAGAATTCAATTCCATCCAATACTATAGTTTCCTAAGGTGTGGATTCAACCAAAGAAGAATTGGATTCTATAGAAATAATGGTCCAAAAGTTGAGAAATGACTTCATGAGCATGTAGAGGAAAATGGGTAATGTTATTGGTCAAAATAATAACTATAATCTTGGTTCCCAAACATAAGACATACCTTTGAATTGGTCTACAAATAATGCATGGCAATAATAACCCAATACATTGCCAAAAATCAGTATAGTGGAAACAACTCTACCCAATTGGTATAGGGTTTGTAATACATCAAAACATGGTGAAATTTAATGTGTATAATTATGTGAAACATTTGATATATTCAAAATGGGCATTATGAGATAGGATTTGATGAATAACCCACCAGAATTCCACCCTGAATCTAGTTCCTTAAACACCACTATGGTATTTGAAACTCATGAGTCTCCTTCCCAAACGAGCATGATAATGAAATAGAGGATAATTATAATGAGATCCATAACTTCCATTAGTACCAAAAGGGAAATTTTAATCTAAGGAATAATCATTCCTTCACAATGTGTGATCCTCCAAACAATACCACTATTCCACCAAATCTAAAGGTTCATAATAATCCACCTCCCTCAAAAGGGAGTGATCAACCCTAGAATAAGGAAGAACACAACAAAGGAGTATACGACATTGTTTAATACATGAATAATATTAAATAAAATATCACTCTTAATGAATTGGCTCAAATCATTGAACAAAAGGATCTCTTGTGGAGGTCTATCTCAGGAAAGGTTGATGTAGAAATGATAAAGGTAACTCACACAAATGTCATATAAAGGAGTAAGCTAGAATTTTCCCATTTATTATTAACTATTAGATAATTTTTAAAGAATATTCATAATTATAAATATTTGTCTATTGTATTTCCAACTTTTATTGGTCAAAATCTTGGATTGACTCTAAGCCTATTTAAGAGGATAGTCATACATTAGACAAAATAATGGTGCATATAGTTGGAGAACTAAATGATGTATGTAATCAAGTGGCATCTGATCCACATGTGTATATGAATATTGATATACTTTTGGTGGATATCCCATAAGGATATGAACTCCTCCTAAGTAGAGACTAGTTGAAGATGTTGAATGGGTATGTAGCAACAAACTTATCTCATATTTGGTGCCATAGAGAGAGATTGCAAACTAGATTATAATCAATCAAGAACCAAAAATGAAGCACCCCATTACAAATTATAATAATAAAAATGAATAATTAATCTAAAAATCTCCTAACCTTAGAATTTATACATTTACCACAAAGTATGAGGTGTAAGAACCAAAATTCTAGGGGCCTTCTTAATTATAGACTCTCAATTTTGATGGTGAAGGATCCAAGCAAGGATTAGGCATTAGTGTTGAATTATTTAATCTACAAGGTAATAAATACTTGGTGACATATAGGTTACAATTCCTTACACCAATAATAGAGTAGAGTATGAGGAATTAATTTTCAAATTGTAGTTTGCTCTCAAAAATTATCTAAAGTGTTGATATATGGAGATTTAGATCTAGTAATCAATCAGGTCATAAACAAATATCAATGCAAGTTATCATATTTAAAGAGGTACAAACATATATATTTAGCTTTTATTGATTCCTTTGATGTATTTAATATAGTGTTCATTCTTAGATAATAGAATCAAGCTACTAATTCACTAGTTACTTTAGCTACCAACTTATCACCATTACAAGAGTCCAAGGTATAGACGTTTTTGATCAAGATATTACCTTATCCATTTGTTCCTAATAACATGGAAAATTTTCAAGTCTTTTATGATGACCAATATATCATCTAATTCTTAACTAGGAGGATATAAATTATCTATGCTAGGAAGAATTAGGAGGAGTCATTCAATTGAAACAAAATTCCCTTCGTTTAGGAATTGTTTCTTTGGAAAGGTAATTTGATCTAGATCTATAAGCCCAACAACAAAGATAGACTAAATTAAATTAATCTAACTTAAATAATGAGAATTTAAGATAGGAGTGTGATCCATGATATGTCAACATTAGCCTCAAATTCAATCTAGAAGAAATAAAAAGGGTGAATTATTTACTCACCTAATATAAATATGTGATTGCATGGACGTATGAAGACTTGAAGGTTTTCAACCCAAGGGTTATCACCCATACAATCCCACTAAGTTAGAGCATAAGCCATTCAAGAAAAGATAGAGGTTGTTCAATCTTATCTTAGAGCCTCTCATTCAGAAGGAAGTGGAAAAGTTTCTAAATGAAAAAATAATTTTCCCATCAAACATTCTACTTGGGTTACCAACTTAGTTATAGTCAAGAAAAAAATGGGTAAATTACACTATGTGTTGATTTTAGAAACCTGAATAAAGCTTTTTAGAAACACAAATACCCTATACCTTCCTTAGATATGGTGATCTAGATAGTAAGTGGTTCAAGAATGATGTCATTCTTGGATAGATTTTTAGGATATAACTAGGTTTTGGTTGAATCTAAAGACATAATGAAGACTACATTTACCATAAAATGGGGTACTTATGCATACAAGAGGATACCATTTGGCCTAATTAACATAGGATTTACCTTTCAATAGGCAATATACCATGCATTCCAAAAACTAATAGGTAAATGCATAATCATTTACATGGATGGCCTCACTATTTTCTTAAAGACTAGAACTGATCACATGGGCCATCTATAATCAATCTTTGAAAGATGTAGAAGGTTTGGCATTTCACCAAACCCAAAGAAGAGAATATTTAGCATTATCGATAGAAAAATCTTAGGCCACATTATCACCAAAAAATAAATTACAATTAACCTAGATAAAGTTTAGGGTATTTCAAAGATTACAGTCCCAATTAGCAAGAAGGAGCTCAAGTCTTTCTTTGAGAAGATAAATTTTTGAAGAAGTTTATCTCAAGATATTCAAAAATCATTAGACCTTCGAATTAAACGCTAAATCAAGATGCTAAAGTGGAATTAACACTAGAGGCCCAAAATTTCTTTCAAAATATCAAAGATGTAATATATTAGGGCCCGATACTAATAATCCTAGACATCACTAAATATTTCTTCTTATATTCATTCACTTCAAAAAATATAATTATCATTGTGCTTAGTTAGAAGAAGGATGAAAGTGAGTATCATATTTCATTTATGATCACAAACTTAAAATAAGTATAACTCAAATATTCTATGATAGATAATCAAATATTTGCCCTTGTCAAAGGGGTAAATAAATTTTATCACTAGATCTTGAGAAATAAGACCATTAACATTGTGCCAGAACCTATTGTCAAGCTTACTTTGAGGCAAAATGAATTGGCAGAATACAAAGGAAAATGGATGGAAATTTTATAAGAGTTTGATAAAGAAATCAAGCCTATCAAAATTTTCATAGGATAAGGCATCATTCAACTCATGACTAAGCCTAACCCACGCATCACCATCAAGGAGGCTTATGAAACCCAAGTATCTTAAAGAGATTAGTATACTAATATCATTCAATATTTACTCACAAGTACGTATTCTATGGAACTTATAGAGAACAAAGGAGAGATTTGAAGCTCAAAACTGCTCACTACATGATTAAAATGGGGATTCCTTATAGAAAACATTATGAAGGCATCTACCTAATATGTATATCATGAGAAGAAGATCAAAAAATAAAAAAAAACTTGCACCAGAAGATAAGTAGTGATCATCCCTATAGAAACACCACAACTCATAAAATCCTTAGAATGGGCTATTACTAGCCAAAAGTCTTTAAGGATGCACATGTTCATGTAATAACATGCCATGAAAGTTAGGTCTTGGAAAAAAGAGAAGAACATCCAGTAATGTTTTTATAACCTATTATTGAATGAATACCATTCGCTCAATGGGTCTTATACTTCATTAGTGACATTAACCCCAATTATTTATCCAACCTTATTATACTCACTAACATAGATTATTGCACTTGATGGACTAAAGTAGTAGCTATAAGGCATTCCAAAGCACACAATATTTAATCAACTTTATAGATGAAAACATCACAACTAGTTTTGTTACCCCCATTTCCTAATTTTTTGATAATGGGATTGTATTCCAATCAATTGAATTCATTGAATGGGCCCATGGTAATCAAATCACCATTGGGTCATCTTCTAACTATTACTCATAAGGAAATAGATTGACTGAATCAAAAAATAAAAACCTAATTGATGCCATTAAAAATTCAATATCAATTAAACCTAGAGAGTGGCATAATCTACTAAAATATGCATTATGGGCTAATCGAACAAGATACAAGCAATCCTTCAAGGTTTCACCTTACTTGTTGGTATATGGATGACAACCAGTTTTCCTAATCATGCTCAAATTTCCAACATATCAATTTATGTAGGAGTACATGGAACCAAGTGAAAAAGTGGATTCTTGATTATTATATATAATAGAGATGTAATATTCAAGGACTAAAACCTTACAAAATTTTAGTAAACATCAACATGTAGTAAAAAGGTGGTTTTATAGAAGATCAAAATTTAAAGCATTCAAAATTTTTAACGTAGTGCTTCTATGTGACAAATCCCATGAAAAGAAAGGATAGCATGACAAGTTTATCCCATAATGGATTGGACATTATTATATTTTAGAGATATTGGGTAATAATGCTTTCTATAAGAGGGACCTCCAAGATGATGAATTGATATATCTAGTCAATTAAAATTTATTGAAGCACTACTTCATAGTTGTACCATCTGAAGATGTCCTTGAGTAACAAAAAGTGTCTTGGTAGAGGTAGGAGTAGAATAGGTGTACTAATTTCATAGTTAGTTTTATTCCTTTCTAGGTTAATTTTCCCTATTTTCAAAAAAATTATTTCCTTAGTTTAGTTCCCTACATTCTAGATTAGATGTCTTTGTTTTGTGGCAATATAATTAACTTTACCTAGTGTACTCAAGTAAGTACCTGATCCACTAGACTTATATATGTTTGAAGATAAAGGTTTAATCCATGGGAAAGGTTTTATTATCTATCCAAATAGAACCCAATAGATATTATATTTCTCAAGTTTGCCTCATACTTGGACTAACATGGGAATGATCTAAGGCCGTGGGATGCCTAGTTCTAGATTAGACCTCTAGATTTTGATGAGGCTAGCTCCTCTGATTATATCAATATTCACTAATTACTAAACTATTAATAGTTGGGATAAAAAATAAAATGAATAAATTGAAAATTAAATCTACTTTACCTTTGGTGATGCACCTAGATAGTTGTTTATCCTTTGAAAGCTTTGAAACTAAGGCACACATATGAATCAAAGAGAAAATCCAAAAACCAATCCTAAACATTAGTGTTTCAAAGGAATGTTTGAAATAATATTTTTAGATTAAAGATATGTGTACAAAGGTCTTTAAATACACTGCATACAAGTAATATTTAGTGTAATTTTTATTCTTAGCTCTTCAATTGACCTGTTTAGGATGAAATTATAATAGTATGTGAGGAAAGGACCTATAAAAGATTACAACATCACACTTATATTTAAATACACAATAAAAAATACACACTACCACCATAAACTAATCTACAAACAAAACACTTTATTTATTTTTTATGGTGCAAGTTACAATTTCTACATAACATTCATATACCAGCTTTAGGGATTATCCAAAATGGCTTCAAAAAGCCAACATATATAGATAAAAAGGAAAGACTCTAGCCAATGTGGCATACAGGAGATAAGGATTATCCTTTATTTTGTTAACTCAAGACTAAAATTCTTTTACAATATTAAATCAAGTCTTCAAATATCCTCAAAGTCTTCAACCTCATGCATGATCTTCAATTCTGGCACAGAAAGTAAAGTTGTGAGCCCTTGTTGATTTGGTAAACCATTAAATGAAAACATTATGCCCATCCTTGAATAATAAATCAAGATTTAAGCTAATTTTGAAGGTTTGAACACCTTTCACTGCATGAAGACAAAGGAATATGCATGATAGTAGTTACACAGTCAACTGAGAATGATTTAGCACTTGATGACTAGTTAACTCCACTTTAGCCTCCCCATGCATGATATAGAATTTAATGATTAAAATTGCATGAAAATATCCATGTGAAGATCAAATTAATATCATGGAAACTCTATTTTAAATCTAATATAGACACTTCAATGCCAAAACTCTACTTGCCTCTACTATAAAGATAAAGTTTTCACATGCATCGACCTGACAGAGCTATGACTATCTATTAAGTGGATATAAGTACATATATCTTGAGGAAATGACCATGTTTACTCTTAATAAATTTATCCAAGATCACACATCTATCCCATACCTTGAAATATAAGCATAGTTCTTCCTAATAGATGATATTTGGTTAAGCTTTAATGGTGATAAGTAAACTTGTAGAGATTTCTTCTTGTTCGACCCAAGTCACCTTTATTTTCCATTGGTTTGGAATTTTAATTATGACCACAAATATTTGGTTAGCTTTCTATATTATGGCAATTATAAGTTCTACATTTATTGTCAGAATACTTCTATTAGCCCTATCTTCCCCTATGTTTGTGCCATGTGATGACCTCGTGTTTGATCTGAGCTCTTTGACCTTTGACTTAATGTACATCATCAATATCCCTCTATAAAAATGAATGTAATCCATAGATATTTTGTCATTATAATTTGGTGGATACACTTGGAAAAATCGCATTTATTTGAAGATTCATTGACTTTTTGACCCAATGCTCACTGTTGATCCACCTTTGTATGATTAAATGTGTGCCATTGATCTGTTTGGGCCCACTAACCTATCAAGTTATCACTTGTCATTAGATCTTGATCTAAGATCATAAAATATTGACACTTATTAGATATATGTTCAACTTCAGAATATTTAAATTCAAATGACTACTTCTTGAGGCTTAAACTTGATGGCTACATGCACATTTTATCCTA
The DNA here is from genome assembly GCA_037957365.1 of Torreya grandis. NCBI lineage: Eukaryota > Viridiplantae > Streptophyta > Pinopsida > Cupressales > Taxaceae > Torreya > Torreya grandis. The sequence goes on along the minus strand of JARHVA010003683.1, from coordinate 799,473 downwards.
CAATTTTAACTTTAAATACTTGTAACTTGAGATAGAAGGCTCATCGAGGCACCAAATTTATGGGGGATGATCTTGGGACCAAGTACATCACGCTCATATAATATTTTGGATTTGGTTTATTTTTTATGTGTATTTATTAAATGCAAAACCATCTTTCTTTGTTTATTCTTACATGGCATGCATATAATGGCCTGGCTTTTCAAGGCCTATGTTAGTCATTTTTTTCCTCAAACAAGGGCATTATAAGGCATAGAAAAGAAAACCAATACAATTGTCATCAACTATTTGAATGATAGAGGTTATAATTTGGATTTTGAAACCAAAATGTTAACATTTTTGGTCGTTCATAGAGGTTGACCAGCCTGTTGGTCAAAATAACTCATCGGGTTTCATGTGACAATGGTAGATTGAAACATAACAACTTTGACTTGATGACTATTTTGATTGGCACAGAGAATATTTTGGGATTTTTAATACCTTTTTAGACTATGACACAATAAAATTAAAATTAAATAACAACTAAAACTAGAAAATAATGACAAATAACTAAGGAATATAGGAAAACACAATAAAAAGAAAATAGATTATTGCTTGTGTTAATCACTTATTGACATAAAACAAACTCAGAAAAACTAAACTAAAGTAAGATGATTTACTCTAGGATTAAATGGAAATCTATTTGGTGCACCATGGAACTTTTAAACATGTTTGCCTCTTTTTGATGGTAACTTCTTACAAATAAGAGGAATTAGATGTACATGTCTTCTTGATGATATAGCTAGACCTCCTATCTCCATTCTAAATTAAATGGATTAAAGTTATGGATCCAAGACCCAATCATCTTCCTCCCATATTCTTATTTATTGCATCAAGGATACTAATTTTGCCTCATTTATAGGTTGAACATGATCTGATATATCTTTCATTTTACCTTGATTTTATTCCACATTGGATGGTGACTTGGAAAGATCTTCATGATTAGCCTCTTGTATCTCTTTAGGAATGATAAAAGGCATAATTTCATCATCTAATTGGTATTCATGAACAAAAAATTGAGGTACTATATCAAAAAACACATGTTTATTCTTCTTATCTTCATGAATTTGCTCTTCTTGTGAGCTAATTTGAATAAATGCAACAGCTGATTGTTCTTTACAATCATCAACATTGAGTGAGACCTTGAGTAACCTGATATTCATTAAAAATATCCATATATTTCTTCCATAAATCATCCTAATTACCTTCACTCTTATCCTCTTTGGCTGACTTGCATTCATCAATGGTCAATTTAGCAAGTTCTTGAGGAGCTTCTTGAGGTGAGACAATTGGTATGTGATCAAGAGGCTTATGAGAAACAACTTCTTGTTGCATACATAAAACTTATTCTCCTTGCACTTGTTCTTATACTTGTATCTTATCCTCTATCTCTTCTTTGACATTATGGAAAACTAAAGCATTCTTGTCCTTGCCCAATGGTTTCCCAATAATGATTTTTTCTTCTTGATCACTCAAGTCACCTTCATTTTCTATCTTGTTGGTTGCATATTCTTCATTTGCCTCAAAAATAAGAGGTTTTTGCTTGAAAAGTGGCATGGTAGATCCTTGAAAGTATTCAATAAGATGAGAAAGGTCCATAAAATTTACCATATATACCTAATTTTATTCTTGTAGTTATTCCTCTTGGATCATCTTCACCTCCTCTCTCTTTTGCACTTTTTCTTGAATATATTTCCATGAAGTAAAGGACTTGGGATTTTGAGGATGAAGGAGTAGAGGCTGAATGATCTCTTGCTTGACTTCAACATCCTGAATGATGCTTGATTGTTTTTCTTTCTCCATGGACTCTTATACCTAATTCTAAGTCATGAACTTGGGTTTATAAACTTCTTGAATTAGACTTGTGTCAGCCATGGATGTGAAAGAAAGAACTAGTTGCTATGTTGCCTTTGCAGCTACCATTGAATAGTGAAGATGTTGATTTGCAAGATTAATCTATTTAGCTAGATTAGCCTCAAAATCATGGATTGAATCAATGGATATCTCTTACTAAAAAATTGAAGAAGTATGACCTTTTATGATTTGTGAAATCTAAAAATTAGACTTGTCATAACAAACTTATTCAACTTTCTAAGACCTCTCTTTGATAGACTTCTATATAGGAATGTTAGGCAAGGTTTGGATTCACTCTTGAGGGTTGTGATAAACATTGGTTTACTCATCATAAAGAGAAAATGGGAGATCTATGGGAGCATATTTATGATTATGATGACCCTAGGGTTTTTCATAAATGACTAGCCTCTTTTCAATGGCTACTATTAGACCACCTATGTCTAGAATATCAAAACTAAACTTTGAATGACCCTGCCTTATAAAATTTGCACATGACTCTTTAGCCTACTATAAATTAGCTCACATGATTTGAATTTAATGCTTATAGATATTTTATCTATATCTTTTCTTATTTTCAATGCTTATCATCTCTTTCTCATAGCCAAAGAGAGTTTTCTTAAAGCTTGAGATGGATTGATTTGGGACTTGACTGGGATGATCAGGAGAATAACAAGATTTATGAGGGCTATTATAGGACTAGTACGCACTTTTATAATACTAATAAAGCTTTGTATATTCATTGTATGGCTAATATATATCATAGGAGGGCTAATATGGGTCATGAGGATCATACTTGAATTGATGGTAAGGAGAAGAATGATAGAATTCTTCATTGTAGGCTACCATAGCCTATAAAATCATGAAGATAACTAATATTATGAATAAATATATGCTTTTACCTTGGGATTAGGATTAGAGGAGTACTAAAATTTTGTTTTGAAGATGAATTTGCTATAAAATTATACTCGAATAATTGAATATGGGTCTCATTAGGCATGCTAGAACTATTAGCTATCTAGATAACACCCAATAGAGATCAGATTGCTCAAGTTTGACTCATACCTAGACTAACATGGGAATGGTATAAGGACATGGGATGCCTATATCTAGATCATACCTCTAGATTTTAATGAGGCTAGCTCCTCTAATTATATCACTGTTCACTACTTACTAAACTACTGACTATTGGGATGAAAAAGGAAAGGAAGAAACTAAAAATGAAATCTAATTTACCTTTGGTGATGCACCTAAATAGTTGTTTATTCTCTAAAATCTTTGAAACTTAGGCACACATATGGATCAAAGATAAAATATAGAGACCAATCCTAAACATTAGTGTTTCAAAAGAAGGCTTGAAAGAGGATTTGCACATTGAAGATATGTGCATGAAGGTCTCTAAAGACACTACATACAAGCAATCTTCAGTGCAATTTCTATTCTTATCTCTTCAATTGACCTATTGAGGATGAACTTATAGTAGTAGGTGAGGAAAGGACCTACAAAATATGACAACTATCACACTTATATGTAAATACATAATCAATAATACACACTACCACCATAAACTAATCTGTAAACAAAACTCTTTATTCATTTTTTATGGTGCAAGTTATAATTTATGAATAATATTCCTATACTAGCTTCAGTGATTATCCAAAATGGCTTCAAAAAGTTAACATGTATGGCTAAAAAGGAAAGACTCTAGCCAATGTGGCATAGAGGAGATAAGGATTAGTCTTGCTTTTGTGAACTCAAGACTAAAATCCTTTTACAATATTAAATCAAGTCTTCAAATATCCTCAAAGTCTTCAAACTCATGCATGATCTCCAATTTTGGCATAGAAAGGAAAGTTGTGATCCCTTGTTGAATTGGTAAACCCTTACATGAAAAAACTAAGCCCATCATTGATTATTAACTCAAGATTGAAGCTAAGTTTAAAGTGTTTAAACACCTTTTACTGTATGAAGATAAAGGAATATGCATGAGAATAGTTACACAGTCAACTGAGAATGATTTGGCACTTGATGATTGGTTAACTCAACTTTAGCCTCCACCTAGATGATCTAAAACTTAATGACTAAAAGTGCATGAAAATATCCATGTGAATAGAAAATGAAAAGCATGAAAACTCAATTTAAACTCCAAGATATACACTTCAATGCCAAAACTCTACTTGCCTCTACTATAAAGATAAGGTCTTCACATGACCTGATAGAGCTATGACTATCTGCTTTAATCAGATACAAGTACTTTCATGTAAAGGAAATAATTCACATGACCTGATAGAGCTATGACTATCTGCTTTAATCAGATACAAGTACTTTCATGTAAAGGAAATAATTCACATGACCTGATAGAGCTATGACTATCTGCTTTAATCAGATACAAGTACTTGCATGTCAAGGAAATAACCATGTCAACTATTAAGACATTTCTCCAAGATCACACATCTACCCCATACCTTTAAATCTAAGCATAGGTATTCCTAATATATGGTATTTAGTCAAGCTTTAATGGTGATAGGTAAAGCTATAGAACTTGCTTCCTGTTTGACCCAAGTTACCTTTATTTTCCATTGGCTTTAAAATTTTAATTTTGACCACTGATCTTTGGTTGGATTTCTATATTATGAAAATTGTAATCTTTGAATTCATTGTCAGGATCATGTTATCAACCCTATCTACCCTCACACTTGCACCACTTGGTGACCTCACATTTGATTTGAGTTCCTTGACCTTTAACTCAATGAACATCATTTATATCCTTCTATAAGAATGATCACAAGCTATAGATATTTTTATAGTCTAATGCAATTGATACACATAGAAGCTTCTCATTTGTTTTAAGATTCACTAACTTGTTGACCTAATGCTCACTATTGATCCACCTTTGTATGATTAAATATGGACCATTGATCTGTTTGGGCCCATTGACCTATTAGGTTACCACTCACTGTAGGATCTTGATTTAAGCTCTTACAATCTTCACATGTGTTAGATCTCTGTTTAACTTGGGAATATTTAAATTCAAATGGCTACTTCTTGAGGCTTAAATTTGAGGGTTGTGTGCATGTTTTATCCCGTAAGTTCAGCTTTAAATGCTTGTAACTTGATATAGAAGGCTCATCAAGGCACAAAATTTATGGGGGATGGTCTTGCGACCATGTACATCATGCTCATGCAATATTTTTACTTTGGTTAATTCTAAAGGTGTATTTATTAAATATACAAGTAGATTTCTCTGTTCATTCCTGTATAGCATGTATATGATGGTCTATCTTTTCAAGGCTTATGTTAGTCATTTTTTTCCTCAAACAAGGACATTATGAGGCATAAAAATTAATCCAAGGCAATGGTCATCAAAGCTTTGAATGATAGAGGTTAACATTTTCTTATGAAACTAAAATGTCAACAAGTTTTAAAAGAAAGAACCAGTGTGGGAAGGACATAAAATAAAGCACACAAATCAATTTTTTGGTAGGTTTTACACCCTTGTGTTTAAGATATTCAAAATTTAGGTATGAAAAAAAAATTAATCCTAGTCATGTTACCATTGAATAATTCTCTCACATATATAAAAGTTGTTATCATTACTCCATACAAATTTAGAAAGTTTTTTCATTTTTACTGGATCAAATGCACTTCTCATGTTAATACTTGTTTAAGGTAATAACCATTGATATGGATGTAGATGGAAGGGATAATATAGTAAAATTATGCCCTTACATATACCAACTCACTATGGTTTTTGCTCTCTTTCTTCTAAACATATTCTTTAAAAAAAGTACAAAAATGAGGATCAATGCATACAAAAAGAGTGATCAATAAAACCTAATGAAAATCTAAAGGTGATCAAAGTCTCACATTATGAAATAAAATCAACGTATCACACATCACAAAAAAATACAAGAGGAAATAAGAGGAAATTAAGGTACTTGTATTGGGGCTATGGACACTTGGTTAATGGCAGAGTAATTCTTGACCTTACCTAGATTTAAATATGTTCTAAAGAAACCATAATGAAACCTACATGTATCCCAAGTCTTTTCTAAAATCCTCACAACAAGATTAAAATTAAAATCACTTCCTCACACACATATCTAGGGTATGATTAAGTTAAGTATGTTGTATGTAGTTATTTGGAGTCTACTTTATGTCTCTAATTGAATTATTCTCTTATGAAATGGTTCAAGTTTGATCTAGAATTGAAAACCAAAATTATGAGTTATAGAATACTCATTATTATTTCCCCTATGAGTTACCATTTATTTTACTCAACATACCCCCATTGTTTGTTTTGAATAGGTACCCACTATCCTGAAAGGTCTAGACCTATTTTAAAAATCTTATTTCATAGATCTTTATATGTGTACCTAGTTTAGTTAATTAGTATAAATGAAAATGGACGTTTTTTACATGTTTAGCTTATTCAAATTAACTTATTAATATTCTTTGAAATTTTTGTACATACACATGTTTTTAGAATATACGTAGTGACTATAAAGTCTTAGGATTCACATATTTTTCCTATCACCAGAAGTGTTCTTCACAAAAATTAGGTCTTAATAAATTGTATTCAAAAGTATGCTTTTAGTTATTCAATCTTTCACATCTATATTGACTTTTATAAATTGTGTTTGTAGGATTTGTTTGTAGATTTGGTTTTTGTAACTTTATTTGTGATACATACATGTCTTCAGCATTTATGTTCATCACAGGTTTTATTCATGATTTTGGTTTTCACAAATTTTGGAATTCAGTAAAAGTGTTTGACATTTACACTTTAGGGAAAATGGTTGGCTTTTTTTTAGGATTAGGTATTTGAATAAAGTTTTCAAAAAAAATAGTGGGAGAAATTATTCAGAATTGGCATTCAAAAATTTTATCCCAAGGTCTTGGTCAACTTTTGGTTTTTGACAAAAATGTTCAAAAATTACATTTTGGAACTTTTGGTTCAAAACTTGTCCTTTGGAAAAAACAACCTTGACAAAAGATATCTTCCACATGTCTTCATAAATTTTATTTAAAAGATGTGTTCATGTCACAATAATTTGTTCCAACCCTATTTTAACACAACATCTAACACCTGACTACAAAAATCCTCCATCGTATAGCTAAATTAGAGTGAAAAAAGATACAAGATAAAACTTGTCAAAAGCAATGACATGGCATTCCTCTTAACATCTATAAGGTCTACATGTCATACCTATCAAAATAAAGTGGTAGAGTTTGAATTAGACAAGTAAAACAAGTTTAGAGATGTTAGGCTTTAAAAGTACATGAGATAGAAGTAAATAGTAAAAACTAAATCTATACGTATTTTAAATTAGTTAAGGATGAGGAAGATGAAGATTCAGATGAACAAGTGAGACCTAGTGTTCCTAAAAGGAGAATTACATGTGTTTGGACATGAGATAGAGTAATGATGCATTTCAAATGCATTCTTGAGGCTCAAAAACTTGATATGTGCATTAGTGTACTGATTAGTGTGATAAATTCCTTGGAGATGTGATTGGTCCACTTGTTTTATGTTTGGCATGATTGGTAGTTAAAGGTTACATGTAGAAGAACAACTATGATTTGGCATTCCTATAAGGAGAAGGCTTGTGTTGACTATATAACTCAAGGTACTAGAGTGTTATGTATATGGTTGTGGCATTGGCCAGGTAGACTGATGCACAAAGTAAAATTATAGGAACATGAATTGGTGTTTTGGAAACATTTAATATATTATGTTGCATTTCATATATTGGCTCAAAAAATAAATTAGGTGTAGTGTTGCACAAAGTAGTGCAGTGACTTCCCAAGAGTTGGCATTGGTCCAGTGAACTTGTACCATGTTCATACCTTAAAAGGCTATGTGGAGAAGTCTAGTTTTGAATTATATGAGATCTTCTCTCCTCACTAATATCAAGAGTGTTATGTGCACTTATTTTTGTTCAAGGAGTTGGAGCAACATGGTGATCTCTCTTAGGGAGAGAAAAATAAAGGATGAGGAAAAGAGTCATTAGTTTACATGTTTAATAGGTCACTATATGGGTTTTTAGAAGGAATTCTAAGGGAGTACATTATATTCAGTGCCTTCATGGAGAGCTTAAGTTTTTTATTGACATGTTGTATGTAGGCCTCAACATGATCACTATTTTGATGGTTCAGGTGATAAGGATGCGATGAAGGTGGTATGAGGAGCAAACCAAGGATAGGAAATCAAGGAAGTACCCCAATTCTTACATTGTTGAGTTATCTTCCTAGGAGCATCTTATAATAGAAGATAAGACATGTTATATCTTGTGTATTAGATTCATTAGGAATAGCAAGCTCATGAATGCCATGGTGAGCACTAGACTGGACACTTCCAAGCATCGGGAGTTATAAGTGGTTTATGGTAGAATATCTATTGGAATATTGGTATAATAAGAAGTGAACGTCACTTCAAGTGCTATAATCTACTATGGAGGAGTAGATGTTGACAAAGTCATTCAGGGAAGAGAAGTTTTAGTAGTGCAATAAAACTTTAACTAGGTTTGTGTCAGGGTAGCAGAGGGCATTAATGGATAGTTGGTTACAAAATAATCACATGTGGTAAAATATTGTGTATATTGACTTAAATTGGAAGTATTTTAATATGTGAAGTTAATTTTCATAGTCATTATTCATGAATCACTATTCATATTCATTATTCATGGTGATGTGGCATAATGGTGATGTGTCTAGTGCTTGTGGGTGATGTAACTGATTGGTGATGTGGAAAGGGCCCATGGAGGGTATCCCAAGTGTGGTAAAGTTGATGTAATGGGAGTGGGGCATAGAACTCCACCAAGGCACATGGGTTTATCCTTGGTAGTCACATGGGTGTTGTCACATTGTGAAAAATACAAAAGGGTTGGTGTGGGGTGCATTTCTAGTCCAAGATTCCCATGTGTGGAGAAATTTCAAAGGTGATTGTAACCAATTTTTGGACTCATATGGTCACATGGATAATAAAGACAAGAATTATATTATAGAAAATTTTCCTTACATGAGGAGTGGGAGATAATGGTTTTGGAGCCACATAAAAGTGGCACATCTTATTTTCTAAAGTGAATATTCTTTAAAGACTTTTTCACATGAAGACAACACCACCACTATGGAGATCACATGACACCCAAGTGTGGTGAATTTTTTGGTGTCACTATTTCATTATCTCTCCCCTCTCTCTTTATTTTTGTAAATGTATAAATATGTATGAACTCTCCTTTGTAACTAATCCTATTAGAGGATCCACGCAATCTTGAGCTTACATGTTTGGAGGTTGGATTTTGGAGGCATTTTTATGATTGGTTCATAATCTAAACTCTTTAGGTGTAAGCATTGAATGCTTATTTATTAGCACTAAAGTATTTGTTGTAGAAATTATTGTACAAGAGATTTTATGTTGTGTTAAAAATAAAGTCTATAAGTTGCCATTTTTCCCATGGTTTTTCCTTGCATATTATAAGGCTTCCATATAATCTCTTGTGTAATGTGTTCCCTTTTATCTTTTTATGATTGTAGCTTATTTTTTGCATATTTACTTGCACTATAATATATATTTCATTGATCTAACATGTAGTGTTAGAATTTTATTCCTAACATCTAGTATCATAGCTTTGATTACTAACAAAGTAACAATGGCTTCTTCATATAAGACATTTAGGAGAGTCCAATCACCTTCTAGGTTTTAAATAAAAGTCTCCATTGAGTACATAAACACCATTTTTTATTTAATAGTATTTAATGACAAGTATTCCAACTAATCATCTCTATGGGACATAGTCAAAAAGGTGGACATGCATACATGTGAATAAAATTCAACACCATCACATAATAAATTGGTTGTATAATTTCTCCCACTCAAGTGACAAGGATTACACTTTACAAGATCCAAGACCAAGGTGATGTTTTGCATTGACCTACTATGTGATTTGTGTTATAATAAAAAAAATTCACCCTTGGAGAAGGTTGTTCATACCTATCCAAATTTGGTTAAACATGGGATTACCCCTAGACCTATGGGTTGTCTATAATAGGGTTAAACCTCTAGATTATGGGCTATCACCCTTGATCTATCTTTTACAATCACACACTACATTAGGATAATTAATATTTGGGGTGAAAAGGGAAGAAAGAAACATATAATTAACCTAAACTCATGGAAGTGATACACCAAATATATCTCCATAAACATACTTGCATTTTCACTAAGAAGGCAAACTATTAAAATTGATCTCAACTCAAGGTTATTCTAGCATAAGTGTTTTTACATGGGGGTAGATTGATATGCATATCCATAGGTGGGTGAATAGGATGTCTAATTTCAGAAACTACTAATATTTTTCACAATTCAAAATACACCTAACAAATATATACACTTCATGAAACCTGTTATAAGAAATAATACTCACACAATGAATACAAGAGTAGAATGGAAGCAAAGAGAAAACATTCATCACTTGTCATCTAAATGGACTACTTGACATACTTAGGCAAGAATTGTAGACACTAAATCAGATTTATAACTTTATTTAAAGGCAAAACAAGATTTCAAACTATTAGGGCTTCACCTTACCAATTGTGTATTATTTACAATGCCAAAATGGCTTCAATATATAGAGCATAGGAGAGGAAAGAGAAAGAGTGACGTTGAAGAGTCACAAGGCCAAGTGTCAAGTATTGAAAATTAGTTAAAATGAAATATAAGGTGTTAAATAATAGGTCATTTATTCCTCTTGAACAAGTGTCAATCAAAAACATATCTCCTTGAAGTTGGTGAAGGGCATTCCATTATCTTTCTTGAAATTGTGTCTTTGATGAGGAATCTATTTAATAGTATATAACTACCTTAGAATTCATTGATACATATCATCTGAATTGACAAGGTGAAAACATGATTTTGAAGGTCATCATACAAACATCAACTAATAGCCTTCTCTTTGTCACTTGTCATTTACCTTCTTGCAATCACTCATTAGCCCTTTTGGCCTAAATTCTTTCACTTGTCAATTAGGTGACAATCAGATGTTCAAGAGATGTTCATTATATAGATGTGGGAACATCATCAAGACTTATTTATCTTCTATTCTAGTAGGTAAACCTAAAAATAACTCTAAACAAAACTTTTCATCTTCAACTTGGTAGCTATTCTCCTTCTCACTTATTTTGTCCAAGGTTACCTACAACAGTCAGCTTAGAAAAGGAGTCTCAATGCATAAATATGGTGAAAATGGGATATAAGGAGTTATAAAACATCTCTACACCCCTTCCACAATGGATTTCATTCATATATTCCCTTTTAAACCTCTAATTCAACTTAATTATTATAGAAAACATAGAATTTACCTCATCTGTATAAGTGACAGTATAGAACAATTATATGGTGAGGGGATTGAGAGAGTGTCAAGTTGATCAAAATCTCTTTACAGGTCAATTTCTCCCTTTTTAATGAATTTTTCTTCATATTTTTTTCATCAGGCTCTTATGAGAGTTTTAGGAGGGTTTTAGATCATTTAGGCTATTAACGATGATTCATAAAGGTTAAGCCTTTAACATTTAAACCAATTCCATTGATTTTTATTTCAATACCTCCATCAACTATCCCTAAGTTCTTAAGACACCATGCACATTTTTTATACAAATATGAGTGAAATAAAATGGCTTCTTGATTAGTTGTTTGCATTTTAAACACCCTTGAGACAAATTTAGGCCAAACATGGCCAATTTGAGTTGATATCTACAAACCAATGATTCTCATCAATCCTCAATTATCCCATGAAGTTTCTCAAATTATTTTGGAAGATCATATGGTCATATGAGTTCAGCTATACACATGAGGTTTTATGGTTAATTCTAGGTTTCATAAGCATAGACTGGGTTTTTGAGTTTATGACCACCTTTGAGTGTACACAGTGGATATAAGACCTTATAAAAAAATTTCATATTCAATTCAACCTTATAAATATTCCCATAGTTCTTTAAGACTCTCCATTTCATCCTTTCACCATGGATACACTAGGTCTTTAGTTGCATTGCTTGTGGAGTGCCTCTGGTCTAAAACAAAACATAGGGCACTTTCACTATTATTATAGCCTAACTAAGACCATGTAGGTATATTAAAACTCATTATTACCCCTTTTAATAAGTATTTATCATACTCTTATAGGTCTTAACACTTTAAACTCTCCAAACTAGTTTCTAAGTCTATCAGGACTATGTGTAGGATTTTACTTGACTGAACATGGAGTTAGAAAACTTAGTTTAGTTCATCTTCACTTTTCTTTTTTTCCTCTAATAATCTCATGAAAGTGTGATAATATCACTATTAGAGTGATTTTTATGTTTTCATCTCCATCTTATACCTTTTTTTATCAACCAACTTGCATCCCTCATTAGCTTAAGTAAATCTGCAATCCTCACTTCAAACTATAGGTACTTATTAAGGAATATAAAATATTTTTGTAGGTGATGATATGTGCTTGAAAAATTGTACTTCACTCTTTTTATTCTTCCTAAGTTCACTAAAGTCACCTCACACCTAAATGTATCCATTTCTACTTTGAGATTATGTTACCATTCTACTATCATCCATACACAATATGTACTATTACATTACAATGTTTTAGGTTCTTTTATCTTAATATCACTGTATCTCTTTGAGAATTTCAATTAGGATTTTTACTAAGTTAAAAACCTAACCTACCATCATCCTTTCTCAACCAAATAACTTCCTCTTGTGTCGAGATGTGACTTCTCCATCAAACTGTAAGAATAAACCCATCAAGCTTATCCATACCTCATATACACTCACCAAAAAATGACATTGTATGGAGAAAAATATCCTTTCAAAGAAGTTAAGGTAAAACTTACCATTAATAAACTTTCTTTAATTATGGACATTGAAATCAAGTGTTTGATCTTAGGTTGAGGTTTGAAGATTTTTCACCATTTCAATAAGTAGATATGAACTTTATCTTGTGATTAGACCCAAAAATCCTCAATCTTGAATCTCTTTCAACCTTATCAATGTCTTAGGATTTTGTGGTATTCATATTCCTATAGGTCTCCATCTAGGTTTGACTATGGTAAGTGGTCTTACTATTTGGAAAATTTATCTCTTCTTGAATGAGGAGAATATGTCATGGGCTTTGGAGGTAATGGACACTTATTTTAGCATTTAAATCATGTATTTGAATAACTCCCACAAACCATTGGCACCTCCAACCTCTAAGACATATGTATTCAATGTGCATTTTGCCTAGATGATAGTGAAGATATAGATCGTTTATGATCTCAAAATAGGTTTTGCTTTCAAGATTAACTAGGACTTAGGGAACACATTGCACTATGAGGATATTCATTTCAAGTTATTTTACAAACCTCAAATTCATGCCTTCACCTACAACTTATCAAAACATTATTCTTAACCTTTATTGTTATTAACTTTTAACATAAGAAAGTGATTATTATTGTCTTTTCATGTCCATATATGCCAACCATATTGAATCCAACATGAAATGAGTGAAATACTCTATAATTCCACATACACCACTTGGTTCACATAGACCAATTCAATTAAATGAGAAAAACTAAGATGTTGGGGTTGCATAGGTAATTTGGAGGTGTTAAACTGATTGTTCATATAGTATGGACCATAAAAATTGAAAATATAACCATTAAATGGAATTTCACAAGGACCCCTATCATCTACCAAGTGCATTCACTTAAACTCTTCTTCTCATGTCCATACCAATAGAAAACTATTAACCCTTTTTGACATGTCCAAGGGAGTGAAAGGAGAGCTAAACTATTTTTTACCACTTTTGGATCTATTGAAGCTACTTGAATTTGGAAAATACCTATGGGGATATAAATAAACCTTCTTTAATCCTTCACATGTGCCAAATGAGTCACATCAATCTATACAACATATGAAACTACCCTTTTTTTAGGTAATCTTCTTGTTTATACGTTGTACTTGTAATTTTTAAGTTTCAAAACTATCATCTAATATTATTTGATAGGAATTACATTATATTTCACCTTTAAACATTTGTCTTTTTATGTGAAACTATACAATTCCATTTTCATGACCAAAAGGTGGCATAAAATGACATAAGACAAACTAGACAAATGTGACCAAGGTGAAAACATATTATGTGACCTTAAAACTATGACTTAACCTTATTTAAGACCTTGGTAAACATTTAAAACCTATAAATATGCTATGAAAAGTTTTAAAATGTAGTGGGGTTGACCTAATTTGACCTAAGGTAAAATTTGGTCAACATTTTAGTTATTTTTTGGGGGAAGCATGCCTACTATGCTAAAGACCAGTTGCCTTCTCCTATCCTCTATAAATAGAGTCACCCATACACTTTAATTGAAAATAATATTCCTCTAAAAATACCTAAAAATCACACCAAACACAATAGTAAATAAACACATGAAATAAGAAACAAAGACACATACTTGTGTTCTCTAAGCACTTAGGAAAAACACATGCAACTCAAAGAAACTAGACTATATATAAACTAACCTAAATCAAACTTTATCCTCTTAGGTAAAATGGAAACCTTCTAACATTGTTTTCTTTGTGAGATAAAGGAGTGAATGAAGCATATTTCCTTTTGAGCTTTGGTTTTGATGTCATCAATTCTTTCATGCTTGTCAATCTTTTTGTCATGTCTTCAAATGCAATGACGATATCTACAAACATGTCAAGTATGAAAGTGAACTCTTCTTGCACTTTAAAATCATTCTCATGAAATTTTTTATGTTTGCACTTTTCTCAATCATGATCATTTATTGAATTATATGAGCTTCCTCTATCTTGGTGTTTTAAATATTATCATGTTGTCCTTCAAGAAGAAAAACATCTTCAATAATATATTAAACTTGAATATCAAGAAGTGTAGACTTTTTAAAGGCCTCAAATTCTCCACATTTCTCATTGAATCTTTACCACAAGTCATCTTGTTTTATGGATTCATCAACATCTTGATCTTCTATTATATTTTTAGATTCAACCTCTTGATCATACCCATGAGATTCAAACAACTCAGCTTATGTGATCTTCTTTTCAAAGTTCATCTCTTCCATGCATTGATCAAGCTCTTTGTGAACAACTGTAACATGGTCTCAAGACACTTTAGTCATGAAACAAGGTTGATTCAAGAAGGTTGACTCAACAAAATGGTGACTCATAGGGGTAGTATGCCTGTTATACCAAAGACCAGTAGCCTTATCTTATCATGGGCCAAGGGAGTCAATGAACTCTTGAATAAAAATATAAAGTAATTTCCAAAAACACACATAAAATAAACACAACACACCAAGCAAACACAAAAAAAATAAAGACACCAACAAGACTCATACATGTGCATAAGTATTTTGGGAAAATAAGGAAAACAACAAACTATATACAAGGAGAGAGGATAACTTTGGTAGCAATGTTTGAGATATATCCCATTGAATGGGATATGAAGCTTATCTCCATCCAAATTTGAGAGTTGGAAAGCTTTGTGTTGCTTGCATTGGGTGATAACATAAGGGCCACTCCATAAAGAATCAAACTTTGTGTGGTTTCTAGGCTTAACCCTATCTTCATCCCAATTTAGAATAATGTCTCCCTCTTGTAAGCTTCTTGGCATGGATTTCTTGTCAAATTATATCTTTATTTTATCTTTATGAGCCTTCATAATTTTCATTGCTTGATCTTTGATCTCTTCAAGCTCCATCAACTCACATAATCTATCTTCCATGCTTTCATTTTCCATCAACTCCAGCTAATAAGTGAGGTCTAAAGTTGGTAGCTCAAGTGAAATAGGTAGTATAGCTTCTCTCCATAAAAAAGTGTATATGGTGAGTTTCTAATTGCTCTCTTGGGGGTGATCCTATCAACCCAAAGAGTTGTCTTCAACTTGGAATTCCAAGTCCTTTGGTTTTCCTCTATTCTCCTCTTTATGATCTTGATTAGATTCTTATTAGTGGACTCAGCTACTCATTCCCTTGTGGTTAATAGTTTGAGGAAGTACTAAGATAAATGTCATGTTTTAAATCCCACTCACTTACCTTCATTCCAAGGAAAGCCAATTCATTATCTAAAATTATTATTGAAGGATCCCCAAACATTGTCATTATGACTTCATATAAGTCTAGAACTAAACTTCCATTTACTTCCTTTAGAGCTATAGCCTCTATCCATATTGTAAATTAATTTGTATCAGTCACCACCCACTTGTGACCAACACTAGAATGTGGGTTAATTAGGCCTATGAAATCTAAACCCCATTGCATAAAAGATTGGTCTAATTATATTGGATGAAAGGCAAGGCTGAAATATTTTATTTACCATCAAAGAGAGGACATTTTTGACACTTACATACCCAAACATGGGTGTCTTTGAACAAACTAGACCAAAAATATCCAGCTCTCATAATCTTAGTAGTTTTGGTTATTGGAGCAAAGTGACCACCAATTAGTCCATCATGAAACTTAAGTAATATTTTCTAAACCTAATCTGATTCAACACATCTCAATATCACACCTAAGAATTCCTTCCTAAATAAAACTTCATCAATAAGTACATAAAGAATAGATTGTAATCTGAATTACCTTCTTTTAGCTCTATCTAGGCCTTGTGGACACTCATCAATTTGAAGAAAATGGATCATTTATTATGTCCAACTCCTAATTGATGAAGATGTATATGTCATAGGGTCATCATGAAAGCATAAAAAAACTTATTTTTATTCCTTCAAATCTGAATAAAGGTGCTCACATAACCCCTTTCCTTTCACTAGCTTGGTTATCTTGATTTCTACATCATACTCCATCACTTTTATGATCCAACCAGCCCTTTTTTCATTCAAATATCTAATAAAAAATAAGTCCTTGATAGTAGGATGAGGTACCAATATATGAATCCTTTTGTTAGACAACATATGCCTAAACTTATTTAGACTCATAACAACTGAAAGTACTTGCTTCTCTACATAGGTGTATCTTACCTCATAGCCCTCCAGTCATTGACTAAAGAAGGTAATAGGCTACTCCAAGTTTTCTTCATTTGATTGAGTAATCATGGAAAAAACTATTTATTCATTTCCAAAGGTATACAATTTGAATTCCTTTAAGAAATTGAGACTTTCAAGAGTTGGATTTTGAGCAATAATTTTCTTGATCTCTTCAAATATTTCTTTCCTTCTCCCTGTCCAAGTAAACACTTCATATTTCCTTAGCATGGAGGTTAGAGGCTTGAAAATTTTAACAAAACTAGGAATAAACCTCCTTATAAAATTTATTTTTCCAAATAAATTTTTCAAACCTTTCTTGTGTTTGGGCAAAGTCAATACCAAGATTGCACTCACCCTTTTAGGATCTATAGATAAGCCTTTCTTTGAGACAATGTGTCATAAAAAAATTCCTTCATGGATATAAAACACATACTTCTTTGGGTTGAGAGATAATCCAAACTCTTTACATATCTTAAAAATTTACCTAAGGTGATTCAATTGATCCTTTGAATCCTTATAAAAAACTATGATGTCATCAAGATACACCAACACAATGTCATTTATTAGACCTTGAAAAGCCATATCCATTACATGTTGAAATCTTGTACCAGCATTAGATAAACCAAAAGGCATTTTCCTATAAACATATTGTTGACCATTTTCTACATGACCAGTTTGTGTATTCCTTTTGGCTCTTCTCATTTCTCCCTTGCTCATTTTCTATGTTTGTTCTCTTGTCTTGTTACTTGTCTTTTCCCTTCGACCTCTCCTGGTTTAAGCTCTTCTCCCTTATTCTTTGTTCTTTCCCTTTGCCTTCTTTGCCTTATCCTATTGGGATTTGTTTTTTCCCAAAAGTTACCTTCAAAAGGTTTTCAAAGGGCCTTTCTTGCCTCACCTTCTTCCCAAGTATCCCTTCAGACTTTTCCAAAGGGCACTTTTCTTCCAAGTGACCCTTCGAAAAGTTATGAAGGGCACTTTTTATCCCAAGTGTCCCTTTGAATTTTTTCGAAGGGAACTTTATTTCCAAGTGACCCTTCAAAAAAGTTTTGAAGGGCAATTATCTTCCCAAGTGTCCCTTCAAACTTTTTCAAAGGGTACTTTGTTATCTAAGTGACCCTTTAGAAAAGTTCCAAAGGGCACTTTTATTCCCAAGTGTCCCTTCAGACTTTTTCAAAGGGCACTTTGTCTTTGGAAATGCCCTTTAGAAAATTTATAAGAGGACATTTCCTTTGGAAATGCCCTTGAAATTTTTCTGAAGGGACCTCATGCCTTCCCCGAGTGTCCTTTAGAACTTTTCCAAAGGACACTTTCCCAAGTGTCCTTCAGGAAAAGTTCCTGAAGGAACTAGCCATTACCTTTCGAGTAAAATCCTTGAAAAAATTCCTTCAAACAAATTGTTTGAAAAAATTACTTTGGGAAGATTATCTCAAATAATAAACCTGACCCAACGGATCCCCATGGCATGCCGTAAGATGTCAAGTTTAATATAGCC
Organism: Torreya grandis; assembly: GCA_037957365.1. NCBI lineage: Eukaryota > Viridiplantae > Streptophyta > Pinopsida > Cupressales > Taxaceae > Torreya > Torreya grandis. The sequence goes on along the minus strand of JARHVA010003683.1, from coordinate 781,062 downwards.
CACTAGTTATTGGGGTGCAAAGATGATGTGTCATAGGATGTCAAACTCAAGGTGGCCAAGTAGCCATTGGGATTCAAATACATGACATGCTATAGGACATCAAATTTAGGGTGGCCAACTAGCCATTAAGGAGCAAGTAAGAATTAAAATCACTTGGAAAACTTGAAAAAATATATCGTGAAAATCAAGTTTCCCAACAATATTTGCTTATGACTTTTATAAGTAGAAGCAATCAAAGAACCTGAAGGAATAAGTAAGAAGTAAAGTCACTTGGAAAACCCAAAAGACTCTATAGTGAAAATTGGGTTTCCCAACAAGATTTGCCTATGACTTTCATAAGTAGAAGTAATCGAAGAACCTAAAAGGGCAAAGATATTGCAAATCGGGTTTCCCAACATGCTTGACTTATAAGTTTATAATTAAATCCATTCAAAAGGCCTTAATGGGTCTATAGTGAAAAATTCAAGATATTTTAGGAGGAATATAAGGCTCATAGTAGTGATCTAAGCCATTTATTATGGAGGGTCATCTCACCATTGATTTTGTAGTGATCCTAGTCATTTCAAGAGGGTGAATCAAAGAGAAGGACAAACTCCAATTGAATGAGAGAACAGAGGGAATTAGTTTCACCAAGTTGGTGACTATAAACCATTTTGGAGGCTTCTATTTTGGTTCCCAAGATCTCTCTCTTCTCTCCCTCTTTTTCTATAAATAGGACCCTTGGGATCTTGTTTTAGGATCCACAAATAGTATGGTGAAGCCCTGATGGAATGTTTTGCCATTTTCTTGCCTTTCAGCAAAGAAGCATAAGTCTATTTTATTTCTAAGTTCTAGATATTTTCTTGCGTATGAAAGAAACACAGAGTGATAGCAAGTGATGTTTTATCCTTTTGTTATCTATTCTTCATGATTTTGGGCAAATAATTAATCTAATAGGTCATGTTAAATGCATTATAGCTGTGTGAGATTTTGCACATGTGTAACCCTTTTTTTGACTATACAGGTTGTCTTGTCTAATTATTTACCTTATATGATCTCATTTATTTTGTCTCTACATTGGAATAATTATGTTGGAATCTTCTAGAGCTTGAGTTATAGACTATATTATATTGTATTATGCATAAGTATAGGGCATACATATGGATACTAATTCTTGGTGTATCACCATTTTAGACAAGGCTTTTCATTTATGCAAAATTTTGAATCTTTTCACTCATACAAACTAGTTCAACAATTTTATTGCACAAAAATCTAATACAAGGATCTATCCCTTTCAACCTAGAGGTTCATTTCCACTTATAGGCACACTCACAAGCCTGAAAATGTCCCAATATTGCCCAAATCTGGAAGAGTCCTGAACAACCCTCTTCTAGGGTGCAAGATTTGGAGACAATAGTTCTAGCATACCTGATGGGACCCAAATGATTTTTAAGTTAAGGTGAATACTGGTCTTGATAGACCTAAGTAGTATCAATACCCCTAACCCAACATTTGGCAACTTTAAAAGGGTGTGAATCCTTGGTTCTAGACCAAGTTTTATACATTATCCGACATGGTCCTCACAAGGTCCTTAAGATTTTCTAACCAAGCCCCTTCAGTTGAATCTTTTCCTAAAGAATAATGCCCTAAACCACTCCTAGCCCTATTAAATCCTTGGTAAGGAGGTTTTGGGGAAGACATAGAAGAGGTTAAAGAAGTTCAAGGAGAGGAAGAAGTTAAATAAAAAGAAGAAATAAAGGATCATAGGGGGAAAAGAGAAATGGGCAAAAGGGGAGAGATAAATAGATGTCAACCCTTCCCTAATTTTAATACCCAAAACCTAATATAGATTCTTGCATATGACCCCATCCCTCCAAATAATACCAAAAATCTTCCTAGTTTGAATGGAGATCTAAACATATTAGAGACATCTCTAATTTTTGTAATTTCTATAATGTTACTAGGCCAACATAACCATTAGGCTACTTGTTATGTCCTTAAAAGGCAAATCACTTGACTGGTATAGAATATTGGATGGGGGATGCATTACAAGTTAGGATGGTTTTAGAGACCTATTAGTGACAATATTTGAAAATAAGAATGATCATGATTCCCTAATACATCAGCTGAATGTAATAAGAAGAGGTCCAAATAAATCTATAATAAATTTAAATGAGAGATTTCAAATAACATGGTATAGGCTTCCACAAATCATGAGACCTCCTCATATCTTTGTGTTCCCAACATACCTCAAAGGGATTGGTACTAATTTTGTTGTTATGTTATAGTCAATGGGAGGATTCACTCTTCCAAGTGCATATGAGCTAGCAATTGAGGTTCAGAATAGCTTGATTCAGGCTAGAATAGTCCCTCCAAGAGTTTCCATGCCTTTTTTATCCCAAAATTTGGTTGAATCACCAATTATGTCTCAAGTTCCCAATGCCAACATGAAGCCAAGAGCCTTTCCCGAGAAGGTGGATAACATTGTGGACAAAGATGAAGAAATCAAATCATTGAGAACTCAGCTCAAGCAAGCTAGAATATCAGGCAAGTGTTCCTCCTAGTGCACAATACTATCCTCAACAAGGATATAGAGCTCCATCCCTATACAATTATTAAAGGAGGGGAAAAAATCAATAAGGTTACAATAGGTAGCCCAATGCATATAATCCAAATTCTACTCCTCTCATAAAGGTTGTTATTTTAGTTCATGTAAATTTAGTGCAAGGAGAAGATCATGTAGACCAATGGGGGTAGCCTCAAGGTTATTTTACACATGATGATGGAGGAACTATCTATGTTTTGGCTACACAAGAAGAAGATACTCCTTACATGATATCAGTAGAAGCATGTCCTAGCCAAAGGGATAGTCTTAGAGAAGGCAACAGCCCAAGTGTGGGAATGATAAATTTTCAAGTAAAAGATGATTTCATGTTGAATCAAGGCATGTCAATTATAGCTAATACAAGGGATAAAAGGAGAGAATTGGGAGAGGGCCAAGAGCCAAAAATAGTTCCAATTGATGCCTCTCTAAGGCCATAAAATTCCAATCAAAGTGCTACACCTTCTACAATCCATGTTCCTCAATAGAATTAGAATGTAAATACATCTACCAAGATTTCAACACATTAGGCTACAGCTCCTTTATTATTGTCAAAAATTTAGGAGGTCAATACTCCATCTCTAAATATCATGGACTCATTAAATATCACTAAGACAAGAATATCCCTTTGGGAGGTTCTACATATACCTGGTCAAAAGGAGATTTTACAAGAGTAGTTAGCAAGCATGTAGGTGGCTCGTCAATCTTCAAAGAATCATAGTGTGGCTCTCACAAATTCTCCAAATCATCTTTTGGATCCTTCCACTAAATTTTAAAATCCTCTACCCTTGTACCTCACACTCATTATGGGAGATAAGTTGGTCCATAATTGTATTGTGGATAATGGAGCAAGCACTATTGTTATGCCTAAAGTAGTGGTTGATAAGTTGGGTTTGAACTATGAGCCACATAGTAAAGGCATGTTGCGGCTAGATGGAACTCCAACTAAGATGGTAATATTGGTCAAAGGTTTGAAATTATTTTTACATGGCTTCTCAAGCTTCCCTATCATACAAGATATTATGGTGGTGGACCTTCCAACACACTTTGTTATATGCTTGTCTAGGGACTTTATGGCCAAGATAAGAGGATACCTTTATATTGATTGGTCCTTTTTAGCTTTCAATACAAGGTATGGAACCAAGGTAACCATAAAAACTTAACCATTAGTAAGGTTCCACATTGAGCCATACTTGGAGACAATGATAAATCAAAACTATCTAATCAACAAAGAGGAGGAAACAGTCCTAAATAGTGAAACATCTTCTCATTTTAAAGGTATTTCTAAACTCTATCTTGACAAGTATATAACTTAAACACATGGCCTTGATCCTTACACTATTATTGAGGATACTGATTTGGGAGTTTACTGCATGCATGAGGAGAACATCCCAATTCCTTCACTCACCAATGAAGATCATGAGTTTGATGGTGTGTGGGAAATGTTTTTTGATGGTTTAAGGAGAAAAGTAGGCATAGGAGCTGGTGTCATTTTGGTTTCCCCATAAAATAATAATTACTACTCTTCTTATAGGTTTCACTTTAGCTACACTTGTATGTGGTAGAATATGAAGGCTTAATTCATGGTCTCCAATGAGCAAAGAAGAGAGGAATCAAGATTTTGAAAGTCTATGGAGATAGTGAATTGGTAATTCATCAAGTGAGAAGTTAATATATAGCCAAGAACCCATTTCTCAAGTCCTAAAATCATATGTTATGGTATCTACCTAAGGATTTTGATGCCTTCAAAATCCAGCCCATATCGAGAGACTTGAATAAGCACGTTGATAGATTGGCTACAATAGGAGCACATTTTAACTTAGTTGATGATGTTTAAAAAGAGAAATATAAATCCTATATCAAGATCATTGTGATACCTTCCATTATAGATAATGAAGTATCATGGAAAGTGTTTTAAAGTGATGAACACATTACACACTTATTGAAAAATGAGGTAGGCTTCTCTTCAAGAAATCAAAAAAAGTTGCATGATCATTATGAAGAGCAGATTATACAGTTGAAGACAAATAAAATACCCAAGGGGATTATTACCTTGGAGAGTGTCTTCAATGAGTATGATCAAAATAAAACCCAAATAATAAGCATGTCAATAAAATAAGAGAACTATGAGAGAGTTCTGATTTTCAAGGACAAACTTTTGAAGATTGGTAAGGCTTGTTCTCAGCTAGAAAGGCAAGATTTTATTGCATTATATAAAGAGTTTCATGACATCTTTGCCTAGGAATACAAAGACTTGAAGGGATTCAACCCAAGTCTATCTCATCACATGATTGAGTTGGAGCATGGAGCTAAATCAGTAAGACAAAAGCAAAGGCCTATCAACCCCAAGGTAGAAGAACTCATGAAGAAAGAGTTGACCAAATTGACTGACTATAGGATTATCTTTCCTATCAAGCACTCAACTTGGGTAGCCAACCTTGTGCTGGTTTGAAATAAGAATGGATAAATTAGACCTTGTGTGGATTTTCATGATCTAAACAAAGTGTCTCTCAATGATCATTACACACTCCTTCCATGGAACAAATTCTACAAGTTATTTTAGGTTCTCAACATTTCTCACTTCTTCATGGTTATTCTGGTTATAATCAAATATTAGTAAATGAAGGGGATAAATTCAAGATAGCCTTCACCACCAAGTGGGGTACCTTTAGCTACAATAAGATGCCATTTGGTTTATCCAATGTTGGAGCTACATTTCAAAGGGCAATGGACATGGCTTTCAAAGGTTTGATCAATAAGTTTTTGCTTCTTTACCTTGATGACATAACCATTTTTTCAAAATATGTTGTTGATAATATGGGACATCTAAGGCAAGTGTTTAAAAATTGTATAGAGTATGGCATATCCTTCAATCCAAAGAAGTGCATCTTTATTGTCCATGAAGGCAAGCTTTTGGGTCATGTTGTTTCAAAAAAAGGCTTATCTATTGACCCCAAAAGGATTGAAGCTATTCTAGGCTTGTCTTTGCCTTAGCACAAGAAAGGGATACAAAGTTTCTTAGGAAAAATAAACTTTTTAAGGAGGTTTATCCCTAACTTTACAACTATGGTAAAGCCTATCACAGCCATGCTAAAAAAGAACCAAGTTTTTACTTGGACAAAGGAAGGTAAAGGTAGATTTGAGGAAATCAAGCAAGAAATTGCATTATCTCCCACTCTCTTAAATCCAATTTTTTTCTAATTATTTCATTCTTTATAATTTTTGTAACATTGACATAATCTCATCCATGCTTATGCAAAATAATGATGAGGATGTTGAGCATCCAATTGCTTTCTTCAGCCAAGGCTTAGAAGACAATCAAGTGAGATATTATTTTGTTGAGAAGTAATCTTTAACCATCACTAGAGGCTTGAAAATTTTCAAGAATATGGTTTCCAACAACAATATCCATATCATGGTCTCCCATCCTAGTACCAAGGAGTTTCTCCTAAGCAGGGATCTCAATGGGAAGAGAGCTGGATGGATTAGGAAGGTGATGGAATATGACATTGACATCAAGGTAACTAGCCTAATAAAAGGAAGAGGTTTATGTGAGCACTTAGAATCTAAATTTCAAGAACCAAAAGAGACAGCCTGAGTGAATCAAGTTCAAGACCAACTAGCTAATCACATTTAGAATCAATGTTGGGCACAAGACATCATTGGTTTTCTTCAAAATGGTGAGTGTCCCAATGGCTTGAATAAATCTCAAAGAATGTATTTTAGGCTATAATATATTCCTTATTGTCTTTTGATGGCATTCTCTTTAAGAAGGATGTGATAAATGTGTTTCTAAGATGCATTAATAATGACAAATTTGATATGCTAATAGAAAAGTTCCACAATGGTGCAGATGGTGATCACTGCTCTCTTAGAACAATAGCTACAAAAATAATGAGTGATGGTTCCTATTGGCCTATTCTTTTTAAGGACTATTATCATTGGTGTAAGGTTTTTCCTCAATCTGATTTCTTTATTGGTAAATAAAAGCTTGTTTCCCTTCCATTAAATCCTATCCAAGTGGACCATCCTTTCATGCAATGGGGCCTTGACTTCATTGGCATGATCAACACTCCATCAAGTGCTAGAGATAAATGAATATTGATTACTATAGACTAATTTATAACATGGGTAGAGGTTTTTGATTTGAAGGAAGTAAATGAAAATTCCATCTTGAAATTCTATGACAGCATTATAACAAGGTTTGGATCTCCTCATGTCATCATCTTAGATATTGAAATTACTTTCATAAGTGCTAAAAATTTTGATTAGGTAGTAAAGAGTGGAGTTCATTTGAGTACCTTATCCAACTACTACCCTCAAGGTAATGGATTGGTTGAGTCTACCTATAATAACCTCATCAAGATCATCAAAAGGATGTTGGAAACCAATAAAAGAGCATGGCATAGCAAGTTAAAGATAGCCTTATGGGTAGACAGAATCACTCCTAAGAATTCAATTGGTAATTATCCCTTTGTACTTGTATATGGGAGAGAAGCTAGGTTATCCATATCATAATATTTACCTACCTTAGAACATACACAATAGTTGGAATTACTTGAAAATACTCCCATGGAGGTTAGATTGATAGAATTAATGTAGCTACAAGAGGCAAGAGATGATGCACATAAAGATTTATAACACCATCAAGTTCTCATGAAGAGATCCTTCAAAAAAAGGGCAATGGAAAGAGTTTTCAAATAAGGTGACTTGGTCTTGAAATGGGATGAAGATAGAGCAAAACCAAGCAAACATACAAAGTTTGATACTTTGTGGAGTGGTCCTTACATCATCAGCAAATGCAAGCAAAGAAACTCCTTTCAGCTATCCAAAATAGAAGGAGAAAAGTTGCCTATTCTAGTGAATGGAATCCATTTGAAGCCTTTTTTTTTACCCTTGTTGGCCATGTCTTGTATATACCTTGTTTTGGTGTGTTTCATTTTTTTGTGTTTGTTCTCCCTAAGTGATTTCAAGCATAGTATTTCCCTTTTTAGTGTTTTCTCTTTTTTTTTGGTTGTGTGTGTGTATCTCCAGCTTGTGTGTTTGACCATGGCTTTCTCTTTCAACTCTTATTTGCCTTACATGACTTCATGCCTAATGGAAGGATTTAGGTGATTGGTCTTATGACATAACAGGCATGTCTCCCCTAGAAATTGCTAGAATGTTGACCATTTTCTACATGACTAGTTTGTGTTTTCCCTTTGGATCTTTTCATTTCTCCCTGGTCTCTTACCTTGTTACTTATCTTTTCCCTTCAGCCTCTCCTAGTTCAAGCTCTTCTCCCTTATTCTTTGTTCCTTCCCTTTGCCTTCTTTGCCTTAGCCTATCAGGATTTGTTTTACCCCAAAAGTGCCCTTTAGAAGTTTTTCAAAGGGCATTTCTTGCCTCTCCTTCTTCCCAAGTGTCCCTTAAAACTTTTTCAAAGGGAACTTTTTATCCCAAGTTTCCCTTGAAACTTTTTTGAAGGGCACTTTTCTTCCAAGTGACCCTTTGAAAAGGTTCTAAAGGGCACTTTTCTGCCCAAATGTCCCTTCAAAATTTTCTAAAAGGTACTTTATTATTGAAGTGGCCCTTCAAAAATGTTCCAAATGGCACTTTTCTTCCCAAGTGTCCCTTTGGAATTTTTCGAAGGGCACTTTGTTGTATAAGTGACCCTTTGAAAAATTTCCAAAGCACACTTTTCTTCCCAACTGTCCCTTCAGAATTTTTCAAAGGGCACTTTATCTTTGGAAATGCCCTTAAAATTTTTTTGAAGGGACCATGTTCCTTTCCCAAGTATCCGTAGAAACTTTTTTGAAGGACACTGTCCCAAGTATCCTTCAGGAAAAGTTCCCAAAGGAACTAGCCATTACTTTTTGGGAAAAATACCCAAAAGAATTCCTTTGAACAAATTATTCAAAAGGAATTACTTCAAAAAAAATTCTCAAAACAATAAACCCAACCCAATGGATCCCCATGACATGGCATAGGATGTCAAATTTAATACATCCCACTAGCCATTGGAGTGTAAAGACAACGTGTCACAGGGTGTCAAATTCAAGGTGGCCAACTAGGCATTGGGATTCAAAGACATGACGTACCATAGGACATCAAATTTAGGGTGGTCAACTAGTTTTTAAGGAGAAAATAAGAAGTAAAGTCACTTGGAAAACTTGAATGACTCTATAGTGCAAATTGGGTTTCCCAATAAGCTTTGCTTATGACTTTTATAAGTAGAATCAATCAAAGAACCTGAAGGAGTAAGTAAGAAGTAAAGTCACTTGGAAAACCTAAATGACTCTATAGTAAAAATCAAGTTTCCCAACAAGATTTGCTTATGAATTTCATAAGTAGAAGCAATCAAAGAACCTGAAAGGGCAAAGATAGTGAAAATTAGGTTTCCCAACATGCTTGACTTATAGGTTTATAATTAAATCCATTCAGAAGGCCTGAATGGGTATGTAGTGAAAAATGCAAGAGCTTTTAGGAGGAAACTAAGGTTTTAATTATAGATCTAAGCTATTTATTATGGAGGGTCATCTCACCATTGATTTTTCAGTGATATTGGTCATTTCAAGAGGGTGAATCAAAGAGAAGTACAAAATCCAACTGAATAAAAGAATAGCTGGAATCAATTTCACTAGGATGGTAACTGTAAACCATTTTGGAGGATTATATTTTGGCACCCAAGATATCTCTCTTCTCTCCCTCTTTTTCTATAAATAGGACCCTTGGGCTCTTGTTTTAGGATCCATATATAATATGATGAAGCCCTGCTAAAATGTTTTATCATTTTCTTGCCTTTGAGAAAACAAGCATAAGTCTATTTTATTTCTAAGTTATATAAATTTTCTTGGGCATACAAGAGACACAAATTGATAGCAAGTAATTTTTTATCCTTATATTCCCTATCCTTCATGCTTTTGAGCAAAGAGTTGATCTAACATGCATGTAGAGTGCATTTTATTTGTGTGAGGTTTTGCACATGTGTAACCCTTTTCTAGACTATACAAGTTGTCTTTTCTAGTTATTTACCTTATGTGATCTCATTCATTTTGTCTCTACATTGAAATACTTATGTTGGAATCTTCTAGAGCTTGAGTTATAGACTATATTCTATTGTATTATGCTTAAGTATAGGGCATACATGTGGATACTAATCCTTGGTGTATCACCATTTTAGACTAGGCTTTTCATTTATGTAAACTTCTAACTCTTTTCACTCATAAAAATTGGTTCAATAAATTTATTGCACAAGAAGCTAATATAGGGAGCTATCCTTGTTAACTTAGATGTTCATTTCCACTTATAGGCACACCCACAATCCTAGAAATGTCCCAACATTACCCAAATCTGGAAGAGGCCTGAACAACCCTCTTCTAGGGTGCAAGATTTGGAGACAACACATATGTACCCAATTTAGTATTAAATTTTTTCTTGTATTGGTCACTTTCCTTTACTAAAATATGATTATACCTAAAATATCCATCAAGGAGAGAGAATGTTTCACTACCTGCAACAACTTGAAAAATTTACTCCATGGAAGGAAGAGGATAATCATCCTTTAAATAAACTCTATTCAAGTCCCTAAAATAAACACATAACATGATTTCCCCATTCTTCTTCCTTTTTGGGATTAAGTTTTCCAACAAATATTAATGTTTAATAGGATAAATGATCTTGCACTCAATCAACTTTGTAAGCTCCTTTCTCATGAGAGGCTCAATCTTAGGATCGATTAGCCTTTGTCTTTACTTGATAGTCTTAGAATTTTCATCTATCTCTATGGTATGTTGAGCTAAGTTTGGATCAAATCCATTTAAATCACTATATTCCCATGCAAAGGCATCATAAAATTCCTTGATAACTCAATGAAAGCATGTTTATCTTCACTAGTACATACCTTCCCAAGAGCAAGCAACTTATATTTGAAGATTTATACTCTCTCATAGTTTTCTTACTTAGTAGACATGCTTAAGTTCTCTTTATTCAACTAATCATCATCATTGAAGATACTCTCAAGTGTGACTAAGCCTTTAAGGAGCTTGTTTTTTTTCAATTGTCCAATCTACCCTCCATATTGTTAATGTACTTTGGATTGATTTTTGAAAGAAAACTTAGCCTCCTCTTATAGAAAAAGATCTATTTGTTGGTCACTATCAAACACTTACCAATTAGTGACATTATCAAGTATATAAAGCTCTAATTGTTGTCAACCAATTAACATGTTTTTTGTCTCCCATTGCATGTTGAAGGCTTGGAAATCCTCCACAAGATCCAACACTCTATGCTTATATGACTTAAGCAAATATTTCTTAGTCATATTTTGGGCTCTTAATTGGTTCATAACTAACTCACTATCACCATAAACTTACAACTCTTTCACACCTCTTTTCCTAGCCCACTCAAGGCCATTAATGAGGGACTTATATTATACCACATTACAAGTACATGTGAAGTGAAATGTAAAAGTAGAGTAGTACCTTTCCTTGGATGGAGAGACTAACATTGCTTCACCACCTACTCTAACCTTGATTCTATATCAATCAAAGAATAACTACCATAAACCATTCATGTTTTCACTTGGCTTCATCAAGTTTGGCATGAAAGAGTCCTCCTTATGAATGAAATAGATCCCAAGACAAACTTCCTCTATGAATTTGTAAGGATAATTCTCATAGTTCTCAGCTCCCCATTCATCTAGATACAAATCAAAAACTCCTTCAAGAGAGGAAGTTGGAGATTGGTCCATGTGAATCTCCTCTTCATCAAGAATGGAATAATTGACATTTGAAACTTTAGGCATGTATGGATCTAAATGATTGTGATAAATAAGCTCTAATTTAATCTTCACCTTAGTACCATACTTTGTCCTAAAAACCATATAGGACCAATTGTCTACCAATTATCCACCTATCTTGGCTATAAACTCTCTTGACAAATAAAGAGTAAAGTATGGGGGTAAATCTACCATAACCACATCATGAGAGATGGAAAAATTAGGAAAAGCATGTAAAATCAAATTCAAATCCTTGACTACTCCACCTTTAGCCATTGGTCCATATTTGAGGCCTAGTTTATCTGCTATTGACTTGGGCATAACCAAAGTACTATCCCCATTATATATAATTCCATTGTGAACTAAGAAATTACAAATTATCAAGGATAGATAAAAATTAAGAGTCTTATCATATTAGTTCACTTTTCCATCAATGGGCTGAGTTCCATTCACTAAGACAACATTTTTAGTCCTAGATGATCCAACTTGCTTACCTAGTCCTTACAATTCCTTTTGAAGCATATCTTTTTGTCCTAGAATTATAAATGAAACCCACAATTAAATATTCATGTGTAACTTCTTCATTTGATCAACAACATTGATAGAAGGATTGCTCACCTTAAGAGGCTCTTTGGAAGCACTAGTACCTTATGGTGTAGCTTGTGAACGTGGATGTGTAGGAGCTAGCCTTGTACTATGAAACTTCTAATTTGATTGAACCTTAAGAGCTGAGTTAGACCCACCCATAATAAGAGATGATGTAGGAGTCAAAATAGGTCCTTAATTAACCCCTTGTGTCTTTTAAAAATCCCTCTTCTTAGACCTAGTGTTAGAGGATACACTAGCATTCACATTGCTTGAATTTCCCAAATTATTGATGGCACAAAACTCTCACTCCAAATGATTTATAAGAGTAGAATAAAATTTTGTTTGTTCATTTTGCATTCCATTTCACATTGGCACCTCAAAAGTGGAAACTTGAGGTGTTTGACTAGCTTGCATTGCCATGGCTTGATTATGAATTTCATTAGCATATGCAACTTGGTCTTGATTTTGGTCATAGGAAGGATAGCATGGTTGTTCTTGAAAAAATTATTTTGAGTGGTAATAAGAGATTTAATGGGGCATTAGGATTGTAACTTTGGTAAGGTATAGCTTGAGTGATTTGACCTTGTCCTTGAGCATTACCTTGAAAAGGAGGCCTATTTGTTATCCTAAACTAATTGTAGGATTGGTAAGGCTTGTAAATTTGAGCTTGTTGCCTTTTAAGAGCCACCAATTCATTAGTAATATTTTAAAAAAAAACTATTGACTTCATGAATCTTTTTGGTAGGGTCAAGGGTAGGATTTTCTTAACTAGGCAAAGGAGCCAAGCTAGGTAATACAACTTGATTAAGATGCTATAAATTAGGAAACAATTGCATTAGTGGTTTAGGAATAATCTTCCCTACTTAAATAAGATAATTCTCAGCATTAATGGCTATCTCATAGGTATCAAGTAGTGTATTCCCACCCATGGATTGGATCATCATGGCTACATCACTATTTAATGGTTTTAGGTAGTACAAGAAGGCATAATTTGTAGTAGGTCTCACAAGGGATGGGATCCTATCCCATGATTTTTAAAATTTATTGATAAAATCCTACATAAACTCTTTTGGATCACTCTTGATAGTGGTCAATTTCTTATCTAGTGATATATAATCACTCTTCTCTTCAAACCTCTTAGATAATAGATCTCCTAGTCCATCCCATAAAGCAATGGAACTATGAGGTAGAGTCACATACCAATCTAAAGCTTTCCATTTGAAGGATAATGCCAATAACTTGATAGCTACATTATCTTGAATGATATTGTGGATATTATAAAAGTTTGTTATGTTTTTGATGGGTTCAATGGGGGTAGTAGGACCTTCTCCACTAAAATATGGAAAACTCTTAAGGGTGGCTCTAGGAATCAGGTCATATTGGGGAAGATTCAAAGGAGATGATCTAGTGAAGGCTAATAAAGGTTGGTTCCTAGCCATATTTTAATGTAGACTATGGGTATTGGTGGTTGAACTAAGTAGGAACTTGGACTTCTTCAACACCAACTCCCTTGAATAAGGATGAGTACTTTCAAATCTAAACCTTTTGACATAATATAAAGGTAATTTCACAAAATCAAAGGGTATACCTTTATCAACAAACCTACTAGTCACCTTTACCTTATAAATTAAGGACTAATAAAAAACCAAAGATTTTAAAACTTAGTGGAGTCACTAGGTACTGAATGTAGATGTTCTTTTAGCTACAACTATGCTAAAACTAGTACCAATCTTGGACAATCTTCTAGGACTTAGAGTCCCACCAGACGTGCTAAAAATTGTTTTCACTTATATTTTCACCCTTTTAGGACATGACTATATTTCCTCATCCAAGTGTAATAATGGAAACATCTCACTTGTTATGGATAAATAATTTTTGGTGATATGAATCTTTAGAAGGGCTAGTTCTCTTGATGCACTCTTTGAATTGCTTTATTACCTATCAAATTTGGATGAAAAGGTCTAAGAAATTAATTAATAAAAACTAAAGGGTGATGCACCAATGTTTAATTTCCTCATATTGACTGAAATTATAATACTTTGAGCAAAATAAAGTTTTCCTTACATAAAATTCACAACACAAGATAGATTGTTACATCAATGTTTCATAAGCTAGGTTCAAAAAGCTATTTTGATACTTAGGAGGGTAATGAATTATTCCTTAGGATAATATAGTCATTAAACACTTATAATACACTTATAAACTTGAAATATAACACTAAAAAATACATGTAACAACTAATCTTTTGCACACTTGGTGAACAATCAAGGATAATATGTTAGAAAAGATCATCTTCTACTAGACAAGACCAACAAAATTGCAACAAACACTTAATTGTATAGAATGTAAGTAATAAAATTAAATATATTTATTTATTAAATATACATTCAAGAACAAAATTTTCCAAGGTTTCACCATCAACCAATAGTGGTTACCAAAAAGAGCCAAAAATTCACTACTTATAGCATTTGGGAGAAGGGCAAGATAAGGGAAGTCTAAAGGTCACTTAGACACCTATCAAGATGATAAAATAGGTTAAATTTGAATGAAAAAAATTATTTTAAATGAACCATGTAATGTAAATAGGTCCAAATTTCCATACAAGTGATGAAACTTATGAAAAGTGGCATGAAATTCCTCATTTTGGCTCAAAAAACTGCTTTCATGTTTTGGACCTATTTGAACATCCCACAACTAACTAAGGACATGTATAATTATTGGGATGATAGGGAAGGATTAAAAAATTCATATCCATGAATTTTTTATAGTCCTACTCATTTGGAAACTCATGGAAGGAAGCCATCATTGCCAATAATCTAAACAATTCCTCTTTTCTGTCACCCCTCACACTTGGTCTCAAAATTAGCATCAATTTTTCATGAAAATACATGGAATGGAGTGGATTAAACTTTAAAATACCATCCATGGGCTTATACTCCTTAGGTGCACCTTAAAAGGACATACACTTGAGGTTTTCACACTTCTCAACCTTATGTTCACTATGCCAGTTTTGACTAGTTGAGATGAGAGCTCTAGTTTACACACTTAGGATTTTTTCCTTGTAATTAAATGACCATGTTGAGTTATAAAAATTATATATATTAATCCCAAACTTTATTTCATATTTTAAAACCTTTTTTACCCTACACAATACACAAAATAGTTTAAAAAATCCCTATTTTATACCCCATCCATATAACTCATCCTAATGGGGAGTAGACTAAGGTAATCCTCTACAAGGTCCAATAACTTTCATTATCAAACTATGTCATCTATATATCTCTCTAATATTTTTTTCTCCATTAGGTCTTGACTAAGGGTTTAGGAGGGTTTTAGGTAGTTTTTAGTCTTAAACTTTGTTCATAAATCTCTGACATTTAACTTTCCAAAAAATGCCAAAACTTGATTCTAAGGGACTCTAATAACCCCTCCAAAATCCTTTGGCTCCCATGTAAACTCTCAAAGGAGATATGAACACTTGAAGTCACCCTATCGAGCATGGCTTCACAATTCCTACATGCTTGGACTATATCTAAGCTAAACGTAAATTTCCTATAGGTTTATATATGTACCACAAGCTCAAAAATTCCTAAATACATCTCATAAACATGTTATAATCAGATATATATCATACCTCATGTTATAAGTGAAGTGACTTCCTATTTGGCCTTAGGCTTAAACTTTGCCTAACAGACCTGTCTACACCTTTGAGGATCTAGACCTTCCTATAATGTTTCTCCCATTTTTGGTATGATCTTAATGTTTCCCTATATGTGTTTAAACCTTCCAATTCACCCTACATCCTTCCAATTATTCTTTTTCATCACTTCTTATTTTTCACCAATTAGGTCTAGTTGAGACCCCTAGGGATTAACTGCATATGGTTGTCCACCAACACTTTATATTGTTTTCTCATCAATATTGGGTCAAATTAAATTTTTTTCAGATATATACAGGTTACTACATCATGTCAAATCATCATATTATGTTTCCAAGGCACCCAACACCCATTTAGGTCACATTTTCTCCCTTTTTAACCTCTGTGCAGGCCTGAAAGTGGCCTACCTCTGAGACAAAATAGAGGATATGTGCCATATTTTTTCAATAACACCAATTAAATTATGGTGTTTATTTTGTAATTATTACCCCATAAATAAAAATTTAGGTCAAAATGACCTCTTTAGCACCTTCAAACATCTAAAACCCCAAAATAAATTTTCAAAGCATGGACTGTGTGCAGAATGGCATGTAGACTATATATTTATTGGTTTTAACCTTTTATTTTACATTATTTTCATAATTTAGAGTATAATAAAGGTATTAAAATAATTATTTATCTATTTAAGACCCATTAATCACTCTACCTTACTATAAACCCTCTCCCATTCTTGAATTCTCAAGATTGAATGTCCAACCTAACTATGTTTCTTACTTCCTTCTTCAAAGATGACCCTCTCAATTCTAAATCCAATATTTTTAGGCATATTAAACATTTTACTTACCTCAAAATCATGATTATTAATCTTTTAATTCACCTAGAACACCTCTTTTCTTTATATTCCTCATTTCTACCCATTGAGCAACATGGGTTTCCTAGCTCACTGTACGGACTGTTACCAATGACTAAGAGGAAGAGTGGGTGGTCATTCAAAGGGAGTTATGGAGCTTGTGTAAACTTTTTTAATATCAATCATGAACAATTTTATTTTACTATATAACTTATTTCTCCTCCTTAACACATTCATCTCTTTATCCTTAATTCATGTTCAAGACTGCAACATGGTGGTTGTAGGTGCACACAGGTTTTTAAGAGGTCAGTATAGGCTTATTTACATTTTTTAGAGATTTTTAGGTTTATCATGGATATTTATAAAGTATTAATATGTTTACTTCATCATTTCAACCCCCCATTAGCCCTTCATATGCATGTTTATTTCATAACTGAGTCCTCCACTACCTATTGACTAAAACACCCTACTTTTGACCCCTGTCAATGCATATTAGCTCATTTGAACCTTTTTCATGATTTATGAAGACATTAAAATATATTTATAGTCACCTATCACCTTAATTCATCTTTTATGGTCCAAAATACCATTAAGCACCTTGACTGAGTCACTAATTACCTATCCTACTTTAGGTGCCCATTTTCCATTAAAAGGACACCTATAGGCACTCATAAGCTTGAAAAGGTATGAATCAAACTTATACTAATGGTGTCCATGAAATTTTTCATAACATTTAACCAATTAAACCATCCTATTCATGAATTAATGCCTTATTTTCTTGTGGGATGTAGATGTCTTTCAAACTTCTAAACCTGTAGACAAGAATGCAGGCTTTCAATGTTTTTTTAGGCCACTTTGAGGCTCCAAACTTCCATCCTCTCCTCACTTTTTGACCCTCATATTTTTAATATCTCTTTTCCATACTAATATAAATAATTTTTACCAATATATATGTTTTAGAACACTTTTTAAGCATGTTTTAGGAGATCCACTAAAACCCCCTGGGCTTCTATTTTCACTTTTTGGGGAAAACTTCCTAGAATTCAATCATCTACTCTTTCAACATGATTACATACATTTTTTTACCATTTACACTTCAAAAAATATTTAATAACTCCACCACCTATTAATACTTTCAAAGGTATTTATCATGTTTCAAATCTCCCACTCTAAAACCTTTACAGCCTTGGGATGCCACCTATAGGTGGTCATTAGTATACTCAGGCAGCAAGGGAGAATGTGAAAAAAGTACATGATTTTAATATTTCATGAATTTTGATAAATTCTCAACACTAAAAATTTATTATTCATGTTTCAAATGCTTGAAACTTCTTCACTAAGATCTTCAACCCAGTATGACATCAGTAAAGGCTCCTATTGGGTATTATTAATTGTATATAGGCAGTGAATGTGGAATGGAACAAAAAAAGGTTGATGAATTTCCTAAAAACAAATAAAACTCAAAATAAAACCTTTAAAATACATTAATATTACCAAGGAGGCCTTGAAAATAGTTCCATAGCACTATTCCAATGTGAATGTCTCTCGTACACATCTGGAATAAGTAGGCAGGGGTCTCTAGAATGACAGGTTGGTGTAATGAGTGAACTTGTAACCACACTTGTCTCCTTAAAAATAAAATTAAATATCATCATATATTAATGAATTGAACAAATTAATACACCATTATTACAACTCCATGAATAAGATGGACAAGATCATATATATGATTGTAAGTGAAACTGAGCAAAAAGTTGACTGTGAGGAATAGTAAGGTTGAAAGTTGATCTAAAGGGTGATATGGTGAAACCAAACATGGAAGGATGTGAAATATATGGCCTTGATACCTATGGTAAATCATTTCCCAAATACATGAGACCTCTACAAGAAACCAACATTCTATAAATAAGAAGAACTTTGACTGATACTACACATGGTGGCACCTTCCTTTCAACATGGATTAACTTGCTCAAAAAACCACAATGAAAAATTAAACTAAGCATTAATTTCATCTAATAAGGTATCTAATATCCTCTAAAGTCAACATCACCAATTGGTTCATATGGATTTGACCAAAATGGAGCAAAACTTATAGGGTATATGAAATAGTTAGTAGAAAATTATATTCAACTTCATGAGGATGGTTCATGAAGTAAAATTTATCATTATTTGCACTCTTTATATGTAAATTAATGTATATAATTTTACTATCACTTCCCAAAATCATTTTCTCTGAAACCTCATGAGTTATCCGTACTAAGCACAAACCTAAATGTCACTTCTATATGTCTAAAAAGGCAAAAAATAAGTAGAATGGTTTTGGCTTAAAAATGGAACTTATATATCATGTAAAGAATTTATATGAGTGTGTGTAATATTAAGAGGCCTTACATGATCTTTTACCATGTGGCACACTTCCCCATGAACCATATAAGTGCCAAATACTCCCTTTTTTAGTTGGTTTCTTGAATTCTAATTAAAAACCCTACAAGATTTTGATGTAACTAGTATCCTTAACAATTAAACTATATTTTTGGATGCTTTAAAGTAAACACCTTATCACCTAATTAACCATGCCACTTGCATTAATAACCCCTAAGAACCCACTAAGTGACCCAAAATGATAAATAAACCTATAAAACCATGACTAAGGCTAAAAATACATTAGATAACATCAAATTAAATATAAAATATCATATCAAAAATAATTATACCCCTAAACATCTAAAAAAACAAGATTTTTACCTATAGGGTTCCAAAATTTAACCTAAAAGTCAAATTTGGTCAACATGCACTAAGAATCAAAACTATCAAAATTGACCCTTACTCATAGTGCTTTTAGCATTAGTATTTTTTCATAGAGGTATATTTTTATGAATATCTAGAGGTGGGTGAAAATAAGGTCTGATACTAGACACTACTAGTCTTTCTCATAGTTCAAGACATACTCAGCAACCACATACACTTTATGAGACCTACTAGAAGAGATATCCATCACACAAAACATGAAAGGGTATCATGGACATAAGGAGAGCATATTCATCACTTAACCTCCAATTAAACCACTTATCACACTTAGTAAAAGTATTGTAGAGATCAAATAAACTTTAGATGTTTTATTCAAAATAAAAATAAAGTGCCAAACCAATAGGGCTTTGTCATACTAGGTGTGAATTAGATTACAAAATCCAAAATGTTGCATTTATAGAACATGTGATAGGAGAGAGAAGAAGAGAAACTCAAAAGTCACATGTCCACATGTCAAGCTACATAAACTAGTTATATAATAAGAGAAGGAGGTGGAAAATAAGTCAATAAGTGGTCTTAGAAAAGTGTCCATCAGAGATACATCATTCTCCTTTGAGTTGGCATAGGGATTATTCATCTTCCTCTTTGAAACTATCCTTGATGATGAGGAATTCAATAGAATAATTGAAACTAATATAGGATAATTTAACACATTTTTTATATCATTACAAGGTTGCAACAAATTTATAACATATCTCATATGCCTCCCTAATGGACATCTTCTATCTTTACACTTGTGTTCACTCTCTAGCAGTCACTCATTAGCCTTCCCCAGCTTGTCTTGATAAAAAATTTTGAGTGACCTATAGTTTGTCCAAGAAAATGTGTTGTATAGGTGGTAAGACACCTATTTAAATCAAATTTTTCATCTAGTCTATCAAATAGACCACCAAACCTTCATTATCACTCTTCTCACTTTTCCTACTAGGCAATCATTTCATTCTCACTATCATTTTTAGGACTCCCTATAATGGGAACTAACATAAGGTTTTTGAATCATACCTATGTTAAAAAATGAGTATAAGATTTTGAAACAAGTTTATAAGCACCTCATACAATGATTTTCATCTATCAACCCCCCTTTTCACCTATAGAACAACCTAAATTCTATAATAAACACCATGTTAGGGTTGTTCGTACAAGAGACAGTATGGAATAATTGGTTGGTGAGGAGCCTAGAATATTTTCAAACCAAGTCCAAGCATTTTCCTACCTAACATACCCATTTTAGGAGTTTTAAAATAATTCTAAGAGTTTCCTTACTCAAGAAGGTTGACTTGTGCTTGTCTTCACCAAGGGGAGTCCCTATATTCAAATCTTCATCATAAACACTTGATTCATCTTCTTTATCAGTTGAAAATTTATCTTGATCTTCTTTATTTATCTCCCATAAGATGGGTTCTCCCTCAAGAAGGGATGAGGTGGGAGGGTGGTGAACAAGTTCATGGGTTGGAGAGGGAGTATGAAGTGTGGTGGATGTCTCATGAATAGGCATAGGGATGGAAGGAGTACTCTTAGAATTAAGAGATTATTGAAATAATTCTTGGATAGAGAAAAGGTTCAATTGGGCTATAGTCATTTCAGTTTCTTCAACAATCACCCCACCTTTCTCATATCCCTCTTGAGGCTCTTCAATAGCTGTAACTTCATCTCCTACCTTCTCAACTAAGGCCTTTTTTTATGTTGAAAATATTTTTTGATAGACCTCCAAGATGGACAAGCCATAGGTTCTTTAGGAGAGGGAAATGATTTTTTAACAAACACAAGGTTTTCTTTGTTGACATCAACTTCTTGGTTGTCACTCTCTTCATCTTTATTTCCTAAAGACTTCACTACTTGGTTCCAAGTTATATTTTTGAAACTATTATGCTCTTTTAGAGATTAGATTGTATCTATTGGAGGCTCCTATTAAGTATAGTGAATTATTTCATGAGAATAAGGGGAACAAGTAAAATGATATGAAACATAAGAAGACTCTTGAGGAGGGATAGGTATAGCTTGAGGAAGGTTGCCTTTAAGAATCTACCTCTGAAGAGCTTGGACTTCTTATTCAAGAGCATTAATAACATCTTCATAGGATTATTTATAAGGCTTCACAATAACATCATGATCATATAGAGAAGGAATAGGCTGACCATAGGGATGTCATGGCTCATAGGGATGATAACAAATTTGATAGGGTTATTAAGGGACATAGTATGGATCATGACAATATTGGTAAGGAACTATATAGTAGGATCTATCTTGGAAATAAAAATAAATGCCTTTACTATGAAATATTATTCTTACCTTATGCATGAAAAATTTCACTAGTCTACCACCAAGAGTCGATTGTTGGAGTCTCTAGATACTATAAGAAGTGGACTATTACAGCCTCCTTGTTGTCAAGACCAGCATCTACCTTGAACAACCTTCTTAGACTTCATGACCCATTGGGCATACCTAAACTATTATAAATAAATTTTTCACCCATGGATAAGGTTATTTAGACCTCTAAAATTTTGGTTAAACATTGGATTACCCCTATACCTACGGGTTGTCTATAACAGGGGTAAACCTCTAGATTATGGACTAGCTTAATTAATCTATCTTTTAGGCTCACACACTATAGTAGAATAATCACTATTAGGGTTGAAAATGGAATAAATAAACACAAAATTAACCTATACTCATAGAGGTGATACACCTAATATATCTCCACAAACATACATGCATTTGTACTAAGAAGGCAAACTACTAAAACTGATCTCAACTCAAGGTTCTTCTAGCATAAGTATTTCTACATGGAGGTAGATTGTTATGCATATCCAAAAGTGGGTGAATAGGAATTATAATCTAAAACATTTATAATCTCATTTACACTTAAAAATTCACCTAATGAACATATACACTTCATGAGACCTATTAGAAAAAATGCTACTCATACAATGCATACAAGAGCATAATAGAAGCAAGGAGAAAACATTCATCACTTTTCATCAAAATGGACTAATTGACATACTTAGGAAAGAATTGAAGAGAATAAAATAGATTAATAACTTTATTCAAA
Source organism: Torreya grandis (assembly GCA_037957365.1). Taxonomy (NCBI): domain Eukaryota; kingdom Viridiplantae; phylum Streptophyta; class Pinopsida; order Cupressales; family Taxaceae; genus Torreya; species Torreya grandis. The sequence continues at coordinate 758,770 of JARHVA010003683.1, read as the reverse complement.
GTCAAAACAAGATGTAAAACTAGTGGGGCTTCACCATACCAATTGTGTATTCTTTATAATTCCAAAATGGCTTCAATATATAGAGCATAGGAGAGGAGAGAGGAAGAGTGATGTTGAAGAGTCACAAGGCCAAGTGTTAAGTAATGAAAATTATTTAAAATGAAATATAAAGAATTAAATAATAGGTCATGAAGTCCTCTTAAACAATTTTTAATCACAAACATGACATCTCTTTAAAGTTGGTGAAGGGCATTCCATTGTCATTCTTGAAACTACCTTTTTGATGAAGAATATACTTAAGAGTCTTGAAATACCTCAAAATTAATTAATACATCATATAAATTTACAAGTTTAAAACATGATTATTAAGGTTATCATATACCCATCAACTGATAGCCTTCTCTTTGTCACTTTTCATTTACCTTCTTATAGTCACTCATTATCACACTTGTCACTTAGGTGACCTACAAATGTTCAATATATGTTCATTATAGGGATGTGTAAAACATCATCAAGACTTATTTTTCTTCTATTCCATCAATTATACCTCAAAATAACTCTAAACAACACTTCTCATCTTCAACTTGGCAGCTATTCTCCTTCTCACTTGGTCTATCCAAGGCTACCTACAATAGTCACCTTAGTAAATGAGTCTCAATACATGACTATGGTGAGAATGGGATCTGAGGAGTTATAAAAAATCTCTACACTCCTTACACAATGGCTTTAATTCATCTATTACCTTTTTTACCTCTAATTCAACTCAATTCTTACAAAAAACATAAGATTTACCTCATCCATACAAGTGACAGTATGGAATAATTAAATGGTGAGGGGACTAAGAGAGTTTCAAGTTTATCCAAATCACTTTCCAAGTCAATTGACCCCTTTTGAATGCATTATTATAGATATTTTTCTCATCAATATCTTATGAGGGTTTTATGAGGGTTTTAGATCATTTACATTGTTAATGATGATTCATAAAGGTTAAGCCCTTAACCTTAAAACAAATTCCATTGAGTTTGATTTTAAGACCTCCCTCAACTATCCCTAAGTTATTGATACACCATTCACATTTTTTATATAGATATGAGTGAAATAAAATGGCTTCTTGATTAGCTTCTTGCATTCTAAACACCCCTTAGATTTAGGCCAAAATTATCCAATTTGAGTTGCTCTTCGCAAACCAATAAACCTAATCAATCCTCCATTCTCCCATAAATTTTCTAAAATTATTTGGCAAGATCATATGGTCATATGAGTGCAGATAGACACTTGAGGGTTTATGCCTAGTTCTAGGTCTCATAAGCATAGACTACATTTATGAGTTTGTGACCACCTCTAAGTGTTCATAGTGGTTGTAAGACCTTATATACATTTTCTCATATTCAATTCAACCTTATAAATCTTCCCATAGTGCTTTAAGACTCTCCATTTAATCCTTTCAACATGGATGCACTAGATCTATAGTTACACTATTTGTGGAGTGCCTTTGGTCTGAGGCATAATAGAGGGAAATTCCATTTTTAGTCTATCCCAATCGATACCTTATAGTTATATTAAAAATCATGAGGAACCTATGTACTAATTTTTAAGGCTTGAACATACTCCTAGAGGTCCTCATACTTCAAACTCTACAAACTAGCTTCTAGGTCTGTCAGGACTATGTGCAAGATTTTGCTTGACTGAGCATGGAGTTAGAAAACTTATTTTCATTCATCTTCACTTTGATTTTTTCAATTTTATATTCTCATGAAAGTGTGATAAAACTTATTTTCATTCATCTTCATTTTTATTTTTTGCTTTTTTTGCATCCCTCGTTAGCTTAAGCTAATTCGCAGTCCTCACTTCAAACTATAGGTGCTTATTAGGGAATATAGGAGATTCATGTATGTGATCATATGTGATTTAACACTTGTAATTCACTCATTTTATTCCTCCTGATGTTATTGAATTTCTGATCTAGGAATTTGACTCAAGAGAGGATGGTAAGTATGGTATTAGTTTTAAAATTAAAATAAAATGAAAGAAACACACTAACTAGCATAACATCTCTAGGCCTAAACACTAGGGGGAGCTTAGTTTAACAAACATGAATAAAACACACAACTAAAATATTTAAAAAACCCTATTTTACCTTCTTTGGATGCTCCAAAATTCTTGTTGTAGTGGCTTGCTCAGTTTGTGCTCATGAAGTCCTCATCAATGGAAGCTTGGATACCTCTATCTCTCCTTGGCGCATTTGGCTTGTGTCTTGGCTAGGATTAGAATAAATTTGGAATGGAAACACTAATTTAAATGGATTATTGAAGATATTTGTGCATTATAATTTTTCACCAAAATAGCTTAGAAATGATGTGGTAAGGCCTCCTATTTATAGATCTTTGAATTGATCAGAATCAACCTGAATCATCCATCTCAGGATCGAGATGTGTGGCTAAGGATTAATCCAATTTTTATAATTAATTTTATAATTATCCTCATCATGACATTATAATAAAGGGAAATTAATAGGAATGGAGCGCAACATGGAAGGCATTGATGAGGCATGGAGGAGATGAATCTTGATATTTGTGGAACTTATGGCCTAGGGATGTTTTCCTAAGAAATGAGGTCACCTGATGATGCAAATATTTAATATTTATTTCTAAATACAATTTTTCAACAAGTTTCCATGGAATTATTTATTAGGTCTTGATTTGGGTTAATTATCTCTTAAGCATGTTTAAGCACTTTGTGCACAAATTACCCAAATTGATCAAAATGCCTTGTTATTGGTCCAAATCTTGACTGGATTAGAATTGGAAGTCAATGTCAGATGCATTATAACCATGTTCCCACTTAGGATGTTACCAATAGAAAATAACAAAGGCACATGTCTCATGTAAGATATTTGATAGGAAAGAGTAATCTAGAGCACCCAGGTGTAAAATTGGCATTTTGACTCGAAATAATCTAATCAAAGTTAGTTAGCCCATAAATTAAATTACCCCATTTAGGGATACCCTAGCTAAAATCAGAATTTGAATATTTCAATTTCACATTATTTAGCATGTTTTAGTGTTTTTAGGCCAAATATTGCATTTTAGGTAGAAATTGGTCAAAAGCCTAGTTGGAGGTTATCGATGGCCAGATTTAGGCATCTACAATTTTCCCCTATTTAGGAAGATGTTGTAAACTATAAGAAAAGCAATGTCTTCTCAAAAAATTAGAAATGGTATGTATTCCAAAAATAAGATGATGGTTGAAGAAAAAAGCTCCAAATGGTTTTGGGAAGCCTATGATGACGCCCCATCAAGGGAGTGGTTGTCACATTTGTTGATGGACAGTCACTTGAAAAGAAATAAGAAGAAATGTGTAATTAACCTGTGGTTGAGATTAATCCAAATGAGAAAATTCCTGCATACATTGATTTAAAAAGGATTCTAATTTTCCCAAAGGTGGTTACAATCAGGAAAAAAATCAAAATAATGATTTACCCATAGGTGGTTATAATCATTAATCAGACCTATATTGGCTAAAATTGATGGTGCACCAATTAGGGTTGATTAGAAAGCATAACTCAAGGATATAACCCAAAATATAGATTCAAGATGAGCAGGTGCAAAGTGATAAAATATATGGATAGAGGAATAAGATTGATCATTAGAAATTATTGAGTTATACCAACCAATGAGGAGATGCTCATCCTTATTAATAATGATACAACTAAAATGGCCAATTGGTTAATTTGATCAAAGGTGGGATGGAAGGGTTTGCCATGGTGCCAAGGAGAAACTTATATGGCTCTATTGATTGTAGACATTCTTGAAGCTAATTTTTTTTATAGCATGTGATGGTAGGCTTTATGATAGAACACCATGAAGACTATCCCAAAACATGTATACAGACTGACTCCCAATCCAATAAACACTCAAAAATAATGCACCAATGATAAAGATCCATGATGAAAATGTTGATGTATGAATATGTATGGACTCAAGAATAATGTGCTCAAGAAATCACCCATGAATGCATATAGATTGAGTTGAGGCAACAATGTTGAAATCAAACAAATAGGCAAGCGAACAAATAAACAAACAAACAACTATAAATAAATAAACAAACAAAAAGCCTAAAAACAAAATCAAAATAAAGCATCCTAACAATGACAATACCCCAATAAGGCAGATCAAGGATAACTGATTAGGCTTAGACAAGATAAATGTTTTTAGATTTTTGAAATTTTATGAATGTTTTTGGAATTTTTGAGGTATCTTAACTCATTATAGAATGACAAGATACATGCTTGCAAAATAATGAGAGTGTTTGGCTTAGGTTGCTTGTAAAATTGTAAGAGCATATGGAAAGGGGGACTAAGGTGACCTCAACATGAATTAAGCATGACCCACATAGTCTTGAAATGACCTCATGTCATAGTAATTATGTCCACACAAAAGGTGAGGAAAAACCAACTAGGTCCCAAAAATTTCTCAAATCTAGTAAATGGCCAATCAAATAAAAATAGTGATGGCAAAGTGATGTGGTAATGCATGGTAAACAAGTGTTGCCCCTAGTATTTCCATAGGTGGTTATAACTAGGATACAATGACATAGGTCAATGATACTAATTTACCCATAGGTAGTTATAATTAGTAGCAAGACTGGTGAAACACTGATTTGCCCATAGGTGGTTATAATCAGGCTTGCATATATAAACTTTATAGAATGAAAGATATCTTGCTAGATTAACTATCACACTAATTTCATAGACTATCATTATAAATATGGATTGGATTGATTATTGAAAATTAATCAAAATCCCCTCAAAAAAGGTGTAGGAAGAACCAAAGTAACTAATCCAAAACTCAGAAGTTCTAGTTGATAAATATTTCCAGAGATAGAAATAACACAATAACAATGAATTCTCTGAGAAGAGATGTAGTATTACTCAAGATCACAATACAAATATATGCTTATCTCTGGGAAGAGATGTTTGTCCTCACATTTTAGTTACCTCTTCATTTATACACATTTTGAAAGCATGGGGAGGATGTGGAAGGTCACCAATCTCAAGGGAGATTAAGTGGTTTGACTTCCAAGATTTAAAATGATACAGAATTCAAGGAATTACTATTTTTAGAAACTTATTATTTTTAGACTACACTACTAAAATTGAAATTTAGGGAAATTTTGTTGGGTTTTTGGGGGAAAAAATTAATTAATAAAAAATCAATTCTATCTCATGATGTTCTCCTCATTTATATCTTTCCAATGGTTCAAACTGCGAGTCAATTGGAGCTACAGTGAAAAAGTTATGGCTCCCAGAAGTTTTGTCATCAATTGGGGTGGAACTGTCACCCGAATTGTCACCTAAATTATTGCCCGGATCAATAACCAAGATCAAAATAAGATTGGGTAGGATAATTAAAAAAATAGGCTTTGGTCTAGATATAAATTGAATGACAGGATGTATAAAATGGTAAGAGGGTTACCCCCAGGTGATGGGGTAAATGGTTGGGATATTCAACAATGGTAAATGGATATGTAACAATAGTAATGGCATGGCAATGTGAAATGGTATGGTACATGTTTTTATCCTAGGTGTGGTAAATGGAATATGATTCTATTTTTCATGTTGAGATGGAGATGCACATCCTAATCAACAAATGATACAAATAGAATACTTGATCATGTTAATTCTAGCCCACACCTCATTTGAATAGCTACTCTATCAAAAATGGCTTACAAATCTAATTGTCAAGAATGCTTTTGTGATGTTTATTGGTCATTTATTCTAATTCCTTCAAGTGTCAAGATAAGGTATCTTTGTAGCCTCTACAAATAAAAGTGTGTATGTGGATGGTAAACAAGGACAAATAATAGATGGGAGGTTTGATTATGAAATGGAATGGTAGATGATAATGGAAATGGTAATGGTGGGGAAACAAATGAAGATCAAGAATTTCAATCACATGTAATGTTTTTAATATCAAATTTAACATAACTTTTGTTGTGATAGGGAAAAAGACTTGTTCTCTCAATAGGACCACTAGACTTTTTTATTTGATTTTGAGAGTAACTACCATCTAATTAGACTGTAGATAGGAAGCTATTTTGATTTGATCTTTTATTTTGTCTTCATCAAGTAGTGAAGAACTTTTGTGCTCAGCTATTGATGCCTCAAAGAGGTTTTCACCAATGAAGTTGTCTTGATATTCTCATAGTGCCTTCAAGAATTTTTCACTAATGAATGTTGTCTTTTGACTCTGATTGTCTTCTAGCACTTCTAAAAAAGTTTCACTAGAAGATGCTAAGTTATGACTTTGATTGTCGCCTAGCACCTCTAAAATGGTTTCACTAGGAGAGTGTTCTTATACTATATGAATGTGATCTTGGCCACCTTTCTCTTCTTCAACTGTTATGTCACCATGGATGCAATTCAACAAAGTGTGATTCTATCAATCCCAATCAACACTAGTGGGAGATTGAATGGCAATAATATGGCTATTTTGGTTGATGGTAATGGCATGTGGAATGGTAATGGAATGGGGAGAGGATGCACAATCCTCATATAAGATACTAGGATAACTTGTGTCGAAGCTGAAGTACTCATCCTCAAAAACTATAGAAGGATCATAAATGTATTCAAATTGATTTGAGGCATGCATAATTAATATTATAATAACCACAAACATATTCTTCTTCTAAATTTGATTCCAATTTAGGGGACTCTGAATCTAATGTTGAGACTAATGTTGATTCAGATTATGATGGTAAATCCAATGTTAGTTCAAGAATAGAACCTAACTTTGATTTTGATTCTTCATTTGATGGGTACTCTATTACAATTATTTTTTGTTGAATTTTTGGTTTTAGACAAGTAATAGCCTATGATGGCACAATGGGCTCCAAAAAAATTGGTTTGTCAAAGTGAGACTCCTCTAAGATGGGAAAAATGTCAAGAGACAAATCCTCAGAGACTGGCTTTTCAATAGGAAGCTCTTGAAAAATAGGCACATGGTCGAGGTAATGATTTTCCCATAGGTAGTTATACTCATTAAGAAGTGACCTGATAAAGACTAGTTTGTCAGTGTGAGACTCCTTGATAATTGATATATGATCAATAGGAAATTCATCATAGGATGGCTTATCACAAATTTTTGAGTCAATAGAAACATTTTGGTTTGGTTGGTTCTCTTGGCCTTGGTTTCTAATGAGTTATAAAATATCAGTTTTGAACATAGCTTGGTCTTTAAAGGATTGGATGGGTTGAGGTTTAGATTGGATTAGTAATGGATGAGGAATGACTTATGGTTGGATAATGGTAGGGCCTTGGGGAGCATGATTTCTTGCATGAACCAAAGGACAAAGTTCTAAGATGGTAATGATAGGGCATTGTGGGGCTTGATTTCTCACACAAGCCAAAGGACTAGGTCTTGGAATGATGAAAGTGCATTGTAGAGCTTGATTTCTTACACAAACCAAAGGATGAGGTTTTGGTATGGGAATGGTGCAACATTATGGTCTTGGAATAGAAATGGTATGATGTGGTGGAGCCTAATTACTCACATAAGCCAAAGCATCCAAGTCTTCCTCATAAACCATATCATCCCAGTTGTGAGTTGGTTCATAAGTTGGTTCTTGACTATGTTCTATGTACCGATTATTGAAAAGAGAATATGGATTCATATCCCAAACAACATTATCTATAGTTAGGTCTTCAAAGTCTTCATCACAAGCTTCTTTATGACAATTAAGGTCTTGATTTGGACTTTGAGGATTTTGACTATATTCTCATATGGAGGATTGTAGGGAGAATAATAAAACTCTTTAGAAAATCTTTCACTATAGGGGTTCCTAGTGGGACTTTATGCGGCCATTCTATCATAAGTTGGATTGTACATGACTCCACCATAAGTGTACCTATACATATCCACATAAATTATGAAATCTTTAAAATAAAAAGGCTTAGAGTTATATAAACTCTGAAAAACTATCCAAAGGATAAATGGTTCAAACTTGGTCTCACTTGGTTGAACGGGTGGAGTTGTATCTCAAATATGGTCTAAAAGTGGAATGGTATCTGTAAAATTATTTATGCTAAGACTTGGCATAAAATAGTCTAACATCATATGTCTAATGTCAAATGTCATATGCACAAAAGGTTAAGCATCTGAATAAAAACTAGCATGTCAAAGGTCTAGGTCAAAGTGTTCCAAACAAGGTCTAAACTAGGAAAAGGAAAAGTTGAGTTATTAGGTCTTTTGTCCAAATGCAGAGTCAAAATCTAGGCTCAAACAAATAGGAATTTGCTAGGACTTTTGTCCAAATGATATCAAAATCTAGACTTGAAACAAAGGTTGATGTGATTTGATTTAATCTAATAAGTTTGGAAATAACATTGACATAAACCCAACACATGGAATCAAACATAAAGATGATCAATTGGCATAAGGCATAAGTAAAAAGGCATTTTGAGAAAGACTATGTTCTCCCAAATAAAGGTTCAAATAATTATGAGGATAGGTACTGAACAAACAAACCATCAATAGTTTTCAAATTTAGGTAATCGATTAACTGAAGTTATGTAACCCAAAAGAGAAAGATCTATGTATTAGCCCCATAAATTAAGGCCTAAACATAAATCAATCCATGTTTGAATCCAAACTTGACAAGTCTAATTGAAAACTCAATGTTGAAAATTAGGATTTGACCAAATAAACTAAACAAGATTAGACAGCATGATGGCACATAAACGAGGTCTAAATGGTTGATGTGACATGTGTGAAACAAATGGTTTTTGATACAAGGTGAAATAAGTCTTGAAGTAAATTGAGCAGCCTAACAACGTAAGCATACTCAAATAATATGGCCAATGTTCTGTTTTAAAGACTCAAAAGGCTTAAAATGTTTTGATATGATTTGGGCAGCATAATGCTACCCTCCGTAACTAAAATGACACATACACATAAACAAGTTTAGAAAATATTTCAAGGCACAAGTGTGGTGTAAAACAACCAACACAATGCCTCTTTAGACAAAAGAGTGACATATAGACAAATTGGTTTTGACATGGCTTATGAACAAACAAACAAGTTTTAGTCTCAAGACATACCAAGCAAAAATGACTAAATTACACTAAGTATAATCATCCAAATCCTAGCAAGGGTATGGCAATATGGGGTTGACTAAACTATCAAGTTTTGAATGTTTCTAGGGGAATCAATTACATAATGACTTATACATCAAATAATGCAAAAGACAAGCACAAAAATTGGGTGACTATGGTATTGGCTAGTTATAAAAAGGTCTAGTCCTTTTTACAACCACTACATCTTTTTGTTTGCTCAGTATAATGTGATGTCCAAATGCAAATAGGTCCCATGAGCAACTCTAATTAGAAGCCAAATGAATTCAATGTCAAGAGGTAAAACCCTAAGTCAAAGCTTCCCTAAAGAAATTGTGGGAGGTAATGATGTCCCCCTCACAAGCCAAGATGCAATGAAAATAAAAGACTAAGAGAAAGACTTTAGGGTCATTTTTAAGGTCACCCAAAATTTGACGAGTTTTTAGGGAGTGTTTTAGATGACATTCTTTCTAAGCCTTGGACTAGGATTTTTGTCATAGGAATGTCACTTTTGATTCCAAGAGTTCCCTAAAGGGGACAAATGTAAGAGCATACACTTGGCCTCCCTTTTTTTTCCAAACAAAATATAACTTAAATAACTAAGTAAATACAAAAAAAATCTTGGAAATGTGAGTTCATTTTTAAGCCCTAGATTTGAAAAATAAGGTGGTGTTCATTTGACCCCTTGGTCTTAGTTGTAACTTTGAAAATTAATGATAAAAAAATTTATTTAAGCACTTTAAATGTTACTTTAAGCACTAAAATAATGTTCCTAATTCATTTTAAAACATGTAAAATATCTTCTAAAATATGATTTATCTACCTTGAAATACGTTAGTTACCTGTCTATCCTTAAGGCATCACCCCAAAAGCAAATATGTTAGATTAGAAACATTTTAAATAGATTTTATAAATTTTTTAAAAAAACATATAAAACTTGAAGCTAAACTAATGTCAAATTCTAAAAATTTAGGAGAAAACATGTGGTTTTAAAAAAAATCATCCAAAATGGAGTCTGTATGACCCAAAACCAAGCATTTTAAAATAGCTATCAAGTTTGTGTTTTTAAGAAAACATAGTGACCGACATCAGTTATATAACCAATGTCAGTTACACTTACTAATCAATGATGGTTATCTAACCAACATCAGTTACACAAATAATGACTGATGATGGCTATGCCAATCGATGATGGTTTTACTAACCAATGTCTGTTACTGTGTAAACTCGTGACAAAGAAAAATGGAAAAACAAAGTTATAAAATCAAATTGCAAGAGTTTTAATTATCTAAAAGAAGATTTTAAATTTTCATCATGATCTTCTTCATGTGTGGGATGAATTTGGTCCCACCAGGCATGCCATATGTGATCTAAGAATTTAACTCAAGAGAGGATGGTTAGTATGGTGTTAGTTTAAAAATGAAAGAAACACATGAACTAGCATAACATCTCTAGGCTTAAACACTAGGGAGAGATTAGTTTAACAAACATGAATAAACCACACAACTAAAATTCAAAATATACCCTCTTTTACCTTCTTTGGATGCTCTAAAATGTTTGTTATAGTGGCTTGCACGGTTTGTCCTCATAAAGTCCTTATCAATGGAAGCTTGGCTATCTCCATCTCTCCTTGTCACCTTTGGATTGTGGATTAGCTTGGCTTAGAATAAATTTTGCATGGTAACACTAATTGCAATGGCTTCTTGAAGATATTTGTGCATTATAACTTTGCAGCAAAATAGCTTAGAAATGATATGGTAAGGCCTCTTATTATAGATTTTTGAGATTGATCAGAATCAACCTAAACCATCCACCTTAGGATTGAGATGTGTGGCTAAGGATTAATCTAATTTTTGTAATTAATTTTATAATTATCCTCATTATGATCATATTTGTTGCTAGAATCTAGATAATGCGAATGCAATGGAGACGTGATCACATGAAATGAAGCAAGTGCACACCACATAGATGCTAAAGCAATTTGAAATTATACAAGAAGATAAATTGCACAAGACAAAATGGAGAAAACCAAAATATGATTAACATGAGATGGCCAAAGTGAGGAATACATATAGGAGAGCACATAAGTAACTCCTCCAAAAAAGGTGGTCAAGGCACCCCAAGAATAGACTGTAACTCCTCCATGAAAGGTGGTGACAAGGTGCTAAGAATAGAGAAGTAACTCCCATCAAGGGAGTTACTTATGACATTCTTATGACACCTATGACACATCTATGACACACATCTCCACATAAGCTAGCCTATCCCAAAAATGTATGAAAATTCCATGTATGCACAAATATATAATTTTCCTAATTAAATAATAGGGAAAAATAAAAATGTACACTAATACTCCCCCATAAGCATATCTTAGGTGGGCAGTGTGGAACTATAAAATGGGTCCCAAAAACTAGGCCTGATGAGGTACCCATGTACAAATGAAATCTCTCATAAGATAGAGAAAAGGAAAAAATCTGTAGGAAAAAAACTCCCCCCCAAAAGAGAGACATAAAAGAAATGAAGAGACTAAAAGGCCCCCCTGAAGATGATGTTGCTGTAGATGTAGATCACACCCCAAGAAGAGCTCGTAGATGAATGAACTTACTCTCAGTGAAAGGTTTGGTGAAGATGTCTGCAACCTACTCTGAAGACTGGCAAAATATCAAGTCAATGACCTGACTATGAATAAGCTCCTGAATGAAATGCATGTGAATCTCTATGTGCTTGGTCCACTAGTGCTAAACTAGATTCCTATAAATCTAAATGGTACTCTAGTTGTCATAATAAATGATGGTGGGTTGCCTGATAGGAATGCAAAACTTAGAAAGAATCCCTTGAAGCCAAATAGCCTCAGTAGCTACATTAACAACTCCCCTGTACTCTGCCTCTATAGATGATATAGCAATAGCATTCTGCTTCTTGCTAGACCAACTGATAAGACCAAAACCTAGAGAGAAACTGTAACCAGAAGTGGACTTGTGAGTTTGTAAATCACCAGCCTAGTCTGAATCTGTATATCTAACCAAGTCAACCTCTATGCCAAATCTGTAATGAATCCCATATCTATGTGAACCTTGTATGTAATGCAAGATCCTCTTAGCTACTTTCCAATGCATCTCATGAGGTTCTTGCATAAATTTGGAGACAAGTCCCACTGTATATGATATGTCAGACCTGGTTTGAGTCAAGTAGATGAGACTACCAACAAGTTGTCAATATCAAGTGACATCAACCAATGGTGAAGAACAGTCAGCCTCAAGCTTGAATCCTGATAGAAAGGGAGTCGGATATGTCTTGCAATCAGCCATGTGAAACTGAGCCAATAAGTCAAGAGCATACTTAGGCTATGCAAGAGAAATCCTTGAATCTAACTGTGAGATCTTGATGCCAAGGAAGTAGTGCAACAAACCTAAGTCTATCATGTCAAATCTATCCTAAAGAGATGCCTTCACTACTGTAATAGCTTATGAAGAACTCCCAGTGATCAAAAGATCATCAACATATAAAACCAAAATTAGGAGCAAATCATCCTGCCGCAAGAAGTAGACACTGGGGTCAGAATGGCACCTAGTGAAACCTACTATGAGAAGGAAGGAATCTCTCTTGGCATACCATGCTCGAGGGGCCTATTTGAGGCCATAGATAGATTTCCTAAGTCTGCATACTAAGGAAGAATCCTGAACAAATCTTGGTGGCTTCTCCATGTAGATCTCCTCCTCTAGGGCTCCATGAAGAAAGGAACTCTTCACATCCATCTGGTGCACATCCCAACCATGTTCTACGACAATAGCCAAGGTGAGTAAGATAGAAGTCATCTTTACAATAGGTGAAAAGGTCTCTAAGTAGTCAATGCCTGCCACCTATGAGAAACCCTTGGCGACTAGTCACGCCTTGTACTTATCAAACAACCCATCTGCTACAAACTTGGTCCAATATATCCACCTACATTGAACCATCTTTCTTTCCTTAGGAAGTGAAGTTAAATCCCAAGTGTGATTTTTGATTAAGGAAGAATATTCTTCCTCTATAGCACTATCCCACTAAGGTACCCTAGATGCCTCTCAAAAATTCTATAGATCTGAAACTGAAGTAAAGAAGGCATGTGGATCTCTCTGAAAATCCCCCCTTGTACATCTGTCATCTACAGGATCTCCTGCCCAAGTGCCAGCACTCTCAAGTGTCTGTTTGGCCCAAAGTGGCCCAAAAGTGGGCGAGTCAGATGCTAACTCCTCATCTTCTGACTAACTAGAGGTGGATGATGCTACATCACTATCCTCGATGTCTAAAATTGAAGAAGAAGATGTTTCTAGATCGAGAACCTACTATGGCTGATCTGAATCTAATGAGGAATCATCATGAATAAGTAGATCCGATGAGGGAGAAGTGTCAAGTGTTGAGTCTCTAAGACTCTCTTGAAAGTGGACAATTCTCTTAATGAATAACTCATGAGTGATCAGGTTTAGAAGGTGATACCCCTTAATACCATCTAGATATCCAACAAAGATGTAAGACTTGGACTAATGTTTCATAGCTTTATATTTCTTCTTCAGTATGTGGGCCACGGCTAGGGATCTAAAAACCCTAAGGTGCTCAACATCAAGTTTCCTTTTATGTCAAGCTTCAAAGGGTGTTATCCCCTTTAAAGCTTTGTGAGGAACCCTGTTTTGAATGTAGTAAGCACAATTGATGGCTTCGACCCAGTACTGTGGTGTTAAGGATTTGGAGTGAATCATACAGCTACCCATCTCTTTTAAGAACCTATTTTTGTGTTCTGCAACCCCATTCTGTGAAAGACTATAAGTGACTTTGCACTGCAAATCAATCCCCTCTGTGGTGCACAACTGATCAAACCTATTACTGACATACTCCCCTCCATTATTAGTTTGAATAACCTTGATAGATTTCTCACTCTATTTCTCGACAAGAGCCTTGAAGTCTAGAAAATTTTCAAACACTTCAGACTTTTGTTTGAGAAAATATATCCAAGTGTACCTAGAGAAATCATCAATGAAAGAGAGGATGTACTTGGCCCTTATGAAAGATGGTTTGGGAAAGGGTCCTAATACATCACTGTGTACTAACACCAAAGGTTGTGAAGCCCTCCAAGATTTTCCTTTGTCAAATTTTGCTTCAGGATGCTTCCCAAGGGAGCACCCTTAGCAAAGTCCTTTTGAGAATTGGACACGAGGCAAGCCAATGACCATGTCATTTTTGCAAAGTTGTTCAAGGTAACAGTTGTTAAGGTGGCCAAACCGCTCATGCTAAAATTTGTTAACTTCATCTGAATGAGTCAGCAATGTTATTGGAGAAGAATCTGGTGCAAAATGTGAGAAGGTGTATAACCTTGCTTAGTGATCTGCCCTACCCACTGCCACTATAGTATCACTATGCAACTCCCTGGTAGCCACTAAATCTGGTGAAAACTCAACTCTCATGCCCTGACCAATGTGAGTGATTTGGTACACTAATAGGAGATTGGTTGAAAGAGAAGGAACACTTAGAACATTATTGAATGTTCCTCCTTCCATTTCAACTGACCCTCTCCCTGCAATAGAAACTGATGTGTCATCACCCAAACTAATTGAAGTCATGCTACAAGGCTCTAAAGATGAAAACTCAACTAGTGAAGAGCCCATGTGGTGAGAAGCACCCAAATCAATGACCCATGATGATGTAGAAGCTGTAGTATCTACAAGGGCCTTGCCCTTTTCTTTCTCCTTACCCTTGCCTTTTGCCTTGGTAGAATCTTGGGTAGATGAATTCTGCTTGATGGACTCAAAAACACCTATGTTGTACTTCTCTAGATGCTAAGTTAGGTGATCTATTTGTTTCTTCATGCATTTGTGTTCATCATGCCCCATATTTTTATAATAGGCACACTTAACCTTCTCCTTCTTAAGTTTAGCATTGGAGGAGGAAGACTTAGTGTTGTTTTTGGCAAGATTGTTGTTTTCTTTCTTCTTCTCCTAGTCCTTGTTTTTTTTCTTCTTCTCCTTTGTTGAAGTCTTATACTTACCATTTACAGCTATCAAATATTAGGGTTGATTAGACTTCATTATGCCTATTTGAATTAGCTTATCTTGCTCCCTAGTCAAGTCAGCAATGAATGAATCCAAAGAAGGCATTTTCCATGTAGTACCAAGGGCACTTTTTATGGCATGGAAAGTGGAGACAAAGACTGAATAGCTTGGACCTAACTTTGCGAGAATAAAAAGGATGAGTTGATCATATTTCTTCTCTATCTTGCATTCTTTCAATTGCAATCTAAGGGCCTTAAAATTAGTGAATAAGTCATGTAGGGTGTCAAAGTTGCTAGGACTTAGACTTATGAGTTCGTTTTCAAGCTCATATCCTCTCATCTCATCAAGCTTCCAAAAAAGAGTTGTAAGGTGTCCCATATGTCTTTGGGAGTCTTGGAGGTTTCTAAATGGAAGAGAATTTTTGGAGACATAGACAGGCTCAATAATCTATAGGCTTCATCACTACGGTTGTACCACTTGACCTTTTCAGCATCAGTGCTAGGTTCTACTTCAGTACCCATGGTAATCCTATACAACACTTTGCTTCTAAGAATGATTGAAATTTTAACCTTCCATTCATGATATTTGAAGGGTGTTAGGGGTTTAAGTTCAAAAGAGTCCATTTTAAGCTAAATTTAGGTGAAGTTGTGTTGATTGCAAGTTGTGAAATTATGCAGAAAGGAGAATGAAAGCAAAGATTTGCAAGTTGTGAAAAGCAATCACACCCCCCTAAAATGTTGAGCCTCCCAAAATATACAAGTGCATGCTCAAAAGATGTTAGGCTCAGCTGAGAATGCATCTTAGAGAAATCAGTGCAAGACTATAAGCAAATAAGACATCGAACTCAGCAGAAAATGCATCTCGAGAGACCCAAATTTTTGGCACTTTATAAAGTAGTGAATTTTTGACAAATAACAAGCCTACACTATGGATAATTGAATTACAAACACTTTTAAAAAAAATGTCACCCAAATCTGAGCTACCGTTTGCAAGATATTAAAGATTCAATTTCCCGTAAACTAGTGTTTTTGTAAAAAAAGCACTAAAATATTAAAAAAATGTCTGTTTTGAGAGAGAAAGTGGACTTCCAACCACTCGTTGGATTCAATACAGAGTGAGGAATCCAAAAAAAAATTCTTTGTGAAATCAAGTTTAACTAATTGTCTCGGTATGCGTGAAATCAAGTTTACCTTCCTCTTTTAGTAAAAAAATACTAGTAAGGCAAAAAAATGAATTTCCAGCTAGTTTTTTTTACTTTTTTTTATAAAAGGAAAGAAAGGTGGATAGCTGTTGTTGTGATGTCTTAGGCCTTGATAGGCACTACTAAGAAGATGAGATCAGGGCTTCACCAATGAACATGCACCCTTCCAACACTTCCAACGCAATGCAGATTTTAGCACTTCCAACACAGACTATAACACTTCCAACGCAGACTTAACACTTCCAGCGTAGACTTTATCATAGAAGAGATAAATCAAATACAAAAAAAAAATCCCAGGTGTAGAAAAAAGGATGCCAAGTGACTAAGGGTCCACATGGGACGCCAAACCAGAAAATAAAGCGTCATTTAAAAAAAAAGACAGTCCTGGCAGTTTTCCACTACCTTACCATGCACCTCTTGCATGCTAGACATCATACAACTACATTTTGCCTTGCTGTAGAGAAGACCTTTGCTGCGATTAGAAGCCCAGGCCATGACTATCTGCTTGGCGTGGCTGATGCTTGGCATGGCTGATGTCTACTTAGCGTCACTGTCTTGCCCTACAAGATGTGCAGAGATCTCTCTTTTCCTACAGAATGACCAAAAAAAAGAATTATACTACCTTTGTTGAAGCCACAACAAATCTATACAAGATATCTTGGCAAATTTTAACTCAGAAGTAATTTTTTTTAACAAGTTTCCATATGGATTTGCATGAGTTTTCAAGAAACTCTACCAAAGCTCTCAAATACAACGGAGTTAAACAAAAAAACTAATTAGAAAGCAAAGTAATAATTTTAGAATAAACTAATAGCATAACCAGACACACGATTACCAGAGTGGCTCTGATACCATATCAGAGTTGTTGCCAGAATCTGGATAATGTGAATGCAATGGAGACGTGATCACACGAAATGAAGCAAGTGCACACCACATAGATGCTAAAGCAATTTGAAATTATACAAGAAGATAAATTACACAAGACAACATGGAGAAAACCAAAATCTGATTAACATGAGATGGCCAAAGTGAGGAATACATATAGGAGAACACGTAAGTAACTCCTCCACAAAAGGTGGTCAAGGCACCCCAAGAATAGACTGTAACTCCTCCACAAAAGGTGGTCAAGGCACCCCAAGAATAGACTGTAACTCCCATCAAGGGAGTTACTTATGACATTCTTATGACACCTATGACACATCTATGACACACATCTCCACATAAGCTAGCCTATCCGACAAATGTAGGAAAACTCCATGTATGCACAAATATATAATTTTCCTAATTAAATAATAGGGAAAAATAAAAACCTACACTAATATGATATTGTAAGAAGGAGAAATTAAGAGGCATGGAGGGCATCATGGAAGGCATTTATGAGGCATGGAGGAAATGAATCTTGATATTTGTGGCATTTATGGCCTAAGGATGTCTTCCTAAGAAATGAGGTCACCTGATGATGCAGATATTCAATATTTATTTCTAAAAACAAATTTTCAACAAGTTTCCATGGAATTCTTGATTAGGTCTTGATTTGGGTTAATTAGCTCTTAAGCATGTTTAAGCACTTTGTGCACAAATTATTCAAATTGATCAAAATGCCTTGTTATTGGTCCAAAATTTGACTAGATTAGAATTGGAAGCCAATGTCAGATGAATTGGAACTATATTCCCATTTAGGATGTTTCCAATATCAAATAACAAAGGCACATGTCTCATTCAAGATATTTGATAGGAAAGAGCAATCCAGAACACCTAAGTACAAAATTGGCATTTTGACTCAAAATGATCAGATAAAAGTTAGTTGGCTCATAAATTGCATTGCCCCATTAAGATACCCTAGCCAAAATTAGCACTTGAATATGTCAATTTCACATCATTTAGCATGTTTTAGTGTTTTTAGGCTAAATTGTGCATTTTAGGTGGAAATTGGTCAAAAACCTAGTTAGAGGCTATCAATGGCTAGATTTAAGTGTCTATAAAAGTCACATCACACTTGAAGGTATCCATTTATGATTTGAGACCATGCTACCATTCCAATATCATCCATACACTATGTGTCACTATTGCATTACAATGATCTAGGTTCTTTTTGCTTAAGATCATTGTAGCTATCTGAGCATTTCAATCAAGATTTTAATTGAGTTGAAAACCAAACCTACCATCATCCTCTCTCAACCAAACAAATTCCTCTTGTGTCAATATTTCACCTCTCCATCTAATCTACAAGAACAAAGCCATCAACCTTATCTAGACCTCATAGACACTTACCAATAGATGACATTGTATGGAGCAAAATCACCTCTTAGATAAGTTAAGGTAAAACTTGCCATTAAGTAAATTTCTTCAATTATGAACATTGAACTCAAGTGTTTGATCTTAGGTTGAGGTCTGAAGATGTTTCACCATTTCAAAATTTAGATATGAATTGTATATTTATATTAGACCCAAAAATCCTCATTCTTGAATCTCTTTCAACTTTCTCAATATCTTAGGAATGTGTGGTATTCTCATTCTTGTAGGTCTCCATCTAGGTTTTACTATGGTAAGTGGTCTTACTATTTGAAAAAACATAGCTCTCTTCTTGAATGGGAAAAATATTTCATGGGATTTGGAGGTAATGGAGACTTATTATAGCATTCAGAGCATGTAATTGACTTTCTCACAAACCATTGGCACCTCCAACCTCTGAGACATATGTATTCAATGTGCATTCTTCCAAGATGATAACAAAGATATAGATCCATTATGACCTCAAACCAAGGTTTTCTTGCAATATCAACTAGGCCTTAGGAAACACATTTCACTATAAGGGTATTCATCTCAATTTGTTTTACAAACCTCAACTTCACACCTTCACCTACAACTTATCAAAACACTATTCTCAGCCTTCATTGTTATTAAATCCTAGCACAAGAGAGTGATTATGCATATCATTTCATGTCCACACATGCAAAACATAATAAATCCAACATGAAATGAGTGATCATACTCTAAAAGTCCACTTGCACCACTTGTTTCACATAAACCAATGCAATCAGATGAGAAAAATTGAGATGTTGGGGTTGCACAAGAAGTTTGGAGGTGTTAACAATATTAGTGATTATTCATATAGTATGAACCATAAAACTTAAAACTATGGACATGAAATGGAATTACATAGGGACCCCTAACATCCATCAAGTTAAATCACTTCAACTCTTCTTCTCATGTTTGTACCAACAAAAAAAATTGACCCTTATTGACCTATCCAAGGGAGTAATAGGAGAGAGTGTATACACATAATATTTTCAAAATTTTATTAATTGCTGACACTTTGTATCTTAAAATTACCTATCAAGCCTCAATCTCTCTAAGTGCATGCCTTAATTGGTACACTGAGAAAGGGGTGGGAAGACCATCGATGCTTCATAAGATTGTTGTCCCTTTTTCCACCTTCCATCTACACACTTGTTTCCTAAAATTATTTACCCTAAGCTTATTATTTTCAGTCCTACCTCCTCCAGTCTTTTTCCTCTTTTTATTCTTATTTTTCTTTCCTTAACACCCTTTTGGATAGTCAATTATACTGGGTCGACTGGGTCAACCCAATGCAGTTTAGGGGTATTTTTCACTTTTTTGGCTTGTTAGCCTTTCGATCGGCCGACCCAGCTCAGACCTAGTGATTTTTCCCCAAAAACACACTAGGTTGACTGGGTCGACCCTATACATCCAACGTTCTTTGGAGGATTTAGGGAAACATCCACCTATATATACAAGTTCATTTCCCACCATCTTATAAGAGAAAAATTATTAGCAAAAAAGTATGATCGAACATCTACTTATTGACCATTCTACTTGAGGAATAAAGGCTAGGGTTCCATACTTTCTTTGGAGATATGCATCTTATCTTATGGATAATTCTTTTGGATGCTTAAATAGGTTGTGTAGCCTAAAGCTGATTTATCTTGGTTATCCTTACATACCATAACAATCTCTTGTGAATCACCTTGGCTAAGGGAGAGATTGAGCCTCTGAGGACTTGTCTTCAAAGGTAAGAATTCCTAACTTTATTTCTCCTTTGTAAGAGTAGATATATAGCTCATTTGTATTATTCTCCCATGTATTATGATTTCATATACATTAATGTGAGTATAGGGCTTCTAATACATGTTTAGTTTAGTTTGATGTATTGCTTCTAACCCCGACTTTGTGCCACAAGCTTTGGTGTGCACTAGATTATATTTTACTTTCTTATTATTAGAATAAGTGAATGCTTTAAACCTTAGGAATCCATTAGGGTTTTTTTGTGATTTTGTTATATTGTAGGCTTTATAACCCTTCCTAGCATGATATGTTATGATAAGTGATCCCCTAATTGGTTCTAGTGGATCCCCATATTGGTTATGCTCCTATTCAACAAGTGTATCTCCAATCATAAGTGTAATTATTCTCTATCTTCTCAAAGCCAAGATTGATTTATAGACATGATACATTTCTAATTGCATATATTTTAGTGAACTCGACATGAAACTAACCCTTGAAGTATTTATTTCACTTTGTTTCATTCTATTGATCATCATTTTTATCATATATTTTGACATATTGGATCAATTATTTCGACCCAACTATTTTTATTTGTGCACAAGTTTTTAGGAATAGGAAATTAGATCAAACAGTCAACTTGGTATAGGTTTCTAGCCTTTCAAACACCTAATTTAACCTACTATGTCCACCCAATTGACCCTTTATAGTTTTAGTACTTTTTCAGCAAGTTCTTATATAGCTTGATTGATTTTGTCAACCCAATTTGTAGGTTTCTCAAATATACTTCAAGGTTTTTCATCAATAATATTCCTTCATTTGCATCACTAATCCACCAAGGTTCCTTTCTACATCTTTGTTTCTTTCTTTTATATCTTTCCTTTCATAGTTTGTAGTCTTAAAAACCACCATTGCACAGTCAACTGGATCAACACTACCAACCTAGTTATGTGTTATATGTGTTGTTTGAAATAAATAGATCGATACTGTCGACCTAATTTATTTTCAAACCTTATTTATGTATTATAGATTCAACCCTGTCAACCCTATTCTATATTTTGTGCATATAGTGCCAACACTATACCTTGTTTTAAATTTGGAATTAACCTCATATCTTATATTAATTAGTTCACACTCTCTTTTCATGTTGTTTTCATGCTTAGAATAGATTACATAGTCTAATTAGGGGATTTTTAATTAATCACTTAGTTTCATTATTTCTATTTTATGCACACACAGCCAAATCACAAAAACATAAACAATCACTTTAACATTTTATCTACTCTAGGCCAACCTACTTGGATTTCATCACCAAGGGGGAAGCCGACTTGATGCTCTAGTCAAGTATAAAGCATGGTTAATGGTATATTCTAGAGAAGCACCTGACACCCTTATCATTACGATGTGTGAAGTGAGGGGGTAGGCCCCAATATCAAGCATGTATCATTGCCACTATAGTCCCTTTTAGCCCAAACTACCTAAAACCATAATTAGATTACTATCTAGTAACTTACTTATAGCCAACTTCCAATCACATTAAAAATCATTCTTAATAATCTAATTAACATTCAAGTTGACCAATTAGTTAGCTTTACTTTTCAGGTTATTTGCTTGCTCTTTGTTTAATTGTGTGTGTAAAAGCTTTCATTAGCTAGCGTTAGTGAAAGATTTTACTTTATGTGTTTCAATTAGATTGGCCAGCATTAATCCAATTGATTATTTATTTCCTTTCAATAATTACTATTTTGTATTACTTGTAAAGTTATCTTGTTTCTTTTTTCAATTTATTTTTTTTAGGCTTCTTAAATTCCCTATTTGTTGTAATAGATTGACCCAATCGATATAGTAGTTTTTATACCTTCTATACATTATACTAGATCAACCCATTTGATTTTGTATAGTTTTATAGTCCCTATTTTTGTAATGGGTTGACCCAATTGACCCTGTATTATTTCAATCACATCTTTGTCTTTTACTTTCTCATCTCTTTTCTTTTCCCTTCATCATGGACTTTTTGTTGGATAATGACACTTAGTTTCATTCAATAAACATGATGAACTTTACCAATCCTAATAGGTTCTCCCATAGATAGAGTAGGGCTCCTCTTTTGGATGATAGTAATGTTCATATTACCACTCACATAATGAACTATCGAAACCCTCCTCATACCTCTTTGTATCATAATCTTCTTTTCTCATTAGAAGACTAACCTCAATTAGAGTATACTACTGAAATGCTTTATTTCCAAATTTCCTCAACATAGAGGAAAGGATCCTTCTACCATTTTTAACCTCATGATTAGTGGTCAAACTGAAGAGACTCATTTTCCTAATCATATATTCTCAATAGGATTTTTAGGTACCTCTTTATTTATTTCTCAACCTCTTCCTTCAATTTTGACTCCTTATGCCATGACATCTTCTTCTTTAACCTCTTTTACCTCCATGCTTAGCATCTCAACTAACATGGTTGGTTCTAAATCTATTGGACCTCTCATAAGGTCCACCATCCTTCATCCTTCCAATAGTTCATTTTTTCTACCCAAGGTAATCATGCTTCTAATGTTTCTTCCTCTCAACCATTCACTAGTCCATCTTTTGCTTCACAAGCAAATTTTGCCACTAGTGCCTCAAATTCTCACAATTCTTCTCAAGCTCATATTAACACTAATAGTGGTACCCAAGCCACTAATACCAACATGAATACAATACTAATTCTTCTAACATTAATAAAATGCATCAAATTTTTTTGCAAAATCTCAATCAAATGAATACCTTTCAAGCTCATAACACAAATCAACTGATAAGAATGCAAAACCATCTTCTTAATCTTAAATCTCATCTACAACTAATGGCTTGGGGCACACATAACCATAATTTTCCCCCTCCTCCTCTTCTATATTCTCAAGGTAATCTCATTCCTCAACCTCCTTTAGTCAATAAAACCATTAATCATCTACAAAATTAACCTCTCACTACTCAAATTGCCAACATTGATATAGGAGGTATAACACCTACAATTTCTTATAATGGGTCAACCGATCCTACCCTTCACCTCAAAACATCTATAAATATTTACAAGGATTGGGTAAAATTAAACACCTTTACCTCTACTAAGATCCTATCTAAAACTCTCATGAATGATGCTTGGATTGGTACAATCAACTCAGAGCTCATTCCATTTCTAGTTTAGAGGACTTAGTAAATGCTTTAATTCAAAAATTCCAAACTAATGATCTTCCTAAGAACACTTTGGCCCATTTCAATAATTAAAAATAACATGAGAATGAAACTACTCAAGCCTTTGTTAAGAGATGGAAGAATTTGTCAAACAAATGTGAACATAATATGGTAGATGACAATATTTTTCATTTCTTTATAAATGCTCTCTTTCCTAAACTTTAATATTGATTCCATACTCTCTCTCCATTTACCTTGGAGGAGGTTATTGACCAAGCTAAAAGACAAGATTTCCTAATGCATTAATTTGAGCTACCCCAACCTTTTATGGGTCCTCATTTATTACTTAAGAACAAAAACCATAATATCACCAATGATGGTGTTACCTACTCTTTTGACACCATTCATAATGTTCAATCTATCATTCCTAACCCTTCTTCAGAACCAAATCCTTCTTCTCAATAATATACTAATCCTTATTTCTCTTCACCCAATAACATCAATGTTCACAAATCTCTATCCTCAACTAAATTTCTTAAGTGTTTACCTAGGCCTCTTTCGTGAGAGATTTACCCTACCCATCCTATGAAATCCTAGTATGATCCCAATAAGTTTTATTGGTTTCATACTAGTTGGGGTCATTCTCATGAGACATGTAGACAACTTCATAATTTAGCTTTGAATTTTCTTCTTGAACCTAATTTTGATCATGATTCCATTATCCATAAGCATAAACAAGCCTATGAGATTTCTTTCAAGGACTATAAATCAAATGACAAAACTCAAGCCTTAAATCAAGCAAATGTTCATTTGGCTATCTATAAAGATCCTTTACCTAATCATCAACCTATCCAATAAAATCAAGATAAGCTCGTCATTTACACCAATAATGTAGAAATTCTTGTTGAACCAAATTTTGAAGATAATGTGGTTAGCATGACTAATATTCGAATGGTGGTGGCTTTCATTGATTCCCAACCTATTTACACTCCTTCCCATAATACATATTGTGTTATCCAAAATTCTTCTCCAACTCCTTTAAATGTGTTGGGGCAAGAATATCTTATCACTTTTGACAATCCAATTTTTTATTCTCTCTTAGATAACACATCCCATTCTATTTATGCCACTTTTCCATCATCTTATAATGCTAATGATAATAAAACTTATACTAACACTTCTTCTTCCAATTCTCAAAATCAATTTAAACTAACTAGTTCATCATCTTAACATGATTTACCACCTTGTTCTAAACCTTCTTATTCTTCTTATCATCAAAAATTCCAATGTACTTCGAATCCTTCTTCTAAGGACCTCTTTAACCATTATTCACCTATATCTAACAACCTTATTATGGGCTATGATGAGTGGGATCCCATTACAGAGCTCACTAATTTCCCATCCTAGATTCCATTGCTTGAGCTTATGAGGACTCCCCCACATCATAAAAACTACCTCATGCATCTCTTATTCGAGATGAATGTCCCTCATCCTCCCCTAATATGATGAGAAGTAGCCTTATCTAGTTTTGAAGATAGTATTTTATAATAATGTGAAGAGATGTGTATCGATGTTGACAAAACTATATACACTTGTCTTTCTCTACACTTTCTTATCACATCTATGATTCCCAATGAGATTTTGCTTCATGCAGATGATCCTCCCTTATTTATTAGCATCCAAATCGATGATATCCAAGTAATTAATGCATTGATTGATAAGTATTATATCATGTGTGTCATTTCTCTCAATTTTATTAAAACTCTTGGGTATTCTAAATGCAATCTTAAGTCTACGTGTAGCACATGCCAAGGATACGATAGAAGGCAAATGCCTCCTCTATGTTGCATGTGGCTTCCCATTACAATCCCACCTATCACTATTTATGTGAAGGTGAATATCTTTAACTTTTTCCTTTGTTATAACATCTTTCCTGGTAGGTTGTAGACTCACCACATGAGATCTACACTTATTACGCCTACCAATGCATTAAATTCCTTCACAATGGAGCCATTTATAGGATTTAAGGTGACACTAACCCTTGCAATTTTAAAAAATTCCAAGATCATGGTGTCATCAAGATTTATAATCTTAAACCTTTTCCAAGTGTTCCATTTCATGAGTCTCAATGTCTTAACTTTTTTGTTAATTCAACCCATAGTCACAATGGGCATCTTGAGCTCATTGGTAACATTCATCCTAATCTTTTAAAATCTAATGATGATGAGCTCGATGAGATTAATTTAAATATAAAATATTATGATCTCTCACCTCATCTCATATTGAAACTTCCTACTTCCTTATAGCCTCATTCTCATAAACCTCCTTATGATAACATTCTTATAGTCTTAACCAAGACTAGGCATTCTATTCACCATGCTTCATCAGATAACAAGGTTATCCCTACCTGTGTCATTAATCTTCAAACCCTAGATTACAATGATGGTTATTCCTTAGATGATCCATTATTAGGTGGTCTTTTATAGGCCCATAATGCCAAGATTATCCATTAACTTTCTTTTTTGCTTAAGTCTTTTCATGCATCTCATCATATTCTTTCACTTAAAATTTCTTGATTTTTGAATTTTTCCCCTTTATCGTAGGGTAGAGATAGTACCGACCCCTATAATTTCTAAGGATCCATGGAGGAATATGCTCATGGATCATGCTATGATCGGGCCTTACCATTTTACTAGGTACCTTGACCCTTATAGTTGGTTTACCCTTGAGCTAAGTGCAACTTTTCTTAGACCATCTATAGATCCTACCCCTCCCTCAGTAGAACCTGCTATAGTTAATCCTCTTCCCACTTCTACTATAGTTTATCATGTTTCTACTCCTACTATTATTAAGCATGTCCCTGCTTATGATGCTATCATTCCTTCCATTGAGTCTAGTTCCATTCCT
The DNA here is from genome assembly GCA_037957365.1 of Torreya grandis. NCBI lineage: Eukaryota > Viridiplantae > Streptophyta > Pinopsida > Cupressales > Taxaceae > Torreya > Torreya grandis. The sequence continues at coordinate 732,331 of JARHVA010003683.1, read as the reverse complement.
TCCTCATCATCACCCTCCCTTGGTGATGGTTTGCTTCTTTTGCCTAAGATGGCTCCTCTACCCACCAAATGGGTTGATGAGTGTTCTTCAACTTATTCCACTCTTATTTTACCTCCTTCTATGAGTTTTTCTACTAAAACCACTCACAAGCATATATGTTTCTTCCATGGGATAGATAACCATTCTTCCACCCATCATCACAAGTTGTGGCAATATATTGATACCTTGTGTCCTTTTTCCCCATCATCAGACAAAGCCAAACCTCCCCCAAATATACTTCCTAGATATTTTCCCAAGTATTTTGAGGTATATTATCTATGGCATCTATGAGGCACCCATCATACTAATCATTATTTCATCCTTCAACAACATCTCAAATATCACCTTATAGTCATTCCTAAATCTTCTTCTACTCCTCCCATAAGTTATTACCACAAGAAGGCTTTTCCTTCTTCTCCTATGGCTCCACCTCTAGTGGTTCCATCACCTCCTATGGTCCCTTCACCACCTTCTATGCCTCCACCTATGATTCCTTCACCTATGGATCCTTCTCCACTTGTGAGTCCTTCACTTGTGGATCCTTCTCCACTAGTGATTCCTTCTCCTCCCATAGATCTTACTATCATACATTCTCCTAACTAGACTTTGCCTAATTTTCCTCCTCAACATGATCATTTAATCTTCCTAATTTTTCATTTGAGGATATTAGAACAAAATTATTTGCCCAGTATTCATTGAATATTGATGAAACTTTAGCATCAGTTTAACTACAACTTCATAGAGATTTATTTGATGTATTGGAAAATGTGTGTGGATAGATTTACCAGTATTTAGGAGCACATGCATGGTAATTTCACATTTATATTGGATTGGATGTGTGCTCCAATCTTATTTCTATTTGTTATATCATTTAACATTATGTCAAATTTTTTCTTATCTTATATCATGATTTCTTACTTCTTGTACTATATCTTGATTATCTTTTATATTTTGTATATGATTATCTTTTCTTTATCATTACTTTCCCTTCCCTTTTATCTAGAGTTTTTCTCAAAAATATCTTCTTATATCTTTATGATTATTTTTCTTTCTTATCCTTATTTTTCATAGATAATTTGTCTTGGTGATTTGGTTATACATGCCCTATTCCCCTTGATCATTATCTCTCTTTACTATATGATCAGGGAGCAAACAATCTATATCATTAATATTTCATTTTACCAATCCACTTTGTATCTCCTTTTCCCCCTCTTCCTTTTTCCACAAACTAAGCATATACACAATTGAGACTTGAGATCACATGCTAGTTCATTATTAAACCTAAGTGTCCTAGTCAATCTTTGTATTTGGCTATTATCTTCCTTTAGTCTTAGCCTACATCTCATTCATGTGTATCACTATCTCTCTCATGATTTGTCATTCCAAATCTGTATAGAGGAGGAATCTTAAAAAAGACTTCAAAAGAAAGTTAAAAGCCAAATCATTTAAACAAAAGGCAATGATATCAAAATGCAAAATTATTATTAAAAGTATATTCACACTAAAAGACATGATTCAAAACACATCTACTTCTTCTTCTATTTAAAGCTCAAAATCCACAGTTGGCCTCACGATAGAGTTGAGGTCCTTTAGGATATAGTAAGCCAATATATTAGAAGAGGAGAATAAAAAATCTTTTAATGCTACCTAATTTCTCACATAATTACCCAATCTTCATAGTAGACTGATGGCTCTATAAGGGGTCCTGAAGAGCAAGGAACATGTCATGGGAAGGTAGGTCCATTTTCTTTTTCTTATACCAATCTACCTTCATGATTTGATCTTAATAGCACACCCATTTACCTACAAAGCTTTGTGTTTATATCAAACAGGTTTCTTTTGTACATAGATGACCATTAGTCACTTATTGTCTTCTCATATCCTTAGTATGCCTCTTTCCTCCTAAGGTCTTTCCATAATATGCCTAAGTCTTTATTTTTACACTCCCTTTTTCACTCCTTATATCCCTTATATTTACTCTTGAGAAATATTGTTTTATCTATTGATCACTCCCCTTGGGATTTCATTTGTGAGCTACATTGTAAGACTGTACATAGCACCTGACCATCCTCATAAATTACCATCTTTTCCTTCTTATTACCCACACCCTTTATTACCTAATTTTTCTCTTTATTCCACCCCAATGGTGTTATCTTTATTGAATTGTAGTGTAATACTATGGATAGGACTTGACCCTCCTCACAAAATTTTCCAATACCCAAGTCACTATCCAAATTACATGTGTCAAATTTGAGATACAATTCAATCAATTATGAAGTTACACATCATTTTTCATGCTTCCCATATTGATTTAGTGTGTTCTATGCTTAATTTTTATTTCACTTTTTTATCTTCTTATTTTCCAAGTGCATGTAAGATTTCAACCATTTCTTGAATTTTTCATACTTCTCAGCTTGAATGAGTGTGATCAATTTAAGACCAATCTTTTGAAATTTTGTTTTTATTTCATACTTATCAACATGATTTATTATGATCAATTGACGTAATTAATTTGTTTTTATTACCATTTGTGCCCTTTTACATACCTTCCATTTTATTACATTATTTTTTCATACTTCCCAATGCCATATTAGTATGATTTTACTTATTTTAATTTGGTGCAAATATCTTTCATAATGGTTTAAAAACAAATTCCTTTTTACCATCTAGTTTTGCCATTTTTTGGTTCTTTATACTTAGTCATTTTTTGTTATTACACATTTCCCAGCTTGAAATAATGTATCATACATTTTCTTGATTGATTATATTTTTCCAAGTCCTTTTCACCTATTTTTTTAAACCATGCATGTGTCTTTCATAATGCTAGAAAAGAAACCACATCTCATATATTTCTTATAACATATACAACAAAGCTAAATACATGTGCTAGAAATAAATATATCCAAAGCATCCACAGCCTCAACCATAATAAACAACCAAAATCCATAATGATGACAACATACACATCCAACAATAATATGCCAAAATGATATATATATATATATATATATATATATATAATGAATTTTATACAATAAATACAACCATATACAATTCCCCAGCTCTATGGATGGGTCACATCCTTTCTATCTCATGGCCTAGCCACACTACCCATTGATGCCTCTGTTTGAATCCTTTGAATGGTATGTTATAAGGAGGTCATCTAAGATCTCAATCCTTCTAGTTTTCTTTATCGGCATGCTACCCACATTTGTGACTCCATCAGCTAGGTCTAGATCTCTATCATTTATGCTATTATAGTCAGATGTGTATCTCTCTCATCTATTAGGTCTTACCATGATAATAAATCATGTGTACCCATAACTACTAGTGGTTGCATCATCTTTCTATGCCTATATCTACCTTGTTTCCTATCTAACTAATCTAAACTATCTCACCTAAGTTAGGGTAGATGGTACACTCAGATCCTTTAGTATCATGGGCTTGTATGGATGTAAAGTCTCATCTAGGACATCATGGAGTGCCCCCATCACTAGGGACCCCCATTTCTCCCCCTCATCCTCACATACACCTAAAAAATCACATAAAATGGATATTAGATCACTGTTATATCTCAAAATATATATCTTACTTTCTATAAAAATATAAGCAATAACTTAGCCATATTCTCTTTTTTACCTATTTGTGTCTTGACTACTATGGTCTCATTATCTACATGACCACCTAGCATAGTCTCTCCATTTGTGTATCCTCCTAACACCTCCTTTGTAGGTTTCCTCCTCAATTCGAACCTAGCTATCATGGCTTGTGTCAGTCTCAGCCTATGTTTGAGTGATCTCTTTATCATCTCCTCTGACTCACCTACGGGGTCATCTAGGATGGTAATAGTATCTACTCTTTCCTCTTCCTCTTTCCTTCATCAACATCATGTCCTTGATATCCATTACTCATCTTACTATAAATCTAGTAGTGGTACATCTAGTATCTCTACCTTCACATACCTATCCTCCTACTCAACTCCTTATTATGCCTGACCTGTCCATGGTTGCTCTTGATGTGGAATCAGTGTTAGCCTCACTATTAGTGGCCCTAGTCCTCTCCTCCCATATGGATCCCTTACATGTCCAGCCCACTTCTTAGGCATTAGTATTGATGTCAATGGATGAGGTAGGCCCATTTTCCCTGACACCCATGCCACCAAATGTGGTTTTCCCCACCATAAATAGTGTCCAACTACCTTTGTCCTCTATATCATTATTGAAACTATGTACCATCTTACCCATGTAGCTATTATGTGCTCATAGGGATACCACATGATGTCTATACATCTCATTAAATATAGCATTAGCATGTGGGGCATGACCCATGCTATTTGGTCCTCCCTCCATCTCTGTACCCAAGGTAAGTTATCATCAACTGTATGGGGTAACTCGGCTATATAAAACATAATAAACCTCTAATATATCCAAATTTTTAGTAATATGATTAGTCCCATGGTCCTTTACCCTTAGACTAGCATCTCGTACATATCATATACTAGCTAGACCTAGATTATAGATCCCAAGTCATATAGAACTTGCTCCTCCAAGATAATATTACTTAAGGCTACCATGAACAGTGGTACCTTGACATCAAAATTGTGACATAGCACCTATTGTGTCATAAGGCCTATCATAGCCTTTTATATATTTGGAATCTATGATGTATAAACATCAAACATACACACTCTCCTACCTAGTAATATTATCTTTGAGCCTATAGCCCACATGGCTAAGGCTCTCCTTTCCTCTAGATTATCTAGTATCCCTACTATCACTTGCACTCCTACTATAGTTATCCCCAAGATGGCATGGATATCCTCTAGCATGATAGCCACCTCTACTATATCCTTATCCACCTCCCATTTAAAGGTGTTAGTAAATCATTCCTAATAACTAAGGAACATGACTAATAGGTCAGCACTAAGGGGGATCCATCATATTTATGTTATCTCACCTAGACCTATGGATCTTAGTCTAGCCCTATCTCCATTTGACAACCTATCTAATAAGTCTGGTAACCATGCCACATCTACAAGTCTCCAAAATCTCTATCATCCCTGCACCCAAGAAATAATAAAGGATGTATCAGTTCTTCCATGTCATATATAGTCATAATACATTCTTTTTACATTTTTAAAGCAAAAAAAAGCATAAATTACTTTACTTTATTCATTTTAGCCTTCTCAGTCCTTCTTGACCTTATTTGGTCATTTCAAGCCATTCTAGCCCTCTTTCAGCCTTTTGCATGCTTTTTCGTATCATTTTAGCTCTTAGGTCAAATTAGTTTGACCAAAATATTCTTATCTTTTTTCCTAGTTAACTCAAAAATCTAAGTTAACCCCATTATTTTCCCCTCCCTAGTGTTGAGTTTCCATTCTGGACCTTTTAGACCACTTGGAAACTCCAAACTAGGCCTTTAGCCTATAGTTTGTACAGGTTTGACCCATAGCTACTAGGTCAACACTATGTATTCTATTTATTTGCTAGCCTACTAGGTTGATTGGGTCAACTCAATGCTTTTTTCCAATCGACCCCTTGCATTTTCTAAAAAAAGTGCAATTTTCTTATTTTCTACTTAAACCCTCCAAACCCATTTCCTGTCTTCCTATTTTCTACCCCTACAATCTAATTTTGTGTCATTTTGACATATAGAAATGATTAAAATTCAAAATTACTAAAAATTCACTTAATTCATTATAAATTTCAAAAATTAGTTTGAGATTCTTAGTTTCATACCTATAGTGTACATGATACTGCCTCTAGAGCCTCTCCCTATCTATCATGTCATCTCCTCACCATCCTAGCTTGTTTTCTTTCCAGATCTCTCTTTTATAAGTTAAAATAACAAATGACTTATCTTTTTCCCTATTTTAAAACACTTTTCAAAATACAAATATTTTCATTATTGTCCTACGGATTCCTTGTTATGTTTCTATCTTTGTTTTTACTCATCCATTTTTCAAACCATAAAATGTGTTAGACTCATGATGGCGTAGAGATTATTTTCCACTACCATATGCCTATTTTCTAAAAAAAACAATTTTTGGCTATTTTTTTCACTAACTTCTACAAGTTCATCTAGTGTTCTCTACATTAGATACCTTACTATCTCTTACAATCTACTTCTTTATCTACAACACTAAGGTAAGTTAAAGGTATGTGTTTTTCAATGTAGTCCTTTCATTTATCTTATTTTTCTACTTACTTAGAATTAGCTTTGTGTGTTATCATGTTTTATCTCAAAGCACCATCCCATGTTGCACTTACATGACATGTGATGAGCTTCAAGTGGGGCATATGTATACACATAATATTTTCAAACTTTTATTGATTCCTAACACTTTATATCTTGTAGGAATTTGTTGAGTCTCAATCTCTCTGAGTGTTAACCTTAAGGGGTGCACCATGAAATAGGTGGGCAGACCATCAATGCTTTGTAACATTATTTTCCCTTTTAACACTTGCCATCTACACACTTGTCTCCTAAAACCATTTACCCTAAGTTTATTCTTCTCAGTCCTACCTCCTCCAATCTTTTTCCTCTTTCCATTCCTCATTTTCTTGCCTTAACACCCTTTTGGAAAGTTGACTGCACTGGATTGACTGGGTTAACCCAGTATAGTTTAGGGGTATTTTTCACTTTATTGGCTTGTTAGCCTTTTAGTTGACCTAGCTCAGACCTAGTGATTTATCCCTAAAAACACACTAGGCCAACTAGGTTGACCCTATATAGCTAATATTCCTAGGATGATTTAGGGCAAGATCCACCTATATATACAAGTTCATTTCCCACCATTTCATAAGAGAAGAATTATTATCAAATAATTATGAGTAAACATCAACTTATTGACCATTCTACTTGAGGAATAAAGCTTAGGGTTTTGTACTTTATTTGGAGATATGGATCGTGTCTTGTGGAGAAGTGTTTTATATGCTTATATAGGTTGTGTATCCTAGATCTGGTTTATCTTGGTTATCCTTACATACCACAATAATATCTTGTGAAGCACCTTGGCCAAGGGAGAGATTGAGGCTCGATTGGTTTATCTTCAAAGGTAAGCATTCTTAACTTTATTTCTCCTTTGTAAGAGTAGATAGATAATGCATTTTTATTCTTCTTCCATGTATTAGGATTATTTATACATTGATGTGAGTATATTTCTTCTAATACATGTTTATTTTAGTTTATTTTATTGCTTCTAACCCCCACTATGTGCCACAAGCTTTGGTGTACACTAGATTAGATTTTACTTTCTTGTTATTCATTAGAGTTATGCAATTATGTTAGAATGTAGGCTTTGAAACCCTTCCTAGAATGATATGTTATGACAAGTGATCCCCTAATTGGGTCTATTGGATGCCCATATTGTTCATGTTACTACTTAACAAGTGTATCCCCAATCAAAAGTGTAGGTATGCTCTATCTTCTCCAAGCTAGGATTGATTTATAGACAAGATGCATTTCCAATTGAATACAAAGACAAATTGATTTTTTCCACTTTTAGATCTATTGAAGCAACTTGAACTTATAAAATACCTATGTGGATCTCAGTATACCTTCTTTAAGCCTTCACACATGCTAGATGAGTCACATCAGTCCATATAACATATGAAACTACCCTTTTTATAGGTGATCTTCTTATTTGTACATTAAACCTATAATGTTTTAGTTTCAAAACCATCCTCTAACATTATATGATAGGAATTACATTATATTTCATCTTGATACATTTGTCTTTTGATGGGAAATTATACAATTCCATTTTAATGACCAAAAAGTGGCATAAAATGACATAAGACAAACTAGACAAATGTGACCAAGGTGAAAACATATTATGTGACCTTCAAACTATGACTTAACTTTATTTAAGACCTTGGTGAACATTTTAAACCTATAAATACCCTATGAAAAGTTTTAAAATGTAGGGGGGTTGTCCTAATTTGACCTAGGGTAAAATTTGGTCAATAATTTATTCTTTGTGAACAAGGTAATTGGGGGCACTTTTCTACATCACTTAGAGCATAAAACTATCATTGTCTACATTTTAGGATATGCCTTCCAAAGTTACCTATCCTTTCTTACTATAGATGTTACATTTGACTTGCATAGAGTTGTAACATAGAATAAGAATAACATAATTGATAAAACACTAAGAAAATGGATTATCCTTGGGGAAACCATTGTTATCAGTGCCTATAACCAAGTTTTGGATGAGAGTCTACATTAGAATGGCCCTTCTAAATAGGTTATATATTTACCCTTCCATCCACTTTATTTACCTAAAGTGGGTCCCATTGTTATATTTATTAATGACCTCAGAATTAACCTTCATCCTGGGAGAGATAATTAGCATGAGGCTAAAGGAGAAAGTATTATGTAAAGATAAGAGGCCTCTAGGAGGCCATTTATACATTATGTCTTACCTCTTAAATTCAATCATGGGAACATTATATGTGCATAATGAATCACCTTAGATCTCATCTCTAGATTCCATTAACAATTGAATATGTGACTCTTACTCATTTAGGCACATTTATGCAAACAGAAGAAATATAGTCAAAATTGTAGAAGACATGTACACTCAGGTATGGAGGATTATCCATTAATCAACTTTTATTTGAGTATCTAAAAGCATAACTGATACATTAATCCTAAGAGGGGACTATTGGATCTTCCATGATTATATGGTGATCATGGTCATAGGGAACAAAGTTACCCCTTGATGAATATTTAAAGATGAATAATAAGATTGCATTTAATGGATCTCATTTGATGGTTGGTAGAATGTGCTATGTCAAACATAGGCAGTTTTGAGAGGTTGATAAGTTTAAGGTATATTATTCATTAACCACCTTGTTGCATAGAGAATGGGACCCTCATGGTTGGATTTAGAAGCATATCCAAATTCTTGTTATCCCATACCAATATGAACCTTACGACCATGAATTTTGATTTTTGAATGCTAAGAGTAATTCCCAAGTCTTAGAGATGGCTCAAATGGTTATATTGACTATAAAACATTTGAAAATAATATACGGAGATCCCTCAATTTTAATTACAGATGCATAATTTAGGCTTCCATCTCCAGGTGGATGGGTTATAATATACTTTTGGATTTATAGGCCTTCTTATCCATAATTGGACAAAGGGAAACTATCTCAAACTCCACCCATTGTGATGACTACTTTAAAGTAAGATCTTGGGGTGGAAAACATTCCTAGCATTAAAATTTCCCTTGGGAAAGTAGAGGATTCAAGTTGTATTGACTTTTCTAATTTAGAAGACCCTACTCTTCCCACTACCTCTTCAAATCTTATGATTGAAAGTGTGAAAATCCCAACTTCCCCCACTCAGATGTCTTCCTCCTCAATTGAAAAGGTAACTCTTTATTACAAGAGGAAACATAAATCCCATGGACCTCCTATGATCATAACTATTGATACATCATCTATATAAGGACCCACAGGGCATGAGAAGCCATCCAAAAGAAGTGATCCCATTTATGAGGATGAGGAAGAAGAATTTCAAAGAGATAAATTCCTAATCCTCCAAGGGGAAAAAAAACATGCCACTTGAAGTAGATAAATCAGGTGAGCATATGGCTCCACCTATCTTTTTAATTCTTCTTATTTCTAAAATTCTAGTTGTGTCAATTGTTTCTCCCATGTCTGTAGGTTCATTTGATCCTATATCTCTCATTCATGGTCTCCTACCATCCCTAGTTGTTCCCAAAGTGGAAGTTACTTCTTTTATTCCTTTTGTTTAGATAACCCTAACTATTTATTTAGTTTCAATTATTTCTTCAGCATTCATTATCCCACTTCCACTATTGTTACCTCTACCATTCCCCTAACTGCCCTTGAGTCTAAAAAATTTCACACTAAGAAAACTAGGAGAGCATTTCCAAGTGCATCTAAGAAGACTAGGAATAAGAAAGCAATATACATAGTCCACCCAATGCCCCAATATAGTGGTGTTGATTGGTTAATGATCAATTAGCCATCACTAATAGATCCATTACATGTAGAAGCCTTGAGGCAATCATTAAGGGACCTTTTGATTGACACTATTGCTAAGGACATTCAACCAATTTATTCTATTCAATTTGTGATCCTATAGTGGGTCATAGAATTAGAAACTCAAGCCTCCCAATTACCAAATCTCACAATAATTAATCTTCCCACTATAAGTTCAATCTTTGTTAAATCAATAAGTAGCATATAAAGAGTAAAAGAGAGGAATCATGAAGATGATGTTGGTAGTGGTATAATTTTGGAAGAGAGACAAGATGTCTTCTTTATTTCTAAGAGAAAGAATAAGAGACTGGGGTAGTCTCCTTATAATGAAGATTTTAGATTTTATTTAGAAACATAGAAAGAATCTTTGCTTGATATTCATGAGGGGATCAAGCAAGTGATAAGAGAGCTACAATAATAATTGAGCAAGTCTAAGAACAACAACAAATTATTCATGTTCTTAGATAAATTAAGATAGATGTACAGAACACAACCTTAAGGTTATATAATATTTTGAATTTTATTGCTTCAATGATAGCTGAATTAGCCCCTCATATCATTAAAACAACAAAATCATTTAATTATTTGAAAGAAGATGAAAAAAAATGAAATTCCTTATTTTCTACACAATAAATAAGGCTTATAGCCATTCAAACTTAATGAAACCATTGGAGGTATCCAATGCCCTCAATTTGGTTGTCATTTAAACACAAGAGGTAAGAGAGTAGGTAGCAAGTGCAGAGGTAATAATATAAAAATTAAAAGATCACGAGAACCTAAAATTGTAGATTTTGGTTGAGTTGAAGCTTTCCTAAGCTAGGGACTCTACAAGGCAACTAATTAGTAAAGTTAATTTTAATCAACTCCTCTAGTATGCTTCAACTAATTTTAAGCAAAATATCCAAAGGCTAGGATTGGAAGAGATTGAGTCTGAACTAAATTTTACAAGGAATAAGGTTACAGAAGTTAAAATCTTTAAATTTAATTTTAGAACCACCAAGGCTAAACATGCATGTTTAATAGAACAAGCAAATAGGGTGCATCAATATCCTCTTTTGAACAGGGACATCATTAGGTTTCATCATGGGGTTGGTTTCAAGTATTATTAAGAATTGGAGGATAAAAATAATACTAAGGCCATAACTTCTAGATCAACTCCACCTCCCATCTTAACTCAACCATTAACTTTAGTGCCTCCTACAATGTCAAGTTCAGCTATGAAATTGCCAAGTTTGAATAAACCTTAATTATCTAAAGTTAATTTTGTATGTAATTTTGCTTGTAAGATTAGTTGATATAATTATAGTTTAATAATAATTCATGTATGCATATTGTAGTTAGACTAAGTAATTTGTAAGCATGCGCACATTGCATGGCATTCAATGGACAAATCTATTTTATGACATAGTTGTGATCAAATATCATTATACATGCAGTTTTAGCATCAAATAGAACTAAGGTTCTGATTAATAACATGTAATTTATAAATTTACATGAAATTATTGGATGATATGACCCCTCACCAAGTCTATATAAATGTAAATTTTTGGCAAGTGTTGTCATTGATGTCAAATATTGATGTCAAAGGTAATGACAAAGTGGTGATGTCATAATGATGATGAGTTTGACCCTAAAGTTTTTCAAGGCAAGATTTGAATGAATATGAGATAAGGTAAGTATTTTTTGAGGCTTATAATATTGTATCTAGCATGTTAATTTGGTTTCAAGTCAAGGAGAAAAGACAAGCATGTGAACAATGTGTTGGCATAGGCTTGGTAGCCTAGTATGTAAGCATAGATCTTTAGTATATGCTTGGATAGAAAGTTTATGAATGTTATGGATAATGAGATCATGTTGTATAGGTCCTATGGGGTTTCAATAGTGCTTAAATTTTTTATGGGATTGCATGGTGTTTATCCGGTTATTCATTATGTTCATCTAGACATTTTGGGTCTAATGGCAAAAAAATCTGAGTATGCTATTTTCTAAAATCACCATTACCATGTATGGATGAGCCAGGGGGATTTGTTCATATGGGTGTGATAAAATTAGTCCCAATTTACTATGGTCTAATTTTTAGTTCATGCAGTTGAGTAGATCAAAATATTATGCAAAGTTGGCTTCCTAGGTAGTTTGTAATGTTTTCCCATACTTATCCAAATTTGCAAAAGAGATCTAATAGTGTGCATTTAATCACATCACAGATCTATGCTATGAAATTAATATAATATTAATGTCTAATTTCAAGTAGATCTGAGTAATTAGTTTTATGGCATTATATTTCACACACGTGAAGGTTCTAGGAGCATCTTGATATATGGATGAATTCCCCTATGAAATAAGATCATATGGTTTAAATTTTAGGACATGTGATTGAGTGTAGAAAAAATTATTAAGGTTCAAAGTTAGCTTTCTAAGAATATTATAGAGGTTCCCATACTTATCCAAATATACAAAAGGTAAATATCAGGACTAGATAAGGATCTAACGATGAGTGGGTGTTCGTACAAATGTAGATCTATGTTGCGTATTGAGTAAAAGAGGTCAAAATTTATGATGTTTAAGTTGGTTAAAGTCTAGGATACTCTAGAAGAGATTGATGGAGTGAATTTATTCTAAATTTTTAGGAAGTAGTGAGATGATGAGAAGTGCTTGATGTTTAATAGTAACAAAAGGTAAATACTGAGCTACTTTCAAGGAGATTTATAGTACATATTTGGTCAAAATTACCAAGGAACAAGAGATGAGGTCAAACTGATAGATGCTTAACATACATAAATATTAGGCTAATTTTGAGGGAGATCAATGATGAATATTTTTTTAAGCTATTAGAGGGAATGAGATGTTGACAATGTTTTCATTGTTTAATAGTGACTGTTAGAATTTGAATATTCAAAATAATGAAGGAAAACTAGTGCTTAGTTTCTTAGCTATAACTTTTGATCTGTGATTAATTTCTTAATGTATTAAAAATCAAAGTTTAGAGGACTTCAAGGTACATCTAGTGAATCTAGTTAGAAGTTTTGAATGTTTGTAAAATCAAAGGTATTAAGCTCCAAAGTTAAATATGTGTTTGACCATGTTATGTAAGTGACTCAAGAAGGATATTTGAGTTGTTCTAATGGTATTTGGATGTTTCAAGGGGACTGAGCTATTGGAGAGTGTTTTAGACTCCATGAGGATCATCTATATGGAATTTGAAGGTTTTACCAATCAATATTTAGTATGAACAAATTCTTAAAATTTGACTATTTACTCATTCATGGTGTTCTTGTGTACAAGGCTAATGTTTGAGTAGATTGAGCATATGTAGAGGTGTGTAATGATGATCGTAATCATTTGAGGATGTCTAAGAGGTCATGTGGAGTGGAACTATGCATTTGAAAGTGGTCCTATATTATGAATTTCTTGATGAAGTGCTAAATGGGTGAATAAGTCTCCATGAGACCTATAAGGGTTACTAAGGCCTAATTGAAAGGTGTAACTACTTAAGTGTGACCCATAATTGTTATGGTTGACTTGTGTGGATGGTATTGACCTATATTAAATGTTTCATGGGATAAGACAAGTATTATGACTAACCTAGAAGATGATAATCATGAAGGGTCTATAAAAGATAAAATTAAAGGTGGTGATTTCTAGACTTGAGAGAAGAGGTGTGTGAGAGAGTTATAGAGCAAAGGATAGAATAAAGGGAGTGTGCCCAGTGGATGGGTTATAGAGTAGAGTAGGTTGAGGATTATGTGTATGACCTGTAGGTCATATTTTTGATGTCAAAATAGTGATCTTTTAGGTTTGAATATTAAGGATGAGTGAAGATATCTAGAGTGATCCAAAAGAATGTTTTAGATGCCTTGAGTGTGAGTGAAGGATAGATGATGTCTACATGAGCTTGGTGGTTAATTTGAGAGGTAGATCAAAGTGTGGTCTATGTTTATGATAATTTGGTCATATTTTTTATGATGTGACAAAGTTATTATTTAAAAGTGTAGATTGATCCAAAAGGTGGTTTTGGATGTTTTTGAATGTGTGAACAAGTGAAGGGAACTGTGTTTGCAAGGTGTTTCCATTAGATTGGTAATCAATCAATGATTAGGAGATGTTAATATCACAAGTGTTGGTAGGGTTTTCAAAATTTAGTTCAAAAGGACTTAACCTTCCTTAGGGGTAGGTATTCCTTTCAAAATAGATATTTCACTAAATTTAGGTAAGGACTTGGCCATCCTATGGGTAGGTGCTCCTTGTGAAGGTGTTTCACTAAATTCAGGTCAAAAGGACTTAACCATCCTAGGGGTAGGTGATCCTTTTGGAATGGGTGTTCCACTAAATTCTTATGTTTATAATACCTTATAAGACAATTATTCTGTGTGTTTTCAAGATTGAGAGTGGGTTTTATTCCCCATGAGGGTTTCCCACATTAGATGTTATGTTATGATGTGCTTCCCTTATTCATGCTTTGATGGTAATCTAGTTACATACGCTTGATTGTGTTGATTCATGAATGTTATTAAATTAATTATAAGTGATTTGAAAATGAAAGATTGGTTAATTGATTCACCCCCCACCTCTTAGTCATCTTGCACCTCTAATAATTAGTATCTGAGCAAGTCCTTTGGAGGAAGCTTAACATCTTGAAGGAGATCCTAAGTAGCACAAGATGTCTAATCAGTTGAATAAATAGAATAAATAGTGTAAGGTTATGATCAAGTTACTTGAAGAGTAGATATGTACTTTAAATAAATATGCCAAAGAGGATGAGAAAGTTATCAATGATCGTAAGGTTTAGCTGGAAGATGTCAAAGCAAGTTTTAGTTCAAAAGAGGAAAGTTGTTCAAAATAAAAGGACATCATGTATGATGAAGAAGTTTGCCATGAAATTGGAGAATAAGAAATGTTATATGATATTGAGGAAGAAGAAGTGGATCTAGAAGCTGAGCTCATAAAGAGGAATCATAAGATGAGGTATGTGATCAAAGGTATTGAAGCACAAGTCAGTTCTCTTGAGGAAATTTTGTTAGGAAAGACCAAGAGAGATGAGAAGTATCAAGATTTGATCAAGTCTCTTGAATATAAAACATGTATATTGAAGGATGATATGGATAAATAATCTAATGAGGATAAGGAGGTCATCAAATATCTTAGAGGTAAATTAGAAGTTTCAAATGGTAGCCTAAAATTATGAGAAGAGTGTAGATATCTCAAGACTCAAAAGAATCAAATACCAAGGTGAGTTAAAATCAAGGTGATCATGAATAGTTGAATAATAATCTTGATTCCTTGAGAGTAGAGCATGAACAACTCATAAACAAGTTGGACAAGCTATAAAAGTAACATGTAAAGCCTGAGCAAGCCAAGAAGAATGCAATCTTTTAAAGTAATGCAAGAAGGTCTGTTATACAACCAAATGTTTCAAAGTATGTTAGTTTATTCCATGGTTATAATTATACATGTAATAAGTATGGTCATAGAGCTAAGGACTGTAGAAGGAATTCAGTCAAGTATGGAAATTCATGGAGTTATGATAGAAGGAGTTTTTGGCCAAAGATTATTACAGTTTAAATATATCAAAAGGTACAAATGATGTTATTTATTTCATTTGTGATAAGAAAGTTCATATTTATATACTTTGTCCTAGTAAATATGATAATCCCTGAAGTTATATGAAGAAGGGAGAGACTCCTAGAAATCATATCAAAAGTCAAAACAAGATGTGGAGACCTAAGGCAGTGAAGGCTAGACCTGTTGAGCTCAAGGATCAAACTTTTGATACTGTAGAAAAGGAATCAATTTTGAAGGTGTCTCAAGAGTGCCAAAGAACCTTGATATCAATCCAAATGGAGAAGAAGGTGGATGATCCAAGAATCAAGTCATTTATACCATTTAAGGCTAAGGAGAAACTGAAAGAAGGATCTCAATCTGATAGTTTATTTATTATAGTTGAATATTTTTTAGGTAAGAAGGAGTTTCATGATTGCCAAGATTTCTTGTTGTCTACTTTCAAAAAGGAGAAGGTGTTAGTTGAACAGATATGCCAAGAACCTATGTTTTCATCATGCATTGTCAAGGAAGCCAAAGAAGAGATGGATGCCAAACAATTTGTTTCAGTCAATAAAAGGAAAAATAAGAAGAAGGTTCTTCAATCCTATGATAAAGACTGATATGCTCCTTTATTCTAGGTCCTTGTGAAGTAGAGATGTCTTTATTTTGCTTCATGAAGACATTTCTCAATTTGAATAAGCATATGGTCTTGTAAGGGTATTTTCAGTTGGATTAGTTATTTCTATGTGGAATATATGATGTGGTTATGTCAAAGTGATGTCATGGTATGTTTTTTCCCTTTTAGCATGTTGATAGTTATGTATGCTCATTCTGCAAGGTCAAATTGAAGGTTTCCAAGTAAAGGAGGATTTGTGATTTGTCAAGATGATATTTTTGCATAAAAAGGTCTGTTAACCTTAATATAGCATGTTACCAGTGGTTTTATGGTCTAAAGATATGTTGAAGTCAAATTAGAGATTTTTTAGTGCTCTCAATTTTCTCAGTTTTGGATTAAGGTAAAGTAGGCCTAAAAAGGGTTATAGGATGTATGGGTTCCTAAAGCTTTGATAGATTAAAAAATGGTTCAAAAATGTGTAATGGTTATCTCTAGGTGTGCAAGAAGTTTCATAGGTGGGTGTTGACCAGAAGGAGGTTTGTTGACCCTATTTATTTTGAGATTTTAGAGTTTTGGGCTATGCAATAAACATGGTTTACCTTATGAGTTGAGGTCTAAAATTCTTAATAGGTTGAATGGGCTAAATGGGTTGTCAAATCAAGATTAAAATTTATTCTAAGATTTGTGGTTTTCAAATTATTCAATTTTTTGTCAAGATGGAGGCCTAATTAGCTAGTAGGTTTGTGAAGGAAGTATGTTGCAAAGGATGATCTAGGTGATTCAAAATGGTGTGCTTGAGGGGGCATATAAGAGTGCACTAGATATGAAGTTTTAGGTCTTGAAGGTGTGTCTACTAAAAATTTTGGGCTCTATAATTTCTAGGTAGGGCTACAAGGAGCCTAGACATGCCTAGTGTGAAGAAGAGTGTTTTTTGATCAATTTCTCCAAAAGAGCATGGTAGCTTGTAAGTGATATTATGAAATAAGAATGTTATTTTTTGAAGACCCAAAGCAGTTTAGTGTTTTGAGTTTGATATTTTCATGTTGTTGAGGCCATAAATATGTTCTTAGAAGTTCTATAGGTGAGATTTGGTTATGAAGATCAAGGGGGATTCTTTCAAGTTTGCATAAGGATGAGCATGGAGTTAGGGGGAGCTAACTCAGTTAGTTTGAGTGACTTAAGGATCTATCCATGATGTAAGGAGAAGCATATGTGAGATGTTCCAGTCATTTTGAAAATGTTTTGAATCTTCATGCATAAGCAAAGGGATCTTGTGAGTTTTGTAGCTTAACATGTCCAAGGATCATGGAAGCCCAAGTTCAGATTGGTGTATGTCAAAAAGGGGAGAAATTGTTTCCTATGAGGTCTGTAAGTACCCTGAGCACCTAAAATTTTATTTGAATACATTCATGAGGTTAAAAGGATCTTGGTGGCTATTTAGTCCACTTTTTCATTAATGTCAAAGGGGGAGAAGGAAAATATGATGTTTTCATCAATGACAAAGGGGGAGATTGTTGGAAGGTGTTATCATTGATGTCAAAGGTAATGACAAAGTGGTGATGTCATGATGATGATGATGATGATGAGTTTGAGATTGAAGTTATGTAAGTCAATATGTATATGCATATGAGCTAAGATAAGTATTATTTGAGACTTATCATATTGTATCTATCATGTTGATGTGGTTTTGGGTCAAGGAGAGAAGATAAGCATGTGAATAGTGTGTTGGCATACGCTTGGTAGCCTAGTATGTAAGCATAGATCTTTAGTATATGCTTGGATAGTAATTGATGAATGTTATGGATGATGATATCATGTTGTATAGGTCCTATGGGGTGTCAATAGTTATTAAAATGCTTATGGGAAAGCATGTTGTTCATCTGGTTCTTCATTATGTTCATATAGACATTTTAGGTCTAGTGGTGGAAAATTTTGATTGGTTGTTTGCTGACATCACCATTACCACATATGGATGAGTCAGGGAGAGTTAGTCATATGGGTGTGATCAAATTAGTCCCAATTTATTATGGTATAAGTTTTAGATCATGCATTTGAGTAGTATAAAAGATAACAGTGCAAATTTGGCTTTCCAAGCATTTTGCAATGTTTTCCCATACTTAGCCTCATTTGCAAAAGAGATCTAATGATGTGAATTTAATTGCATAATATATATATGGCATGAAATTAATCTAAGATTAATTTCTAAGTTTAAGTAGATCCAAGCAATCAATTTTATGTCATTATATTTCACACACGTGAAGGTTTTAGGATCAGTTTGATATATGGATGGATTCCCCTATGAAATAAAATCATATGGTTTAAATTTTAGGACATGTGATTAAGCATAGAAAAAGTTATTAAGGTTCAAATTTGGCATTCTAGGTAGATTTTAGAGGTTCCCATAATTATCCAAATTTGAAAAAGGTAAAGATCAAGACTAGATAAGGATCTAATGGCTAGCAGGTGTTCGTACAGATCCAGATCTACGATGCATATTGAGTCAAAGAGGTCAAAGTGTATGATGTTTAAGATAGTTAAATTCTAAGCTACTCTAAAAGATATTGATGGAGTGTATTTGTTTCAAATTATTAGGAAGCAATGAGATGAAGACAAGTGCTCGATGTTTTATAGTTAGTAAAGGTAAAGATTGAGCTACTTCCAAAGAGATTGATGGTTCATATTTGGTCAAAATTACCAGGGAGCATGAGATAAGGTCAAATTGATATATGTTTAGCATAGTTAAAGTTTAGGATACTTTCAAGGGATATCAATGATGTGTATTCATTCAAGATATGAGAGGGCATGAGATCTTGACAAAGTGTTTGATGTTTAATAATGACTGTTGGAATTTGAATATTCAAATTAATGAAGGAAAACTAGTGCTTATTTTTTGAGCTATAACTTTTGATCTAGGATGAATTTATTGATGTAGTAAAAATCAAAGTTGTAGAGAAATTCAAGACACATCCATAGAATCTAGTCAAAAAAATTTATTACTTTTACAATCAAATTTATTAATCTATAAATTTGACTATGTGTTTGACCATATTATGTAAGTGACCCGAGAAGGATATTTGAGCTATTTTGATGGTATTTATATGTTTAAATGGGATTGAGATATTGGAGAGTGTTGTAGACTCCATGAATATATTTTGTATGGATTTTGGAGGTTTGACTGATCCATATTTAGTATGAAAAAATTATTATAAGTTGACTATTTATTCATTCATGGTGTTCTTGTGTAAAAGGCTAATGTTTGAGTAGATTAAGCATATGAATAGGTGTGTAATGATGACTTTAATAATTTGAGGACGTCTAAGTGGTCATGTGGAGTGTACCTATGCATTTATAAGTGTTCTTATGTTTCTAAATTGCTTTATGAAGTGGTAAATGGGTGAATAGGTCTCCATGAGACCTATAAGGGCTACTAAGGCCTAATTCGAAGGCATAGATGCTTAAGTATGACCCATAATTGCTATAGTCGACCTGTGTGGATGGTATTAAGTTATGTTATATGTATTAAGGTTTAATAAAAGTATTATGGATAACCTATAAGATAATAATTATGATGGATCTATAAAATGTGAAATCAAAGGTGGTGATTTCTAAACTTGAGAGAAGAGGTGTGTGTGAGAGTTTTAGAGCAAAGGATAGATGAAAGGGAGTGTGCCTAGTGAATGGGTTATAGATCATATCAAGTTAAAGACTATGTGTATGACTTGTATGTCATATTTTTTATGTCTGAATAGTTCTCTTTTAGGTTTGAATATTAAGGATGAGCGAAGAGGTTTAGAGTGATATAAAAGGATGTTTTGGATGCCTTGAGTGTGAGTGAAGGATAGATGATGTCTATGTGAGCTTGGTTGTTGATTCAAGAGGTAGATCAGAGTGAGGTTTGTGTGTATGATCATTTGGTCAGATTGTTGAGGATGTGATAGAGTTATTACTAGGAAGTGTAAAGTGATCCAAAAGGAGGTTTTATATGTTTGTGAGTGTGTGAAGAAGTGAAGGGAGTTGTGTTTGTAGGGTGTCTCCATCAAATTGGTAGGCAATCAATGGTCAAGAGATGTTTATATCTTAGGTTTTGGGAGGGTTCTCAATATCTAAGTTAGAAATAATTGACCATCCTTTGGGGTAGGTGATCCTTATGAAATAGGTGTTTCACTAAATTTAGGTTAGAAGGACTTGACCATCCTAGAGGTAAGTGCTCTTTATGAAGCAGGTGTTTCACTAAATTCAAGTTAGAAGGACTTGACCATCCTATGGGTAGGTGCTCCTTATGGAATAGGTGTTCTAATAATGTCTCATGTTTTGAATACCTTATAGGACAAGTAGTCCATGTGTTTTTAGGATTGAGAGTGGGTTTTATTCCCCATGAGGGTTTACCACATTAGATGTTGCGTTATGATGTGTTTCTCTTATTCATGATTTAATGGTAATCTAGTTGCATATGCTTGATTTTTTTGATTCATGAATGAATGATAAGTGATTGTAAATTGAAAGATTGGTTGACTAATTCACCCCCCTCTCAATCATCTTTTACCTCCAACATAAATCCCTCATTTCAAAAGGCTAGAAAATTATCAATATAGGAAGAAGTCATTTTGTATTGCCATGCAACTTTATAGATGTGTTTCCATTATAATTATATATAATTAAGTGTTTATTTTTATTGGTTGTTTTGATTTTTAATTCAAAGTGTGAAATAGATATAAATAATTAATTTTATTATCATTAATATTTTTTTATTCTATATGTATAATAGCCACTGAATAATTAGCATGTATTATTAATTGTATGCAAATAGGTTGATTGTCTCAATTTTTAAAGTGAGTAAAAGTATTTTATTTTGATTTAGTCTTTTAAATGTGATCCATAAATACCCTAGATACCTTTTTGATCTAATCTATAATCTCTTGAGTAGGGATGTGTAATAGTTTCTCTAAAAGGATCAGCCTTTAGATGATATCTTTGAGTTCCCTATATTGTATCTTCCTAGACTACATAATTATGTTTGTATATGTGTGCAATAGCTAACAATATCAAGCATTAGTTTAGAAAACACTTGTCCATGAAGAAACCAACCTTGGAAGTAATCTCTTGAGACCATAGAGCCTTCTTTTCTACTCTACTCTTCCTTTTTTTAGAGTTTCTTTAATTGATATCTACCCACTTTAGAATAAGGTCCATCCATCCAGCTCAAACAGGTTTCAATTTCCTTATTAGGTTTCATCTCACCCACAATCACACCTATTTAACATCCTATATGCTCAACCTACTATTCCAACACCTAGTTGTTTAACCCATACTCACAACTCATGCCCTATAGTGGAGTTACCTCCATTGATATCCTATAATGTTATAGGCTACCTCATTAAATTCGGGGGTGTGTATAAGACCCACAACAACAAGTTTTAGCTATTCAAGATATCTTTAGGATGAGGGGGTATTACCATAAGTTGGATATTGCTTCTAATATCAAAAATTATGTTGAGTACTCCCTTTAGTCCATAGTGATGAATAGGTATTCTATAATGACTTCAGGTTTAACCATTGAACTATCTATCATTTACAAAATGGTGGGGGTTTGTCAAAGGATTTTGAGTAAAATGTTTTTCATAATGTATTTGTTCATCATATTAATTATTTCCATTAATTATATTAAGGTATTATAAATAAGGGTGTCATAGATGTGGATGTCAACTTTAGGGCTACCTAGGTTTGAATACTTAGGTGGGACTATATTTCCCAACATAATGTTTGAAAGTTGTCTAATTACTTGGATAATCATAGGATACTTCCTATTTTAGCCAAGATTATTTAGGCATAGTTCAAAATTAGATTTTATGTAAATGGGAACATATTTTATGGCTTGAAATAGTTGGATCTTATCGCATGCATTTTTGAGTTATCCTCCAAAATCAAACTTAGATTCTTATTCTTATTTTTGCAAGTTTTATCTCTTAAGAAAAGGATGGGTGTTAGGCACTCCTTAACTAGAGGATCTTGTTCATTTATGAGTGGATAATTTATTATATATGGTTTTGGGTTAGTGAAAACTTTAGCTATCTCTTTAGTTGGTTCCATCATTACGGGTGTTGTGGGGTTTGGGAGAATTTGTCTTGAATGAAGCTACACTTTTTTAACATAAATTGAATAATTTGGGTATATCATCATTTAATTTGTATATGTTGGTTGAGATGGCATATTTTTGGTTTAGGTATATCTTGGGAAGGCATCTGAGTAGATACAAGTTAATTTTTGGTTGGAATCAATGTTGGTTGTTATTGTTGTTGCTTTTATAGTGTTTGTTCATACCCAACATTTTGGTTAAACTATGGCTAGTTTCCTCTCCATTGGAGGATGAATACTACTGATAATTCTAATTTTCTTGTTACAATGGTTGGTTTTTTATTTTTTCTAATTGGCCTAAGGTGTCCAAAAAAAAATTTAGTGGAATTTTTAGTGTTTGATTCCAATGGATGAGTCCATACCAGTATGAGTAAGGGAAAATGAAAATTTTAAATTATGAAATAGAGAGTTTGATAACATACATGGAATTTGAGGTCATTGTGACCAAGGTTTTTGTTCATCCATGTAAAATAATTTATCTCAATATCCTATAATTATATGAATTTATATTATATTAGGATCCTCCTCTATGATGTTTACTACATTTACGTTGGTAGTTCAACACCTATATTAAACTTTCTTCTTATGGGAATTTGGGTAGTACATAATCATAGCTTATTTTACTTCATATTTTATATGTTTTTATGTAGTGCATCAATTTGTGTGGCCAAATGGATCATAATATTCTACTTCACACATTTTATTAGGTTACTAAATTCCATCCTTGAGACCCCATTAGTGGTCTTGGAGGATGATTATGAAAATGCTTTGTTGCTACATATCTTCTTCATTGTAGACATGGAATAATGTATACATAGGAGAATGTATCATCAAATAATATTTTTGAAAATTATCCATTGCTCATGAGATCTAGTGCTTCAAATAATTCCTAGTTGATTCATTTCATCAATATTATCTTAATAGACTATGCATCCAGCTTGTTCTATTTAAAGTTTTGTTGATTAAACATAAAGCTTTCCATATGTTCCTTTAGTATTTCCTCCTCTATTTGTGGAATTTTAAATATGTTATATTTTTTAAAATCTTAGCCTTTACATTAGTCATAATATTTGGAGACAAATATATCCCTCGTATCCTTCCAATCCATGATTGCTTTCCCCAATCCCATGAACCATCAAAGGGATACATATTTGATAGTAGTTAGACATAATTTTAACTTGTGGGCATCTTTATTGTAGTTACAACTATAATACATGACATAAAACCCAAAAAGGGACATGTCAAGGTCCTCACATAACATTCCCCTAAATTTAGGTAAAGCTACATATTTGATAGTATTTGGACATAATTTCAACTTGTGGGCATCTTGATTATAGTTGCAATTATAACACATGACATCAAACTCAAAAAAGAACACACCAAGGTCCTCAAATAGCATTCCCGTAGAGTTAGGTAGAGATATTCTTAATGGCTGAATTACCCATGGGGGTGTTGATGGCAAGTTCAAACATTTTAGATCCACTGACAGGGCTTTCTAGCTTCCATGTCTCCCATGTTTTTTTTAGCCACTCATGCACCCTTGACTTTTACAACTCGAGATTTGAATGCCTTATCAATATTTTTAATGAATGATGATTATAGGTTTTTTTAGGGAAGATGAAATTTTTTTGAGATTATTCTTTGAATTATTTTTTAAATTCAATAAATATGTCTTCTTGCTCAACTAGGTCTAAAACTATAGATTTAAACTTCCTCTTTGGAAATAGAAGGGCTCGATATTCTCTTTTTGAGAAAATTTTAGGTGAATTAAAATGAGATTGAATATTAAACTCCTAAGTATAAGGTGGCCAAATTTGTAATCTTACAAGGATATATTTTTCATGGATATGAAGATCTTGTTGTCTCTTGTCCTTAGATTACTTGACTTGTTTAGCCAAGAACCCTTTAGCTACTACCTCTTTTGATAAAATTTTAGGTGATAGGGGTGGACTCATTATAGGTGTACTTTTTTGGCCTATATTTCCTAAAAGTGATTCCTTGGCTTATGTTTCTATAGAAAAAATTAGTCTCTTAGGCAAGAATCTACCTAAGTGATCCCTGAGGCTATATACACTCTTTCAACCTTTCTTTTGTATTTTTTCATTTCTTTCATAGGGTTAGTTCTAAGAGGGAAAATGTATTTGATTAATCTTGTTTGCATATATTGGACTCTTAACTATAAATAAGTAATTTTTTTTCTAAAAATAAGGTAAATTACTAACTTAATGTCTTGTGATACTATTTCTTGGAAAATATCCCCAAAAAGGCACCAAAATGATGAGAAGAATCAAACCATAAATTAAACATGAGGACATAATGCTCACCTACAACCTGATAGAGTCACTTGAGGGAAACAATTTGATTTAATGATTCTTATAATTTTACTAATATTTAACCAATGTGTGTATTTTATAATGTGTTAGCACTATATATGCAACACTAGTTTATTTTGAGGGTTGAGGTACTTAAAGGTTGTATATAAGGAAACACACTTGATTAAAACAAAGTAACACACTTTAAGAAATGAAATAACTCACTTGTATGGAAAGTAAATAATAGGAAAATAAATATAAGGCTAACTTAGAATATTCCTTGCATTATATTGAATAGAACTTTCAGAAATCAAAAGTGATTATGAAGGAAATTAAACATATATCAAATATCATATGGTATAATTAGATAATTAAGAATTCATCACAATGCATAAATGAATCTAATCTAATGTATGGGATGTTTAACAAAAATCCTCTCAATTGGGACATGCCTTGTTAAATTTGTGTTATAATTAATTCCTCTTGTTATAGTTCATTAATTAAAACCAATTTTAATACATTAAATAACATGTACCAATGATAATATTACTACATCAAAATTATAAAAAAAAATGTAGCCATTAAATCTAAATTATATTACACCTCTATCTTGTATACTTTGCATACCTCACTCTTATATTATTAACCCTATACTATATCAACAAGGCCCAAGGAATTCTAAAAATCAAATTTTTACCTTGAAGAATAAGATCCAAGACCTTATTGATGACCAAAAAATTAAATTTGATGATCCTCCAAAGGAATCAAGTTCACACCTGGTGATCACTAAAATCAAAAAATATTTAATAATCCCTTACAAGACCATTATAAGAAGGAACCAAAAATACAAATGGAATATAAATTCAAATCCTCCTCCACCACATTATGGGCACCCATTATATGGGATTATAGATACTTATACATGACATGCATCTCCTATTATTCAGAGGTCTTCTATTACTTTTGATGACAATGAGATTGTGGATGTTGACTTGGATATTCATTCCTTATTAATTTGAGCATACCTTGATAACTAGACCATACATAGCATTATTTTTGATAATGGTGAAAGCAATAAAGTTTTCATCATGACATTATTTGTGCTTTGGGTTTCTACACATGATGATTTACATCATTTGACTAAATTAGTTAGAGCATTCCATGGAACCGCATAGTAAGCTTTGGGTGAGATTGACTTACCTTTATTTTTTTACCCAACACATGTGGTCACTACATTCTCACTTATACCATACATGGGTGTCTTTGATATGTTATTAGGATGACCTTGAATACATACACTTCACATAATACCTTTTATAGTTCATGGGTGTGTAAAATTTAATCATGCCAACATGTTAATTATAGTTTATAGAATTTTATATGAGCATCCACTTGAACAAAATAAGTTTATACCCATAAAGTTGATTATCAAACCAACTAAGGTTAATCCTTTGTGAATGGATAAGAAACAGGCAATTCCCTTTCCTAGGTAGATAGTGCTTGAGAGGCCATTGCATTAGAGACACATAATGGATCCTATGGAATCCTCATCTACTCTTATATAACATATTCAATTGTATTTATCAACCAAACATGTTCCTATTATTGATACTTCATAGAAACCATAGAGAATTTAGTGATGGGTTCCATGAACCCCTACTCCTTATATTGTCTCTTCATGACCACAAATTCCCATTATACATATGTAAAGCATTATAGATCCTATAATGATAGATACTATACCTATGCATACCCCTTAGAAATACCACAAACTTATTTCACCATGTTCCCAATGGGGAGATACTTATGAGAATCCTTTATATGAGATCATAGGATAGTATTTTCTCTTCCAATATTCCCAAAAATACCAAAAAAAATAAAAAAATCAATTTTTTAATAGAAGTTACATGTTTTATTTACTCTTTGGCATATATGTTGTTAGTTCCATTTTGATAGATAACATATCATCTATTTCTATATACAAATATGTTTCACACATCTTTTGAGTGTGATTCAAGCATATATAGGCACATGATTTATACACTTTCAGATGTAGAGCATTCCCTCTATTTATGTCATAACAACATTAGGGTATTTGATTATTTGATCATAATACACCTAGGTTGTATCATTCTATGATAATTTTCCATTATCATGTTTAAGCTTATATACTTATGCATGCCTTTATCCATGATTATATATTTTGGAATGCACTTGATATATTATGTACTTAATGTTTTTTTCTAACACATATCTAAGGACTAATATGATATGATTATGTTAGTTGATTATGATTTCATGCTTTTGTTTTTAGTACTTAATTATGTTCCTCGATTGCTAATTTCATGCATTGTATTACTTTTTCAAGCATTTGAATATGCTTCATTGATTGTGTCCCCCATGAATATGTTTTCCTATTGTGACATTTGCATATGTCATAGTTTGTTATATGTGGACATTTTAACATGTCTTTATATTCTTTGTGGACATTAGACTAAGTCATGTCCATTTTATTGTGCAGCATTTGAAAGTGCCCCGTGTTTGAGGTCTCTGTGTACCACTATATTTTGATTTCTTTTTTAGTGCTTTTATGTGTGTGCTTGATTTTTTTTTGAACATATACTATTACTATCTACATGTTTCCATGATTTACATCATGCATCATATGATTTGATGTGATCAAATACAATGTAACTCATTATTATATATACCTAGAGATGTTAATCTTATATGCTACATGATCCATACAAAAATATACATTTAGCACTACATTTTGGCCACAACTATGTTCCAACCATATTTCAAATTGATTTCTACCAAATAGTGCATATTAAGCTTAGAAATCATTGAATGCCTCAAATTCATTTACACATAATACATTAGTGCTTAGTATCATCTTGAGGCATCCCTATTTTGGTTATTATCCTATACGTAATAGAAATATTTCATAGATTCACCTCCAGTCAAATTATAATCTAACAAATTAATAGTTTAGAATTTGGGCCCATGAAGTGGGGCACTTAAACAATTGTTAAAGTGAAAAAATATTAAGCAGAATAAATTAACTAAGCAAATAAAATTAAATGCTTAAGTGAAATTTATTGGTGAAATTAGTGAAAATGAATTTTTTTAAAATGAAATTCCAATAAAAATGAGGTCATGATGATATCATCATCCTCAAAGTTAAGGAATTGAAAATATCTCCCTAAAATCCTTAAATTCAAAAATGAAGAGCCATGCTTAATAAATAAGATATCTATCCCAAATATTAATTGTTTGTCCCCTCCTTGATTCAACTAGGGTTAAACTAAAGTTAACCACAATTAGCTCTAACCTAATTACCCTCGGGTTAGATTTATTTTATGAATATATAAGTATAAGGCTTCACCCATTATTCAACAAGCTCTTTTGGTGTAATTTTATCATGCAAAATACCTCCAAGTAGTCTTTTGTGTAATGTTATAATGCCCATTTATTGGGACAGATAAGCATCAAAGTCAAGCCAAACCCAAGGCGTGATAAGGAGAGATGATGCAAGAAGCATCATTACCAAAGACTCTTTGAGAACACAATTGAGGACATTCCTCCATGGCCAACATACAACTCTTGCTCCCAAGGAAGGTAAATAATTTTGTTTTATCTTTTATTGATTATTACTTGTATTATTCTATTTCTCCTTGAGTTTCTAAGCTTGAGGTGTTAGATTTATTAGTATGTTTTTGTTTGGTTTTAATCATACTAACACAAAACTAAGTCCCCTCTTGGATTCTTATTGACCACATAATGGCACACCTACTGGGACCCATGCACCCCATGATGAGACCATAAAAT
The DNA here is from genome assembly GCA_037957365.1 of Torreya grandis. NCBI lineage: Eukaryota > Viridiplantae > Streptophyta > Pinopsida > Cupressales > Taxaceae > Torreya > Torreya grandis. Next base: position 703,844 of record JARHVA010003683.1, on the reverse strand, counting down.
GGCTCATTATGTCCATGAAATAACATCCTTTTTCTTTCATAATAAGTAGATCTAAATGTAGTTTTCAATTTTATGGTGTATTTAGAATAAAAAGCAAGTATATATCATGGTTATGTCTTTAGAATTCATTGTTATCTATTTATAATGATTATTGGGAAAAAGATATCAATGTGTGCATAAATAGTTCATACTAAGCTAGAATGATTCAAAGTATAAAGAGTAACCATTTGAGAATAATGTTGGAGTAGTGTCAGATTCTTCTACAATGAATCTATAATTTTGGTCAATCATTACCAAATACTCTTTAATCACACAATTGAGGACATTCCTCCATGTCCAACATACAACTCTTGCTCCCAAGGAAGGTAAATAATTTTTTTCATCTTTTATTGATAATTACTTGTATTGTTATCTTTCTCCTTGAGTGTCTAGGCTTGAGGTGTTATATTTATTAGTATGTTTTTTTTTGGTTTTAATCATACTAACACAATACTAACTCCCCTCTTGGATTCTTATTGATCACATAGTGGCACACCTAGTGGGACCCATGCACCCCATGATGAGACCATAAAATGGCTCATTATGTCCATGAAATAACATCCGTTTTCTTTCTTAAGAAGTGGATCTAAATGTAGTTTTCAAGTTTATGGTTTATTTAGAATAAAATAGCAATTATATATCATGGTTATGTCTTTAGAATTCATTGTTAGTTATTTCTAATGATTATTGGGAAAAATATATCAATATGTGAATAAATAGTTCATAATAAGCTAGAATGATTCAAAGTATAAAGAGTAACCATTTGAGAATAATGTTGGAGTAGTGTCAAATTCTTCTATAATGAATCCAGCATTTTAATCAAGTAATGGACTCCCACAAGCTTACTATAGACTCCCCATAGGCTTGCTACAGACTCCCACAAGCTTAATACAAATGCACATAAGCTTGCTATAGACTCCCATAGGCTTGCTACTAATTCCCATAGAAATTACAGACTAGATATGGATTATATCAACCTAACTATGGATTACATAATCCCAGCTATGGATTACATCAGATTAGATATGGATTTCATGAAGTTTATTACAAACTTCATCAGACTTGTAATGTATTTCATTAGACTTGCTATAAACTGCATCAAGACTATTATGAATTTTGACAGAACCACTATAGACTTGTTTGGAAAGTATTTATAAATGTATTCTAATGATTGTTTAGTCTATTCTAGCTATCACAAGAATGCTTTCTATTTGGATCCTTATATATATATATATATATATATATATATATATATATATATATATATATATATATATATATATATATATATATATATATATATGTAGAATTTCCATTTATAGATTGTATCTGAATATAAATTTATGTAATTTCATTCAATTAAATAGCTCTCTCCACATTTTGTGGAGATTGAGATTATGTTGAAATAGATTACATTCTTATAATAAATATCTCTCTCAATATTTTATGGAGATTGAGATAGGATATAATATCTAGGTTGTTACTCCTAAATAAGGTGTTGGTTGGAAGCATGAAATTATAAATGTAACCTTTTGCACCTGAATGAATCAATCAATACACTTTTCTTTCTATCATTTTGACCAGTCTATTCTGAAGTTTGTGTTCTGAGTGAAATCCTCTTTTGAGGAATGAGTTGGCCATTCATTCCAAGGAAGTTGTATCTATGTATTTTTATTTATTTATTTGTTCTATAATTATCATTTTATTGTAAATTATTATTTTATTTCTTTGTTGCTTTAAACATTTATTTTCATATAGTTTGTTGTGAACTTCTAGTTGTTTCGTTTGTTTGTCATTTATTTTCAATTTACTTTTTGCAAAGTGTGATTTAATTTTTGTAAGTGTGATTTTCAATTTTTGTAAGTGTGGAGTGTGATAAAAAGAACCATTTGCCAAATATCTCTTTCTCTTATTGCATATAGCCTTCTAAAACTAGCCCTTGATTGACATTATTAAATGAAGGGGATTGATGACCCTTATCACCCTACAAAGCTCTTTTAGCTACTTATTAGGATGTTTTTCTAACCATTTTTATGCCAAGTTTTTAATCTAGTTATTAAAAATTTGAAGAAATTTGAGCTCTAAATTGAACCATAGGGATCAGTGATGATTATAAAAAAATTGAGGTCAATCTCTAAAATTTATGTTGATCAGAGGAATCAAGAATTATCTCTATGTCAAAACACAACAAACTAGAAACATAGTAAAAAATCAATTATTTCTTACTTTTCTTAGTGACTAACAAGTTATTTATTTCCTATCTAACCTTATTATTATAGGGAAATAAGGAGTTTTTAGTTTGAAACATTATTCATCAAGCATTTTTATTTAAAAACATGTTTGTCTTTAGTGTGTTTTTAGGAATCGACATCAACTGTAACCTAATTAGCATCTATCATAGAAATCAACAATGATCCCTATAGTAATCATCCTAGTTTCTAGAATACTTTTCCAATGAGAATCTACCTAGTTTATTTAGAGTGCCTCATAACATACCTTATGCCAAACCCACAAAACAAGCCTATACTAGTTACCTTTAGACACTCATACCAATATCAATCCAAGATATAAATATTCTTGCAAAGGTAAAGGGCCCCATTGCAGACTAATTCAAGAAAATTACTCAAACATATCAAACTTATATTAATCTAGCTTAAAATTTCAATGTTATGGCCATATCAAATACCCCTCTTATAAAGCTAATGCTTTAAACATGAGTACTAATTAATTTTTTGGGTCATATTAATCCAAGTGTGGACCCATTTTTCCAAAGTACTTTAGTAGATGACATGTTTAATGTCACATTCATTAAGTTATTGTGGATTATACTTAGGACCATACTAAATATAGTGGATAACACACAAGTTTCTTCTAATTCAGGCCAAGGTAGGTTAAATACACCACCTAATAATTCACAACAAGAGCCTCTTTCCAATATCATGACTGGTTTGCAACAATAAGGGGTAGGAATGCCTAGTTCCCAACCACAACAAGTTACTCCCACTCCTAAAAAAACTTCTTCTTCAAGCACAAAATAGTAGGGGATAATTAATTAGTTGCCTACGAATGTTTTAAATAATAAGTGATGAATGTTCCCTCACCTCAATAAGTCACAAATAATATTCTATGGCTATAAACATAAACCAATTTACCACCTCAGCAAAGGAAGAACACTACACTACCTCAATAGGTGGAAATAAATGTTCCACCCCAATAGTCATAGACCAATGTAAATCAATGATCATAAACTCTATCTAATCAACAACACATTCCTATTGGTTAATAAAAAAATACCAAACACCCAACAAACATCCAGTTCACAATAGGTGTTTGTTCAACAAAAAAGTTTCAACATCTAACAAGTACCTACTAATAAACCATTTCCTATTACCTAACATATGCCACATATTCAATGGCATGGCCTTAGTCAATAACAAGTACCATTTATTTAGTCAAGTTCAACTAGTTGGTAGCAAGTTCCTACTCAAACTCAGTAGGCACATTACATTCCATAAAGCAATATACTTCCATCACAACCCTAATGCCCTCAAACCCAAGGCCATATTTTGAATCCTAACCATAATATTTACTAAAAATGCATGTATTATTAGTATAATAATCATAATGCATGGATGTATATTCATAGTAGATTGGTCCATCCAACCAACTTTACACAATAATCCATTTCTCCATTATACCCTAGTCAAGGTAATCCACCTTTAACTACCCAGCCACAAACACAACTACTTGTGCCATCAAGTTTCTTATCCCAAGAACTACAATAGATGAAAGATGAAATTGTGGCCATTTAGATAGTAAAATATACCAAGAATTTCAAATTGGATGATGTGTGTTCATAGCTATTTAACATGGAGTATATTCAAATACCATTTCTTTTAGGTTATGAGCCACTAAAATTTGACAAGTACAAGGGTAAAGGAGACCCTAGAGAACATCTACCTACTTATTTTTCCTTGAATTCCAATTGGATAGGCTTTGGAGTAGCTTCTTAAGTTTCCAAATAACTCAATGTCTGACTTTGATGATCTATCAGATAAATTTGTGCAACATTTATCCTATGATCTCAAACATGAGATTTTGATAGTATATTGAAGTTAGGCCAAGCATAAATTTAGTGAGGTATTTATGAGCTACTTACAGATATGGAGAGAATTTTCTATTTTCTTCACTCATAATCTACTAGATAAATAATTCATAGTTGTGTTTACCAAAAATTTACACAATGAAATATCTTATCTCTTGGAATTTCAGTGTGCTCACACATTCAATGAGATCATTGAGAAAGGCGTATAGATTGAAAAATCCTTATCAACAAAGGGATTATCAAGTTGTCTTCCTCAAACTAGAATCAAAGCCAAAACTAAAATTTAGACTAAAGTCAAAACCTTAGACCAGTCCAAGTGTAAGCATCTACACCTAATCAAGCTAATAATTATGAAAAACCTAAACCATACAACTACAACAAGAATGTTGTAGGTAATTGAATAGTTGAATTATGTCATGTTCAAATGGTGCAAACACCATCAACTTAGCCTATCATAAATACAACTTATTCCGTAAATGTAGCATATCCAATAAATATAACATATGCCTCAACCTAGGCCAGCTTCTCAAATACTACACCTACCTCCTTTGCAAACCCCTCCTCTAAGAATAAGACCTACTCCTATAGTATTTATTGACATTAGTGAGACTATTGAATCATTGTTTTGTAAATTAGTTATGGCTAATATGATTACTTGGTTGATTCTAAAAAACTTTCATGAGGGAATACCTTATCCATTTGGTACAAAGAGCATGAATTCTATGAATACCATTGTGTTTATGGATATTCTATACATTTTTATGTGTATTTGAATCACGTCATTGAGAACATGTTAGAAAATAGATAAATTTAATTGCATAATAGATCATCTACTTATAACCAAAACTTGGGTATCTACCAAAATCCTTTTCCACAGCATAACAATACCAATCTACAATAACAACAATGAAGACCACAATAACAACTACAATAATAATATCAACAACAACAACATCAACCATTAAATAGAAGGAACCAAGGCCAAAATGACCCCAATAATTAATAGACATATCATGTAGTTACACATGACTACAATAAATTTTTAGGTCATATTATGGGTGGTCATATTTATACCATTACCATCAATCCCAGACCAAATGCCAATAGACCAAGACCATTGCCTAACAATGCCAATCATCCTACCAATATAGGTAATCCTTCCTTGACCTATGAACATAGCCAAACGTAAAAAAATAAAAGGATTACCATTTCAAGACCGTATGTTGATAACTATTCATTTCCCCATGACCATTTTCAAGCACATTGGCAATTGAGAATTATCCTTTTGATAACTCTTCATTTCCTCATAACCATATTCAATCACATTGGCAATTGCACAATGATAACTTGGCAACCTAAAATCACCGTACTAGGCCCATAACCACCTATCAATGACCCAATCCAACCCATTATGTTGGGTAGGGGTAAGACAATTACCATGGTTAAGGAAAAGACGTATGATATTTTGGAATAAATCTAAAAGACACCTGCACAAATACCCATTTTGGATTTTTTGTGCACATCTACCATACAAAATAATATCCCTAAATAACTTCTAAGATAATCCCAAGTGCCAAATGACATTACACCAGACAAATTTCAAGATTTGGTTGGACACCTATCCCCAAGATAATAGTTGACCTTTGACCAAAGTGATATGTCATCTCTTGGCCCTCTCCATAATAACCCCTTATACATTGAAGTTGTCATCACATGGCACAAAGTAGAACATCTCCTTATAGACAATGGATCAAACCTAAATATTATGTCTCTAAAGATAATCAAGCATCTATGATATACAACAACTGACCTTCATCTAAATACTATTACTATCAAGTCATATGACAATGAAGATCAAGAATCACAAGGAACCATCAATTTTCTAGTGATCATCAAGACTTTGACCCATGATACACTTTTACATGTGCTAGACCTAGATTTTTCATATAATTTACTTTTGGGAAGACCATGGATATATGAAATTCATGCAATCCCTTTGATATTTTACCAATGTATCAAGTTTCCTCACTCAAGGATGGAGGTAACTATCCATGGAGATTTATATCCATATGAACACTGCAAGCATTTGGAGGCTAAATATGAAATTAAAAATTATTGTTTTGGTCTACACCTAGTACCAAAGAAGGAAAAAGATAAAGATATACTTATTGAACTACTAGAGGCCAATCATGTAAACATCAATAGCCTTACTTCATCTTTACATATGCCTCCTATTGAAATGTCTAATCATTTTACTATTTCAGACAATGGTCTAGTAGATTATTTTACCTATGACACATTCCATATGTCCAAGCTTCCATAGAATCACAAGACCTATGAATGCCCAAAGCTAAGCCAGTTTGAATGGAATGGAAATAAAAGGAAAAAGGAAAGCTTCATAGCCTAACCCCTATTATTTTCACACCAGCCACTAACCACAAATAGGACCCACTTTCCAATGATGATTCCTAGTTATACAATGACAAATTGGTTGATTGTTACTAAAGTGATAAGTATCCCATCCCTAACAGGATCATGGATAACCAAGCGTATGAAGGCAGAGCCTAGTGCAAAATTAGTAGGGTACTTTTGAGCCCATTTTAATGACCAGATATAACATAACTCATGGTCTTGGATTTAAATCACCTAGGGGTGACCCTTATTCATGTTCTTATGCCAAAGACTAGTGATGATGATTCCAACAAAAAAATAGAGTCTGATCATAGCATATATGAAGACCTTACCAATACTAATTTATTTGACACATATACCATTTGTACCATCATGCCAGTAATCTGACATTCCCTACTTCCCCTTTAGCATCCTTAACTAATAGATTGAGACCAACAAGAATCCATAGTACCTTTAGATGATTTTGATAATGATGAGGCATTTTTCAATTTTTTAGGCCTAAGAGACAATGTTCTAATGAGAGACTATAAATAAGGGTTCTCTATCAAATTAGATCTGATAGCCTATTTTGGAGAGTGGGTGAACACCCTTAGCCAAAAATAAAATATTAAAACATTGAAGTCCCAAAGTGAAAACCTCTTTGAAGTGATTTTAAACTGGGGTAAAAGTAAAGAGAAAGGCCAGTCTCTTGGAGAAAATCTATTTTAGGTGCCACTAGATGGGGGTGTTCACCATTTTTCAAATGAAGCTTAGGAGACCACCAATGATGAATTTTATTTTTGGTTTGATCTTATTACAAAGCAACAACATTCCTTTGATTTATTTTTTTAAGAATGTCCTATAGTATTTGTTACATGGCCATTTCTACCATTAGGAGATTCAAATTCATCCTATTTAGGAGAACTTGAAGAACCAGTTTAACCAGATGACTTTCCCATTATCAGCCAATTTACATCCCTACTAACTATTCTATATGATGGATCAACTCTCCTCATATAAGATACTATAGAAGTTAATATTGGGACTCCAGAAGACCCAAAGTTGATCAAACTAGGTGCATCCCTCACTAAGGAGAAATGTGAAGTTTTTATAGCCCTTTCGAGGGAGTTTGTTGACATATTTACATGCACCTATGTGGGCATGATAGGTTTTGACCCCACCTTGGTTTACACCATCTCATTATACATCATGATTCCAAACCCATTAATTAGAAACTATGTAAGATGCATCCTTATATTATTATGTTAGTTAAAAAATAGTTGGAAAAACTCTTGAAAGTAAGATGTATCAGAGCAATTGACTATTTAGAATGGATCTCAAATATTGTGCTTGTTACTAAAAACATAGAAGGGATCAAAATCTATACTAATTTCAGAGACATCAACAAGGCCTACCCAAGGATGAATTTCCTTTGTTGAATATTGACATGATAATTGAATACACAGTCAGGTACGAAATGCTTTCCCTCATAGATGGTTTTTTAAGATAAAATTTGATCAGGATCACACTAAAGGACTAACACAAAACAACATTCACCACTCCTTGGGTAATGTTTTACTTTTAGGTTATGTTATTCAGCCTCAAGAATGCTGAGGCAACATACCAAAGGGCTATGACCATTATATTTCATGACATAATGTATGATATTTTTGAATACTATGATGAAAACATATTAGGTAAATCTAAGACCTATGAAAATCATCCAACCATACTATGAAATATATTTGAAATGCATTTTGAGTATAAGGTTCACCTTAATTCCAAGAAGTGCATCTTTGGTGTCACTTTAGGAAAAAAATTAGGCTTTATTATCTCTTATCAAGGTATTAAAGTTGATCCTACCAAGGTACAAGCCATTATGAAAATGTTTCCACCTTCCACTTTGAATAAGCTATAGAATTTATAGTGCAAAAACCAATCTATTAGATGATTCATTTCATAATTAGGTGATAAATTCCATCCTTTCACTCATTTATTGAAGAAAGGTATTCCCTTTCTTTGGGATGTAGGATGTTAGAAAGCCTTTGATTACCTGAAGGAATACCTAGCCAATCCACCTATCTATTACCACCAATACTAGGGAGGCCATTCCTAATATACCTATCTACCACTAACCATGCCTTGGGGGTACTTTTATCTCAGCATGATGAACATGGTAAATAGTATACCATGTACTATCTAAGCTTTACACTAGTGTAATATGAACATAACTATATGGTAATTAAAAAATCTTTTCTAGATATGGTCTTTGCAGAACAGAAGTTACATCATTGCATGCTTAAAAACAAGAACATAGTCATTGCCAAAGTAGATGCAATCTAATGTCTACTATCAAAACCAGCTTTACAAGGTTTCATGGCTAAATGGATCATGTTTTTGAGTGAGTTTGAGATTGAGTATGTCAATCAAAAGACCATAAAAATACAAGTACTTACAAATCATCTTATTGAAGCTCCCATTTTAGACACTCAACCACTCACTTTTTCATTCCCATATGAGTACATCATGACCATCATAGAAACACCTCCTAAGGAACAACACTGAAAGTTATATTTTGATGGGTCATTCACATCTCATGCATTAGGGGCTAGATTTATTTTTATTAAATCACAAGGGGATATCATTACCAAATCATTTTATATCAGCTTTCTTTATAATAATAAAAAGGCTAAATATAAAACACTCATTATAAGGCTTTATCAAGTAGTATAATGGAATATTTATCATCTCTTGGTTCATGTTGATTTTTATCTAATCATCGATCAGGTTACATACCATTTACAAACCAAATATGATAAGTTGGTACCATACAAGGCCATGGTGGACATTCTCAAGCAACATATTTCCCATATTTAGTTTGAAAACTTACCTTAGGCCAATAATAAGATAACATTTGCCATGGATACCATTCATTTTTTGATCTACAACATAGACAAGGTGAAATACTATCAGTTAATAATTGAACATCTTCTACCTCTTACTCATGAACCTTTGACCATTGAAATGATATGTCATATTGTTGGTCCTAATTCTATTTGGTATTCAGACTTATAAACTACCTTCATGACTAAATCTTTCTAAAAGACCTTTCATGTAAGAAATAAAAAACTTTCACACACTAAGCCTCTTGATATACCCTACTTGGCCCAACCCTTTACTACATAAGCTTTGATGGAACTCCTTCATTGTTTGAATTAGGTAGAAGTTGCATTAGCATTGAGGCAAGTTCACGAAGGCATTTGTAGAGCCCACACCAATAGGGCCATCCTTACCAAAAATATCTTATAAACTAGTTATTATTGGCCAAACATGGAATCATATGCAAATGCTTATGTAAAAATAAGTAACAAATGTCAAAGACATGTAAATTTGATTCATCCTCCAATAAAAACACTCAAACCAATGACTAAACCATGGCTATTTTCAACATGGGTACTCGATCTTGTTGGGAAGATTAACCCTATCTCTTCATATGGTCATAAACATATCCTTATTGCCATCAATTATTTCACTAAATAGATTGAATCTATATACCCATAACATGACTAGAAAACAAATTTACAAATTCATCTTCAACCATCTCATCTACCACTATGGTATCCCATTCAAAATTATATCTAATAATGGTAAATCATTTAAGAATAAGGATGTCAAATCACTCTTTTCTAAGTTTAACATAACCCAACACTTTTCCATTACATATTACCCACAAGTTAATGGCCAAGCAAAGGCACCTAACAAGACCATTATCAATATTCTTAAGAAGATATACAATGATGTTGGTTATGATTAGAAATTATAGATCTTCCATACCCTCTAGGCTTACCATACTCCAACATGAGCCACACCACATTTCCTTGTCTATGTTACTAAGGCCATCCTTCTAATCAAGGTCAAGTTTCCTTCTCTATGTATCTTATTAAAGTGTATCCTTGATGATGAGGATTATCGGGTAGCTAATCTACAAGAGCTAGAGTTACTAGACAAAAAATACATAAGTGATGTAAATACCTTTAAGCATATTATAACCGGATACATGGTTAGAATAACTAGCATGTCAATCATATACAGTTCAAGCTTAGTGATCTTATCCTTAAAGAAAACTATAATAACACTATGGTTGAGAAAAATAATAAAGGAAAGTGTTTCTAATGCAAAATTGCTTTCTACATTCAAAAGAAGAAATAAGAAACTGAAAGATGGTTAAGGCTAGAAGTACCTGATATAGTCGTGCGCACCGAAATCAGACGTTGAAAGATTCTCCTCTTTTGCTGTGGAGGAATGACACCTGCGAAGAAAAGGCTAAACATGGAAAAACGTTAATAAGAGATATGGTGGGCTGTCAGGCGAACGCCCGATCCCGGAAGTACGAAGACTCCCTAGAAGGATATCAACCCACTGATAAAAAAGAGCATAATATTGGACGAAAGTAGATGATAATGACAGAAATAAATGACAGAAAATAAAGAGCGTACCTGATATGCGGCACTGTTCTGCACAGTTGCCGGCGTCGGTCTCTGTGGTGCCGGCGTCGGTTAAGGAAGGTGCCGACGTCGATTAATGTGCCGTCGTCGGTCGGGGAAGTGACCGGCGTCGGTAGGGGCAGGTTCTGGGAAAAGGTTCGGGACAGGTTCTGAGAGAGTCGGGACAGGTTCAGGGAGAGTCTGGGGAGTTTGAACAGAGTCGGGATAGGTCTGAACAGTCAGGATAGGGTCTGATATGGTCAGGGTAGGGTTTGATAAGGACAGGGACGAGGTTTGGACAGAGTCGAGACAGGGTTTGATAAGGACAGGGACGAGGTTTGGACAGAGTCGAGACAGGGTTTGATAAGGACAGGGACGAGGTTTTAGATAGAGTCTGAGGAGTTTTGGATAGAAAATAAATAATAACTAAGAAAGAAAATGAAATAAACAAAATAAAGACTTACCTGGTAGAAGACCCGATGAAAGCCATGGTGTGCAGATTAGTTGATGTCGTAGTGTCGATGATTGCTCGGAGTTCGCAGGTTCGTGGAGGAATTCACAGGTTGGTTGCTCAGCGTTCGGTTGATCAGCGTTCGGGGATCCGGTTCGAATGGCTGGCAGAGGTTGATGAAGGCGGGGGACGGGGACGGTTCCAGAAACGGTTCATCAACCATTTCGGGAAACCGAATGCTAACTGATAACGGACAAGGGGAAGGTGACCGACGTCGGCAGGATTGCCGACGTCGGCCGATAGGTGACCGACGTCGGCGACATCAGTCGGGTAAAGACCGACGTCGGTAGATGCATAATGGGGATAGAGTCTACCTTTTGCTCTGTGCTCCTCTTTACATGCTGCCAGGGTCAATGCTAGTGAAACAAGTGATCGGCAAGGGTTCAATAGGCGAAGAAGAAAGAAGACGAGGAATGACCAGGGGAGTTGACATGATTTCGGTGTCTACATTTGCCCCTTTTTGTCTTGTTGGTTGTTCTGGACGAACTGCAAGACAAAAATAGGAGTGAGTGCCCCAGGTGAGGGATAAGGTTGATTTCGTCTTGTTGGTTGTTCGAATGAACTGCAAGACAAAAATAGGAAGCGAAATGCCCCGAGTAAGGATGAGGTATTCCCCCTCAAAGCAGGAGTCGAGGGAAGGGAACCGGGAATCGGGTGCTGATTTGATAAAGAGCGGATGAAAAAGGGGTGAGGGTGAATGGTGCAAAGGTCGTGATTGCGTGCATACCACTACACGAGATGGTCAGGCCAAAGTGTCGCAGGTCAAGGGTCGAGGAGTGCCAAAATTGAAGTAACCGGGCCCCAGCATTTAGTCGTCTGCTAATCGGGTCACTCAATCTAAGCTGAAGCTCCAAATGGGTCGTCGCGTTCCAGGTATCCCGGGCTCAGGAAGTGCTCCTAGAAACGCGAAAAAGTCACAAGTAGTGTGGATCAACCGGTGTGCGATCCTATACTTGTGAGGGTCCAAAAAGGTCTGCGCACAATTCTGCTAACCAGTCATGAGGTAGCATACATGCAAAAACAACCAAGGCAACAATGTCTTGGAAGTGAGGTCGGAGGAGATAGGCATGATCTCCAATGGTTGGTGGTCGAGGGATGGATGAATGGACGAAAGGATGAAAGGATGCGGCCGAGCTAACCCCAGAAGACCCCATGTCAACTGAGTGCTGCCTACATAGCCCTGGTGATAGGGCCTCAGGCCGATGTAGTTCTCCCTAGAAGGGAGGAAGGGTCAAAGGGATGGAAAGGAAAAAAAAAAAGATGTTGCAGCCTTTTCCAAATGGTGTATTCTGCAACATTGGTTGAGGGGTTTTTCATCCCTAGCAATATTCCATATTCGTGATGGATGTATGCTAAAAATGAATTGAGGTCTATTTATGCGTCAGCAAGTATTGGTTTATGCTGAACATAAATTGTGGCGAGTCGATAGTTTCCATGTGGATTGGTGTCCATAGAAACTAGGGTGAATAGGCAAGGTCATGTTGATGGTCTGAAAAGAGAGTTGAGCTAAATTGATCGATAAGTGATGAAGGTGAATGTGACCAAAGGGTAGAGAAAAAGTGAAAGGCAAATTGTTCTTTCATTGACAAGGACCAAAAAGAAAGCATAGATAGGGGTTATGAGAACCAAGAGCCCCATTCATGCGTGACGTCGTTGACCATAGTTATGTTAGAGCGGTAATCGAATCACTTAGACATTAAAGTGAGCTCGAAGTCCCTTGAGTAGGTAATAGGAGGAGGAAAGAGGGTAACCCGTTTTAAGAGCAGAGATAACTTTGCCCCTTTTTATAGGAGACCCTGAGACAACTACAAGCCAAGTCCGTGACTCATTTTTTTTTTTTTTTTTTTTTTTTTTTTTTGAGAGGCAGACTGATCGATGCGGGAAGCCTGCATAGAGATGTCATTTGCTTGGTGGTCAGGTTGTGAAGCTGATCAATGCGGGAAGCTTCTAAAATAAGTTGCTGTTTATTGCCAGTGTAGTCATAGCCATCCTTCGAGGGAGTGGTCTAGATTTTTGTTTAATATAAAGGCTTTTGAATAGCTGTCCTTCGAGGGAGCAGTCTATTTATTACAGCAATGATAGTACAGCTGTCCTTCGAGGGAGCAGTCTATTTTTTTTTTATTTTGATATGGATATAGTGACCATGGATATGTTTTGACATCTTGATTTGTTTTGATAGAAATGTGAGTCATGGACAAGACTGTAGAAGGTCAAGGGCTCCCTTTTATTAGGACAAAGCATCCATACATCATAAAAGGGTTATAGGAGTTGTTAAGAGGAATAGGGTTGAAAGGAAGTAGGATGAAGAGGACAGGGATTGCTCAAGGGACGAGCTCAAGTTAAGTGTCAAGTGGACGAATACTCGACTAACAGTAGAACGGTCGCAGATGCAACGCATAAAGAGGCTCAAGGTCTAATAAGACTCTGGTGTATACATGTGCGTGATAAGGTCCGAGTCAATTAGGAGCAAACTTGCCCCATTTGCCTCTTTCCGAATTGGTCAGGTGTTGATTGATGAGTGGATGTGAAGTTGGTTGATATGGTTGTTGACTGGTTGAAAAAGGGTTGAATGTTTTGATAAAAAGATTGGTCAATGTTTGGTTGAGATTTGGTCATTTGATAAGTGGTCAATGGTTGGTCGAGGGTTGATTGGTTGGTATTTGGTCTTTGGTTGGGTCGAATGTTTGGTTGAGATCAGGTTAAATGTTTGGTTACTGGTTTGGTTGAGGTTAAGTTGAAAGAATGATTGATATGAGGTCGAGACTGTGTTGAAAAATTGGTTGAGGTTTGGATGAAGGTTGAGTTCCCCCAGCGGCTAGGGAGAATGTTTGACGGATTAGTTAAGGTCGATTGAGGTTTAGTGGTCAGATGGACAGTGTTGATGTTAAATAAAGGGGTTAAAGGCAGCGAAGGGACCCTAGTCTGGCGTGGGGATCCTGATTTAGGTGATGAGGTTGGAGAGGTATGGGTTGGTGTTGATGATTTGTTGAAGAGGCGGTCAAGAGGATCCTTGATGAGAAGGGTGTCCTTTTTCCGGTGGTGACGAATGACAGCTTTAAGAGTGCAACAACGCTCAGTGTCATGTCCCGGAGTGTGATGATAGTGGCAGAATTTAGAGTTGTCGAACCAAGATGGCCTTGATCCGAGGGTTGATGAGTGGGGTGGTGTTGATGGTTTGTTGATGACGTGGTCTAAAAGAGAGGTGTCATTCCCCAGACATTGGCGAACGATGACCTTGAGGGCATGACAATGCTCCGTGTCGTGCCCAGGCGTGCGATGATACGCACAAATGCAAGTGTCATCGAACCATGGTGGTTTTGGTCTGAGAGAGTGATATGGTCTAAGAGGTGGGAGAGAGAGACGAGAGGACTGCAACAATTGCCGTAAGAGCAAGGCATATGAACCTGCTAACGAGTCAGGATGTTTTATTGCAGTGAGGGTTGGTGACATTGGTTTGGGAGATATAAGAGGCGTTGGTCGATGGTTTGGAGGAGGTATAAGTCTGACGGGTTGATAGAATAATGGAGGTGACTTACCTCTGTGAAGTATGGGAGTGAGAAGCACTCCGAGTAAAGTAGACGGATGTGGGCCCAAGATTGAAGGTAATGACGAAGGTGGGGGAGGAGGCCTCCGGTGTGGTTTAGTAGCCTTCTTTGGTTTGGGTTGAGGGCCACCTTTGTGTGAGGCAAGATTAGATGTGGGGCGAACACCAAGAGGTTTAATCTCTTTGGATATGATGGACGCCTGCGCGGGTTTGGACTTAGATGTGGACGGTTTTTCTCTCAATGGAGAAGGGATTAAAGGTGTGGGCTCTTTAAGTGGAAAGAGCTCTCGAGTAGTCATGGCTTCTGTGTGTGGTTGGGGAGTCAAAAGGGTATGATCGTCTATGGATGATAATAAGGATGAAGGCGAGGCAGCTGGTGTTGATGTGGTCAAAGCGTCCTCCAATATAAGAGAAGTCGCTGGAGGAGAAGTGGGAGAAGAAAGTTCTTCGCCATGTGGAGGAAATATAGGGGAAGAAGGGTCTTCCACCTGTGAAAGAGGTTGGTCAGGGATAAGAGAAAAGATAGTGTCGACTATGTGTATATCATGGTCTTAAGGGTCATTGGTTATGGTTTGGACGTTGTCTTGAGTAGGCGGGTGATTAAAAAGGGGTTGCTTGAAGATGTCAAGGTTTTGGTTGGGCGGTGCGTTCGGGTTATCCAAGATGAGATCCCCCTTGTCGAGTTTATCCAAGACAGAGGCATATGACTCCCTAATTGGAGTGAATTGACGCTGTATGGATTGACGTTGAAAATGTTTATTGATGTAGTCTAATGTTGAAGATGATGAGCGGTTGATTATTGTTGAAGATGATGGTCTAAAGATGACAGTGTTTGCCGACCCCTCGGATTGAGAGTGGGCAGAAGAAGGTCTGGAAGAAGAATGGTCATTGGTAGTGTTACACAATTTGACCTTATCTTGTTCAATGGCGCGGAGTTCAAGCTTTCGGGCCATGGTGAAGGCCTCGTCGAAAGTGTGGAATGTCTGAACCCGCAGGGTGGACGAGATATGACTGACACATGCTCGGGAAAAGAGCTCAATGAGCTCAGGTTGAGGCAAGGAGAAGGAGAGTTGATTAATCAAGCTTCTCCAATGGGCGACAAAATCGACGATTGATTCGTCGTCAAACTGTCTAATGGAGTAAAGGTCTGTGATCAAAACTTGTTTAGTGATATTGATAGAAAAATGGTCAACGAATAGTTGGGCGAGTTGGACGAATGAAAAGATAGAATGTCTGGCAAGAGAACTATACCAGTCAAGGGCAGGGCCAGAAAGTGACATAGGAAACGTGCGTAGAAGTAACGCATCGTCGTGGGCAATAAGATAACAGGCATGTCTAAATGCCTTTAGATGTTGTTGTGGGTCTTCCTCACTCTGAAAGCGAGTAAATTTAGGAAGCTCCCAATGGTTGGGGTATGGTCGAATAGGGACAGAAGGGTGGATGGGCTCGCTGCAAACTTGTTCATATGACAAAGTATTGCTTGAACCGGAGATAGAAGCTTCGAGACGGGACATTTTATCCATCAGCATCTTGATGACGTCTGCTGACAGATTGGCAGGTTGAGCGCCCCCTAGGTTGTAAGGCGCTTGAAAGAGGTTAAAAGAGGAGGTGTGCGACATAGTCGGTTGTACAACGTACGGATGACTAGTCGCAGGGGCAGAAGTGGAGGCTAAAGGCGGTTGGGTGATGGCATTGACAAAGGGGGAGGTAGGCACTCCTGCATATATGGGCGCAAGAGTGTGAGGGGTCGAGACAATCAAGTTCTGGTATGATGTAGAACTTGGTTGAATTACAGGTGGTTGAGGGGGTAATGAAACCCCGGTGGAGGTTGGTCGAAAAATAGACGAGGAGGCCGAACTTTGCGTATAGGCCATGGTCGGGTTAATGGTTGAGGTGAAAAGTTGAGTCGTAAAAGGTTGGGTGGCGAACGGTGTGGATGTCGTTGCCACGTCGTCCGAAAGGTCCTGCATTGGTTTTCTTGCGAGATAGTTTTGGAGGGCTGCGGTATTGAGGTCCAAGAATCTTGCAAAGTCTTGGTCCCCTTCTGGGATGATAGGCGTCCGGGTTAGAGATAGTCTGGTAGGAATTCTTTCGGTCTTCGAATAGAACTCCATTATATGATTGGTTGTAGGCGGGGTAGGCGAAAGTGATTGATGGCTAGTGTGGTCAAGAAGAGCCTTGGTTTGACTATGTGTCAGAACCATTCAAGGCAAGAAAGAACGTCCTCACAAGCTCAAACAAGCAGATAAGAACTAAAAAGATGAAGACACAAGCAGATCCTAAAACTCTAGGAGTAAATTATTAGGATTATAGTGGCTTATGCCTTAGAATGTGTGTAGAGGAAGGTTGGCTGAAAAATGGGTCCTAGAAGAAGCAGTCTATGGATGGTTTCGGGTTTTGTTATGGTGCTCAAGAAGTCTGTGTTAGGGTCTGGTACGCGGCCTGGTGCTAAGGAGCAAGCTCCCCTCACTTCACGATTCCAGTGGTTAGCTGGTTTCGCTTAGCCAAGATATACCTCGCCTAGAGATTAGACTCCGCCAGAGAATGGAGTGGGCTTCCCCCTTGGTGATGAAATCCAAGTAGGGTCACCGGGACGGGTAAGGTATCCGCTGGGTGATGAAATCCCAGTCGGGCCTTGTCTCAGGTAAGTTTTATGTTTGTTTTGTGCAGGTGGTTTGGTCGTGTAACATCAAGTGATCTAGATTAATTCAATATGCGGTTTAATTACTATGTGTGGTCTAAAAGATGCAGGCAAATAGAAATGAATGCAAAGTGTTTTAATGTCCAAGTCGAAATGTTTGTTCATATGAAGACGAATGGAGAAAGAGTTGAAGAGTATGAGTTAGTCTAGAAATGCAAGAAAGAAAGAAGTGTTCGTTTTAGTTCTGCTTATGATGTCGTTTAAGAAGAGATGAAAGGAGGCGAAAAGGAAGAAACCTAATGCACCTAAATGAACGAAAGAAAGAAAGAACCCAAGGAGGACCTAGGGTCCCACCGGGCGTGCCAGAATGTTTCTAATGCAAAATTGCTTTCTACATTCAAAAGAAGAAATAAGAAACTGAAAGATGGTTAAGGCTAGAAGTACCTGATATAGTCGTGCGCACCGAAATCAGACGTTGAAAGATTCTCCTCTTTTGCTGTGGAGGAATGACACCTGCGAAGAAAAGGCTAAACACGGAAAAACATTAATAAGAGATATGGTGGGCTGTCAGGCGAACGCCCGATCCCGGAAGTACGAAGACTCCCTAGAAGGATATCAACCCACTGATAAAAAAGAGCATAATATTGGACGAAAGTAGATGATAATGACAGAAATAAATGACAGAAAATAAAGAGCGTACCTGATATGCGGCACTGTTCTGCACAGTTGCCGGCGTCGGTCTCTGTGGTGCCGGCGTCGGTTAAGGAAGGTGCCGACGTCGGTTAATGTGCCGTCGTCGGTCGGGGAAGTGACCGGCGTCGGTAGGGGTAGGTTCTGGGAAAAGGTTCGGGACAGGTTCTGAGAGAGTCGGGACAGGTTCAGGGAGAGTCTGGGGAGTTTGAACAGAGTCGGGATAGGTCTGAACAGTCGGGACAGGGTCTGATATGGTCAGGGTAGGGTTTGATAAGGACAGGGACGAGGTTTGGACAGAGTCGAGACAGGGTTTGATAAGGACAGGGATGAGGTTTGGACAGAGTCGAGACAGGGTTTGATAAGGACAGGGACGAGGTTTTAGACAGAGTCTGAGGAGTTTTGGACAGAAAATAAATAATAACTAAGAAAGAAAATGAAATAAACAGAATAAAGACTTACCTGGTAGAAGACCCGATGAAAGCCATGGTGTGCAGATTAGTTGATGTCGTAGTGTCGATGATTGCTCAGAGTTCGCAGGTTCGTGGAGGAATTCGCAGGTTGGTTGCTCAGCGTTCGGTTGATCAGCGTTCGGGGATCCGGTTTGAATGGCTGGCGGAGGTTGATGAAGGCGGGGGATGGGGACGGTTCCAGAAACGATTCGTCAACCATTTCGGGAAACCGAATGCTAACTGATAACGGACAAGGGGAAGGTGACCGACGTCGGCGACATCAGTCGGGTAAAGACCGACGTCGGTAGATGCATAATGGGGATAGAGTCTACCTTTTGCTCTGTGCTCCTCTTTACATGCTGCCAGGGTCAATGCTGGTGAAACAAGTGATCGGCAAGGGTTCAATAGGCGAAGAAGAAAGAAGACGAGGAATGACCAGGGGAGTCGACACGATTTCGGTGTCTACAGAAAGTTCAATCCTAATTGGATAGGCCCTTATGTCATTATTGCTAATTATGACTCTAGATATTACAAGTTAGCTATACACCATAAGAAGATGAACTTGATGAGCCCATGAACATAATACACCTCAAGCATTATTTCACTTAAGATAACCAAGGTATTTTATATGAGGATCATTTATGTCATATTTTAATATCATCTTCCTTATACCATACCATATATTATTCCTTTCATAACTTCCCTATTGACCAAAGTTGTTTTACCCTCCCTTACCCACCCTCTTTTACCTTGGATTCAATCCATTGGTTCTTTAGACATGTTTATAGGGGATTTAGATGAATTTTCAATAGTTAATTTAGTATTTCATGAAGAGGTAGTATCTTAGGGCAGTATGACAATGGCTTGGCAATTATACTTTTCATTATCATCACATTCTATCTCATTCTTAGTGATACTAATCATAATCATCTTTGGTAAAATTAGTATCATTGACCCATGTCTTTCTTTCCTAATTCTAATTTCCTATGCGCAAATTAGGAGTAAAACCTTTACCATGCATTACCAAATCACCTTGCCTTTACTATTACTATACTGTGTCATTTGCCTAATTCATGAACTTGTTATTACATAGTCAAATCTTCCATTATAGTTGGAACTAGATTAACTTGAGGCCTCATTTAAAACTATGTAGGTAATTCTTGATTTGGATTGAGGTTAAAGAATTTGCCCCTTTGACATGATTTCACCATTTTGAGAGTAATTTAAGTTTGAACGTTCTTACCATTTTTCATTCATCTTAAATCGACACTCTCATTGTTTTGTGAGTTGGACTATTCTATATCTTATAATCTTTAATTGAGTTGAGATGCCTAGAAATTTTCAAAAACATTTGAATATTTTTAGAAAATCATGAAAATTGGCTTAAAATTTCCATACGACATATAAAGTTGTCAATGTTTTCCAGGATGGGCCATCTTATTTGTTTAGTTTACTTCTAGACCACCTAGGTCTTTTTCCTCCCATTTCTAGGAGAACTACATTGGCTTGAGGTCTATACAGACTATGTAGGCAGCACTTGGATATATGGGGTATTCTAGGTTAGCTCAACTACACCTTTATTTTTCAACCACTTCTTTGTCTTAAGGAATTTGGGACTCCTAACTATTTCAAAAGTAACCAATTGTCTTTTAGTTTCCTAATCCTTATTAGCCTTATCCATACACTCTCATCATTTTATGAGTTTATATTGTGAGCATTACACATTCAAATTTGATGTAATGATGACCACTTAGATTTTATTACACTCTCATCATTTTGAGAGTTATTTATGCTCTTGTCATTTTGTGATATATTTAATCTCTCTCCATTTTATGAGATTTTTCTCATTCTTAGCCTTAGATGTAATAGACAGTATGAATTTCCAATTTGGTTCATTTGTGGATACTTATTTCTTGCCTTTCATTTTGGTTTTAACCTAAACCATAATCTCTCACTCATGTGATATGTTTGTGTTGATTATTTCATGATTTTGAACATCATCTCTCTCTTTTAATATGCACTTATCATTTTGTGAGACCATTCCCATTTTCCTCTACATGTCACTCATGTTTTCTAGATCGTCATTTTCTTATATCTCATATCTTGGGAGAACTACATTTAGCCTGAAGTTCACACTAGATCTTGTGTCCATGGAAATATGTAGGCAACATCTACTTTCTTAGTGCATCTTGAGTCAGATCGGCTACCCCTTCCTTTTCTTCTATTCCCCCTATCATTTTTTTGTGTGTCATTGTTCTCTATGTCCTAGGGACAACATTATTAGTATTTTTTTCTTATGGTGTTATACTTGCATCATTGTTATCTAGTTTAGGGGTCACTCTATTGCCAAGAGTAACACCTCTATTACACATAAATGAATAATTTGTATTATATTCATACTAACATTGTGATTAACCATTGTTTGTTTTTTGCTTCTATTTTTTTAGAATAGTTTGTTTATGGCCCTTTACTTTGCTTTGGATTATTTCTTTGTTTTGTCTATTTTGTTTTTATTTGTTTACGACCATGTTTGTTTATTTTTATTTATTAGTGTTTTGTTGTTTCTTTATTTTTTTTATTGGTGTTTAATTTTTAATTTTTTTAATTGATGTTTTATTTTTTGTTTGTTCCTTTTTATTGGTATTTTTTTTTCTTATTTTTATTTATTGGTGTTTTATTTTCTTTGTTTGTTTGTTTTTTTCATTTCTCTTTGCCTTTTTATTTCTCAATTATCATAGGAATCTTAAAATTTATTTACACTTGTATCTTAATTACCCATATCTTGTACTTAAGTTATGAATTAGTGTACATTCTCACACTTAGTTTATTGCAGTATATTCATTTGGGATTTGATTTTTCATATCTTATGCCTAAGTGATTTGTACTTACATATAAATTGGGTTTCCCATGCTTAGGATATACATTTTAATATATTTGTCTATAAATATGATGTATAATATCCTAAGCTACATAAAAAATTAGTTTGGTGGAGCTTACAAGTAATGGTGCCACATTACTTCTCCTTGTTCACACCTGGAAAATTATTGACCTACCGAAATAATACCTAAACGCACAATAATTAAATCACAATTGAATATAATTCCCTACTAGTTAGGACACACATATCCATCTTAACAAGTATCCCAAATTCATGTTTATCCTTTATGTTGGCTTACTCTTACGCTATGAGTACAGATTCTATACATAAGCCCCCTTTTCTAATTTGCCTTATTGGGGCAAAGATGAATTGTATCGAACTTTAATCTACCCTATTAGGGAAAACCAATATGCCACTAATTATAACTACCTTTGGGAAAATCATTGTTTTTCAATCCATTCACCCTACTAGGGCATTTTCATTTTTCTAATGATTATAAGCACCTTTGGTAAAAACATTATTTTTCACCCATTGGCCTTATTTGGGCACATCACTATGCTAATGCTTATAACAGTCTTTAGGCAAATCACTATCATTTATCTACCCTACTAAGGAATCTCAATGTGCCACTAATTATAAATAAATTTGGTAAAATTAGTATTTCCACCCATGTTACCTACAAGTCACATCATACCCTTATTTTTGAGGGAATATTCACCAACCTTATTTATCACTCGTTCCCTTGATGGGGCATCCAGGGCTCATCCATCACTTTCTAGGGAATTGGCCAAGGCATTAACGACTTATTAATTATTTGAGAAGACATTATTGTGCCCTTATCTTTAAACATATTCCCAAATAATGAAAAATTGTAGACACCCTATTTTGGCCACAACTATCTTCCAACCAGACTTCATATTGATTTCTACCAAATAGTACAAATTAAGCCTAGAAATCACTAAATGTAAAAAATTCATCCACACATTAGACATTAGTGCTCAGAATCATGTTGAGGCATCCCTATTTGGGTTATTATCATGTACGCAATAGTAACCTTTTATGGATTCATCTCCATTCAACTTGTGACCTAGCAAATTGATAGTTTGGCCTTTGGACCTATTAAACAGGGTACTTAAACAATTCCTAAAGTGAAAAATGCTAAGCATAATGAATTAACTAAGCAAATAAAATTAAATACTTAAGAAAAATTTATAAGTGCAATTAGTGAAAATCAATTTGGTAAGAAATAAATTCTAATAAAAATGAGGTCATGATGATGTCATCATCCTCAAAGTTAAGGAATTAAAAATATCTCCATAAAAGCCTTAAATTTATAAATAGAGAGCCATGCTTAATAAATGGTATCTCTATCCCAAATATTAATTAATTTTACCCTCATTAACTCAACTAGGGTTAAAGTAAACTTAACTATGGTTAACTCTAACCTAACTACACTTGGGTTAGAGTTAGTTTGGAAGGCGATAAATACAAGGCTTCACCCATTATTCAACAAGATCTTTTAGTATAAAGTTATCATGAAAAAATAATTCCAAGTATTATTTTGTGTAATATCATAATGTCCATTTATTGAGATAGATAAGCATCAAAGTCGAGCCAAAGACAAGCCCAAGCCTAACATTGCCAAGGTTTCAAGGAGAGATGATGCAAGGAACACCATTTCCAACGACTCTTTGAGCACACAATCGAGCACATTCCACCATGGCCAACATATAACTATTATTATCAATTAAGGTAAATAATGTTTGTTTTATCTTTTATTGATAGTCACTTGTAGTTTTCTTTTACTCCTTGAGTGTCTAGGCTTGAAGGTAATAGCTTTATTGGTGTGTTTTTGTTTCATTTTCAACATATTAACACAATAATAAATCCTCTATTGGATTCCTATTGATCACACCCCTCACCTCAAAATGGTGGGAATATTAGTGGGGGTATGTCATTTAGCGATGGATTTCACTCCTTCATAGTTTCATATTTTAGTGAGGGCATGAAAAAAAATAGTCATAGCCTACACACTTATCTAATACTCAATATTTTAACATTAAAGTGGGGGCATGTTATGGAAACATATTCTTAACACTTATACTAGTTCTCAATTTCATATTTTAGTGGGGGTATGTCATGGGAACATGTATTTAAAACTTGATAATTTTTAAATTAGCCAAATTACACAGTTATCTAATTCAAATACACATGATAACATTCGATACATTATTACCATTTTTATACCTAAGTTTCAACTTGAGACATATATGACATGAATATGCCATGAAAAAGAGTACCTTAAATTTAAAAATCAAATCAAATTTCATATTTCAAATACTTCTATGGAATTTATTGTACACTAGGATGGACTTTTATAGACCGTTATTGCACAAATTTATTGTATTAGTTGGTTTACTTTTACAAAGGTTAAGGAGATTACATCACTCAATCTTACCAAGATTATAGGATGCAGTGCTTAAATCATCCACCCTCACCATATTCATAGTGTGAGTTGAATTGGATCACTCATTTTCACCATGTTATAAGCATGATTGTGTTGCATAATTTAGTTAATCTCAATTGTTGGTTGTAAACTCACATTTTCTCTAAGGTTGGGGATAAATTGTCATCCAATATATGTATGTATGTATGACATACATATGCATATGCATATAAATATATGTATATGTATGTGTACACACACACACACACACACACACACACACACACACACACACACACACACACACACACACACATACACACACACTTACTTACTTACTTACAGGTTTTTAAATTGTCCTAATCCTAGCTCCAATACTTTATATTAAAGCATCTCTTCAAATAAAATTATCAAAAGGCAAGAGGGTTACATCAATACATAGGTTTAATCCTAACCTTGATCTCTTTCCTTTTAATTATTTAAAATTATTTCCATTTCAAATGATATGCACTGATTATATATTATAACATTATCTTGGTTGTAGGTCAATCACCATCAAAGCACTCAAGTTGGACTCACGCAAAATCAAGGTGTGTTATACACACCTAGGTATGTATTTATTTTCCTTTATATTAGAAATTTAATTACTAGATTAAAGGGGAGGGATGTAGACACTAAATATGAATTATATAGCACCTCAATCTTGTATACTTGAAAATTACGTCTCACAGTTATACCCTTAAACTCCTAAGACCTTATCGATGTTAAAAAACTCATATCCACTATATCTTGTGCCTATTGCTTATCTCTTAGTTTGACCATGTGTTATTCTAATGACCAAAGATTATATGCTACTCAAAATTCTATAAACCTACTTATTATCATCATCTATAATTTTTTGGAAATGTATATGTTTTTCCATCTTCATAGACGCTTGCATCCTAGCCAAACACCTATGTTGATGCTAGTTTCCTATGCCAAACTATCTAGTGCCCTAAAGTCATTAAATTTTCAAATGAAATATATATTTATGGTCATACTAATTGATTTAATGTGAGATATTTCCAAATGGGATTGTTATTATATAATATCAATCCTCATCGATTCCTCACCTAGTCTAGGCCTTGCATAAACCTAACAACTCACAAGGAAACTTACCAAAGGCACTCAATCAAGAATTCAAGTGAGGAAAGCTTCCCTATTATTTCCTATGTCAATATAAATTTGTATATGATATATATGAATTATATAACACCTTGGTCTTATATACTTTTCAAACTCAGACCTTGGTTATTCCTATTAGTTCTACTCCTTTCCTACTTCTGCAAGTCTTGCATCTACTATTTTATGCCCCTAAGCCTATCTCTTAGTCTGAATAATCTTATGTTGATGACTTAGGCCTTATATCTTACCTATAATTCTTTAAACCTACTTATTATATGGATTTACAAGTTTTGATCCTATACCTATTTTCCTACTCCCTGGATACTTGTGTCCTAGATAGACACCTACGTCAATACATGTGTATTGTTCTAGTGTAAGTGTCTAGTACCCTAAAGACATATAATTTGTAAATGAAACACATCCTAATGGTAATCTTAAGTGCTATTATATGATATATTCTATTAATAGGAGTGGTATATATGCATGATTACTCATTATAAACTCACCTATCATTCATACCAAAGAGTATTTAATTGAGTAAAGCTTTCCTATTTTCTCCTATTCTCATATTAGTCATAGGAACAACACACCTACATGTCTAAAGTACCAAAGGACCAGTCCAAGAGCATGATTTTTCAAGTTACAAGCTAGGTCACTATTTTAATTACTTTCCACATATTTTACCCTTGTGTACATATAAGCCAACACATTAAGGGAGAACTACATCAATGTGAGGCCCTGTTTGGAGTAGTGGGTTTTTAAGTAGAACCCAATGACATAGGGATATTTAAGGCTAGCTTGAAATTATGAGCCCACTAAACCATTTTTACCAAGGTCACTATCAATATGAAGAACTAGGGTTTGATCATTTGACAAAGAGCGATAGTTCATGACCTAAATTTGAATGCACTAAAGTGAAGGTGATGATGAAACCAAAATCATACAGGTGGTCACATCCAATTTAATAGGTATTCCATGATGGACACCTACATTTGATATATATAGTAGCATTGATGAAACCATCCTAGTTGACATAAGTATCTGAGGCTACATAAACACTTAATTTAGAATTTAGAAACTATTATAAAATATTATTCTAGTTTTATTCCTACCTATTTTAGATCTAGATTTATATTAGCATCAAAACTATCTATCATATTTCATTATCTTTGTAATATCTAGCATATATGTACTTTTAATTTTTATCATATCTAAGCATAATAAATTCAATATATGTTCTATCTAAGTTTTTCAATTAATTAGCCTACTATATATCTACTTATCACCCTTATGCTTATTCATTTCTATATTCTTAACCCTATCTACCCCATATTATGATCCATATCTAATTTAGGGTTAAATATTTGGTGAACTTGATCTTTAAGATCTAAAACTAGGTTTTTTTAGATTTTGTTTTTCTTGTTTTCATAATTATTGTACTTTGTTACAAATTCTAAATTTTTCATTTGTTAATGTAATGGAAAATGTTAATCCAAAAACCCAATTTCAAATAGAAGATAAAGAAGAATTGCTCACTCATCTCAGTAATAACAAGGGATTAATGGATGCATTTTTGTATGTTATAGTAGATGAAATAAGTAAGCATGATAAAGCTAAGGATTCTTCACCTATTGATGGTGAGTCCTAAAAAGGTACTACAATCTATTCCATACCAATAAATCTACCTACATCTACTGGAGGCATAAATTATGTCTTCCAATCTGTGTTCCATGAAACTACTATTATTTATCTACCATGGGAGTCACAAATGCTTCCACTCATATACCAATTTCATTTTTTATCTCTACCATGTTTTCATCTCTCTTGGTGACTAT
Source organism: Torreya grandis (assembly GCA_037957365.1). NCBI lineage: Eukaryota > Viridiplantae > Streptophyta > Pinopsida > Cupressales > Taxaceae > Torreya > Torreya grandis. Next base: position 676,664 of record JARHVA010003683.1, on the reverse strand, counting down.
TCAAATTCCAAATTTAAATCCTAATGGGTCTATAGTTCAATGCTCCTCAAAGTTTTAAATAACTTAAAGGAAAAGGTTACCAATATTGAGAAAAAGGCTTTAAAGTCTCCTCATACCATTGATTCATAAGATGTGTTGCATAATCTTATTTCACCTAATATATCTTTACAACCGTTACCAACTAGTTTTGTTGCACCTAAATTCACATTTTATGATGGAAAGGGTGATCCTAAGCAGTATTTTTGATCCTGATATGTGGCATGCCTTGATTATGCCTCTAATGATAAACTTTAGAACCCATTATTATTTAAGATCCTCAAGGATTATGCTTTGAGGTGGTTCTATGATCTACCTCTCAAATCCATGAAAGCATTCAAACCTCTTGAGAATTATTTTTTATCACACTTTTCCATTTGTTAAGGTGTGGAGCCTAAAAGCTTCACCAAGGAGCGCATTACCAAAGTTGCAAGTTTACACAGTCACCGGCGTTGGTCAGGATCGATCGATGTCTGTCAGGAGCAGTTGAAGAGACACCAACATCGGCAGGGATCAGCCGATGTCGGTCAGGTGCAAGCAGGTAGGAACTGGTGTCAGTTACCTGTGCGTCTAGAGAGCTATTTCTAAGGATAGAACTGAGTGTTTGCATGATGAGATTAAGTTGTAGTCTTAAGTCTGTGTCTCTATTATTAGTAAGACTATTTTTAGAGCCCTTGTTCAAGAGGCTTAACTATTGGTTGTAAGTGCATGCTCAAGTTTCCTAATTCTATATGTAGGAAAGATCTTCTTAGCTTATTGTAGTAGTTCATTGTATGTGAATGTTGAAAGAACAGTATAGAATTGTATAGGTGAATCAATCCAGGTTGTTGGAGTTGATTGTACTTGAGAGAGAGAGCTCTTGAGGGAAAGAGATCTAGAGAGAGATCTTGTACATCTGAGAGAGGTGTGGAAGAAAGAAGTTTCTTCAATTGTATTCCTTCTATAAAGAGTTTAATACAAGTTTTCAGGGTGGTTTCTTGTATCTCTTATTCTTTGTTATTTATCATTTTAGTTTCTTATCTATCTGATTTAATTCCATGGTTTATTGCTTTCATAAGTGTAATCAAATTGTTGGTTGATCCCCAACAAGTGGTATCAGAGCTTGGTTGCAGGTTTAGAGCTTGATATCCATAAGTGGTATCAGAGCTTAGGTTCACTAACAGGTGGTTCAGATCTGTGTAGTGTGTATTGATTAAAAGTTACTCACAGGGGTTTCTACAGGAATTTCTGTTTGAGTGGGAGAAGCAATGGTAGAAGAAAGTAAATTGAGAATGGAGAAGTTCAATGGAAAAAATTGTCAACATTGGAGAATGCAGATAGAGGACTATCTGTATCAGAAAGATCTATACTTACCGTTAGGTGGGATTACAAAGAAGCCCAAAGACATGGATGATGAAGAATAGGAAGTTCTTGATAGAAAGGCTCTGGGATCTATAAGACTGAGTCTAGCATCTACTGTGATATCTAATTTATCACAAGCAAAAACAACGGTAGAGTTGATGACTACTTTAGCAAATTTGTATGAAAAACTCTCAGCTTCCAATAAGGTATATCTTATGAAGCAGTTATTTAATTTGCATATGCAGGAAGGTGGATCTGTATCTAATCACCTGAATGATTTCCATGGAATTGTTAATCAATTAAGTTCAGTCAATATTGTATTTGATGATGAAATTAAAGCTCTTTTAATATTATGTTCTTTGCCTGAAAGCTGGCATAGCTTAGTAATGGCAGTTAGTAATATTGCATCTGCTTCAAATATTTTAAAGGTAGAGGATGTTGTTAGTGTTATCTTGAATGAGGAAATTCACAAAAAAAGCACAGAGGAAACATCAGGGAATGCTTTAAATTTTGAGAGCAGGGGAAGGCAAAAAGAGAAGAGCAAGAGGAGATCAAGATCTAAGTCTAAGGTGAGAGGTAGATCCAAATCCAGAAATGGCAGGAGGCCACAATGCTGGAATTGTGGAAAGATGGGGCACATAAGCAGAGATTGCTGGTCAAAGCCTAAGGAAGACAATCAGCACGAAGGAAAGGAAGAAGCAAAGGTTGCAGGTATTGCACAAGATGCTTTAATATTCTCTTTGCATAATAATATAAAATATTGGGTTTTAGATTCTGGTGCATCTTTTCATGCTACCCCTAATAGAGAATACTTCAGTGACTATATCCATGGAGATTTTGGAATAGTGTATTTAGGGGATGATGAGCCTTGTAAAATAATTGGCAAAGGAAAAGTGCAGCTGAAAATGCAGAATGGCAACACATGGGTGTTGAGAGATGTTATGCATGTTCCTAGCTTGAAGAGGAATTTGATTTCTATAAGAAAGTTAGGGGATGAGGGTTGTACAGTAACTCTCACAGCTGAATCTTGGAAGGTGACCAAGGGTGCACTTGTAATGGCCAGAGGTAAGAGATTAGGTACTCTCTATTTATGTAATTGTGTTACTAAAAATTCTCCTTCTATATTATCTACTTCAAATGTGGATGCTAAATTATGGCACTCACGGCTTGGCCACATGAGTGAGAAGGGGATGTCAATTCTTAAGTCTAAAGGTAAGCTTTCAAATTTGAAAAATAGAGATGTGGAATTTTGTGAGCATTGTGTGTTTGGAAAATAGAAGAGAGTGAGTTTTCTTAAGACTGGGTCAACAAAGAAGAGGCATAAGTTGTAGCTTGTTCACACAGACGTGTGGGGACCGGCTCAGGTAGCTTATATTGAAGGATCATAGTACTATGTTACGTTCATAGATGATGCTACAAGAAAGGTATGGATCTATTGTATTAAGAATAAATCTGATGTATTTGAGACTTTTAAAATTTGGAAAGCTATGGTTGAGAATGAAACAGGCAAAAGATTGAAGTGCCTGAGATCTGACAATGGTGGTGAGTTCTACAGCTATAAGTTCAGAGATTATTGTTATATGCATGGAATCCATAGGCAAAGGATGGTTCCAAGGACACCTCAACAGAATGGAATTGTTGAAAGGATGAATAGAACAATAATGGAGCGTGCAAGGTGTATGAGATTGCATGATGGTTTGCCCTTAGAGTTTTGGGCAGAAGCTGTTGATACTGCAGTGTACCTGATTAACAGAGGACCCTCTACAGCTTTGGATGGTGGAATTCTAGAAGAGGCATGGATAGGTAAAAAGATAGATCTCTCATATCTCAAAGTTTTTAGTTGTGAAGCCTTTGTGCACGTAGATAAGGAAAATAGAAAGACGTTGGATGCTAAGTCTATGAGGTGCACATTTATTGGCTATGGCTCAGATGATTTTGGTTTCAAATTTTGGAATCTAGGAACTAACAAGGTAATTAGGAGCTGTGATGTTGTTTTCAATGAAAAATTGATGTATAGTGATCACCTGAAGAAGTTGAATCAATCTGGGTAGAGCAATGGAGAATTGGATGAGGTGACGGTCCAAAATAAGCTCGCGGGAAAAAGAAATAATCACTTGCAGGAAAACACAGGAACTGATGTCGGTAGAACAAAAATTAATGTCGACAATACAAGGATCGATGTCGGTAAGATAGGTACCGACATTGGTCAGGAAGAACCGGCGTCGACCAGTAACAGGTCTGGAGGTGACCGAGGTCGGTCACTGTCAGAGAATTTGGGTGGACAACGTGTTGTGAACGAGTCTCAGATGCCCATCAGGAGGTCAAAAAAGGTAAGTAAGCCTCCAATTAGATATTCTCCTTCATTATTATATTTATTGCTAATTGATGGTGGGGAACCAGAGAGTTTTGAAGAAGCATTACAGGTGGAGTCCAAGAGTCAGTGGGAGCGTGGCATGGTTGAGGAAATGGAGTCCTTAAAAGAGAACCAAACATGGGATTTGGTTGAGTTGCCAGCTGGTAAGAGGACACTGAAGAACAGATGGACCTACAGGTTGAAGGAAGGTGAGAATGGATAGATGAGATATAAGGCCAGGTTGGTAGTGAAAGGATTTGCACAAAAGCCAGGTATTGATTTTGGTGAGATTTTTTCTCCTGTTGTTAAAATGACTTCTATACGGGTTGTACTGTCTTTAGTTGCTATTGAGGATTTGCATCTTGAGTAGCTTGATGTTAAGACAGCATTTCCTCATGGAGATTTGGATGAGGAAAAATACATGGAACAGCCGAAAGGATTTGAGGTCAAAGGTAAGGAGAAGTTAGTGTGTAGATTGAAGAAAAGCTTGTATGGCCTCAAGCAAGCTCCTAGACAGTGGTATTTGAAATTCGACAGGTTTATGACTAAGCATGGCTATAGTAGGTGTCAATCTGACCATTGTGTGTATTTTAAGAGATTGGATAATGGTAGATATATTATTCTATTGTTGTATGTAGATGATATGCTGGTTGTAGGATCACACATGTAGGATATCTCTAAGCTTAAGGTGAAATTAGCTCAAACGTTTGCCATGAAGGATTTGGGAGCAGCAAAGAAAATCCTTGGCATGAGCATTAAGAGAGACAGGAAAAATCACAGGTTGATTTTGTCTCAAGAGGATTATGTGAACAAGCTGTTGAAACAGTTTAATATGCAGGATGCTAAACCGATAAGCACACCTTTGGCTGGACATTTTAAGTTGAGTAAAGAACAATGTCCTAATTCACATGATGAGGTAGAGTACATGAGTAAAGTTCCATATTCTTCTGCAGTAGGGAGTTTAATGTATGTAATGGTGTGTACTAGACTGGATATTGCCCAAGCAGTGGGAGTTATAAGTAAGTATATGGCCAATCCAGGGAAGGAACATTGGAAAGCAGTTCAATGGATCCTTAGATATCTGAGAGGAACCAGCAGTAGGCATTTGTGCTATGGAGGTTCAGATACTTCTCTACATGGTTATGTAGATTCGGATATGGCAGGTGATTTGGATGGTAGGAGGAGAACCACAGGTTATGTTTTCACTATTGGTGGAGCGGCGGTTAGCTAGATATCAAAGTTACAGAAGGTTGTTGCCTTGTCAACTACAGAAGCAGAGTATATTGCAGCCACAGAGGCTAGCAAAGAGATGATATGGATGACACGATTCATGGAAGAGCTTGGAAAGGATTAAGAGAGTTGCAGACTATATAGTGATAGTCAGAGTGCCATTCATTTGGCTAAGAATTTGGCCTTTCATTCAAGAACCAAGCATATACAGCTTAGGTACCACTTCATAAGACAGGTATTGGAGGATGGTGAGTTGAAGTTGGAGAAAATCCATACAGATAGGAATCTTGCTGATGTGTTAACCAAGTCAATTACAAAGGAGAAGTTGAATCTTCATTCAACTTCTGTTGGTCTTCATGATTGAGTTGAAGATGGAGGAGCTAGAAGATGTTGCTGTACAGGTACTGGTGCAGTTGTTTATCTCCAAGTGGGAGATTGTTAAGGTGTGGAGCCTAAAAGCTTCACCAAGGAGTGCATTACCAAAGTTTTAGGTTTACACAGTCACCGGCGTCGGTCAGGATCAACCGACATCGGTCAGGAGCAGTTGAAGAGACACCGGCGTCGACAGGGATTGGCTGACGTCGGTCAGGTGCAAGTAGGTTGGAACTGGCGTCGGTTACCTGTGCGTCTAGAGAGCTATTTTCAAGGACAGAACCGAGTGTTTGCATGATGAGATTAAGTTGCAGTCTTAAGTCCACGTCTCTATTATTAGTAAAACTATTTTTAGAGCCCTTGTTCAAGAGGCTTAATTGTTGGTTGTAAGTGCATGCTCAAGTTTCCTAATTCTATATGTAGGAAAGATCTCCTTAGCTTATTGTAGTAGTTCATTGTATGTGAATGTTGAAAGAATAGTACAGAATTGTATAGGTGAATCAATCCAAGTTGTTGGAGTTGATTGTACTTGAGAGAGAGAGCTCTTGAGGGAAAGAGATCTAGAGAGAGATCTTGTACATCTGAGAGAGGTGTGGAAGAAAGAAGTTTCTTCAATTGTATTCCTTTTGTAAAGAGTTTAATACAAGTTTTCAGGGTGGTTTTTTGTATCTCTTGTTCTTTGTTATTTATCATTCTAGTTACTTATCTATCTGATTTAATTCTGTGGTTTATTTCTTTCATAAGTGTAATCAAATTGTTGGTTGATCCCCAACACCATTAATATTTTCAAAAAGGTTTACTATTCCCAAATTACAAAAATCAAACAAGGAACTAATGAGCCTATCAATGACTATGTCTTGAGGTACAAGATAATGTTGCCTAAATTGCACAATTGTATGGTAGATAAATAACTTCAAGATGTATTCAAGTAAAGTTTACTTGCTCCTTTACATAGGTCTATTATTTTCAAAAAGATTAGATCTTTTGATGATTTATGCCATGTTGTTTAGGACCATGAAATGAAGCTTATTTTATTGAATAAGCTTAATTATGTAGCAAACGCATTATATACATCTACATCTAATAACAAGTTTAAAATTAAACCTAGATACAAGATAAAATCTCTTGAGCCTAAAAAAGAAACAACCACCATTGTTAATGCAATTTCATAACAGCCTAATCAACTTATTTTATCCAATGCACCAAGGGAATAGTTCTTACCCTTACCTGAGTATCTAGCTTCATTACTCACATGGTTAGTGGAGTGTTAGCTTATATGTCTACCTAATACTATATAATTCGATATGAGTTGGAATCTACCTAAAGTATATGATGTGAATACTTATTATGATTATCACAAGGGACCAGGGCATTCTATGAATAGATGTTTTACCTTAAATCATAAGATCTAAGACCTTATCATTGACCAAAAGATTACATTTGATGATCCTCCAAAGGAATTACGTTCACAACTTGATGATGTCCAAAAATATTATAATTTTAACAATATTTTGCAATACCATTCTAAAAAGATGCATAGGTGAAAATGGTATGTATGCACATCCTCCTCCATCACACTATAAGAACCCACTAGATGCGATTATTGATACTTATACATGTTATAAACCCCCTATGGTTCAGAGACCTATTTATTTCAATGATAATGAGATTAAGGATGATGACTCTTATCTTCATTATTTATTCATCTGAGCATACCTTGATCACCAATATATATGCAGTGTTATGATTCATAAGGATGATGACATTAATTATGCACTTGGATTATACTCATCATGATTTACACCCTTGAAATAGATCAGTTAGAGAATTTGATGGGACCTCACAATAGGTTCTAGGTGAGATTGACTTACATTTACATGTGGGTCCTACACATGTGGTTACTACTTTTTTAGTTATACCTTTCATAAATTTATTTTATATGTTATTTGGATGCCCTTGGATACATACTCTTAGAGTAGTACCTTATATAGTTCATGAAGGGTAAATACATTCATGAAAATTGATTAATTATAGTTTTTGGAGTTCTATATGAGCATCTTCTTGAACAGGTTAAATTTATACCCATATAGTTAATTATCAAGCATAATAAGGCTAATCCACCATAAAAGGGTAAGCAATAGGTAATCCTATTTATTAGGTGGCTAGTACTTGAGAAACTTTTACATCAGAGATATATAATGGATTCCATGAAATCATCATCTAATATGAACCATATTCAAATATCCAAAGCACCTACACATGTTCCTATTAATATTATTCAAAATAAACCTCAAATCACTCAATGATGGGTTCCATGAACCCCTATTACTCCTGCTATTTCTTTATAACCAAATAGTCCCATTATATATATGTAGATTATCATAGATACTATATTGACAGATATTACACATATGCATGCTCATTGGTAGTATCACCAATTTATTTCACTAAATATAGAGTGGTAAAATACCTATAAGCACCTATTAGATGAGATAATAGGGTAATCTATTCATATATTATAAAAATAGAAAAAAATCCAAATATCCAAAACTATTTTTGGGATCTACATATTCTATTGGTTCATTGGCATCTGTGTGTTAGTTCCATATCGATAGATAACATATTAGTTAATTATACCTACACATGTGTCACATGATTCTATTTGAGTGTGATAGAGGAATACACATACATGATCTATGCACTTATGGATGTTAGACCTTCCCTCTTCTCATGTCACTAGGATGTTGGGGGAGTCCACCTTTTCTGATCATGATACATCTAGGTTATATCATTAAATGGTCACTTTACATTATCATGTTTGAGATAATATGTACATACACTTGCATTTATCCATGCTTTTATCTTATATAATTTACTTGATATGCTATGTAGTTGACATTTATTGTTAACACATTGGATCCATGGGCTACTATGATATGTTTATGTTGGTTGTTTATGTTTTCATTTATGTACTTACTTGAGTCTCTTATGTTGCTATTGTCTTTTTGCTATGCATTTGAATATGATCCATTGTTCATGGCCCCCATGCCTTTGCTTACTTATTTAACATCCTATATGTCATTGATTTCTATATGGACATTTGAATATGTCATTTTTTATTTTTAGTACATTCAACTAAGTCATGTCCATTTGATTGTGTGATATTTTAACATGCCCCTTATTTGCAGTTTCCTTGGACCATGGTTTATTGATTTACTATCGAGTGATCTTGTGTGGGTTCTTGATTACATTTTGAGCTTATATTGTTACTATATATATGTTTCCATGACATTTTTCATGCATCTTAGGCCCTAATGTGATGACATTATATGTTCTTCAATGATACATTTACCTAGACATTTTCTCTTATATGTCACATGTTTCATTCATAGTTATATGATTACCTTATCCTTTTAAGGTGAGGTAACTACTAGTTTCTAATTTTCTCTCACCTCAAAGGGGTGGCATGTCATTGGGGAAATGTCATAGAGGCATGGCTTCCACACATTCAAGGTTTTTAGATCTAGTAGGGGCATGTTTTGGAAACACATTCTTCGCACTTACTCAGTATGAAACATACCCATATTAAAGTGGGCACATGTTTTGGAAACATGTAATCCACATTTGCACTTATATCAGTTTTCATATTTATATTTATATAGTGGTGGCATGTTATGGTAACATGTCACCCACACTTTTTCAAATTTATGAATTAACTGAAACACATAGTTATATGATTCAAATACACATTTATAAAAAAATTATATATATTGGCATCATTGTTATACATTGTTTTATCATGAGACATACCTAAAGTGAATATGCAATGTAATGTGTGCCTAATATGGAAAAACCTAAATCATTTTTAGATTCATAATACTTCTATAGACTGTTATCACCCACTAGATTAGAATTTTATGGACTGTATTGAACCAATTTACTGTAGTAGTTAGTTCACTCTTTGGTATGGTTGAGGTGATTAAATCACTTAATCTTGCCAAGTTTATAGGTTGGACTCGATTGTATCATCTATCCTCACTAGTTTTTAGAGTGAGTTAACTTGGTTCACTCATACTCTCCAAGTTATAAGTAAGGTTGGATTGTACGGTTGAGCTAGTCTCAACTACCAGGTGATAATCCATTTTTTCTCTAAGGTTTGGGGCATGTGCCCTCCTATCTCTATCTCTATATATATCCTTAGATAAATGCACTTTATTGATTTGTATTTTTCCTACTATTAGCTTCATTACTCAGAAGTGATCTCTCAACATGAGGTCTTTAATGTGAGGAAATAATGGATTTGATAAAGATAGGGCCATAGAAGGACTCATGAGAGAAGGGAGGACTAAGTTCATGTGGAATAGACTCATCTTTGATGGAGGATTTATAAAATATGAGGGGAACATGGAAGATGGATGTGGCTTCTTAACCTTGGTTTGGAAAAGGAAGGGCTTGAACATGATCTAGAATGGAATCTTAGAATTCCTCTTCTTATTCACCCAATCATGGAGACTCATATAATTCATTCTTAATTATTATGTCACCACAATCAATGAGGTCTTGGACATAGTCTTGGAAATTACAACATCGATTAATGGTGTACCCCCAAGTTCAATGATATACATAGTATTATTTAGGATTATACCAAGGAGGCTTAGGCTTGGCTTGATTAAGATGTTGTATTGGTGGATAGACCATCATATTAGCATAAACAAGTTATTGGAAGAGAGCTTCTAAGGATACAAGAAGAGGAGTATAAGGGCACTCTTCATTTCTTGACTTAGATGTGTAAGCATTAGACTTTTGGTTAGATGGTTGTGGACCTAATCAAGTGGGCAGACTAGTAGTAGATGAGATGGCCAAGATAGGATTCCCTTTGCTAGTGTAAAAAAGGATAGATGACTAGTTATGACTAGTGGATGGGGGATTTGAATGGGTAGGATTTGATTGATGTGTATGGGTGCAGATTAGAGTTAATTTTGGGTGGGCATAGTCAAAGTATATAAGATGTGGAGTATTTAGCTTAAGGAAGCAAGAAATAAGTACATCCTTATTGGTCATGAGACATTGTTCAATCATAATATTGACCCAATTTTTTTTAGATGCCATGTATGAAGATGGGAGAAATTATAGATGATGTGGTTAGTCAGACCCAGTTGATAGGTGTAGGGGATTAAATGGAAAGATTAAGGGATAAAGATGGGATGTATAGAAAAAATTTAGGAAAAGTCTTGATTTAGTCAGATCTCAAATTTGAATCAATTATATGAGATGTTGGATGGGATAAGACAATATTTAAGTAGACTAATTTAGGACATGAGCTAGACTTTGACGATTGTGAAAAGATTCGACTAGGTGAGCTATGAAAAACTCTAATATGGGATGAGGGGCTAGAATAGATCGAGAGACTAATTTTTAAAAGGATTGATAGGATTAATACTTGCTCAAGACTAAGAATGAATGACTCAAATAAGATAGGATGATTTGATAGGTTGATAGTATTTATGATTATGATACAAACTTGATTAGGCATAAGCAAGCTAATGATGAGGACCATGATATGTAAACATATTTTTTATAACATGGATGAGGATCAAATTATGACTATGGCCTTGATGATTAGACTAGTATAATCAAGGGGATGACTAAACTATGTTTTGTTTAGGTTTGTAAGAGATAGAGTGGTGAACAAGGTGATTAGGTTGGACAAAGTCAAGATAAATGACCATTTTGGACTATGGGATTTTGTAAGTCAAGATGATGTGTGATTGGTTAAATATTTTATTAAGATATGTAGGGGATGGGGTATGATTAGAGATATACAGATGGTATTAGGATAGGATGTAACTAAGATGAGAGGGGTGATGAAAGATAAGATGAGATGCAAAATGAGACAAGCTTAAAGGATATACAAAAAAAATATATACAAGAGGATGATATTATGATGATGATATAAGTATATACAAGATGATGATATGTGTAATAGACCTAGATAGGTGTGTATAGGTTTGGGTGAAAATCTGACTTGGTTTACAAATAGCATAGGTGTAGCATGACACTCACCAAATCAAGCAAACCAAAAACCTAAGACTAATACACTGATTATGTGTGTAACCTAATAACTGCACTATCTAACAACTTAATAAGTGAGACTATAGGACATTAACCCATTATGGAATCTACCAAACCCTCTAAACCCAATTTTCACATGATGGTCACTTGGGAGTTGATCCTAACCTTAATAGTAAGCCATATGTTACAACTAAAAGGTCTTATGTTAGGTTGAACAAGGTCTCTAGGGATGTCCCCAATATATACTAGGTATAGTGGGGCCTAAGTCTGTATAGGGTGATGTCTAATACTTTATTCATATAATGAACTCTTCCCCTCATGGATAACCTATATGAGTTCAACTTCTTAGCCTGACAATAGTTGTCCCTAATTTTTATACTCCATCAAAACATGAAGTGTGGATTAATACATGGTGGTGATTTCCATGGTCATTATCCCCCTAAGACTATGGCAAGAACATGGGTGTCAGTTACATATCATGTTCCCCTATAAAATAAAAAAATGAGAAGGTTTATTTGTGGTTTTTTATCATCCTAAAATCACCACAAGAACACAAGAAGGAGAGCATACACCATCGTAGTCCTTGGGTAATAGACAAGTAGACCAAAAAGAAATTAATTAACTAATTAATTAGATGTGAGATATATACAAGATCAAAGATAAAAAAGAATATAAAAGATTTATACAAAGTAATTTAGATAACATAATTTTTAAAAAAATATTAAAATTATTAAAAGTCTTAGACAAATAAAATAATTTCCAAGATACCAAAATGTCTTTGAAAGATGGCCTAAAATAAAATGAATAATAGTTTGATTGGTGATTTTGGAGAGGAAACCTATAAGATGATAGACTAGATATGAATTCAATATATTTTCCCCCCATGAAGATGGTCCTAAAAAAAAGTGATTAGTAGTTTGATTGGCACTTGAGGGGTAACCTGTAAGACAAGACATAAGACAAAATATATGACATACAAGAGAATATGTTAGCAAGTCAAAATTGTTTATAGATTCACCCCTGTAAGATACAAAATTTTAATATAGTAAGCCTTAATAAAAACCACTAATTTTTTTTTATTTGGATCTATAAATTCTTATGGTGATGGGGTCATGATGCGAGGGTGTGGGGTAGGTATCCCCTTGTGGGGTCAAGGGGTATCGCCCCTTACAAGGTTAAGGGGAAGAACCCCTTGAGGGGTTCATGGGCATGCCAAAGAAAAATTAGGCTTTGTGGGATGATTGTAATGACCCAAATATCATTTAAAATTACTCTAAAAAATGCACTCAAAAAAGACAAATTGAAGGTGAACACTAGTGCAAAACTCAACTACAAAAGACAAAATCAATTATTGAAATATCACTTATATAAAACACAATTTCATCAATTATATATTGGAATTACAAATAATAATAGGGGGTGTGAATCAGTTGTTTTAAAACAGTCCTCCAATTTTCACTTAAAATTTATGAATCATTCATTCACTTACATACATCAATTAATGCCTACATAAGTATCTATGAAAGAAAACAATATAAGGACATGAGATATATGTGGGAAACCCTATATGGAAATACATAACATTGATGCACAACTTGTAATAATATCCTATAAGTAATGAATCAATATTTTATTGAGGCACCAACCCCATAAGGAGAACCAACCCCTCACTTAGACAAGCATGAACCCAACTAGTGCATTTGGCTAGCTTCAACCTACAAGGAAGATCCAACCCCTAGACAACCAAGAACCAACTCAAATACCTTGATTATTTGATCACCATTGGATACCTATTTCTTATTCAACTGATGATGACCTCTTTTGTTTTCTCTTCTCACACTTCTTTCTCACTCAAATAGCCTATTAGGCCTTTTCGCTCAATTAGCCCTCTCCTTGGTATAATTAGGTCAAATAACCTTTCTCAACACCTATAGAAACATATTTATATACTCATGGAATATTTATCTAATATATATATATATATATATATATATATATATATATATATATATATATATATATATATATAATTATCTTCAATCCCTAAACCTATTCTATAAACTCTATATGCTCCGCTCAATATCTCAATATTCTAACTTGTTAAAATAGGCTTATTAGGCTTTGACTTTATACTTGATTATTTATCACACCCATCTTGGTCAGAAAATAACCTCACCATAATTATATTATGCTTGAAATATATCACTACACATGTTTCATAATTTAAACAAACATTACATATGTTGGTCATTACCCTTAATGACTAAAACCACCATTAGGCCTAATAGAGACCTAATGCAATTAGGCCTTCCTTAAGCACACGTTTCACTTAGAGCTCATTTGAACACTTTGATCCTTAAGAAAAAAAATTAAACAATTAATATTTAACTTAAATATACCCCTCATAATATCTCCTTATTTCCCAAATTCCATTTGGCTCTTTTCACTCCTTAACCATCTAATTAGGTCTACTCGTTATAGGCCTTCTCACTACCAAAAAGTCTTTCTTGAAAATCTAAACCATATACACAAATTTTACACATAACCCATACATAAAATAATATATTCAGGATATTTATGACTTAGAATACTACCTATAATGATTTTTTCTTCACCACATATGCCAAAAGGCCTCAAGAACACTTATATAAAAGGATTACTCAGAAATACCAAATAATGTCAACAAACAGTCAAAATCATTTGACTCTCCAAGTTTGAATATGGAATTAAAATGAATAAAAATAAATTAAAATCATCTTATAAAACATTTATAATACCTTAAATATAATTTTATCCTCCAACTTAGTGTAAAATGACTCGGGAACATCATTTTCACATACACATAGAAAGTTGCCTATAGTTCCAAAGACACAGTCAAGAAAATCAAATCATTAAAAACCTATGAGAAAACTTTTGTGATATAAAAATGGGTTTGTGTGAATATTTATAATCCTTATATAATTTATAAAAATATATATTACATGTTCATATATCAATTTTGGACTTACAAACCAGTCTCACTATATCACTCTACACAGACTTTATTGTGTTAAATAGACAAGTTTAATGACAACTTTTTGCTTTAGTATAGGAATAATAAAAAATTATACACAAATGGGATAGAATTTATAGGTATTTAATATTCACCCCATGCATTAGGATCCATCCCTATTATTCTTCAACCAATCCCTAATCTCATTCTCATTCTTGCCTAGTTTTCTCACTATTCTGCTCATTAGGCATATTTAGCGATAGGCTAACTTCCATGACCATTTTATCATATTTTTGGTCTATAACATAATTATAAAATTTAATTTTAATAAAAAATAAGTATTACACATCATTCTCCATCAATTTTCATTCTTTGACTTGGCCAATCCTGCCTGCTACATCAAAATTAATGAAAACAAGGGTTTTCCTGTAGCTTCTACTCACTGTCAAGTCAAACCAAAACCACCTAAGGAAATATTGAAGAGTATTTTTAATGTTAAAAAAATAAAATTAGGTAAACATGAAAATTATGATCCATAACTTATTATATCTTTCCTATTAGGTCATTATAAGGGTTTTGAGAGGGTCTTGACTAGTTTCACTTCTTAGCAATCATTCATAAAGGATTTCCCATCATATTCAAAACCAATTCCAAGAAAATAAATATAGTTACCTTACCTAATTTCCATTAAGTTATAAATATTTCATTCAATGGTTTCATGTGCCATCGAGTACAATAAATCTCTTTTTAGGTCTGCAACACCCCATTTTGTACACACAAGAAACCTTATCATAGGTTTTCATGCTTTCTCCTTAAGTTATTGACTTAAAACTTTGTCAACACACTTAAAATGACATATAAAACCTATTTAAATTCTTTAAATATATATTACACCTTTTTAAATTATCTTTACCCCTCATTAGGCCACTATAGGTCACTTTCCATACTAGGCCTTATATTGCTAGTCATACTTAGGCTATGATCATGCCTCTAAACATCTTGAACTATATTCAAAACCTAATCCACATGTCATGTGACCTCATATCATACCCATACCCCTCAAACATTGCTCACACATGTTTTAAATGGTTCAACTCATCATGTTACCAGATATATGCCAATTCACTAGGTCTTTCAACTATATATTAAGCCTCAACACTAAACCTTTCAACTCATCAGTAAGCTTATTTATCTCTTGATAATTATTAACATAGATTAGGATAATTTCTCATGTATGTACTAACCCAAATCACAAATCTTCACCATTTATCATGCATACATCTTCTTCACAGAGCTAGAATAGACTATTCAAGATACCTAGTACTCAAAGTTTAAATACAAACATGCTAGTTCTCAAAGATGTGATTCTTCAAACATGATTATCTAAAGACAAGGCTACTCTCAATATAATTTATGAGATATATCACATTACAACCTTATTATAAGGCCTTATATAGAATATAATGACTTGTTGACCCGTGCACTTACCTTGTATGCTCCTTAATGCTTAGAGCTCAATAAAGATATTTCCCTTATATCTTTAACATGATATTGGCATGTCATAAAACCTTAGAAAGAATGCCAAGTTGCCTTCAAATTTTATTTCAATAAAGAGATAAAACTTCTTTATCACACTACTTCACTAATCATGACATCAACTTTGAATTATGACATGAAGGACATTCAACTTAACTTTGACATTAATGACAATCATTAATGTCTTAATACCAACATTAGCAACATACCTTAAAAATATCCCCCTTTGTCATTGATGGCAAACATTATTAATCATATTAGATCATTCTCTTTCTTTCAAGCTGGATCTTCTTCATATTTGATCTTGAAAATAGGAACTTTCTCCCCTTTTGACATTAATGACAAAGGTTCATCTTCTTGGTAGCGATTTGATCCTTGGAGGGAAACATACCTTTTATTTAAAACAAACTCATCAATCCTTTATATTATAACTTTATCACAGACTAGGATCACATACCTACTCATGAGACATGATTGACTCTCTTTGTCTCCATGAAAATTAAAGACATTTTCAAAATTATGACTTGGTTTGATCAATTCATCATACAAACTTTTTATGATTTGTATCTTGTGATCACACCTATAGCAGACTTCTTTGACTAAAACTTGAATTTAAAGGTCTTTAAAGACCACAAAACTCCTCTTATGACTAAGCATCCTTCATACTTCTTGCTTGCTATCTGAATGCCTCCATGAAGCCTAATGGAGTCACCTCTACTCTAAAGAACTAGAACAGCATAAGTTTAGGAGATTCACAAATATCCATGTCCTTACATGACTGAACTTCCTTCATGATCCTCTTATGCTTGATTTGTCCTTCTGGCTTGACCCCCTCAATTTATGTTTGAGCAACATTTCGGCTTAATTTATTGGTTTTATTTCCTTCATCAATAATATGAGTTGATAGAGAAAAAATTTGACACTCCTTTTCATCTTGATTTTGCTCTACCATGGAAAATAGTCCACTTGGACTTACAGACTAGTTGTCAATCTTAGCTACCTTGGGTTTCCACTTATTATTTTGTCTTCTTTCTTGTGTTCTAGAAGCCTCAAATTTATTGTCTTGCCTTGATAAGTCATGCTTATAGTATTTTGCAATGTGACCAACCTTATGATAATTGAAACATGTTATCCCTCTACATGGAAACACACCATGACCCTATATACACCTTAAATTAGTCAATCAACCACACATATCATGTCTTTTCGTAGTCTTTTCATAGGAGACTCTGACTAGATAATATGAGCATTGTTCACATTTTACCATGTCTTTTGTTTTACTCATCTTGGTCTTATTTCATGCTTGAGTCACCTTTTTGCCTATTTCCAGTCATCCATAGACTTTTATAACCTCACTCTAGCTTAGCCAAGATCCATTTTTCATGCTTATTTCATCCCCCCAAGCCTTGAACCTATAGGATAGGAGCACTGGGATTGGACTATAGCATTAGACCCTAGGGTGTCCATTTTTAGCACTCTTAACCAAGGCTATTTTTAACTCCAATAGTTAGTTTCCCTCACTTAATGAGTCCCAGCCCCTTTCTTAGCTCCATCTTGAAGTTTTCTAATGTCGGTCAATTGTGAGTAAAGATCCCAAATTTAAAATAAAGACTCTCCTATATAAAGGGATATACAATGCATTTTATATCTACCACTTACTACTTTGGTACATTACATAATTAAAAATTAGTTAATAATATAGCTCAACATTATGCATCACACATAGACTTGCATGATTGATCAAGGAAGGGCCTAGGCAAAATTTCATTCCTGCATTTACCATGCATGTTGATTATGCACCTTCCCTAAGGGAGAACTACATTTAATCTGAGACCCTATCTTGAGGATTAATATAGGCAGTGATAATGATAATAGGGGTTCTAGATCATGTGATCATACTTTCCTTAACCTAGTTTTCCCCCCTTATGCTTTTGATGTATTTATTATTTCATGTGTGTAGATGGAATCAAGGTTTGGAGATTGAAATGGACCTATAGTGAGTTTTGTTGACATTCAGCCTCCAAATTTTCAAACATAGACTCACACTGAGACAACAGACAAAACCCAAAAAACTCAAACCTTCAAGATAATAGCAACAAAAAAGGAGTATAAAATTGAACATTAGGGTGTCTTATTTCAGTGCTCCTGTCCTTTCATAAAATGAAAGCGAGATCTAAAATTGTGACACTATCTCAGTCTTGTGTAGTAGATTTTAACCCTTGAGTCATCTCTTTTATATTATTTTTTTAGATAATTTCACTTCTCTTCTTATGAAATTAATTTGATTAAATTGATAAATACTTGTAATTTGTTGGATTTGATTGGATTTTTCCCCTTACTCTAGACCCTTTACTGTTTACGAACTATACCCTAGTTTCCCAAAAATAATAAAACATTTAGTGAACCTAACTTACTTCAAACAAACATAAAACCCTACGTACCCTTAGGTTTTTCCTTCATATTTTGTACAAAAAATTAATTTCAAAATTTTAATTTTTGTATAATTTATTATAATTTATCCTATTCATAATTTATCTTTAGAATTTAAATTATTGCAATAATTTTTTAAAATTCTAAAACCCTAGCTCAAATCCCTAGATTTTAAAAGTAGGTCCTCAAACCCTAAGCCTCTCTCATAATTTTTAGATAAAAATTTTGGACATTTTACAAATTGTTTAGAGTGTCAAAAATATTTTCAAAATCTCAAAATTAGTAATTATTGTGTGCAAAAATTTAACTTTCAAATATCCAAATTTTCTATAAATTTTTGTGCATTTATTCTATTCAAATTTATTTTTAGAATTTAAATTATTGAAATAATTTTCAAAATTTTCAAAACCCTAGCTCAAAACCCTATATTTCCAATCTAGGTCCTCAAACCCCAAGCCTTCCTTATAATTTTTAGATAAATAATTTGAAATTTTTGTAAATTGTTTAGATTGTCAAAAATATTTTCAAAACATATATGTTAGTATTTATTTTTGCATTTATTTTATTAATAATACTTTTACATATTCTCTTTGGGGAAAGAAATAAAATGGCCACTAAGGCATTTCTTCCCTCTCATCCCATAGATCAATTTCTAAATTTGTCTCATAATTATGACAATGAATGGACAAATTTGAAAATTTGTACATTATCTAAAAATGTGAAAAATGATTTCATTTACAATGAAGATAATTATTATTGTTGTAATGAGTAATATGATGATACATGTGAAAGTGATAATGAAGAAAACCTAGATGCATCTTCTTCTCGCAAACCTATCTCTTTTATTCATTCTTCTAAAAAAAATTTGATAAATGGGAAAGGTACTTTTCACCTCATTCTCCTATGCACAATGTACCAAATAAACAAATTAGTCATGTACTTCCAAGTGAACCTATTATTGGTCATAATTTTCTTCCATGTGAACTTAATCTCTCCCTTTCTTTTGCTACTTCTATGTTCAAATTACAACAATATAAATGCAATAGAATCAAATTACCAATGCATATTTCAAAATATCAATCTCATGTTCCTAACTCTACTTTGTCAAAAGAAATTTTAAATTATAACTCTCTTTCTCTTCCTTCTCATATTACAAATATAAATAATGCATATACTCTATCCATGGATACCATATATTCACATAATATTCCAAGTTCAAATGATAATTTATTGCACATTCAAAAGGAATTAAATTCTTCTCTTACACCTCTCCCTAGCAATATGGGAAGTGATCATGAGTATGATAGTGAACATGCAAATGAATATGAAAATGAGAGCGATTATGAACAATATTACAATTATGATAATGCATGGAATAATGATGATTATTATGCACATAGTGAAGAAGAATATGTATCTCATATTTCTAATTCTTATCTCACTCCTCCTCTTAAACATAATGTACTGCTAAATGTTGCTTCTACTTCTATGCATGATTCTATTTCAAATAATGCACATGTTAGTGATAACATCATATCTTCTACTCATTTAGAATGTGATTCACTAAAAGATAAATATACCAATGAATCTTCCAAGCCACCCCTCACTATAGTATAACCCAGTTCTCATTCTTCACCTAAAGAGAATGGTAGCCCACATCCCTCTAGAAAGGTCCAAGTTACCATTACTCTCAAGGTTCAAGTGAGCACACCCCTTCTTTATGATCCAATTACTAAATGTAGCATTCTCATGGCTAAAATTAATGATCAAATTCAATGATTAAATGAACCACTCCAAGATGCTAATATACCATTCCAGGAGATTATTTATTTAATACATGCAATAGGTGAATTACAACAAGTAAATATCCTTACCTTAGAAAACAAGGCTTATAAGTCTTGGATGGATGACAATTATTTACATGTTAAACCTCTTCTGAAAACATTTGTAAAATCTTCATTGCTTAAGCATTTCCAAATACCATCACTACCTCACTTTGATGGAACTAGAGATCCATTCATACACCTTCATGCCTTTCAAAAGGCTTTGCCATCTCATGCAAGTCCTTTGATTCTCCTCAAGTTATTCTAGTAAACATTAGTGGGGGAAGCACAAAATTGGTTCTTTCATATAATCCCCATTGGTTCTTTGCACACATATGATGAATAAGAAGAGGCATTTATCAGACATTAGTGTTGACGCAGTGGATTGCACCTGAGGCAGGACGTCTAGCTCCCACCCTTCCACATGCAACAATGGAAATTCCCCTCTCACCTGTGGGACTGACAAAGCTAGAGGGGAGAGTCTCTAGATAAGGGCTAGCTCCCTCTGATGTATCCTTTAGGCCCTATTTTCTCCTACTACTAACAAATAAAATGAAAAAGGGGGGTGGATGAAAAGGGAGAGAGATGCTGAAAATAAAACCTAAGCCCTAAAAAAGAAAAGGTGATACACCAAAAAATGTTGACCCACCCAACCTGAATATACATTTTTCACCAAAAAGAAGCACCCATACACTTCATCTAAAGGGGGAAGCTCTTCTACAATAGTGAGTTAGGGGTCCATGGAAATACAGGGAGGAAGAAACTACCAGAGGTGTCCTCAGACACACTTATGGCAACCTATTCACAGGCACCTACATTCCCCTAGGAACATTTCTGGCAGACCTGCAGAAAGGAGACTTCACAATGCAATGGACATGCTATAATTGATCTGTGAGAAGCATGAAATACAATGACTTAACAAAAAATAAGAACATAGACATACTTTAAAGTGCAAGTCCTAATAAAGGTAAAAATGCCAAGTCCTGATTCAAGGTAAAATCTAGCAAAACTCTACCTTACAAGCCTAAGATATTTTTGGGCAGAGTTTTGCCTTAAGGCTAAGAGAGTTCCCTTTCTCAAATGATAATTTTACAATATATAGAAAGAGGAAGAGAACTTGGTGCTTTTTGGGAAAGACTTTGGCGCTCTTTTTACAAGCTGGCCCTTGGGAAGAGGGAGCCGTTTGATTGTCGGTTCCTACTTTGACTTTGGCATCCCAACCTTAAGTGCAAGTCATGCCTTTTCTCTAGGAATAAACTAATCTCTTCAAGGCATTTGCATGGCTTTTCTACTTATAAATGCAAATTGGAGAAAACAAGCTGTGATGCTTACTGTTTACACCGTTTGGTGACCACTTGACAAGCAATATTCCAATTGTAGGAATAAATCCCTAAGTCGATACCTCCTCTCACCACTTGGATGCTTTGTCCATTTCTTACCTTGTCTCATCTTAGTTTTGTCTCTTTCTACTCCTTCAGCCCTCGGGGACGGTCTTCTAGCAGGTCACTACGTTCCTTAGGCTCTTTTTATGGTTGGCGCTCAGGCATTTTGAAAACAAAAGGCTATTTCACTATCTTAAATTTGACATCTGCGCACTTGTCACTGTGTTTGAATACCCAACGGCTAGTTTGTTGTGTTCAAATTTGACATCCTTGGGCCCATCACCCTTGGACCTTCCTTTAGCTTTTCTACTTTAGCCCTTTTGCCCACAAGCCTTTTCTGTGGGCTTTTTATACAGACAATTTTCCCATAGACAAAAAGTCTGCGAGAATTGTCCCAATCACTTTCACTTCTTTCAAAATTATCCCCAGCCTTTTCCCCATGGGATTTTTTTGTGGGCTTTTTTCCACAGACAAAAAGTCTACAAGAATTACCTTGTCACTTTGCCTTTGAAAATTTCCTCTCATGATTTTTGCTCACGATTTCCCCAAATTCCTTCAAACTTTTTGTCCAAAGGAAATCCTTCAGACAAAAGTCCAAAAGAATTCATGATTTTGCCTTAACAAAGTTTTGAAAGATCTTAGCTGCTTCTTTATGGCCTATTTGAAGTGTTCCCTACCCTCCATAAGGGCTCTTGAACCTAGAACTACCCTCCACAAGGGCACTTGTCTTCCAGCTTTAGGATGCTCCCTTGAACCAAGCCATTGAACCGATCGATTGAACCAAAAATGGTTCAACGGTTCAACAGTTCAACACTACGCACCACTCATTCATTAAATCGAGCCTTCAAACTTGCTACTTGAACCAAACACTTGAACCTAGAAAGGTTTAACGGTTCAATGGTTTAATGGTTCAATGCTTCATGCTATTTGTTAAACTTTGTCGATTAAAACCAAGCCCCTTTGAACCTTTCATGATGAACCAAGGCATTGAACCAAGTGTTTGAACCAAGTGATGAACTAATGTGTTGAACTAAAACTATTGAACTCAACTGTTGAACCAAAGTGATGAACCAAGGCTGATGAACTTGAGCTTTGAACCAAAGCATTGAACTTTGTCATTGAACTAAAGTGTTGAACTTTGCCGATGAACTTAGCATTGAACTTTTGCTGAAGCGTTGAACCAACTGAATTGAACCAAGCCTTTGAATTGAGCTGATGAACTTTGCATTGAACTTTGTTGATGAAACAAGGCAAGTGAAACAAGAGCATTGAACCAATGTATTGAACCAAGCCGATGAACTTTGTTGATTGAACCTCAGTCGATGAACCAAATCGTTGAACCAAGGCGTTGAACTAGTTCAATGGTTCAACGGTTCAAAGGTGTTAACTCTTGGAAAGATTATGTCTTTGAACCACTCTTCCAACCTTAAGGAAAAGTGTCTTTGAACCATTTTAGCTCTCTTTCCTTATGAATTTCTTCAGACAAGAGTCTGAAGAAGCTTTGTAAAACCTTGCACTCTCTGAACTGGTTCTTCAACTGTCGAAAGACTACACCTGCAGAGTTTGTAGAAATGGACCTACAAAGTCCGTAGAAATTTTGTAAAATCCATAGAAATGGATAGATTCATGAAAAATCAAAAAATGAAAAGGCCCAAAATAGCAGGGACAAAAGGGGACCGATTTTTGGCCTGTTGGGCAAAAAATGGTCAACAATTACATAGCAAACATGAGCCCTCATGTTACATTTGAGAAAATTGCCACATTGCATTAGAATACTTCAGAGCAAGTTAGTGATTATATCTTATGAATCAAGATGCACATGTTAAGATTGATCTATAAACTAGTATATTTAGAGATTCAACATATCTTTATTAAGGGGCTTCATCAACCTCTCCTTGAGCATCAATTATATCAGATAGAGTCTTATTTCAAACACTTATGTTATATAGTTTTAGATTTGGAAAATAAATTGGGATTGATTGAGGTAGGCTCAACTGCTCAGATTACTCTAAATTTCACAGCAATACCTACATCTATAGCTCCTAGCACACAACATCCACTATGTCCTAAACAAGATAGGATACCACAACCAGAAAATCAACTAGTTAAGAACAGAGAGCTAGTCTCTAGAGCACAACCTACAATATACACTATAGAGAATAGTATCAAAACACCATTACATTTTGATTCAGAGTGGGATAGCCCATGTGTCATATTATCAGCACTACTAGATATGAGGTTAATAACATTGCCTTCTACTCATCGATAAGATCTACATCTATTACATAGACAACCATATCATCCTTTTTATAACTATCATCATATATGTGGACATAGAGATAATAATTATTATGGACTTAGGGATTGCATTAATAGATGTGTTGATAATGGCATCATAGCAGTTACATAGGGGGCACTAAGATATCCATCATATAACCTTAGACCTCATTCATCCATGACTGAGTCATCCCAGGACATTCTTTCATGGGAATCATCAGTCACTCATTGTGAGAGTAATGTGGGTTCTAAGATAGTGCCTCACAAGAGATCTCTTATTCCACCTATGCAAAAGGTTTATAAACTAGTAAAATGAGAGCAGCCTACATATAATAGTGTAGTCATAGGAGTACATAATGTAGTTCCATATACATATCCATCACAATTATAGGCACCAGAATAGAGTACCACTCTAGAGAGATTTTCACTACAGTTGGTTTTTTAGGATCCTATCTCATGTAGCAACCAATTATGGTTAAGATTAAATGAACCCACATCATAGAGTATTTCTCTAAATAGATAATCACTACAGCAAAAATTTTAGGAACCTATTTCATGTATCAACCCACTACGATTGAGATTAAATGAGCCACCATTATAGGTTTCAACTCCATCTTGATCTATTTCTTAATCATATGCATCATAGTAATGGTCATAGAGTATTATTTCACACAACAATCCATTACAATTATGAATAGATGAGCCTTCTTCATAGCACACAACTTTAGTTGCACATCTGATAAGGTTATATTTGTTAGAGTCTCCACACACAACTATAGTTAGTGCACAGCAAATGGTATCAGATATAGCATATGTTCCCATATAGCATGAGAAATATGGCCACTTATTTAGTTGGCCATCAGGGTTTAGATAAATATATGACACACATTCATACTGACATTAATTCATAGTTGTACTTCATGTGGCAATAATGGATCTAAAGGTCCAAGCTTTGTATTTTTGACCCACCCACTCAAATGGATTTAACACATAGTCCAAATGTTGATTATCACACGCATGATTATATCACTTCACCTAGCAATGCAATGATGGAGCCAAAGGGTTAGCCTTTGTATTCTTGAGACACTCTCAAGGAATTGAGCATAAAATGCTCTCTTACATCCCCTTCTACTAATAACTAACATTCCTAGTTCTAAATAGCCATCCCTATCCAAAACAAATTATCCAAATCTAAACCTTACCAATATCCCATTTTTCCAATCTTAAACCAGTTCACTTTACCAAATTAATTTAAAAATTATAAAACAAGTACAATTTTCTACTCACATATGATTACAAATCAAACCTAAACATCACACTTATCAACATATCATGAACAATCAAATCACATCATAAATAACATTTTACCAAAACATATACAACCTTAACATTAAATACCAAATTAGCTATTTATAATCAACCATTTACAAATTGATATATTAATATATTCCAAAATCTATAGCATAGTACACATGAGTTGAAATCAAAACCAGTATCCATGTGTGTGTGTGTGTGTGTGTGTGTGTGTGTGTGTCTGTAAAATTTTTCATCCCAAGTAAAATACCATTTTGCCCATAACTATAACCCTATAACTCTATTTGAAAACCATTTTGTTTTATGAAATCATGACAATGGTACCTTTGGCATCATGCAAGCCTCGCTCTCTTACTACATCATTTACCTAATATGGAACATACATCTCTACATTTTCCTCACACCTAGACATATACCTTGATCTTTATCAATCAAAAACTTGTTTTAATTCTAATGATTGACTCTCATCAATCAAACAACTACTCAATAAATTCAAACTATACCAACCTTGTATCTATCATTATGCCACTAGTCATCATTTTTGGCTCAAACTCCTCTATCATAGGATCACATCCCTATTCCCAAAAGGGGGACATCATTCCTATTATTCTTATTCCTACACTTACCCAACATGCCTATACACTCTCATAGAAAGGTACATCATGGTTTATATACATCCAGTAGTTAGATTATCAGATTCAACTCAAACCAATCAAAATATATAATTATTCAGATTATATGGGTCACTCAGAATTACTCATGACATTCAAGGGGATATACCTTTAGTTTATAGATATATAGACTATTCAAATATAATGGTTTAGATTATATGGATTCATAGTGACCTTGATATAGATTTAGACTCAGATACCAGATTTGGGGGCATGTACATTACAACATGTCTCACATATAGAGCTTTATAGAGCATGACATAGTTACATGACCAGATAGAAGATTATAGGCATAGTGTAGAGCACAGTGTTTTGATCTCCAATTTTGCACATGGAGCATGGCACGATAGTTCATATCATATGTGGTTATATAGATTACCAAATTATACATACGCATCACTCACATACCAGATTTGGGGGCATGGTATAGATGTTCATGTTCTTCATCATTTAGGATTATACATATTGAAATGGGAAGACATGACATTCTCTTCTTGCACATTTACTAGACTTTCAAATTACACCTAGCTATACCCAAGTTATCACAAGGTTAGACCATATGGCCATTTGTAGTGGTTGGTCCATTATATTACCTAGACCCAAACTACATGAGTTTATGCAAGACAAAGGATAGACATTAGTTTGGGCCTCCAAGCATTTCTTAGTTTTAGATTAGATATTCAGAGTGGGGGCATGATAGATTTTGATCTTTATAGAATACAAATTCTATACACACATTCCAAATGGCATGAGTTTATGTGAGATATAGGACAGACATTAGTTTTGGGCCTCTAAGCATTTCTCATCTTTCGTCAGATTCAGCACAAGGGGAAAGTATTTCCCTTCATTCTCCATGTTACATGAATTATAATTATAGATTTAGTATAAGGGGCATCTATTTCAAGGATTCTTTCTTTCTTTATGCACTATTCAACACTCCATTCACTTCATTAGCCAAGAAGTGAGTTGTACCCTTTGCAGCACATTTATCTCCATGCAGGTAAGTTTAGGTACGCATTTTCTTTTCTTTTTTTACTCTAGTACTTCATTTCATTCCATCACTAGAATAAAAGTGGGGTAAATGTATACACCCTAAATTGGTCAAGAAACCACACATATCATGTCTTTTCACAGCCCTTTCACAAGACACTTCGACTGAAGAATATGAGCCTTGTTCACATTTTGCCATATCTTTAATTTTACTCATCTTGGTCTTGTTTCATGCTTGAGTCATCTTTTTGCCTATTTTTAGTCATCCATAGACTTTCATAACCTCACTCTAGCTCAGTCAGGATCCATTTTTCATGCTTATTCCATCCCCTAGGTCCTAAGCCTATAGGATAGGAGTGTTGGGATTAGACTACAGCATTAGATCCTAAGGTATCCATTTCTAGTACTCTTATCCAAGGCCATTTTTAGCTCTAATGGTCAGTTTCCCTCACTTAATGAATCCTAGCCCCTTTCTTAGCTTCATCCTTAAGTTTTCAAATATTGGCCAAATGTGAATAAATCTCCCAAATTCAAAATAAAGAGTCTCCTATATAAATGTCTACACAAGGTATTTTAAATCTAGCACTTACTACTTTGGCACTTTACATAATTAAAAATTAGTCCATAGTATAGCCCATCATTATGCATCACACATAGACTTGCATTCTTAATCAAGGAAGGGCCCAAGTGAAAGTTCACTCTTGCATCTACCATGCACATTGATTATGCATGTTTCTTAAGGGAGAACTACATTTGATCTGAAACCCTGGCTTGAGGGTTAATGTAGGTAGTGATCAGGATATTTGGGGTTATAGATCATGCAACCATACTTCCCCTAACCTAGTTTTTACCCCTTATGATTTTGATGTATTTATTGTTTCATGTGTGTAGATAAACTCAAGGTTTGGAGATTGAAATGGACCTAAAATGAGCTCTATTGTCATTCAGCCTCTAAAATTTTAGACATAGGCTCAAATTGAGATAGAGAACAAAACCAAAAAAGCTTAGACCTTCAAGACAATATCAAAAAAAAGGACTATAGCATCAGACACTAGGGTGTCTTATTTCAATACTCCTATCCTTTCATAAAACAAAATCTAGATCTATATTTATAACACTATTGTAGTTTTGTGTAGCAGATTTCAACCCCTGAGTCATCTATTTTAGCCTATTTTTATAGATAATTTCATTTCTCTTCTTATGTTATTAATTTGATTAAATTGATAAATACTTGTAATTTGTTGTATTTGATTGGATTTATCCCCTTACTACAGACCCTTTATTATTTAGGAACTAAACTGTAGTTTTTCAAAAATAATAAAATAGACCCATACCTCTTGGTTGATTGTTCTCCTTATAGTTCCATACAAATTCATTCTTGAAGGACCTTCTACAATGCCTTTCTCTATGGCCAAATTAGTTACATGAATAACAATATCCATTGAAAGGATTAGTATACCTTCTATTATTATGTTTCCTGATAGTAGTGACCTTTGTTCTATTATCACCCTCATTCTTTAGTTGATCTTTGACATTTTTGATCACATAAGTTTTATTCTCTTGATCTCTAAAGAAACCAATGTCTATTTTATCATTAGCAATCTTTTGATACTTAGAAGGTTTTCTAGATCACTGGTAATATTTTCAAACCTCAAAAAATACTTGACCTTATTTGATTCTTATTTCAATTTAGCTCTTAAAGATTTCACTTCAACTACATACCTTGCACATTCTTCTTTTGCCTATAGGCTTGCAGTCACAATTTTAAGTTGACTTTGTACATGTTTGAATATTTCCTCTTATTCCTTCAAATTATTTCTTAGTCTAGCTTCAAACAAGTTGATTTTATACTCATAGTATTTGATAAGGTACCTCATCACCCTATTCTTTTTCTTTTCCATCTTCAATTCTTCTAGAGTATTTATCAACTTAGCCTCAAAATCCACCCCATCTCCTTCATCTAAATCACCAACAGCACCTCCAATCCATATGGATTCTTCTAGATTTGAGTAGCTTGCTTCCTCAACCATGAAGATAACCTCATTTATATTAGGATCATCACCTTCATGATCACTCTCTGAATCACTTCTCTCACTCTCATTAGATGAGTTGCAATATTCCTTGGTGTAAAGACTCCTTTTATTTTTTAAGAACCTTTTCTTGTTGTCTTATTTTTTGAAGTGTTTATTGCTCTTATCAGATTTATAAGATTTTTTATCATCATTATGCTCTTCATCATCTTTTTTCTTATGTTTATGAGGAAATATGTTGTCGAAGTGTCCAACCTCTCCATAATCGAAGCATTTAAAAGGTAGCTTGCCCTTGTATTTATCTAAACCTCTCTTCAACTTTATTATAAACATAGATATCAACTCATCATCATCAATATTAGATTCATCATTATCTTTGACTTTATTACCTTGTGACTTATTTTCTACCTTGAATTTAGCTTCCTTCTTTGTAGGTCTTCCTTTACTTGTCCTCATTTCAGAGGCTATTAGGGTTCCATGAAGTCCATCCATCTCTAGCTTGTCTAGATCTTGTATTTCTTCAGTGGCACATACCTTGGAATCAAATTTTGGAGTTAGAGACCTTAAGACCCTTTGAACAATATCAGTCTCTTTTAATTCTTCTCCTAAACCTATTATTATGTTGACCACTTCATCAACCCTCAACAAGTAGGCTACAATGGTCTCATCTTCATTCATCTTTAGACTTTCAAATTGTCTTATATGGGTTTGAAAATTGGCCAATTTAACCTTGGAATATCCCTCAACAATAGTTTTAAACTTATCCCATATTTTTTTGGTAGATATATAGTGCATTACCTTCATAATTTTTGCCTCTAATAGGACACACAATATCATTCATTGATTTTGATTTATTATCATTGGCCTTCTTACCTGTTGCATCCATAGGAGGAAAAGGAAGAGTAGTATGCCAATCTAAAACTGATTGCCAACATCATGACCTTGAAACATTATACATGTCCTCATCCTAACACTCCAAAAGGCATAATTGGATCTATTGAACAATGAAGCTTTGCTTGTAGAAAAACCACCTTGTGTTTGACTAGACATCTTAGCTTGATTAGAATCTCCTTTAGGTTGTTAGACCTCCTTAAAAGGACCTTATCTGATACTAAATGTTGGAACTATAGATATTGAGAGGGGGGTGAATCATTTTTTTCTAAAATATTCTTCCAATTTTCACTTAAGATTCATGAAGCATTCATTCACTTACATACATCATTTAATGTATACACAAGTATCTATGAAAGCAAATAATATAAGAACATGAGATATATGTGGGAAACCCTCTAGGAGAATAAAATCCAATGATGCACAACTTGGAATATTTACCTATAATAAATTAATAAATTTTTTAGTGATTCACCAACCCCACAAAGAGCACCAACCCTCACTTAGTCAAGTACCAACTCAACTAGTGCATTTAACAAGGTTCAACCTGTAAGGAGGCTCCAACCCCTTAGGAAACCAAAAATATTAATTAGTTACCTTGATTATATGATCACAATTGGACACATGTTTCTTATTCAAATTATTATGACCTCCTTTTTTCTCTCTTATCACACTTGTTTCTCACTCAAATAGCCTATTAAGCCTTTTCACTCAATTAGCCCTCTCCTTGGTAGAATTAGGTCAAATTACCTTGTTCAACACCTATAAAAACATAGTTAGATACTCATAGAATATTTATATAAAATATTTAATTATATTAACTCCATTAACCTATTCTCCAAAACTCTATATCCTTCACTCAATATCTCAATATTTTAACTGGTCAAAATAGGCTTATTAAGCCATGACTTTATACTTTATTCTTTCTCACACCTATATTGGTTAGCCAAGAACCTAACCATAATTAGATTATGATTTAAATGTATCAATACACATGTTTCACAATTTAAAATAAAATTACATAGGTTGGTCATTACCCTTAATGACTAAAACCACCATTAGGCCAAATAGAGACTTTATGCAATTAGGCCATCCTTAAACACATGTTTCACTTAGACCTTCTTTGAACACTTTGAGCCTTCACAAATGGATTAAGAAATTTATATGTCACTTTAATATACCCCTTATAATTTATACTTATTTACCTAACACCATTTGGATCTTTTCACTCCTTGAACCATTTATTTAGGTCTACTCACCAACAGGCCTTCTCCTTACTAGAAAGTTTGCATTACAAATTTGAACCATATACACAACTTTGACACGTAACCCATACATAAAATAATATATTTAGGATATTTATGACATAAAATAATTCATATAATTATTTGGTATTCACCACATATTTCAAAAGGCCTCGAGAACACTTCTGTAGAGGGGTTACTTAGAAACACCAAACATTATCAATAAATAGTCAAAATCATTTGAGTTTCCAAGTTTTAAAATGGATGTACAATGAATAAAAATAAATTAAAATGATCATATAAGACCTTTATAACACCTTAAATATAATTTTATCCTCTAAATTATTTCAAAATGACTCAGGAACATCATTTTCACACACACATAGAAAGTTTGACTATAGTACCAAAAACACAGTCAAGAAAATCAAGTCATAGAACACCTGTGGGAAAAATTATATGATATTAAAATGGGTTTGTGTGAATATTTATAATACTTGTATATTTAATGAAAATATATATTTATCTTTCATATAACAATATTGGTCTTATAGACCAATCTCACTATGTCACTATACACAAACTTCACTGTGTTAGATAGACCAGTTTGATAACAAATTTTTGCATGAGTATAGGAATTATCACCACTAATAAACAAATTGTATAGGATTGATAGGTATTTAATAATTAATTTATGTATTATTATCCATCCCTAGTCCTATTCAACTAATCCCTAATCTCATTCTCATTTTTGCTTAGTTTTCTCATTATTCTGCTCATTAGGCCTATTTAGTGATACACTAACTTCCATGACTATTTTATCAAATTTTTGGTATAAAACCTATTAGAAAACCTTAATGGGAATAAAATATAAGTCTTACACATAATGCTCCATCCATTTTCATGCTTTGACCCTGTCAACCTTGATTGCTACATCAAAATTCCTAAAAATAATGGTTTTCCTATAGCTTATACTCATTCTCAAGTCAAACCAAAACCACTTGAGGAAACCTTGAATATTCCTTTACATGTTCCAAAAATAAATTTGGGTCAAAAATACTATTTGTATACATAATCAATTAGATCTTTCATATCAGGTCATTATAAGGGTTTTGAGAGGTTTTTATTGGTTTCACTTCTTAGCAATCATTCATAAAGGGCTTCCCCTCATCTTTAGAACCAATGCAAGGAAAATAAAGATAAGGAAGTTCCAAAATTCCATAAATTTCTTATTATATCATTAAAATGTTACACGTGCCAATGAGTACAAGAAATATCTTCTCGGGTTTGTAACACCCCATTTTGTGCACATAGGGAACCTTATCACATATTTTCATGATTTCTCATTTAGATATTAACTTTAAAATTTGTACACACAATTAAAATGAACTATTACACCTCTTTCAATGCTTTCAATATATCTACCACCTTTTTAAATGATATTGACCTCTCATTAAGCCACTATAAGTCACTTTGTATACTATGCCTTCTACTGTCAGTCATACTTAGGCTATGATCATGCCTTAAAACCTCTTGAACTATATTCAAAACCTCATCCACATTTCATGTGACCTTATATCCTACCCATAACCTACAAAAATTTCTCACATAGGTCTCAAATGGCTCAACTCATCATGCTACCAGACCTATGCCAATTCACTAGGTCTTTCAAGTAAAGATTAAGCCTCAACACTAGACCTTGAAACTCATCAGTAAGTTTATTTGTCTCTTAATCATTGTTGACATATATTAGGATAATTTTTCATGATTTTATTAACCAAAATCACAAATATTTACCATGCATCATGCATACATCTTCTTCACGGAGCTAGAACATACTACTCAAGATACCTAGTACTCAGAGTTTGAATACAAACAAGCTAGTTCTCAAAGATGTCATTCTTAAAACATTATTATTTGAAGACAAGGATACTCTCAATATACTTTATGATCTCTATCACATTAAAACCTTGTGTTAAGACCTTATATAGAATACAAGGACTTTTTGACCCATGTGCTTACCTTGTATGCTCCTCAGTACTTAGAGCTCAATCAAGATGCTTCCCTTGTATCTTTAACATGATATTGATATATCATAAAACCTTAGAAAGAATGCCAAGTTTCCTTCAAATTTTCTCTCAATAGAGAGACAAAACTTCTTTGTCACACAATACTTCACTAATCATGACATCAACTCTAACTTATGACAAGAAGGACATTTAACTAACTTTGACATCAATGATGATAATTAATGCCTTAATACCAACATTAGGAACATACCTCAACTTTTTTAGTAATATCATGACTGTGGAATCACAATTTTCTAGAATGGTGCTAACTGCTAGTGATTACCATGAATGACCATAAAACTAAGAGAGTTTTGGTGATATCACTATTTTTATTGCAGAATAACAACTTCACAATAATTGATATTGTAATGTAAAAAGGAAACACATATTTTAGACTTAAGATTATTTACAAAATCAAAATGATTAAAATAAGGAAGATGTGGATATTTATAGTGTTAGAGTATATATTTCATGTGTTTACTCACATTTTCTAGTGTTTTAGCTAGCTATTTTATTTTGTAGTGGGTTTATCCTATATGAAGATTTATCCCACATTTGTTAGTTTATCTAGTTTAGTATTTCACCTTGCCTATATAAGCAAATTCTTACCTTTGTACTAGCTGTCAGGATCTTGCTCCTCAATTAGAGCACATATGATTACCTCTTGTATTAGCAACTAAACACGTAAGTTAACCAGAATGATAAGTAACTAGAAATATGAAACAACACAGGAATATGAGAGACAATACACAATTGTATTAATAATCACTCAGAAGAAAATACAATAAAGAAGATGCCACTTCTTCTTCCACCTCAAAGGCTTGCCACACCTCAAGGACTTCTTCCCTCTCTCTCTCGGTCCCAACACACAACTCAAATATAGAATTGTTGTTCACCTCCACCAGTCAGAAACAACGCTGCCAATACACCAAGTACACAACCGTACTCCAAGTAGATCTCCTGCTCTCTACTGCTACCTGCAAATCACCAGACCTTACTCACCATTGTAGATCTCCAAACATGGTCCTGCACACCTACTGACCAAGATCATACATATACAAAGAACCCTTCTAATTCTCCAAACCAGCACCCACACTTGGTAATGTGGCACTAGGAGGAACACACCATTTCTCTCCTCTCTCTGAAGGAGATTATTTTTCTCTCTTACTCTCTAGCACTCGTTTACAATACAGGCCATGAGTATATTATATAGATCTCATGCTTACAATAATTAGACTATCTTAATTACAATAATTAGACACGCAACTCAAGACTATAATTAGCCTTTAACATGCAAACTAACAGTCCAAAAATAGACTCTCTGGAATCTACATGCAAACTGCATGTTCACACACAGGTTGCCAATGTCGGCTCCTCCTTGACCGATGTCGGCCGACTTGTAACCGACATCGGTTTCTTCTGCACTGCTATCTAATCGACGTCAGTTGATCAGACTGACATCGGTTTCCCTGCAACTCATTCTGCAACCTCCGTAACTCCTCCTATTTGCATCTTGGTGAAGTTTTTAGCTCCACAACGTAACAATCACCTACTTGGAGATAAATAGTTGTACCTGTACTTGTACCTATACACCATCTAATTCATTCCCTGGCTTGTATCCCTCTTCAAGATCAATCCTGAAGACCAACCACCACACAACCTGTGATGCTTTTCTTGTCATCCAAGTAACCTGCCACATCCGAACCTACATATCCATGTAGTGAAGACCTTGACCCTGCATAACAAGAATCCCTGCTGCTAGTCCCTCTCAGAAACTTGAGAATCCACTGAACTGCCCTCCAGTGCTCCTTCCACGAATTGGCTCCAAACTCTCTGATAAATCCCACTGCTTGGGAAAACTCAGGTCTACACTTGACCTCATGTGATTTTGAACACTATTCTAAGCTCTGCTTGAACTGTCCAGCCCTTGGTGTGCTTACCAATTTTTCATCCTACATCTTGAACCTCGCCAACACCTTCTTCACATCAGCTCCCACTAGAGACAAAATCTCCATGTCTCTTATGCCAAAGAATTTCACTACTCCAAATTCTTCATGGCATACCTCTGAACTAACCTTACCCTTAGCTCAGCAAAACCCTGTATGTCTAAACCTGCTCTAAGCTCATCTTCCACATACAGTAACAAGATAATGTTGTGACCATCATCCACCTGGTAAGATAAACACAATGGTTATACTGACATTGACAAAAGCTCTGCTTTGTCATCCACTTGGTACCACCTGTCAGCCTTATACCACTATCCTACAACTTCCTCAAGACCATATACCTTGGCCTTCTGTCTCACGTATCCATCCACTCTCTTCTTTAACTTGGGAATCCATCCGTCTTCCACTACTTTCTTCTAGCTGACAACTCCACCAACAAATACCTATTTGGTTCTTCTCCAAGGACTCACACTCCTCATCCATGCCAAGATCCCACTATTTCTAGATTCTACCCTTTCAGTCTTCCATATGGGCGTTTGAGACTTCTTGACAGCTTGCTGTCTGCCCAACATCCGTTCTAGTGATTGATCTCGGCCATCTCCCAGTCTACATCTGACTGATGTCGATTCCCTACACTGACCCTGACTATCGATGTCATTTCCCTGGCTGATGCTGGTATCCCTTCTACTAACGTCAGTTCTTGTATGATCGATGTCGGTCTTTCTGTTGCCGACATCGGTTACTATCTGACTGACGTCGGTACCTATGTTCACCTGTGAGTGACAACTTTTTACCTGCGAGCTCTCCATGGATCAAAACCCTATTCAAATCAACACAGCCTTGCTCAAAATAATTTAGTCCCCTCAGCTGATCTTTGTCCGTCATATCCTCCATGAACACCAAGGCTTTCCAATTCTTAAGTTTGTCAAAGATATCTGTCTTCTGCTTAAGAACATGCATTCCCCTCCTACATATGTGACCAAAGCCTATAAAGCCACATCTCTGCAACAGAAGGTGAATCAGTAATATATGTATATAGATAAAGGATACCTACTTTCTTACCACCCTCTAATTCAAGTGCATCCGCTGTGAGAGTTACTGTGCATCTCTCATCACCTAACTTTCTTGAATAAATTAGACTCATCTCCAAGATTGGAACCTGCATGACCTTCTTCAACACTTGTGTGTTACCCATTTGCAATTTCAGCTTCACTTCCCCTTCGTCAATAATCTAACAAGGCTTACCAACCCCTAAATAAATCTCTCCAAAGTCTCCAGAGACATACCCATGAAAAGATGCTCTATTTCAGGCTGCATGGAAAGAGGCAAAAGAATCTATAAATCAAGATTCTACTTTATCCAGAGCAACCTGTGCAACATCACCTGCAACATCTGCTTCTACACGTTGATCTTCTACCGACCAATAATCTCCTTTTCCCTGCTCTTTCTTTCCATCAATCAGACCATTTGTGCTATTCAGTCTCTCCATTCGTAGCTTACTTTCTTTTTCCATTGCTATACTCCCACTCAATCTGAAACCCCTGAGAGTGACCTGTAATCAACAAATACTAACCAGATCTGAAACCACCTGTTAGTAACCCAACCAAAAGCTCTGATACCAACTGTCAGGATCTTGCTCCTCAATTAGAGCACATATGATTACCTCTTGTATTAGCAATTAAACACGTAGTTTAACTAGAATGATAAGTAACTAGAAATATGAAACAACACAGGAATATGAGAGACAATACACAATTGTATTAATAATCACTCGGAATAAAATACAATAAAGAAGATGCCACTTCTTCTTCCACCTCAAAGGCTTGCCACACCTCAAGGACTTCTTCCCTCTCTCTCTCGGTCCCAACACACAACTCAAATACAAAATTTTTGTTCACCTCCACCAGTCAGAAATAATGCTGCCAGTACACCAAGTACACAACCATACTCCAAGTAGATCTCATGCTCTCTGTTGCTACCTACAAATCACCAAACCTTACTCACCATTGTAGATCTCCAAACATGGTCCTGCACACCTACTGACCAAGATCATACATATATGAAGAACCCTTCTGATTCTCCAAACCAGCACCCACACTTGGTACTGTGGCACTAGGAGGAACACACCATTGCTCTCCTCTCTCTGAAGGAGCTTATTTTTCTCTCTTACTCTCTAGCACTCGTTTACAATACAGCCTATGAGTCTATTATATAGATCTCATGCTTACAATAATTAGACTATCTTAATTACAATAATTAGACATGCAACTCAAGACTATAATTAGCCTTTAACATGCAAACTAACAATCCAAAAATAGACTCTCCAGAATCCACATGCAAACTGCATGTTCACACACAGGTTGCCGACATCGGCTCCTCCTTGACCGATGTCGACTGACTTGTAACCGACTTTAGTTTCTTCTGCACTACTATCTGACCGACGTCGGTTGATCAGACTGACGTCGGTTGCCCTACAACTCTTTGCAACCTTCGTAACTCCTCCTGTTTGCATCTTGGTGAAGCTTTTAGCTCTACAACCTAACACGAGCATCTCATTATCTCATTCTAAATTATCACTTGATCTACTTTATTTTGTATTTTATTTGTTTTACATCTTTTGTGATGTTCTTGTTGTGAACTCTTTAGATCTTGGCTTCATGGAATGTTTTTACCATTCCTAACATGGTACCAAATCCTTGAAGGGTTTCAACCATATTTTGTTGTTGTAAGTTTTCAGATTCTTTCTCCTTATTTTACCATCTTCAAGATATCTTTAGTGTGTCATTCCTCATTTGCATAGGTTTCATTATGGTTTGAAGCTTATAACATTGGAGAGATGATGTTCTTTCCTTTGTGTGAGGAGAAAGGTATTGGAGAGGTGTTGAAAGTCTAAAGTGGTATCCTTTCTAATTTTGGAAACATCATGTAGGCATCTCGAAGGAGGTATTGGAACTCACCCAGGCATCCTTTCTGATCTATGTTGGAGAGGTCTGAGGATGGTATTTAGAGATCTAAAAAATAACTACATGTTGGATAAGTGTTAGATGATTAGTGTTGGAAGTTGTTTTCAATAATGTTGCATCAATTTATTTTGGAAGGAATTTGAAATCTATAGCACATTGGAAGTATTTTTAGGCCTAGTTTTTTTAACTACATCCTTCTTTTGGATAAATCCAAGACTAGCATTGGATTTGGGAGGCATCTTACCTCCATGGATTTTATTTATTGCTTGTATTTTGTTTTTTGTTCTTATTTACTAGGCATTTAATAGACATTAAAAAAGTGTTGCAAGGAGAGAGAGAGTAGTTTATGTAGGCATTGAAGCATTGGACATAGTTGTGTATAGAATGGCATCCCAAACTTTCAAAAAAGAAGAGAAGCATTGGCATTTTCACTTTGGCATACTTTTCTATTTGACACCTTCCTTTTTTTTCAAGATCTTGACTAGATCTAATTTGACCAAGTTCTATTACTACATTAGAATTTTTTGGATAGCTGAGGTACCCTTTTCTATAGTATTAAACCAAGATCAAAAGCATTGATTCAATACTACATCATTTTCCAAGACTGAGGTGTTCAAATTGCTTGCAATGTGGTCTTTTTGTCATTTCAAATCTAAATGTTATGTTGGATCTTGATAAGATCTATTTTATGATGTGTTAGATCTATTTTTGAGATATCTGAAACTAAAAACACAAGTAACTATTCCTTTTTTCCTCTCAAAATTGTTTTTCATTCATTTTATTTGCCTTAATAACTATATATTTGCCTTAAGAGAAAGTCCATCTCACTTACACGTGTATAGGGGTCACCCAACTGGTTATTTTTCACTTTCATTGGATTTTTTAAGTTTGTGATAAAATTTTAGTTTTAATGAGTTGTTACATGTCTATGTTCTTTTTCATTTTGGTCACTAAACCCAATTTGTAGTGTTTTTTAATTATTTTGACCCATTTTTATAAGAAATCATAATACTTGTGTCTTTTGAATTGTAACTCAGATTTGAGTTCTATTTTTTCAAAAGTGCATGTTTTTTTAATTTTTTATCTATTAGTGTTATTAAATTATAAAAATTCATTATTTCATAAAGTGCCAAAAGTTGGGAGGTCCTATAATACAATCTTTTCAAGGGTTGTCTTAATGCCAATTTTTGTGCATCATTTGCATTCTTTATTCTCTTGGTGATTAGTTGGTATGGCATCTACATCTGGAATTGATCATTGTGAGCCTTTGAATACACATATTTACCACATATGGAGACCTAGAATAGAGACAATCATTAAATGTAAAGGATTATGGTCCCTCATGAATCAAACACAACCATAGTTTACAAGAAAATTGAAAATTTTTAGCATTAATGTAAGTTCAAAGAATGCATGGGCTTGATTGGTAGTTATGTAAGTGATAGTCTCTTATTTCATTTTTATGGGTGTGATTCTCCATTTAAAATGTAGACTAAATTAAAATAATTATTTGGGAAGGTAGACCACTTGAGAGTGATGTAGTTTAAATTGGAACTTACTTCACTAAATCTAGAGGAATTTGCTTCCATTGTAGAATAACTCACTAATTTTAATCATTTATTTACATAGTTGAAGGGGAGTAGATGAGATAAAAAGGATGAAGAATGTGTGTCTTTAATCTTGTCTAAGTTGAGTGGCCCATTCCAAATATTTGTATCTACCTTTTTCTATAGTATGGATGCCGTAGGTACCATATTCAAAATTCTAGATCTTGAGTTGTGTTGTGAGAGACTCACTAGAGAGGAATCCAAATTATCTCACCTTGAGTCTTCGACCTCTCAAAAAATATTAGTGGCCTCATATCCTAAGTCTAAAGGAAAATTTAAAGGTAAGAATAAAAACACTCCTCCTCCACCTCAAAATGTACCTAAGCCCACCAACACTTCTACATCTAAACCCAAACCATCTTCCAAATCCAAGAATAAGTCTAACCTATATTTATCCTATTATGAGGAGTTGGTCAAGAAGAGTCTAGGTGTTTCAAGAAAATGTAAGACTTAGAAGATGTTGTTAGGAAACACAATATTTATATCTACACTCCTCCATCTCATGAGCATGGGAAATCACTTAATGTTATCGAGAGATCATAATTACCTATTTTAGATAGTTGAGTTCTAGATTCTGGTGCTTCACACTATATAACTTCTACCAAGGATTCCTTTGTATTTCTTGGTCTAAGTTCCACTTCCAACATTGAGGCTAAATATTATTTCTTCATTTTTGTTAAAGGCAAGGGTGACATACAGCTAGATGGTGGCTATATCAATGATGCATTATATGTTTTAGACATCACCACTAATTTACTATCAGTCTATCAGATTTGTCAATCTAGTCAATGCAAGTAGTGACTTTCACACCATAGGGTGTTGAAGTTTGAGATTTTTTAAATCCACACACACTCATTGCACATGGTGTTGTTGATCATAGTTCTCAATTTTACTATTTTGAGGTTTTTAATGATAATTTTCCTTTAGGGATGTGTTTAGTTTCTCATGCATATTTAGAGAGTCAGCTTTGGCATGAGAGATTTGGACACTTGAACTATAGATATTTGAAGGAGTTGAACACTTATAGTATGGTAGAGGGTCTTCCTATAGTTTCATGTCTTAATGGAGTTTGCCCTAGTTGTGCATTGGGTAAATAACATCATGATCCATTTCTTAAGGGCATGTCTATGAGAGCTTCTTCACCACTTCAGCTTATGCATAATGATTTGCTGGTCTTTCTTACTCTTTTAAATGGAGATAACTATGCACTTACCTTCATTGATGATTTATTGATGCATACTTGGGTTTATTTCCTCAAGTACAAGAGTGATGTCTTTTCTTACTTCAAAGTCTTCAAGGCTTTGGTTGAGAAATAGTCATTGAGTTGCATCAAGAAACTTCATACAGATAATGGGGGGAGTACTTTTGTCGAGAGTTAATTAATTTTTTATTAGCCCATGGTATTTCTCACCAGGATTCTATTGCACATACTCCATAGTAGAATTTATTAGCAAAGAGTAAGAACCAAACTCTAAAGGATATGGCTAACTGCATGATGTATTCATGGGATTTACCTCTTATCTATTGGGTAGAGGTAGTTAATTGTGAAAACTTCATTTAGAATCATATACCACATCAAGCATTTGAGCATATGAATCTAGATGAGGCTTGGTCTAACACCAAGCTTGATGTCTCATTTTTTTGAGTCTTTGGGAGCCTTGCTTGGGTGTTTGTACCAAAGAATAAAAGGAAAGCATTTGATAAGAAGAGTAAACTATTGGTCTTTGTAGGGTATTATGAAGACATGAGAGCTTATCATCTTTTATATCTTAATACTTATGATGTTCATTTTAAAACATATGTATAGCTTGATGAGCATTTCACATCTCATGACTATTCATCTTCTTCCATTCCTTCTTTCCATGATTTACCTTGTCTCAAGGATTCATTTTACCTTGTCTCAAGGATTCATTCTTTGAGGAGCCAATTTAGGAGATTCCTGATGAGGTTATCAAGGATGAGGATCTTGTTCATACTGATGTTGTCACTATGCCTAGGTGGGATTATACTATATTTTAGGAGGTAGCACCATTCATAAAGTATATTCTACCTACTCGACATCATTGTACACATTTTATGAGTACTAGACTTTTGTGTCAGGCATTCTCTAGGGATCCATAGTTTTTTCATAGGCTCATGAGATACAGGAGTGGGATGATGCGATGACAAATGAGTATTCTTCATTGATGAATAATCACACTTGAGATTTGGTCACTCTTCTTAAGGGAATAAAGTTGGTTAGGTGCAAATGGATTTATCATATCAAATATGTAGTTGATGGGTTCATTGATAAGTATAAGGCATGTCTTGTTACAAAGGGATTCTCACAAGTTGAAGGTATTAACCATTTTGAGACTTTTGTATCAGTTTCCAAGATTGATTTTATTTGCCTTTTACTCTCTCTTGTTGCATCACAAGGTTGTCTAGTATATCAGATGTGCATGAAGAGTGCTTTCTTACATGAAGACTTGCATGAGAAAATCTATATGGAGCATCATGATAGGTTTTTTCATGATTATTCTCTTGTATATTAACTTAGGAGGTCTCTTTATGGTCTCAAACAAGCCCCTCAATCTTGGTATGAGAAGATGGATTCATTTCTTCTCTCCACTGGATTTCTTTGTTGTCATTCTGATCTTACAGTGTATATTCAATATATTAGGGATGACATTTTTATATTGGTTTTATATGTTAATGATCTACTTCTCATAGGTATTTCTTCATCTCATATTTAGAGTATTCAACAAACACTTTTAGCATAGTTTGACATGAAAAATCTTGGTCTTTTAAACTTTTTCCTTGGTTTATAGATTTCATAGTCAAATACAGGGATTTATTTGAGTCAATAAAAGTACACCCTTGATCTTCTTCAGCATTTTGGCATGGTTGATTGTAATCCAAGTCCTCCTTTTTAGTCTAGAGTGACTCTCACTACCTCTTGTACTATTCCACTTTGTGATCCTACATTGTATAGGAAGATGGTAGGGGGTATTAGAGGTACATCACTAAGAGGGGGGGTGAATTAGTGAGCCCATATATTTCAATTACAATTCCAATCCTTTCAAACTATTAAACAATAAGCATATATCAACTTGATCAAGTAAAATTAGCAAGATAGCTCATTCATTCAATGCATACACAAGATCAAACACACAACACAAAGTTCTTATGGAAAACCCTCATGGGAAATAAAACCCACTCTCAAGCCTGAAACACATAGTCTAATTATCCTATAAGAGATTAAAAATAAGACATTGGTTAATTCCTTTAGACCAAAAACCTTGATCAAGTCCTTTGAACTAAAGGTCTTTAGTGAAACCCCTGTTTCACAAGGAACAACTACCCCTAAAGAAGATCAAGTCCTTTAGACCCTCCTTTGAAGTGAACACCTCCACCTTAGAACTAATGTCTTCAACACTTAATGATGGGTCTTTGATTATCTAACCCCTACACAAAATTATTTTCTATCTTATACAGGCCTCTCACATAGGCATGCCATAAACTCTCTCCTTCACTCAAACTGTCATCATATGCACACTCAAACCTCTTTGCATATCCTCAAATTGCAAATCTACAAGAGCACTATTATATCATTAGGAAAATGACCTATAATGCATACACATTAAATAAACTATTTTTCTCATCAGCTCATCCAACAAGCATACTACCTATTCTCTCTTATTCACTTCAATTCTCCCTCTTCTCCAACAAACCTCTCTCAAGTCTCTTGAGCATACTCACTCATTCTGCCTCTTCTTGGCTTATCAGGTCCAATGACCTATGTGATCACCCTCATCACCTTGATTAGACAATCATGTCTAAACCTATTTATTCTCTATTGGTCCTCACTAACATGTACCTTCTCTTTCAAAGGTTCTCTCCTTCACATCGCTCCACTCATACACAACTAGAACAAACAGGCCAAATAGGCCTTATACTTATACCATACTCTTGGTATAACACATCTCAGTTAGCCAAGATGCTTACCACACTTATTCCACCTTTGAAATAGTTACTCATACACATTAAATGTAAGAACCATATATTTTATATGTTGGTCAATGCCTCATTAACCCCAAACCATCATTAGGTCTTGGTGAGACCTAAAACAATTAGGCCTTCATATTCACACGTTACATGTGAGACTAATTAGACCACCTTCATCCTTTACCAATGCTTCAAATAAATCAAAAATATATCCAATATCCCCTTGATCACTCCCACATGGGTCCATGCCATCTGGAACACCAATTCCACACTTAGACCTACCAATTAGGTCTCTTAGCTCTTTAGGTCTTCATACACAAAAAACACAGTCTCAAACTTATGAACCATCTACTCAAATATTTCACAAATACATATCATTAGATAAAATGGGTTAACCCTTAAATACCTTAGCTATACCTCCATGTGCTTTAAACACATCAACGCATGTTTTAAGTACTTAAAACAACAAACACAAAATGACCACTTAGACTGGTCATATATAGTTAAAATATAATCAGGGTATTTTAACTCTCCATATCTGATCAAAGGCATATCATAAAAATAAATTACTTTTCATAAGATTTAGATACTTATATAACATGTCCATTCTCATTTTATTCTTTAGTTCTACTCAAAATAGATTCAACTTACCTCTGTAAGATGGTCACTCAAACTGCCAGTACATTCAACAAACATAGTCAACTTATACATCTTTATTCATACAAAATATCGATTGGTCATGCCTTTATAATGAACATAGAACATCCTCATGGATTATAAAATATTTTAAAATATTTAAGTCATCATGAAACAGCTAAATAGTATCAAAACAATCTCAAACAATCTTCTTGGGTCACTTGTAGGGCATACATGAAAACACAATCAACTTTAAACCTTCATAACTTTGATTGTACACACTTTCAGACCTTAAAATATATATTTCCAAATGCACCTTGGAGTCATTTACAAACACCATGATAAAATTCTACATGTAATAAAATAT
Source organism: Torreya grandis (assembly GCA_037957365.1). Lineage (NCBI taxonomy): Eukaryota > Viridiplantae > Streptophyta > Pinopsida > Cupressales > Taxaceae > Torreya > Torreya grandis. Next base: position 632,108 of record JARHVA010003683.1, on the reverse strand, counting down.
ATGGCCAAAATATAGGTCACTAGTTTTTCCTTTGTTAAATTTAAATATTTGAATTCAAATGGTCACAGTTAAACTTCGAAAACCACATTATCATCTTTCGTCCTTGCTACTTAGATTAATCACACACCATTTATATCTATTCTAAGGGGCTCAACCTTTACCAATCATCACTCATCATTGGATATTCATCTTGACTATTTGAATTAATGCACTCCATCGATCTCCTATATGTAGCTTGGTCTTTACCTATGTTAAACATTGGATACCTTGAAAACATCTCGCTCAATATGCACCATTAATCTCTATCTGTAAAAACACCCACTCATTATTAGATCTTAGAATAAGATCAATATTTATCTCTTCTTGATGTTAAACTTAGAACACTTGTCATCATCTTGTTGCATCCTGATACCTTGGAATGAACACACTTTGTTAATCATTTTATAAGGACCTCGATCTTTAACTTCATTAACCAATGAACACTTTGACATATTTGAATTAATACACATTGTAGATATATATGTATGAAATCCCATGAAACATTGGATCTAAATATGGGCTTAATCTTTAACATCATGCAAAAATGACTATGGGGACCATCGCTTATCTACCTAGAAGGCCAACTTTGGACCATAATAACTTTTGTTGTAGTTAAACGCATGATCTAAAATATGGACCATATGATCTCCTCACCTAGGATAATCCAACCATATATCAATATTATACTATAACCTTTATGAATTTAAGATATAACACCATTGATCTATTCACTTTGATTTTTTCTACCATAGAGCCAACTATGTCAACAATTACCTAGGAAGCCAACTTTGAACATGCATATCTTTTGTCATGCTTCACTGTATGACCTAAATTTTAGTGAATATTAACTAGGAACAAAATTAAATAAACCCATATGATTAACTTGTTCTAAAACATCCACACATGTGAAATATTCCATCACCAAACTGCTTACTCAACTCTTTCTTGCCTCATGCAAATTTGGTTATGGGAAAACACTATCAAACTGCTTGGGAGCCCAACTTTACACTTACATACATTTTATCATGCTTCATCTCAAGACCTAAAATTTATCACATATAAATTATCTACAAATTTTATCACAACCATATGATCAAATCCCCCTGATTAATCCACATGTGGTAATGGTGACATCGTCAAACTTCTTATTTAGATTTTCTACCACTAGACCCAAAATGTCTAGATGTAAACAATGATCAACTAGATGAAATACACTCATACACACAAAAACTAAAATCATATAAACCTATTATAGTACCCCTTGCACATGCTCAATACTCCATATTCATCCCTAAACATCTTTATCCATGCCAAAACTAAATATCAACCAAGCCTCCTTCAAGCATGCTAGGACAAGCACATTACACAATTTATCATTATCACTTAGACTATCAAGGTACTTCATCCACTCACCATGATAGCTCCATTAAATCACCATGACATAATTTAAAATTATCCAAAAATCTCTCCTTTTTCCATTAATGTCAATAGCCATCATATAATAATATACAGCTCACCTTCCTTCTCTCTCTTCAAGCACTCCACAATAGGAACTTTTTCCCCCTTTGACACAATAACATAGTGGGCACCAAATAATCATAAAGACCTAAAAATAATACCAATAGGATAGGAAAACCTTATAAATATGATATAAATTCCCCCTTACCTTGAGCCTACCTCTTCTTTCCTTGACAACTTCTTCTTGCTCCATGCCAACACTCTCTTCAACCAAGCATTGCAACCAATGAAGAAAGAACACAAAAAACCATTAAAATATTATGGAACTTAATAAGATACATCTAATATTTAATCCCCTAATATTTATGATCCATTACATCACTTGAGCATCTTCATATCTCCATACACCATGAAGAACCACCATACAAGCTTACTAGCCTACTTTCTTAAGCCACCTCAGGGACCACCAATAGATATTTATGCCACTCACCAAATATTACACATGCTCTCAACTAACCTTATAACCCTCCTTGAAACACTCATGTCTTTCTCTTTTGGATAAACTCAACACAAAGTACTCTTCTTCTCACTAGGCATGTCTAGTCTCCTTATAGCCCTACCTTGAATTTTTAGAGCCCACAACTTTCATTAGACACACAATCAAGACCTAAAACCTCATATCTATAGCACTATAATATTCCCCCTTAAGCACACCAATTTAAAACAACTATCTCAGCATCTGCAATATACTTTCTTCATAAACCAACTTGCCAATTAAGCCTCCATCTTGACAAAATCATAAACAATTTGAAAACCACAACCCTTCAAATCTATGTGAATATTTATTTGATAACCCATTTATGAAATTTAGTCTATTAATAAGCCTTAGACATCAACTCATAAGGCATACCACATTTCTAGCAAATCCTAAAACCCTAGAATCTCAAAACAAACAAAGTCAACAAAACTCCTTTTGGTCAACATCCACCTATGAAACTTTTTGTAGACCTAGATACAACCATTACACACTTTGGACCAATATTTGAGCTTTCAAATATTTTCAAACCCATACATCTTATAACCCATTTTAGGCATACTTTCCCTTAAGCCAAAACTGAGAAAACTGAGAGTACTCAAAAATCTCCAATTTGACTTCAACATATCTTCAGACCATAAAAATAGCTAGATCACATCATAAATAAGTGTATAAACCTTTTTAAGCATCAAACTCTTCTTGAAACTCCATCATCCTTAATCAAACACCTAAAAACTACCATTCACTACTTGTAGACCTTGTACATACTGCCAACATTCTTTCATGATGAACACCAAATTGGGTTCAACCATGCATTACAAGCATGTCATCAACTAATGAAAACATTTCATATTACCACCTAATGTTCACTTAGCTCCATATACAAATATTGAGTCATTAGCATCATGAACACACACCTTAGGGTTTGTAGACATCAAACCCTCAAGTTATTGCCTTTTATCCTTTGGGATAGTTCTTTAAAAACTAAGAGCAAACATGACACATAGGTCTACTAATCAAAAAATTCCTTCATAATAAGCCAACATAAATTATCATGACCTTATTTGTCTTGAAACATCAATCAAGATCCAACTAGCATCCACCATGCCTCCTTTTTCTATAAAGTGTCTCCTTAAAGATTAGAGAGAGACACCCCTTTTACATAGAGAGACTAAAAGTCCCAAAACTTTGGAGAGTCCCATATCTCCATAATCTCATCTGACTTGCAATCTTGTTTGAATTTGAATGAATCCTTGACTTCATTCATTTCTTCATATTTTTCAATAAATATTTTCAATAGAAACTCTTGATTTTTATTCATGTCTATCATGGCAAACAAACTATCTTTGGTCTCAGTTTGATCTCTTCTAATAGGCTTAGGTTTCTATACCCATTTGAGACCTTTTACTTGCACATTAGGAGCTTCATACACCTTATTTTTCTTTAGGAACTCACTCAACCTATTATTATAATACCTAGCAATGTGACCAACTCTATGACAACTAAAACAAATGAGACCATTCATACCTTTTGCTTGATGATGATTGTGATCTTCTTTTTCTATCTGGACAAAAGACAAATTCTCTTGGCAGTCCTATATATTTTTAATATCTGATTCCTTCTTTATTGTAGCAGGTAATCCACCTTGATCAAGATTATCCTTCATGGTCTTTGATCTCAATACCATTGAGTGACTTTTAGGAGCATCTTTATTCTTATCAAAACTTGAGTTTATGCTCAAACTATTCTTGCAAAATTTGACAATATGTCTTACTTTATTGTAACTATAGAAAATAATATCATTCAACATACCTCTTGACTAATCTAAGATATGATTTTTATGAGACTAATTTCTTCTTCTTCCAAGGCTCCATGAGAACTCATTCTTGACTGACTTCCTTTTATAGTCCTTAGCTCTATGACCATACTTATTACATGTATAGCAACGACCATAGAATAAACTATCATACCTTGAAACATTTGGTTGTCTAACAAACCTTCTTGTATTGCTTTCAAATCTTGCATTCTCCTTGACATACTCAGTGTTCTCATTCTTCTTTTCAATTTTATCCAAATTGACTACAACAAGCTCATGATAACTCTTCAAGGACCCCATCTCAATATTTAGCTGAGTGTACTCATCTTCTCTTACTTTTAGATTTGCATTTGTAATCTTTAATTGATCCTAAATAATACTAATCTTATCTTCATCCTCTTTGGCCTTATTGGCCATATCTTTCAATCTATATGCTTTCACTTCAATAGATTTGATCTATTCTTGATACTTCTTTTCTTCTTTCTTGGACATGCCTAACAAACTTGCCTTAAGAGAACTGACTTGTGCTTCACAACCTTTGATCATATTCCTCATTTTATGATTCCTCTTCTTATGTTCCTTTAGTTCACCAAGTGCACTCATGAGCTCAGCTTCTAGATCAACTTCTTATTTCTTGTTATCATCATCTCTAGTGTTATGGCAAGTTTCTTTGTCAAACATGATGTCCTTTTCTTTTGAACACAAAATTATCTTACCATCTCCTAGTTGAACCTTGAGATCACTTATAACATTCTCATCTTCTTTGACATCTTTATTCAAATTATATATATACTCTTCAAGTGCCTTCATCACATCCTTCCATTGTTGATTCTTTGTGTTCAAATATTTGGCCATCTTTGTACCAACTCAGGATCTCCTTCAAGTTGTTAAGCTTCCTCCAAAGGATCTGCTCTGATACCAATTAATAGAGGTACAATCACTAGGGGGTGACTTAGTGAGCCCAAATATTTCAATTACAATTACAATCCTTTAAAACTATTAAATAATCAACATATATTAATTTGATCAAGTAACATTAAAAAAAGAGCTCATTCATTCAATGCATACACAATATCAAACACACAAAACAATGTTCCTATGGGAAACCCTCATGCGAAATAAAACCCACTCTCAAGCTTGCAACACATGGACTACTTATCCTATAAGATATTACAAACAAGAGACTAGTCAAGTCTTTTAGACTAGAAACCTTGATCAAGTCCTCTTGATTAAAGGCCTTTAGTGAAACACCTATTTCATAAGGAGCAACTACCCCTAAGGAAGATCAAATCCTTCAGACCCTCCTTTGAAGTGAACACCTCCACCTTATAATTGATGTCTTCAACACCTAATTATGGATCTCTAATTATCTAACCCTTACATAAAATTCTTTTCTATCTTATACAAGCCTCTCACATAGGTATGCCACAAACTCTCTCCTTCTTCACTCAAACTATCATCATATGCACACTTAGACCCCTTCGCATATCCTCAAACTACAAATCTATAAGATCACTATTATATCATCAACAATATGACCTATAATTCATACATATTCAAAAAACTATTTTATCATTAACTTGTCCAATAATAATACTACCTATTCTCTCTTCTTCGCTTCAACACTCACTCTGCTCCCACAAGCCTCTCTCAAGTCTCTTGAGCATAATCACTCATTCTACCTCTACTAGGATTATTAGGTCCAATTTCCTATGTGATAACCTTCATCACCTTGATTATACAATCATTTCTAAACCTCTTCACTCTCTACTAGTCCTCACTGACCTATACCTTCTCTTTCAAAGGTTTTCTCCTTCACATCGCTCCACTCATGCACAAACAGGCCAAATAGGCCTTTTACTTGTACCATACTCTTAGTATAACCCATATTGGTCAACCAATATGCTTACCACACTTGTTAAACATTTTAAATATTTCCTAATACATGTTACATGTAAGAACCATATACTCCATAGGTTAGCCAATGCCTCATTAGCCCCAAACCATCATTAGGTCTTGGTGAAACCTAAAATAATTAGGCCTTCATACTCACACATTACACAAGAGACAACTTAGACCACCTTAATCATTTAACAATGATTTTAATACATCAAAAATACCTCCAATATCCCCTTTTTCACTCCCACATGGGTCCATGCCATCTATAACACCAACTCCACACTTGGACCTACCAATTAGGTCTCCTAGCTCTTCAAGTCTTCATACACAAAAAACATAGTCTCAAAATTATGAACCATATAATCAAATATTTTACAACTACATATGATTATATCACATGGGTGAACTCTTCAAGTCCCCATATATACCTCTATGTGATTTAGACACATCAACACATGTTCTAAGCACTCAAACTAGCAAACAAAAAATGACCACTCAAACTAGTCATATACAGTCAAATTATAGTCAGGATATTTTGACTCTTTGTATCTAATAAAATGAATATAATGAAAACCAATTCATTATCATAATCCTTATATACTTATATAACATTTCCATGCTCATTTTATTCTTTGATTTTTCTCAAAACACCTTAAACTTACCTTTGCAAGATGGTCACTCAAACTGCTAGTGCATTCAATAAACATAGTCAACTTATACGTCTTTGTTCATACAAAATATTTATTGGCCACACCTTCATAATGAACACATAAAATCATCATGTATTAAACAATATGATCAAATAGATAAGTCATCATGAAACATTGAAACAACATCAAAACAAGCTCAAACAATCTTCTTGGGTCACTTGCAAGACATACATGAAAACATAGTCAACTTTGAACCTTCATAAATTTTATTGTACACACTTTTAGACCTTAAAATATATATTTATATATGATCCTTGGATTTATCTATAAATTAACTTTCTACACCATCAGCAAATTCTGCCTGTATCAAAATATATGGCCAAAATACAAATCAATAGTTTTTCCTTTGTTAAATTCAAACAATCAAAATTAAACTTTGAACACCATGCTATCATCTCACATATTCAATGCTTATATTAATCATGCACCATCAATCTTTATTTTAAGGATATCAACCTTTACCAATCATCGCTCATCATTGGATCTTCATCTTGACTATTTAACTTAATGTGTTCCATCGATATCTTGTGCATAGCTTGGTATTTACCTGTGTTAAACATTTGACACCTTGAAAACATCTCACTCAATACACATAATTGATCTCTATCTATAAAAAACACCTAATTTTCATTAGATCTTAGAATAATCTATATTTTTATCTCTACTTTATGTTAAACTTTGAACACTTATCCTCATCTTAGTGCATCCTAACACCTTGGAATGAACACACTCCATTGATCCTTTTGTAAGGAGCTCAATATTTAACTTCATTAACCAATAAACACTTTGATGCATTTAAATTATTACACATGATATATCTACATGTATGAACTCTCGTTAACCTTTGGATCTCCATCTGGTCCTAATCTTTAACATCATGTAAAAATGACTATGGTGACCATTGCTTATCTGCCTGGAAGGCCAAATTTGGACCATAATAAGTTTTGTTGCACTTAGATGCATGATCTAAAATTTGGACCATATAATCTCTTCACATAGGATAATCCAACCATTTATCATTTTTATTTTGGAACCTTTGTGATTGCAATAAATAACACCATTAATCTACTCACTCAAATTTTTTCTACCATAGAGCCAATTATGTGAATAATTGCCTGGGAGGCCAATTTTGAACATGCATATCTTTTTTTCACGCTTCATTGCATGACCTAAAAATTAGTGCATATCAACTAGGCATATAGTTGAACAAACCTATGATCAATTTTTTTTTAAACATTTATATGTGCAATATATTTCATCGCTAAACTACTTACTCGGCTCTTTCTTCCCTCATGCAAATTTGGCTAAGTATGGGAAAACACTTTTAAATTGCCTGGGAGCCCAACTTTAAAATTGCATATATTTTTTCATGCTTCATCACATGACTTGAAATTTTGCACATAGAAACTAAGAATAAATTTGATCACAACCATATAACCAACTCCCCCTGACTCATCCATATGTGGTAATGGTGACATCAGCAAACTTCCTACTCAAATTTTCTGCCACTAGACCCAAAATATCTAGATGAAAACAATGATCAACTAGATGAAATCCACTCATACACACAAGCACTAAAATCATATAAAACCTCTTAAAGGACCCCTTGCACATTTTCAATACTCCATACTCATCTTTGAACATCTTTAGCCATGCCAAAACTAAATATCAACCAAGCCTCTTTCAAGCATACTTGGACAAGCACATTGCACACTTTGTCATTGTCACTTAGACTATCAAGGCACTTCATCCACTCACCAGGGTACCTCTATGACATCACCATGACATCATTGATAATTATCCAATAGAGAGTCTTATGTATTTAACCCATAGCCTCCTCAACATTTCATTTGTAGTTAGGCTTGTATCTAGGTTTGCACATGACCCTCATGATAGTCATTGGCAGGATGCAAAGAGGATTTTGATATATTTGTGAGGTACTACTTATTTTGGATTACACTATATCAAGGGTTCTACTCAATTTATTGGATATAGTGATTTAGATTTGATAGGTTCTCTTGATGATAGGGATTCCACCTTTAGCTATATATTTTGTCTTGGTTCTTCACCTATTGTTTAATTGTGCCAGAAAGAGTAGGTTATTACACTTTCATCTATAGAGGTTGAGTTTAGGGCAGTAGTTACAATGAGTCAGTAGATTATTTAGCTTCATTAGTTATTGATAGAGTTTGGTTTCATACATGATTCACCCATTATACTTTAACATGATAACTAGAGTGTAATCTATATATCTCGCAAGCCAGCTGAGTACCAATAGACCAAGCACATTGAGGTACATATACACTTCACTCATCAACATATTCAAGATGGAATTCTTAGCTTAGAGTACATTCTAACTCAGTAAAAAATTGCAGACATCTTCATGAAGCCTTTTGCATCACCTCATTTATTTAAGTTGTGTGGCGTGCTTGGAATTTCATAAGTTATCCTTAGGGGTGTTTCATGAGGACATCTTCTTTCTTCATTTCATGGATACAATATGTACATGAGTACCTTATCAGGCCTAGTTGCTAGGACTTATACTATGGATATGCCACTATTTATTTTTTGGATTTTGTTAGCCCCTAAATTCACTTGAAGTGGAGTGTTAGTGTATGTATTTCATGTGTTTACTCACATTTGCTAGTGTCTTAGCTAGTTATTTTGTCTTGCAGTGGGTTTGTCCTATATGAAGATTTATCCCACATTTGCTAGTTTAGCTAGTTTAATATTTTGCCTTGCCTATATAAGCAAGTGTTTACCTTTGTACTAACATCTCATTATCTCATTATGAATTAATCATTTGATGTACTTTGTTTTGTATTTCATTTATTTTACAACTACTTATGATGTTCTTATTGTGAACTCTTCAAAACTTGGCTTCATGGAATGTTTTTATCATTCCTAACATATAGAACATCAGAAGTATATTCAAGGCCTAGTAAAACTAATAAAAGATATTACTACTATGGCCTTGTGATTTCACAACAAGTGGTTGAGAGGGGGTTTTAAGATGTTTTTGAGCTGGTCTAGATAAGAGCCCCCTATTTCATGCAAAAATACATAGACAACCAAGTGTTTTAGTCAATCACACTAGAAGATTTTTAGATATTAACACAAAATCATTAATTTAAAAGTAATATCATAATTTTTGAGACAAAAATGTAACTATCGTTCAATGATATTGTAGTAGGTGAGGAAGGGATTTTGGTCTAGATGTTTGATAATGATTTCATTAGCTCGTCCCTGTTCTTGAAAACAAAATGACACTCAGACAAAGATGTAAAATGGATTAGAGGCCACAATCAGCAATTTCATATTATAGTTTCATTTCTAAGAAAAAAACCATAACTTTAGAGGATAATATCGTGACATTTTAGGTAAAACCATGGCTGTAAATCTATGATTTTACTTAGCCTAAAAGGTTTACCAGTTTTAAAGATTGAAAATTTTAAACCCCAGTACCCAGTATTGCAAGATAATAAGGTAGCCTAAATAGATGAAAGACCCAATATTTATGCAAAAAATGATTTTAGAGTGTTGAGGTCTATTTTAGGCAAAATTATAACTTATATGACAAAATCACAACTTTTAACACAATATCATCATTCATATATCTATGATTTTGTAGAAGAAAAAATGACCTACCAGCAAAAGGTTAGCTATTAGTGGTTAAAATTTGATGGTCAATGCAAAACTACAACTCTCAGAGGCAAAACCATGACTGTGTATTAGAAATTTTGCAAGGCAAAATTGAAACTCACATGGGCATGATAATTTAACAAAATATATCATTTATTTCTTGTTTAATCACTCCTACAAGCTGTCAAAAACATAAATATCATGTAAGAGGGGTTAAATTGAAGGGGATGTCCCACCATGGTCACCAAAATGTTGATGAAATTTTTAGCTATTAGATTTTTAATTATGTAATTACATCAAAACATCCAAAATGTCAATACACAAATTAAGATCTAGAGCCATTAGGATAAAAGTGCAAACATAAATGAACATTCATAGCAGCATTTAAATCCTAAAGCTAATTACTCCAAACCAAGACTAGACAATAAAAATACTAAAGGATTAAGGATGAAGAATTGCTTACAATAGACTCAGATTTATAACATTATGATAACTTGATTCAAAGATTTCAATGATAGCATGGACTACTTGATCATGGATTTGGCATAGATATTTAAGTTAGTTTCAATGGAGGATTGGTTTGTATAAATAATCCAAAGTGGAGAAGATCAATGGCTTACATTTAAACTTGAGCCATGAGGATCAAGGGTGTAGGTTTTTCCAAGGAATTAAAAATTTCTTGGAAGCCTCTAGAATAGACTCTTCTAGAGATGAGGGGCCAAGTTAGAGGAGGTTATAGAATTAGAGAATTCTAGAATATCCTTAGGGATTAATTAGGATTAGTGACGGATTAGGTGGATGATTATGGACTAGAGGTGTATGAGATCCTACGAATAGGCTAGTGTAGGTGGGTAGGTGGTCATGGGAATTTTAAATTCCCAAATAATGGATAAATGGGATTAAGATAGGGTAAGCCATGACATAGGAGAATTGATAGATTGGTGGGGTAGGAATAAGGTTAGTGAATGAATAAATGATGAGGAGGGATATTATATAAATGACTAGGATTAGGGTAAAGGGGATAAATTAGTAGGAATAATTAAGGCAAGCATAATTTAGTGTATACATTTACAAAGTTGTCAAATAAAAATCTTCTTATTTATTATTTGTCATGGCTGGCATCATATTCTAAGAATGACCTATCTCTTTCAAAAGTGTTTGTACAATTTTGTAAGCAATCCATATTCACTTTGATTTTTTAAGTATCGCTTCACCTTATTGTCTAGGCAAACCCTGTATTATCAAATCATGGAAATTATTTCTAGATTTGTACTAAATCAGATAAAATTATAAACCCCTCTCTTATTATTTATTGCAACATAAAAAATTATGTATTCAATTAAATATGATTTTATTTTTACAATGTTTATAAATAAATGTGATATAATTTGACTTGGATCCATTTATCCAGAGTAATGTCCATCAAGCTTGATTGAGTGGTAGAGAAAAATGATTAATAAGACTGTTGGAAAAGTTGATTTTCCTAAATCAAGGAGTTAGAGACCCCAAACTCTTCTATTTGGCCAACATAAACTTGGAATGTGGCTCTGCCTCTTCAAAGAAATAAATTTGGCTAAGCTACACCCCCCACCAATTTTAGATCATGGTTATGTTTCCAACTTAGAGAAAGTAGCATAGTACCATTTTACAAACATAATCACATCCAACACTTATCTCAACTTACATAAAAACTAAAATTTGCCTTAAGATAATATAATTAAATGACCTTGCCAAGTGGAAGTAAATATTAAATGGGATTTCTCAAATAGATTTTTCAAGTAATGGAAAGATGGACATGGAGCTGAGTGGGAGGAGTGGGGGAAGGAATTCAAATCCAGGAGTTGGGAAGGAAGAGGAGGAGGGTGAAGGGGATGATCCAAACCTAGATCTAGGGGGTTAGTTGAAAAGGGAAGGACCTATTGGGTAAGAAATAACCATTTCAAAAGTCTTGAGTTCACTGAGTTTTAAAGCTAAATATTTTTGGTGGGGTTTGGCAAAAAAAACCAAAGTGAAAGATTAGTTGAATCTAAGTGACAGATTCATGGTTCTCAAATAGTGTCTAGTAGGACTAAGGACTAGTATAACTCCTATGATGAAATGGTGGCCTTCTACCAAAGGTTCTGGGTAGGTTTTGGCAAAAATAACTAGAGTGAAAGAGTGGTTGATCCTAAGTGGCAGATCCATGTGTTTAGGATGGTGTTTGGTAAGACCAAAAATTGGTAGAATCTCTACAACAGAATGGTGATATTTTGTAAGTTATAGATGGGTTATGGCAAAAGCACCCCCAAGAACCTACTTCACCTTGTGGGGAGACTACTCCATGTGTAAGGTTGGTTATTTTTTCCTACCCTTTATGATCTTGATTTATCATGGCATTATTGTACGAGATCTTGTTTCACACAGTCTAATGGCTATTATGTTATCTCCTTCTCTGCTTTGTAAAGGGAGAAAGCTTGGAGGTTTTGTTTTTTACTATTTATTTTTCAAAAAACCTTCTAGGTAAGAAAGTCTTAAATTAACCCTACACTTACCCTATGCAAAATTTTGTATCTATTATTATTTCCAGTGTAATGGGTTTGCATTTAGGCATCATTCTATAGCTAGGAAGGGCTCTAGTAAAATAACTAAAGAAGTATAGTGAATGTTGTTGCTACAAAATAGTTCCTTGGTCCATAAAGTGGACCTATTTCAAATCTACCTCACAATAGGGATCAAGGGATTTAAAAAGTCTTTTGAAAAATCTGGTGCTAACCCTAAATTGGTCTACAATGAGGTAGACCCATTTCAAATATGCTTCACCTCAATGTTCGATTATGTAAACCAACATTTTACTAGAAGGTTTTTTTGGACTGCTTCAAAAGAAGGCCCCCTAGGGATACCCCAAAGGCTCTAAGGGATCTTGTTTTAGATTGAAATAGACTCTTATTGGGTGGTTTTTGTTGACTAGAATTTCTTGTGAAAGTTGTGGAAGTTTCAAGGAAGTTTTGTTCAAGGGTGATAGTCTTTATTTTCTGGGAGTTGTTTGTTTGTTTTTTTGTTTGATGGTTTGAGCAGTTGTGATGGAAATTGCATCCCATCAATATTTTTGGTATTGTTTGTTTCGATGGTTGTGTCCTTTGATGATGTTTTTAATGTTTGTGATGGTTATTTTTTGTTTGATGGGAGATATGGGCCTCTTGATTTATGCCCTAGATTGGTTCATAGCTCCAGTTAAAAGTGATTTTTGGTTGATAGTTTTGGTATTAAAAGAGTTTACCCTATCAAATAAAAAAAGTGTACCTACAATACCTACCAAATTATGCTACAATGTATGGCACCTATAATTACTTATCATGAAAAAGAAAGAGATATGATGTGATAGGTCAGGAGCTTGGGTAGGTTAGGCATAGACTTCTGCAAATCTAAAGACACAAGAATTATGAAATATAGGTCCACCCATTTTTTAACTCATTCGCATCTTTTGGTTTGGTTGATTCAGTTTAAATTAGTGGTCATGATGAATATAAAAATTTTCCTCATAACATTGAACATAATGATGTATTTGAATATGTAATCTGATGCAGGAAAACTTGTGCAGAGCTTTTATCTAGGTGTCTTTAATGCATTTATTTTGTGATTTTTCATCCCAATTTTTTTGGTGAGATATATATATATATATATATATCATTTAAATGATTTAACTGACATTTATATTATCAATTTTTTGAACTAATGTCACAATATTATTTATAATGGGCTTTTTTATTGACTGGGTATTTTCTATCTAGTCAATATTATAAGGGTAACAACAGAGGATGTTTTTAACTTTGACTGGGTAATAAGGCAACAACATAGTATAATGTTACTTTTTAACAATCTTCCCCTATTGACTACAAACACGTGATTGTTTCACCTTGTAATAAAGGTGAAGCTTTAAAAGTCTCTCAAGTTGGAATTGGTTTTGATCTATTGAGATTCATGTCCTACACACTCCCCCACACTTATTCCAAACCCACTTTCAAAGTAGGCTTGGGGGAACCATTAGTGACATGACTTATGGATTACACCCAAATTATTAGATGTAAAATTTAAAGAGGCTCCATCTGAGTGCCATGGTAACACCTAGTCAGCAATAAATAGTATCAGATAATGTGTCTTAAATGATCAAATATTGGTTTCCTATACTTTAAAGTGACATTTCTGCCAAGTTATCACCCCAAGTTGGAAATAGTAGATTTTCCTCTCATATATCATTAAGGAATAAATCCCAAAATAAAAAATAAATGTTCCTCAAAATTCTAGGTATTTTCTAGGAGCAAGGCAAGAGGGTACAAACATGATGATTTTAAAAAATTGAGGCACAGGGAAATCTAGATTAATGACTTTGGTTCACATCAAAGGATATGAATATTTTGTTAGCTAGCATTGTGATAATGAAACCAAGATTGCTCAATTATCCAAAGGACAATATCAATCTTAAGGCAAAATTACATTGATAATTTGCAATGTATTATGATGTGCCTCTCAAGGAATGTTTGAATTCTTATGGAGTACAAATAAATTTCAAAGAAATTTATGCATGTACATATCAGTTATCTTGTACTTGGTTACTCTTTTACTCCCATGAAATAAGCATATGTAATCAAGAGGTGTGTTGGTTAAAATTCATTTTTTCCATGTGCTGGTAAGAGGTTGAGACTAGAAGATAAGTGTGGGGTGTGGGTGTGCAAGATTTGGAGACCCAAAACAAAAAGAAAGTCAAAAAAAATATATTCACTTCTTTTTCTCTCTCCTAATTTATTTGATAGTCTACTTAAGTTTCATACCAAACTATAAAACAATCACGTTTGGTTGGACCTCCCAACTATTTTGAAGAGTGTGCAACCATTCATCCACAGTATTGTGCTTAGCATCATATAGTGATGTGCACACATTATGTTGAATGTCTCAAAGGAACCCACTTTATTCAAATTCAAATGATTAAGTACTCAATTGTTTGAGATAGATGATCTTGATTGATTAGGTGTGAAGTGCTTGATGAGGATGATTTTGTATCATCCCCATCAAGTGTGCCCAATCAAATAATTATAGGTGGTCCCATCATCCTCATTAAGGGTCTTTGCACCATTTAATAGGGAGGGTTTAATATCTAGACTGACAGGGAGAACAACTCCACCAACACATTATGTACTCTACCAACAAGGCTATTTAATAAATAGTTGGGCCTTTAATAACTATAGCCTCCCCCAACCCTACCTTATATATTTATTCTCTATCTAGAGGGGGAAGAGGGGGAGGGTATTGATCAACAAAGGAGATGCATCGATTGAGGTGTGAGCCGAACCCTCAACCCCCTCTATATATATGGGATATGGCCATTTATGCATTCGATTGATAATAGTAGTATGTTAACTTCCAATACCTAATATGAGGGGTAGATGCACCTTTTGAATCAATATAAATACCACAACCTTCATTACAAATTCCATGCCCAAAACCCTTAATGTTGCATGTTTGCATTTATTTTTATCTACTCTTCATGGTAACATGTAGACAACAACCTATCTCTTATACTTTTTCACCTCACTGGGAGCTTATACTATGGCTTCATAAATATATTTCAAAAGAGATGAAAACTTCTACAATCATAAGGGTATAAGTGCATTTTTTATGAGCTTTAATTTGAATATAAAACAAGAAAATTCTTCTGGAGCCTAGAGGTTGAATTCTCAAAATGTTGTAGCCCACTCTAAAATGGCAAGCTTGTCAATGATATGTACTCAATGCATTAAAGGTCTCCTAAAAGAATCTACCTCAATGGTCAATAATTGTTCCACCCTGCCATCCTCGCAACCTGGAAAATTATTGATCAAATGGAAGTTGTTAGATATCCTAGGCTTGGCCATCAATCACTATATTTTTTTACTACATATGCAATATAATTGATAAAGCGATTGATGTTTTCTTTTTATGTTAGATCATTTAGGTCCTTAGAAAATGTGGCAGCATTGAGATGAAAATCAAATGGGCACTTCTAGTTATCTTAGGCTTGGCCATTAGTCACCATATTTTCTGACTACAAATGCAATACAATTGATAAAGCAATTAATGTTTTCTTTTTTATGTTGGATCATTTAGGTCCTTAGAAAATGTGTTAGAATTGAGATAGATAAAAAGTCCCTCAACCACTTTATAAAATGTTATATACTCTCTACCATACATTTAATCTTAGATCCACTCAAAACTATTTTTATCCCTTTTTGTGATGCCTCAATTTTTATAGTGCTTACTTTTGAACATTTTGTTATTATACACACATCCCGATATGACATGCTCTATATGTATTGTGTTACATCCCAATTTTTTGCTAAGCAAATTTACTTGATTATCCATAGATATTTAAAGTCATAAATTTAAATTTAGTTATTTTAACTAAGCTTTGAGATATATGTTGTTATGAGATAGTAGGATATTGCTTATGTTACATATTTACATTACTATGAGTTAGTTGTAGTGTATATGTTTACATTATGAACGTGTTGATTTGTTATTTTAATTACATTTTATGATGTATGTATATCATGATGTTATGGTCTAACTACTTACTTGTTGTGAGTTTGATGCAAGAAAACTCATCCTTCAGAGTGTGGCGGAGGGAAAGCATCATTAGAGAGGGTGACATAGATGGAGTTGTTAGGGGACAACATAGAAACTGGTTAGAACCCTACACACACCACAATAATTAGCACATGTTAGATTCATAATAAAGTGGTTAACATAATTTGTTTTGATACCATTTGCATTAAATAGTCATTTATACATGATTTGCTAGCATAGTTTAATAGTTTATGCATGATTAGTTGTTTGTGATAGCTCATATTTATGCTTAGATAAATTAATCTTATGTGACTAGTGGTTGGAACTACCGTATGTAGACCAATTGGCATATCTTAGTAATGCTGAGAATACAAGCTCATTATCATAATGATAGCGTAAATATCATTATTGGGCTTAACGATTTAATATTATTAGATAACGGCTTAACATAGATAGTTATCATCGTTAGAATAATGTTATAATTAACTATTGAGCTTAGAAAAATATAATTAGCAAATAAAAATAAAAAAGGAAAATAAATAAATAAAAATCATTTTTTTATAATTAGTAAATAAATATTTTCAAAAAAAGGGAAATAAAAACAAAAAAAATCATGAAAAATCATGAATAAAGTTAAGAAAAACAAAAAATAGAGTTTTAAAGAAAAGTGTCATTCTTTAAGAATGGGAGAAAATAGGGTGTGAAGCACAGCATAGAGGTGAAGACATCCAGGCAAAGAAAGTAGGCGTAGGAGAGGAAAAGAAGAAGCACAGAAGAGAAAGGAGATTGGACAAGAAGGAGAGAAGGCAAGGAAGCAAAAAAGAATGGAAAATATATTGTCAAGTAGGCAAAGCAAATTAACTTTATGCATTTGTGAGGAATAATATGATAATCTGGTATAAATTATAGCAAACTAAACTACCTGGAAGTCTATGTGTGATGTTATGATTTGGATATCTGACTATATTTATCGTAGTCATTTGGTTAAATATTCTTTGGGTGTATCCATAGTTTAGTGATTATCATAGCTTAAACGATCCTTACAATGTTGTATAGCGATTTTGAAGATCCCATAGTTTCTTGATGTTTGTAACTAGCTATTTTTAGTTATTATCTTACCATGTTTATGTCCCTGAATATTTTAATCTTGCATAACTGCTTATATATATATATATATATATATATATATATATATATATATATATATATATATATATATATATATATATATATATATATGTATATATATATATATGTATATATATATATATATGTATATATATGTATATATATATATATATATATGTATATATATATATATATGTATATATATATATATATGTATATATATATATATATGTATATATATATATATATGTATATATATATAACAGCCTTGTCTTAGCATATAAAATGGATGAACAAACCACTTATGACGGTGATTTATTTGGTTATACTTGTAATATGTATGCAGTGATTTAGTTATTTATATATAGTGAACCTCATGTTGTTGTATCAACATTTATATATAAATAATACAAAGGAATATGCATATATTTTTTTTCAAACAGTGCTAAATGTATACGGTGAACTAGTTGATTAAACTGATCATATATACAACAAACTAGTTCATTAAACAGATCATATATACAGAGAACTAGAGTGTATACATAAAGTTTATTATAATGAGATAAAAAAACATACAACTTATTTTTATATAATGCAGCGATTTATTGTATGAAAGCAATGACTTAATTTCTCAAAGCAACAATTTATTTTATTCATGTAGTGACTTTATAAAGGATATGTAAGTTGTATAATATCCTTATTTTCTATGATGATTTTTATAACTGAGTGATTTTATAACCCATTTGGATAGTGATTTGATTTTATGAATGACGATTCATATTTATTACATATAGGAGACATAGCTCGTTGCTCATGAACAGTGAATTGATTATGAAAAACATGTATGGTATGTAGTAAATATACTACGATGTTGCAATATAGCTTATCTATGGAAAATAAGATGTTATATCATGGTATACTGTTATGAATTTTACCAGATTAAAGCAAACCCTTATATTTTCAAGGACTCCATTTAATGTGTGTAATTGTTTCCAAGTTATAACAATGTAATATGTACTCTCAAGTATAAGATTAGCATAATGTTAGATTACATAGGTTGTTTAAGTGTACCCTGATATAGTATAAAATGATAATTTGCAATGGTAAAATTTGTAACTATAATCTGGATTACATACCAGTTGATATTGTATAAACCTATAATAGTATAACTATTAATAGTGATTAGTATTACTCATACCATCTTAAATGCTAAGACTATCGTAAATAACATAAAGTGCATATATGGTATATAAGTTCATAGGAAATATATATATTATGACTCAAGTTCTATAGTGTATAGTATGTAACGCAATAAGCCACATTACTATAGTTGATTCTAATTCGACAAACTATGTTGGACAAACGGTGTGCCTATATGAATGGATTGCCAGCATAGACATATATCTATATGATCAAAGTTTATGTGAAATAATCAATGAGAATAATCTTGTTAAAAAACATGCTCTGAATGTTGAAAGTTATAACAAAATAACGAATTGATAGGGAATCAAATAGCATTTTGACTATGATAAATTGTTTATTAATATTTTGAAGGAAATATGTCTTATAATTGATAGTCAATCTTTATGTCAAATGATTGTTGAAATCCTCATGAAATCTTTAGTTAGAGTTATAAATGACTTTAGGAGTTATTATGTAGTATTTATTTTTTTGATGACATGTGTACAATGCCTATATGGGTAGTTTAATTTATAAAGATGTATATGAACATATAGAATGTATTGGTATATAGTGATGTGTGTCCATAACTCTACTAATTATTATAACTAAGTCATGGACTTCGGAGGAGTAAGACACCAACGACATGTATACCCATCTCTTTAAAACATAATAAAAACTATGAAGGAGAATTATAGTGTAGAATCTTTTATTTTATAGAGATCATCAATATACTCCATGAATAGGAAAGTTTTAAAGATTGATGAAACCATAAGGAGTTCTTGATTAAGAAATATAAATGAACATTGGTATAGTATTTACATATCATTTGAGTACTTACATATAGTGCATGTTGTGATGTACAATTACTCGTATATAAGAATTATACCTATAGTTAAATAGATGGTTAAAAAGAATCATAAGGTGTCTGAGGGATCGAACTATAACCATGTAAAAATAGTTTTCTAAAAAAAGAATTTAAGTTGTTAAAATGAAAGATTGTAGTATAACTTGATTGCGAGTTATTTAACTCTTTGAAAATAACATGATTGACTGTCGATATATAAATGCATTCAGTAATGAAAATTGGTGAGTAGTACATTTTGTGAGTAAGTTAAAATGTACAAGTGTTTAGACATATATAGCATATATTTATGCATCGTGATGTGTGCCTATAAGTTATGTTTCTTATGATTTATAGTATGCATTTTTAACATAGGGTATATTCGAGTGGTATAATCCATACTTTCTTGATTATTATTTATGATTATGAGACATTTGGGTGTCGAAATTGTAAGTTTGGTTCATAATTATGTAGTTGTGCTCATAAATAATGAACTATGATATTATGGAATGTCATAGAGAATATATGTTATACCTAGGTGGTATAAACTGTAATTGTTAGGTCTACATACATTCATATATTTGACAGTCTAAATATATGTGTGTTGGTTATTTCTATGAACTGCATGTTTTATGATAATTAGTAAGACCTTATTTATGTGTGTATACAACTTTTGAGAATATATAAAATGCTAGAATGAAATATTTTTAATTCATGGGAATTGAGACTTTTATTGTTATGTCTAGTTGTTGGAATAGAAACTTATGTTTACATTAATTTATAACTATTTTTTTGACTGGTTGTGGTATTTAATAGTTAAGCTTAAAAACACTAGATTATGATAATATAGGTTATCATAGGGTGTAGTATGTTTAGAAACTAGCAGTTAGATGTGTATTATACTCGGATGGTATAAGTTGTAGTCATTATTTCTATTATGGGATAGAAAATAATGTGAGATTCATTCATACGTTTGAGGGAATAAAGGTATGATGTTAGATTATTTTGTGCTTAGCATTTTATATGATTGTTAGTAGGACGTAATATGTGTGAATCTATTAATTATATTATGTTAACCAAATCTTGCATTGATAATACTGAGTAAGTAGTGAGATAAACTCCACTAGCTTATTAAAATCACAATGTCAGATGAAAGTAATCTGATCAAGTGATGTGTATGAATTTTGACTGATTCATAGATCATCATTCATTATTAAAATTTTTGGCCAAATAACGTTTAGTGAGACAGTCATTTCATGAGTATAATTTACATGTTTGTGCAATATCTTGCAATAGAACGGGTTTCTATGATACACTACATGTTTAGTTTTAGAAATCATATAGCATATGGGTACTAGCTTGTCTCTCTAGATTCTCATGTTATCACTATCTACTCATTTGTGAAGGGAGGGTCATTCCTTGATGGGATTAGTGCAGGGATCGTTGGTTCGTGATTGGTGTGAAAAAATGCTTGGATGATGCTCTCACTCCCCACAACAGTACTACTTTTAAGACGACACTTGATCACTGTAGATACTAGAGTCTGAAAAACTTATGCTCCTTGGAGCCATGTATCTTATATATGTATATTGTATTGTACAGTATTTATTATTGAAACATTATCATGAAGAATTGTAATTACTTATTTATTATACATTGACAATAGTGGTTGTTGGCATGTATCAGTCGTGGCTAGTTAATTGTAATTACTTTTTATATTCATATTATGATGTGTTTCTCATAATAATAGAAATCAATTATATATGATGTAATATGCTTCATTTACAGTTATCACACTTAGGGTATTTTATATGATCTCTAATGAGATTCTCGTGGTATAATCTATTTATAATATATGTGTTTTTTTTTAAATCACGTATTTCTAGGTAGATCCCAGTATGGATGTTACATATTGAGACATGAAATGTTATTATTATCTTATGTTTGAGACAAGGGATTTTATTAATGTGATAATGTTAGTTTATTAATAGAGCTACTATTTATTAAGCATATAATTGATTATACATATGCTTAGATGATTGGCATAAGTATATTACCATTGAAGAGGATACGTTTATATGCATTTTGTATGGATTGAGATTACTTGTTTTGTTTACATTCTACAGTGTCAATTATCTAGGGTAGTGTATTTTTTGTATAAATTGATGTGCATGTGATAGGGGAAGCCAACAAAGAAACTGAGACTACATTGAGCATGAGTTCATCATTGGTATAGTGGTGTAATGACCACTTGACTTTCCTAAATCCAAACCCAATTCTAGTGTGGTATGTGGACCTAGTCATAAGTTATGAACCTCTTTCACTATTCACCCCTTCGATGCTATTTATATTTTTGTTATAAACCTTTGAAGTCACTTTTAATATTATTATCATTTAATAAATTAAATTTATAAACCACATAAGTGATCCCCCTTGACCAAAACTTAGATGGGAACTTTCAACCAAGTTTGCAAGTGGCTATAAAGTGATTTAAAGGTAGATATTTATGTATTTAAGACCCCATTTGACTATAGGTTGAAGAAAGCCTTCTTTGAAGTGTGGAACAAACTATAGGACAGCCCATGTGCACATTTATGGCATGAGATAGTAGGAGTAATGAAAAGGTATGGACTAGCCTTGCTTGCCCACATGGGCTTATAATAGGATTTAATGTTTGTGTGGACTTTTTAATCAAGAGCTAAAGAATGGGGGAGGGACACATGTCACATTCTTATTGGCCAATGGATGTAAGTGTCTTTTCTATATGAGGAAGGAAAGCCTTCCTTGGGAGGAATTTTGTTGGCCATTTGCAATTTGAGAAGTGGGAAGAGAGCTAGAGGAGAGAAATAGAAGTTAAGGGAAGAAGCAACAGATCTTGTCTTGTGAGGAGGTGAACCAACCCAACCATTTGAAGAGGAATTATATTGTGTTGAACCAAATAAAGAACCCAAGGTAGGATTCCATATTCCTTTATATATGTGTGTGTGTGTGTGTGTGTGTGTGTGTGTGTGTGTGTGTTTTTATTTTGAAAGAAAAACTTCTCCATTTTGTTTGTTTGTTTTTAAGAGGTGTAGGGCCACTCGGTTTACCCTCTTTTCACCTTTGTTTGCCATGGTTGTGCCTATGGCCACCGTGTGGATTTCATTGCTTACTTGGGCTTTGAGATGCATCATCCCTCCTCTTTTGATTGGCTATTTTTAAATCCATTTCTAGATACATTTTGGCGTCGTTACACTGCTTATTTGGGCTTAAATTACTTGTCTTGTTTTTCTCATTTTGTATAGTGATAGTAGCTAGTGGGACCGAGTTCCTATGCCCTCCTATGTGGTTCTTATTTATGTAGTGGTAGTAGCTAGTGGGACCGAGTTCCTATGCCCTCCTATGTGGTTCTTATTTATGTAGTGGTAGTGGCTAGTGGAACTGGGTTCCCATGCCCTCTTACATGGTTTTTTCGCATGGTTGACTGGGTTAAGGTCTTCCCATGGCCAAGAGAAGTGGTAGGACCAGAGGGAGGCATCCCCACATTCTCCTTCTCCTTCAGCAAGCCTTATCATGTTGGAATGTTCTTGTAGTTGTGTTTGATATTATTTGTTTTGAAGTAGTATTTTTTTTACGTTCTTGAATGCTTTTGTTTGGGTTATGGAAGTCTAATAAAAGATGTGTTAGTCTTCTAGTTGAGTAGCCTAGTTAAGTCTTCTACCCAACAACCAAATATCATCTTGCTAACCTTGACCTACCTCATACCCTTGATGTTCACTATACTCAGAAATGGGAGTCATGAGCTCGGGAATGCCTTTGGTAGTCGTCTTATGATGGCAAACGGATGAGAGATGAGCCCCTCTTTCGATTGGCCTTGCGGGTTGTATGCGGAGCATACTTGAAGACACTGTTATTTCAATATTTTTATGATGATTTGTAAAAATGTTATTCGTTGTTTTGAAAACCATTATAACGTAATATTCAGTTGTAATTATTGTGAAAATATATGGAAGGAAATCTGATGTAAACTTTGAGTTTTCATCTTTATTACGTTATAGTAGTACGAGTCGAAAGAGAAAGAAGAAAGAACAATATATTTTGAATGACATTGTAATGCATGAATCTTAATAAAAATGAATTCTCATGAAATGATATTTCAATGTAAAAATTTTAATTTTTCAAAGAAAAGTGAAAAGTTAGATTTACATGTTTCCAATGATTTGTTCCTAGATACATCCTAAAGAGGCTATTTTGGTTTTATAATTTTTATTCACAATTAATGTTACCTAAACCTTCCAAAAATATTTTTTTCATAAACTAGACTCTAGAAGGAATATGTAGAAATTTGCAAATTAAATTTTGAAGTCATGGAAAGAAAGATGCAAATTTTTGAAGTTAAAACTCATAATGTTGCCTAGACTCCTTAAGAAAATTGACCAACTTCGAGTAAATTTTGGGCATGCAAAATGAGGTCAACTTGCCTCTGAAATAATTTTATGATAAAATTGACAATTTTTAAAAGCCAACGCTGCTCGTTTCATTAATTTTTGGGTCTACGGTTTAGCCGTAGTAATTTTTTGAAAAAATTGTATTTAATATGACACTTTTCTAACATACAAGGCCTTTTAAAGGGCACTGACCTCTTGTTGTAGGGATCCTAGTCTAAACGCCGATGGTCACCCATGTAATTGCATGGTAATTGTTTAGGCCCCAAGGGGGATGGTGTGTGGCATGTGGCAGTAAACTATCTGGCTACTTCGTCGGTGGTGCATGTGAGCACCATCAAGGGGTTGGGTAATTGCAACGCTAAGAAGCCACGTGGTGAGCCCACTATTGCCTTAAAAGACGAGGTAGGTGGTCAACCAAGGTTGACCGTTACCCGAACTAACCACATGGTTAGCTAACAACTAATCCAACCAATTTTATTTTATTATTATTAAATTAAACCTTACACTCCTAAAGTGACGTGTGTGAACTATTGAAAACCAAAACTTTTCAAACAATTATCCATGTTCTGCAAAGTCGATTGCTACCCCTGGAGACCCAAAGATAGGTGAACCCAAAAGCCTCTCGCAACCGCCCCAACCCACCCCAACCCACCCCAATTTTTTGTGCTCTTCACATGAAAGAGGTTTCAAAACCTAAAGTGACATTGTTTTCCAGATATGTTTTTTTATCCTAGGGAGGTCAGTGTAAATATTTTTGATGTTTGTTGGTTTCCTAAAAGCCCCAAAATGGGTTGACCCCAAAATGAACCCCCATAAATTTTCTATCATTATCATATGAAACAAGATTTGTCCCATTAAACTAATTTTTGCAAATAATTTTACCTTAAACTTGGCTTGGCGGCCAAAGGAGCTTGAAGCTTCCAAATCATTGTTTTGACAATTATGGGAGTTCGAAACCACCTAGAGATTTTTTGTCGATCTAGATACCTACAAAATGAGTCTACATGCCTTTGTATCATGTTAGATTTTGAAAATAAAATAAATCTAATTGTGCTAAAAGTTCAGAGACCCCATTAATAATGATCATTTAGGGGTGAAGAAAGTGAAAATAAATTATTATGGACAAGTTATTCTCCAACACTTCCTCCCCTTTTACCAAATTTGAGTTTAAACATGAAATGAGGGGTTAGCAACCTTTATAAGACCCTATAAAGATTCTTAAAGTTTTTACACCCTGTCCTAATCCTACAATTGGGACTGATCAGATCCGACAATAAAAATAAGTTGCTCCATCCTTAAGGGGCTTATTTGAGATATTTTAGATCTTTTTGAAAGTCCTATAGAGATTTCATATTTTTTTGGTTGAGCACTTTCTATGACTAAGTTGAAAATGACTTTACTGCAAACTGAGTCCTATGATTCACCGGAATTGCCTGAAAACGTTTTTGAGCACCGCAAAAAGTTCAACAGAGTCATTCAAGACCAATGGTCACTTGAACCCACCTCACCTAAGTTGAGCATCTTTTTTGTGCCCGGTAAATTTAGGCATGTGATAAAAATTTGGTACTTTGCTTATATTACCTCGTAGAAGTGAGTATTTCTAAGGTTACACAAAATGATAGCTAGCTGCAAAGTGGCTCGTTTGAGTAGATGTGAGATTTTAGTTGAGCCCTAGCTGCAGCATCCGAAATATCTCTCTTTAAATATCCATATTCATGAGCATCGGCCTGACTTAATTGGCTGGGTAAGCACCACACATGCAGGCATACGCAATCCGATCGAAACAGGAGGAAGTCTCCCCTTAACAGAGTTGTAAAATCATAATAAGGTAGAGAAAACTGCAAGCCTCAAAACTCCAGCTGGATAAAATATTTGCAACTGCCAGAAATTGCTCAGTTCACTGAGGCAGCGATATCGGGTTAAAGAATTTCATAACACCCACCGCGCGTGACAATGGCCACCCAATCCGAAGCATACCTTGGTTGGTCTTCGATTATCATCTTGCCCATAGCTCATATTTGTTCATTTTTGCTCCCGACAATTTTATTCTCTACTCTATTTATCCACGAATAGGATAAATTTATTGAGTGATTGCAGTCCTGGTTATATCTTTACTTCTAGAAACATCTTGCTTACCAATCTACCGTTTCACATTGTGTGCTTTGATTCATTGAAGGTCTGTCAAGTACAACAAAGAATTTGCGCCAACGGCATGCAATGTTTTACTTCGACTGACTGACATATCGAAGAGACTCTGCCTCTAATACCCAATGTGTGTCAGATATGAGCAAAAGAAAATAGCACATCCAAATTATATCCATCTCCAGCCATTTTCTTGAATTTGTCAGAGAAAAAGGTCATATGCAATGCGCTCTCCATAGTTTTGATTAGTAACCTAAACTACTAAATTACTAAACAATCAGCCTCTAAGAATTTTCCTTCTAACCAAACGTGGCCTTTTCTGTTTCAGTTGAGCTCGTCAAAGTTTCCATTTCTTAGTGTCTGTATTGCTTCTTCATAAGTGTTTATGATTAGCATGGCTTGATATGGCTACCATAGGTATTCTCCGCTTATGTTTTGTATATTTTGTTATTTATAACTGTACCTCAAATGGGTAATGTGCAACATGGAAATTATCGGAACCGTCTAGTGCAAATTTTGTGCTTGGTTTCAGTGTAATCCATTAAGCTAATGCACTTTGGTGACGAATTTCTGGGAGGTCCAAGCCCACACTGTCTTTTTTCTCCTAAGATCAAATTTAATAACTGGAACAACATAGATACTACTACAGCATCAAAGTAAACTTTTGCAATCTTGTGCACAAACAGCATGTGTAAGTGAAGTCTGGACATCATTACTGAGTTGCAATATAAATCATATAGCCCAGTTGGCTTCTCATGACTTTTGTCATATTAAGAGTTCCTACTCAAAACTCTTTGAAGACAATTGACATAATATTTGAATATAGAAAGGCACAAATTCAAAGATTCCAAACAGCAGACGAAACTGAAGCTTACAATTTATACCGACTTGCAATATGGCTCATCTTCCCAGATTAATTTCTCATGATCCTTGCTGTATTGAAGTTTTATTTGAAATAACAAAGACCATCTTCATAGCATTTTTATACAATCCCAAATCTAAAAATGTCAGCATATAGACATACTAAATTTTTAAAGTCTCCCACTAAGAAACTGATTTGTCCAAAATAGCAAAACCCTGCCGGGACGTACCCAATCCCGGAACAGGTCAGTTCCCTTGGGAAACAGCCCAGGTTCGTCCTGGACAACCCAAGTTCATCCTGGTTCTTCTGCAATAGCAAGAAGACCCTTCCCAGGGATGCACCCAATCCAGGTACGAATTCAATTCCCTTAGGAAACAGCCCGGCTTCTTCATGGTTCTTCTGTAGAAGAACCTGGGCAAACCCAGGTCACCCAAGATGACCCCAGGCAGAACCCAGACAAAATCTGAGACAATTTTTTTTATTTTTTTTCCTTATTTTTCCTCTTAGGGCATTTGTAGAAGAACCCGGGTGACTCCAGGCCACCCATGACAAACCCAGGTAGAACCCGAGAAGAACCTCGACAAAATCTGAGGCAAAAACATTTTTTTCTTATTTTTTCTCTTAGGTGTCAATGATCTGCTGCAGTACTGAGAGTGTTATTCAACTTGTGTCTCTGTTTTAGGAAATGCCGCCTGCTAAGGACGGCGGTGTTGTATTGTAGTATTGGGCTGCGTTTGACCTCTTCGGGAAGGCATGTATACGTAAAAGACAATGCATTCATGTTTATCGACTAGTGAAATGACTTTGTTCTTTTTTGGGCTCATACTTTTTAATTTTATAACAGATGTTCCAGAAGGATGGGTAGGGGGAGGGATCACATGAGAGGGGGTTCCTGGGGAACATGGTAGATGATAGACTAGGTAATAACACTTTAAATCTAAATTGCCGATTTATGATGATTGATGATGAATAGTAACTTAGTATCAAGATGACAATGAATATTATTTTTGATGTAATAAATTATAATTGATATTTATAATTATCATGACATTTAGCATTTGGTTGGTATCTTGTGGTTATTTTGTTTTTCATATCTATATTGTGGTTAATGTCACTAATTTCTTATTTATTAAGTTATAATTTCTATATTTTTTATTTTTTATATATTTTTTGTATGGCCAAACCCAAGCAGTACCCAAGGCAAAAAACACAATCGCCATACTGGCCAACCCGGTTCTTTGAACCCGAACCCAAATCAGTAACTTAGGTTTCCCAATATAAAGAATCAAGCAAGTTCGATTGATGCGAGGAACCTGCCATTAAAGTAATTTATACATCTTCATTATTAAGTAGCTTATATTGGCATTTGAGTAGTGGAATAGTTTGCAAAAATTGGCATGATTATCGTTTTTCTTTTGTAGTCGATGGAACAGACTGTTATCTCTAGTTTTCATGTTCTATGCAGTATATTGCCACAGTTATTGGGTTTGTTAACTTCATCAGAAAATAAAGCAATAGCAAATAACTGGTTTGTAACAAGTCAAAAAAATTATGACCTTCACTGATCTTTATGAGTAATTCCTTGTACAATTTGGTGCCCTGCTAATTTTTAAGCCTCCCCAAGAAACGCATATATAAACCTGAACATGAGCTTGCCATGGAATTTATATTCACTCAATTAGTTGGGGAGAGAATAGAAGGAAGGTAAACAATTTAAACTTTGAATACATGGATTCTGCTGCTTCACATGAAACATGAGAAATAACTCTTTCCCTGCCCATCTCAAATGCAGTAGGCCTGTCACTAAATTTACTTCAACAAAATTGCACAGGCAAATAGATAGTCCCCAATTTTCTGCACCGGAATTCAATTCAGCGAGCCATTATAAGCTCAAGGCATTTGACTAAAGCCAATTGAAACAGCCAAAATATACTACACTTACTTTACATGATACAAATAAATCTGATAATAATAACCAAGGATGAAATTCCACAGCCATTTTCCTGTGCACCATCTAAGAATTACAGACTTATCAATTCCAGAATGCGTACTTAGGGATCTCCTGCAGAATAGGCTTTGACCAGCAAATGAGAGACCAATGTACTGCTTTGTAGAAGGCATCCTGAAGATCTACAACAAAAAAAATAGAAAAAGGGACTTAGTGAAAATAAGTGGTATATGCAAAATACTTGGAAGAGCCTGTAACCAGTACAATTCGTTGTCTAGCAATAGCACATATTTATTATTATTAGACTGAAATGAATAGAAAAGAATATTATTAATAAATATCATACTTTTCAGGATAGATTTGAGAAATCTCAAGAAGCAAGATGAAGTGAATCTATTTGTGCTTCTTTAAAGGAAAGCTAGCGTCCAACTTCTCAATGATCCATCCTGAAGGATATGCAAGCCCAGAAGCTTCTAAATGCAAATTCCAAACCATGATTTTTGAACAACCGTACGCCAACCCTTCCATCTGGCTCTCATCTTCGATGATTTGCTCTACGAGCTTTGTATCCTGCAAGGAGTACATGAATCAGTTTTTTCCATCAAACTATGAGATTTTATTTTGTTGGGAGGAAAGAACATGATGCCTAGACATGCATAGTTCAAACCTATATAGTCCTCTAGAAAAAAGAACAAAAAGGGCACCCAAAATCTGCCTGAAGCTTTAGATAGCATGCATAAGCATGAGATAAGATGACAAATAATGTGCATAATAGAGTTGGGCAAGCAAAACCTACAAAACTATTAATATTCAAACCAGATTTGCAACCATGCAGCTACAGCAGAAATGAAATAAAGCCAATAAAGGATCCAAACACACACAGTAACAGGAACGATGCTACCAACCTGCACTCCATCTTTGCCAGTATCCAACTGCCGAATATGTTCCAAAGAAGGCCGACCCCATTTCTGGGGATCCCAGAGGATAGTGCTATTGAAGGCAAACCCTGACATATTAAGATGGAATCTGCAAAGTCTTTTGCTCCTGTCATTTGTGTGCCACCCAATTACTTTACTTGAATTACAAACCGGGCCTTCCAGAACAAGCTTCTTGTGTTTGTGAGCAAGCATACCAACTGGCCAAGTACCAAAGCGCCTGCAGATTAAACAAATCTTTATTGTCTTCATCAACTGAGTCTAGTCAACCAAAGCAAATCATTGGAAAATTTGAATGGTTAAAAACTTAAAAATTATAAAATGTTAGATTCAGTTACAAGTCAAAATAAAATAAACCAAAAATAAAGGGCAAGCAAGGTTTCAAATCGTGTTAGTTATTTGCAACCTAAAAGCTTCTGATGCAGCAAGGAAAGAATGAAATTACATAAATGTTCACTTGTGATAAGAAGCAGTTGATGAAATTTCTCGTATCATATCAAGTGCATAAATCACAGGATATTGCTTAAGGTATCCCCGATCTAAATCCATAGAAATGACAGAGAATGGCATACAACACGATGTGATAAAGCAAAAAGGTTGTGCTTATAGTAGAACAATAGAAAAGGAGTTATGTGCTATATAACTGTAATCAGTGAAGGGACCTGTCTGTCCTCAATGTTTACCACTATAAAATCTCTTACAGCCATCCTAGAATTATATATGTTTCATTTGCTTAGAAATCCACCACCATGTGGCCCTACTGCACCGTGGATGGAAGTTCGGTAGATTTATTTGTCATGTAATGGGAGCTTTCCCCCTGCTTGCATTGGATGAGAAACTGGGGATGAAGACCAGGAGAGGCCACAGTCCTCTGTAATAAACATTAAGGATCAAATTTAGCAGATAAAAAATGACCCTATGACATGATGCCAATAAAACATGTGGTTCATAGAGCTATCCATGCCATCTTTCATCACTGCTGATGGCTTTTCCAAACCTACAACTTCATCATCAATAAAAACCCTTTACACAAGTTTTTTTTTACACAGGTAACAAAGGAATTAATTCTTCCTCTCAAAAGTGAATCTTCCTGCATGGATTTTGTTGTTTCTCAAAAGTGAATCTTCTTGCATGGATTTTGCTGTTGTTCATTACCACGGTCTTTCACACCCTAGTTCTGTTGTTTGTTACAAGAAGCAGAACTTCAGTCACCATTGTTCATAACATAAATGAAAGAAAATAAAAATGCTTGATACACGTGCAAGGCATGTTCAATTTTTTTAAGTTCTAACCAACAGTTTCTGAATTTTTTCTCAAGAATATCTTAGAAATTTTGGATGTTTCTAAAATATTTCTTATGCATTTCTTAATGGTTTCCATATGGTCTTTTGAGAAGTACCTTAGAGGTATGAAAAAACCCTTGCATATTTTCTAAAAGCAGAAATGTATTAACAGTTTGAAGTTGTACATAGTCCCAAAAAGCTATTGCCTTGCTTCTGTAAATGATGGAGAGTTGCACAGCTGCGGCTTTCCATGGTAATTTTATATATGTTGTGGCATTGTTGAGGTGTCAATGACACTACACCATACAATAACTACAAAAGGATTTCAATCTAGAGTATCATAACAATGTGACACATCGATGGCAGAGCTACAAATGGGTAGGGCAAACCTACTTTCAGAAACTCAGAGATGAGTGTGTTGGGTTTTAACTCTTTGCATGGGTTGGGGTGACTCCTCATGCAGCCAGGTTTAATTCTCGGGTCACAAAGATCACTTTGGCCTCCAGCGACTGATGTGTACAACCTGCTGTAGAATTTATCAGCAGCCGCATTTTGAACTCGAGTGTCATAATAAGTGTAGATTAGCATTTGAGCTGTGCGCCTCAACAGCTCAAAAAAAAAAAACATTACAAGAATACACCTTAATAATTAATTAAGGCAAATACTCCAAAATATTAAAACATAAGTTATTAACTGTTTCTACCAATTTATTGTCATGCCAGATAATTATGGTCTCTTCGGAAGTTTCCAAAAGAATGTTCTGACATTTTTCTTGGTCGTGATGGTCCACCTCAGGCTTATTGATGCTTTATTTCTAGCTAGACATGACCTTATACAGTTTTTACATGTAGAAGAAACAGATGGCCCAAAAAACAGAAACAACCACAAAAGGATAAAAGGCAATGTTAAGGAACCCAATAAATTATGTTTGGGACTATAAAAATGAGTTAACATCCAATGATTTATGGATATCTTCCTAAAATGAAACACCATGTTTGCATATCATTTTCTTCCCCATTGCTCCATTAGATATCTATTGCTCACAGCCCTTATTTTGTGTTATAATGTTAGGCTGCAGAATAAAATATATTAATGTGTGAGACAATGATTTGTGGAAATTTCTTACTATAAGAAAACCACATGCAAACCATACGCTTAGATAAGCAAATAATCCATATATTCTAAGGGATAGGAAAAGATCAAGTAATGTAAACCAAATCACTCTCTGCTGGGGTTTCCTGTGGCACTTGCAAGCCTTGTGACCAAGCTGTCTTGGAGTAAACTATTTTTATTTTTTTTCAATTGACTGTCTTCTTGAACCCTTGACGATTGCAAAACCATTTTGCATGTATTCAATTTTGTAGTAATCTATTCTTTGAACACAGGCAACCACTGTTGTAGAGGATTTTTGGTTCTGGTTTGTATTTATCCGGTGAGGTTTTTTCAGAGGATGCTCTGTGGGTCTGGTAACATTCTCTTTCCAGCTAGTCAGTGAGACCAGAGAGGCAGAGGCGAGACATCAAACTTATTCAACCTATCACAACATAGCATTGCCAATGACTTGGTGTGATGGGCGTATTAGGGTGTATTGGATGACTTTTGAATTGGGACAGACGGTGCTTACTCCAGAGTTCAACACCACTTTGCGTCTTATTTTTGCAAGGCCAGTCTCCACACCAATTTCATGCATTTCTGAGCTGCAAAATGCTTGGTATGCCAAATATCAAGTTAAATGGAAGAATTTTCACAATCTGATGCTTTACACCGGTTGGGAGATATGTGTCTGCATTTTTTAAGCTATTATACTATATGGTTTGGAGCTATATTGCAGCAACTACGTGTGTTTTGATTCCAGCCTACAGTTAGCATTGCCAGTGCTGGCACCATTTTTGCAATAATTATTTTTCTCTAGCTTTAGGAGCAAAGTTTCCCAAGTGGGAAGGACATGTTGTGTACCCATAGATGACACCTTTTGTTATATAATTCGCTGTTATACAAATGAATATTGATATAAACAAACATTTTATAAAAATTGTCGTCTTGATTCAGGGTGAAATGTGTTTAAATGTTATAAAAGGCCATTTATGTGTAACGAGCCCTTGAATAGAATATTTGTATGATTACATTTGCAGATTATACTAGAGAGTGGAAAATCCCCATACATGACATTTTTTTTAATATAATTAGTTGCTATACAAAATTACAAATGAATATTGATATAAACAAAGATTTTATGTAAATTGCCGTCATGGTTCTTCAGGTGAAACGTGTTTTAATGTTATACAAGGCCATTTATGTGTAATCAGGCCTTAAGTAGAATAAGTGTATGATTACAGTTTCTTTCCCAACCATATTGTATGGGGATTTTCCCCTTTGTCTAGTATAATCTCAATATCAATATAAAAAAGTACTGCTGCTGCTTCCCCGCACATCTCTTGAGAAGTCTTCCTCCAACTTATTGGAAATCAAAGCTTCATTTGATGACACACTAATTTAAGAGAGTGGGTACTTTTTTATTGTTTAGGTTTTGACACTGAGAGTATGGACCACCTTATTTTGATGTGGTGGTGAGGTTGTAGGCTACCTTACTGCAGCGTAGGATTGAGAATGGGTCACACACTACAAATTTACCCTGTTTTTCAATACTTACAACCTCTAAGACATGTCCTCTGAGTTATAGATGACCTTATAGCAGTGTGGGGATTTGAACCTGGATCACTCTATTTATGAACTCCTCGCACCACAACCCGCTTTGGATAGGTGCTCCCTCTAATAGTTTTAGCTTTTTTTCCGTTCCACGACATAACTCTAATGTTTTTAGCATTTGATAGTAGCAATGTCTATTTGAACAACTAGAGTGATACATTGAAAGACATGCTAAGGGGCATTGCTTGACATTTCACACTCAGTAGATTCCATATTTATTTTTTCATTGCCAAAAGGAGGTTCTCAAAGGTTACAAGCATTGTGTAGGCTAAGACCAATCAAGCACTTGATTCCATTACAGGATCAGACAAGTATTATATGGCTTTCATTCACCATATATCCTGCTTTGAAAAAACTACTGTGGCTATAGGCTGATGAGTGGGACAGCCTACAATCCTTCGGGACAGGTTACAACCAATGAATTGGCTCCTTGAGAAATATTTCCCTTAAAGCAAGTATAGCCCTTCCCCTTATTTTGAGCATATTTAGAATATATGTCACCATCTGCCCTTCTCCCAGTCTCTCTCCCTCTCTTTCAGAGATGGGTATTTGATAGCTTAGCCTGCTGCAACAGGTTCCCTAGAAGATATGATAAGATACATTCTTGGTATCAGATATATGGTAACTTCTTGGGAGATACAAGATACTTCCTTGATATAAGATTAATTTTGGTCGTAGTAAGGATGGTTGACTTAAGAACATATTTTCCTCTTTTTCATCATAAAGACAGTGAAATCTCTCTTTCTTTTCCTCTGGCATTTAAATACATGCATATAAAAACAGAAATCCCTTATGAGCATGCAACCATTCCTTTTATATTATTGACTTTTTTCAGGAGGAACAGTCCTGTTTAACCATTAGCTTAATAAGGCTAGATCAATAATGTTAGTGATAAAGGATTTCATAGATCATTCTCTTAAGCTGATTCTAAAGGTAACTAATCAAATATGCTAATCTTGAGAAATAACAAAGCCAATCTCCTCGTTGTCTAATGCAATACGTGATATGGATGCTTGCCCCTCCTCCCTTCTTAAATTGATTGACCTCCCTTTCCTGCCTTTCTTATAGCAGTAATCCCTTGGCCACCAAAGATGTACGCAACGCAAATGCCCGCTACCTTCTTTTCCTCATTTTTTATTTTTTTTCCTCCATACAAATTGATATAAAACATTTTCAAAAGATGATATGTAGTAGCAATGACCCTCAAACGTTTATCTTTTTCCCTGCCGCCTTAAGGGTCAATTGATACTGGGAATATTGGATTAGGAAAGATCTGAAGTTGATTCTAAATGAATGCATTGCATTTAGATTTAAGAGTTTTCTGGTGGTAGACCTTTAGGGTACTAATCAAGAAGCATATAGAGACCATCCCAATGCCTACTCCAAGGCCAAGATGAAAAACAAAGCTTCAAATATGTGCAAGAGGAACATGTTAAAGGCTAACAGAAGATCATTATAAGAACACATTAAGTTTGAAATTTCAATTCCAAGAAGTTGGATTTGTCAGAGAAAATGCAATCTATGGCTTACACAATGCACAGCAGGAGATTAATCCCATTTAAGTACTGTAAATCTCTATAGAATCAAGCATAAATTTATAAATATATTGCATGTTGTGTAATTTGTTGGACTGTGTTTAGTGATGCTAAATAAACTCTTGACATTGAAATTTAAGTAGTAATGCCAAAACAAGTAATTTGGAAAAGGAAAAAGAAATCAGAACATTTGTGAAAATTGAAGCTTCTATGATTAAATCAACTAGACCCCAATAGCAAGTCAGAAAGGACAAATTCTAACAGGGCATCCATAATAACTGAACCTTCAAACTTTATCTTTTGACCTCTGGGGAAGGTGTGGTAAATATTTCAAATTATATAATCCAAGAAGCGAGTTTAGTTCTGCAGCTTTTGCCACTGCAAAATTGAAAATGTAAAGTTAGGTTAAACTAGACATTGTGAAGCCAATTGGAACATTTTTGGATTATCTTATACAGAAGTGCAGCCAGATGGAAAAGATAAGGATAGTCCTCTCTATCTACTCTGTTCTGAAAATTAATTCTGTGACAGTGATAGGAATATATAGAATGATAGAAACAATAAGAAACTTAGAAAGGAATGAGACTGAGAAGGAGAGCATCCTCTTTTCAGAAGTTATTGAAACCTTTGATATCATCCAATTCATAAGATAAGTACAAATTACTATTTGTACATTTCTTAGTCTCGCATCCCACTAATAGGTTTAAACCTTCATTAAGGAAAATATCAATTATAGACTCTTTTTCAGTCCTGTGAAAAGTGACCCTGTTAGGGATAAGGTTCCATGTTTTGTAAGATAAGTAATAGCATGTATTTTGACACTTTCAGGAAGACGCTAGATTCAACCACAAATGATCATCTGTGCAAGAGCCATATTATAAGCCCTAGTTGATAATCCAAATTGCAGATCAAACAAGTTTCTAATTGGTAATTTGATCCATCATGTGAGACTATATAAGTTTTAACTTTTAGCCACCATGTGCAATGATTGTTAGTGCTTGATGGATTACTTTTAGGCAATATTTTCAAGTTCATAGCCAGGATTAATAGGAAATATCTACATCAATGTACTGGAATCAGCAGTGGACCATTTCTTGAAGCTGCTAGGTGTTCATAACCGATGGTTATGATCATATCTAAAGTGGTTAAATAAAAGTTGACAGTATGCTAAGTTGGAGAACAAAAGCCAACAAAAAGGCACATGATAAACTTTTGACTTCTTGCATCTTTTAACTTTGTTTCTGTCTTAGTCCTCTGATAATCTACTTAGTCATTTAATAATGCACCTGATTTTCTGTCTCTGTCCCTTGACATGTACTTACCATTGCATTTTTTTTCCTGGAGACTACACTTTGTGAACACAAAAGATATGTGCTAGGTCATTCTTAAAAACAAGCTTTATACACAGCCCAAATCCATATCTTTTGGAGAACTGCTTGTTTGTCATTTCCACTACAATTTTTATCCGATAATGCTGTTGACTCGTTGAGAAACTAATTGACTTGAAACTATTGTATTGTTATTGCAACCTTGATTGTTAGACTTCTTACAAAATCCAGCTTCGAGGAGTATTCATAACTATAAATGAACAAAACAAAAGGTTTCTTACACATAAAAGCACTAAGACTCCTTGTTTTTTCATCAAGCATCATGCCAATTTTAAGTGGAAATATCCTTATGGTGAAAGTTTACATGTGAGAGGTGAGTAAGAGTTATAAAAATCAATGTATTATCCAAGCTGAGATTGATGCACATCCACATCCTGCTAAAATAGTTTTCAAGTCAGCATGCCATCTATATCAGATTTGATTCATGGAAGATACATTTTCAGGGGGCAAAGTTAGCCTTAGCAACAAATACCTAATAAAGGCTGGTATTGGCTAAATCTTCTCTTATTAGAGGAGTAAGCTAAGATTTCATCTTTTATCCAGATCATAAATGTCTCCGCAGACAAACTACCCATTTTGTCTTGAGAATGAATTTTCATATTGCATTCTTAGTGCACCGATACAACTAATTAAAGCAACAGACTCAAAACTCAAATGTGGAAACCATATATCTTGTTTGTCTCTAATAGCAAGCTGATTCAATTGAAA
This sequence comes from Torreya grandis, assembly GCA_037957365.1. Taxonomy (NCBI): domain Eukaryota; kingdom Viridiplantae; phylum Streptophyta; class Pinopsida; order Cupressales; family Taxaceae; genus Torreya; species Torreya grandis. Next base: position 594,348 of record JARHVA010003683.1, on the reverse strand, counting down.
TTATAAATTATTCAAAAAGATTCTACAATTTTTATTGTTTTTCAAAAACAGGCCCATGCTACCTTGAGTAGTTTACATTGCATTATCACAACTCCAATAACAATATTTATTATCATATATTAGAAAGGCTTACAATTCAATCCATTTTGGATAAGCATGAATAACCATATGCTCACCCATTTCTTAATCTACACAATTAAATTCATGCTACCCACTTAAACATGGAAATGCAAATTATATCCTTTGGCTGAAACCTTAAGGGTATCTCTCTTTCCCTTGTTTCATCACTAGTGTCATTTGTCTTTCCAACTGATTTCTATGGCAGTCACTATGATTATGAAGATTGTTGTGTGACAACTGAGATATCAAATCCATGATTTGTATTTACACCAAGCAATGTGACTTTGTGTCGAGGAATCAACTAGGGGCTTATTAAACTTGGATTAGGATTTAACCCTAACACATGAAAGAAACTAGGTAAACAATAAATAACATAGTAAGTATAATTAATGGTTTAATGAGTTTTGAAGAGAGTTTTGAAGATTGACTAACATTTTCCCAATGTTTAGAAAGTTTATCCTTATGCTAGTTTTTGCATTAGTAACAGGTTAACAACTATATCTAACACAATACAGGGGCTTCAGCGAGCAATAATTGCAATGTTATCCTACACACAAACGTTCATAAACTGTTGGAAAGCACTGATTTTCTAAGGATCTATCTGTGGCTAAGTTAGCCTCAGATTTTATGATGTGATATAGATAAGTTCTGTCATGAGAAGATCCTATGGGCTTGCATAAATGGTTACATACAAAAATTCTAAAATTCAATAGCTTGAGTTGATCCCATCCCTCCAGATTGTTCTCCATGCAACATCAATTCCCAATACATAGTAGCACAACAATTGCAGATAAAGGAAACTCCGAAAAGTGTTGAAAACCATTCATTTCCAAAGATATGGCCAAATAGTCATTCAAGAGCTCCACGTTATACTTGATAAGAGACTATTCACAGGGCTGCTTCCATGTTTACCCCATGAATAGCGTTCCTCACCAACCCAATTGACTAATACAGTTGCTTTCAAATCCAAATCATGTCTTTTCATCTCTTCACAAGCAATCTCTACTAAATTGTTTCTAGTTCTTAGAACTCTCAGGTTGACGTTAACCCGTCATGTGTCAGCAACTAAAGGCAGCCACCATACATTAGTCATTTTCTCCCAAAAGAAAAATACCACTTAAAGGGTCTCTTTTACAAATTTTCTTTCTTCTAATAGTTCTGTGTTACAGAGGCCCAGACATGGACTGCACCGACATGGTTTACATATTTTAATGTTTGCACTTTTGAACATAGAAAATACATTAAAGTGTTAAAAACAATAAATACATACGATTTGCCTATTTCTTTTCCCAAGTATTTATCCAACTATTCTTTGAAGTATACTTGTAGAATTAGTATATATATAATAGTGCTCAATCATAAGTAGGACTCAATAGCTGGGATGTAATCAAAATATGAATCAGTACGCGTAGCCAACAAAAACATGGACCAATGTTATATTAGTAGAGTTGAAACTCGAACAACTAGACTATATTCAAGTTATTTCAACATGAATTGGGAATATGAGATGCCTTAACTTGAGTAACGATTTATAGAAGTTATGATTTTACACAAGGTCCGCTACTGAACCCACCCCCTGCTTACATTGAAGATGAATCTTGCATGCAAAGAGATATTGATCTTATTCAGTGGGGACTATCTAACTTCTTCCCAAGAATGCACTAGACAAGACCAAGACCTCCACCTCTTCTCCAAATGACATAAACATGCAGGTATTAGGGAAATTGTAATTAAGGATGTTACTCATAACTTGAAATAGCCATGTGCTCCTTTGATGGCATCTCTTCTCTGTTTGCCTTATGTTGCTAACCTTTTTATGATTTATAATTTTATCTGTTGTACTTTTTTGTATTTAGCTTGAAAAGGCCTTAGGCTTTCCCTCGAGATATTATTACACATGATGTATTTGACAGCCCCATTGACCACTTTTTGGTCATCCCTGAGCATTGTTATAGTTCTTTGCTTCTTTTTAAGCTTCTACTGCTCTATTTAGGTGGAACTGGTCCTCTTTTGGTTATCAAAACATGTCTAATTCTATTTGTATTACATGAAATAATCTCTTGATGAAAACCATTGTCATGTGATTGATATTGAATGTAATAGAGAGCCCAAGAATTAGGTTGAAATTGCATAAGAAGCCATCAACTGCTTCCCCAAAATACACAGAGAATAACATAGAAAATAGTGCTTACTACACCAGGTCAATATCGGAAAACATGCAAACAAAGCATCCTGTATGCTACAATAATCGTATGTAAATTAAGGCCCAAGAACATGCTGACACAGAAAGCCTTATGGTACCATACCATAAAATGTGCTTTAGGTCATGTATCACTAGCCAAAAAAGTTTAATGGCTTAGTAAAAATGGTGTGGATCGAGGCAGAGGAAATCAGTGATTGAAGAAGCGATCTGGGCAAAAAATTTGGTCGTGAAAGGGAGACTTTTTCCGGGAAAGTGAAAGCGGTGCGGAAGGTGCCGGCAAGGAGATTTAATGATGGCAAGTGGAACATTGGGGAGCTAGACAGTGACACAGAAGGAAACCTAAATTATGTGGAATGCATTAATTCTTCCAACCCTTCACAGCTGTGGCATTTTCTTCAAAGAGAAGATTTTGCCCACTCAAACCCTACTCTCTCCCCTGTTTTAATTCAGCACTGGGATCAAACTGCAGAGAAACTTGGCAGCTGGGTAGTGGTTGAAAAGGCTGCTGGGGAAGCTACTGTGACAGATTCACCAGCAAGAGCCAATTACGAGGAGGTAGCGAGGGCACAGGAGGTGACGAAATCGGTAAGTTCTGGTAGATGTTCCGATTGTTTTTCCAATAAAACCCCTAAGTTAGGCATCAAGGATGATGAGCTTCAGGTTGCCGAAGAGGAAACAGGTTGCAAAGCACTGTTGCAGGGTGTTGGGGAAGCGCCCATCCATGAGTGAATTTCTCCTTTGACCAAAAGGGGTTTGGCTCAACATTTCTGAACCCTCTTTCACATTGTTAGCAAATTGTTTTTTTCTGGTTCTTTTCAAGATAGTGGAAGATAGGGATTTTGTCTGGGTCAAGGATCCGAGGTTTTTTGGGAGGTGGGGTGTTTGTGTGCCTTGGACCCCTTTTTCGACCCAGCTGCCACAGTTATCTCAAAGGTCCCTTTTTGGGTGTGTTTATACAATCTCCCTTTGATCATGCAAAACCTAGGATTGATTCAGCAATTAGTTGGGAAATTAGGAGGTTTTGTTAGAATTGATAATGAGATGGAATCTCAGCAGAGCCGATTCTAAAGGGTTTGTATTGTTGCAGAACTTTCAAAGTCTCTACATCATTCCATTAAGATCTTGTCTTCAAAAGGTAAGTGGACTCAATTCATCAATTTTGAGGGGATGCCATTCAGATGTTTTAGAAATAATCAGATTGGGCACAAAGAGGTAGAATTTTCTATTAAGCGCTTCTCAGGGTCCGTTTCTCTTCATCTTCAGAAGTGGGTTAAGAAAGTTGACTGCACTGCTCCAAAATCGGTTTAAAGATATCAGGGAAGCTATGTTACGGAGTGCCATTCCCCAACAGGAAGGGATGGAAATGGGTTGCAGGAAGTTGAGGCTTCATTGATAGAGATTCCAGCTAGCGAGGACGATTTACAGGCAGGAAAGGCTTCAGAGCAGCAACTGCAAAACACAGTTTCTCATCTGGGTTTGAAAGAGATACACCCAGAGAAGGGTAGCTCAAACAGCAATAGGGATGAAAATGAGCCATCGAGTTTTGTTCCCCTGAGCAAGCCGTTATCAGCAAGCAAAAGTGGGGTAGCAGAGAATAAGGCTTTGGAGCAATGGAGCATGGATTTTTTGCAACAATTGGTGGGAGCTTCTTCACAAGAAGGCGAAGAGGATCAGCTCGGATCTAGGGAGATCCTGACTATCTCACAGACAGAATTTTTATTGACTAAAGCAAATTGCGGAAAGAAAAACTGGAGATGTAGAAAGATGGAAGTGGAAAGACTACAATTAGATGCTTTGAACTCCATTGATGGGGGTACACAATGGACCATGGAGGCCCTTCTTTCCCATAGGGGAAGAAGGACGCTGGCCAATAACGGTTGAAGACTGCATGCGTGGGTGGAGTCAGTGAACTTCAGAAGTTATGGAGACGACTTGTAAATAGTTTTTTTGATTTACTCTGTAACAGTAAGAACTTGGGGATTGGCTCCCCTGAACTTTTCGGCAGTTTTCGAGAATGACTGAAAACTTGTCTGTTTTTTGTTAATATAATTTTTTTAATAAAAGGGTGAGGGACCCCACAACCCTCGATTACCTTCCTGAAAAAAAAAATGTGCTTTAGGTGAGCTGATAAAATCAGAAAATTTCATCGTACCTTACCAAGTGATCCTACAAGAAATAGACTGCGCACTCCTCAAATGTATACACACTAAGACACGGGATAAACATCCCATTTGATTTATAGTACCTAATTCCCAATTACAAGAATCCTTTAAAGCCTATGCAAATTCTTGCAACCAAAAATACAGATAAAACATGAGAAAAGGGGCAGAAGACATACTTGATTTCCCTTAGCTGCTCAAACAACTCCAGGGTATAGACATTATTGTCGTCTGCGAAGTAAACTATGCCCTCAAGTTGATGCTGTTCAATGTGTCCAAGAGCTACATTCCGTTGATGGACACTCCGATCTTTCACTTCAGTTAGATTTTTGTCACAAACAAGATGCCTATACATGACTCCTGTTTTTCTCAAAATTTCTGCAGTTTCCATTGACTGAGTTGGCATTTCCACTACAATCCACAACAGAGGTGGTGGCACAAGCCTTAAAGTATGTGCCAGACGATTCAAGTACAGAGCCTGGAATGGATGATTGTAAGTTGGAGTCACAATTATCAACAGCTTCCTAGGGACAAAATCCAAGGGCCTAGCTGTTGTTGACAACAGGTTAAAGGAATCCATTTCGGTTGAATTTCTTTCACTTTCTCTCTCCTCTGACTCCAATCTAGCTTCAGAACCCTCGATCCTAATCGTTTCAATCAACCTTCCTCTACTCCCAACTTGACTAAAGTCCTGTTGGGCATTTGTGGGTATGCTTTTTACTTCAAATGCAAATTCCTGCCTTGTTTTGGGTTTGTTGTAGGAAAGATTTGTAGAAAAAATCATTGCGCTAAAGGGTGTAAGCCCAGTGAGAACACCCAGAAGAAAGCATAGAAGAAAATGAAGCAATGCCCTCTTCCACACCTGTACTTTCTTTTTCGATGAAGTCCCCATTTGAAAATAAAAATCACAGATCCCTAAAATACAAACAGATGTCCAATCAAGGACAAAATCCACCAGATTCAGTGCAACAATGTGATTCCAAATGCAATTTAAAGCAAATGCTAGATTGGATTGTTTCTCTTACATACTAAATTTACAATCGATCGAATCGTCTTAGCACGATGTCAAATTGAAAAACATGCATTAAAGCATTTACTGTCACTAGACCAGCTCAAGTTCATGTTCTTCTTCCGACAAAACGGACGCGTTGGGAAGCTATACTCCACCAAATTACATGAAATGATTTGCATCTGTTAGCTTATTGAGTAAGCTTGTGATTTCTGTCATACCCACATGAATCAAACGTTTCTACTGCCTCCGATTTCAGTGTGCGTCGTCCCGGGATTTTAAAACAAGCAATCTAGTTGCAGCAGGCTGCCCTTCTCTTTCCATGTCCTGTTTTTTAATTTTGTATAATTAACGAGTATTTTATCTTTACTAAAGTCTGCCCTGCTTTCTTCAACTCTTATTATGATTGTGACGTCGGAGACGATTCAACAAACTATTTGGTACATCAAATGAATTGTTTTTCACTAGTATAATCCATATACTTTCTTTAAGGCTAAGGAATAGGAGGATTTGTTAGACGTTGAGTTGCTAAAAAGCCAACGTTTTCACCAAACTTGTAGGTGAGATCCCGATTTCAAGCTATTGGCAGGGGTCACGGGAAACCGACCTCTCTAACAAATTTGGCATTTTTGAGTTTAGAGCTCGTGGAATAATTTTATTTTATGGGTATATGTGTGATCCATTAAACTTCCTTTCCAAGGTAGGCAAGAGGTCCATCTTAGTTGGTTTATGTGCCTATTTTTAACCCCACACATCCGGATATCCGGACATAGGGTGTTTTTTTTTTTTGGTTTATAAAATAGAAACTTCTATTTCTATATATTTAGAAAAATTTATAGTTCTTAAGTATTTATTAGTAATAATATTGTATTTATCTAAAATATATGTATGTTTGTTGATTACTAATTTAGATTATATTTTATTAATGTATTTTTTCTTTGTTTTTTTAATATATCCCTTCTTCTTTTTTTCTCATTTTTTTTTCTTCTCATAATTTTTTATGTTTTTGGGGACTTTTCAATAAATATATAGTGTACATTTTTGGGAATGAGCTTATCTCACTTATTTTTAGGTCCCTCGAGAATTGTGGGTTTTTTCTTTTCAATTTCTTTCATGTTTTATTGTCAATTTGCATACCAATATGGTCTTAATTTGAATTCAATAGATCTATAAATACTAATTGTATTAGTGCATTTATGACATGAAGTGAATGAGCACCAACAATCAATACAATCATATAGAGAAAGAATTCAAAAATATAAGAAAATCTAAAATCACTTAATATTGCATTCTAGAAATAATCAAGCATTCATTGTTATGTTAAAAGCCGTAGTAGATATACATTACACCATACTGAACTAAAACTTTCTTTTGCAAGACTTGTTAACACATTAATCTCCCTAAATGACATCTTAAGGAGTACATTGAAATTGGGGTGGGCCAACTCAGTGCATTGTGAAAGATCTTGTCATTCATTACCATTCTCACTACCACCTTAAAATACCATGACATCATTTTTATTTTTGTTTAATGTTCTTTTTTATTTAACAATGAAATGCTAACAACCAATAAACTATTGAAATTTGATTTAGATCTACATAAATATACACATCTCAATGTAAAATATACAATTAAAAAAATTAGAAATTAGCTATAAATAGTGAATTGACAAAATATATGCAAAACTAGCCCAAACTAAATGTATGTTGGTCATGGACGCTGATTGTTATCAAAAACTGACTGTAAGGACCCCTGATCTGTGTCACAACTGAAAATAAAAATTCAGATTATACTGGGATAAAGCCATGCTAAGAAGATAGGACCGCACTGTGACCTTGTCTATTGACTACGATCGCCTCCCGATTGATTATGCAATTGATTTTTTGTTATGTGTGCATTCCTCAGACTCTGAAGGTAACTGATTGACTGTGTGTCCCAATTTGTTGCACGAAAGACCTACAAAATACAAACCCTAGCTCTTGCACAATTAACATAATAGAGATCAAATGTTAAAAGGGGCATGTTTAATTCCTTTTGGAAATAAGGATTAAAGAATAGATTAACCTAATCAAACAATAGAGTAAACTACTTTTTCAAAATGGGCCAATTAAATGATTTTATTTTCTACATTTATTATGATAAAAAAATTGAATCTAAGCATTACCAAATATAGAAAGTACAACATTCAATATTCTAATAATAGCGATATGAAAGGGAAATTGTACTTAGCTTATACACTAATGCACAAGTGGGTCTAAGTAAGACAGGGGTAGAAATAGAAGATTTTGATCCAGTCGTCAAATTCTAAAAATTAGCTTTTTGTCAGCATGAACATTTATGTCACCATGGGGACACTTGCATTGATGATATTGTTTATGCTTTAATGCATCTGTCATGTATAAAATATTGACTGTTGATTGAAACTTCCACCTGGGACCTTCTAGGTTTATGTCACCTTATAGATTATGTGTTCAGATCACACGCATAAGCTCTTATTATCACAATATAGCTTAAAGCCCTAGTTGTTCACCCCATGTTAGGTTACCTTACCAAAAATGGGTTAGTGGGCTCACGAAGTTGAGCTAACCCTAAGGACCCCACTATCAATAAGTGTTGTCGACATAGCCAATACTCTAAAATTTACCTTAGACTCTCCCTTATGTGTTGGTTTATGTGTGCACAAGGGTGTAATATACTATATACAAATGCATGTAAATGATCTAACTTGTAATTTGACAAATATGGCCCATGAATTGTTATTTGAATGCTTCAGACCTATAATATGAGTACTCATGTGACTGATATAGAAATAAGGAAGAACATAGTAGTATAACTCAGATGTACAATCGATTGAATGAATTTGAATATGTGTTTTCTTAGTATTTGCTAGATGAATAATGAGTTGGCTTGAACTTATATTTATACCGCCTCTTTTGAAAAGTTTCTCGTGAAAGGTGTTGGTGTCAGATATTACTTTCATACTCTTTATCTTACTTAGGTGTTATTTCATTAGAGATGTTTATCCCTCATTTATGAGGATGATGGGTTTATGTCTTACTTCCACCTATATTGGGAAAGTTAGTTCCACATGCATGGGATGGTCAGGGTTCTCCTATCTTGTACCTATTTGTACATCTTTATTATAAACTATAGAATATAATGGAATAATAGATAGTTTATTCTTTGTGTGCAATGCATTAGCTTCATGGCTGTGATAATGAATTCATGGAGAGATCTTGGTTGAAGAGTCTTCTTAACTCTATCATGGTGTTAGAGTGGTCTTCAATTGTTAATTTTTTCATTGTTTGTCTACTCCTTACATAAGTTGCATGGTTCATTTTCAAATCTAATTTTTTTTATATATATTCAAAACACCTCTATTATGGAGAGTTTCTGGTTTTGAGTATGCCATATGTGTCTAATTCAGAAAATTATTTCACTACTAGAAAAATGTCTTCGAGAGGTTTCCAGAAAGTGGTCATAATAAATATTTTGATCAATATCCAAGGAGATATGAGGCTTTGAAGTTGACCATACGATTCTATTTTTCTATAACTTTTTGATGTACAATCAAGAAGAAAAATCAGATCTTGTATTTAAAATGAAAAATCAGCATGGAAGATTGATCTATGTAGAAGATTGTTCTTTTCTTTTGCTACAAATTTCCTTCAAATCCATTTTTTTAAATCTAGTAAAAATAATTTAATTTTCTCTAAGCATTTAATAATTTTTTGTGCAATGTTTTATTTTTGACCCATTTATGATGGGATAACCTTGTAGAAACTTTATCTTTTGATCAGTAACTCAAAATTGAGTGTTATTTTTTCAAAAGTATATGTTTTTTATCCCTGATCTATTGGTGTCATTTATTTTGTAAAAATGCACTAAAATATAAAGTGCTAAATTTGAGGGGGGTATATACAATAACCATGGGGGATTTATTCTCTCATCATAATTTTGAATGCATTTTTTACTACAATCGACATCTTATTTGCATGAGCTTTGGCCCACATTACTCTTTATTGACCCACATTGTATTGTTTATGATGTAGATACTCGAAAACTACACATGACAACTTTTGATGTCAAACTACCTCTTTGACCCTCATTCGACCTTGCATCTAAGTGGACCACCTAGTCAACTAGACTCATTAACTTGATCCCTAACTTAAAATGTTTAACTAAACCATTCAATTCAACTTTCTTTAACTTATTTTCTTCTAGCCTCTCGACCGTCAATGGTTGGCCTAACCATCGATGGTTAGGCCCCCAAACCTATTTAAAAACACTAAAGCATTGACAGCTTTATGCAAGATAAGCATTTACCTGAATGGAAACTTGATTTAAAATGTCATGAATTGGTAGCTTTATCCCCATATCAAATTAGTAACTCCCTCCATCCCAATTAGCAACTTCATCCTACAAAAGGAGAAGAGGAGGAAGTGAAATGGATGGGCAATCCAGAATCTTGCATCCAAGCTCTCTTGCATACAAGTATCCAACACCCTTTCAGCAAAGCAAACAATATCACTAGATATCCGAAGCTTTGTCAAAATCACTTTCAAATGCCAAAGTATTGTTACTCTAGTCAAATCACTTCAACATTCCACTATCAAGTTTCAAGTATCTTTTACTTGTTTGGTTATTTTATCTTATTTCTAATTTCCTTACCTTATCAGACCTCTTAACATCTTATTCTCCATTCCATATACTTATATCAAAACCCCTACTTAACTATTCATCATTTTTCAACCCCACTTCAATATCCTCCCTGAACTCACAGGCAACTATCGATGGTTATCCCAACCACAAATGGTTACTGCAACCATCATTGGCTATCTAACCATTGTCAGGTATACCAACCGTAGCCGGTTAACCTAACCATCACTGATCACTATGGCATAAAAATCCATCAAGCTATTTTGAGCCCTTTATCCCTAATCAACCCCAATTTTCTCTATTTCTACCTAATAATAGTAACCTTTCCAATTTTTTGAACCAGACCCAGACTATTTTAGCATAAGTAATTGACCTACTTTTGCTATTTTAGTTGTTTTCTTTGAATAAGCATTTACTTTTTCTTTCTTACATGAATTTACTTTTCATATAATTGAATGCAAGTATCCTTTCTTTTCATTTATATCAGCTTAATTGCTAAAACAGTGGATTGACAACCTCTTAGTAAGCATTACGCTTTTTGGATCTAACTCACACTAGGTATTCCACTCAACCATCCATCTAACGAACCCCTTTTCAAGTTTCTTTCTTATCTGCAGGTTATTCCTTCCAAGCCAAAGAGGAGTTATCACCATCATCTGGATTTATGCATGCACTTTACCAGGTATTCTTCTACATACCTTATTACTAATTTTATTACTTTACTTCCAAAATTAAGAAATGAGTGAAATAAACTAAAACATTTTGGCACGCCTCCAATTTGAAAAATTCTTTTTGGGCTTAAAATAAACCTCTTACATACATTGATTGCCTATTTGTCTTAGTTCATCTAGTAACTTAGAGGGTAAAGTAATTAATCGTAGCTTTCTCATTTGTTATCACACACTAAGCCAAACCACAAAACAATTAACACATCAAAACATAATTGAGACAAGGCCCGACTAGGATTTCATCACCTAACAAAAACCTTACCCCTTCTCGGCTATCCTACTTAGATTTCACCACCAAGGAGAGAACCAACTCAACTCTTTGGTTGAGTATAAACTCTGAACTCAATATATTCTAGCTAAGCACATGACACTCTTACCACTATGAGATCGTGAAGTGAGGGGATAGGCTCCAATACCAAGCCACGTACCAAAGTTCAACATAGATTTCTCTCTTGAACACCTAAATAACCTAAAACCAACCATATATTTCCTCTTTAGTACCCGATCTACGAGCCAAAATCCCTCTTCACACTATCTAAGGCATAAGCTAAAAGTGATTTAAAAAAATAATTCTAGGATTTAACATGCTTTTAGTGTATGCATTGTTTGCCTTGAATTATTTTCCTTTGATTGCTCTTTGTTTGAGGTGTGAGTTTCATCATACTCTTCCCTTTTCTCTCACATGGTCTTTACTAGACAGCAGCTGAAAAACCAAACTGATCAACCACCACCTTCCTCTTCTTCCTCCATGGAATATAATTCAAATGATGAGGGTTTACCTCATATTTATCCCCTTCTTACCAGATTCTTAGTTATTTTTGAGGGGGTTGTAGACTTTGATGCCTTCCTTGATAACAACCTGGTTGCCCTTCAACACTATCTTAACAACTTACCTAACCATACCTTTGTTTCTTTGGTTCCTCCTACAGACCCTCCTTATGGTATGCCTCCCCATCTTATGGTGGGAACCACCTCAACCCAACCCTTGCTAACCCAAGCCTCTTCTTCATCCAACATCCCATCTACCACCACTACCAAAACCTAATCCAATAGTCCAACCTCTAATCAAATACCTCCTACCACACCCCAAAACTCACATATAGGTTCAACTTTACCTCTAGTTACCTATACTCCATCTACCATGGGGATTTTCTACCTCTCTATCCACCCTTCCCCTTATTTCAACTAATCCACCAACTTCCACACCATTTTAGAACTTGGTACTCTCTATACCTCAAACACTTCCACCCATTATCACTAGAGTCACCACTCAACCTCAACCTACCCAACCTCAACCCACTACCTTAGCCATACCTTTAAGTCAACCCACATCCATCTCTTAACAATTACCCATGATCTCTTATCAATATGTCTCTAACCCACAAGGGTACATAGCACCTCCCACTCAACCATTTGTGTCAATCAACCCCTATGGGGCACCATCTCAACCTCTTGTGTCCACTTACCAATATGTGGCTTCTTCCACACCTTCTATCACTTACCCAAATTTGGTTGCCACCCAGCCTCAACAAAATTTACCACTTAATTATGTAGCTTTCCAACCCCAACCAGATTTGATCAAGATGTTAATGGACAAAATGACCAACTTGGAATCATCCATCTCTAGGTCTCATAACCAATTCTTCAACCCCTCCTTACCAACAAAATCGAAACCAAAACCAAGTTCCTCCAAAATAATATACTCCCATTGGAGAATCTTATGCATCAATTTTGGATAAATTACTCAAAGCCAACCTCATCTGACTCCCACCAATTAAACCACCCCAACAATTTGATACTTCTCACCTCGTACATGGGTGGTATAATGAAAATGACCATTGTGCCTTTCATCGAGTTATAGGACATGCCATTAATAAATGTAATACCTTCAAAAGTCTTGTTTAAAAAATTATTGATAGTGGAGAACTCACATTTGATAATCTTAATGCACCTCCTAATCAGTCCCTTGACATCTTCCACTAACCTTTTCCCAATCATGCTCCTTCCACCCAACACCATGATAACTAACCCGAAATCATCTCATTCTCATGAGGCACATATGATCACGTTGTTAATAATGAGCCCATTATTGAAGAGACCATTACCTCACTCACCCAAATGGAAATAGTGAACTCACCTCCTATTCTTTTAGATACCCAAACGGAGGAATCAACCACCTCTCTCTCCTCACTTGATGAGACCCTATCTTTATCTACTTCTCCTTTGATGGAAACACCAAAGGATGCAACCTTCGATATAACCATTTCCTCTTCCACCCAACCCATTCAAGTGGTATAACTACCCTCCATTCCTTTGGACACCTAAACAAAGGAAGAAACCATCTTTGAGGACACCGCACCAACCTCCCCTATCATAGAACCATCCATTCTCCCTTTAGAAACCATCCCAAAAGTGGAGATTACCTCATCTATCCAACCGTCAATTTTGGAACTATCCACCAAAGGTAACAATAGAGAAACCAATCACTCTTCTTCACCTAAGGGCTTAAGCTTCAAAACCAATGACCAAGGAACTAAGCCCATCTACAAGCCCTTTTCTAGGCTAGTCCAAAGTTTAGAGTTCACTTCCCAACCTAACTTTGATAGAGCCACCTTTTGGCACCATCTTGAACTCCCCTACCAAAATAAATATGAATCCTTAACTTCACTTAAATCCACCCTTGAACCCATTATTACCTCTTCACCAATTATCTCTTCCAAAACCATAAGTGAACCTCCCAACCACCTCCATCTAAAATTGCCAAATCACCTTACGACCCCTCCCTAAACCCATCAAGAACCTAGGAATTATTCCTACACCTAATCACACTCACCCCCCTTTGAGGTTAGAATTAACCCCATCTAGTCCACCAAAGAAACCTCCAACTAAACCAACTAAGAAGGTAGAGTCACCAAAACCACTCCCTCGAACTAGACCCATACCACCTCCATCCCACTTACCTTCCATCTTAGGACCCCATCTTTCCACCATCCTCATTACCTATTCTTCCTCTAAGAAACCATCCCCCTTTTCTCCACCTACACCCATCAAATCCTCTAGTCCTCCATCATTTTTAAATAACCTATCTACCTCTACTTTCCCACCTATAGCTAAATCTTCCTCATCTAAGTCTTCCATATCAAAATATCCAATCCCCAAACCTATCATAACCAAACAAATCCAACCAAAACCACTAACTAAGAACATTCCTCCGACCATAACTTCCACAGTAAAGCATATGCCTAAGAAGGTCACCACTCCTAAAACCAACAACCCACCATCTCCAACACCTTTGCTTGAATCCTATTCAACCATTTTACAAAGGTTATTTCAAACTTCCTCCATTATCTTACCTCCAATCAAACCTTTTGACCCTTCACATCTTAAACCAACATGGTTCAATGATAATTTGATTTGCCTTTACCATAGGTCTCCTGGACATGATACATAGAATTGTAAAGCCCTCCAAACCCTTGTCCATAACCTTTTAGATAAAGATGATCTATTGAAAGAACCCTTCTTACCCCCACTATCAATCTTACCATCAACTCAACCTACCCAACCTTTACCTACTCTCCCACTCCTGCCCAAGGATGAGAAGGAGGAACCAAAACAAGAATCAAACCCAATAAACCCCCTTATCTACACTATTCATGTGGTTACCCGATCTCAGGACCAACAAAAGGATAAGGGCCAAGCTAAAGTAACCATCCCCTAGACATACCCTTCAACCCCTCAATCCACCAACCAAAACCAAACATATTCACCCTCGCATTCATAACCACCAAAACCCAAAGTATCCATTTTGGGAGCTTCTCCCTCCAACCCTTCTACATTCATATAATGCTTAGTATTGAAATAACTTCACCAAATACTGGTGAAAATAAGCCTCTATGAATTAATCAACACTTTTCCCCACCATCGCCAGACACGAGCTTCTCCCTCAAACCCTTCTACATTCATATAGTGCTTAGTATTGAAATAACTTCACCAAATACTGGTGAAAATAAGCCTCTATGAATTAATCAACACTTCTCCCCACCATTGCCAAACACTGATCAAGGCTCTACAATCTATAAAGGTTCATCCAAATGATCCTCAACTTCTCACACTTTTATTGAAGCCCTTCAACTTTTAGCCCTCGTCACCTTTCAAGATTTTGAAATACCACTCGCTAATCTTGAGGACTCCAATCCTCCCCTTTTTATTATCACATGCATAAATCAAACTCACATCAAAAGGGTTGTGATTGATGGAGGAGCTAGCATCAACATTATCTCCTCCCATGCATATGACTAACTTTAGTTGACTAAAAACATCATGTCAAAAATTACAGTGGTCCTTCACTCCTTTAATGACACCATGGCTACTACCCTAGGGACTATTATCCTCCATATCTATTTGGGGCCTTGTACTATTCTTAAACTATTCTATGTTATAGAGGGTGAGTTTCAATACAATGTTTTACTTAGATGCCCTTGGATCTGTGCTATGAGTTGTGTCCCTTCCACCTTACACCAATGTGTCAATTTTGAACATGTGGGATAAGTTATCACCATCGAAGTTGATCCTAGCCCCTTTGCCTCTTGCAATATGACATACTGGCCTAATGATGTTCTTATTCTTCCATTTACCTCGTAACCAACTTCTAATGAAAATTCCCCACAACTAAAACCATCAACACCTCCACTTACAACAATGATTAAGCATCAACTAGCTCAACCATCCCTTCATCCCAAATTCTAGTGGAGGACTCCTTGCAATCCACATTTCAACATCTCTCCCTAGGCAAATATTGAATTTTAGCCTTAGATGCTTTCCATACACCACAAGAGTATGAGAACCTCAAATATGACCCTTCCTATGATCCCAACATCAAAACCATCATCCCTTTTGGGCTCCCTAATAATCAAACAAATTTCATATATGGGAGACTTGATCAGCCACTTCTCACTCCCACCACTACCCCATTTATCTGACCATTCACCACTAATTTTTCCTACTTGGACAAACCCACCTTTTCCAAAGCTTACCTTTATAGGTGTGCTTAGAAGGGATTTGGCCTTGGCCTTTATGAATAAGGACCTCATGAGCTACCTATAATCAAAACTTAGAAACCTTATGAGTTCTTTGGCCTTGGGTTTGTACCACCAGAAGAACCCACATTACCAAAACCCATTACCACCATCAATGAAAAACTTCCATCCTCACCAAACCCATCTCCCTTCGAGTCTGAGGACTCCGATATCATCCCATCTAACTTTTTTTTTTATCAATACTATTAGTTTAGGCCCCCTAACTTATCAAAAGGATAACCAAACTAAAACCCTTCCTCTCATCCATCCTGAAATGATTGAATGTGATTCTCCTACCATCAACACCATCCAACAACAAGGTGGTTATTTCATTCTTACCTACCTCAGTGTGGGTGATTATTCTATTCAAAAATATCTCCCTCTTGAGAACCAAACCTTGTTGAATAAATTGACCATTGATGTGAACTTAGGTACTCAGGATAACCATTATATCATCAAAATTGACCAATCTTTCAATTCCATAGAGTAACAAGACTACTCTTCTTTCCTTCAAGACTGTAACATAGAATTTACTTGGTCTTACCAAGATATGCTTGACATTGACCCTTTTATTTCCCTCCACAACATTGTGACCCATCCCTAGGCTAAGCTAGTATGGTAAAAGCTTTGTAGAATGCATCCTCACATAGTCCTTATTATCAAAGAAGAAATTTAATGCCTCTTATTTATTGACTTCATCTAACCCATCAAATATCCACAATGGGTTTCTAACATCGTTCCCATCACCAAACCCATAGGGGGCCTTCACCTCTACATCGACTTTTGTGACCTCAACCTCACTTGCCCAAAGGATGATTTTCCTCTACCCAACATCAACCAACTTGTTGATCTTATAGTCAGCCATGAAATGTCATCCCTCATAGATGGTTTCTTAGGATATAATTAGATCTTGATTGCCCCCAAAGATCAGCATAAAACTTCCTTTATCACCCCATGGGGAACCTTCTGTTACAGAGTCATGCCCTTTGGACTAAAAAATGTTGGAGCAACCTATCAATGGGCCATGACTTATATCTTTCACGACCTCATCCACAAAATTATAGAGGACTATGTAGATGATCTCCTTGGGAAATCCAAACATCACAAGGATCATCTAGATGTTATCACCATCATCTTCAACCGACTAATCCATTATCATGTCAGGCTCAACCCCAAAAAGTGTATTTTTGGAGTATTATCAGGTAAGATTTTGGGTTTTATCATATCTCTTTGTGGAATCAAAATAGACCATGATAAAGTTAGATAAATCTTGGAAATGCCTCCTCCTACCAACCTTACACAACTATGTAGCTTGCAAGGCAAACTTCAATCCATCTGTCATTTCATCTCATAGCTATTCGATAAATGTCAACCCTTTCACCACCTACTAAAGAAAGATACCTCCTTTAAGTGGACCAAGGAATGTCAACAAGCCTTCTATTAAATAAAGGAGTACCTTCTCTCTCCACTTGTCCTCACCCCTCCTAAGGAAGACCAACCCTTTTACCTATATATATCTACCATTGATCATTCCCTAGGGGCAATGCTCTCTCATTATGATGAACAGAATAAAGAGTAAGCCATATATTACATTAGTTGTACCCTTATCGAATATGAAACTTGATATACCCATCCCAAAAAAATCTACCTCACCTTAGTTTTTGTGGTCTCTAAACTCCATCACTGCCTTATTAATCATTAAACCTATGCCATCACTAATATTGACCCTCTCAAGTTCATTCACTCTAAGCCATATCAAAACCAATGTATGGTTAAGTGGCTCATGCTTCTTACTGAGTTTGATCTTGAGTTCCTTCCATAAAATTACATTAAAGGATAGGTCATTATCAACTAATTAGCTAAATCTCATCTACCAAACAATCAACCTCTTCCTTTTACTTTTCCAGATGAGTCCATTGCAATTCTATCCTAGGAAGAACCCACCTACCAAATGACCATGTTTTTTGATGGCTCTAAATGCCAAAATGGTGGGGGTGATAGATTTATTCTCATTCCCCTTAATGGTGAACCTCTTTCTTTAAACTTGACTTTGAATGCACCAACAACATAGCTGAATATAAAGCCTTAGTCATAGGTCTCCAAACTACCCTAGCCTTAGGAATAAAAACCATTAGTGTCTTTGGTGACCCCCAACTAGTCATCAACCTATCAATGGATCTTATCAATGTAAAAATGATGTCTTCTTGAAGTACAAACAACTTATAGACATCCTCTTATCATCATTAAACCATTACCTTATCCAGTTAGTTCCTTGATCTACTAACAAGTTTGTGGATATGATGGTATCCCTTGCTTCCTAAATCCCATCTTAACCTACCAAATCTAAACTATTTGTCACCATCCATTGTTTTATCACACCTTCATATATCAGTTATGATCTACCTACCATTTATGGTGTGGAAACATCTCCTTCTGACATTTGGTATGACCAAACTTTCAACTATCTCAATCTTGGCATTATCCCTCCCAACCTTTCAAATAATGCTCAAAGAGATTTTGTTCAGAGTACCTCTTATTACACCATACTAGGAGGAAACCTTTACAAAAATGGCTTCGATGACATCCTTCACCATTGTCTACATAGTCATGAAACCTCACACGTCATCAAAGAAATGCATGATAGAGTTATGGGGGACACTTTAGTGGCTTAGTTATTGCTAAACATATCCTTCACCTTGGATACTATTGGCCCACCCTTAATCAATATTGTTGTGACTATATAAAGAAGTGTGTCAAATGTCAACAACACGCTAACTTACATCATGCACCTCCTCATGGCCTTCAAGTATCTAAAGACTATTCGCCTTTCTCACAATGAGGACTTGACCTTATTGGGGAAATCAACCTCCATTCTTCATAATGACATCAATATATCATTACCACCACCAAATATTTCACAAAGTGGGTGGAGGCCATCCCCCTTATATCCACCAAAGCTGAAAAGATTATCGACTTCATCAATCACCATATCATCTTTCGCTTTGGTGTTCCCTATAAGACCATCACTGATAATGGTAAATCCTTTCAAAACTAAAAGGTCCAAGGTCTCTGCATTGCTTTTATCATCAAGTTAAGTTTTTCCTTTCCTTACCATCCACAAGCCAATGGATAGGTGGAAGCCTCTAACCAAAATCTCATTAAAATACTTACCAAAGTAGTTAGTGCCCTAGGTCGGGATTGACACTTGCACATCCCTTTCACTTTATGGGCCTATTGCACTAGCATTCAAACCTCTATGAGAGCTACCCCTTTCTCTCTTATCTTTGGCACCAAGGTAGTCTTGCCTCTCGAAGTTAAAATCCCCTCTCTTCATATATCTTTACATGAAATCCTTTCTAAGGATGGCTATCATCAAGAATGCCTTGCACGTCTTGAACTTCTTGATGAACATCACCTCGTAGCCCTTAACCATATTTGTGTCTATAAATAAAAAATCAAATGTGCATACAACAAACACCTAAAAAAGTGAGAGTTTAACTTCGAAGACCTCATCCTTAAGGAAAACCAACATGTAACTAATATGGAGAAGAGAAAAAAGGGCAAGTTTACTTATAATTGTCTTGAACCCTACATCATAACCCATAAGTATGGATCAAGAGCTTATCATTTGTACTCTCTTGAAGGCAAACCAAAAACTGATCCTCTCAATGCCTTGCATTACATCCTTTCTATTGTTAAAACAAGGATCAAACTCACCTCTATGTCTAACTTAAGCTCATCCTTTGGTCTATGAGATCTCCACATCCTTTCACCTACATATCCTTAATCCTCTTGGGAATAATTAATCACAAAATTGAATCGTGTGATTATCCATCACAGTTATGGCCTAATCCTAAGCAATGGGTACCATGGATCTACCTATGACATGGTTCTCATGGATACTTTTCTGTTAGGAACCCATGAAAGCACCATTGATTACCATGTACAAGCAACTTAATATGCGGAATTAAACTAGAATGCACAAGTAACTAGAATTTAGAAACAACACAGAATATGAGAGACAATACCCAATTGTATTAATACTCTTCCAAAAAAGAATTACAACAAAGAGACGCCACACTCTTCCACCTTACAGGTTTGCCACACCAAGTGTTCAGTAATTCACCTTCAAGAGCTCACTCTCTCTCTTACAGTCCCAACACACAACTCAAACACAGAGTTCGTGTTCACCTCCAACTAGTCAGTATCTCTACTACCAGTACACAAGTGCTCCACGCACTCCACAAGTGCTCCACGCACTCCAAGTACTCAACCTACTCCAAGTAGATCTCTCATGAACTTGCAACAACATGCAACTCAAATGATCTTACTTTGGAAGGAACTACCTTGCCTTCCTCTTTGCTCTATGATCGAGTACACACCATACTCCAAGTAGATCCTCCTTGATCTTGCTACCTATTGTGTTACTATCACCTTGATCCTGCTGCCACCTACAGATCAACTTGGTTCTGCACACCTACAAACCTAGACCTTGCACACACATACACCTACAGATCAATGATCTTACTTACCATGTAGATCTCCAAATGTGGCCTTGCACACCTGCTGACCAAGATCCTACATACATGAAGAATCCTTCTGATTCTCCAAACCAGCACCCACACTTGACACTGTGGCACTAGGAGGAACACACCATGCTCTCTTCACACACAGAAGGAGCTAATATTTTCTCTCTTACTCTCTAGCACAAATTACAATACAACCCATGAGTCTATTATATAGATCTCATGCAAACAATAATTAGACATCTAATTACAATAATTAGATCCACAACTTCAAGTCTATAATTGGCCTTCTACATGCAAACAACTGGTTCGTTAACTAACTGTCTGTGAACTAGTAGTTATAAAACCGCACAGGTGACCGATGTCAGTCCCTGTCTGCCTGGAGGTGACCAACACTGACCGATCTCTGACCGACATCGATTGCTCTTCTCACTGTATATGACCGACATCGACTGATCAGATCGACGTCAGTTGCTCTGCAACTTAGCAACCTCTCAGTAACCTCCTCCATGTCTACATCAGTGAAGCTTTTAGCTCCAAAACCTAACAATCTCCCACTTAGAGGTAAACAACTACACTGTACCTGTACCTGTACACCTTCTAATCTATTTCCTGGCTTGTATCCCTCTTCAAGCTCAACCTTGAAGACCAACCACCACAAACCCTATGGTGCACCTCCTATCATCCAAGTAACCTTCCGCATCCACATCTACAAACCCATGTAGAAAAGAACTTGACCCTGCATAGCATGTCGACCTGCTACTAGTCCCTCTTAGATACCTGAGAATCCACTGAACTGCCCTCCAGTGCTTCTTTCCCAGATCGGCTCCAAACTTTTTGACAGCACCCACTACTTGGGCAAACTCAGGGAGTACACATGTACTCAACCTCATCATGTGATTGGGGAGCCTGTTCTGTGACCTGTCCATCCATCAACGTGCTAATCGGTATCACACAATCATCTGGAGACAAAATCATCCTGTGATCTCCATGTCTCTAGAACACACTTATGCCAAAGAATTTTGCTCCTCCAAATTCTTCATGACACACCTCTGAACTAACTTTACCTTTAGCTTAGAAAAACCCTGCATATGTGACCCTGCATCAAGCAAACACACAACATACAGTAACAGGATGATGTCGCGACTCATCATCCACATGGTAAAAAAAACCACAATAGTTACAATGACATTGACTAAAGCCATGCTTTGTCATCCACCTGTCAAACCTGTACCACTGTTCTGGAGCTTCCTCAAGACCATATGACCTGGCCTTCTGTCTCACGTGTCCATTCTCTCTATTCTTTAACTAAGGTATCCATTCGTCTTTCAGTGCTTTTATATCAGCTGGCAACCCTACCAAATCTCTCGTTTGGTTCTGCAACCTGATCATGCCATGCTCTCACTATTTCCTGGATCCTTCCTGCTCTACAATGAGCAACGAGTATAAAGAAGAGGAATAATGAATTTGAGGCTTACTTACCCTTTTAGTCCTCCACATGGGTGTCTGAGACTCCTTGACAGCTTGCTGTCTACCCAAAATTCATTCCAGTGACCGACCTCGGTCACCACACAATATGCATCTAATCGATGTTGGTTCCCATGCGACTGTCCTTTCTATCAACGCCAATTTTTTGACCGACGTCGGTCTTACTTGGTCACTGACATCGGTTCCCTGACTGATGCCAGCAGCCACCCTGCTTGACACCACCAGCTCTAGTCTACACATGATCGACATCGGCACCTGTCTGTTCGACGCCGATTCCCCTTGATTAATGCCGGTAACTGTGTTCACCTGTGAGTGATGACTTTTTACCTGTGAGCTCTCCATGGATCAAAACCTTGTCCAAACCGCCCTGCTTAGAGATGTCCAGCCTTCTCCACTGATCTCTATCCGTCATTTCCTCCAAAAACACCAAAGCTTTCTAGTTCTTAAGTCTGTCAAACACACCTGTCTTCCACTTAAGAAAATGCATCTCCTTCTTGCTCATGTGACCAAGCCTACAAAGCCACGTCTTCACAATAGAAGAAGAATCAGTAATACAAGCAAGTAGATAAAGAGTACCTGCTTTCTTACCACACGCTAATTCAAGTGTATCCGCTGTGAGAGTTCTTGTGCATCTCTCATCACCCAACTTTCTCTAAGAAATTAGCCGCATCTTCAAGACCGGGATCTGCATGACCTCCTTCAACACCCATGTGTTGGTCGCCTGCAATTTCAGCTTCACTTCCCCTTTGGCAATTCTTTGGCAAGGCACACCAGCCCCTAAATAAATCTTTCCAAAGTCTCCAAAGACCTTAACATGGAAAAATACTCTATTTCGGACTGCATGGAAGAGGCAACATAATCTATAAAACAATATTCTACTTTATCCAAGAAACATCTCAGAGCATCCTGTGCAACAACACCTGCAACATCTGCTTCATCAGTTCCTTCATGCTGATCTGCTACCAACCAACAATATTTCTTTTCCTGCTCTTTCTTTCCATAACACCATAATTGACCATTCGTGCTTTTCAATTCCTCCATTCTTAGTGTACTTTCTTCTGCCATTGCTATACTCCCACTCAATCAAAAACCCCTGAGAGTGACCTGTAATCAAACACAAAACCTACTCCCTGCAACCTTAGCTCTGATACCAACTGTTAGGAACCCACGGAAGCACCATTGATTACCATGTACAAGCAACTTAATATGTGGAATTAAACCAGAATGCACAAGTAACTAGAATTTAAAAACAACACAGAATATGAGAGACAATACCCAATTGTATTAATACTCTTCCAAAAAATAATTACAACAAAGAGATGCCACACTCTTCCACCTTATAGATTTGCCACACCAATTGTTTAGTAATTCACCTTCAAGAGCTCACTCTCTCTCTTACGGTCCCAACACACAACTCAAACACAGAGTTGGTGTTCACCTCCAACCAGTCAGTAGCTCTACTACCAGTACACAAGTGTTCCACGCACTCCACAAGTGCTCCACGCACTCTAAGTACTCAACGTACTCCAAGTAGATCTCTCATGAACTTGCAATAACCTACAACTCAAATGATCTTACTTTGGAAGGAACTACCTTGCCTTCCTCTTTGCTCTATAACCGAGTACACATCGTACTCCAAGTAGATTCTACCTGATCTTGCTACCTGTTGTGTTGATGTCACCTTGATCTTGTTGCCACCTGAAGATCAACCTGGTTTTGCACACCTGCAAACGTAGACCTTGCACACACATACACCTACAGATCAATGATCTTACTTACCACGTAGATCTCCAAATGTGGCCTTGCACACCTACTGACCAAGATCCTACATACATGAAGAATCCTTCTGATTCTCCAAACCAGCACCCACACTTGGCACTGTGGCACTAGGAGGAACACACCATGCTCTCTTCACACACAGAAGGAGCTAATATTTGCTCTCTTACTCTCTAGCACAAATTACAATACAGCCCATGAGTCGATTATATAGATCTCATGCAAACAATAATTAAACATCTAATTACAATAATTAGATCCACAGCTTCAAGTCTATAATTGGCCTTCTACATGCAAACAACTAGTTCGTTAACTAACTATCCGTGAATTGGCAGTTCTGAAATTGCACAGGCGACCGACATCGGTCCCTGTCTGCCTGGAGGTGACCGATGCCGACTGATCTCTGACTGACGTTGGTTGCTCTTCTCACTGTATATGACCGACATCGACTGATCAAACTGACGTCGGTTGCTCTTCAACTCAGCAACCTCTCAGCAACCTCCTCTATGTTTGCATCAATGAAGCTTTTAGCTCCACAACCTAACATGTTCATCTCTAATCAGATGGAATCCCATGATCAATTGTCTCTCAAACCACTTTCCCTATCCATCACTCCCCTTTTATGCTAAAGTCTTACCTTCGTAAAGGTAATCCTTTAAGACTAAATAAACTTGTCCATGTCTAAACATGCATTCAAAATATCACTTGCATCCATATCTCTAGCATCACAGACTACTCCCTTGAAGTACAACTACATAATAATTAAAATTTACTTAAAAATAGTTTGTTCCCCTAAAAGACAACTATAAAAATTTAATTTTAGACCACTCCATTGAAGGATGGTTAAGTCAACTTTATCAAAAGCACCAATTGAATCTTCTTGCATTGATTAGCTTCAACAACTTATCAAAATAACAAAAGTAGAAAACAACCCTATGTCAAAATTAAAGTAGGTAAGCCACAATCGGCTCTTATAAATGCCATTTGTAGACTTTTCACATTGATCAGTCTACACACTATCCCATTACACCACAATTGACTCATATATATATGACATTGGTAGACTTCCCATATTGATCAGTCTACATATCGTGTTAAGGCATGTACTTGTCTATTCTGGTTCTTTGGTCACCTATAGAATGGGTAAGTTAAGCCACATTAAGTTAATTTTTGCCTATTTGAAATTCACCCATCTACATATCACCTACTTTCCCTTCAATCCTTCTCTGAAATCAAGGGACTATGAGCTTAATTGATATAAAGTGATCAAGACCCCTTTTTTTGTCACTCAAAGCATGCTCTTGTGAAGCATTCGACTGGTTATGTTCACTAAGTCTATCTAACTATGGTGTCTGGCTGTTAGATCCTTACCAGCTCAAAACATTATGTTGTTTTCTTTCCCTCTATTAATTTGTTCATGCAGTCATATGTCTCATATTTAGTTTGTTGTTTGTACCTACTTTATGTATTTCCATTATGTACTACCCATAAACACAATCAAATATAAACTATATACTACCCATAAACACAACATCAAGAACCATAAATAGTAAGCAATTACAACATACCATTATCACATATTAACATCATAAGATCATCATCAAAAATCATCAATATCATCCCTACAATGAAGTACCATCCTATATATGAACCACACTATCACCAAGTATCATCTTTTTTATCACCTACATTATCACATTATCATAATCATCTCATAAGCCAACATTATCAAAACCTATCTATCAAATATTCACAATCCTGTGTAACCCTGACAAATGACAATAAAATATCTTAATCAAAAACATGTTTTCAATAACATCCCCCATATCCATCATCAACATTAACCATACATTAGACATACATGTCATCCATGATCCATACACATCATTACATCATAATCATAATATCATCAATGCATAATCATCATGAACATAAGAATATAATAGTCAACATAAGCACATAAGCATCATATGTCAACATAATCATCAATATAATGTCAGTAATATAATCATCAAAATCAAAAAATAATCATCATATACATCAATAAGGCAATACATGTCATCATATATTAGTCTCTCTCTCTCATATACATCTCACATCATCAACACGTAGGCTAGTATCAAAATACAAATCATGTACATATAAAAACTCTCCACTATCAAGCCCCTAGGGCAATGGAACCACTACCACCTGCACCACTACCACTAGCCCCATCTACACCTGAACCTACACTACCATATGGTGATGGCCTCCCTACCTTGCCCCACTAATCTAAACATACTCAATACAACTCTACATCCACAACTTCACCTATACTATCAATTTTAAAATAACCCTTACCTCATTTCATGATTGCTGGCATGGTCAAAGTCCTCATGTTACCACTTGGTCATGCCCTCATCCACCCTCCATGTAGTTAATGCTCAAATCACTAGACCAAATGTAATCACCCACTCATAGTTCTCCACCTAAGAATAAGCCATGCCAAGTCACCAACAGATAAAATGCTCTAAGCACTAACAAATAAAAGTCAAATGGTAAAAAAGACTTACCATTTTCATTTTTTCATCTTGACTTTTTAGGATTTTTCCCTAACCTTCGATGGTTAGGGGTAACCATCGATGATCGATCCTAGGGGAAACCCTAACCATCGTTGGTCAATTCCCTTAGTCTTTTACCAATTGTCTCACTAAGACCCCGACTTCCAATCTAACTTTTTTGGAAGAACTACATTTGGCCTTGAGTTATTTTTGGATTTCATGTCCATGAAACTATGTAGGTAACATCCCCTTGCCTAGTGCATATGGAGTCAGCTCGGCCATCCCCTACCTACCCATACCTAACCAACCAACTATTACATCATGTCCACCTTAACATTGGTCATTTTTTCCCCAGACCATTTGTATGTTATGCAATGACTTTGTATGGTCATTTTGACTGCACCAACCAACCTTGTCATGTTGCACTTTTAAAACTTTATACCACCTCAAGCATGACCTAACCTATTATGTTGTTTCATGGGAGTAATTCCTACCTTAAATACTTGTGACCAACAATGACCCTATCTATATGGCTTGATAGGCCTGACCTGATCAGCTATGATCAACACTATAGACTGATCACCCCTATCACATGTCCCTCTAACATTGACCTTATTTTTACCAACATTGATAACTTTAGTCTTTGCATGATCTTGACTATCACTCTCAGTCTCATTTTATGCATGTGTTTGCATCTCAAATGCCTAACCTTTTTATGTCACCCACCTTATAACTACTAATTTACAAACCGCTACCCGATATTGCTTTCACCTCATCGACTCCCAATTTGAGGGAGAATACCTCCTACTCAGGGAAATTAGACCATGACTAGCCATCTATTATTATTCTATAGCTTGAAGATCAAAGCTGCATAATAAAAAGGGGCAAAATGTAAACACTTAAAAACTACACACAATAACTTTTGATGTTAAACTACCTCTTTGACCCTCATTTGACCTTGCATCTAAGTGGACCACCTAGTCAACTAGGCTCACTAACTTGACCCCTAACCTAAAATGTTTAACTAAACCATTCAATTCAACTTGCTTTACCTATTTTACTTTGGCCCCTCAACCATCAATGATTGTCCTAACCATCGATGATTGTCCTAACCATCGACGATTGGCCTAACCATTGATGGTTAGCCTAACCATCGATAGTTAGGCCCTCAAACCTATTTAAAAGCAGTAAAACATTGACAATTTTGTGTGAGATAAACATTTCCCTAAATATAAATTTGATTTTAAAACTTGCTTTAAAATATTGTGAACTGACAGCTTTATCCTCTTATCAAATTAGTAACTCCCTTCATCCCAATTAGTAACTTCATCCTACAAAATGAGAAGAGGAGGAAGTGAAATGGATGGGTAATCCAAAATCTAGAATCTAGAATATTGCATCTAAGCTCTCTTGCATATAGGTATCCAACACCCTTTCAAAAAAGTAAGTAGCATCATCAGAGACTCAAAGCTCTATCAAAATCACTTTCAAATGCCAAAGTACTGTTACTCTGGCCAAATCACTTCAGCATTCCACTATCAAGTTTCAAGTATCTTTTGCTTTTTTGGTTATTTTATCTTATTTCTAATTTCCCTACCTTATCAAACCTCTTAACATCTTATTCTCCATCCCATAAAACCCCTACCTGCTTATTCATCATTCTACAACTCCATTTTTATATCCTCCTATAACTCACATGCAACCATCAATGGTTAGCACAATCATAAATGATTATTCCAACCATCGTCGATTGCCCAACTATCACCAGTTAGACCAACCGTAGCTAGTTAACTTGATCGCTACCAGTCATTGTGGCATAACAATCCAACAAGCTATTTTGAGCCCTTTATCCCCAGTCAAGCCCAATTTTCTCTATTTTTACCTGATAACAATGACCTTTCTAATTTTTTGAACTAGACCCCAACCATTTTAGCATAAGTAATTGACTTGTTTTTGTTATTTTAGTTGTTTTTTTTAAACAAGCATTTACTTTCTCTTTCTTGCATGAATTTAGGCTTCATATCATTGAATACAAGTATCCTTTCTTTTCATTTATATCAGCTTAATTTTTATAACATTGGATTGACAACCTCCTAGTAAGCATTATGCTTCTTGGATCTAGCTCACACTAGGCAGTCCACTCAACCATCCATCTAACAAACCCCTTTTCGAGTGTCTTTATTATCTGTAGGTTATTCCTTCCAAGCCAAAGAGGAGTTTTCACCATTGTCTAGATTCAAAAGTGCACTTTATTAGGTATTATTCTACACACCCTATTACTATTTTCATTACTTTACTTCTAAAATTAAGAAATGAGTGAAATAAACTAAAACATATGCCACTCTTGTACTTTGCACTATCTTGGATACATTTTTGGCTAAGTTCGATGTCCTTTGCATGTGATTTATAGGTTGTCATGTTTGGTAGTTGATCATTTTAGGTGTGTTTTTTCATACATGACGGCTTTTTTCACCATTTGCCACACTTTTTCATCAACCCATGACATGCTTTATTCTAGTTTGTGCATTAGAACTTTGACAAACTTGTAGTTTGTGTCATGTCTCCATCAAGGCCCCTTTCTTAGCATTTTGCCTTCTTCTTTGGAGACACTTTTTTGTTCCCTAATTTTTGGAACATCTCTCATGATCGGTGATGACTTATTTGACATGTCGACAATCTCCTTATTTGGAGCTATTCTAGTGAAGCCTAATGTCTTCCTTATTTTTATTTGGTGTTTATTGGGAATGTTGTATGTGCACTAAGTTATAAAGTGTTATGGAGGGATTTACTAATTCAACCTTGTCTATCTTCATGTGTTTATGTGTTCTATATTGGACACATTTTCACTTATTTAGTTGTTTATCTCTCCTATCACCACTAGGGCCATCCTCTTTGAGAGACCTTATTTGTATTTTGGACACCACTTTTTCAATAGTTGACAATCTCCCATAATTTGAAGTGTAGTTATTTTGGTGAATCCCAATGTCATATTGTCTTTTTTGATAACTCAAGAGTCTCCTTTAATGTGATATAGATCTATTCTGGTGCATGTAATGTCAGCTTATTTGGTGTTCAAGTAGTGGATTTAGACCACTCGTGCAGACCTTTTTCATCCACTCCACCCATTTAACATTATGGGGGGTGTGCATGCATATTTATTTGGTGTCACTCCACCCAATAAATAGTATAGGGTGTGTGTTGTAGATTCTTCTTCTTAGGTGTTGAACATTCCTTATATATGTAGTACTCTTTTTTAATTTTAACATCATTGACAATCTTTTTGATTGAAACTATTATGGTGAAGCCCAGTGTCAATTTTTTTTGTGATCGAGTAGTAGATTCAGACCACTCGTGCAGATTGAGTTCCTTTATGACTTTCAAGTACATGGAGTGCAGAATACTTCAACATCATCTTTGGGGGGGCTTTCTAGCTCTCTCTTCTTCTTTTCTCTCTTTTGAGGGGGAGTTTTTCATATAGGTTTTTTTTTTCTCTACTTTATGAGAGTTATATGTATATGTTTCATTTTTTTGAGTGTTTTCTAGATTCCTCCTTTGGACATGGGTATCTTAGTTAAGAATTTTGTTTGCTAAAATTCATATAAGGATTTTTTACTTCTTCATGGCCTTCTTGGTGATTCGTATAGTGACACTAGTGAGGTATTCCCACTAGTGACACTAGTGTGGTAGCCGCACCATACTTTGTGCTCACTTCTCACCATCTTATTAGAGGGTGTTCAAATAATGTTTCATTAGGTTTATCACTTTACCTAGTGTTTTAAAGCATAGCGTTCGTGTTCAGTAATCCTCGTATTCAACACCATTTCTAATTTCACTTGGTGGTTATAATGACTTGATATTCATGTACTCTGACAAGATGGATTGGTATCCATAGAGAGATGTGGCTTCACACTGCATCCTTTATTATACCCACCTAAGCTACACTTAAGGGGGGGGTGGTGATGTAGGATATCACTCTTCTACTTTTTAGCTTACTTAGGTGTTATTTCATTAGAGATGTTTATCCCACATTCATGAAGATGATGGATTTATGTCTTACTTCCATCTATATTAGGAAAGTTAGTCCCACATATATGGGATGGTTAGGATTCGCCTATCTTATACCTATTTTTACATCTCTATTGTAAATTATAGAGTATAATGGAATGATAGATAGTTTATTCTTTGTGTGCAATGTATTAGCTTTATGGCTATGATAATAGATTCATGGATAGATCTTGGTTGAAGAGTATTCTTAAATCTATCATAAGGGTTAATGAAACATAATAGGTCAACCTACATATCAAAATATATGAAATGTTGAGTGTTTAGAAGGATGGAGACTTGCATTAGAGAATGGACATTGGTGTTGACATTACTATCCAAGTCTAAACGTAATCATCCAGGAACATAAAATGTTATTAGAGCTCTATAATTGATAGTTACACATATATATATCATAGTTTAAGTGTATTGTAGGCTACATGTGATCTAGGTAATCAAAATAATAGGGTCATACTACAAGATAAGCATTTGGGCCCAGTAAGATGTTGAACACAAACCTATTAGCTACAAAGAAGTTCAAGAACTGAAAGGTAGAGCTTTGAATGATATTTGTCAAGTTTACAAGACTAGTTTAACATATAAATCCAGATTTGAGATTTTACATTTGCCTACCCTCCCCACCATTTAATCTAGTAATGCATAAGGATGAAATTACTAGTTTAAAGGAAATATATGTGTACTATGGTATGTACAACACACCTTAATTTTCTTGAGCCCTGTTTGAATTTATTGTATGTGTATAACATGCAATCAAAATCATGTTATAGGTGTAATTAGTGTATATAATCTAAAAATAAATAATTGAAATTTGCTTGAAATAAAAGAGATCAAGGAGTACACATGTGTGTTGATGCAACCATGTTACTTCTTGATAGTTTGCTTTGGTAATGATGTTTCCTAGCTGAAGCATTAGAGAGAGTTCATAACTAAACCTCAGAGATGTGGAGAAGTGAATTAGAGGGTGATCATGCCCCCAATATATTATAAGAGTAAGTTATGCCAAGTCCATAGAGAGCTCATAGTCTTAATTGCACAACTCTAGTGTATCATAATCTAGCCAATCTCCCCTGAGTCAAATGGTATAACCATATCAACTCATAAGGGTAGAAGTAGTGCCAAATCCATTAAGAGTGTAGAGTCTTGATCACACTAATAAAAGAAGTAGTTGTTGCAATAAATAAAACTCAAATGGTGAATCTTAGTAGGGTTGGTGCATGAATATTTGTAAAATGTGAATAATGCATATGTAATTTTGTGCATTTGCATGGCATATGGACCTCAAAATGTGCTCAAGCTAAAGTATCTATCAAAATATAACCTCTTATCTATAAAATATGTATAATATGTATCACAAATATGTAAAATTATCTCAAATATGTGCCAAATGTATATAATTTTATCTAAAATGTATATTTGATTCATGTAAATTGAATCAAATTATGCCAATTTTGTCAACTATATGTATGTGGAGTCATGTCTCTATGACATGCCCCCACTAATACACCCCCCATTTTGAGATGAGGGGAATGAAAAAGTGATAGTCACCATATCTCAAAAGTATAGGATGATCATGTTGTATCTATATGAACCATGTAATAAAGAAGCATATAGTGATATCATGTCGAAGTAGATGAATCAATGAAGCTTGTAGTATGCATACAAGCCCTAAGATGCATGATATAGATCATGGTTACATCTAGAAGATAGTAAGCTCAAAAGACAAATAAAATCACACATAAGAGCACTCAAAATTCATGTAAAGAGGGGTCTAATGAGATTTTAAATAAGGGGCATGTTCAAATGCCACACACTTAAGATGAGTACATATGCAAATGTCCACACACCAAATAAACACACAAAACTTAGGGAACTATGGCCAACAAGTAAGAAACATGTTCAAATGTTACACAAGTAAGACAAAGAAGAAAACAATAAATACACTCAAGTAACCCCTATGAATAAATGAAGTAAATGAAATATAAAAACAACTAGCATAGGCATATCATACTAGTCCCTACATACATATGTTAGAAAAAATTGTCATGTATAATAACATATAAAAGTACATTATGTAAGATAGTAACATGAGTATAGGATTGTGTAAATGTTAGCATATAAACTCAAATTAAAATGATCATAAAATAATAGAACCATGTCAATTGTGATCATATAAAATCAAGATGCCCCAACATAGTGTGTCACGTGAGAAAAGAAAATGTCCAACATTGGCATGCTCATGTATCATGGATCTCATTTATGTATGTATCAAACTAAATTACCTGTGAAACATATGTGTGTATAGAAATAATATGATAACTACTAACATAGAGTAAGCAACAAACGCAAAATCTAGTAAACCTATGAAATGCTAAATGTTGTTGTATTTTTGATTTATTTGAATGTTTTGTATGTTATTAAATATTTGATTTTTTTGAATTTTTTGGTATGTTTGGAAAAAGAATGTTAGTTGATGATACCATTTAAGGGATGATCATAAGGTGATATATACTCTAAATATGTTATAGTAAATTAATCATGCTGCCAAGGATCATGTATATGTATCGAATCTAGAATTGGAGAATCTATAATAATATTCATATGCCTCATAGACTATGTGGTCATGAAGTAGTAATAAAAGGTGTAGTGGTTCATGGAACCCATTGTTTAGTGTTATGTGGTAATATATTGGTAGTTGTTCATTTAATTTGATTTAGTGATAACTAAGGCAATCATCATGTTGGCACTTTTTCCTTGAGACCTAGATGCTAGTGCACCAATCTATGCACCCAATGATAATATTCCATATGTCAGCATATCACGAGGAAGAACATTCCACACACTCACTCAAGGCATAAATCAAAGTAACTAGGGTGGGTTAGGGTTAGTCGGCAATGATGTTTTTATTAAAGGTAAAAATAGGCTATTAATAGGGACCCACCCTAGTACATATAAACTAGCAGGCTAGGATCGATATCCAAAATTTACATTAAATTGCCTAAACATAGTGTCAATGATTCAAGAAATAATAAATATCCACCAAGTGGCACAAAAATAGCTAAACAATAGTAAAACTAACCCTAATAGCTAAGGCTTTTCCAACCTTTTATAACACCATTCCAATTATTTTTTATAGTAGTAAACATAGTGTCCATCATTTGAAGAATATGAGGATATTGAATCCCCTCTGTATCTCCCTTCTTCTTTTTATTCTTATTAGATTTTCCTTATGTAAGTATCTCGTTCTTCCTTTTTGCCATCATTCAGAGTCCTTCCATGCTTTGAAGATAGTTTTGCATAGAAGCTATGCTTAAATCAACAATCATCTTAATGTTCTCCTTAAGAAGTTCATTCTCATGCTCCATCCTAGTAATTTTATTATCAATTCTTTCCACCTGCTTAAGTAACTCAGCCCTAGTGCAGACAATCCCATCATTCTTACTCAAAATACTCACTATTTCATGATCCCTCATGAACCAACATAAGAATGCCTTATGCAGACCAATCTCATCTTCTATTTCTTTAAATTTATTTTGATATTTAAATGATACCATGAGTTCATTAAATACTTTTAATTTTCCGATCTCTGATTTACCTCAAGCCTAACATCATCACTCCCCTTTTCCATACAACCCTCCTTGAGTTGTTGCAAACCTTCTACCACCTTCTATAATTTATTTTCATCCACTATCATTACATTACCACCCATATCACCTATTTGAGGCTCCTTAAATGCCATATCAAAATCCCCTATATTATCCCATCCATGACATTTTTTGAACCCCCTACATCCTACTCTTCTTTATCTAAATTAATAATCACTTTACACTGATCACCAGTATGAACCTTTTTCACCTTTTTCCTAGATGAACTCCTTAAAACCCTTTTCGGGGGTCACAATCCCTCTACCCAAATTTCTCTAGGGTCGTGGAGTTATAGATAATAGAGTAATCCCTTTAAATTACTTATATATAAGAAATATTAATACTTGATGCAAAGGATATGATTTTTTCCCACTTTGCACATCCAAGACATAACTCTCTAATGAATGTAAAATGTAAAATGGAAGTATGATAGGAATTTGATGCCTAAAATAGTTCAAGATGGGAAAGTGTTAAAAATGAACCATCATATATCTCTTCCTTTGAATGTTACATACCTAATTATTTTCTCAACCACTTCATCATAAGATTATGAGAAGTCTTCTCTTGGAAAACCACTTTGATACTCCATCAGTTCCTCACCCTCACTTAGAAATTTTGCCTTCTCTTCCTTGTAGTCTTTGTTAGGCTTAGTATAATTTATATCCTCACTTTTAAGACCGTGACCTAAGTAATTAGCCCCTCAAAAATTTCCATAATGACCTAGGTAATGTAGTCTTTGTTTATTTCTACCTTTCAATATTCTAATTGTTCACAAATTATCTTGATAGATACTAATCATAGCCATCAATATTATACATAAATGTAACAAGCCATCCTATCTAAAGAATTCCCCACACCTTTACATTATTCTTAACTTTCCACATAAATAAAGTCTCAGCATGATGTAACCCACCACCTATCTTGTAAAAATTCAAATTAGTCATAATCGAACCAACACTAACCAGGCATAACAATTGAAAACTCAGCACCCAGACCTTATAAAAAAAGAACATAAAATATTGACCCCTCTTTGATGGTAGTCCATAATCATTGTCACACACCACCTTATTTTCCTCACTCAAGATATGATTCACATCAACCATTTCCATGTAATTCAAATCTACCATCCTATCATTCATCTTGTACACTTCAAACCCACGTAAGATTGTATTCATTTCATCATAGAGGGTTATCATTACTTTGATTATCACTTGTTCATTTATCCCTTTCCATAATAACATTTGCTTTAACTGAGAGAATATCATCTTTAAACCAATACTTTATGAAGGGAGCCAAAAAACTCCTACTTGTAAAATAATCAACCAAAAAATTACCTTCTCTATAAGTGTATTAAAAGGAAATAAGTTGAAAAGAATTCCCACACTTAAACTTTCTTCTATAATATGAAATATACTACAATTATCCTTATTCTTCTTATTGAGACAATTAATAATATTTATAAAATCACCCTCAACCAACAATTTTTTACACCCCAAGCACTTTGCCAATTGAATACCCCATAATATAGCTAAAGTCTCTACCCAATGATTTGTTTAGAACCCCATTCTTCCTTGATATGCTCTTATGACCTTACCCCACTCATCCCTAAGAACAAAAAAATTAACACAAAATATTCATATCACTTATGTCTAACTTAGGCTCTTAGTTGATCTTATCAACATACATCTATAATTTAACTAGTTGAACAAACATTCATTCCCACATAAACATCATAACCAAAGATAAAACATGAATATCATACTATAATGCTAGAATAAAATCATGATTATACTAATAATCATGTAAAGGAGATTTACACCAGAGTGGGGTACATAGAATCTTCTACAATCCTAATTTAAGTAACATGTCACTATTATTCTTCTTCTATATGTTGTGGTAATGACATTAACAATAACCAACCTATTTTATTGGTCTGCTAAATGATTAACTAGTTATTATCCTATTAATAACCTCTTATCCTTGTCATGGGTTGGTAATTTATAGATCATAGGTGGAGTGGGAAGACAACTAGCATTGACCTTACTCAAAATTTGAATATTCCCTCCTAAGTCTCACGCTTATCTTGCCATTAACATGGTGTCAAGCTCAATGTCATCTCCCATACCACCTATATTTATTTCTTATGCCGCTTCTTACATGACATATTCTTTTATATCCCTTGCCATGGTCATGGGGTGGTTGGGATGTGATATGCCTAGATATCATAACCTATTTGGATGTATTGTGAGCTAACAAGATTTTAGTGGCATTTAATTCTCAGTCCTTCTACCCCTTGTTTCTAGATGATGTGGCCACCATTAAATGTGAAGCCCTTTACTTGGGGTCAACATCTACCACACACTAAATTGGTTGGAAATACTTGGTCAACACAACCTTCCTTCTAGGGTTAAATGTTTAGGAGGGGGAGCATAAAGCTCTGGAATGCTTTCACACAACTCTCTTTGGAACTCATCCCATTGATGCATATCAAGTTGAATAATTTCTTATGTTGTAGTTGACTCGATGCTTATCCTTTGGAGGTTAGTGATGATAGCGTGGAGGGGTTCAACCTATTGATTTATTTCTCCAAGATTGTCAAACACATTCTTCAGGGCTTCCTCTAGAAGGTTTTCTTCATCTAAAGTTCTTCCCTGAAGCTCTAAAAATTATAACTCTAATTACCTCTTTGCAGTGCCTATTTCTTGGGCTAGTGCCTCTACCTCTTCTATTAAGGAGGATCATTCCTCCTTGTTATTATTCATGTAGACCAACACAACCAAAGCTTTCTACTCATCTTCTTAGGTAGATAGTTGTGATTAGATTATCCTAGCTTACTCAATTTTTTTTTCAAATAAGTGTTCTATGTTGACCACATAATTGGTAAAGTATTTTATCATATCCTTGAAATCTTTTAATTACTTAGTACACTCAATATTATATTCCTATAACTTATCCTAGGGCCTTGTAGACTATTTTCCATTTTGATGAGCACGTCAGCTAGGACCTATAAATTCCTCATTAGATCAACGTGTTCAACATTAATCATGTCCAAGAGGCTAGGTCAAGTTTTGAAAATCTAAACTAACCTAACTGGCCAATGTGGGATAAATCCTCACATAGGACAAACTCACTACAAGACAAAATAACTAGCTAATACACTAGTAAATGTGAGAAAATGCATGAAATATATACTCTAACACCTCCCCCCCCCCAAGTGAAGCTAGGGGATAATAAAAACAAAAAAAAGAAATAGTGGCATATCCATAGTATGAGTCCATATTAGAGTTCATAAAGAACTTATAATCAATAGGATCTCTCCTAAAAACCATTACCACAAAGAATTCATCTCATACATTATGCACAAACTAGTCTCTACATTATATCCTCAAAAGAATAATACAAACATCCATAAATATCTCTCTCCACTAGTCTAGGATAAGTAATAGGAGTGCCTATTAAATAGGCATAAAGGTTGTTATGCACAATAAATAAATTTTTGTGTAAAAAAAATATTAGTTTATATGTAATATTTGCACACACAAAATAGGTGTATAAATATTTGACACATAACAACTAATTAATTGACTCCTGATTAAGCTTAACTCCATGAGTGAATTTAACACTCACTCTAGCACCCTCCATTAAGCACAAAATAGGGAGTAAGAAAAGAGAAAGTAAGAGGCTGAATGGGTTCCAATAACAAGGCTTGATCAGGTACCCATGTAAAAATCATAGTGAAATACAAAGTATCCCTATGGTAACTAATCCATCTTACTAGACTACATGGATGGTGAATCATTGTAACTGCCAAGTTAAATAGGAACTGGTACTCTATATGAGGTTAACTCTATAAAAGACATTGATCTCAAAATGTTGGGAAAAAGAATCACCAAGGATGAAATGTATCATTGCAAGGTACCCAAAAACTAGTAACAATAACTAAAGTTGAGAGAATAAAAAACATATGTTGCAAGGTATCCCAAGAAAGCAAATGACTCAATACTCGAACATAATGTTGAATAGGTGCACTAGATGGAATTAAGGACATCAATTACAAATGCACTTGAAGGAATTGAAAGTCTCAAAGGAACTCTAATCTGCATGAATGGTCTGGATCCACTGCTCAATCATAAAAAAAACTGACACTATAATTCATTAGAATAACTCTTATGAAAAGAGACTATCAGAGGTGTCAATAGTGTAAAATGGTTCACCAAAAAATTTGATCTACTTCCAGAAGATGTGGTGCACCAAGGGTTATCAAAGAACATGACAAATGAAGAAGCAAGATGTGTACCATACCCCCTCATACTACTGATTGGGTGGAGTGATACAAAAAAGGTTTGTATGAGTGGACTAAATCCACTACTCGAACACCAACATGTTGACACTATATTCAAAAAAATAGCTACTCTTCAGAAGGAGATCAATCTCCACAATAAAAGAGATTGAGATTGTTAACTGTTAATAAAATGTCTAAGATACAAAACAAATATCTCTCAAAAAATGGCCCTGATAGTGATGGGATAGTCAATAACTAAAGAGTAAGTGCTCAACATAGAACATAAAAAAGATGAATAAAAAGAATTAATGGATCTCAGTGTGACCACAAATAAATATTCCATATAAAAAACATCAAATGATGCATAAAACCTAGAATGTTATCAATCTATAGAAGATGCCATCAAGAACAAGAGAGTTGCTCCTAAGACAAGGGAGCATTATGCGACACAAAACCATAATCAAGAATGTAAGATGTTATGATATAGTAAAAAATGCATCTATGAGTACAAAAGTGGCACAAAAATACAATTCACAAAAAAATGGGACATTAAACTCTATCGATAATGTGTCCATGAGTACAAAGTGTGATGATAAGGATAATAATGTAGGCCAAGAGGGCACAAGTAAAATAATAATGACCTTCAAAAAATGAAGGTAATAAAGTGGAATGATATTAATTCACAAAATAATTAGATATATATTATTATATCACAATGATATGGAAATATACAAAAAAATATGAATAATAGATAAGCCACTTCGAGGGGGCAACTTCCCAAATGCTTACAATAAGAATGAATACTCAAATATGATGATGAATAGCTAACCCTACCTCCTATATATAGTCTAAAAAGGCCATGTGACACCCATAGACCAACCTAATAAGTATATGAATGCATAAATAAATGTAAAATATTATGCAAAAGGGTTATGCAAGCCACAAGTTGACTACACATATCTCTAGACACGTCAATGGTTAAGGGCATAACATGCCCCTCCACTTAAAAAAAATGTTACCCTTAACATGTAAGCAATATAATATGTTTTTGTATGAATTATTAATCCTCCCAAGTAGCATATTCATAAGGTAGATTCTTCCATTTGATCAAATACTCAATAATTAGTCTAGACTCTAGCTACTTAGTGCGTGTTTGAAGGACCACTTTAGGATCAAGAATAACCCTCCCTTCCTCATCTAATTTTGGTAACTTATTTTGAGTGGTAACTCTCTATCTAATTACATTATTAAGGCATTATACATGAAATACTAGATGAATGTGAGTGGATGGAAGAAATTTTAGCTTGAAGATCTGATAAGGGCCATAATACTTAGGAGACAACTTATTATAATTTTTATATTGCTTCAAGGACATTTGCTTATATGGATACAAGTGAAAATAAACCCAATCACTAATTTCAAAATAACTCTCACTCCTGTGTTGATCTGCCTATTGCTTCATGTGATTCTAGGCCAATGCTAAATTTTCACGTAAACTAGCAGGGACTTCTTATTGATGTTGAAGGTGTTCCTCCACTACACGTAAATTTGGGTGGGTCTTCAAGGTTGAAGTGAGGGATAGAGGATGGTATCCATATAGTGCCATAAAATGATACATTTTGGATGAACTATGCACTGAAGTATTATACCACCATTCAGCCAAGGTAGCCATTGAACCCATTTATCTCATTTATCTGACATAAAATAATGAAGGTACCCTTATAGACACTTATTGAATACCTTAGTTTGTCAGTTAGATTGAGGATGATAGGATGAGCTATGAGCCAATTGAGTTCCCAAATATGCAAATAATTTGGTTTAA
This sequence comes from Torreya grandis, assembly GCA_037957365.1. Taxonomy (NCBI): domain Eukaryota; kingdom Viridiplantae; phylum Streptophyta; class Pinopsida; order Cupressales; family Taxaceae; genus Torreya; species Torreya grandis. The sequence continues at coordinate 554,258 of JARHVA010003683.1, read as the reverse complement.
AAATTACTAGTGAATTGGGATCTCGATGACTAACAATAATCTTGGGAGTACCATGTAATTTCTAAACTATATTGAGGAAAGCAAAAATTACTATACTAGCCACCAATGGTTGAGATAAATAATAAAAATGAGCATACTTTGTGAGTCTATCCACAACAACCATGATAACATTTCTACCCTTAGATCATGATAACCTGATAATGAAATCCATGGATACCTCTTCCCATCATTGACTAGGAATAGATAAGCATTGTAAAAGACCTAGGGTTTTAATGGTTTCACCTTTATTTTGTTGATCGACCATACATTTAGCCACATATTTTTGTACATCTTCCTTGAGTCCTTTCCAAAAAAAATCCTTTTTGACTCTATGATGGGTTTTCAAAAACCTTAAGTGATCACCAAGTGGAGATGCATGAAGTTCTTGAAGGATTTTCTATTTGAGAAGAGAATTATGACATAGATATAATCTATCTTTATACCATAATGCATTCCCCTTACATGTAAACTTTTCAATCCCATCAGAACCTTGCTATAGATTATAAATTAATGCATGGTTAATACTATCATTCTCCCATTATTCCCTTGCTTCCTTGAGCCAGTCTGCCTACCAAATGGTCATGGCACATAACAATGCCTCAATTGGTTCATCTCACCTATATAGTACATTAACCACCAAATTTTATTTTCTTTTCTTTTATAATATTTCAAAATCAATACCTAACATTTTCTCATCCATTTTTGTTGTTCTTTAGAGGATAACTGTTGTTCTAAAAAATATTTAAGGTTATCATGACTAGTCTTTAGCTGAAAGTGATGACCTAATAGATAAGGTCTCTATTGTTTGAATGTATGTAAAATAGTCATTATCTCTTTCTCATAGATAGGTTTGAGTTTATTTTTACCCTTCAGTTGATTAATTTCAAAGTTAATGGGCCTACCCTCTTGTATGAGTACTACACCCATACCATATCCAGATGCATCACATTCAACCATAAAAGTTTTAAGAAAATCTAGGTTAGCCAATACTGGGGTGGTGCACAGATCCATTTTTAGTTGTTCAAATGCCTTGGTAGCTATATAAATCCATTAGAAAGAGTATTTATTCAATGAGTGGTGATACAATACTACTACAGTGTTTGGCAAACCTATGATAATAACCAATTATCCCTATAAATCCCCTTAGTTTCTTAAGTGTCCTAGGAATCTGCCATTCCATGATGACTTGGATTTTTTTAGGATCAACTTTTACTCCCTCATGTGATACAATATGACGCAAATATTCCACTTATTAAAATCCAAAGGCACTTTTGGATGGTTTAGAATACAATTTATGTTGTATAAGAACTGAGAGTACCTGTTTCACATGATACAAGTGGTTTTCCCAATTTTTGCTATAAATAAGGATGTCATCAAAAAACACAAGTATGAACTTTTTCAAGAATGGCGTAAAAATTATATTCGTCAAACTCTGGAATGTGGATGGTGCATTGGTGAGACCAAAAGGCATGACCAAAAATTCATAATGGCCTTCATGAGTATGGAAGGTTGTTTTAGGAATGTCCTCCTCATGGATTCAGATTTGATGATACCCAAAGTGAAGATATAATTTGGTAAAATAAATAACACCATGTAATTAATCTAATAAGTCATTAATTACAATAATAGGAAACTTATCTTTGATAGTGAACTTGTTGATCTCTCTATAGTCTAGGCACATCCTCCAAGTTTCATCCTTCTTTTGTACCATGACTATTGGAGAAGAATATTTAGTTTGGCTATGGTGAATGGTACATGCCTCCAATAACTCTTATATCATTTTTTCAATTTCACTCTTTTGGGCATAAAGATATTTGTATGGTCTAATGTTGGGTGGCATACTTCTAGGAATGAGTCTAATGGCATGATCATGAGTATGACTAGGAGTAAGACCTTTTGACATGGATCCAAAAACAATCGAATACTCATCCAATATTTGTTGTAACTCAGGATGGGCAGACTCCTTAGTTTGTTCAATATCAATGGAAAATAAGCATGCCACAAATCCTTTAGCACCTTTTTCAACATCTTAGTCATCTGATGTGAACTAACCATTTGTGGAGATTTAAATCTCAATCCTTGTAGTTGCACTAGCTTTCCTTTAGAATAAAAATGCATGAAAAATTCATTTCAATAGTACCCAATGTGGTGACCCATTATTCTCCCAAAACAATGCCAGTCTCATCCATATGAATAGCAAACATAGGATAACCTAGAAAATAGTCCCCCATTGCTTACTTAATGCTATGGCATTTTCTAGAATAATTAACTATACCACCATCTGTAATCATGACTTGAAATTCTAGGGATAGGTAGATGAAATAATTCAAATGAGTAGCCAACTTACTATTGATGAAATTATGTGTATTACCTAAGTTAATCAACATTGTGACCTTCAGTTTCTTAATGAAACCTACCACCTTAAGATTTTGAGGAGTAGAAATAATTGTAAGGGCATGGTAGGAAATAGTAGGTTTATAATCTATAGCTTCATGCTTGGGTCCTTCAAAACCCTCAATAGAGGCCTCCTCATCTTCTTCATCCTCATCATCCCCTTCAATGTAAAATAACTTCTTTTTAACACATTGATGACCTTTGCTCCATTTACTATCACAACCATAACACAACCCTTTGGCACACTTTTCAATTTATTGTGGTGTCAATCTAGTAGGTTGAGGCCATGATGGAGCTATGAAGGTGCGTTCCTAACTAGTAGTGAAAGAATGATGTTTGATCATCTCTTTTTCTTTTATCAAACATGGCCTTGGTATAGCTTTAGATATAGTTGTGGGGTTAAACATACAAACCTCCAATTGAATACTATCTTTTAGCCCACCCAAAAAAAGGTCAGTCAGATTTGCCTCAGTGATATCCTCTACACGTAAGGATAGATTTTAAAATTGATGAATATAATCCTTCACTTTTCTTATTTGTCATAGTTTGGCTAATTGGTTAAATAGTTTTCAAAAATATTATCTTGATAATGAGACATTAGTTCGTTAGAGAATACTGACCATATAACAAGAGAAATAGTCTTCTTATTTTGAGCACAAAACCAATAATACCAAATAAATGGACTAGGTTCTAGATACAAAGATGCCACAACCACCTTTTTGAGAGCTAGGAGTTTGGTATAAATCAAATAGATTTTCAATTTGAGTGATCCAAGTGAGAGAATCCCTACCATCAAACTTACACAAGTCTACTTTTGGTAACATCGGTTTTACCCCCATATTAGCAGTGTTAGTATTAAGAAGAGGAGGACCAAAAGGAAAATATGGAGGGTTTTTGAGTGGTAAATGAGATGAAATAATAGCCAATTATGTTGTGATTTAATGCAACTAATTGTTCATGTCATTAAGCTCCCCTTGTATTGTTGATATTTGAGTTTGGACTTGCACATCCTTCTACATTAGGCCATGTAGATTTGACTAGATTTGAGAAATCATATTAGATGAATCAAACTCTACATCATCCCCTAAAGGAGTTTTAGGGGTGTCCTGCCCTTTCCCCCATCTATGGGTGTTAGGACTAGCCATACAAAGGCTTGATGGTGAACCTTATTTTACCCCATTGACCCAATTTGAAAGTTTTTAAATATTTAGGCCTAAAATCACCAATATAAAATAATATACCCAAACTAATTTTTTCCAAGATTTCCAAAAATATAAAAAAATATAAAAATTCTAATAATTGTGAGCTATGGAGCAAATTTATGAAAAACCCTAAAATGGAAATAAATTTTGAAAAACAAATCCAAATAAGCTAGAATTTTAATGGAAACTTACTTGAATGGTTTATAAACTCCATTAAAAAATTGTAAATAAATTTGCACCTGTTTGCAAGATATATCCAAATTTTAAGATCTAGGGTTTTTGACCTGATTATGGCTCAAATCAACTCTCTGATACCACTTGGAATGATATTAATTTATAAAAAAAGTAGATATATAATGCTATATCATAATGATATGGAAATATAGCAGAAAATATGAATAATAGATATGCCACTTTGAGGGGGCAACCTCCCAAATGCTTGTAATAAAAATGAATACTCAAATATGATGATGAATAACTAACCCTACCTCCTATATATAATCTAAGAAGGCCATGTGCCACCCATATGCTGACCTAATAAGTATATGAATGCATAAATAAATATAAAATAATATTCAAAAGGGTTATGCAAGTAATAAGTTAACTACACATATCCCTTGACACACCAATGGTTAAGGGCGTAGTAGGAGTGAGAACAAGTTTGTTTTATCTATGAGGGGGTCTGACCTCATATGAAACTGAACCTCATCCTCCATATTTGATAAGAAATATAAAATATATGTGCTAAAACAATCAATGTGCCCCAAAAGGTATAATACACACTCACAATGTGGGATGAGTGTGATGAAAGAAAAGTATGGATGCCAAATAATAAATGTGATCCTCTATGACCACAACTTGTATAAATGCCCCCACTTCTATATAAATTTCCCACTTCACAAAAAAATGTCTTCCATATTTAATAAAGTCACCCCCCTTACAAAAATAAATACAACTTGATAATGATATCCCCCACTAAAACTTTACACTCCCCCTACGTGTAAAATGCCCCCTACATAAATTGGCTCACCACTTTAAATATTTTAAGGCCCTATAAAAATATGAATTATTCAAAAATAATTTTAGGCAAAATTTGATGTTTAGTGGTGGTGGGAGGTTCAATCTTTCAAGTTTAAGAATTATTTTTTTAAAAGATTAACATAGCTGATGTAGCTATGTATAAATTTACATACATGATTCAATGAAAAGCAATTTAACTATCAATTTCAATCATTCAGGGAAAAAAAAATATAAACAACTTTTAATGAATTTGTGGGCCTTGTTAAAAAAATAATGAACCTTGATGAGGATGCTTTCAGTAGAAAGGCTCACAATAAATTTGAGATCCACATTTGCTGTAGTGGGAGAATGGTCCAAGATTAGTGGTTAAGCTGTTATCAGCTATGGTACATCTAATCAAAAGGAGGACATTGCATGGGCTTGGCATGCCAAAGAAGAGTGGCATCTCAAAGGGTCAGGAGGATTGTATGCATTTATACATCCATTACATTCTATGAGTATGGAACAAGGCTTTTTGAGATCAATGATAATGATGCTAATTTATCAACACTGTCACGAGAGATGACATGTTTTGTTAATAACGCATCTGTGGTGGCCATGAGGAATTTAAACACGGGATCTAAAATTTTCTCAAAGAGAGCCGAAAGAAGTAGGTGCTCGAAGAGAATGGGAGATTTGAGATTGAGATCAAGCCAATTTAACAGAAAACATCATGGTAGGCTATGTTGATTGAATGATGGGCCTATGCTAAGCCATAATAGTTTTGAGTAAATAATTTCCAATGCATTCTAATGCCACACCAATGCATGTAATCAATATTTCCATGGATTTATTGTCACAATCAACTTATGAATCTTGGTTGAGTTAATATCGAATTCAATTTCAAAGCCTTTGATGGCTCAACTTTGATCGATGAGTGGTTTATTTCAACATTCCAATTTCCAAGTGGATGCTACAGTCAATGTAGAGGACTTGAGGTTGTTCATTAACTGAAAAGAGTTGAGAATGACCTGCCCATAAATAGAGTTCATGTTCTAGCCTACTCCAAATGGAATCGTATATGAAGTAATGTTTGTGAATATATTATCCAGTGCATCTCCTTCCAGCTCTAGACTTATTTTAGGATAAATACTATTATCTCTATGTGGTGGTCAAAGTGTAATGAAGGTTGTATGGAAAAAATAATGTTGATCCATCATTAAAACATATAAATATTTAAACACTACTTTAAAGAAAAAAATAATCAACTCAAATATTGATTGTTGAAAATAAATGGAGGAATACAACCTACTTAAACCATGGAGTATGGATCAACAACAAAGGAGTTGTATGGCCCTAGAATGAATAAACATTTAAAAAAATATGGTTTGTGTACAAAAATTACATAAATGCAAAAACCAATAACCTATGACTGGGAAATGCTAAAATAAGCCTTGCATACAAAGAGATAAAACATTGAGTAATGGCTATATGAAGGAGCTATGATACCATGTTAGAGTTCATAAAGAACTCATAATCAATAGGATCTCTCTTGAAAACCATTTTCATAGATTATTCATCTCATACATTATACACAAACCAGTCTCTACATTATTTCCTCAAAATAATAATAAAAAAATCCATAAATCTCTCTCTCCACTGGTTTACGAGAAGTAATAAGAGTGCCTACTAAAAGGGCATAAAGGTTATTATGCACAACAAATAATTTTTTGTGTGAAACAAATATTAGTTGATATGAAATATTTACATGCATAAAATAGGTGTACAAATATTCAACACATAACAACTAATTAATTTACTCTTAATTAAGCTTAACTCCACGAATGAGTTTTAATGCTCACTCCAACAATCCTAAAAACTAGAACTAATAAGGTACTCATGTACAATATGTATCCATGAAATAAATATGGAATATCTCCTCATGAACACCCCCTAAGGACAAATTTTGAAACCCCAAGCATGCCACACAACTCAAGGAAGTGAGGTGATGTAAAAGTCTTCATGAATATGTTTGCAACCTACCACTAAGTCAAAATGTACTCTAAGCTAAGAATGCCATCCTGAATGTGCTAATAAATTAAGTGCATATATACCTCAACATGTTTGGTCTATTGGTGCTCAACTAGGTTGTAATATATGAATTTTACTCTAGTTGTCACACCAAAGTACAGTGGGTGAATCTTGTATGAAGCCAAAATCTATCAACAACTGATGAAGCCAAATAATCCACTAAATTTTTGTAACTATTGCCCTACACTCAACCCATATAGATGAAAGTGTAATATCATATTGTTTCTTTCATAACCAAATAATAAGTAAAGAACCAAGATAAAATATGTATCCAAAAATGAAATGCCTTTCATCAAGAGAACCTACCCAATCTGAATCATTATATCCAACCGAGTAGAACCCCTGATGTAATGTAATCCAAAATGAGTAGTGCCTCACATATATTATAAAATCCTCTTCGCAGCTTACCAATGGATATCATGAGGGTCATGTTCAAACCTAGATACAAGCCCAACTATAAATGAAATGTTGTGGTGAGTATGGGTCAAATACATAAGACTCCCAACTATTTGCCTATACAATGTAGGATCACAAAGTTGAGTAGTGCAAGAGGTAGTGAGAGTCACTCTAAACTGAAAAGGAGAAGGACTTGACTTGCAATCACACATGCCAAAATGCTAAAGAATATCATTGGTATACTTATATTGATTCAAATAGATCCATGTATCTGACTACGAAATTTGTAAACCAAGAAAGAAATGTAGAAGACCAAGATCTTTCTTGTTAAACTATGTTAAAAGTGCTTGGTGAATAGTCTAAATTTGAGATGAGGAGTTGCTTATGAAAGGCAAATCGTCAACATAAAAGACAAAAATAATAATGTCCTCCCCAATATACTAAATATATATTATGGGATTAGAGTGGTAATGAATAAAGCTAGTGGAGAGAAGAAATTAATCCATCTTCTCATACCAAGCCTAAGGGGTATATTTGAGATAGTAAAGAGACCTCCTAAGTTGACAAATAAGAGAAGAATCATGAAAAAACCTAGCAAGCTACTCCATATAGATTTCCTCATGCAAGTCTCCATGAAATAAGGCACTCTTAATGTCTATCCAATATACTAGCCAACCCTATGATGAAGTAAGAGAAAGTACAAGGAAAACATAATCTATCTTGCAAATGAAAACAAAAGTATCAAAGTAGTCCATACCTTCAACTTGTGAGAATTCATTTTCAAGAAGACATGCCTTATACTTATCAATGGACCCATCAGTTTCATACTTGATGCGGTAAATCCACTTATACCTGACCAAATTTTTTCCCTTAGGAAGAGTGACCAAATCCCAAGTGTGATTATTCATCAATGAAAAATACTCATCTATCATTGCATCATCCCACTCTTGTATCCCTTGAAGCTATGAAAAATACTATGGATCCCCAAAGAATGCATGACACAAAAGTATAATACATGTAGAATGTACATGATGATGTTGATTAGGTGGAAGATCCTAAATGAAAGGTGTTGCCTAAAAATTATATTATGAGCCCACCTAAGCATAGTGATGACATCAGTGTGAAAAAGATCCTTATCCTCAATAACCTCCTTAGGAATCTCATGAACTGACTCCTCAAAGACTGAATCTTCAAGAGGAGGTGAATCATTGAAATAAGAAGAAGAAGGCATGGAAGAAGATGAAGAGTCATGAGATGTGAAATACTCATCAAATTATACATGTGTTCAAAAATGAACATCATGAGTATCAAGATCTAAAATATGATAAGCTCTCATGTCCTCACAATAGCCTATAAATATCAAAGTTTTACTCTTCTTATCCAATGCTTTCCTTTTATTCTAAGGTAAACATTTGAAAGCAAGGATCCTAAAGACTCATTAAAATGAGACCTCATGCTTGATTCCATACCAAGCCTCCTCCAGAGTCATATGCTTAAGTTATCGATGTGGTGTGTGGTTCTGAATATAGTTCATACAATTAACTACCTTTGCCAAATAGATAAGAGGCAAATCCCATGAATGCATCATGCAGTTAGCTATCTCTTTTAGAGTTAAATTCTTCCTTTCTTTTAAGCCATTCTGTTATGGAGTATGTGTAACAAAATGTTGGTGAATAATACTATAGACTGCTAAAAAAATTAGAGAAATCTCAATTGAATAACTCCCCCCATTATCTATATGAAGCTTCTTGATGCAACTTGATGACTGTTCTCAAAAAAAGCCTTAAAGACTTTAAAGTGAGTAAAAACATCACTCTTTTACTTGAGGAAATAAACCCAAGTATGCCTAGAGAAATTATCAATGAAGGTAAGTGCATACTTAGCTCTATTGAAAGGAGTAGAAAAGACCATAAAATCATTATGCATAATCTCAAGTGGTGAAGAAGCTCTCTAGACATACCCTTAAGAAATGAATCCTAGTGATATTTCCCTAATGCACAATTGGGGCAAACTCCATCAAGACATGAAACTATAATAAGACCCTTTAGCATACTGTGAGTGCTTGACTCCTTTAAATATATGTAGTTTAGGTGTCTAAATCTCTCATGCTAAAGCTAACTCTCAAAATTTGCATGAGAAACTAAACACATCCCTAAAAGAGGATTATCATCAAAACCTTAAAAATAGTAAAGTCAAGAACTGTGATCAATAACACCCTCTGTAATAAGTGTGTGTGGATCTAACAAATCTCAAACTTCATCTCCTTGTGGTGTGAAAGTCACTATCTTGTCCTGATGAGAATTACAAATTTGATACATTGAAAGTAGATTAGTGGTGATGTCTGGAACATATAATGCATCAATAATGCAACCACCATCTAGCTGCATGTCACCCTTCACCTTAGTGGAAATGTAGAAATAATATCCAACCTCAATGTTGGAAGTGGAACTCAGACCAAGAGATACAAAGGACTCCTTAGTAGAAGTCATATGGTGTGAAGCACTAGAATCTAAAACCCAACTATCTGAAACAGATAACTGTGATCTCCCAAGAACATTAAGTGCTTTCCCATGCTCATGAGATGGAGAAGGAGTGGAGATAGAGATATTATGTTTCCTAACAACATATTTAGGGCCTTACATTCTCTTGAAATAATTAGACTCTTCATGACCAGTCCCCCCACAATAGAAGTAAGATAGATTAGACTTATTCTTGGATTTGGAAGATGGTTTGGGTTTAGATGTAGTATTTTTGGGCTTAGGTGCATTTTAATGTGGAAGAAAAGTGTTCTTCTTTTTACCCTTGGATTTTCCCTTAGTCTTGAGATGTGAGGCCACTAATTCTCTTTGAGAGGTGGAAGACTCAAGGTGAGACAATTTAGTTTCTTCCCTAGTAAGTCTCTCACAAAACAACTATATATTTGGCTTTTTGAATATGGTACCTAATGCATCCATACTAGAGAAAAAGGTAAAAGCAAATATTTGGAGAGGGCCACTTAGCTTTTACAAGATCAAGTATACACACTTCACATTTTTTATCTCATCCACTCCCCTTCAAATGTGTCAACAAATGCTTGAACTTAGTGATGTAGTCTAAATGGCGGCAAAGTCATCTAGATTTAGTCAAATAAGCTCCACTTCAATTTGCATCGCTCTTAAGTGATCTACTTTCTCAAATAAACCCTTTAACTTAGTCCACATTTTTAATGGAGAATCACACATATCAAAATGAAATAAAATACTATCACTCACATATCCCCCAATCAAGCCAATACATTCTTTAAACTTACATTGATGCTGAAATTTATCAAATTCATGTGTAAAATATGGTTGTGTTTCATTCATTAGGGACCATAATCTTTTGCGCTTTATGATTATTTCCTTTAGAGGTCTCCATGTGTGGTAATTATGTGTAGTCAAAGGCTCATAATGGTCAACACTAGAAGTAGAAACCATGCTAAAAATCAACAAAGAGCAGAAAGAATGCAAAAAGGGTGCACAAAATTAGCATTGAGATAACCCCTAAAAGATTGTATTATAGGACCCCCCCAGCCAGCCCCTTGCCCCTCCCCCCTCCCCCCACACTACTTTGACACTTTATAATTGAATTTTTGTAATTTAATGACACCAATGGATAGAGAATAGAAAAACATACACTTTTGAAAAAAATAAAACTCAAATCTGAGTTATGGTTCAAAAGTTACAAGCATTATGATTTTTCATAATGTGGGTCAATGCTTTTAAAATTCACTACAAACTGGAATTTGTGACCAAATTATAAAATAACATAGTCATCTAACCATTTTTTAGAATTGGAATTGAACCACAGACTCATAAATGCTAATTGACATGAAAAAAACTTCTCCTGGTTAACGTTATGCTTGTACAAGTGAACAATGCTTCCACTGAGGCAAACAATTAGCTTTATAAAAGCAAAAAATGATTAAAGACATTGTTTTGAGAGGAAATAAAAGTAGATTATTGTTGTTTTTTGGCTTAGATCTCCCAAAAGTAAATATATATTGGTTAAAAAAGAGAAAAATTCCAAGCAACCTTCACAGAAAAACTCCTAAAATAAATATTGGTCTTTCAACCCAACAACCTCAAAAACGTGAAGCTCAACAAGAGGACGCCTAGATCATAATTTTGATCTCTATTTCTCAAAAAACTCCACTTTCTTCCTCTACTCCTCCCTTAAAAATCCATTGTAGGTAGGCAGATCTGAAGATCTCAAATTTACAATGCAAATCTCTTACACTCAAATTTGCAATGCCAACCTCCACGTTCCAAGTAGATTTGAAAGGCACCAAGCTGAGGAAAATGATGCCATAGCTTGAAAAATAGTTCATAAAAAAATTCCTTAAGTTGATATTCAATGCCTTATCTTCAAAAGGTATATCCAATGTAGGTAAATGTAGGCAGATATGAAGATCTCAATACTTTGCAAAAAAAGATGCCTTTGAGTAGAATTCAATGTATCTCATGTAAAAAGACAATGCTTTAGCCAAAAAAGATGCCAAGCTTGATTTAAAACATAGATTTGAGATAAGAAAAAGAAATAAAAATAACTCTAATGTAGAACTCTCACAACACCCATCTTCCTTTGTAATGCTAGCAGATTTGAAAAATGCTTTAAACAATCTTGTAGATTTTAGAACAAAAGACTTAGCTTAGATCTGAAATAAACAAAAGAAATGACACCTATCACAAAGTGTTAATCTCTTCCTCTAGCACCAAGATCAAACTTCTTCCTTGGCAAGAAGAAGCATTCCTTGAAAGGATGATGCCTTTCTCTCTCAAATCTTCTTATCAAATAGAATGCTCCACCTTAGTAGATCTCCATAACCTCTCCTCTCCTTAGCGTCTTTCACTACCTCATAAGAAATAAAAGCTTCAAAAACAACAAAATCTTTAAAAAGTCTAAAAAGGGGCACTGAGATCTCCTTGTACACCTCTCTTCTATGCTTCCTCTCCATGACAAGGGAAGTAGAATAAAATTATCTAAAAATTGCAAGCTAATGGATGGTTACAACTTCTTCAGGGCTCTAGTATGATGTTAGGAATGGTAAGGCCATTCCAAACTAAGAATCTAAAGTGTTAGAAACAAAACATTACAGAAGGAAGTTATAGATATGCTATGCAAAAAGAAGACAAATGATATATTATTCAAAATAAAGCATTCTAGTACAAAGGAAAACTCTTGCATATATCGACAAGGTGAAATAATAAACTATCCTAACTGACTAATATGGGATAAATTCTCACACATGACAAACTCACTACAAGACAAAATAACTAGCTAATACACTAGTAAACATGAGAAAATGCATGAAATACATAATCTAATACTTGTCACATAGGTTTAGGGTTCTAACCTTTATTTTTTGAATTTGATATTCACCCCTTTCCCACTATGTTTGCTCCTCATTTAACAAATGTTCAACCTCAACCTACCTTTTCCTTGCTTGTTCAAGGGATTGTTTGATAAGTAGGCACTTTATTTATTATTCTTCAAGGGCACTAACCAAATTGTTTGTAATTTCTTGCTACTACTAATAGGTCTTTATGTTTACAAAATTATGTCGAGTTACTTTGGTAACCAGCTTTAGGAGAGCATTCCTAGCTTACATCCCAATGAAGGTCCTAGGGTTTATGAGGAACATTCCTAGTCCCAGGATGGATAGTTCTAATAGATGGGACCTTAAATTCATTAGGCTCCTCATGAATGAGATCCTCCCTAAAATATTCCAAGGCAAAGGAAAATTATCAAGTTTCCAAGGAGATATGATCTAACGTCAAGCATCCCAAAAATATAGGTGATCATCTCACATCACACTTTGTAGTTAGTCTTGAATAGTTTTTTTACATATCCCCTAACTATTTATGCAATTTTTCATGGGGGAAATATTATACAAGGATGGATTCATCTCCATTTGACCCTCCTTATTCTCCTTCTCTTCCTAGGTCAACCCACAATTGCTCACTTTCTTCATCTTGTGGCTACCCATCCTCAAATTTATCTAGGAGATTGATCTCCTCCTCTGGCCACTCAACTACATTCCATTTGAGTTCCTTAAATATCTATTCATCCTTTTGGTTAGATGAGGCTCTTCTAAGGCATCGTCCATCTAGGCCTTATGCCCAAAATGACCTTATTCTTCCATCCCATCTACCTTTTCTTATTGGTCAAACAACCTTTTTATTCTATCCACATTCATCAAACTCTTTCCTTTTTCTTCTCTGATTGGTGGGGATGATGCCCTTCCCTATGGTTCTAGCATCAGTCATTGTTTAACTTCATGATGTGGTAATTGATGTACTTCCTCTTACATGGTTCTCTTTTTGGTTAGAGGCACCTCTTTTGAATATGGGTCCTCTAACTCAGGCATGGAGATTGGCAATTCTTGCTCCTTTGATATTCATCTTCTTGCCTCTTTTTGATCTAAGGCTTCACCCATAGTTTATGCTTCTTCTCAACCTTTGGGTATCTATAGGAGAGGTCATTCCTCCCTTTCCTCTAAATCCTTTCTATAGGCATTTATTTCTTCTCTTCCTCATCTTCTCTTGAGCCTTTCATCTAGCTCCCCTTCTCTTGACCCACCTGGTGTAACCAAACATGGTCAAGATCCTCTCCTTTTATTATCCTCTTCATGGATTATGTGGGTGCTTGAGCCTCTTGGATGAGATGTGGAGGTTGAAGGTCTTCTTGAAATTTTATCCCTTATATTGTTGCACTATTTTGGTGGCTTTAAGTGGTAGTGTAGCCAATAAGTCTTGTCATGGATATGGACAACCTAAAGAATATCACACTCCCATCCTTCCACTTTATTGGCTTCCTTAAAGCTCATTCTTCCATGGTTCACATATGTGGCATGCATGATATGTTTTCAGTATTGATCTTTTGAGCATCCACTCTAATCTTCTTCACATTTATGATGCCATTGACTACATATATAAGTATTGTGTGGTAATCTCATAGGGTAACTTAAGGTAGGGGGCACATTCTCATAATTTAGCATGATCTAAGCCATGGAAAATTTTTGCTTTACCATGAATCGATCTTGTTCATCCACCATTTTAGGTATCATCCTTGAGATGTGCCATTCTTTCCCTAGGTATTATCTCAAGTGTGTATTATAGTTCAAGATCCTTAATTTATATATTGAGGTGATCATGCCTAGGTAGGTAAATTCTGATACTTAATTGTAGGGGATTTTTGGTAGTCAAAGAAATTCCATCCCTCTCCCCCATCTCTTCCTTCAGGGTCTCCAATCTCATCAAATATTAACACCATGAGAATAATGCTAAACATGAACTTACCTTACCTGCTATGTACTTGGGGATATGATATATTATTGTATATGGGTTGATGGAGATGTTGACATGTGGCACACATCCCCCTTAGTAGTTATATGGGTCCAATATATTAGTAATGGAGTAACCTGCAGAATTAGTGCATTGGGTAATGATCGACCTACATTGGGATTACGAGGTTACCCATCCATTAGAGGTATTTATAAAGGAGATGATTATCATTGTAAAGATATCAAGTAGGTGTTGATGGTTAAAATTGTATTTGTTTCTAACACCAATAATGGGAAGTTTCAAGATGTGGGACTTGCGACTTGAAACAACCTCCAGATTTTTAAGAAGATGGTCTCTTCCTTATATCAAGCATATATTGGGAAAAGGGATAGGAATTTTAACAAAAACACAAATGCAAAGAAAGAAAATCTAACTATGGTGATGCACCTGAATTTAATTCAACCCTTAATCTGAGCATAGTGAAACTATATGTAAAATTCAATTACATTTAAAAGCAAACAAGGCATGATCAATGTAAAAGATGAAAATAATAGAAATAGAGGCTCACAACTTAGATTGCTTTTGCAGTGACATAGAAAATATCAACAAAGCCATATGATTCAATCTTATTATTAATTCTCCAGTCACATAAGAGGCATAAAAACATGCACAGTTACATAAACCTTCCAACTCAAGAAAATAGAACAAAGGCAAATGATATTCCTAATCACAACTCTAGAAAGTCTAAAACTCTTGACAACACAACTTAGACTACTTTTGCAATGACACAGAAAATATCAACAAAGGCACATGATTCAATCTTCTCATTAATTCTCCAGTCACATAAGAGGTACAAAAACATGCACAGTTACATAAAATTTCCAACTTAAGAAAATAGAACAAAGGCAAATGATATTCCTAATCACAGCTCTAGAAAGTCTAAACTCTTGACAATAACTCTCTCATAAAATTATCTCTAAGTCTAATTATTATCTGGTGATCTCTGCACCTCTCTTTATAGCCTTGGATTCACTCCAGATTGTCTATGTGTTCCTAATCTAATGGCCCAACTGAAATCTAACCAAACTGGAAGTGTTTAATAGAAGATATTTCTTAGATTCTGAAATGCTCTATCTTTCGACAGTTCATTGGCTAAACATATCACATGACGCTCCCTTCTATTAAACAGAAGAGGACACTTGGCTAATTCCTTGAAAACCTTCTCTTTATTTAGGAGACACCAGAGAATGACACTTGGCATGTTCTGCAACACTTATCGAAGACACGCTGCACTTTTCACTTTACCTATATTCTTATTATATCTTTGCTCAGGAACGTTCTGCCTTTGACACCTGTCGCAATCTGATTCTTCAAAACTTTAACAACTTAAAAAAAATAAGACCCACAACATTTCTTGCTTGAGTAACTTTTAAAAAGGGGCATAGGGACAGGTGGCAATCTCCGTTTGCCTTAATAAAGGACACCTATCAATCTCTGCTTTAACTAACTAGGGATATGTGGCAATTTCCACTACTTTTATCCACCTTTTGAGAAACCTGTGGAAGGTGACACATGCTGGTCTCCACATCACTCTATTTATATTTTAGAAATAATCAGGCCTCATTTCATATTTACACAGACAGTGACACTTGGCAGCTTCCACTTGCTTCAAAAACAAAACTTGAGACCCACCACAGTCTTTGCTATATCAGTGAAGCAAAATGAAGATAATTCAGATCTCGACATGTGGTGGCTTCCACTCTCTTCAGCTGAGATACATGGAATCTTCCATCACTTTTAGAAAAGCAAGTTGAAACCTTTTGTGATTGCCACTTGGCGCTTTTCGCCTGATCCTGATACTTAGCTTGTTGAAACCTTCCGTTGAAAAGAGATTTGAAACACGGATGTGGATATGAAACGTGGATGCTAACACTTGTACCATTCTGCTAAGTTGTTATGAGATACATGGCACATCTTGACCAACTTATAAATATTATGAAAGGTGCCTTGGTTGATGACACTTGGCAGCTTTCGCTTGATTTTGACACTTAGACAAAAATGAATCAAAAGGAAATTAGAACCCACACTCTGTTTCAAAACTTCACTGTCTCGAACCAAAGCATGTGGGAATAAAATTTTGCAGTGTGAAACTAAAAATTAGAATGAAACGTAGAGTATTTTTTACTCTATAGTTATTGGTGACCGCAAGGACTTTTGAGCCTACTCAAAAAGAAACCACAACTCCCACTAGATCAAAATTTCAAAATTACATCTTTAGCAATGCTGTTTGGTAGGCAAACCACTCATCATCAGATAACCCCTATTTATTTTGAAATTCATTGAAAGATAAATCAAGGTTAATAATATCCTTGTGTGAAAAATTTTACAAAATTTGAATTGTAGCCTTCAATTTAAATTCAATTTGGGAAACAGGAACCAAGACAGCTTCTACTTCAGGGACTGATGAATAATCCCTTAGATCCTGGAAAACTATCTGATCATTCTATTTGGCCAATAACAAAGGTTTAATTTCATCAACCATTAGCACCATGTTGTCATTAGGAAATGGAGAAGGAAGACCTCATTACACTAGATCTTCAATGTGCTATTTCATTTCACTGATTCCTTCTTTCATGACATCTAGGATCTCTCTGTAACTGATGGCTATAGAATTGCAACTGAGAACTTCATTCACTCGCTTAGTAGCGACCATTCTATTCTCAATTCCTACTACTAACAACGTTGCATCCGTTGCATCATAAAGATTTTGTAGCAATGTTTCAGAGTCCATTACTCTCCAAAAAACTATAGCCAAAGTGTTTGCAATTGAATTCTCCACCTTTTCGCACAATTTCTATGCATTTAGTAAGAAGGTGAGAGAAGGCCTGAGCTAAATAATCTCTAAGGATATTCTTTTCCACATAGATTCATTGAGCTCCTTCACTAGACTTAACACTCTGACGTTCCTTGGCCTATTGGCTAGCTCTAGTGTCAATTGTGCTACTTTCTATTACTCTACTTGAAATTGGGCTTGTATAGCCACAATATTATTCTATTCACTTAGCAACTTTTATTGCAATTGGGTAACCTGTAGTAGGTGTTCCTCACATTTTTCTTGCAATGCTACTTTTTTCCACCTTAGGGTCATCACTGCATCCTTTACCTACATTAGCACTACTTTTAAGGAATCATTTTGGGCCTAGACTGCCTAGTGAGTCTGAAGAGAAATAGTATCTTGCAACTGTTTATTTAGATTCTCTATCTCATTGTCTTTTCTATTGATTTCTATGGTCAAACTATTACAATTTGCCTTTTCCTTGGCTAAATTGGCCTCCATCTTTTGTAACCTCTTTAATGTCTTCAAGTAGTCTTCAGCAACTGCAGAAGTGGATTCAGTTAGCAGCTCAATTTTATCTTGTGGCCTGAACAGGGACATATCTATGGCCACTGCATTCATCGTGTAGTCTTCCGGCTGCATCTGTTCAGTTGGCTTGATTACATTTGGTGATAAATGAGTCACCATCAATTACTGCTGAATGGGGTCAAATTGTGATCGTAGATGGGGTGTAGCCAAGGCTTTATTTTACTTGATCTTCTTTTTCTCTCTTCGGGCTTCCCTTACCTTCCTAGCAGCATATGCTTGGGTCTGGAAGGTAGAAGGAGAGGCAATGTGCCCACTCACAAAAGGATGTCCCTATGGCAAACCATATTGAATAGCCAATTATTGGCTATGGGCAATCTGAGGGGAAAGTTTCTTGGGAATAGAGGGTGAAAATTGAGGTAATGTTAAAGCTTGAGGTGACATAGATGGTGTGAAGTGAGAAATGGGAATGACAGAGGTGGTAGGGGATGTCATCTAGCTAGATGGAATCATCATGCCAATAAGAGAAGAAATAGATTGAAAAGGAGAAGGAGGAATAATACTTACCAAAGGAGCAATTACAGTACTCTGTAATTGGCATTGTGGGGGGTTTACCTCCTCTTTTGAATCAAACTAAAATTGCACCCTCTTTCACTTCTTGGGTGTCTCTTTTTCTAGCTGTGTTTCTTTTCCTTCCATATCTACTACTACCATCAGTGATGCTTGTGGAGAAATAGAAATTTCAATAATCAATGCCAATGGGGAAGATTTTGGTGGTGAAGGCACCACACTCTTTTGATTTTCCATGATGCTGAGAGATTGAGGCTAAACTGATACAGTTACTACAACTGTAGTTTGCCCTGAGGCCTGTGACTCTTGGCTGGACTTTGCTCTAGATTTTGGCTCTACACCCAGTGTCAAAAAATTACTTGTCTCTGGGTTAGATATAGGGGATAGATGGCACTCATCCCATAGTTCTTCCCATCTCTCATTTGAGTCCACATTCCCAAAAGAATGGGCTGTTTGACAAATTTCTTGCCTATATTTCCAATAGGCTTCTATTTTCTCAACATCCCAATCTTTATTCTTTAGTGTCCTTAAGCCAGAAGTCATTCTGACTTTAGGATCATAATCCCTCTACTTAACATAGAATGTTTCTCAAGATCTATTTTGTGGAAGGGGCAAGTCTGTTAATTCAACATAAAATCCAGGAGCATCTTCTCTAGGATTTTTCCCATTTTCCCAAAAAGGGTGGCCTTCATGTGCAATTCTAGTTACAACCCTATTAGTCATTATCTAGGAAGCTATGAAACCATTTGGGTCATATATCCATTTGTCTTCGACTAGCAGGAAACCTAGGAAGGCCAACTTTCTAAGTAGCACAATCTCAACGTCTCTGGTTTCCAAAACCATGCTGGTTGTCATCCATGGGAGGTCATACATTTTCCTCTTCCTCTTCCTAGAGCCATATTCATTATCTACTGTAGATACCTGCCTGGTGACCTCTAAGAATGCTAACCTAAGAGTCAAAATCTTAGGTAGAAACATTGGTTCCCCATAAAAACCATGGACTCTTATAATTGTATGGTGAGATCCAAAATAGAAATCACAAGGAATTGGGCAACTGGCTAGAAGGTTTGAAACACTTGGGAATAGTCTATTCATAATTGGTTCGGGGTTGAGGTGACAAAAAGTAGGGGTAACAAATAATTCCCTAAATTCATATGGATCACTAGTTTTTGACAAAATATGTGTCCATGTAGACACATGAGTGGTCCTTTGGAGATCAAAACTTGGGTCATACATATCAAGATGCATATGTTGGGCAAAGAGGTCGGAGTTCTGATATATCATGAGGTGAAACAAATAAGAAGAGTACTTAAAAACCCCTTTTGATTTGAACTAGGCCAGTTGTTCCACCATTGAGAAAGCAATTTGTTCAGAAAAGTCAAGCCTATACTCTTGAGTCTTGTCGACGGTCTTCAACCTAAAGAGGATAGCCATTTGTTCTCCATAAACTACCATATCATCTTTAATGCCATAGATGAAAGCCATTATAGACAGTGCGTCTTGGCTAGCTTGTGTGAACTGGGCTCTTACTACAGGGAGTGTAGGCATAGTAGTGTCATCATCGCCCATTTGTAATTTGGATCTTAAGAACCTCAATTGAGTATTGATGTTTTCCCACGTTCTTTGAATTTTAGCAATAGTGGAAAATGTAGCTATCTTATCGTGATATAGGGCTAACATGTCCCTGATAGCCTGCAGTGTGATTTGCACCATGAATGGACCCTATTGAATGGTGCTTGAGGGTGTATGGAAAAAGTCTATGCATAGTTTGACCAAGTCAGGGTATGGATGTACAGCTGGGACAATGAATTATGCTAGTTGTAAAGTCCATATCCTCATGGAAAATGTCTCATATTGCCCCACTCTATCTCTTTGAAGGCACCTTTGATGTGCCTCTTCTCTAAGAGTTTTGCTACTAACTCTTTGAAGAACTGGTTCCATGACTCCATCTGCATAATCTTTTATCTTTGTTGGGTCACTTGCTTGACCAACTTCAGGGATTCTGGTCCATGGATAGGTCTTCAATGGTTGTATGGGAGATGAAGCATATGACTTGCTCACAAGAAACTTGTCAAGGGATTCATACATCCTAGCTCCTTGTTGTAAAGACTATGTTCCTTCCATCTCTATATCTTTTCTATGATAACTAGTATGAACTTTCTCAAAATAAAAACACTTTCACTAAAGCAAGTTTACTAGGAACCAAAAATACAAGTAGCAGGATATTTTCTTGCAGATGTAGGAACGTTTGAGAACTTGTAAGCTTTAACTCTTGCTAAGAGGTATTTATTGACCTATCAAGTCTCAAATGGCATTAAAATTAGATAACCATTATCAAATCTTACTCAATCTTTATGGGACAGCGAGACAAACATGTTATGCAAGTGGTAGCACAAGGTACCTTGGGGATTTATAAAGATTTGGGAGACATTCAATGCATTGAGAAATTTTGAAGATTTTGAAAAAACTCTCTGGGCTACCAACTACGTGTTTAAAGAACACTTATTTAAAAGAAAAGTGGGAAAACAAAAATGGGAAAACAAAGCAATACAAAAAGGGGAAACTATCGAACTATATTAATGAAGTATCTTTATCTCCCTCCTGGATCAAAAGAAGAATTTCTAAGGTCTCCTTCATGACAAGCTAGCTTATATTGCCGGACAAGTGGTTGAATTGGTAATACCTCTGGTGACTTGTTCTCTGTGTATGCCACATTGATTTACCTGCATTCGAGTGAGTCTGAGTCAAACATGCTTCTAACATATATAAACTCTTCTTGTCCTTAGAAGCTTGTCGAATGCCAGTTCTTGATACTGGCATGTCTTATCAAGAAATTAATGACTATTTGCTCATCAACAGAAGCCCTTTGATATATATCATTTATTGACTTATCTCCTTCTACCTCAAATTCAGGTTCTATTGCATGATCATCCTCTTTAATGACTTCAAAATTACCAACCTCTTAAAAGGATAATTCTAAAAGTTTGAAATAATTTTGCATATGTAATTGAGTCTCAATGCTATCTTGTTCATCTACAATCGGCTCACAGCTTCCTTGAAAAATAGTATAACCTGACCCAATGATTTCAAATAAATCATTCAAATCATGATCAAGGAAATGTCCATGCTCCTCCACATCATCTTGCAAAGTAAGAAGAAAGTCAGAAATTATCTCTTCTTCATTAGAGATTAAGCCATATGCTTGTGACTTCTCATTCAAAATATTGAATTCATGTTGAGAGACCCTTGGATTGATAGAAAAGATATCTTTTGACTTTTCTTTCCTTAAAACATTTGGGATTTTATGATTTTCCTCAAATATGATGTAAGTACCCAGACCCATGGAGTCATAATTTCTATATGGGTCACTTTGCATCATAGCTAATAATGATCATGTTCCTCCTCTTGATCATGTTTAGTCCATTTAGCTAACTCCTCAACACAAACCCTTTCTTCTTTATTCATCATAGCATGAGATACTTCTAACTTTGCAATTGGTTCATTGGTGATGTGATCCTTATATAATGGCTCAGATAATATCTTCATCTTTGAACCATATTTGGTTCTTAGGATGAGGTGAGACCAATCAAGGGACATATATCCTCTTATCTTGGCTGTAAAGTCTCTTGATAAACATAAGCCAAAAACATGAGGTATATCTATGACTACTACATCTTGATTTACAATTATATTGGGATAAGTATATAATTGTAATGGGACTTGTTTAATTCTCCCTATTGTTTGTACTACTTTGCCATCTAGCTGCATGACTCCTTTAGTGAGTGGTTCATACTTAATTTCTAAAGCATCAGCTATCTGCTTAGGCATTACTGTAGTACTAGCCCTTGAATCAATCATTACATTATGTAGTAGTTTCTTGCCAACTATCAAAGTTAAATAGAAGGGATCTGATTTGGATTTGCTTACCTCTGGTGCATTATTCACTAGGGCTATTATCTATAGATGAACTGTGTCTTTGAGCTATTCTTTTTCAGCAGGTCATTCTTTGATAACAATACCTTTGGGCACTACTTGGCCTTGTAGAGCTTCTTGTAGTAGTGTCTTCTATTTTGAAATAGCTAATATATCCCATATTGATACTTGTGCTGGAGTTTTCTTCAATTGATCCACCACATTTATTGGTCCTAGAGTCTAAGTTCTTTGAGGATAAGGATATCTTATATTTTCTTGAATTTGTGCAGGAATCACTTGATTCTACACCGGCTAAGGAACTTCTTGTCTGATAGCTATGTTTCTTTTTCCTTGAAATGGAGGATTCTCCATGACTTGACTATTTACAACTTTAGGCTATTCCACCATCCTTCTCTTTGATCTAGTATAATAATCAAATTACACCACTGATTTCTTAGAAGTGGAAGCTTCATTCAAGAAAACTGATTCTTCATCTTTAACCCATGAGAACAAGGCATGTTCTGGGGCTATTTCTTCCTCTTGTTGCAAAGACATCCCTTGTATCTGTGCCATTAAGACTAAATTTTGCATACCAGAAGACTGGTAAGCTTGATTGTCACTGGAACTTGCAAACTATCCATCCATTCTTCTTTGCTCTGCCACCTTTTGTTGTAGATTACCCATGGGACAATCTCTAAGTGTATGAGCATTATTGTAAGGGAAGCACCAGGTATTAGTGTTATCCACATAATTATTTTGCCCTGGAACAATCTCCCTATTCGAATTGGGGGGAACAGTTTGTGAGGGTGTAGGGACTGTAACTAATTGATTTGCTGGCTGAGGGTTATTTTGCCTTAGAGGACCCTAGTATTGGTTTGGTTGAGATGAAAATCTATTTCCTTGATAGCCCTGGTATTGGGGTTTAGTATAAGTATTCTGCTATCTTTTTATATTAATCAACTCATTAGAAAATGTCCTCAAGATATTCTTGATATCATCCAGCTCAGATGACTAAGTAGGGACAATTTATTTAGCAGGTGGTTGAGGATATGTGTACATAGGCACAAGTGGGGCTATGGATTTAGGGGCTTCTTGAGGTAATGGAAAGGAAATCTCTAGGAACATGGGCATGGGATGCCTTGGAGACAACTTTCTAGCATGTATCAAATTATTTTCAGCTTTGACTGGATAGTCATAAGCCTCTGGCAGAGTCTGACCTCCAAGTGACTAAATCATAATAGATATGTCTGAATTTAAAGCCTTAAGATAAAACACTATAGCCATACCTGGTAATGGTCTAGCTGTCACAATAATTCTTTTCCAAATCTTTTGAAATCTAGAATTGAAGTCAGTCATTGCTTCTTGTGGTGCCCTTTGGATGGTAATTAATTGTTGTAATAAAGAAGACTTATCACCCTTCTCTTCAAATCTTTCAAAGAAAATATCCCCGAGCTGATCCCATGTAGATATGGTATTTGGGTTCAAAGATCGATACCATTCTAGAGCCTTCCCTTTAAAAGAAGCTGCTAATAATCTTATGGCCACATTTTGCTATGTGACATGTATAACATAGACGTCTGATACATCCTGTAGATGTTCTTCAGGTGTTTTAAAATCTTGCCCACTAAATTTAGGCAGAGATTTTAGGGCATTCACTGGGATAGGGTCCCAAGTGGCTGGTGGTATTGGGAGAATCAATGGACTACCAGTGTTCCAACTTGCATAATTTATTGGGGGTATAGGGGCTCCCATATCTGCTCTTGGTATTTGTATAAAATGGTTGACTCTTCTTCTTAGACTAGTTACCAAAGGTGGCAAAAGAATACCTGGATTTACAATAGATTGTGATCTATTTACTGGTCCATAGATCTGACTCCTCATAGCTTCTAGTTCATATGGTCTTGAAAGAAACTTCAATATTGGTCCCATTGGGCATGCCAAAAATTGTTGATGGTTAAAATTGCATTTGTTTCTAACACCAACAATGGGAAGTTTCAAGATGTGGGACTTGTGACTTGAAACAACCTCCATATTTTTAAGAAGCTGGTCTCTTCTTTATATCAAGTGTATACTGGGAAAAGGGATAGGAATTTTAACAGAAACACAAATGCAAAGAAAGAAAATCTAACTATGGCGACGTGCCTGAATTTAATTTGACCTTTAATCTGAGCACAGTGAAACTATATGTAAGATTCAATTACATTTAAGAGCAAACAAGGCATGATCAATGTAAAAGATGAAAACAATAAAAATAGAGGCTCACAGCTTAGACTTCTTTTGTAGTGATGAAAAATATCAACAAAGGCACAAGATTTAATCTTCTTATTAATTCTCCAATCACATAAGAGACACAGAAACATGCACAGTTACATAAACCTTCCAACTCAAGAAAATAGAACAAAGGCAAATGATATTTCTAATCACAACTCTAGAAAGTCTAAAACTCTTGACAACACAACTTAGACTACTTTTACAATGACACAGAAAATATCAACAAAGCCACATGATTCAATTTTCTCATTAATTCTCCATTCACATAAGAGGCACAGAAAGATGCACAGTTACATAAAATTTCTAACTTAAGAAAATAGAACAAAGGCAAATGGTATTCCTAATCACAGCTCTAGAAAGTCTAAACTCTTGACAATAATTCTATCAAAAAATTCTCTCTAAGTCTAATTATTATCTGGTGATCTCTACACCTCTATTTATAGCCTTGGATTCACTCTGGATTATTTGTGTGTTCCCAATCTAATGCCCCAACTGAAATCTAGCTAAACTGGAAGTGTCTAACAGAAGATATCTCTTAGATTCTGAAACGCTCTGTCTTCCAACAGTTCATTAGCTGAATAGATCATAGGATGCTCCCTTCTATTAAATAGAAGAGGACACTTGGCCAATTCCTTAAAAACCTTCTCTTTATTTAGGAGACACCAGAGAATGACACTTGGCATGTTTTGAAACACTTATCGAAGACATGGGACACTTTTCGCTTTACCTATACTCTTACTATATCTTTGCTCAAGAACGTTCTGCCTTTGACACCTATCGCAATCCGCTTCTTCAAAACTTTAACAACTTAACAGAAATAAGACCCACAACATTTCTTGCTCGAGCAACTTTTAAAAAGGGGCATAGGGATAGGTGGCAATCTCCGCTTGCCTCAACAAAGGACACCTGTCAATCTCTACTTTAACTAACTAGGGATATGTGGTAATCTCTGCTACTTTTAGCCACCTTTTGAGAAACTTGCAGAAGGTGACACGTGCTAGTCTTTGCATCACTCTATTTATATCATAGAAACAATCATGCCTCATTTCATATTTACATAGATAATGACACTTGGTGGCTTCTGTTTGCTTCAGAAATAAAACTTGAGACCCACCACAATCTTTGCTATATCGGTGAAGCAAAATGAAGATAATTCAGATCTCGACACGTGGTGGCTTCCTCTCTCTTTAGCTAAGACACGTGGCATCTTCCATCACTTTTAGAAAAGCAAATTGAAACCTTTCATGATTGCCACTTAGCACTTTTTTCCTGATCTTGATACTTAGCTTGTTGAAACCTTCCACTGAAAAGAGATTTGAAATGCGGATGCCAACACTTGTCACATTTCGTTGAGTTGCTATGAGATACGTGGCACGTCCTGACCAACTTATAAATACTATGAAAGGTGCCTCGACCGATGACATTTGGCAGCTTTTGCTCGATTTTGACACTTATACAAAAATGAATCAAAAGGAAATTAGAGCCCACACTCTATTTCAAAACTTCACCGTCTCAAACCAAAGTATGTGGGAACAAAATTTTGCAGTGTGCAGCTAAAAATTAGAATGAAACTTAGAGTATTTTTTACTCTATAGTAAGTAAGCATTGAGTCTTCTATTGTAAGAGGATATTGGAAGTTGTCCCCTCGAAGAGACATTGTAGAGTTATTCCTTCCTACATGAGTATTGTTGGTGTTGCCCTACCTTAAGGGTATTATGCATATATTCAATATTTAGACATCTTGGTCCACCAATAAATATTGTGTTTAATTGATCTATATATATTCTGCATCATTTCTAAATATTATAAGT
Source organism: Torreya grandis (assembly GCA_037957365.1). Lineage (NCBI taxonomy): Eukaryota > Viridiplantae > Streptophyta > Pinopsida > Cupressales > Taxaceae > Torreya > Torreya grandis. The sequence goes on along the minus strand of JARHVA010003683.1, from coordinate 527,908 downwards.
GTGGATCATAACAAGTGGTATTAGAGTTTCAATTTGGGCAATTTGTGGGTGGCAAAACCCTAATTTTGTGGAATCATCAATATATTTTGATTGGTTTTGAATTTCTACACAATGTTTTTATTGGATATGGATAATATTTTAAGGAAGGCACAATAAAAAAATTGAGGTTTTTTGATTAGTTTTGTGGGAGTTATTGCTATTTTAGGTTTTTTCCTAATCTAGCTATATCTTCTGAAATATAAGTAGTTTATCTTCAAAATTTTAATTTAAGATATAAGAAAATACAAGAGAAACACAATAAAAATCTTAGAATTTTTTGAATTATTTTGAGTGAGTTATTATGATTTTAGTATTTTTTATATATTCACTCTATAGGTCATAATTTGTGGAATTTTTTCACAATTTTTTTTTGAAGTTACAATATAATAGGAGGAAGCTAAAATAAAAATTTGGGATAGTTTTGATATGATTTGAATGAGTTATTGACATTTTTGGGTTTCACAAACCCTAGTTTTTATTTGTGAATCATGAAGTTGCAAAATTTTTTAGGGGAAGATGATATTGATGTTAGAGAATGGTGGCCCCTTTTGGAGAATAATTTTTAAATTTTTTTTGGGTAAAGATGATTACTTATTTTTTGGTTCGGGCCTACACTATATTGGTTTGATCAGTTGAGCTTTACAGGAAGGTTTTCTTCATGGCAAAAAATGGAATAGATCTTCCTAGATTGTTGGGCTATAAAAGAAGAAGCAGAAAAAGAAGTAGAAGCAACAACAGTAGTAGTAGTAGAAGAAGAAGAAGAAGAAGAAGAAGAAGAAGAAGAAGAAGAAGAAGAAGAAGAAGAAGAAGAAGAAGAAGAAGAAGAAAAAGAAGAAGAAGAAGTAGAAGAATCAATAGAAGAAGAAGTAGAAGAATCAAAAGAAGAAGAAGAAGAAGAAGAAGAAGAAGAAGAAGAAGTAGACAAAGAAGAATAAGAAAAAGAAGAAGAAGAATTAGATGATAAAGGCTCAAATAATTTGGATCCAAATAAATCTGAGTCAATTTTTCAATTTCATGGATGCATTCAAAAGAAGAAGGTTATTGTGTCCATAAACCCTACCAATAAGTATAACTTCATCAACATGAATGTGGCCAAGCATCTACATGTTCAAGCAAAGAATATCAAGGAGGTTCAAGTAGATGGTAAGAATATTTCAATGTTTGAATATTTGAAACTCATTATGGAAAAATATGTTTTGCATTTAGATTTTTATGCTTGGGATATGGATGATATGTATATAGTTCTTGGATATCCATGGTTAGAGACTTTGGGAATAATCAATATTAATGTTTAAAAAAAGTTCATGAAGTTTTGGTATAGGAAAAAAGATGTCACTTTATAGGATATCATATTGGGAAAGGTACCAATAATAGGAAAGGAAGATCATGAGGATGAGATTGAAACAAGTGATGAAGAGCATGAGAAAGATTTAGATAAAGACATAGTATAATAAAAAATGAACACTTCATCTACTCAAGAGACAAAGAAGGACAAAGTAGAAGTGGTAGAATATAAGGTGAAAAAATTTGAGGTATATAGACACCCACATCATCATGAGAGGAGATAATCATGGAACCAGATGGAGTGTCATAATTCTAATCATTATGGCTATGCATGAAAGCCAAAGAAGAATTATTATGGTCAGGTATGGAATCAATGAAATGCAGTGATCTATGGAACATGGAGTGAATTGGGAAATCACTTTGATTACGCATAGAAGAATACCTACTATGGTCATGGATGGAATCATAGTAGCGTAGTAAAATATGGTACATGGAATCAAAAGCGGAATAATTATGCATGGACACCAAAGCAGTATAGTTATGATTATGAACAAAATAAAATGAGCATAAGTGGAGAGATATCACCTACTAAGATCACATATAGGTGGCTCAAAGATTGAGATTGGAGAAAAGTGTGCAATAATTTGAAGAATACTCATTATTTAGTTTCTTCCTATGTTTCGAGGATAAAGCATGTCAAAGAGGGAGGTAATACTATATACTTAGGGATATGATATATTATTGTATATGGGTTGATGGAGATGCCAACATGTGGCACACATCCCCCTTAGTAGTTATATGGGTCCAATATATTAGTAATGGAGTAACTTGTGGAATTAGTGCATCAGGTAATGGTCAACCTACATTGGGATTAACAGGTTACCCATCCATTATAGGTCTATATAAAGGAGATGATTATCATTGTAAAGATATCAAGTAAGCATTAAGTATTTTATTGTCAGAGGATATTGGAGGTTGTCCCCTCGAAGAGAAATTGTGGAGTTATTCCTTCCTAAAGGAGTATTGTTTGTGTTACCCTACCTTAAGGGTATTCTGCATATATTGAATATTTGGACATCTTGGTCCACCAATATCTATTATGTTGAATTGATCTACATTTATTCTACATTATTTATAAATATTATAAGTGTGGATCATAACATTACCCCCTATGTGCCTTCTTTGCCTCAATGATTAAATACACCACATATTTGACCATATTGAATTAGGTTCCCTTCACCATTTCATGTACAATATATAGGTAGTTTTGAATTTTTTTTCCCACCATATTGTTGGAGCTAGTTTGGTGCTTACCAGTCATGCTGCTAATCTATTAGTCTTGTCACTTATGTCAGGGATAGGGAAAACATATCCCACTTTATCTTACTTTAACTAGTAGGTTATAAGGTCAAATTTTGCATGGTTTCCTAGTGCTTCCCTTATATCGACTCTAGTTTGAGCCAACCATGTGGCCTTATGAATTTGTGCCACCATGATTTGCATCCTTCTCCCTACAAAATACATCCCATCTTCATGAATCTAGGAGACAAGAAACCTTAATAGTTCTTATACTTTACCAAAGAAGGGGAGTTCTTAGAGTTGAAATTTATCGACTTCCTCCTAATACCTCCTCATGTGGTCATTGTAAATGAGATTCCTATTACCACCTCTTCTCTTGATGTCTAATAGATTATTTATGCATATTTCAACTTTGTGGTATGGTGGTTGGCATCCTCTATTTTACATGCATCTAACCTAGACTCCCATTCTTATCCATGTTTTGTATCATCTAGATATTACATCTCTGAAAAGTCCATCTTCCTTGGTTACAACATGGTTTTTGATTCAACTTATTCCTTAGCCCTTTCTCCTGCTAGCTAGTTCCTTTCACCTCTTTTATTTCTTTTATTCCTATGTTTGCCATCATCCCCTACTCTTCTTGAGGCATTTATTGTATCCTCAACTATAAGGGTCCCAAATTAGATATATAGAGTATGATTCTTATTTTTTGATGTTTTTGCCTTTGGTCTTATACCTGATTATAGTCCTTTCTAGATTTATTCCTAGATTATACTTTTGGATTTCCTATTCAACCCTAGATTCAATGGTTTTCACCCTCATTTCCTCCATATCTTCTTCTTGGATTTATTTTTTGTGTGATGGGGTACTGTTAGCCAAAATTTAGCTACCATGAATGAGTATCATTCAAAACTTTGATGTACTTGAGCTTAACTTATTTGATGGCCATTAAAAAGGTCTTGTATTTGTCATTAATGATCTAAGATGATGGGTAATGTGTCTTCCTTGGTAGTTTACAATGTCATTTAGGATGGTCTAGTTGGTAGTTGAGTCAAGTTACTTTGTCTTGTCATCAAATGGTCATTCTTTGTATTCCCTTCATGTGTTTAGCATTATTTAAGGTAAGTTTGACAAAGTTAAGGTTAAGTGTGAAATCAAGTCAAGGAGGAATAATGCTTAAAGAGATAAGGTGATGACCCTTCAAAGAGGAAGCATGACTTAAAGCTGACCAAATTGACCAAGGAATAAAGCTAGTAAGTTGATCACATTGTTTTTAAAGCAATTTGGAGAGATTAAGGTATTTCAATTACTTTAGTCTTATTGTGCATTTCAATGTTGAGATGATAATTGCTAGTAAAAAGCAAATATGAAGGTTATATCATGTAATAGGGGTATTTTAAAGTCAACTAACATCTATGTTATGACATTGTACTTGTACTTGTCCATACCCACCCTCTAAATGTCTTATAGAACTGATTTCCAATGTTGGAGTCTCTTTGAAACTACCATTCATCATTTTATAACATACAAATGAGGAGATATTAAGAGACATATAGTAAAATAAATGTGTGAAACATTTTTTCACTCTCTTCCACTCTTTTACAAGTTAGGGTTAGTTGGATAGTCACCTGGTTATCCATCTTCAATAATTCCAAAGGTCTAAACTAGTAGAATCTTAGAAAAAAGCATGTTTTTGGAGGCATTTTTTAGAGGTTTTATATTTTTGGGAAATTTAAAAACTAATAAAATAATCCCTATGGTCTTATTATACCTAAATACATTCAAAAAGTAGAACTATAGAGTCAAACAATGCATAAAACCTATCCTTTTCTCCATCAAGCTCCTTGACGGCCTAAAAAGGGTAACCAATTTGTGAATGATACTCTGAGGAAAGATAAATTTGTAACACAAGATATTTTAAATATGAGGGTACCCTAATTAAATTATAATTTTTGGAATTTTTTCTCTAGTTAGGCTCCTTAAATTTATGAATAATCGTTAAGAATTTAAAGTGCAAAAAAGGGACTCAAAATCTCATCAGGGTCAATTTTTTCTAAATGCAAGGTTATGAAGTTGAATGAATACATGAAGATGATTTTTTAAGGACTATTTAACATTCATATACCCATAAAATATCATTCTCTATTAAGGTTTCTCATGGCCATGTCTGGAGTAACATCAAATAGGCTTGATTTGCTAAGTTTGAGAAAGACATTCATGTTTGTAAGAATTGTGAGATGACTTGTTGCATGTAATGATTGAAATGATGTGATTAGTAGTGTTTAAACCTAATAAATGTATTTAAACCATTTTAAATCATCATTTTATGCATTAAATTTAAAAAATTTAGAGAACTATGTACACGTGGTTGAGTTAATTAGAACTTGCAGCCATGGTGGAGTAACCTTGGTCAGATGAGAATATGTATTCATTGTCCATGATCCTTGAATGAAAGAAAAACCATAATATATCCTTGAATATAATTTTTAATGAGGAATTATAGGTGATAAGCCTTATAAGTCAAGATTTGGATGCTTTCTTTAGGCCAATATCAAGAGAGATTATGAGACTATAGGTTTGTAAACCTATAGGTAACGATTGGCACTAAATGGTTTCAATGAGGAGGTTATATTGTATCTATAAATAATGATATAATTTCCTAATACCATTTTAAAAATCTTAAAAACACTTAGAAACTAAGCTTTATTAGGCCAATGGTAAGAGAAAGAAGGATTTAAGTACATTCAAGGCAATACATGCAAGCAAGACAGTCTATACTTATACAAGAAACTAAAATCCATGATGTATTAATGGACCTCAAAATAAATATCTCAAGGACATAAAATAATTATATAAAAATAAAAACATTTATGAAATATCCTTCAGATCTTAACTCAGTTTGCTTTCAAATGGACTATGTAAACTAGGAAGGACTATGTGAGCCCAAAGGAAGGACTATGAAGGTTCCAAATGCATAATAAAAGTGACTTGAGCCTATTAGAGTGATGAATAATAGTTAAAAAAAAAATTCACCTTAATATATTTAACCCTCATTGGTTATTTAGGCTCAAATGGACCAACCACATAAAAAAAGGTTTTTAGGCCTAATGACTGCATACAGGCCTATAGCAGGCAACATGAGCAAAACAAAATGTTGGTGATGAGCTGTTTGATGAAAAAAAATGGGTGAGGGTAAAGATAAAATGTGAGTAAATTTTTCAATAGGATAGAACACTCAATAAAGTTAGACTATTTTGAAAGCTCAGTGTGGCAAACCTAACAATCAAGAGAATGTCATGCACCTACAGGTCTGATTTCAAGTTATGAGGAGAACATGAGTTTTTGAATTAATATAAAGTTTTGGATGGTAAATATAGGTAAAATTTATCATGAATAAAGATTAAAATATTTATTATAATTACAAAAGTTCCAATAATCCTAAAATAATACACCTATGACTGCCTTGACATGGTTTACTAATAAAGATTATGACTAGTACAAATGGGGATATTTGAGCTTGTATTGAGTTATATATCATATAGAAAATGTGAAAAGGGTGATTAATCATGTAGAGTGAACACCTAAATTTTAATAAATTATAAAAAAAGGCTTAAGATGGTGAAACATAGTTAAGGCCTAATAGGCCTTAACAAGCCTAAAACTATCTTAATACATTTGTAGGGTATAGGTTCAATCCAAGCATGGTGGAAAATTGTATAGAATAGAGAATTAATTTAAAGATCTCAATAAATAGGTAATATACCCAAATAAACCATTTAAATCCAAAATATACACCAAAATGCCTTTTGTTGCTAAAATAAACTCATCTCGAGTTCACAAACACAAGCATACCTGTGTGAATATGCACTTTATGTGTTGGAAATGAGGTCCAGAGGTCATTTAAATTTTGATAATCCTAAGTAAATATTGTGAAAGAGTTTAAAATGTGTGAATGATGTTAAAGTAATCAAAATGGGAATTCCCAAGTGTTAACAAGTTGATAGACCTAAACACAAACCTATAGGCCTAATGGAGAATTTTAAGTTTGTTTCCAAAAGTTTGAAGATAATATGTGTTTATTGTATTGATATTGGCTTTATATCATTAGGAAAGGTATGTGGGGTCATATTAGAAGTTTCAAACAAGTTTGAAACATTTGGAAGAAGGAGATAAACCCAATAAAATTTGATTAGGGCTAAAATGTCAAATTTGATCAAAGCCTCATTGGTGCTAAGATCAAGATTTAAGAATTTTAAGAGGTAAAATGACTTGGAAAAGTGTTTGAGGATTTCATATGAGGAGTTTTAATCCTATTAAAACATTCTCAAGAAAAATTATAATAGTTGGATAACCTTTTGGATCAAGATACTCTCTCAACCTATTGGAACAAGCTAACAAGCCAAGAATGGTCATTTTCTTCATGTCAGAAGTACAATGAGTAGTTTCATGGGAGAAAATGGTGTTAGGAGGTGTTGATGGAACATATGAAATCATAATTTATGGCATTAGTCAAGAGGTTAAGGTCCAAACCTTTATGAAGTATCCTTAAGAAGGTTGCACACCTAAAACCCTGCAAATGACTCGATGACTATATTTATCTTCTAAATGGCTTCAAAAATATCCATTTGACTTTGGAAACACTTGGATATACATTTTAGGTATCATGAACATCTATCTAAGCCATTTTTTCACACATGTAGGCTAAGATGGTACGCAAATAGGCCTAGAAATGACTGTTGTAGGCCTAAAAAGGTAGGTTTTAATGACTTTTCATGAAATTTGCATGAGAGAGGCCTAGTAGAATCCCTTGTAACCATATAAAATCTATAAGAGACAAGGAGAGATGATTATAAATATTCATAATAGGGTTTATAGTGATTTTAACATCATTTAGAGGTTTCAAGACACCCAATGTTGAACAAATATACTATTAAGAGCTCCTAACAGACCTAATGCACCTATGTATCAATTTTGGAGATGGTTTTGAGCTTGAACATGAGCAAAATGAATCCATATAGGATGTTTGAGAGGTTTTAAAATTATGTTATCAGTCCTTAAGTAAAGTACTAGGCCTAAGATGAAAAGATAGACTCACCATGATGGTTTTCACTTGAACCAAACAAGTTTCTCAATGAAATGTAGGTTCTTATTAGTTTGAAAAAGCTCGAATATTGATCCCTAGACTCACCAAGATGAAATATACATTTAATTAGCCTAGGATGGTGTTGGATAACTTAAAGAATCATGGTCAAGAGTGCCACATTTCAATACATAGGCTTATAACTCCTAAACAAGAATGGTCAATTTCATGAATAAGAAGGATGAATCATCTAAGAAAGTGAAGAGTCACTCTACAACACCTTAAATATAATTTTAAACCCAAGCATACACATGTTGATAATAGGCTTCATAACTGATACTTGTATACTTTCTTGATTTTAAATTATTTCCTCATGAGATGACACTTGTATACAACTTCTACGCCTCTCCTCTCTCTCCTTCTCACATTATTCTATATAAATACCTAATTTTGGCATTGAATAGATCCTCCACTTAATTATGGTAAATCCATACTCCTTTTATAAGCCTTTAAATTAATAGAAAAACATGTTTTTCCTTCTCTTATGACTATATTCTAGTGTTTCTGTATGAATGAATGATCTTGTCTAGTGTTGATTAAGTTCTTGACATGTTGTCTCATTCTCTCACCTATGTGTAGTTTGAACTCACTCTTGTGGGTCATATGAAGTGTCTAAGTGGTTTTGTGAAGGTTAAGTGAGGAAATCTTCCATTAGTGTCTTTTAGACCTATTATAAATCATCCCTCCTTGCCTAATCATCATCTACCACCTTCATATTGAAATATTGATGTAAGAGAAGTAGATTAGTAGTAGTGTATGAATAGATTAGTCCTATGTTCATTGTGAATTTGTAGATATGTGGTAGTGTTCAAAAATTTGGTGCCTCACCTCATAAGTTTAGTTTATTTCTAATTATCTCTCCCTTTTCCCTTGCAAGCAATAGGCTAAGTTTGAAGTTCTTAAGTGACACATCAAGGGAACTAACCTTATCTAGAGGTTCAATCCATTATTTAGGTCACCCACAACCTAGGATTGTTCCCATGCTATCACTTAAGTGAGTAGGATTGAACAACCTCCTCAAGGGTGAAAATTTTGATGATAATAATACCCTTTACTTGTTTCCCCCTTTATTATCTTTGTTGTTTTTTCTGAGACTCCCCTCTCAATTATGGTATGTAGTTGATGTAGTGGTCCTGCATTTTCCCATGCATGATATTTCATCATCATTATGCTTGTGCTAGTTGTTATGCTGGTTTTAGTTTTGAAATTTGATTTGATTTGATTTGATTTACTTGGTTGTCTTATTTTGGAATTTCCCTTCCTTACCCCACAATAAATCATGTGTCTGGTTCTTCGGTGCATAAATATAAATAATCAAGACACTTTTAAGTAATTAGAAATTAGAAGGAGATGATGATGCTTGGAAACATTCAAAATATTATTGCAAAAATATTTCTTGATAGATCTTTGTAAAAAATTAGCATAGGACTCTCCTCATCAAAAATTCCCCATTTGACTATCTTAGATAGATATTAAGAAGAGTGTGATATATATTAACCTTGATGACACATTGTCTGCGATTCCATAATGAGCCTAAAATAACCAAAATAAATCAAAAAAATAATAAATCAAAGAAGTGGCATATGCTTTATTATTAAAAAACATGATTGGTGATAGGCATGGTATGGATTGATATTATTTCCATTAAAATACCTAGGAAACATTTCCCATTGAGAGTACGAAGCTAGTGTGCATCAGTTTTCAAAATGCCATTTATTATATATGGCCCCAGTGAATGGATTCATAACTTGCTAGGGTGTTTAAGGTACTTTGAATCATACCTAAAGACTTGAACATATCCAATCAATAATTTTCCTTTGATGTGTCTATCATGCCATGTATTTTATTAGGGATTCTTAGTGGTTTGGCTCCACTTATCAAGGATTCACCTCTCACCTAGATTTTATAATTATTTGAGTTACACTATGAGGTATTTGGGGTCATCTAGGTGACTAATTTGGGTTATAAGAAGAGATGGAATCAAGAACTCAATAATAATTATAGCCTTTATGATAAATACCAACTAAAAGGGGTAGTCTTATTGAGTTACTTATAGTTTATGTAGTATACCCATAAGATAGTTGATACTTGATCATACCAGTCTATGCATCCTATGTCATATATGTTTGTGAGGCTATGGCCCAAGATTTTGTTGAAGGATTATGTAGTGTCATTAGCCTATAGGTGGTAGAGTGTGGTCTTATGATGGGTGATCATGAATTCTAATAAGAGGATATGTACTATCTCATTGATGAAATGGGTTCCTTGATGACTAGTTAAGCTCATTATCCATCAATATATGCTAATAATATTTTTTAATAAGAATCAAGTGATTATGGCTATACTGCAAGCCATTAGGTGAAGTAGTTAGTGGAATAAAAGATGTAACACTATTCCATCCTACATTAGGTGTAATAGGCCCTAAAAATAAATAGCCTATTTTTTAAAGGGGGCCTAAGCAAGGATTAGGACAAGTGGAATCTCATCTTGGTGGTTCAACTTCTTGATCCTCTAGCAAAAATCACACTTCTACTTGTACTCCTTCACATCATGAAAAATAGTTAGCCACAAAAGCCTTGAGAATCCATTCGTGAAAGTGTATATCTCACATCCTTTGACTCCTTAAAGAATTTATTTGGTGAAGAGAGTGAGAAAGGGGTCTATGATGTAGGCTGCATTTAGGAGATAATAATCAATGCTAATTTGAATGCACCCATCCTTCTTGATTTTGATGACCATATGACTTACCCATTTGGACTCTTTAATAGGATATATGACACTTGCAGCCAACATGTTATCAATTATAGTTTTTAATTTCACCTATAGGTTAGGGTTCATTCGATAGGGTTTTTTCTTGATAGGTCATGTGCCCTTAACCAATGTGATCCTAATTTTTCCTACCAAAGAGTACACTATTTTCATCTCCATGAAGCTTCTAGGAAACATGTCATGGAATTATTGAAGTAATTATATAATGTGGGAAATTTATACATTAGACTAGTAGTCCTCAATGGTGGAAATATTGGGTTCCTTTTTCATGGTAATGTTTGGTCTAATAGTATTCAAGGGTTATTTGTAACACTAGTGTTGTTCTGAGGGTGTGTCCACTACTTGATTCTTGCCCTAGGTGGTCTCAGTATGTATACTACTTAGCTTACCCTCATTGAGTTCTTCTTTAACCTTGCATACTATTTTCTATTTTATATTTTTATGTTGCTAGTTCCCACATTTCCATATTTATCCATCTTCACTTAAATCACTATTTATGCTCTGATTCTTGAACAAATTTGATAGGCCTATCCTTTTCTCTTTATACATGTGTAATACTCACTCTTCCATTTTTACCTCATTATTTAATATGGCATGATGGATTTGTTGAAAGGGATTGGTTAACCTTAGATCATTGGATTTGAATGGAAAAACATATACAAACTATTGTTTCAAAATTTCCCATGTGATAATTTCTCTTTGTGTCTCTATTATAATGTACCATGTGCATGCCTAGGTACTATATGTCTAGTAGAAGGCATGAACCCAGAGATAAATAGGTAGACATGAGAGAATTATTACCCACATGTCCTCACATGCCTAAATGTGTATATTGGGGTCTAATCCTCCACTGTATGCTGAACATTTCTCTTAATGGTTTGTTGGCCTGAACTAAACATGCATAGCTTTCGTGATGCCTACCCAGGTGGGAAAGTTTAGGTTTGTGGGTAGCCCACCAATGTGTGACAATAATTTTTAATGGATATACCATGGTATCATTGTGCTCTCACTCATTTGGAATGCCCACCTTAAGTTCTTGAATATTGGTTCAAGGTTGCCTGTCTCAATGAAATGGGATAGTTTTGAGAGCTACCCTTTGCTGATGTGTGAAACCCTCCTTATTGCTTTCCTACACATGGGACCCAAATTTTTATTTGATAAATATTTGTTAAGTTATCATGCCTTAGATATTTCATATCTCTCTTATGGGGTCATATCCTAATGACATTTCAACTTCATCCAATCTCCTCATAAGATTCTTGAACCCATCAGTTGCAAGCTATGGTGGCAATATAAGAGAGATTAGGCATCATCCCAATGAATAATGACATATAAATTTGGTTTGAGGTTATATAGTCCCTTAATAGTGATATTTTAGATTTTATTGGTCCCATAATCCATATCTATGATCTTCATATATAGAGGCTCAAGCTTTATGGCTAGCAAAATGACCACACATTCCTTTCTATTCTCAAAACTCATATAACACTGATTAAAGTTCATGTTTGAATTATTGGCATAACACCACTACCTACCAAGTAGGACATGGTATTTATTAGACTCTATTAATTTAATTTATTTGAATTTAATTCATAACTTGACTCCCATGATCTCCAAGTTGGCATCGAGAAGTATTACTAATGGTTGGGCCTTAGTCTTATTGGTCATGTGTAAGATGTGTAGTGAAGGCCACAAATGTGGACTTCCCATCTTTTTCAAAGCATTCCTGATTAGGATATTGAACTCAATACCAATTTTAGGAGGATATCACAAACCTACCATCCATTTATGCCTACATCCAACAATAACTATCAGTCATAGCCATAATTTGTCATCATCTAAAGATTTCATCCTCTAGCCATGCTTGGTCCTAATAAATTCACAAATTATTTCACTTGGTAGTTAGAGAGTAAATCCATTAGCATAGGTACCATCCCATCTAGCCATAAAAGGGTTAACACTTCAGATAGATCATCTTCTATCTTAGGAGTGCCTATTCTAGGTTGGGACTTCTACCTTGCTTTCTTCTTTAGATCATGAGCATGTTGAAGTTCACCTTGTAGATTATGGATAACATTTAATGATTCTTGGAGTATGGCCTTCTATTATGCACCATATGGGTATAGTGCTCAATAATGATCTAGATGTTGCCTTGAGGTTTAATCTCTACATAGTTCATAACTTGAATGGACCCTCTCAGTAAGATTGACAACATGCTGGGTAGTCAAGCCACTTATCATCATGACTCATATTTGTGTAGACTATGTGTTATTACCCTAGTTATTTAAATCCCACTATTTATATTTTGGTTTACACTTAATTATTTTAGCATCTCTTTTAAGTCAATTCTTCTTAGTGAGTTTCTCATATAATTCTGGGCAAGCTTCAACCCTATGATTCCTTTGACAATAAGCACAAGTAGGATGCACAAGGAAATCCCATTGAAAGTGATCTAGTGACCCACACTTATAACATCCCTAAGGATGGAACCTCTCACCAAATTAAAATCTAGTGTCATAGCCTCACTAACATCATGGTATTCCATACCCATTAAAAACTTATCCAGATGTTCCAGTTATTTCATGTCTTATATTGTGCTCCCTTAGGTCACTTACTTTTTTTTTGTTAGTTGTATCATGTGAGGAGGTGTCTTAGACCTTGTATTAAGTCATTCATCTTAGATAAGTCACTTTGGTAATTAAAGGGAAATTACACACATCATGGCCTTATCCATAAAGTTCACAAGTTGTTATGAGCACGCACATGCCTTTCCTTAGACAATTCTACCTTGAATGCCCATTTATCATGTAGTCTACACACTATGATCCACTCTGATTATCCAATGCACTATTGTTCATTTCATTTTTTAGTGTTAAGCTCATATATTTAATTTAAATTTACAAGGTCAAGCTAACCCCAAAATCAACACTTCCTACCATCTTAGCATTCAACACAACCTCCAAGGTTTCTCATGGCTCATTGATGTTCATCATCACCAAGACATATTAGTATAGATCAAGTAATCTACTGATAAACCATTGGTCATGTTGTATTAGGTGAAATGCATATGACAAATTTGATCTTAGGTTCTTAAATATAGTGTCATAAACACATACATTCTTATATGGGTCATGTCTAATCTCCTTGTAGACACCAACATTGTGTCAACCCCCCTTGGTCCCCTTCTAAAAACTTACACACCTTATTAATTTAAAATAAACTACTTATTTTAAATTAATGACCTCACCTAGACACCTCACCTTGGACACCTCACCTAGATACCTCACCCTAAGACCATTTATTACCCTATGAGTCACCCTGAGACTAGGTCATCTTAATCCTAACTACCCATGACCTATTCTCACTCCATCCTAACCTCCTAACTAACTGTCATGCCTAATAAACCCATCTTTTGACCATTCTCTAATAGCAAATGCACTTGGCGAATGAAGAAATGGGCAAAGAGCTAAAAATAGCCCTTTTACCCATTCTCTATCCACTGACGTCGGTTAATGGTCGGCTGACGCCGGCAAGATTGCTGACATCGGTTACATAACCTGAGATCTAACATTGAGCTGCCCCCCCACCTCTTCGCATATCAATGCACACACTCTAAGCCAAAACATCAAAATTTGACCATCGATCTCCTGGCTATAGATAATCTGCACAAGTCACTCTAGATTGGATTGAAACATTATATGAGGACCTTGACATTAGCCACAATAGGAATAAGCACTCTGACACCCTTGGGTCTTCACCATAAAGCTAAGTACTCTGGTCTCCATTTCAAAGTTTTAGAATACATTGTTAATTAGTTTTTATTTACTATTTCTATATACTGTCAAAGAGACCCAACTTCCTTTGTGGAAGGGCTAAAAAGCCTTGCTCTTATTCTTACCTCCTTTACACACCAGCCCTTTACCTTTACCCTTCTTCATACCCTATTCACCTTCTTGTAACTCTGCACAAACCCCCAAACTCTCAGAAACTCCTCTGTTTACCACATAAATACCTTGAGACCCATCCAAAGGCCTACTACCCCTACTGACATTAGCATCCTAACCGACATCGAGAATATTTACCTATCGACATCAGCAACATAACTGACGTCGGTGACTATGCAAACCAGAAAACCAATCTAAATAGCCCAAAGACCAGACACAACCTCTGACTAGCCTATTGAGACTCATGAATTATAGGGAACAGGTACACAACATTCTACCTTTCTATTTCTTTAAGTCTTTTATCATTTCATTTTATACAAATATTTTTGTTTTAAATAGTGGACTGTCATCCCTTACGGAGCTTTACACTTCTGGGACCGAGCGTGTAGCTTGGCAATCCACCATATCTTATTCTAACATCTTCTTTGTTCAAGTCTTATTCTTATTGCAGGTGTTTCCTCCACAGCCAAAGAGGAGCTCTCACAATGCTTCGATACGATGCGCAACTTAATCTGAGTAACGTACAAACCCCAAACCTTTAACCTTAGTTTCTTCTTTCTTCTGAATGTAATTAGTAAAAAATGTAGAGAAACATTCTAGCACGCCTGGTGGGACCCTGGAGTTTTCCTTGGGTTCATTCTTCTAAAAAGCAAATTTTCATATAGTTACATTAAGAAAATATTCTCTTCTTACATCCTTTTCTTTTATCTATTTATTTTGAAAAGAAACCATTAGCACAAGTTAAAAAGAACATCTCTCTTTTTCTTCTTGTCACTTCTTTCCTGCATCTTAGAGTAGTGAAAAATTTCATACTCTTAACCTCTTCTCCAATTGTTTACATTTGAACAAACATATTTCAATTTGGGTTAAAAATAATTGCATTTCATTCTTGCTTGAATTCATTCTTATCTCACTTAGTAATTAAAAGCATTATGAATAAATTGTAGTGCACAAATGTTACACAACCAGACCACAATCACATCAAATTAAACACTTAAAACACTCTTAAGACAAGGCCTGTCTAGGATTTCATCACCTAGCAGATACCTTGCCCTTCACGGTGATCCTACTTGGACTTCATTACCAAGAGGAGGACCCACTTTGTTCTCTGGCAGAGTATAAACTATAGGAAAAGTATATATTGGCTAAGCGACCCAGCTCAACTCTGGGTTCGTGAAGTGAAGGTAGCAAGCCCTAGCACCAGGCCACATACTGAACCTAACATAGATATTTGAGCACCAAAACACAACCTGAAACTAGCTATAGACTTCCTCTCTAGGACCTGTTTTACAAGCCTAATTCCCAAACACATTTTTATAAGGCATAAGCCACCACGACTCTAAAATTTATTCCTAGGAATTTAACATTTTGGAGGTTGCTTGCCAAATCACCTTTTTTTTGCTATTTTTATCTGATTGTTTGAGCCGATAAGGTCGCATCATTCTGAGGTCTAAAATAACTCAGAATTTCTTCTTCCTTTAAAAACTATCAATTTTTTGTGTTTCTGGAATTACACAAAAATTGACATCAGCTTTTCCACTGACGTCGGCAACAAATTTTCACTGACATCAGTTATCTGACCGACATCGGCAACATATCTTCACCGACATTGGTTTTTCCACTGACATCGGTCACTGTCAACAAATTTTCATCCCAAATAGCAAGCTTAAAACCTGACTTTCTTGCTGTTAAACATAAATTTTGTTTTTTTGAAATTAAAACACATAGTTTTTGGAACCTAAATCCATTTTGCCTTGAATGGTTCTGACACGCAATCAAGCCAAATCTCTTGTTGACCACGTGAGTCAACAACCACTCCTACCTTCACCTTTTATACCAAGTCACCTAATGGAGTATACTTTAGACACTGAGCATACTCTTATCCAACCAACCCCTGATTGACCTCCTATTGTTCCCGAAAGGGATCAAGAATTTGAGAGATTCCTTAACCACAATGTCAAGGCTCTGTAACATTATCTTGTTAGAAGCCAAACACGAGACTCTTCAGGTAATCCTATTTATGGGATGCCAACTTCCTTGGTTGAAGCAGTAATGATATCAACATCATCCACTACCCAACCTATGGTCACTCAGGTTATTGCCTCAACCAGTAACCCAATCATGGCCAATGTTCAAGATTTGGCCTCCCCTTCTATTTTTGGACCTACCTCCATTGAGGTTTCTGTACCCCCTCAACCACAAGCAATTCAACCAAGTTTGACACCTTTCCAGAACTTGATTGTCTCTATCCCACCCACTCTTATGCCTATAAACATGAGAGTGGCTACTCATCCTTTAACTAGTCTCACTGCCATTCAACCACCCTTGGTGATATCTAGCCAAGTTGTACCATCCAAATTCATGGCACAAGTCCCCATGGCCTCAACATTGGCCCCTATGATGAACTATCAATATGTTGCACCTACACAAATTCAACCAAGTATGTCATACACCCCTCCCAATGCCTTCCAGGTACCCTATAACTTAGGGGGTGCCCCTCAAGCCAATCCATCTCTTCATCTAATTAAGATGCTGATGGATAAGATGTCCAACCTTGAGACATCTATTTCAGGTTCAAGGAATGTTCTTTCATACGAACAAATTTGCAACGAACCTATCCACCCTTCAGTTCCTATTTGACCATACCCTAGCTAGTGGGAACTCCCATAATTTACTCGCTTTCAGAGTAAAGAGGACCCACAACAACATCTACAAGCGTTTATACATGCTTGCTACCTCATAGTGCATGATGATGCATTATTACTTTGCACATTCCCCATGTCACTTTTTGGCATCGCCCTTGATTGGTATAGCTCCATTACCAGTCATTCTCTCTTTACCTTCACTCAACTAGCTCAACTATTCCTCGACCACTTCTCAATCAACATCACCAAGAAGGTCTCCATCACAGACCTTTATTATATCAGATAATTCGATGATGAGTCGATAGCTAACTTTGTTGCCTGTTAGAGAGGTCTGATCAACCAACTCTCCTTTTCACTACCTCAACCTGAGCTCATTGAGCTCTTTTCAAGAGCATGTGCCAAGCACATCTCATCTACTCTATGGGTTCAAACTTTCCACACATTTTATGAAGCTTTCACTATGGCCCGAAAGCATGAACTCCACGCAGTCGAAGAGGATAGAGTCAAATTGCATAGTAAAAATACCAACACAAAATCCAATGACCCTTCATCTTCCAAATCTTCTTCTTCCCACTCCAAGTCTAAGGGATCAACAAATGCTGTGGTACTTAGATCATCATATTCTACCACAACTAACCAATTTGAACCTTCCACATCACAAAACATTACAAGACAATTCCAACAATGGTATGTACAACGTCAATACACTCCAATAGGAGAATTATATGCTTCCATATTGGATAAACTAGTGAAGCAGGGAGTCCTTAACCTCCCTCAAATCTAACCACCACCCCAATTTGATCCCTCATGAGCCATCCCTACATGGTATAGAGAAAATGACTTTTGTAATTATCATCGCGTCAAGGGTCATGACACAGACAATTGCAAAACCCTCAAAAATGTTGTTTAAGACATGTTAGACAAAGGGGACCTTGTTTTGGATAACTTTAATGCGCTAGCCAACCAAAACATGGATGTCTTTGGGCAACCATTTCCTAACCATCCCCCAAGTCAGAACAATGTTCAAACCATGGCCGATGACCCTCAAGAACACAACATACGCACGGTCAATATGGTCTTTCCTATCATTCCTATCCAACCTCTCCCACAATCTAAAGAGGTTAGTCAACCCATCTCTACACCACGAGTAGAATAGCCTATATCACCCCCATGACATAAAACACCTCCTCTATCCATTCTTTTACCTCATGAAGAACCCATATTACATGTTCCTCTTGCCTCGAACTTCCCTCTTCTTCTACCATTGGAATAAGTTACCATTCATACCCCACGCCCTCATGTAGAAAGGGCCATAATCCCTCTACTTCACCTTTTAGAGGAGTCTTCCTCTCTTATTTGTCCTCTATCGATGGAGGATAGTCCTCCATCAATCCCCCTTTCACATGTAGGAGAGTCTACTTTCACCTCTCCCATATTGGAGGATGCTTTAATGGCACCAATGCCAGTGGCCTTGCCCTCATCCTTCTTATCACCAATGGAGGATTATACTTTCCATGCTCCTAGACCACATGCAAAAACCATGATCATCCCTGTGCTCTATGCTCTCAAAGAGCCAAATGTTAGGGTGTGGAGCTAAAAGCTTCACCTTGTTGCAAACAAAAGGAGGAGGTTTCTGAGCATGATAGTCATCGGCGTTGGCAGGCCACAACCGACATCGGTCAGGGGAGTGCAGAAGGAAACCAACATCAGCAGGAGATCAGCTAGCGTCGGTCACCTCCAAGAAGGTAGGGACCGATGTCAATCGCCTGTGGCGGTCAGAACTGTTGTTGACAAATAGTCAGTTAAGTGAACACATTATTTGCATGATAAAGACCAGTTTGAGTCTTTGAGCTGCCCGTCTAATTAGTGTATGCATGAGATCTATATAATAGACTCATGGGCTGTATTGTTAAGTGTAGAACTTGTAGAACCCAAGTTTGGAGCTTGGAGAGTTCTTCCCATGGTGGAATCAAGTAGGATTCCCCATGTATGTAAGATCAGGTTTGATATGCAGGGTGTTGTAGGATCATGGAGGAGATCTTCATGTGATAAGTAAGATCAGGTTAGTCTACAGGGATGTGTGTATGTGAGGGTCAGAAAGGAGATCGGCAGGGGAGCAAGATCTAAGGTGATAGAAATACATCAAGAGCAGGATCATGGTGAGATCTACTTGGAGTACCGGTTTGTACTCGATTGTACCGAATGTATAATGAGGTGAACAACAGCTTGTGTTAGCTGTGTGTTGTGACCTATGAGAGAAGATTACTCAGGTGGGAAGATTACTTGGAGCCCTTGAGGAGGAAGCCTCATAGAGGTGGAGAAGAGTGTGATCTCTTTATTGTAATTTCCTTTGTAATGAGTTGAATACAACTATGTGTTGCCTCTCAGTTTCTATGTTATTTCTCATTGATAGTTATTTGTTCTTCTGGTATTTCCGCATGTTTAAGTTGCTTATACATTGGTAATCATGTGTGCTCTTAAATCTGACAAGTTGTGTCAGAGCTTTGGGGAACTTAGGTCCTATCAAATGGTATCAGAGCGAGGTTGGATGTTCTCATAGTGAGCTTGACTAACAGGTGGTTCAGATCTGTTAAGTGTTGTTGATTACAGGGTACTCACAGGGGTTGCTGTTTGAGTGGGAGTATAGCAAGGCAGAAGAATGGAGAAATTTAGACACAGGTGTATCACCACAGGGAGTGTGGTGGGTTGTTTTCAAGTGGGAGCTTGAAGAGGAATACAAGCCAGGATGTAGATTAGAAAGAGTACTGGTATGGGTACAGGTGTAGCTCTTTATCTCCAGGTGGGAGATTTTTAGGGTGTGGAGCTAAAAGCTTCACCTTGTTGCAAATATAAGGAGGAGGTTTCTGAGCATGATAGTCACTGGCATTGGTAGGCCACAACTGGCATTGATTAGGGGAGCGCAAAAGGAAACTGGAATCGGTAGGAGATCGGCCGACGTCAGTCACCTCCAAGAAGGCAGGGACCGACGTTGGTCACCTGTGGTGGTCAAAACTGTTGTTGATGAACAGTCAGTTAAGTGAACATGTTGTTTGCATGATAAAGACCAGTTTGAGTCTTTGAGCCACCCGTCTAATTAGTGTATGCATGAGATCTATATAATAGGCTCATGGGCTATATTTTTAAGTGTAGAACTTGTAGAACCCAAGTGTGGAGCTTGGAGAGTTCTTCCCATGGTGGAATCAAGTAGGATTCCGCATGTATGTAAGATCAAGTTTGATATGCAGGGTGTTGTAGGATCATGGAGGAGATCTACATGTGATAAGTAAGATCATGTTGGTCTACAGGGATGTGTGTATGTGAGGGTTAGAAAGGAGATCAGTGGGGGAGCAAGATCCAAGGTGACAATAATACATCAGGAGCAAGATCATGGTGAGATCTACTTGGAGTACCAGTTCGTACTCGATTGTACCAGATGTACAATGAGGTGAACAACAACTTGTGTTAGCTATGTGTTGTGACCTATGAGAGAAGATTACTCAGGTGGGAAGATTACTTGGAGCCCTTGAGGAGGAAGCCTCACAGAGGTGGAGAAGAGTGTGATCTCTTTATTGTAATTTCCTTTGTAATGAGTTGAATACAATTGTGTGTTGCCTCTCAGTTTCTGTGTTTTTTCTCATTGATAGTTATTTGTTCTTCTAGTATTTATGCATTTTTAAGTTACTTATACATTGGTAATCATGTGTGCTCTTAAATCTGACAAGTTGTGTCAGAGCTTTGGGGAACTTAGGTCCTATCACCAAACTCTCCAATCCCTTCTCCACTGAGAGAAGAACTTGTCACTTCACCCACTACGACCGAAGAAGATCCGGTGATGGCTCTCTCTCACCTTTGGCCTGAGATCACTGCATCTAACACATTTACCCTCTTGCAACCACCCAAATCTTCCAAAATACCAATTATAAAGCCTCGTGTAACGTTCTCTAAACCCTTCCCTCGATTGGCTGAAAACTTAGGATTTCTCCATTCGAGAAACCTAGAACATGAGGCGTTATGGGAGAGACTTAAGGCTCCTTATTTTACACATCCCAATTCATCTCATACTGCTGATCCTTTTGCAACAAATTACCCCAAACTCTGTGACAAGGATCAAGCTTCCACTTCTAAATCTTCAGAATCTCAGCCGTCCACATCTAAACCCAAATCCTCACAGGTATCTATCGTGTCAAAATAGGTTAAATCCCTTGGTGTTCACCCTGTATCAAACCTCACTCACCCACAAATGAAGGTAGATTTGAACCTCACCCCACACAATAGTGGTCCTCATGCTAAACTAAAGAAGGATGCTAAACCACATCGGTCTACTCCTCCCCCAACCAAAAAGGTGGTATGAAAAAATCTCCCACCTTCACCATTGCCCTCTATCTTGGGTCCACATCCTTCCACTTTAACAAGAGTGCTCCCAATTCCAAACCCTCACAAAAAAAATTGCCTCCATTACTCCCTTTACCCATAAAAAACATACCTCCACCAAGACATTCAACACCTCTCATCAAGAAAGTGCCATCTACACTTGTGGCCACACCACCACCTAAAAAGGTGGTATGAAAAACTCCTCCTACAACTCCTAAATAAAAGTTGTCAACCCCTACTACAAAAAAGAGCATAAACCCATTAGTAGGTTCCTATACTTCACTATTACACCAATTGTTGTAGTCTTCTAGCATGATTCTTCTACCTATTAGGCCATACCAACCTCTCGAATCAAAACTATCTTGGTTTGATGACACCCAAATCTATGCATATCATCGCACACTTGGGCATGATACTGAGCATTGTTGCACCCTTAAGTTTGTCATTTGCCAACACTTGGAAAAAGATACCCTTCTTGTTGAAGATTCTTTTGACAAACCATCGACACCATCCCATGCTTCCCAAACCTCTTCACTTGAATCGAGATACCTACGGGAGATTATGGTCCCTCTACCACCTTCTCCCCCTTTATTTGAAATCAACACTATTAATGTGGCCACAAGGTCCCAAACTATAAAGGATAAAGGAAAAGAATAGGTTTATATCCCTTGGACATATCCATTCACCAAGCCTTCTCAACCACCAAAACCCAAGATTTCTATCTTGGGCACATCTCAACCAACATCTTCTGGGGCAATTCATGACTCCATGGTGAAACAACTTCACCAAACCCCTGTGAAGACATTTTTGTGTGACCTAATTCAAAGCTCTCCACAACATCTCCGAGCCTTAATCAAAGCTTTATAGGCAGTGGAGGTCCAACCTGAAGACCCCCAACCATTGGCTGCTCTAGTCAAATCATTACCCACCGTTGCCTCCATCACCTTCAGTGATTTTGAGATTCCAGACTATAACTTGGAAGATCAGGATCCTGCCCTCTTAAACTAAGCCTACCAGACAAAAGCTTCACAGGATGCATCCTAGTGTAGCACTCCTTGTTAAAGAGGAGCTTCAACATCTTCTCTCCATCTTATTTATCTAACCCATTGATTATCCGCAATGGGTGTCAAACATTGTCCCTGTCATAAAAGCAACTGGGAGAATTTGAATTTGTACTGCCTATTGCGACCTCAACCTAGCCTGCCCAAAGGACGACTTTCCTTTGTCAAGCATCACATCAAGCATGCCTACAACAAAAATCTAAAAGAGTGAGATTTCAAAATTAGAGATCTCATCCTTAAAGAAAACCAACACGTGACCAATATGGAAAGAAGCAAATGAGGCAAGTTTGCTCCTAATTAGCTTGGACCTTATATCATAACACACAAGTATAGATCAGGCACTTATCATCTATCTTCCCTCAAAGGCCAGCTAGAACCTGAGCCCCTTAATGCCTTGCATCTGTGGCCATTTTACTATTAACCAAGTAATCATTCACTTGATGTTTGACTTGAGCTCGTCCCTTGAGTAACCCTCGACATCCTCATTCCTATTCCTTTCAACCCTTTTTCCCTACAAACATTAGTTAACCATTTTTGCATTAATGCTTTGTCCTAATAAAAGGGAAACACCTAAAGTGACCATCTCCTTAGACTATGACCACTTTTGAGACAACTCTGCCTTGGTTGTTTTGATTGCATATGCTACATCACGAATAGTTAGCAAATTGTCCACGACCCTCACACCTATTGTCAGATTGCACCCAATTTGATCCTCAATATTTGTGACATTTTCATGTTTTTTAGGAGCACTTCCTAGCCCAGATACTTGAAACACAATGACCATTAGAGCTACAACTTTGATCAATCTAACCCAATCAACTACCACTAATAAGCTGGGGATCGGTTAGTTTGGTTTTAGTCCTCCTCGACCATTGGAGTTACATCTTTGATCGTTTAACCCAATCAACTACCAATAATAAGTTGGGGACTAGTTACTTTTATTTTAGTTCTCCTCGACCTTGCCTGTGAAAATTTGACCTACCTATCACATGAAGTGGTATACGTGCAATCTCAACTATTGCAGTGTTCACACTCAAACTTCACCCTACCCATCCACTACCTATCAAATCGGCACCCAACTCCAGGTTCCCTTCTCTCAATTCCTGATTTGAGGGGGAATACCTCATCCCATACTTGGGGCAACCTACACCTATTTTTGTCTTATAGTTCGTCAGAATAAACCACAAGACAAAAAGGGGCAAATGTAGACACCAACATTGTGTCAACCCCCCTTGGTCTCCTTCTTAAAACTTACACACCTTATTAATTTAAAATAAACTACTTATTTTAAATTAATGACCTCACCTAGACACCTCACCTTGGACACCTCACCTAGACACCTCACCCTAAGACCATTTCTTACCCTATGAGTCACCTTGAGACTAGGTCATCTTAATCCTAACTACCCATGACCTATTCTCACTCCATCCTAACCTCCTAACTAACTCTCATGCATAATAAACCTATATTTTGATTGTTCTCCAACAACAAATGCACTTGGTAGATGAAGAAATGGGCAAAGAGATAAAAATAGCCCTTTTACCCATTCTCTATCTGCCAACATCGGTCAACAATCGATTGACATTGGTGGGATCGCTGATGTCAGTTATATAACCCGAACTCTAACATTGAGCTGCCCCCTGCCTCTTCGCATATTGACGCGCACACTCTGAGACAAAACATCAAAATTTGACCATCACTCTCCTGGCTATAGATACTCTTCACAAGTCACTCCAGATTGGATTGAAACATTGTACGAGGACCTTGACATCATCCACAATAGGAATAAGCACTCTGACACCCTTGGGTCTTCACCATAAAGCTAAGTACTCTGGTCTCCATTTTAAAGTTTTAAATTACATTGTTAATTAGTTTTCATTTACTATTTCTAAATACTGTCAAAGAGACCCGACTTCCTTCGTGGAAGGGCTGAAAAGCCTTCCTCTTATTCCTACCTCCTTTACACACCAACCCTTTACCTTTACCCTTATTCAAACCCTATTCACCTTCTCGTAACTCTGCACAAACCCACAAACTCTCAAAAACTCCTCTATTTACCATAGAAATACCTTGAGATCTATCCAAAGGCCTACTGCTCCTACCAACATCGACAACCTAACTGACATCGGCAATATTTACCTACCAACATCGGTAGCATAATCGACGTCAGTGACTGTGCAAACTAGAAAACTAATCTAAATAGCCCAAAGACCAGACACAACCTCTAACTAGCCTACTGAGACTCACGGATTATAGGGAATAGGTACACAACATTTTGCCTTTCCATTTCTTTAAGGCTTTTATCATTTCATTTTATACAATTTTTTTTGTTTTAAATAGTGGACTGTCATCCCTTACAGAGCTTTACGCTTCAAGGACTGAGCGTGTAGCTTGGCAGTCCACCATATATTATTCTAACATCTTCTTTGTTCAAGTCTTATTCTTATTGCAGGTGTTTCCTCCATAGCCAAAGAGGAGCTCTCACAATGTTTGGATATGGTGTGCAACTTAATCTGGGTAACGTACAAACCCCAAACCTTTAACCTTAGTTTCTTCTTTCTTTTGAATGTAATTAGCAAAAAAACGTAGAGAAACACTCCTTTAGCTCTGTCATGCTTTGTTGCTCAAGCTTTGAATATCAAATTCCCTAAAAAATTTTGCCTTTAGGAGATCATAGTCTACAATTCTTTGGGTCAGATCATACTTTCTATACTAGTTGTGAGCATGGTCCTACAAAGTTGTATAAAAGTGGCTTACCTTTCAATCTAGCTATGTGATTCCCTTCGCATGCCATATGAGCTCACACCTGTGGACATGATTAGTAATGTTGTCTGTTCCTCAATATTATATCAAGTGGAGAGACATTCCATAGATGAATTACACCATTAGGGATGGAGTACCTCCTTATATGCCTAGGTTGGTTCCATTGATTCATACTACAAGTGTTGTGACTGCTCTAGTTGTTACTTGGGTAGTCTAAGGGGTAACGACTATTACACCATCATTAGTTGCTCCACTCTATATTGTTCTACCCAATGGGGATGTCATTCTTGATCCTCCAATCATCAATCCTCTAGTCTTCATATTCATAAATAAAAATACCACACACTTCTAACTTTATAAACTTCTTTAGTCATTACCTTATTATAACTTTTAGTTTATAATTTTGAATAATGTGCTTGAGTGAGAAGGTTAGATAGGTAGGTCATGCACTTCATAATTATTTATCTCTCATTTTTTTTCTAAAAGTGAATCCAACTCATTTTTTGGATTAATATAGGTTTTAATTGGCCCCCAACCATAAAAGTTGATATAAAAAACTAGCCAACATGCATAAGCATAGTTGAAGATAGAAATCAGTATGGGAAAACTAAGTGGCAAGCCAAATAGAAGAAAGAAAAGCATTGTAAAAACAATGACAAAAAAAGGGGTCAAACCCCAGCAAGGCCCAAAGGCCACCCAATAGAAAAATATAAGACAAAAGACCAAAAAAGATACATCTCAATACACCATCTACTTACTTAAGGTGAAACCAAGCCATCCAAATTATCGATAAAGATAATTTCCTTTCCTTTGTATACGATGATAGAGGCCTCACCTTTCACAGAGTGATTGAAATCCTAAATATTTACTTTGCATCCACCCATAGATACTGTTGCTTTGTTACTATCCATCCTTCCCTGCATCACATTTGATGTGATCTTTTATGTCATTTTTAGGAGCTAAAACGGAGCTACAATCTCATCATAAGCCACCATCTTTGCCAATAATTTGATTGACTCCACCCTTTCTTTATTATGTTTTTTTTTTTTTTTTTTTGAGTGATTTCCAAGATTGGGAGTTTGATGTGAGTCATGGGTGGCAAAGACATAAATTTCCACTTTGAAGAATTAAAGATATAAATATTTTGATTAATTTATTTAACAAAACTTACTAGAAGCAAGAATCAAGTCTCTAGTGCTCAAAAAGCTAAAATAGGGACCAAACCAATTTCATCTGTGATAGTGAAGGGAAATTTGGGTAGGAGACCTAAATCAAAAATTTCAATGTTCTCCAGAAGGCCACATTAGTGCTCTAGTTTGATGAAAAACAAAACCAGATTTGAAACCACTTCAGCATCAAAAAGTAGAGCCATAAGGTTTGAGGTGAACAAAATTGCCACTTTTGAGTTGACTTAGCTGTGTATGCCCTTTTCCAAGTAGTCATTTCCCAAAACCAATGAAATTTCCTTAAATAGTTACTTAGTTGGAACCTAAAAAATATTATTAATCCTTTATTGAGATATCTCCCACTCAAAATCCATCTCCTGGACAAAGCTACTACCATAGACTATTGGATGAGCCAAAGAGAGTTTGACCCCATGATCCATGGTGAAATTCCAAAATCACTATGAAAAAGTAACCCAAAGCCCAAGTAGAAGTTCATAAGACTAGAATCCACCATTTGGCACAAGGAGATCATGCCAAATCAATGTAAATTAATGTGATCAAGTGCCATCATAAAAACATCATGAGACACACATGCCACGAGAGCACCATCGAGCAAGACAATGAGTTGGCACTCTTGGCAATTATGGTGGAAGCTATGCCATGGAGATAATCATTAAATATGATTAATGTAATAGGTTTAACATAAGTGGTATCCCAACCATGAAATTCATAAACTAAATTTAGAAACAAACTAAATAGAAAATAAAGATTTCTAAATAGCCTAAACTTCCCCTTTTTTGATTTTGTTTTTTATTTTAAAAAACAACTTAAAAGGAAATATAGATTAAAATCCTAAGTCAATGAAGGCTAAGAATAGAAAATCTTCCCAAGTTTTATGTAGATTGTCCATTCTGCTTGTTTCAAGTTGGTAAATGCCATAATTGGCTAAGAAATCGACAACAATGTTAACTTCTTAGTAACAATACTTAGAATCTAGAGAGGCAAAATTATTAAGCCTATCCCAAACACTAAACAAGATATTTTCAATTTTTTAAGATTTGGAAACATTTTTTTGAATCACAAAAATAATAATCTTTGAGTCCCATTCAATGATAAGCTTGTTGATATTATACTAAATTTCAAGCTCAATCACGGTAACTATAGCCTGTGCTTCTACTTCATTATTTTTACACTATATATGTTTTTTGGACATTGACCTAATCAAGGATCCATTACAATCTTGAATGATATGACCAGCCCCTGACGCACTAGGATTTCCTCTAGATGCACCATCAAAATTCAACTTGAACCACCCTGATGGTGGAGGAGTTCAAGAGCTCTTATTCTTTCTTACCTTTTTACCAAAAACTATTATTGACCCATTAATGGATCAAATGACTCAAAATCTTATATTTATTATTTTTCATGAAAATTCTTCACATGATGGTGTAATTCTTACATGCAAGAGTCCTCCTCATACCTCCCCATCCCCTTATGGGTACTCATGGCACATCCTGAGTCAAACCCTTACATTGTCTTTCAAAAGTCCTTAATGTTTTCCTTTTCTATATGTTCACACCTTCTAGATCCCAAGTTGATCTAGCTTCTTTATATTAGGGTATCCTAAGACTCCCTCTTTCTCTTAGTTACAACACCTTTTCCATCCCCATTCATCCTATTACTCATGCACAATGATACTTAGCTGATCACTGGTAGGTCTTTAATTCCACTATCTACCATCAACTTCTTGATCTCTAGTGGTAGATTTTTGAGGTAGGAACCGATAAGTTCACAAAGGAACTAGAACATAAATTATTTAAGATAAGAATACATGGATAGAGTGAACTCTAACATGTAATTATTCAACGTACGATGCCACTACATGTCCACAACTCGAGTCTAAACTACGTCTAAATCTCAAAACTATTCCACTCATTATTTAATCAATGGATAATTTTGTCCCAAATTTATCCTCCTCTTTAGAGCATATGCCGTAAGCCATACATGAAGGTTCCCTAGTAATTTATAGAAGAATATCACATACAAAACATCAAACAACTTTTTTTTTGATCCACTTCTTTGGTGTTTGACATCTACAATTAGGGTGGCCTTCAACAAAATTCTTCTTTAGTTTCTCCATCCATCACTCAATATTTTCTAAAGAGATCATATTCATTATTTCTTCTCATTATTTTTGTAATGTTGAAGTGTACCCTACTGGGTCTTGAGACCTGCTTCAACATACATAATGGAAACACTCCTAGGTTGTGGGTGACCTATAACAAGAGTGAAACTATGGAGAAGGCCAAATTTTTTTCAAACCACAGTGTACCTAATTTAAAAACAGGTTATATCCCCTAAACCTACTCTACCAAAGCCTAATCTAAGCTACAATTATGATTTTATCATGAAAATAGAGAAGAAAGAAGCTAAAAATTGAAAATAAGGTGATGCACCAAATTTGGGCATCTTATTCACTTGCTTTAACAACACAAGAATAATCTCTAAACTATTTATTTTAGCTACACACTCTCACAAACTTACTATAATAGAGGTATAATGAAATGACTAACTTGCATAAGGGTTGTATTATCTACAATTTCCTTAAAAATGATCCAAAAGAAACTAATGAGCATCTATAATTGATCTTAAACTAAGAAAAAGAGACTAAATACCATAATATGCAATGGAAATTCTAAAATACATTGTGAAACAACAAGAAAAGAGTGGAAAATTTAGTATTTTATTAATAGTTCAAGGCCTAATCTAGCATTACAGTTCTCCAAATGAGAAAAGTCTTGCCATACCTAGGTGGAGGGATTACAAATAGGGTAATTCCAACCTAACATATAGAAATTGAGAGACAAGAGAGAGGATTAAAGCAATAAAAATGTGCATGAATACATCAATTACATTCTAAATTCATCCCATTCAATAGAAAAACAAGTGGAAAATAGGAGCATTAATATCTCTTTAATGCCTTCATACATGCCAATTTGATGTCTCTCATTGAAGATGGGCATAGAAGTGGAGGAGAGGGATTCATTACTGCTATTTTTATCATTTAGAGTGCTTGATCATGGTGAACATGCTCCTATTGGGATGCTCTACTTGAAAAACTCTTACATTGATTGATTTCACTCACCCCTCTCTTCACACCTTCATGCCAAAGCCTACGATGTGGTTGACTTAGAAGAATACCTCTTATGCCATTTTGAGTGTTGAGGGTTGACTTGTCATTATGGGCACTTCATGGAGGAGTTACATGTTTAGAGGATCAATTTTATAAAACTTTAAGTATTCATCATGGACTTGATGATCCTCAACCCCAACCTATGATCATGCTTAATATGCCATATTAGCATAATCAAGATGAAAATCACCTTGAAACTCACTTGGTCTTTAAACGAGGTAGAAATGCTAATGTAGTTTCGTATTTCTTCATGAGATCTCCTTGAGAGACTTATAACTTGCATTTTTTATCTTGATAACCCCATTTTTTCTCTCATTCTCCTAACAAACATGTAACAACTTACTTCACAACCTCAAGAGATTCTCAAAGACCTATTGCACATTGAAACCTAGTGTTGAGGTCATTCTTAAGCTTAGGACCTTCCTTGATAGCTTAAATCATCACCCTAAGAACTATCTGTAACTTTTATATCTCTCTCCTCAATTTTTTTTATGATTTTAACCACCATGAGGGCTTGTATATAAGTGTTATAAGGCGTACTTGAACTTGTATACCTTTCAAGGAGCTATTTAATTATGCTTATGACTTGTAACTTTCACCATCACTTATGCATTGATCCATAATTTATCCATGAAGTTTATGAGGTAGACCATGTTGATATGCAATTTCATGTTGATAGTCTCAAGATGACTTTATTTTAACTCCTAAGATGTTATGTAGGACTGAAACTTGTAGGTTAGGATTTGAGAGTTTAAAACCCTCTTTGTTGACACTATAATCATCAAGAAATCTTGATCAATCTATCATAGACTGGTATGAGGTTTAAAACACACCTTAGATTCTAGAAACATCTTAATTTAAGTTGTTGATAATGATCTTACATTCCTACAACATCATAACTCTACATGAAATCTTACTTCATAGCCTTCTAAAACTACAAATAACCTCTACAAATAGACCTTATAGTCTATGGAGACTTAATGATCTTTGCTTGAAAACTTGTTAGGTTAGGTTTTAAATGTCATTGAGACCTATTGATAGATCTTCATACCACATCAAAAATCTACACTTTCATCCCCTTGCATTTACTCCTCATCACCTATGAAGCCTATGAGATCTTAAAGAGGTTCACTTCTTTAACACACTACAATATTCAATATTGTATAATGACACTTAGGCTTGTCAAATCTTTGATAAATTTGAAGAGGCCTATATTCCTACAAGCTTGTCATAAGAGATTGGAAGTCATGAAAAATACTTGGATGTCTTTATGAATCTAGATGTGGACTTTCACCATCTTTATGACCATTGAAGACATATTACCAGAAAATAAGATTTCATTTAGCTCTGAGGACATTACATAAGCCTTCAATCTTGATCATACAAGAAAACATCTTTAATTTCTAGTCTCCTTTCAACTTGCCTTAGTATGTGAGCCTAACATTAGTCCTTATAAAACATTAAAAGCTTGGATATGTGTGTTGAAGTCTTGAGAGTTCATCTCTTTACTCACAGACTTATTAAGATTGTAAGACTTTGTTTCCTTTGTATGTAAGCTTGTTGGGTGATTGTAACCTTCCCAACCTAGATATTAGACCTGAAAGTTTTGAGTTCTCACATAACTTTCTTATCCTTGTTATTTCACTTAGAAATATTATTAATCTTGACCAAACTACTTGCAATTTGAAATTACAAAGCATGTAATATTCCTTGGGCCTCTTTGATCATGCTTAATGGTCTATTGATGGAGTCTTAGAGGTATTTTGAGATGTATTCTAAACCTTCATGAAACTAGTCCTTTTCTTCATTTTTAGGAATCATATAGGCTTATTCAAGCTTAAATCTCCTAAGCACTGACCTGTGGGCTTATTGAGGTCATGAAACCCTATAGACCTGCCTCACATGCCTTTAACTTTCTTTATATTATTACATTATGTTTATACTCTCTTTCAATTGTGTAACTTCTTGATCTTCTCCCAAATTTCTTTACAAGAAACCTTGACCGTCATGAAGGCTCCTAAGAAGCTTGTAGCTTTGTGAGTCTAATGTTGCAATATGAAACCTTACATTGGTAGGTTTGTGTCTTCATAAAGAGGCTTAATAACTTGAAGATAAGTTTATAATTTGATTGTAATATTGTAATCTCCTTGTATGGTATTTAAGCTTATAACTTCAAACCCATCCTTGTCTTGTATTCAGATATGACATAATAAGGACTCCCTTTTGAGCTTGAAGTCTCTCATTATCAAGCCTACTAGGATGTAAGGTGATTAAAGGACCTTTAAGGCTTAGATAAAACCTTATCATGAGTTCATGGAGTATTCCCACACATATCACAACATATAAACACTCTCATAGGCTAGAAAAAAAGGCTCAAGAGGTTCTTTAGAGTCATGGTGACCTCTTGAACCTAGAACAACCATTTGCTTCTTTGAATATGCCAACAACTTGCTAAAAATTCCTTTATTTTCCTTGAAAATTGTTTTTATAGGGGATTTGGATGTATGGAGAGTATCTTGGATATATTAAAGTGATCCAAAACTCAAAAGCTTTGGTTAAAAGATAATTCAAGAAACAAAAACAAAATAATTCAAATAATGCTATCTCTGATAAGAGATGTTTTATTGATCAAATTTGCAGACCCAGACATATGCTTATCTCTGAGAAGAGATGTCTAATTTCAATTTCAGGTTAAATCTTCATTTATACATGTTTTGAAGGTGTGGGGAGGATGTGTAAGGTCACCAATATTGAGGGAGATGAATTGGTTTGACTTCCATGATTTACAACAATACAAAACTCAAGGAATTACTATTTTTAGAAACTTACTATTTTTAGACTGCACTACTAAAATTAAAATATGAGACACTTCTGTTGGGTTTTATGGGGTCAAACTTAATTGATAAGAGTTCCATGCCATCTCATGATGTTCTCCTCATTATTATCTTTCCAACGGTTCAAACGGTGAGTCAATTGGAGCTATGGTGTAAAAGTTATGGCTCCCGAAAGTTCTGCCATCAATTGGGGTAGACCCATCACCCGAATTGTCATCTGAATTGTTGTCCAGATCATAAAGAATTCCTACCAAGATAAAAACACATTAAAAATATTGGAACTTCATTCTTTTGTGTAGACCTGTGTGGGTTAGCTTCAAGCTCAAACCCTTTAGAAACCTTGACTGCTAATGATTATCATGGATTGAAACTTACTAGGAGAGTATTTTTTATAGGGGAGATATTATTGGCTTGTTTTACCCTTAAATCAAGTGAGAAATCCTTAAAAACATGTTAAGAAACCTTTTTTTATCTGCAAACCTGTGACTCCCCTTCACTTGCTTGAAACTTCATTGAGCATGACTATCAATGGTTATCATGGGACTAAAACTCTATCTAGATAGCATGGGATATAATTAGAGTATTTGGGACTTGTTTTTATCCCTTATCTTCATGATAAAAACATCTTAAAATGCATTGAAAACATTGATATTTTTCCTAACCTGCAACTCAGGTTTTCTTGGCTTGAAACTTGTTAAAACCCTCAAGGATGGATTCCATGGTTTGTAACTTTATTGGAGGGTGATTAAAGGTAATGAGGAGTCATTTGGATTATTTAATGATGCTTCATGAGAATATAAACATCTCAAAACTTGTTTAAAACCTCACTTTTATGTTTATAGGCTTGTCGAAGCCATCTCAAGCTTAAACTCTCATTGGAAACCCTGACCATAGTCTTCAGGGGCCTCCAACCTAAAATTTATTTTTTGAGGTGATCATGAAGAGTCTTGAAATCATCTATAACCATTTATATCTCCATGCATCCTACTATACTTAACACACCCCCATTCTCAAATTTTTGAATGAGAATCCAATATGGTCTTAAAGGCCTAGGTCTATTTTGAAAATCTTCTTTCATTAACATTCATATGTGTACCTAGATAGGATCAAAAATTTAAAAAGTTCTTCCTTATGTGGATGATTTTTATTATGCATGTGGTTCAATATAAACACAATGGGATTTACCCTATTACCCAGGGTTTTAATGTCTAATTTATTTAGACTAAACTATTAATCACCTTTGATATTTTTGCATATATACATGTTTTTTCAAATATGCGCATGAATTACAAAACTAAAATCTTAAGTTTTGGGCTTCACACATTTTGCACTTTGTAATTTGTGTATTTCACATATTTTGTGTGCTTTGTAATTCTTAGATTTTGCATATTTTAGGCACTTTAGAACTCTTGGAATTCACATATTTTACTCTTCTAGAAGTTGGTCTTTGTAAATTTTGTTCATCAGATTTCTTGGTTTTTACAAGTCACATACTTTAGTATTTTGCTTATTCACATATTTTTGATAAAATATTTAGTGTGCACATTGTAATGTGCTCTTTTGTTCCATAATTATTTAATAAATAAGTGGAACTAAATAATTTGTAAGTGATTGTTACTCGTAACAATCACGTTAGGCTTGGGTGATTATTATAGGTTATTAGGAGATTTTATGGGATTTGGGTGAGGAATATCTCCTAGATTTTAGGATCCCTCTTGCATATATATGTAACCTGATGTTTATTAAAAAAATATGTTATTGTACTTGACTAAATTTTGTGCTCTTCACATCTCGTGAGCCTCTATATCTTTATTGAAAATGGGGTAAAACCCATTAATAATATCAAAGTAGGTTTTCTTACCTATACCTATCATTTATTTTTGCCTAAATTCAAACATCATATTGAGTAATGTTTCAGTGAAGACCATGTGCAATAGATCTTCTTATAACTGACCACCATGCTTGCATTCTGTCAATGGGTTTTAATGCAAACCATGTGAAATCTGCTAACACTCACCATCATCCTCTCTCTTGTCCACCTATTTTCATAGTTTTATCACCCATTCTATTCACAACATGTCTTAAAATTTAAAAAATAAAATTATGGGTGATTTATAATGGGTAGCAGTATGGATTACATGCAATCCCATAGTGAATTGTCTAGTCATTATTTATTTTTTAGGTGAGCAGTTACTCTAGTTATTTTTTAAATCAGTTTCAAGGTAATTAGATCTAGGTCATACATTTTTTTAATGATTTATTTAAGGAAATTATTTTACAATATATCTACTTAAGGAGATAATGATTTGAGGAAAGAAAATATTGCATTGAAAAAGCAGGCATGTTGCCTTTACATCAATGTGCAGAATCAAAGATTTTCCATCATTGGTAACTCATAGATTAGATCAAGGGATCAGCTCAGATATTCACTCCTCCCAAATTTTGTAAGGATCTAAACAAGACAATTGATTACTGTTGTGTAAGCAACTAAACATAGAATTAAACCAGAATAATAAGCAACTAGAAATTAGAATCAACAAAGAACATGAGATACAAGAAACAATGAAAACTTGTATTCAACTCTTCCAGAAGGAAATACAATTGAAGAAATCTCTCTTTCTTCCACACCTCTCAGATGTACAGATATCTTTCCCTCAAGAGTTCTCTCTCACAATTACAAACACAATTCAGCCTTTGAATTGTCTTCTACATCATACAAGCTATGAAGATCTATCCCTATTATATAGAATTAGGGATCATGAGCTATGCATTCTCAACCATCAGATATAACTCCTAATCAAAGGTTCAAATCAGTCCTACCTAAAATAGAAACATGGACTTACAACTAAAAGTTAATCCTATCATGAAAAAAATCCATTTGTCCCACAAAAATAGAATTCTGGAATGCATAGGGGACTGACGTCGGTCCCTATCTGCTTGCATGTGACTGACATCGGCTGATCCATAACTGACACCAGTAGCTCCCAGTCGACACCTAATTGACGTCAGTCGACCCTGACCGACGTTGGTGACTGTGTAACTCTATCAACCTTACAATTTGCTCATTGGTGAAGCTTTTAGCTCCACACCTCAACAATCTCCCACTTGGAGATAAATAGCTGCACCTGTACCTGTACAACAACATCTTCTAGCTTCTCCATCTTCAAGCTCAATCTTGAAGATCAATAAAAGTTAAATGAAGATTCAACTTCTCCTTTGTTACTAGCTTTGTTAACATATCAGTAGGGTTCTTATCTGTATGGATTTTTTCCAGCTTCAACTCACCATCCTCCAATACCTATCTAATGAAGTGATACCTAAGCTGTATATGTTTAGTTCTTGAATGAAAGAATGAATTCTTTGCCAAATGAATTGCACTTTGACTATCACTATATAATCTACAACTCTCTTGCTCCTTTCCCAACTCTTCCATGAACCGTGTCATCCATATCATCTCCTTGCTAGCCTTTGTGACTACAATGTATTCTACCTCTATAGTAGACAAGGCAACAACTGCAACTTTGAAATCCAGCTAACTGCCATTCCACCAACAGTGAAAACATATCTTGTGGTGCTTCTCCTGCCATCTAAGTCACCTGCCATATCCACATCTACATATCCATGTAGATAAGTATTTGACCCTCCATAACACAAATGCCTACTGCTTGTCCCTCTCAGATATCTGAGAATCCACTGAACTACTTTCTAGTGATCTTTTCCTGGATTGGCCATGAACTTGCTGACAACTCCCATTGCTTGGGAAATATCAGGTCTAGTACATACCATTGCATACATTAAGCTCCCAATTACAGAAGCATATGGAACTCTAATCATGTACTCTACCTCATCATGTGAATTAGGACACTATTCTTTGCTCAACTTGAAGTGTCTAGCCATAGGTGTACTCACCGATTTTGCATCCTGCATATTGAACCTCTCCAACACCTTGTTCACATAATCCTCTTGAGACAAAATCAACCTGTGATTTTTCCTATCTCTCTTAATACTCATGCCAAGGATTTTCTTTACTGCTCCAAAATCCTTCATGGCAAATGTGTGAGATTATTTTACCTTAAGCTCAAAAATATCCTGCATGTGTGAACTTGCAATCAGCATATCATCTACATACAATAATAGGATAATATATCTACCATTATCCAATCTCTTAAAATAAACACAATGATCAGATTGACATCTACTAAAGCCATGCTTAGTCATAAAATTGTCAATCCTCAAATACCATTGTCTTGGAGCTTGCTTAAGACCATATAAGCTTTTCTTCAACCTGCACACAAGCTTCTCCTTACCCTTGACCTCAAAACCCACCAGCTGCTCCATATATATTTCTTCATCCAAATCTCCATGAAGAAATGCTATCTTAACATCAAGCTACTCAAGATGCAAATCCTCAATAGCAACTAAAGACAATACAATCTGAATAGAAGTCATTTTTACTATAGGAGAAAAAATTTCACCAAAATCAATACCTGGTTTCTGTGCAAATCCCTTTATTACTAACTCGGCCTTATGTCTCATCTGTCCATTCTCACCTTCTTTTAACCTATAAACCCATTTATTTTTCAATGCTCTCTTACCAGCTGGCACCTCAACCAAATCCCATGTTTGGTTCTCTTTCAAGGAATCAATCTCCTCATTCATGCCAAGCTCCCATTATTATTGGGTTTCTACCTGCATTGCTTCATCAAAACTCTCTGGTTCTCCACTATCAGTGAGCAATAAGTAGAATAATGAATTAGAGGTTTACTTACCCTTTCTGACCTCCTCCTAGGCATTTGAGACTCATTCATTGCTTGCTGTGTGCCCAAATTCTCTGTCAGTGACCGATCTCGGTCATCTCCAGGTATGTACCTGACCAATGTCACTTCTACCAGACCAACATTGGTTTTTGTCTGACTGAGGTCGATCATTGTCTGGCTGATGTTAGTTCCTATATGACTGACATCAATTTCTTCTTGATCGACATCAGTGTCTGTGTTTTCCTGAGTGTGAAAATTCTTTCCTACGAGATCATTTTGGATCATCACCTCATCCAATTGAACATTGCCCTGCTCAAAATTCTTTAGCTTCTTGAGCTGATCACTGTACATCACCTTCTCATTGAAAACAACATCACGACTTCTAATAATTTTGTTAGTTCCTAGATTCCATAACTAGAATCTGAAATCTCCAAAGCCATAACCAATAAAAGTGCACCTCATAAACCTAGCATCCAGCTTCTTTCTATTTTCCTTATCAATGTGCACAAAAGCTTCAAAACCAAAAACTCTGAGAAATAAAAGATCTACCTTTTTACCTGTCCAAGCCTCTTCTAGAATTCCACCATCCAGAGTAGTAGAGGGTCCTCTATTAATTAGGTAAATTGCAGTATCTACAGCTTCTACCCAAAATTGTAAGGGCAAACTAATATGCAACCTCATACTTTGTGCACGCTCCAATATTTTTCTATTCATCCTTTTAGCAACTCCATTTTAATGAGGTGTCCTTGGAACCATCTTTTCCCTGCGTATTCCACTCATAAAATAGTAACTGTTGAACTTATTACTGTAGAACTCACCACCATTGTCAGATCTAAGGCACTTTAATCTCAAACCTGTTTCATTCTCAACCAAAGCTTTCCATTTCTTAAAAGTGTCAAAAACATCAGATTTATTCCTTATGCAATAAACCCATACCTTTCTTGTAGCATCATCAATGAAAGTAACATAATATTGTGATCCTCCAATAGAAGCTACCTAAGCTGGTCCCCACATGTCTGTGTGAACAAGCTCCAACTTGTGCTTTCTCTTTGTTGACCCAGTCTTGAGAAATCTCACTCTCTTCTATTTTCCAAAAATACAATGTTCATAGAAATCTAGATCTATGCTTTTCAAATCTGAAAGCTTACCTTTTGACTTAAGAACTTTCATTCCCTTCTCACTCATGTGGCCAAGCCTACAGTGCCACAACTTTGCATCTACATTTGAAGTAGATAAAACAAAAGGAAAATAATTAGTAATACAATTACATAAATAGAGAGTACCTACTCTCTTACCTCTGAGTAATACAAGTGCACCCTTGGTAACCTTCCAAGATTCAGCTGTGAGAGTTACTGTGCAACCCTCATCCCCTAATTTTCCTACAAAAATTAGATTCCTCTTCAAGATGAGTACATGCATGACATATTTCAACACCCATGTGTTGCCATTCTACAATTTCAGCTGCACTTTTCCTTTGCCAACAATTTTACAAGGCTCATCATCCCCAAAATAAACTATTCCAAAATCTCCCTGGACATAGTCATTGAAATATTCCCTATTTGGGGTAGCATGGAAAGAGGCACCAGAATCTAAAACCCAAGATTCTATTTTGTTATCCAAAGAAAATATGAGAGCATCTTGTGCAACAAATCCTGCAACTTTTGGTTCTCCATTACCTTCATGCTGATTTTCTTCTTTAACCCTCAACCAACAATCTTTCTTTGCATGCCCTATCTTTCCACAATTCCAGCAGGTTATCTTTTTTCCATTTCTAGATTTGGATCTACTTCTCATCTTTGACTTAGACCTTGATCTCCCTTGCTTGCCCTTCTCGCTTTGCCTTCCCCTGCTTTCAATACTTAAAGCATTCCTTGATGTTTCCCCTGTGCTTTTCCTGCGAGTTTCTTCATTCAAGATTACACTAACAACATCATCTACTTTCAAGATATTTGTAGTAGATGCAGTATTAATAACTACCATTACCAAGCTATGCCAACTTTCAGGTAAAGAGCATAATATTAAAAGAGACTTAATTTCATCATCAAAAACTATTTTGACTAAATTTAACTGATTTACTATTGCATGGAAATCATTAAGATGACTAGATACAGATCCACCTTCCTGCATTTTCAAATTAAATAACTGCTTCATAAGATATACCTTATTTGAAGCTGAGGGCTTTTCATATAAATTTACTAAAGTATCCATTAACTCTACTGTTGTCTTTTCCTGTGACAAGTTGGAAATCACAAAAGATGCCAGGCTCAACCTTATGGATCCCAAAGCCTTTCTATCAAGAACATTCCATTCTTCATCTTGCATATCTGTGAGTTTGCTTGAAACCCCACCCAATGATAAGTACAGATCTTTTTGATATAGATAATCTTCTATCTGCATCCTCTATAATTGATAATTCTTACCGTTAAACTTCTCCATTCTCAGTTTACTTTCTTTTGCCATTGTTATACTCCCACTCAAACAAAAACCCCTGTGAGTGAGCTATAATCAACACACACTAAACAGATCTGAAACCACCTGTTAGTGAACCCAAGCTTTGATACCACTTGTCAAGATCTAAATAAGACAATTTATTACTGTTGTGTAAGCAATGAAACACGGAATTAAACCAAAATAATAAGCAACTAGAAATTAGAATCAACAAAGAACATGAGATACAAGAAAAAATGAAAACTTGTATTAAACTCTTCTAGAAGGAAATACAATTGAAGAAATCTCTCTTTCTTCCACACCTCTCAAATGTATAAATATCTTTCCCTCAAGAGTTCTCTCTCAAAATTACAAAGACAATTCAACCTTTGAATTGTCTTCTACATCATATAAGCTTTGAAGATCTATCCCTATTATATAGAATTAGGGATCATGAGCTATGCATTCTCAACCATTAGATATACCTCCTAATCAAAGGTTCAAATCAGTCCTACCTAAAATAGAAATGCAGACTTATAACTAACAATTAATTCTATCATGCAAATAATCCATTTGTCCCACGAAAATAGAATTTTGGAACGCACAGGTGACCGACGTCGGTCCCTATCTGCCTGCATGTGATCGACGTTGGCCAATCCATAACCGATGCTGACAGCTCCTAGTCGACACCTAACCGACGTCGGTCGACCCTGACCGACATTAGTGACTGTGTAACTCCAGCAACCTTGCAATTTGCTCATTGGTGAAGCTTTTAGCTCCACAACTCAACAAATTTTTCATTGATAAAGAAATATTCTTGGATATTGGAGAGATATTGATTGATGCACATATCAAAAATATCTATTATGTTCTTGAATCCTTAAGTTATCACACTAGTTTCACTATCTTCCATTCACAATGGCAAATTACTTTCTCAGCACAACTCAAGCCCTAATCCTTTGACATGGTTGCAACATCAAAATCTTCTTAGAATCCACATGATTTGACTCATCTACCCTGAGTTTGATCTCTACCATGTTTGACCAAAAATCTCAAAATGTTGATGTATAACAGATACAAGCATTTGTAAA
This sequence comes from Torreya grandis, assembly GCA_037957365.1. NCBI lineage: Eukaryota > Viridiplantae > Streptophyta > Pinopsida > Cupressales > Taxaceae > Torreya > Torreya grandis. The sequence goes on along the minus strand of JARHVA010003683.1, from coordinate 487,125 downwards.
TCCAAAATAATGGTGGCATCCTCCTTACATGATCCTTTCTACAGACTCTCCTCACACCTTGACATGAAATCCTGCTCTCACAATGACAACCTCTCTATAGAGATCTTCTATCAAGATACATGATAACCTTTCTTGCTATTCCCAGTCAAAATCCTAAAATGAGTAATAGATTTATTTAATTTTTAATGTCCTAGTCTTTGGCAAATTAAAAAGTAATATTTACATCTAGAGGAAATCAAGGGTTTCACCCATAATAAAAGATTTAATGAAAAATTCATTTTAAGAAATTTATTTTAATAAGGAATTATCTAATAGAAAATTAGAAGGGGGATTATTTAATTGAGGGAGATGTTTAATTATAAAATAGATATACTTTTGAAAATTTGTATAAGAAGAATAATATTGTCAAAAAGGGAGTTATAAGGTATTTTTTTGACAATTTTATAAGGAGTTTATTTCAGGAAAGGGGTCACTTTTATATGTACTTAGATGCAATATCAATGGAAAATGATATCCAATAGTCATTTACATTAAAGGGGGGATATTCATAAATGAGGTCAATGTTCTTGAATGCGACATTTTCTCCCATGCACACACTAAAGGGGGGAATGATAGAATATTTAGTGTGTACAATTTAATGTGATCTTTTGTTCCATAATTATTTAATAAATAAGTGAAACTCAATAATTTTTAAGTGATTGTTACTCGTAAGAATCACATTAGGCTTGGGTGATTATTATAGGTTATCAAGATATTTTATGAGATTTGGGTAATTATGGAATAACTATTGTTTGGAACTTATGTTCGTCAGAACTTTTGTGCATCACAAAATTTGTTTGTCATAACTTTTGTCTTTGGAATCTCTGAGCTTACAAGTCTTCGTAATTATTGTTTAGAAATTTTTCTTGAAAATATTGTTTAGAACTTTTATTTGTGAGATTCATTCTTCACAACTTTTATCTTCACATTTCGTGCATCTGAGGCATCACAAAATTTGGTTATCCCAGTTTTAACAAAAGTTATGACACCCTAGTTATGAAGGCACACCAAATGACATAACCAATTTTACATATAATTATTAACAAGGTGACACTTGTCCAAGGTTATAACATGGCATTCCTATTAATGTATAGAAATTCTAAGTGGCATACCCACCAAAGTAAGTTATAAAGTTCAAATTAAATGAGTCAAACATCCTTGGAGATGTTGGACATTAACGGTTCGTGAATTAGAATTAAAGTCCTATGCTCAATAATATATGAGAAAACTTTGAATAAAAACGCGCCTATTTATTATTAGAACCTTGAGATAATTTGCATTCCAAATAAGAAATTGAAGCACTAGTTGTATGTGTTCAATTGTGAATTACTTTCAGTTAGAGAGAAAATAGTTGAAATGAATATTAGAATTACACAAGTGAAAAAGAAAAAAATAGCTTCATCATCTAAGATGTTTAGGGGAGTATTTACACCTTAAAAGCTATCTATAAATGATTTTATAGAATATACAGACACTATCTTTGATATAATAGTGTTCAAGGATGAATTTTCTAATTACAAAACTCTATGAAATGTAATAGAGAATGTAGATGCCCATTCACATAAGGAAAATTTGATGGCTAAACAAAAGTAGATGGTAGTTGACTTACTAACACTAAAACACCAACAATTACATTTTGTAGTATCCAAACCCTAAGTGATGCCTTGCATCAACCTACTTTAGGAACTGTTCTTCATAGGGAAGGTGACTGGTGGCTTTTTACACCACATAAACAATAAGATAGTTATCACCTGCATCTCAGGGGATGTTTTCTAGAGATACCTATGACTTTCCATTGTAGATGTCACATTTGATGGACACAGAGTTAAATTATGGAAAAAGATGAGCACAATCCAGAATACATTAAGGAAATGGAGTGATCTTGAGGAAATAGTCACCCTTAAGTCTAAGGAACCTGTGTTAATCACTAAATTTATGATGGGAATCTATATTAGAATAATTATATTAAATAAATTATATGGTTACAATAACATTCACTTCTTCCACCTAGAATGGGTGCCATTATTGGATTTATTGTTGACCTTAGAGCTAATTTTTACCCTAGGAGTGATAATTAATGCTAGGCTCAAAGACCAAATGTTAAATAAAGACAAAAGACCCATGGGCAACCATTTTTACATGATGTCTTATCTATTAGATATAGTCATGGCCTCCATTTATGTTCACAATGGATTAGCCTAGATCCCATCCCCAAAATGTATCAAGAACTAGGTATGTGACTTATTTTCTTTCCTTCACATCTATTCGTTTATGAAGAATCTCATTAGAATTGTTGAGAATGTTTATCCCTAAGTTTAGAGGGAAATTCATGAGGAACCCCTAGGCTGAGTATCAAAAAGCATAAAAAAAACATTATGGCCAGGGAGGGATTATTAGTTATACCCAAACTATATTGTAATCATGGTGTAAGAAAAAATGTTGCCCCTTTGTGTCTCCCCAATTATGTCCCAGAAAAATTGGCTGAACAAAAAATATCTTATTAACTATGGTGGAGTATTGATGAAGATACAAAGAAGAGACATAAGGGCATGTTCCATGGGTCTTCTCTGATGATCTAATGGATATGTTAAACCAATAAGAATCATGTTAGATAAGCTATGAAAAATAGAGAATTCTATTCATTGGCATCCTTGCCATATAGGGATTAGGATCCCCATGGCCTTATTGAAAATCATATCTTAGGCTTAGGCATTCACTACCAACATGAACAATATGAGCATGATTTGATTTTATTAAATTTAAAGGATGATGTTGAGGTCCTATGTAACAAACCATTACACCAAAACCTTAAGGCATTAGTGAAATTTGGCCATTAGGATCATAACATCCAAACATACTTCTAAAGCCTAGACTCTAGGTTGGATTTGCACCCATACAATAGGATCCCCTAAATGTACGATCCCCAGAAAAACACTACCATGATAACATAGCCACCTGCTCCATGAATTGAACCTGGGTGAAGGCTTTGATACCAAATTTAACAAACTATTACACCAAAACCTTGAGGCATTAGTGAAATCCACCCATTAGGATCATAACATCCTGGATAGGGCATGAGTGGCCAAATTAATGGAGGATCATTTAAGGGTTATACAAAGAGATCCCTCCATTATAATTATAGAGGTGAACCCCAGGCTTCTACCTCTAGGTGGGTGGGCTGTAATATATTATTAGACCTTTTGGCCTCCCCAACACCCTTGGACCAAGGAACTTCATCCCAACTACCACCCATTATGATGATGACTGTTAAGCAGGTACATGATGTGGAAGAAACCCGTATTATTTCAAGTTCTTTGTAAGGAGGGCCATCTTAAGCTCAACCACTAATTGAAATGAAGGTTGTTGAGTAAGATCAAGAGGTGGAGGAAATTCCTTCCACTATAAGTTCTTTAGGAGGAGTAGAGGAACTAATTTACATTTATTTTTATGACTCCAAGGATACAAGTCTTCTTGTTTCTTCTTCAGTTCTTATCACTACAAGTGTACAAGTTACACCTTCTATCACTCACCAAACTCCTCCCCTAGTTGAAAATTTAATAATTTTATATAAGATAAAAGTAAGAGCTCCCAAGGACCCTATTCAATCAATGGGGTCCCATGTAAGTTCAACTACGGGATGACCATCAATAGAGAGTAAACTTGAGGATGAGGATGAAGAAATATAGAGGGATAAAGTCCTAAGCCTATAAGGAATAAAAAGACAGGTGCCACTTAAGGTTATATGATCAGGTGAGGTCATTATTATTGTAGACACTATAATTATTATTTTTAGTTACTATGGTTTATTCAATCCTTATTATTCCTATTATCTCCTTTATTCTAGTTGTTTTTTCTTCATCTCCTATTGTATTCTTTGTTTTTGTTGTTTCTTCATCTCCTATTATTTCTAGTATGGTTGTTATTTCATTGGTCATTGTTATTTCTACTTCTCATGTTGTTACTTTAGTTATTATTGTCCCCATTATCTTTAAGACTAAGAAGAGTTCCACAATGAGGATAAATTGGATATGGTTGAATGCACAAAGATGAATCTATATGGAGTAGTGAAACCTAAAGAACAAATCAAAAAATGAAAGAAGCTTATCTTCACAATAAAAGTATTAATGAGCATTAGCCAAAAAGTGCATAGGAAAATATATTATATAGTGAAGAATTAAGTCACCCAAAAAGGTAATTAACTCAACTCACAATTGGAAAATGACTTAAAGTGCATTTCCCCTAATGACCTATTATTAACCTAAGTAAGCTAAATAAGACCATGTAGACACAATACAATGGGAAAAAATTCTACACAAACACCCTGCTTTAATCATAACTTAGGTGGGTATAAGAATTGGGTCCCAACACAAAGGCCTAATGAGGTACCCAAGTATAGAGAGATGATCCCCCAGAGGAAGAAAAAGATATATTTGCCTAAACCCTAAGAAGAGCACGCAAATGAAGATACTCTTAGTGAAAGGTTTGGTGAATATATCATCAACTTGTTCCATTATTTGGATGTTGCATAGATGAATAACTTGTTCATGGATGATCTCATAAATGAAATTCATGTGAATATCAATATGTTTGGTTAGTTGATGGAGGACCAGATTCTTATAGATCTGTATTTTGCTTTAGTTATCATAGAAGATATTTTTGGTCATTGAAACTAGATCTTAAACTCATTAAAAATTCCCTAAATCTAGTTAGCCTCAATGGTATAATTAATAGCTCTTATACTTTATGATTGACCAACTAATCAGAGCTGAACTAAAGAAGAAACTATAACCATAAGTAGAGTTGTGATTCTGAATGTTACCAACCCAATATAAATATGTATACCTAATTAAGTCAATGTCGATGCCTGCTTCATAGTGAATCCCAAAACTATGAGTACCTTAAATGTAATGAAGAATATGCTTAATTACTTTCCGATGTAGCTCATGTGGTTTCTACATGAATTTGGACACCATTCCCACTACATATGAAAGGTCAAGTCTAGTGTGCATATGATAGATGAGACTACCAACAAGTTGTCAATATGAGGTAACATCAACCAATAGAAATGGATAATTAACATCAATATTCACACCAAATAGAAAAGGTGTTGGAGATAGTTTACAATCAACCATGTTAAACTTTGCAAGCAAATCAAGAGCATACTTATATTGTTCAATAGTGATCCTAAAATTAGAATGAGAAATTTCAAACCCAAAAAATTAATGTAACAAACCCAAATCAGTCATTGAGAACCTCTTAGACAAAGTAATTTTCCATATTGTGATGGTGGATGGAGAACTCCCTATGATCAATAAGTCATCCATATAGAGAACCATAATTAATAGTGAATCATCCTACTATAAAATTTAGACATTTAGATTTGAATGGCATCTGGTGAACCCAACTGAAAGAAAAAAGGATTCCATCTTGGCATACTAAGTGATCTTTTTTTAGGCCATAGATAGATTTATAAACTTTGAAAACTAATGAAGAATCTTCCACAAATCCTTGTGGTTACTTCATGTGAATTTACTCTTTGAGGTCACCGTGAAGAAAGATACTCTTCACATCCATTTGATGAACATCCCAATGATGTGCTATGATAATGACAAGAGTGAGTTAGATTGAGTTCATTTTTGCAACTAGGGAGAATGTCTCAGTGTAGTCAATTTTAGGCACCTGAGAAAAAAACTTTGCTACCAAATGTGATTTGAACTTGTATATGAACCCATCTCTTATAAATTTTGTTTGATAGATCCACCTAAATCAAACAAGTTTTCTTCCCTTGGGAAGTGGGACTAAATCCCAAGTGTTGTTCCCTTGTAAGGAAATATACTCCTTTTATATAACACTATCCCACTCATGAGTGCCTGATGCCTTGCAAAACAATTATGGATTAAAATTAGATGTAATGAAATCATGTGGAGCATCCTAAAATTATGAACACATTCACTTATTATCTGATGGATCTCTAACCCATTGACTGACACTTTATGGTGTTTTTATAGCCCAAAGAGGACTAGTGATCGAAGAGTTAATAAGATATTCCTCATCTTCTAAAGATATTATAAGAGAAAGAGGAGGGGAATCCTCATCAATATGATCATCATTAGAACTAGAAGAAGAATTTGGATAATTAGGACGCTGATCAAGTGTATCTAAACCATCAAATCCTAGTGTGTCTAAGGAATGGGGAGAGGTGTCAAGTGTGGATTCCAAAAGAACCTCTAAAAATTAAACACTCCTCTTAATGAAAAACTCATGAGTAATGGGTTGGATAATCCTGTATCCCTTAACACCCTTAGGATATCCAATGAAGATGCAAGACTGATTATGAGGTTCTATTACCTTATGTTTTTTCTTCAGAATGTGGGTCATACCAGATAAAACAAACACTTGAAATTTCTCAAATATGGGTTTTTGACCACTCTAAGATTCAAAAGGAGTGATTCCCTTTAATGTTTTATGAGGAAATTAGTTCTAGATGTAACAAGCATAGTTGATGGCCTCATCTGAATACTGAGGTGTAAGAGATTTAGAGTGTAACATATAGTTGGTCATTTCCTTAAAAGAACTATTATTACACTTTAAAACACCATTCTAATGAGCATTATATGGAACTATACATTGTAGTTCAATCCCATCTAATGAACATAATTGATCAAAATAGTTACTCACATACTCACCACCATTATTAGTCTGTAAAATCTTGATGACTTTACTTGATTATTTTTCCAAAAGTGCCTTGAAGTCCTAAAAATGGTTAAAGACCTTAGATTTTTGCAAATACACCCAAGTGTTCCTCAAATATCCATCAATGAAAGTAAGGATATATTTAGTCCTATTGAATGAATTTTTTGGAAATAGACCAATAATGTCACTGTGAACAACCTTTAATATCGATGTAACTGTCTATGATTTGCCCTTATCATACTTCTCCTCTAGATGCTTATCAAGAATGCAACCTTGGAAAAATATACCATAAAACTTAACTCATGGAAATCTTGAAACCATGTCTTGATGAATGAGTTGCTCCAGGTAGTGATAATTGAGATGGCTAAATAGCTTTTGCCATAATTTTCTCACTTCATCTAAATGAGTGAGTAATCCTGTAGATGGTTGATCAGAAGCAAAATGTGAGAAATCATACAAATTACATTGGTGATATATTTTACCAAATACAACAATGGATTTAATGTTAGCTTCCATAATAAACATGAAATTGGGTGTGAATGTAACTCTCTTACCTAAACCAATGTGAGTGATCTAGTAAATAGATAGGATATTGGTGGATAAAGAAGGAACACATAGAATATCATGAAATGTCCTATCATTCAATTTAATAGATCTACTCCCACTAACTTCTGCATAAGTATCATTAACCAATAAGAAGAAGGCATATAACAAGGCTCCAAGGATAAGAACATGTCTTGTGATGAATCTATGTGGTGTGAGGCATAAAAAACAATAACCCATGTGGAAGGTTGGGATGTAATTGAAACAAGTGATTTTCCCTTATCTTTTTCCTTCTTACTATCTTTAGCCTTAAAATATGCCTATGCTAATGAAATCTAAGTGGAAGAATTTGGGACACTGATATTGTGCTTCTTGAGTATTTTTATCAGTTGGTCAATCTATTTATTCATGCAATTAGACTCATCATGACTAGATTTCTTATAATTTCCACATGTGAGTTGTTTTTCTTGGGTTTCCCATCTAAAGAGGACTTTTTTGATGCTTTTGGCTTAGCATCATATTTCTGACCCTTACATTGCTATGGGACCTTCTTATTATATTTTTTCTCCTTACTGCTGGAAGCCTTCTATTTATAATGAATCATAATTAAGGTATGCAATTTAGATGACTTCATTGTACCCATTTAGATAAGCTTGTCCTACTCTCAATTCAAATCAACAATGAAGTCATCCAAGGAAATCATTGTCCATGCAACTCTAAGGGATGCTTGGTGACATGGAAGGTAGAAATGAATATACAATAGTTAGATCCCAATTTAGAAATGATGGAAAAAATCAATAGATCATATTTTTTTGTCAATGTTACATAGTTTCAAATGTAACCAAAGTGATTTGAAATTTGTCAAGAAGTCTTGTATCATTTCAAATTCACCTAGGACCAAATTAATGAGATCATTATCTAACTCATGACCCCTCATTTCCTCCTACTTTCCAAAGTGTTTATCTAATAAGGTCCACACTTAATTTGGAGTTATTAAAAATTTAATATGAAAAAGCAAGTCTAAATATATAGACATGTATAATAAACCATATGCTTTGTCGCTTTAATTATACCACTTCACCTTCTCTATGTTAGGAATCAATTTGGTTTCTATTGTTAGGTTGTGGAGCTAAAAGCTTCAACCCTTTGCAAATAGTGGAACAGAAGGTTGCTGAGATCCAGGAGCACCGGCGTCGACAGCAGGACCGACGTCGGTAGAGACCAGTGCAGAAGGCCACCGGTGACGGTAGGAAGTCGGCCGACATCGGTAGAACCAGACAAGCAGGGACCGATGTCGGTCACCTGTGTGTTCCAAAACTGCTCATTTCACAGACAGTTAGTTAAGTGAATGAAGAGTTTGCATGTTAAGACCAGTTAGAGTCTTGGGCTGCAAGGATAATTGTCTAAATTAAGAGTCTAAGTTAGTGTTTGAGTTAGGGATCTATTTATAGACCCATTGGTATGTATTGTTTATGCATGAGATAGAAAGGAAGAGTTCCTTCTAGTTGTAAGATCTGTGAGTTGCAGGTTGTTGCAAGCTCATTGGGGATCTACATGTAAGTTTGGTCTTTGAATTACAGGTTGCAGGTTCATGAGAGATCAGCTTGAAGTGCTATAGAGTGCTTGGTATACCGGCAGGGTTATTACTAACTGGTTGGTGAGGTGAACACCAATTCTGTGTGTGAGTTGGTTGTTGGGACCATTTTTTTGTGTAGGAGAGTGTGTGTAAGAAGAATTACTGTTCACTTGAGGTGTGGTGAACCTTTGTAAGGTGAAAGAGTGTGGTAGCTCTTTGATTGTATTCTTTTCTGTATAGTGTTAATACAAGATAGTGTATTGTCTCTCATATTCTGTGCTATTGGTGAATTCTAGTTACTTGTGTTTCTAGTTATTTCTGCATATTCAATTGCTTATATTTGGTAATCATACTGTGCTCTTTCTGAGGAGCAAGATCCTAACAGGTGGAATTAGAACAGGGGTATTTGTTCTTGGATTACCTCCACCCCCATAACAAGTGGTATCAAAGCTTTTGGTTGGGATACTAACAGATTGGTTTAGATCTGGGTAGTGTGTTTTGATTACAGGTTACTCACAGGGTTTCTATTTGAGTGGGAGTTGAGCAATGGCAGAAAATAGTTAGCTACGAATGGAAAAGTTTAATGACAAGAACTACCAATTATGGAGGATGCAGATTGAGGACTATCTGTATCAGAAAGATTTGTACTTACCGTTGGGTGGGGTTGCTAGCAAACCCTTGGATATGAAAGATGAAGAATGGGAGGTTCTTGATCGGAAGGCTCTGGGATCTATTAGATTGAGTCTTGAATCATCTGTGTTTTCCAGCTTATCATAGTGTAAGACAACGGTGGAGTTGATGAAATCTTTGGCAAATTTGTATGAAAAACCCTCGGCTTCTAATAAGGTATTTCTTATGAAGTGTTTATTTAATTTGCAAATGTTGGAAGGTGGATCTGTTCATAGCCATCTTAGTGATTTCCATGGTTTGGTAAACCAGTTAAGTTCAGTCAATATTGTATTTTATGATGAAATTAGAGCTCTCTTAATCTTGTGTTCATTACCTGAAAGTTGGGAAGGTTTGGTAATGGCAATTTCTAATACTGTGTCTCCTTCAAAAGTCTTAAAAGTGGATGATGTTGTGAGTGTGATCTTGAATGAAGAGATACGCAGGAAAAGCACAGGTGAATCATCTGGAGATGCTTTGAGTGTTGAAGGAAGAGGAAGGCCAAGAGAGAAGATAGAGCGTGGGAGATCAAGGTCGAAGATGGGCAGAAGATCCAAGTCCAGGTATGGCAGAATAACCTGCTGGAAATGTGGAAAGCAAGGGCACTTAAAGAGAGATTGCAGATCAGGTGAAGATCAGCATGAAGGACATGGAGAAGAAGCAGATGTTGCAGATTACGTTGCACAGGATGCTCTGGTATGTTCTTTGGATAAAGTAGAATCTTGGGTATTAGATTCTAGTGCCTCTTTTCATGCATCCCCACATAGGGAATTTTTTCATGAGTATGTCCAGGGAGACTTTGGAGAAATTTGTGTAGGGGATGGAAAGCCTTGTCAGATTGTTGGCAAAGGTAAAGTGAAGCTGAAATTGTAGACATGTGACACATGGGTGTTAAAGGAGGTCATGCATGTCCCAGTTTTGAAGTGGAATCTGATTTCTGTTAGAAGTTTGGGTGAAGAGGGTTGCACAGTAACTCTTACAACGGACTCTTGGAAGGTTACCAAGGGTACACTTGTTGTAGCTAGAGGTAAGAAAGTAGGTACACTTTATCTATCTACTTGTTTTACTAATTCTCTTTCTGGGTTATCTACTTCAGCTGTAGATTCAGAGATGTGGCTTAATAGGCTTGGTCACATAGATAAGAAGGAGATGCTGGTTCTTGAGTCAAAGAGTATGCTTTCAGATTTGGAAGGCATGGATCATGGTTTTTGTATGCAGAAGAAGAAGGTGAGGTTTCTTGAGGAATCCGATGTTAGTGACAAGAACAGGAAAGCCTTGGTTTTCAAGGAGAAAGTGATGGATAGAGTTCAGCACAAGATGCAGAGGAATTCTGAGTAGAGCAAGGGTGATTTGGACAAGGGTTTGATCCAAAAGGAGCTCGCAGGAAAAAGTCAGGTCTCACAAGAAAAACACAGAGACCGACGTCGGTAGGAAAACTAGCGTCGGTGTCCAGACAGGGACCGACATCGGCTATGTGCAGCCCGACGTCGGTGACTCAGGGCAGACAGAGACCGACATCGGCCAGGGGAAACCGACGTTGGTAGGGAGGCAGTCGCAGGGAACCGACATCGGTCACTGAGATGAATTTTGGGTGGATAGCTAGTTGTCATGGAGTCTCAAGCGCCCATATGGAGGACTGAAGGTGTAAGTTCTTAAATTCGTCATTTCCCTTTTTTACACTACTTATTGCTCACTTATGGTATAGAACCAGGAAGTTGTTGAAGAAGCAGAACAGGTAGATCCAAGAAACAGTGGGAGCTTGGCATGGATGAGGATGTGATTCCTTGGAGGAGAACCAAAGAGGTGTTTTGGGTAGAGTTGCCAGCTAGAAGTAAGCACTGAGAGACGAATGGATGTTCAGGATGAAGAAGAGCGGAAATGGATACGTGAGATGAAAGATCAGGGTATATGATCTTGTATTAGCTGCAGGACAATGGAGGTTTGATCATTGTGTTTCTCTTTACCAGGTTGGATAATATTAGCTACATTATCCTATTTTCTGTATGATGTGCTTGTTGCAGGGTTACATATACAGGTATTGCTGAACTAAAGGTAAAGCTAGTTCAGGTGTATGTCATGGAGAATCTGAGAGCAGTAAGATTCTTTGGCATGAGTGTGTTCTAGAGACATGGAAGTCTTGTTGACTTTGTTTCAGGATGATTGTGTGAGATCGGTTAGCACGCCGATGGTTAGACAGTTCATAGAACAGGTGTCTTGATTCACATAATGAGGTTGAGTGCATGGTATGTACTAAACCTGAGTTTTCCCAAGTAGTGGGAGTTGTCACAAGTTTGGAGTCAATCTGGGAGAGTAATACTGAAGGGCAGTTCAGTGGGACCAGCAGCAGGTGCACATGCTATGTAGGGTCAAGTTCTTTTTCTACATGGTTGTAGATGTGGATGTGGCAGGTAATTTGGATGACAGGTTTTCCACCAGGGATTTTGTGGTGGTTGGTCTTCAAGAGTGATCTTGAGGAGGGATACAAGCCAAGAGAACAAACTAGACGGAGTATAGGTACAGGTACATGTTGCAGCTGTTTATCTCCAAGTGGGAGATTGTTAGGTTGTGGAGCTAAAAGCTTCAACCCTTTGCAAACAGTGGAATAGAAGGTTGCTGAGATCCAGGAGCACCAGCATCGGCAGCAGGATCGACGTCGGTAGAGACCAGTGCAGAAGGCCACCGACAACGGCAGGAAGTCGGCCGACATCGATAGAACCAGACAAGCAGGGACCGACGTCGGTCACCTGTGTGTTCCAGAACTGCTCGTTTCACGGATAGTTAGTTAAGTGAACGAAGAGTTTGCATGTTAAGACCAGTTAGAGTCTTGGGCTGCGAGGATAATTGTCTAAATTAAGAGTCTAAGTTAGTGTTTGAGTTAGGGATCTATTTATAGACCCATTGGTATGTATTGTTTATGCATGAGATAGAAAGGAAGAGTTCCTTCTAGTTGTAAGATCTGTGAGTTGCAGGTTGTTGCAAGCTCATTGGGGATCTACATGTAAGTTTGGTCTTTGAATTACAGTTTGCAGGTTCATGAGAGATCAGCTTGAAGTGCTATAGAGTGCTTGGTGTACCGGCAGGGTTATTACTAACTGGTTGGTGAGGTGAACACCAATTCTGTGTGTGAGTTGGTTGTTGGGACCATTTTTTGTGTAGGAGAGTGTGTGTGAGAAGAATTACTGTACACTTGAGGTGTGGCGAACCTCTGTAAGGTGAAAGAGTGTGGCGGCTCTTTGATTGTATTCTTTTCTGTATAGTGTTAATACAAGATAGTGTATTGTCTCTCATATTCTGTGCTATTGGTGAATTCTAGTTACTTGTGTTTCTGGTTATTTTTGCATATTCAATTGCTTATATTTGGTAATCATACTGTGCTCTTTCTGAGGAGCAAGATCCTAACAGGTGGAATTAGAACAGGGGTGTTTGTTCTTGGATTACCTCCACCCCCATAACATCTATGCTCATAATGATTTGGTGTAAGCATGTACTCCTTAAGAGGATTTTCACTTTGACTTTCCACTCATGATAGTTGAATGGTGTAAGAAGTGGAACAAAATTGAGATCCATGATGTAGAAAGGAAGCATGTGCTGAACTGCATGTGATTTGACTAGTAGTGTAACACCCCCTAAATATATAAGGGTTCAAATTTATAAGGCATGAGAATATCACCAATGTGTAGAGCTAAAAAAAAATGCACTTTTAAAAAAATGACACTTTAAAAAGAATAATAGGTTGAAAGTTATGTGTGTTTGAATGTTTTTTGCTAGTAAAAAAATGTCCTTAAGAGGATTTGCAACTTTGACTTTCCACTTGTGATAGTTGTATGGTGTAATAAGTAGAACATAAATGAGATACATGATGTAGAAAGGAAGTATGTCTTGAAATACATGTGTTTTAACTAGTAATATAACACCCCCCTAAATCTACAAGGGTTAAAATTATAAGGAACATGAATATCACCAATATGTAGAGTTAAAAAGCATGCTCTTTTAAAAAAATTGATGCCTTGAAAATAACGGCAGGTTGAAAGTTATGCTCATTTAAATGTTTCTTGTTAGAAAAAAATAATGTCCTCAACTTTGTATAAAAAATGGGTGTGCAAATAGTTTTAAATATTTTTGTGGAAACTTCTCCACAAAAAAATTATGCCCTCTCAAAGCAAAAGTTATGCAATTTTGGGTTGGTTATGACCAAGGGCTTAACTCCCATATGACTAGGGGTTAATACCATGTTTGGGTGTTTGATTGATGTGAGTGATGCATCACCCTCAAAGTGACTCCTTTTTAAAAATGAATAGTTCCACCTTACACTACCTTAAATTTGATAGTTTCACACATATCACAAGAAGATGGAATAGCTTAGAAAAATTAGAGGAGTACCTTGATAGGTGGTGGAGTCCATAGGGGTTATTGGTATTACAGGTAGTTTTTTTGGGGGTTGATGTCACCCCTATCAATGTCTATGGGGGTTATCAACACTACCAATGAGTTTTGTGAGTTTTGCAAAGGTTGTCAGTAGGGATGCCAAAATTTGATGGAGCTACATACAAGGGTCAAGGGTTTTTCAGGTCTTGCAAGCAAGGTCATTGAGATCTATAGGTGTTTAAAATTTTGTTAGGTTAAAAAAAGCCTAGATGTACAAATTTGGAGCAAATTCTTCAAAAAATAAGAGAGACCCACTTGGTTTCTTGAAAAATCCATAAAAACCTAGAAATAGTTTTTCCTAAAAGTCACTAGATGTATAGATTTTCATAGATCATAAGAAAATACCTCTAAACCCTCTAAAAAAGGCTAGAAATCACATGTAATAAAATAAAGTCATGTGGGCAAATGAATCTAGGCTTTTGACACATTTTAAATCCAAAAATGTTGTTTATTTTTTAGTTTGAGACCATGTATATGTACATTTTCATGGATTTTTGAGAAACCCCACCAAACCCTAGAAAACCAAAATGAATGAAAAACCTAAACAAGCTAGAATGTAAGATCTCACAATAGAATCAATGGAAACCATGTACTAGTAGATTTATAATACAATGTCAAAGTGGTCCATAATGGGGATCAAATGGATAGGGTTGAATACATGAAGATGAATCTATATAGAGTAGCGAAACCTAAATAACAACTCACAAAATGGAAGAAACTTGTCTTCACAACACAAGTTATATTAATGAGCATTAGCCAAAAAGTACATAGGATGATAAATTATATAGTGAGAAATTAGGTCACCCAAAAAAGTAATTAACTTGACTCATAATTAGAAAATGAATTAAAGTTCATTTCTCCTAATGACTTATTATTAACCTAAATAAGCTAAATAAGACCATGTAGACAAAATCTAGTGGGACAAAAGTCTACACCAATAGAAAGTCCATTCTAAGAAGACTGTGAGGGCCCTTGAAAGTGCACAGTTTCATGTGTATTATACTTAGTTGGGTTTGGAAATGCCTTCTTCTAGTACTACTCAAGTCACTTCCATTGTTTCATCTAGAAAAAACCAATAAGAAGGCTACTTATACAGTGCATCCCATGCTCCAATTTGGTAATGTGGATTGGTCCAAAATCATCTTCCCTTCCTTGCTAGATCCACTACATGTGGAGATTAATGTAGTTATTTGGGGATATTTTAATGGATGATTCATCCCAAGACACTCAACTAGTTGACACTACACAATTGGTGTTTCCAAAATGGGTAACATACTTAGAGAGATACACAAAGACCAAAGACCAAATCTAGTGATTACAGAGCTACCTACTGTGAGCTCCATTTTTGATAAATCAATGGGAACTATCTAGAGGGTCAAGAAGAGGTAGATCCAAGATGAATTTGGTAGGGGTGTGATTTTAGAGGAAATATAAGATGTTTTCTCTTTATCCAAGATAAATAATAGTAGACTTGGAGAGTCTCCATACAATAAGGATTTTAAGGCTTATCTTCAAGAAAATACAAAGGCTTTATTAAAACTCCATGAGGGTACTGAGCAAGCCAGGCAAGAGATGCAATAAGAGATATAGAAAGTATGAGAGTAGTAATAGATTTTACATGTTCTTAGGGAAATTGAGAGTGACATCCAAAATGCAACTCTTAGGTTTTATAATATCTTTGACACCATTAGTTCAATGAGAACCAAATTATCTCCCCATATTGTTAAAATGTCTAAATTACTCAATTCTTGGAAAGATGATGAGAATAAATTAAATTTTCTTGTATTATACACAACCAATAAGGATTTCATCAATTTAAATTTGATGACATCACTTGAAGTATCCAATGCTCTCAATTTAGTGGCCATCAAGACACAAGAAGCCTGGGACC
The DNA here is from genome assembly GCA_037957365.1 of Torreya grandis. Taxonomy (NCBI): domain Eukaryota; kingdom Viridiplantae; phylum Streptophyta; class Pinopsida; order Cupressales; family Taxaceae; genus Torreya; species Torreya grandis. The sequence goes on along the minus strand of JARHVA010003683.1, from coordinate 471,292 downwards.
ACATGTCAAGTGCACAAGCCTTGATTTCAAAACTAGCAAAGTATGAAAAATAGGTGTTACAAATTTTGGATGAGCAAAAACTATCTCAAGCTGGATATCCCTCAAGCAAGCTAACAAGTAGGGATAATTTTGACCAACTACTCTAGTAAGATTCTGTTAATTTTAAACAAAGTCTTCAAGGGTGTATGCTAGAGGATATTGAGCAAGAACTAGGATTTGATAGGAAGAAAGTTATTGAATTATAATTTTTCTGAGTGGAGTTTAAAGATATGAATGATGAACATGCACACTTAATGGTGTAAGTCACTAGAATATATAGGCTATCTCTTTTGAACACGGATGCAATAAAATTAAAGCATAGTGTCAGATACAAACATTATCAAGACTTAGAAGCAAAGAAACAGGCTATGGCTGCACCATCCAGTTCAATTCCACCATCTAGCTTAGTCTTTATGTAGTCATACAAAATGCAAAACTAGTAACTTGAGTGTGGATAATGGCACCCAACCCTTAGGTCCCTCTTGTTTGCTCTCATGACCCTCATAGGCATATTTTCACTGATTCCCAATCATCTATAGCCTTTCAGACTTGATCCTAGCTAAGCTAGACCCATTTTTGCATGACTATTCCATCCCCCAAGTCTTGTTAGCTCATGACAATAGTGCCACACTTAGACTATAGTTCCGGAGCCACTCCTATCCACTTTTGATGCTCTTATCCAAGTGTATTTTTGGCCCCAACAATTAGTTTCTTCTAGTTCCCCATCCTTCTCCTTATTGGCCTAATGTGAGTACATTCATCCCATGACCAATAGATCCCTATAAAATCCCATTCAAATTTAATTTTGAAAGGGTTGGAAAATATCACTAAGCAAGCAAGAATAAAAGCAAGACTACTCAAGAAATATTCCCTATTCTCTACATACAACTAACTAATATACTTAAAATCTTATACAGATCCTTACACCAGTCCCTAGCCACCTCAAGCACACTAATTTATCATTTTACATCTGTATACACACTATTGTAAAAATCACATCAAATGGGAGAACTACATATAGCTTGATCCCTCTTCAGAGTATTGGTATGTAGGCAACATGCTCACACAAGGGGTGTGGATACACATTTAGTGAATATTAAAAACACTAACCCCCAATCTTTCTCAAAATTAGTCAATGCATAATGGAGTATAGGGGTTGAAGAGAAAATCTACTTTATAGGGAGATTTGCAGACTTCTAGTTGCTAAAACTTCATGGATAGGGTCACACAGACCTGCCAAACAAAACCCAAAAAGTTTAGATCCTCAGGACAACAATGATAGAGGCGGAATAAAACATTGGTACCACTCCTATCCACTTTTTATGCTCCTATCCAATCATAAAACAAAGTTCAAATCTCACTTTGTGATATGTCCCAATCCTATACAGTGAATCTCAGATCCTGTCTTAACCATATCAGTTAGTTTCTAGCTAAGTCTTATTTTCCATCTCTTATTACTATTTTTAGAAAGGTCAAAATTGTAATTTAATTTACACAAATCAATAGCTTAATTATTGTATATTTATTCACTAATTTTATTACTCAAACCCTTTAACTAAATTAGGAATAATACACCAATATTCCCAAAATTGTTAAATCATTTGGTGAACCTGACTTACTTCATTTACATATAAAAACCCCAGAAACCCTAGGGTAAATTTACTACTAATTTTTCTCTATTTTTTTATTTTTTACCTACATAATAAAATAAAAAATTAGCATTTAATATAATTTTTTTAGTAATTTTAAAATAATTTTTATTTCAAACCCTAGTTGCCCATATTAGGTCCTAGTATTTTTCCCAGTAATTTTCCAATAATTTTTTATTTTTTACTAGCATATTTAAATCAAAAATTTACTTTAAATTTAAAAATTTAATATTAATTTTCAAAAACATTTATTTTTTAAAACCCTAGTTGCATATACTAGGTCCCATTAAATCATAAATTTCCCTATAAATTTTTGATTTTTTACTTGCATATCTAACTCAAAAATTCACTTTCAATTTAAAAATAACATAGTAAATCACAAAATAATTATTTTTCAAAACCCTAGTTGAATATACTAGGTCCCATTACTTCTTGAGGTATCACCTTACATATTTGTGAGCTTCGTATCCTTTTTATGCAACTTCCAATTTTTTATTTTTAGGACTTTATATTGCCTATATTTGGTACTTTCCTTCCATATCACCTTGATTATTACAAATTATTATGAAAAATTCAATCAAATTTCAATTTATTTTCCTACCTTAACAATGGAACAATACACCATTTTTGATGAAACTAATAAAAAGGAACTTGAAGAACTTTTAACTAAACACCTTGACATACAAGATGACATGCTTAAAATACTTCAAGAGGAACAATAAAAAGTGAAAAAAGGTCAGTATTCTCAAACCACAGAGCAACCAATTATAAATGACACTATCGAGACAACTATGTCTCAACAACCTCCTATAGTAGCCCAACCTATCTCTATGCCACGCTACAACTAGTACATATTTATCTGCTGATGTGGCAACCCTTATGCAAGAGATAAGATCTCTTCAATCCAAGGTGCTACATCTTGAGCAAGGTGCCTCTAGACCTACATAGAATTTGAATTTTTTTGCTCTATTACATACACCAATAATATATCACATTTCTTGTACACCCTTGCCACAAGGTTTTGTTCAACCCAAGCTTATTCTATATGATGGCAAGGGTGATTTAGAGACACATTTGAGAGATTTTAACAGAGCATGCTTGGACTATGTATCAAATGATTGGCTAATTGCCAAGTTATTTCTATTGAGATTAAAGGATTATGCTTTACAATGGTTCTACAGTCTATCAAATCAGTTAATCAATGCATTCAATCCTCTAGCTAACATGTTCCTAGCTCATTTCAGCATTAACATTGGTAACAAGGTTTCTTATGCCCAAGTTGCAAAACAAAAACAAAGGTCATATGAACATCTCACATATTATGTTCTTTGATATAAGACTATTTTAGCTAAGATGACTAGCCCCATAGCTGATCAAGAGTTACAATATCTCTTCAAATAGAGTCTCTTACCGGTTTTACATGAATCAATTATGTTCAAAAGATTCTCTTCCTTCTCTAAATTGTGTCACACACTAAAGGAAAGAGAAGTCAAACTAATTTCAATGGGAAAACTCAAGTACACAAGTATCTCAAAAATGACAAACAAGAGTAACAACAAAGTCCCATATAAAGTCAAGGTCAATAATAGCAAGAGTCAGAATCAACCGATAGTTAATGCAGCTTCCAAGCCCCCTCAGTAAGTGGTCTTATCAACACCTCCTCAATAAACCTTTACCAATCTACAAGTTTCTCTAGCCAAAGTTTTACAGTAGCTATTGGAATGTAACATCATATCTATCCTTCTTATTTAGAAAGTTGACCCAATAAATCCTCTTCCATGGGGATATGATCAACATGCATTTTGTGAGTTTCACAAGGCACTAGGCCATACAACAAATAAATGCATCAGTTTGAGACACAAGTTACAAGATTTGATAGATGACAATAATATTGATCTTGGCACCTTAGTTGAGCCTCCTCAAGCAAAGAAAACATAGGATAAAGCTTTAAAATCTTCTTAGATACCTTTATATAACATTATAAATAAGAGATGGGGGACACATTAGGGGTTCGCCATGCATATCATGCATACCTAGCACCAGATGCATATAAGGCACCTTTAGTTGAGACACATCCTTTGAGAAACATGATTGGTGTATATAATTATAGAGTTCTAGATATACTTTCTATCTCCTTCTCAGAGTAGGAGATAGTCGAGTATGATTTGGATTATCATGCACTCTTTATTAGAGCTTACATTCATAATCATCCTATTCATAGTGTTCTCATAGATAATGGACTCAATGTGAACATGTGCACTATGACATTATGGAATCATTTGGGATATTTAGCATAGGATATTACCCTTATAGACATAGTTATCAGTGGATTCAATGGGCACATATAGAGTTCATTAGGTGAGATCGTACTTCCTCTACAAGTTAGCCCAACACATGTGGCTATGCCATTCACTATAATTCCCAATACAAGAGTTTTTAATATGTTACTTGGTCAACCATAGATCTAGAAACTTTGAGCAATACCTTATACATTTCATAGATGCATGAAATTCAATCATGTTAATTAATTTTTTACAATTATGGAGTTTTATATGAGTTATCACTCCCCACTTTAGAGCTATCTTCTACTTTGTAGTCACCAGTTTCAATTTAGCCTCTAATTCTAGTTTCTCTACCAGTTATAGTTATTCTTCCAATTCCAATTCAAACATAGTTGAGGCATCTATCACCAGCATAGAGAGTTCATACACCTCCATAGCTTCAAGATTCTAGATAGATTCTAGCTATAGTGTTCACACCCAGGGTAGTATTATTGAGATCTCATGCATCTACTCATAAAACACATGTTTAAAGAGCTTCTCCTAATATGAGATGGGTCCCTAAGAGCCCTATAGTTGCATCCAATTCTTAGAGTTATAGGGGGACCCCACACTTGGTTTTTACTTGAAATATTTTAGAGCATTTATAAAATATATAGCTTTCAGAGCCATAGTCTTAGCATTTATATTATGCTTCATGATCATGCATGATTCCTCTCCTTGATACATGACACCATGATAGGGAGTCTCCCATTAGACTCATCGGTTAGTATCATTTCTCTTCAATTTTACCTAAACATATTTCTTTTATGCTTGATTGTACATAGCTTTAAAATCTCAAAAATCCAAAAACAATACAAAATATCAAAAATACAAAAACAATATAACATATCAAAAACACAAAAACATTCAAATATGTCAAAACACCAAAAACATTTTTATTGTATGTATTATCCATGATTTACATTTCTACTACCATTCTAGACTTACATTCACTATTTTATGCTATTGTTTGTCGATTTATCTACATTACCATGCTTCACTTGATCTCCTTTGAGTGTGCACAGTGATATCCTGCTCTTTGATTGCTTCACTCTACCCATTGAGGGGGCATCCTACTTCTACATCGAGACATACATCGATATACATACCCATTGGGGGAATCTTCTACATGACTACACCATCAAGGTTATGTCATTCCTACACCATGTACTCTATTTATCATGTTGATGTACATTACTTACTAGCTTACACATATTACTCTATCGACACTCACTCATATATAACACTTGTGTATTTATTAGCATGTACCTAGTATTGTACTAACATGTCTTGCATAATTTAACTTCTTGATTTGATTAGTTAGATACGATTATATTTCTATTATTTACATGCTTTCCTTTCTTGCTTTATGTAGTTAGATTATTTGCATTTCTCAGTTCTTGATTGTCTTCTGTATGTGCCTTATGAAATTTGCCAATGTCCTTTGATTATATTCATGTGTGTGCCTTAAGACATTTTCCAATGTCATTTTCATGTACTCTTCTATGAGATTGTGGATTTCACACCAACCTTGCTTGTTTCAATTATATGTGTATATGGAATTTGAACATGCCTTGTATGATTGTCTTCTAGTTTGAGTGACATGTGCCCATGTCCCTTATTTGCTTGGCCCCTTGGACAACCTTGTATGCTTTTTTCTTCTTGATTTTTACACTTTATTGCTTGTTTACTTCTCATTGTTTACAATGCCATGATCCACATCATGCATTATCTTGCTTTCTTGAATGCCATGATGGACATCATGCTCTATCCCTCAATAAAAACTAACAACTAACTAGACTTTTAGTTCCAATTTAGTACATTGAAAATGCTATTACATTATTATATCTATCTAGGCATACCCCTATTAATCTAACAATCTCTCATTATAAATCACTACTATATCTTGAGATATCTTATCTATTATCATTGATATGTCATGTATCTTTGCAGCATAACACACTTGCAGGGCTCTTTATTCTAAGGGTATTCATTATAAGGTCTTCATTCCTACCTTTAAAAAAAGGGGAAACAAATAGGGGTTTTATCATAGAGATTAGAGATCTTAACAGTAAAACATACAACATTAAAAACACCCAAAACAATAACTAGACATAGAAATAGTCAAAATAGACCAAGTAAATAGTGAAAATGTCAAAACAGTTACTAGATTTAGCCTAGGATAACAACACCAAGATTAGACTACAACATTGGTGCCAATAATATCCATTTTCAATGCTCTTATCTAAAAAACAAAAAAACTAGACTTTTGAGAATTAGGCAAAAAGGTAGGTTCAACTACAATTTTGTACAGTCAAACTAGTTCAGGATAAGAAATTTTTAGTACACTTTTACTTAGAGAGTCTAGATGTAGGGGAAATATGCATGACATGATGGATCTCACTTCCAATTTTAGATATGATATTTGGGTTAACTTCCAGATCATAATCCATATTTTAGACACTAGTGATTGGGGGAAATGGGCATGGCACATTTGTTTTCTTTTCTTTTCAAGTTCATCATTACCTAGGCATTCTCAGTAGTTGCATGCCTTATTACATTCACAGGTGGTTGGCATCATTTTAGAGTGGATTTCATACAATCCTAACCTCTACATTTTGGAGTGGATTTAATATAAGCCTAGTACACTAGTTTCATAGTGGCTTTCATATAAGACTAATATCCATCTTTTATAGTGGCCAAGATTGGCCTAGTTTCTAGCATACATTTGGCTATCCATGCCAAAATTATCAGATCATAGTAAATTCATGGGATTTAAGAGCCATCTCATATGACATAAATTTTATATTAATATTAGTTCATAGCTTCAATTCATGGGGTAATGATGGAGCCAAAAGATTAGCTAGCCTTTATATTCTTGAGCTACCTATCCAGAGGGATTGGAAACATAGTCCAAATATTGATTAACACATGCATGACCACCTATATTCACTTAGTGGGTGATTATAGAGCCAAATGGATATCATTTACATTCTTGAGCCACTCTCAAGGAATTGAGAACTCAACTTTTTTCATGATATTACTCTTGGTACAATATCATCCAACATTACTTAACATCATCCAACATCACTCAAAATCATAATAAGTTTTGTATTGGTTTACGTACTTAGTGAGGTTTATTCATTCCTTTCTCTTCTTCTCTTTCTTACCTAGCATTTTATGTTCTTATTTTAGATATAACATATCTAATAAGAACTGATCTACTATTTGTTTTCTCATAGATTCATACTTCACAACGTGTTCTCTCTATACACACCCAACATCACACAACATCATGAGCTTCACCCTTATAGGTAAGTTCATATATGTTTTCTATTTTTCCTTTATCCTAGTATTTCACTTTGCTGTATCACTAAAATAAGGCAGGGTAAATGTAGTCATATAAAATGCAAAAATTGGTAACTTGAGTGTGGCTAATGACACCCAACCCTTAGGTCCCTCTTGCTTGCTCTCATAACCCTCATAAGCATATTTTCACTAATTCTCAGTCATCCATAACCTTTCAGACTTGATCCTAGCTGAGCAAGACCCCATTTTCCATGACTAATCCATCCCCTAGGTCTTGTTAGCTTAGGATAATAGTGCCACACTTAGACTATAACATCGGTGCCACTCCTAGCCTCTTTTGATACTCCTATCCAAGAGAATTTTTGGCCCTAATGGTTAGTTTATTTCAATTTCCCATACTTCTTAACAACCTAATGTAAGTATATTCAACCCATGACCAATACATCCCTATAAAATCCCATTCAAAGATCATTTGGAAAGGGTTGGCAAATATCACTAAGAAATCCAAAATACAAGCAAGAATACTCAAGCAATCTTCATTATTCTGTACATATAACCAACCAATATACTTACAAGCTTATTCAAATCTTTACACTAGTCCCTAGCCACCTCAAGCACACCCAATTTATCATTTTGTATCTTCATAGACATTATTACATAAAGCACATCAAGTAGGAGAACTACATATGGCTTGATCCCTCTTCAAAGTATTGGTATGTAGGTAATGTGCCCACACAAGGGGTGTGAATACATGTTCAGTGAATCTTACACAAACTAAACCCCCCCTCTTTATTGAAATTGGTCAAAGAACAATGAAGTATAGGGTTTGAAGTGAAAATGTGATCTACAGGGAGCTCTATATACTTCCAGTTGCTAAAAATTCATGAACAGGGTGACACAGACCTGCTAAACAAAATGTAGAAAGCTCAGATCCTCAAGACAATAGTGGCAGAGGTGGAGTAAAACACCAGTGCCCCTTTTTTCCACTTTTGGCACTCTTATCCAATAATAAAATGAAGGTTAGATCTTAGTTTGTGATAATTTCCCAGTCTTGCATAGTGAATCTAAGACCTTGTCTCAACTGTATTAGTCAATTTCTAGATAAGTCTTAGTTTCCATCTCTTATTACTATTTCTAGAAAGGTCAAAAATGTAATTTAATTTACATAAATTAGTAGCTTAATTATTGTATATTTATTCACTAATTTTACTACTCAGACCCTTTAACTAAATTAGAAATAATACACCAATATTCCTAATTTTTTTATATCACTCTCCAACTACTACAAGTTCAACCATGTAAGCCCTAGCTTTGAATAAACCTTAATCTTCTTAAGATGTATTTTTCATTTTAATAGGAAAATGGAACTAAAAACATGTAATAGCTGACTAAATAATTTTGTAAACATGCACACATTACATTGTTTTATAAGAATGAGTCCTATTTTGAAGTCACAATTTTGACCAGCTTTAATTATAAATGTAAAATTTACATCAATTTAAACTCTTGTTCTAATTTTTAGCATGTAATTTTAGAGTTTTACATGGATTTAGAGGATGGGGTGACCTGATGCAGGAGCATCCTCACACTAGGAATGTATTTGTCATTTTTTTTTATTGAGTTTAGTATGTCTAGGTGTATTAAGTGAGTTCCCTCCATTTTCTAGATTTTAAGTTTTTTAAATTTGGCTAAATATTCCTTAAGCTTGAAAAATCTAGTCTGTTGAGTGAATTGTTAAGTAGTTTGAGTTTTCCTATGCAAGGAGAACTATTTTATTTATTTTAAGGGAGGTCATTGTTAGTGTCTAAATTGAGAGAATATGGTTGCTGTAAGGGGATTTTTTTGAAAAATAGGGGAGGTGTATATTTGTGTATGAATAAGGGTGTAGAAGAGAGATTTGTACGGGCAGACAACACCATATGTATGTTTTTGTTTTGTTATATTAAATTAATATAGTGTATTTTAGTGTATTGTTCTTTGCATTAATTTTCCTGCATTTCTGTCCATCATCCAATAGTAGTATCAGGTGAGTTATGATTCTGTGTGAATATAAAATGAGAGCCTGATAAGTGAACATATGTTTGAAAGGAGAATCTATAGTTGTGACCAACATAAAAGATTGAAGACTCCTCTGAGTAAAGTATTCATGGTACCTGTAATGCGACCTATACCTTGAATGCTACGCTGGTCAATCCACTTTCACATGGATCATTAATTGCTCTGAGATTTCACTTTGAATATTTTAACGGCATTCTTCCTTGCCATGCACAGTCCATTGATTTATTGGATCAACTTAGCACTCTTCCAACATTAGCATTTCCAACCAGTATCCACAGCCTATGCTGACACCTCAAAGCTTTTGTAATAAAGGCAATCGGGTTTGGAGATATTTTTGTAAGTAGTGCCAGTATATAGTAGATTTGACTTCTGCAAAACTTGATATCCAGAGTCTTATGAAGTAGCTATTTGAAAATGAAATTATTCAACCAGAACAAAATCTATGTTAGTCCTGGGTTGTTTCAATGTTGGAGTATTTTGCCGCCATTCCCAATGTTTAAATCTATGTTAGTCTTGGGTCATTTCAATGCTAGAGTATTTTTCCACCATTCCCAATCTTTAAATCTATGTTAGTCCTGGGTCATTTCAATGCTGGAGTGTTTTTCTGCCATTCCCAATGTTTATGAAATCATTCTTTTCAAAAATTGTGATCAGAGCGAAGGGTAACCGTCTGAAGTGAAAATAAATCCACGTAACATTGTCAATACGTATAGTCAGCCCTGTTTGATTTGAGTTTATGTTGGTGAATAATAGAATATGAAGGAAAATATGGTCTAGTCAGTTTCTGTGTGTTACTGGTGATTTCAATATTCTTGGAAAGTGTCAATTTCAGTCCACTGGCCCTTATTTCTATTGGTATACATCATGTATTGCAATGATTGTGGATGGTTACATTGATTTTGTTTTTGTTTTTGAGCTGATTGTTACTTTTAGTCTATGTATGGAACACCTTCAAGAATTTAGTGATAGAGAAGATTTTTGTCACCTATATGTAAACAAGGTGTTGTTATTTTTGTTTTAAGAAAAGAGTTTAGCCCTGTTGGATGTTTTCTATTCATCATTTGGTATCAAAGCTCAAGGGATTGTGCACAATCTAAAGATCTAAGAGAAGAAGAAGCAAGATGGCCATGAGAATTAGGAACAGAGGTAGAGCTGGAGGACAAGTTGCATTGGCAGAAGAGATTAGGAATCTGACAGTTAGGCTACAAGACCTGGAGAAGGCTCAAAGAAGAGGCACTGGCATGGGTGAAGTTAGTGATAGAGAAGAGGAGCCACCAGAAGATGAATTGGTGGTGGAAGAAGAAATAGCTGAAGATATGTTGATTAGAGCCATTATGAAGGTGAACACAAAGCCAAAAATGGAGGTTCCAATGTATGAAGGTAATTTGAATGTGGAAGAATTAATTGATTGGATTAATGCATTAGACAAATATTTTGAGTATGAAGGAATTGAAGAAGATGATAAGAAATTCAGGTATGCCATGACAAGGCTAAAGAGCCATGCATCCCTATGGTGGGATGGAGTGCAAGAATAAATAAGAAGGAAAGGCAAGCCAAAGATCAGAAGCTGGGATAGAATGGTAGCAAAAATGAAAGGTAAGTTTATGCCTAGAGATTATCAAGAAAATCTTTTTAAGCAATTACAAAATTTGAAGCAAAAAGAGATGTCTGTAAAAGAATACACTGAAGAATTTTATAGGTTGACTATAAGATCAGGTCATATTGAGGATGACATAGAGAAGGTAGCTAGATACACTAATGGGTTAAAATTTTCCATTCAATATGAGATTAGTCTTCTCATTCCTAAGACAGTTGAGGAGGCATATCAATTTGCCTTGAAAGCTGAAGAGAAGATTGCAAGGAAACAAACATCCTTCTCAAGAGGAAGGGGCAGATCCATCAGAGGTAGAGGATTTCAACGAGGTAGAAGATAGCTGCAAACATCTCAAGAAGAGGCCAACAACTCACAAAGTTTAAGAGGTAGCTATACACCAAGAGGAAGAAGGCCATACCAAGGATATCAAAGAGGAAGAGGAAGATTCATGGGCAAATGCTTTAAGTGCAACAAGTATGCAGGACACAGGGCATATGAGTGTCCAGAGAACCCTTCTACCAGCCATGAGAGGGGTGTACATGTGACTCAAGGTGAAGAAAAAAATGAAGAAGTTGCAGCAGCTTATGAAGATACCCCAGAAGAAGGTGAGTCTCTTTTAATGAAAATAATCTTGTTAAAGCCAAATAAAGAAGTTGTAGAACCACCTCAAAGGAAAACTTTATTTAGAACCACATGTAAAAGTAAGGGGAAATGCTGCAAGGTCATCATAGATAGCGGGAGTACTGACAATCTTGTGTCAACTGAGATGGTGGAGAAACTAGGCTTGAAGAAGGAGGTACATCCTACACCTTATCAGGTCTCTTGGCTACAAAAAGGACACAAACTCCTGGTAAGTGAACAATGTAAAGTATATATTTAGATAAGAACATCTAAGGATCAGATTTTATGTGATGTCATGCCCATGGATGCATGTCATATCTTGCTTGGAAGGCCTTGGCAATTTGACAGGAAGGCCATGCATGATGGAAGGCAGAATACATATATGTTTGAAAAGGATGGTATCAAGCATACACTCACACCATTGAAAGAAGAGGTTACTGCTGTTGTAGGACAAAATTCTAAAGTATTGATAGTGAGTGGTAAAGAGTTTCTACATCAAATGAATAAAGAAAAGGTAAACTTTGCTGTGATTGGTAAGCCAAGGAATTTAGTCACTAGTACTAAGTTGATTGATTTGCCTTTAGAGATTCAAGATATGTTGAATGAATACATTGACATTGTGGTAGATGATTTACCTAATGAGTTACCACCATTGAGAAGCATTAGCCATCACATAGACTTGATTCCAGGAGTAAATCTTCCAAACAAGGCTACTTATAGGTTGACACCAAAGGAAAATGAAGAGATCAAGCACCAAGTTCAAGAATTGTTAGACAAAGGATTGGTAAGAGGGAGTTTAAGTCCTTGTGCTGTCCCTACAGTGTTGAGTCCTAAGAAGGATGGGAGTTGGAGGGTGTGTATAGATTCCAAAGCAATCAACAAGATTACTATAAGGTATAGATTTCAATTGCCAAGAATTGATGATTTACTTGATTGTTTAAGTGGAGCTACATATTTCTCTACGATAGACTTGAAAAGTGGTTACCATCAGATAAGGATAAGAGAAGGGGATGAATGGAAAACAACCTTCAAGACCAATGATGGACTCTATGAGAGGTTAGTTATGCCATTTGGACTAACCAATGCACCAAGCACCTTCACGAGGCTGATGAATGAAGTGCTGAAAGAGTTCACTGGTAAGTTTGTGATAGTATATTTAGATGATATTTTGGTGTTTAGTCAAACTAAGGAAGATCATTTGAAACATTTGAGGATGGTATTGAGTAAGCTATAGGAAGAGAAATTGCTAATCAATGTTAAAAAGTGCAATTTTTTGAAAATAGAGTTGATATATTTGGGGTTTGTGATTTCAAAAGAAGGATTAAAGATGGATAAGGAAAAGATTAAGGCTATACTTGAGTGGCCTACACCCAGGAACACATATGAGGTAAGAAGCTTTCACGGTTTGGCTAGCTTCTATAGGAAATTCATAAGAAATTTTAGTGGGATTGTTGCTCCAATGATAGAGACAATCAAAGGTGATAAAAGAAGTTTTTGTTGGACTGAGGCTGCTGATAAGAGTTTCAGATTATTGAAAAAGAAGGTAACTAAAGAACCAATCTTAACCTTACCTGATTTCAATAAGCTTTTTCAAGTAGAATGTGATGCTAGTGGAACTACAATAGGAGCTATTTTAAGCCAAGAGTGGAAGCCTATAACATACTTTAGTGAGAAGTTAAGTGATGCTAAGAAGAAGTACTTAGCATTTGATCAAGAATTCTATGCTCTTGTACAAGCTTTGAAGAAATGGAGGCACTATCTTTTGCCTAAAGAATTTTTTTTGTTCACTGACAATTATGCTTTACAATTCATTAGCAATCAGAATAAGTTGAATCAAAAGCATGTCAAATGGATTGAAATTTTACAAAGCTTCAAATTCACTATTAAGCACAAGAAAGGACAATCTAACAAGGTTGTAGATGTTATAAGCAGGAGAAATCTGATCATGTAGGAGTCTCAAGTAAGTATTTTGGGATTTGAAGATTTGAAGGAGCTATATAAGGGAGATCCAGACTTCAAGGAACCATATGAAGCTTGCATGAATCCAGTGGGGGTTGAGAGAAGTCCTTGGATAGATTTCATGGTCCAAGAGGGTCTGCTATTTATAGGTAGCCAGCTTTGCATTCCCAAGAGTTCCATGAGAGAGAATTTGTTGAAGGAAAAACATAGTGGCAGCTTATCAAGACATTTTGGGCAGAATAAGACATTAGCACAATTGAGTGCTCATTACTATTGGCCAGGTATGGGTACTAATGTCAATAAATTTTTTGAAAGGTGTAAAACATGCCAATATGCCAAGGGAAGTAGTCAAAACGCAGGTTTATACCAGCCACTACCCATTCCAAATAGGCCTTGGGATTCAATAAGCATGGATTTTGTACTTGATTTGCCAAGAACTCAAAAAGGCCATGATTCCATCTTTGTTTTGGCAGATATGTTTTCAAAGATGGCTCATTTTATTTTGTGTTCAAAAACAAGTGATGCTACTCACATAGCTAATCTATTCTTTCAAGATGTTGTTAGATTGCATGGATTGCTTAAAAGCATTATTTCTGACAGGGACACCAAAATTGTTGGAAATTTTTGGAGAACCTTATGGAAGAAATTGGGAACACAATTGAGTTTCAGTTCAGCCTATCATCCCCAAATTGATGGCCAAATATAGGTTGTCAATAGGAGCTTGGGCAACATCTTGAGAAGCTTGGTAAGTATGCATCCAAAACAATGGGATCTTACACTTGCACAAGCTGAATTTGCCTATAATGATTCTCCTAACAAAAGTACAGGATTGAGCCCATTTAAAATTATGTATGGAATGCATCCAAGAGGAGTGTATGAGTTAAGAAAACTAAGTAGCAAGGAGACAAGGAGTGCTGATGCAGAAGAATTTGCCAATGCCATGCAAAATTTGCATGAACAGGTAAAGAAGAAACTTGAAGAAAAAACCATCAAGTACAAACTAAAGGTAGATCAAAAGAAAAGAGAGGTCAGTTTCAGTATTGGAGACTTTGTTCTTGCTCACTTCAGAAAAGAGAGGTTCCCAAAAAGGGAATACAACAAGCTAAAGGTAAAGAAAATAGACCATGTAAGGTAATAAGAAAGTTTTCAAATAATGCATATGAAATAGAATTGGCAGAAGGAATTGGAATTTCTCCAATCTTTAATGTTGCAGATCTATATCCATACAAAGATGAAGGACAACCAGCAAAAGAAACTGAAACAGGGGTAGATGAAGTTATCCAATGGGAGCAGCAACTACCAAAGGAAGTGCCAAAGGAGATTGAGAGCATTTTAGACAAAAAAATGGTTAAAAAGACAAGGGGCAAAGAATATGTCCAGTATCTAACTAAGTGCAAGAATCTACCAGCTGAAGATGCAACATGGTTGACTGCAAATGACATCCTTAAGCTGGGCACAAGCGTAGAAGAACTGCTGAAGAAAAACAACAAATGAAGAATACTTCTTCTGCTCCTTGGAAGAATGATGCAAGAGCATCCTCACACTAGGAATGTATTTGTCATATTTTTTGAATTGATTTTAGTATGTCTAGGTGTATTAAGTGAGTTCCCTCCATTTTTTGGATTTTAAATTTTTTAAATTTGGCTAAATATTCCTTAAGCATGAAAAATCTAGTCTGTTGGGCGAATTGTTGAGCAGTTTGAGTTTTCCTATGCAAGGAGAACTATTTTATTTATTTTAAGGGAGGTCATTGTTAGTGTCTAAATTGAGAGAATATGGTTGCTTTAAGGGGATTTTCATGAAAAATAAGGGAGGTGTATATTTGTGTATGAATAAGGGTGTAGAAGAGAGATCTGCAGGGGCAGACAACACCATGTGTATGTTTTTGTTTTGTTATATTAAATTAATATAGTGTATTTTAGTGTATTGTTCTTTACGTTAATTTTACTGCATTTCTGTCCACCATCCAATAGTAGTATCAGGTGAGTTATGATTTTGTGTGAATATAAAATGAGAACTTGATAATCGAACATATGTTTAAAAGGAGAATCTATAGTTGTGACCAGCATAAAAGATTGAAGACTCCTTTGAGTAAAGTATTCATGGTACCTATAATGCGACCTATACCCTGAATGCTATGCTGGTCAATCCAATTTCACATGGATCGCTAATTGCTCTGAGATTTCACTTTGAATATTTTTATGGCATTCTTTCTTGCCATGCACAGTCTATTAATTTATTGGATCAACTCAGTGCTCTTCCAACATTAGCATTTCCAACCAGTATCCATGGCCTATGCTGACACCTCAAAGCTTCTGTAATAAAGGCAATCGGGTTTGGAGATATTAGTGCAAGTAGTGCTAGTATATAGTAGATTTTACTTCTGCAAAACTTGATATCTAGAGTGTTATGAAGCAGCTATTTGAAAATGAAATTATTCAACCAAAATAAAATCTATGTTAGTGTTGACCAATTTTGCCCATAGGCAAAATTTTGGTCTCCTTCACTTGCTATACAAATGCCAATCATTTTCAGGATCAGCGAGTTCAGAGAGTTCATTCCATGTCCTGGTTTAGTTTTTTAACTATCCTTGGTTCGGCTTGGTTCATCTCGGTTCGAGCACCTCAATTCAATATGCATTGAACCTTCGTATCGTTGAACCATTGAACCAATTTTTTGGTCCAATGGGCTGGTTTCAACATACTTGGTTCAATGGCAAAATTTCAATGGAAGGCATCAGCATGCTTGGTTGAACCTTTGAGCCATTGAACCTTTTTTGGTTCAATGACCCAGTTCAAAGGTGTGCCCCAAGCTGAAGGGGAGTCTTCAAGTCAAAGTGCCCTAGGGGAGGGCAGACGCGACAAAAGCAAAAGTGTTGGGTGCATTACCAAAGCTTAAAGCAAAAGAATTTGGGCATGCTCAAAGCAAACACAAAGGCAGGTGTTTATAAATGCTAAGAGGGTCAAGCACATTAAAAAACGTAAGTCAAAAGCCTGACGCAAAGCAATAAAAAGCCATCAGCAGTCCCATGCAACCCGCCAATAACAAAGGAAAAGGAAGGCCGTAGAGAAGCCAACAGGCCCGATGATGTCCTACGTGGACGTCAAGTTTACAAGTCTAAAATAGCCATTTGCCTTCAAATGAAAAAGTGTGAACCATGGAAAAGAAGGGCCTAAATGTAGTGACCCGCCAGTATGTTCACCCAAGGGGGCTGATGAGACAGAATTAAGACAAAATTGACAAAGTGATATACAAGGAATGAGTAAGCAATCAGTCCAAGTGGTAAGAAGTGGCACCAATTTGAGAAGTGACTCTAGCAGGTGAAATAGTTCCTTCGAATTGATCACGAGAAGATGCAACAGCTAAGTAATGTAACTGGTTTCTTCATTTTATATTTAATGGGTGGACAAACTGTGATTTTACATTAAAAATGTAGACTTTGAGCAGACAAAATGGATAGCTCAATAATATTTTGAGCGATTTGTTCTTTTCATGAAGGGACATGTATGCCACTTGTAAAAGAGGGAATGCCAAATGGGCCTCTTTGCTTCTCATATATATTCATGACTTGGTCTTTTTTGTAATCATCTTTTCATGGTTTTAGCCAGGCGCAACCCTGCTAAAATTTTTGCTTGAATCAAATAAAATGTAGTCTATTACCTCCATTTGGATAGTTTTTTAGAGTATGCATTGAATGTTTGCTTGTGTCCAGTCATTGTCTTTTGATGCTCTCACGGGTTCAACACCAGCAGACCTGCTGTCTATAAGGTGCCATTGTTGCAACTGATAGGAGAAGAGCAGTATTTGGGAGTGAAGGAGCAGAAGAAATTACTTCATAAGTGTGTGTTTCATAGCACCTTGGGTGATCTCTATTCTAGATTTTCCATTGAAGCCTCCCTTCTAGTTTCTTGTAGCCTGGTCTTTCTGCCAAGTGCGTAGTGTATATATGCATTTGTCTAATTATAAGAGTGGATGTGTAAAGATCAACCTTTATTTTGGTGCATCACCTCTTTTAGAGTAGGTAGTTTGTTTTCCATGTATTTCTTCTCCCTTTTCATCCCCCCTTTATTATAGCTATATATATACACTTGTATTTTTCACTGCCTAAAACAAACATGATGCATCAAAGGGAGCTAGCCCTTATCTAGAGACTCTCTCCTCCAGCTTCGCTGGTCCCACAAGTGAGATGAAAGTTTTCATGTTGCGGGGAGAAGGTAGGAGCTAGGCCTCCTTGCCTCGGGTGCAATCTCCAGCGTCAACAGTTTTGGCATGCCTGATGGGACCCAAGTTTTAACGCAGTAGAGTTTCAAGATTGATGCAGGTCTTGTTACAGCAAATTGATTTCTTCAACATTTGGTGACTCTGAGTTTTATCCAATGGTTAAGCAATTCTTGTACCGTACCATCAAGAAACAGTTTTTGGGTATGTGTAAATTCCATCATTTTAAGCTATGAACTCTATTTTTTTTGGCCAGCATGGCTATGATCCTTACCAACCTTATGGCGATCCTTATCATGCCTAATATGGCTAGTCCCAACCCTGCCATGAGCTATATCACCCTTGTGCTCAGTCTTCTCAGTATGTCGCTTCTCCCACTCAACCCAATCTTTTCACCAATCAACCAGTTTTTGCCTTCAAGTGAACACTGCTGGGATACAAAAAATATGTAATTGATCTTAACACCAGAAAGCGGTATGGCCAAGATATTCCTGATCATATCATCCATCAAGTGAGGAATGCGCTGGATCAGGTTAAGAAAGAATGGGCTCCTATTGAAAGAGCGAATTAGCACAGGCTTTCAAATGAGATGCTGGATGTGAGCGGTTTAATTGCATTTGTGGAGGAGAAGCTGAGTGTACATGAGAGGCATCCTTACCAAGTCTATCAACCTACATACTCATTGCCTAAAGCATCATATCAGTCATATACAGCCCCTAATCTTGAGCCATGTTGAGCCTATCAAAGTTTGTTCCCCAATCATGTTGAGGAGAATTTTGAAACAATGAATCTTGTGTTTAAGGCTAATCCTGATAGACATATTGAATTGGCAAACCTTCAGATGCAATAGTCTATCTTGGTAGCAAGGGAGGTAAAATCTAAGTCTTTGCTGCCTTCTCACATTATGGCCTCATCAACCCCAAAGAAGATGCCCAGTCTAAATTTCTTAAGCTGGGATCAAGTGGTTGAGTCACAAAACAACAAGGGGGCAAAAGACATTATCCAAGAGTGTGAGGTACAAGATCAGGTTAGTCCTTTCCAAGTTTCCTCCACCATTCTTCAGGAGGCTCCTTCCACTTCACTGTAATCTTCATGCACTCCCTATCTCTATGGTGTTTCCCACGAGCTCCAAGAAGTGTAAAATGATGATTATCTGGTTAAGTGGGTTGGGGAATTAGAGGATAAGATGAGACTACTGAGATAAAGAATGGTGGAGCTTTCAGACCCTACAGAGGAGCCTGTCTTGAGGGAAGCAAGTGAAGAAGAGTATGCTCAGTTCATGACTGATCAGGGAGAGTCCATGAGTGTGGATGAGGAGGAGATCACCTTAGGTGACATGGAGGATCATGGGCAATCTCTTGTTCATGTTTTAAATGATTCATTTAAAGCCATTGAGGCAGGTTGCACTGTTCTTCAAGGAGGCTATGAGCTGGATAAGAATGAAGAAGGCAGCATTAGGTTTCAAACAAGCATGCAAGGAGGTGGCAGTTCTTTAGATTTATCCCTTCGAGAGGTTGGTGAATCTGAGGACACTTTCTCTGAAATCATCAAGGAAGATGGCCATACCATAGAACCCAAGTATGAGGCAAAGGAAAACGAGCCAGTCAACGATGCATATCAGGAGGCTTCTGGTGATGAGCCAGCAACAATTGACTTCTTGATGGGATGCACCAACCTAAAGGATCAACATCCAACAGGCCTCCAAGAACAAGAAGAGTACGTATATATTGAAGGCATGTTTGAATATCCACTCAGTTTCCAGCCAATTCAGGTGACAGGCAAGAAGATCAAGTCACCATTTCTCTTTTCCATTTAGCTACTTGCTTGGCACCATAAGTCTTCTTACCAAGAAGGGGAATTGAGAAGTTTTCCATTTGATCCAAGAGGGAATTAAGCATTCCTGGTTAGCTATATATAATAGTTTGTTTTCAGTTGTTTTCCCTACTTTCCCTAAGTGTTGTTGCACAGGTAGTGTTTTTAGCCTTATGTGTTTCCCTTTGCGTGTGGGGTAAAAAGCTTCATGTTTGATTCTGGAATTTATCAGAGCTGTTGCTATTTTAAAGTTACCATCTGAATCTGCACCCAATGGATTTTTCAAGGTAGCTAGTCTTTACGCATAACAAGCATGCTTCCCGTGTGAGTCACCAATTTGTTGACCAATTTTGCCCACAGGCAAAATTTTGGTCACCTTCTTCACCTGCTGTTCAAATTCCAATCATTTTCAGGATCAGTGAGTTCAAAGAGTTCATTCCATGTCCTGGTTCAGTGGTTTAACTATCCTTGGTTTAGCCTGGTTCATCTCAATTTGATCACCTCAGTTCGATATGCGTTGAACCTTCGTATCATTGAACCGTTGAACCAATTTTTTGGTCCAATAGGTTGGGTTCAATGTACTTGGTTCAATGGCAAAAATTCAATGGAAGGCATCAGCGTGATTGGTTGAACCTTTTAACCGTTGAACCTTTTTTGGTTCAACGGCCCGGTTCAAAGGTGTGCCCCAAGCCAAAGGGGAGTCTTCAAGTCAAAGTGCCCTAGCAGAGGGTAGGTGCAACAAAAACAAAAGTGTTGGGTGCATTACCAAAGCTTAAAGCAAAGGAATTTGGGTGCGCTCGAAGTAAACACAAAGGCAGGTGTTTACAAATGCTAAGAGGGTCAGGCGCATTAAAAAATGTAAGTCAAAAACCCAATGCAAAGCAACAAAGAGCCATCGACAGTCCCACACAACCTGCCAATAACAAAGGAAAAGGAAGGCCATAGAGAAGCCAACAGGCCCGATGACATCCTACGTGGATGTCAAGTTTACAAGTCTGAAATAGCTATTTGCCTTCAAATGAAAAAATGTGAACCATGGAAAAGAAGGGCCTAAATGTAGCGACCCGCCAGTATGTTCACCCAAGGGGGCCGATGAGACAGAATTAAGACAAAATTGACAAAGCGACACGTAAGGAATGAGTAAGCAGTCAGTCCAAGTGGCAAGAAGTGGTGCCAATTTGAGAAATGACTCCAGCAGGTGAAATAGTTCCTTTGAATTGATCATGAGAAGACGCAACAACTAAGTAATGTAACTGGTTTCTTCATTTTACATTTAATGGGTGGACAAACCACATTTTTACATTAAAAATGTGGACTTCGAGCAGACAAAATGGATAGCTCATTAATATTTTGAGTGACTTATTCTTTTCATGAAGGGACACGTATGCCACTTGTAAAAGAGGGAACGCCAAATGGGCCTCTTTGCTTCTCATATATATTCATGACTTGGTCATTTTTGTAATCATCTTTTCACGGTTTTAGCCAGGTGTAGCCTTGTTAAATTTTTTGTCTAAATCAAATAAAATGCAGTCTAGTACCTCCATTTGGATAGATTTTCAGAGTATGCATTGAATGTTTGCTTGTGTCTAGTCTTTGTCTTTTGATGCTCTCACAGGTTCAACACCAGCAGACCTGCTATCTACAAGTTGCCATTGTTGCAGCTAACAGGAGAAGAGCAGTATTTGGGAGTGAAGGAGTAGAAGAAATTACTTCATAAGTGTGTGTTTCATAGCACCTTGGGTGATCTCTATTCTGGATTTTCCATTAAAGCCTCCCTGCTATTTTCTTGCAGCCTAGTCCTTCTGCCAAGTGCGTAGTGTATATATGCATTTGTCTAATTTTGAGAGTGGATGTTTGAAGATCAACCTTTATTTTGGTGCATTGCCTCTTTTAGAGTAGGTAGTTTGTTTTCCATGTATTTCTTCTCCCTTTTCACCCCCCCCTTTATTATAGCTATATATACCTATATTTTGCACTGCCTAAAACAAACACGATGCATCAAAGGGAGCTAGCCCTTATCTAGAGACTCTCTCCTCTAGCTTCGCCAATCCCACAGGTGAGAGGAGAGTTTCCATATTACGGGGAGAAGATAGGAGCTAGGCTTCCTTGCCCCGGGTGCAATCTCTAGCGTCAACAGTTAGTCCTGGGTTGTTTCAATGCTGGAGTGTTTTGCCACCATTCCCAATGTTTGTGAAATCATTCTTTTCAAAAATCATGATTAGAGCAAAGGGTAACCATATGAAGTGAAAACGAATCTAGGTAACATTGTCAATACGTATAGTCAGCCCTGTTTGATTTGAGTTTATGTTGGTGAATAATAGAATATGAAGGAAAATATGGTCTAGTCAATTTTTGTGTGTTACTGGTGATTTCAGTATTCTTGGAAAGTGTTAATTTCAGTCCACTGGCCCTTCTTTCTATTGGTATACATCATGTATTGCAATGATTGTGGATGGTTACATTGATTTTTTTTGTTTTTGAGCTGATTGTTACTTTCAGTCTATGTATGGAACACCTTCAAGAATTTAGTGATAGAGAAGATTTTTGTCACCTGTATGTAAACAAGGTGTTGTTATTTTTGTTTTAAGAAAAGAGTTTAGCCCTATTGGATGTTTTCTATTCATCATGACCCCACCCCAAATCTATTTATATTTGTAATCCTCTTATTTTCTAAGGAGAGGTGGTTGATTGGAAATTTTATCAATTTATGAAGAAATCTCTTTTGATTGTCATGTAATTGTGTTGATGTCTTTCTATTTGAATTCTATGTCATTAGTTATGTTTATTTTCCTAGTTGGTTGATTTAGTAATTTGAAGTGTGAAAAATCTACCTAGATTTCTTTGTTGTTATTATTGGTTTATGATGATATAATATGTGCAATAGATATAAGATGATTAACATACACCAATGATTTTATGCAACTAGGTTGACTATTTCATTTCTTTGAGTGTGTAGAAGTGTTTTTGACAATATAAATTTCTAGGAGTGAACAATAATTACCTTACATACCTCTCTGATATGAGATATAATCTTATGAATAAGGGTGTGCAACAACTACTCTAAATAGGAACAACCTTTAATTGAGATCTCAGAGTTTATTATATCATTTTCCCCTCAAACTACCTTATTGTGTTTGTATGTGTGTGAGCCCCAGCTACTAGCTAAAAGCATTGGTTTCAAGACACTTGTCCCCAAAGAGGCTAGCCTAGAAGTAATACTTATTAAGATCATATAGCCTTATTTTGTAATCTATTTTCCCCCCTTTTAGAGTTTTTTTAAGATCTACCCACTCTAGAATTAATTCCATCTATGCAACTCAAATAGGGTTAAATTTATTTTAGGTTTTACCCATCCACTGAAACCTGGTTAATAACCTTCATGCTTAGCTTGCTATTCCACCACCCAATTGTTCAATCCATACCTACAACTTTGCCCTAGAGTGGAGTTTATCTCCATTAAGATTTTAAAATTTTATAAGTTACCTCATTATTTGTGGTGTGCTTAAAAACTACATCAACATAAAATGTTGGCACCAGAAGGAGGGCTAAAATCACTATATGCCCTTACATAAAATGTTGGCACTAAATACACCCAAGAGAGTACCTAGGTATAGATCCCAATCCAGTATTTTAGTTTCACCTTTGTTGATCCATTGAAGGACTAGATCTGTACCAGTCATTCCCATAATACCCTGGTTAGGACACCTTCTATAGTGAGAAACACCCAACCCATTAATCATCATATGGCTTAGTCTTGGTTAGTCAGGTCCACTATTATAGTCCTAGGGTATGTGCATAATTTTATAAGGAATCCAAAGAAGTAACTACCTTTTTTCTCCCCTTTAGGAGGGAGAATGATGGAGGATCATATCAAGTATTTCAAAGTTGCTTTAAGGTTGATGAATGTCACATATGAAGATGTTGCATGCAAGCTCTTGCTGTTAACATTGTAGGATGTTTCCTATGATTGGTTCCTCTAATTGTAATAGAAATAAATTATTTCATTTGACTCATGTCAAATCATTTTTATTTCCCAATTTAGATAGTTATCAATCCAAGCTTGGTGTATCAACATTTCACTAGTATGAAAAGGGAGCCCAATGATCTAATCCATGCTTTTAACATGGGGTTTCAGAAGATTTACACTTATCTAAGTGCTAAATATAAACCATAAGAAGCTATAACACTTGAAATTTACAAGAAAATCTTGGATCTAATTACTATATCTAATTACTATAGTATTTTTATGAAGAGCTACTATTACTAACACTCTAGTACTATCTTATGAAGAAGTGATCAACATTAACAAATAATTAAATCCTTAGATACCAGGCACTCCCAACCTCAATGCTAGTTTCCTAGACTTGAATCTAGTGCCTTATGTTAATTATAATGTTCTTGCCTTGAACCAAAATCAATTACTACCTCCTATGATGCAACATTTATCAAATCAGAACTATGGATTTTTGAATAGTCATGGAAAAATAAATTATCATCAATAAAGTCAACATTCACTACCATCTAATACTATAGTTTACTAAGGTGCAAATTCTACTAATATGGAATTGGATTCTATAAAAATGATGGTTCAAAACTTAAGCAATGAATTCTTGGGCATGCATAAGAAGATAGGTACTACTACTGGTCAGAACAATAATCAAAATTTTGAATTTCTAAAATATAATAGGCCTTTTAATAAGTATGCATATAATATATAATAATAATAAGCTAATAAGTTTCTAGAGATCAACATAGTAGAGACAACCTTGATCAATTGGTTCAGGGTTCACAACACATCACAACATGGTGAGCTTGATTATGTTGACTTTTGTGTAGCATTTGAAATCTTTTAGAGAGAAATGGCGAGGTAATATTTATTGAATAATCTACCAGATTTCCCCCATAATACTAGTTTATCAAGCACAACTATGGACTTTGAAACTCATGAGTTTCCTTTCCTAAGTGAAGATGAAAATGTGTTAGAGGATAATTCAGATGAGGTACATGCTTTACAATAGTTCTAGAGAAGTAATTACAATTTACAAAACAAACAACCCTTCACTACATCTACTCCTTTAAATAATATGATTATTCCCATGAATCTAAAGGTTGATAATATTCCACCTCCCCCAAAAGAGAGTGATCAACCCCTAAACAAGGAAGAATAGAGAAATGAAGGATACAACATCATTGAAGACATGAAGAAGATAAAATCAAACATCATTTTTCATGAATTGGCTTATATTACTAAATAGAAGGATATCCTATAGAGGTCCATTATATGGAAGTGTAGACACCAAAATTATGTCACACACACGTGTGTAACTCCCTGTGTCAAAACTCCTTTTAGCCCATTTTTTAATAATAACAATTAGCGTCCCTAACCCATGCTTTTACCCCTCACACATTTAATTAATTTAAAATACTTAATTAAGTTAATTAAAATCCCTTTTTTGCCACCTTACCTGGCCACCTCGCCCTATGACTAATTCTCACCTGATGAGTCACCTCAAGACCTGGTCCCCTCATCCTAACTACCCAAGACTTATTCTCACTTCAAAACTAAATTCCTAATCAACTACCTCCTTCTTAACCTCTTATTTTTATCATTTTGAAATGGGTGCCACACTTGGCACAAAAAGCAACAAAAAACAAGCCAAAAATAGTAAGCTTTACCTATTCTAGGGCCATCGATGTCGATCAACCCATGGTCAACATCAGTGGGATCACTGATTTCGATGATATAAGCCAAACTCTAACCTAAAGTTTAGGTTAATAGAAATCAAGAAAATTCATTATTACTTGCATTCAAGCTCTCGACATTCAATTTTTGATGTCCTAGATTACTATCATCTTATGTAAGTTAATCATGATCAAGAACTAAGTTCTTGAGGACCAACAACACCCACTTGTTCTCTTTGTTGAGGCCATCAATCTAGATTACTTGATATGGACCATCAATCTAGCCCTTGTCATTTAGTGACCACTATAGCTAAGTACATCACTTATTTTTTAGGTCTTTTAAGTATTTACTTTGCTATAACTTGATATCTACTATTCATTTCTTTATACACTCCTAACCAAACCCCTGTGAGGGAGTTATAAAGTTTCCTTGCTTGTTTCTCCTTGACCTAACATACCAAACCTCTGACTAGATCTACCCAAACCATACTCTCTCTCTCATAACTCTCCCCAACCTCTTAGACCTGATCAAAACCATTTCCTAGACCTAGAAAAGCCTTCTATAGGATCTTAGGTAATTGTTGTCCCTATCGACCTTGGCAGCCTAATAGACATTGGTCACTTTCACCATTGACCTTGATAGTATAACCAATATACATCACTCTCATATCGAATTCGGTGACTATGGATTCCCTAACCTTTTCAAAACCTACCTAAATAGCTTATAAAATACAAACAAAATACACCACCTATACCCTGTCACTCTCTACTACACTCAGGTTATGAATAACAATAAAATTATTTCTCTTTTTTTCTCTTTTTACTTTACCTCTCTTTTAGTTATTTATTAATCTTTTGTCTCTCAAAAGTGGACTATCATCTCTAAGGAAGTTTCACACTTCTTAGAATAAGCACATAGCTTGGTATCCCACTCATTTATTTGCCAACAAGCATTTTGTGGTAGTGATTTCTTACTTACAGGTAGTCTTCCCCAACCAAAGAGGAGTGCTCACAACATCTAGATATGATGCGTAAACCAATCTAGGTTCATTCTAATCACTTATCCATATCATTCTTTTCTATTTTTCCTTTAGACTTGAAATAGACAAAATTTAGCAAAATATTTTTGGCACGCCTGGTGGGACCTTGGAGTTTTCCTTGGGTTTATTTCTTGTTTTAAGCATTCATATAAGTGAATTATAGTGAAAATTTCATTTTTTTCACTTTCCTCTTCTCTTCTCTCTTAAAACAAAAAATTCAACATTTTATTTTCTGTTTAAATGCATTAAACTAAAATTTTCTTTCTTTTCTCTTTGCCTCTAAAAGTAATTGATCATTTTTTTTCATAAGTTAAAAAGAATATCTTCTTTAGTTCTTCTTGCATGCACATTAAGATAGTGAATTTCATTCTCTACTCCTAGTTTCATCTTTGTTTGCATTCAAATCTAAACATTTCAGATTTGGGTTTAAAACTTACTGCATTTCATTATTTACTTGCTGCATATTAATTCACCTAGTTAATTACAAGCATTTTGAATAAATTATAGTGCACCTATGTTACACAACCAAATCACATTCACACAAACAAATATTTAAACCCACCTAAGAAAAGGCCCATCAGGATTTCATCACCTGGTGGATCACCTTACCCTACTTGGCTATCCTACTTGGATTTCACCACCAAGGGGAAAACCCACTATGTTCTTTGGTAGAGTATAAACTCTAGACAGAATGTATATTTTGGCTAAGTGACCTAGCTTGGCTCTAGGTCCATGAAGTGTAGAGAGCAAGCTCCTATAACAAGCCACATACTTGGTCTAAGATAGATTTTCTCTTGAGCACTAAAACTAACCTTAAACTAGCTTTAGATTGCTTTCTAGTACTTTCGATAATAAATTCTTTTTTTACTATCTAATTAAGGCATAAGCCAAAACAAGACTAAAAATTAATCTCTAGGACTTAATTGTTGATGGCTGTATGTTATTTTTTTGCTTTTTTGTTTCCTTCTATATTTTGGAGTTGGTGAGGTCCTATTGATTCAAAAAATCAATACTATTTCTAATACTCAATTTGTATAACCTATTATCTCAAGTTTTATGAGTGTTCTTCCTTCTTACACATACCTCGTACATCCATTGTTTTACCTAGTTTCAACTTTTAGTTTTCTGAAACATCAAATTTTCCATGTCTTAGGATATCATAGTGAATAGATTAGTTAACTCTATCATAATCCACAAATTTTACCTACCAACATTAGTTAATCCACTGACATCAGAAAACTTTTTCTATCAACATTGGTCATGCAAACGATGTTGGTGACTGTGTAATTTTCATCTAATCAAAATAATAAGCTAAAATAACCCACTTACCTACAATCAAACCTAGTTTTTCCTTATTCTATCACTAATATAGGGTAGTAAGACTATTTATGCTTCCTCTTACATGGTATTGACATGAGCTCAAGCCAAAATTATTGCTGATTATGCAAGCTGGTAACCACTTCCACCTTCCCCTCTCAATTTTGATTCTATCATAAAGCATACTTTAGATACAGATCATACTCCCATCCCCAACCAAATTCCCATTGTGCTTGAGGGAGATCAAGATTTTTCTAAATTTTTTGATCACAATGTGGTAGCCCTTCAGCATTACCTTGCTATAGATGAAGGCAAAGTCAAGTTGTGCAATAAGAATCCCAATTCCAAATTAAATGACTCCTCCTCTAAAACTTCTCCTTCTAACCAAAAAGCTAAAGGCTCCACCAATGTAGTGGTCCTTAAGTCAAACTCTTCCACAACGACAAACCAATTGAATTCCTCAACTTCCCAAAATCTAACAAAGTAATTCCAACAACTGTATGAACAAAGACAATACACTTCCATTAGGGAGTCATACACATCCATTTTGGAAAAACTATTATAACAAGGTGTCATAACCCTTCCTCAAATCAAACCTCCTATACAGTTCAATCATTCCTATCCTATCCCAACTTAGTATAAGGGAGATGAGTTTTGCAATTACCATGAAGTTAAAGGCCACAATTCTAATATCTATAAGACACTCAAGAACATTATTCAAGGCATGCTTCATAGAAGTGATCTCATCTTATATAATCTTCATGCACCCCCTAATCAAAGTATGGATGTGTTTACACACCCTTTTCCTAACCATTCACCCAATCAAAATATTGTTCAGACCACAACTAACTCAAGTGATCATAATATCCATACGATTAATATGGTTTTTCCTTTACCTCTAGTTCCACCTCCCCTTCAAAAGGAGATGCCCATTTTATTGACTCCTCCCACACAATCAATGGCATTTGTTTTGCTTATTCTTCCTCCTTAGGTAGAAGAACCTATTTCACCCATTCCACTCCCTTGTGAGTAAGAGCCTCCTTTACCACTTCTTTTTCCATCTGAGGAGCTTGTAATGCTGATTCTTTTTGCACTAATATTACCTATCCTCTTACCACTTGAATACCACACCCTACCCATTCCTCAACCATATGTTGAAGGGAACATCATTCCTATATTATAACCTCTTGAGGAACTTTCTTCACCTACCTCTCCTCCATCTATATAGAGTAGTACCCCATCCAATCCACCTTTTCACTTAGAAGATTTAGTATTATCGACTCTTATAATAGATGAAAAACCTATTGTGCCTACTCCAATTGTACCACTCGTACCCATTGTTTTACCTATGGAAGATCATACTTTACCTATGCCTTGCCCACATGTTGAGGGAGCCATAATACCTATGCTTTACCTTCTTGAGGAACCTTATTCACCTACCTCTCCTCCATCCATGGTAAACCATGTCTCTTCTCCTATCTCTGTCAAAGAGGACCTCATTGCGGTTCTTTCTCATCTTTGGCATGAATTATTAGAAACCAAAAATTTCCCCCTTTCCCAAACACCACAACCTTCTAAAGACACAATCATAAGGTTTACGTCAACTTCATATAAACCCTTCTCATGTTTGGTGAAAAGTCTAAAATTTATTTACTCCACGAAGCTAGATCATGTGGCATTTTAGGATCGGCTTGAAACTCCTTATCCAACATAAAGAATTCCAACCTTTACTACCAACCCTCTCACTACCCTTTACCCCAAATTATTTGGAAAAGGCATAGATTCTTCACCAAAAGTACCTGAAGTTCAGCCTTCTATGTTAGAACCCTCACCCTCACAATAATCTACTACATTAAAGCAAATCAGGGCCTTAGGCATATGCCTTGTCTCTAATTTAATTCATCCATAGGTGAAATTAGATTTAACTCCTCAACCACAAGTTGGAGTTTCATGCCTTGAATTATAGGAAAATGTGAAGCTTCCTAGATCTCATTGATCCCTTCTTCAACCCTCAAATTTACCATCCATTTTGGGACCACACCCCTCTACTTTAGTTGGAATATTGATGACCCAAGTAAAACAAAAGGTTAAGTTACCTCCACTTCTACCTTTGACATTTGGTAGGCCTTTCACATCTGAAACTAAGAAAGTGATAGCATAACATGTAACTCCATTATCACCAAACAAATGACCACATAAAACTACCTTTTCAACACCAAAACACAAGAAGGTGTCCACTCCTATTAGCATAATAAGTGCGAGCCCACTTGCAAGCTCTCAGAGCTTTTTCCTACATCAATTATTGCAATCTTTCATAATAAATTTTCCTCCTATTAAGCCTTATAGTCCTCTTGGAATGAAGCCATCTTGGTTTAATGATACACAAGTGTGTTTATATCATCATTCACCTAGACATGATACTAAGAGTTGTAAAGTCCTCACAATAATCATTCAACAACACTTTGATGTTGACACTCTCTTCAATGATACTCTTATTTACCTTCTTGTTATTCCACCTTTGGCATCCATAGTGCCTCCTACTATTCCACCTAAATTTAAACCCAAATATGTGGTTGTCACCCCTTTATCACCTCCTTCACCTACATTTTAGATCAACACAGTTAATGTGGCCACAAAATCATAAAACCAAAAAGATAAAGCTAAGGAAAAGGTCACTTATCTTTGGGCTCATCCCTTCACTAAAGACACTCATCCTCCTAATCCTAAGATTCCCATCTTGGGAATTCCTAAAACAACATCTTCAAATGTTATTCAAAGCTCAATGGTGAAATAGCTTCACCAAACTCCTGTGAAAATGTATTTGTATGAGTTAATCCAAAACTCATCCCAACATCATCAAGATTTTATTAGTGCCTTGTAAGTGATTGAGGTACAACCGGATGATCCCCAACCTCTTGTAGCTTTGGCCTGCTCCCTTAATTTCATCTCCCTGCTTTGTTTCAATGATTGAAAAATTCCACTTTAACAGCTTGAAGATCAGGATTCTACCCTTTTTATTACCACATATATTGATAAAACTCATGTCAAGAGAGTCATGATTAATGGGGAAACTAGTATTAATATTATTTCCACCTATGCCTACAAAAAACTATCCCTTCCTGATAATTACATGTCTCAAATTGACATGGTGCTTTGCTCTTTTAATGATATCATAACTACTACAGTGGACACTATTATCTTACATATATATAGGTCCACACACTATTATTGAGATCTTCTATGTTGTGAAAGGAGAGTTCTAATATAACATACTACTTAGATGACCTTGGATATGTGCTATGGCATGTGTACCCTCAACTTTGCACCACTGTGTCAAGTTTGAACATGATGGACAAGTACATGTTATACCTGTTGACCCACCTCTATTTAAAACATGAAACATTTCTTATAGTCCCAATGATGTTCTCATTCTATTGAAAACACCATCTTCCCTAAATGATACTTCTAAAGCTTCCACAATCTCCACTCCCCCAAGCTCCACTCCCCCAACTACATAGATACCGATAACATAAATTCCTGACAAGGATCTCATAGAGGAGACTTTTCAATGTTTATCACTCCATGAATATCATTTGTTGACACTCGACATGTTCTATACTCCATAAGAGTATGAAAGGCTTCACATGCACCCAAATTATGATCCCTAAATTGGGATGGTCATCTCTTATGGGCCCCCTTACCTTCAAACTAATTTCACATATGGGGAATTAATCAAGCTTCCACTGTTAGCAATCCATCTTCTTCACCATAACCATTTAATTATAACTTCTCTTTCTAGAGTAACCCTATATTTGCTTACACATATCTCTACAAGTGTGCCTATAAAGGATTTGGTTTGGGTCATTACGAATAAGGTGTCCATATTCCTATTGAATATCCCACTAGCTAAACCATTCAAAATGCCAAAAAGAGGCATAGAGTGAGATATGATGAACCAAATAAACTCATTAAAAATTCCCATGTACCAATTATTAGAGAACTAGTCTCTCCTTCTCCAACTTCTTCTCCACCATCACCTACTAAATCAGAGGTATCTATACCTCCTAATTTTTTTTTCAATAAATGCCATCCATTTGGGGCCTCTCACCTATCACTAGGGTAAGGAAATAAGGTCCCTTCCTCTCATTCATCCTCAAATAATTGATGAAGACTCTCCCACTATTAAAACTATCTAATGTCAAGATGATGACACAATTATCACATATATGGGTGCAAATGATTACTATATCTAATGATCACTCCCATCTAAAACACAAGCTATTTTAAATGAATCAACCATTGATATCAATCTGCCCTCTCATGATAACCCTCACATCCTCAAGATTGGCCAATCTTTATATTCCTTTAAACACACTGATTATTCCACAATTCTTAATAACCATAGCAAATCCTTCACTTGGTCTTATAATGACATGCCTAGTATTGACCCCTCTATCATCACCCATAAAATTCTCACCAATCGAGATGCTAAACCTCTTAAGGTAGAATATTCACAAGATGCATCCTCATATTTCTCTCTTTATCAAAGAAGAGCTCTAATGCCTCCTTTCTGTCAACTTTATCCAACCCATCAACTACCCATAATGGATTTCCAATATTATTCCTATCACAAAATTGACCAAGGGAATGTACATTTGTGCTGACTATCATGATTTAAACCTTGCTTGTCTAAAGGATAACTTCCCATTGCCATGTATCAACCAACTTATTGATATAACAACCAGCCATGAGATGCTATCAATTTTTTATGGGTTCTCTAGATATAATCAAATCTTGGTCACTCTTGAGGATCAACATAAGATAACCTTAATTATCCCATGGGGAAATTTCTATTATCAGGTCATGCCTTTTGGTCTAAAGAACACTGGTGTGACCTACCAATAGGTTATGACCTACATATTTCATGATCTCCTACACAAAATCATTTAAGATTATGTGGATGACTTACTCAGCATGTCTAAACTTTTTAAAGACCACTTAATAATTATCAAAACCATATTTAGTCATCTCCTCCAATATAATGTTCGATTGAACCCAAAGAAATATGTATTTGGAGTTCTTTTTGATAAACTTTTAGGTTTTATCATTTCTCTCTATGGTATTGAAGTTGATCTTGCTAAGGTTAGAGCAATCCTAGAGATGCCTCCACCTACTAATATCAAACAAATTTGTAGCCTAAAAGGTAAATTTATATCAATCTATTGATTCATCTCCTAGTTATCAGATCATTTCCAACCCTTTCACCATATCCTCAAAAAGGATGTCTCCTTCCATTAGAATATAGATTGCTAGGAAGCTTTTGATGCACTTAAATAATATCTCTATTCCTCACCAGTTCTTATTCCACCTAAGGAAAATTAGACTTTCTACCTATACATCTCCACAATAGACCATTCTCTAGGTGCTATGATTGCACATCGAGATGACCAACATTGAGAGTAGGTGGTTTACTACATAAGCTACACACTTATTGATTATGAGACTTGATATACCCATACTAAAAAAATTTGCCTTGCATTGGTCTTTTCTACCTCCAAGCTTCACCATTATCTCCTAAATCACAAAACCTATGTGGTCACCCATATTGATCCCCTTAAATACATGCATTCCAAGCCATATCACAACTAATGTATAGCTCAGTGGCTCATGCTTCTTGCCAAATTTGACTTAGAATTCATTCAACAAAACTATATTAAGGGGCAAACAATTGCTGACCACTTAGCTGCTACCCCTTTACCTAACAATCAACCTTTAAACCTCAAATTCCATGATGAATCCATCACAATGCTTTCCACTAATGACATCTCCTATCAAATGATGATATTCTTCAATGGATATAAATGTCAATATGGTGGGGCTATGGGGGTCATTCTTATTCCTCTAGATTACAAACCTATACCTTTGTTAATTAAACTAGATTTTGAATGCACTAACAATATGGCCGAATATGAGACTTTGATTTTAGGACTTCAAACAACTCTCTTCTTGGGTATTAAGTCCATAACCATTTTGGTGATTCTCAGCTAGTGATTAACTAGGTTAATGGTTCATACCTATGCAAAAATTAAATTCTAAGTGGTATAAACATCGTGTAGATATGCTATTGGGATCATTTGACTCTTATCTCTTACAAATTATTCCTAGATCTACAAACAAGTTTGCTGACATGATGGCTTCACTTGCTTCACACATACCCTCTTCATCCTCTTCTTCTAGAATCTATGTCACTGTGTATCATTAAACATTACCCTCTTATGTATTAAATAACATCCTCTTTATAAAAAATGTAACATCCAACCAACATGACTTATGGTATAATAAACTCATGGATTATCTTTCCTTCTCTATTACGCCTTTTAATCTCTCCAATAATGGGAGACATGCTTTCATAAAACATGCCGCTTATTACACTATACTAGGGGGACTTCTCTATTACACCTCACTAGTAATGATACTCCCTTCACCATCAAAAAAGTCCATAATACATAAGAGGATTTTGATGGTCTTTTTTTTAGATGCCTTCATAATACATAAGAGGGTTTTGATGGTCTTTTTTTAGATGCCTCACTAGTACTGATACTCCCTTCACCATCAAAGAAGTCCATGATAGGATTTGTGGTGGGCATTTCAATGGTCACATAGTTTTCAAGTGTATCCTTTGACTTGGCTATTATTGGCCCACACTTTATCAAGACTGTGCTGATTACATTTGATGTTGTGTCAAGTGTCAACAACACACTAACCTATTTCACATTCTAAGTCATGCATTACAAGTTGCCAAAGACTTTTGGACCTTCTCTTAATGGGGCTTAGATCTAATTGAGGAGATTAACCCTCATTCATCCATCCATCATCATTCTATCATTACTACCATTGAATACTTCACCAAGTGGGTCAAAGCTATCCCTCTAATCTCTACTAAAGCTAAAAAAATTGTTGACTTCATCAACCATCACACCATCTATCATTTTAGTGTCCCTCATAAAATTATAATAGATAATGGCAAATATTTCAAAAACAAGATGGTTTAAAGTCTTTGTGATACATTTAGAATCAAATTAAGCTTCTCATCACCATACTATCCATAAGCAAATGGATAGGTAGAAGGTTCTAATAAAAAATTGGCCAAAATTCTCATGAAGGTAGTCAATGATATGGGCAAGGATTGGAACACACACATTCCTTTTGCTTTATTGGCTTACCGCACTAGCATTCAAACCACTATTGGTGCTATACCTTTTTCCTTGGTATATGAGATGAAAGTTGTTTTACCTATTGAAGTCTAGATTCCTTCTCTTCAAATTTATCTACAAGACATACTTACTAATGATGTCTTTTGCCAAGAACATTTGGCTCAAGTTGAATTGCTTGATGAGCACCATCTCATAGCCCTCAACTACCTCCAAATCTATCAAGAGAATATCAAATGTGCTTATAACAAAAACCTCAAAGAGTGAGATTTCAATGTAGGAGATATCATCTTAAAAGAAAATCAACATGTGACGAACATGGAGAAAATAAAATGGGGTAATTTTGCTCCTAATTAACTTGGACCTTATATCATAACTCACAAGTATGGCTCAAAAACTTATCTCTTATCTTCTCTTGAAGGAAAGCTAGAACCCAAGCCTTTAAATGCCTTACACGTATGACCATTCTTTTGTTAAACAAATGTCACTTCACCTTGTGTTTAACTTGAGATCATCTCTTAAGCATCTCTATTACATTCATTTCCCTTCCTCTTCACCCTTATTCCTATATACTTAGTTAACTTACACAGTGGTATGGTTTTTCCTCAAAGTGGAAAACTCCTAAGCCTCTATAGTCTTGTCCATGACTAAAAGCATAAAATAAAAATAAAAAAACAAATGGGATATGTGACAAGTTATAAAATCTTAGGTCATGCTTCTCAATGTAGACTACTCCATTGAAGGATAGCTATGTAACTTCCCTTTGCTACTATCAATAGACTGCTCCCTTGAAGGATAACTATTTAAACTTAAAAATGAACGCTTAGACCACTCCCTGGAAGGATGGCTAAGCCGAGCTTTGTTCTCAAAGGGAAATACAAATAAAAAAGTCTTCTCACATTGATCATCTTTATATGACTTTAACCCATATAAATCTGATTGTAGGCTTCCCACATTGATCAAATTACACAAAAAAAGAAAAAAAAAAGAAGCTTTAAGTCATGGAGTTGCTTATAGTAGCTCTTGGGTCACCCATAAAAAGGGTATATCATCCCCACTTTGTAGGTTATGCTACCCAAAAAATTTCCCTCATTTTCCCCTTGTTTTCCCTCATACTCTTTCAAGGGATTGTGAAACTAACTTAATATAAGGTAAACATGACGCTTCTCTAACAAACATAATGGTTCAAAGATATAAGGCATGAAAGATGCTCATTTTCCTGAGCCTATTTATGTTTTGTTTATGATCTTTGTCAATGAACGAGCATTCTACCTCTTTATTTTCCCATCCACATCACATGTCGATCTCTCTATTGAGATTAAGAACAATGTCATACCAACACTATCAAAGCCTACTCAATTTATTTTATGCATACATCATCACAAATATGAAAAAATGCTGAAATAAACTAATAGAACCAATTTATTCATTTTAAGCATACACCATCACAAAATATGGAAAAATGCTAAGATGAAACTAACAAACCAACTATGCATATACCATCACATATATGGGAAAGGCTAGTCTAACTCAACTAACATGATCAATATTAACATCAAAATTAACATAGCATTAAACAATCATCATCATCTAAATCAATATCCTCATCACAATCATAATAAATACATCTCAAAATCACAAATAAATAAACATCTCATATATATATACACACACACACACACACACACATGATCACAACAAATCTACATCATCACAATATCATCTCTCTCTCAAAACATACATCTCACATCTTCAACTTGTAGGTTGATGTACATATAAGAAATATAATAAAAAATGAAAAAATCTAGCACTCAAGATCATCAAGGCTCTCCACATGGTTGTGATGAAGCGGTGTCATCACCACTCTTAGATCATCTATGTTTCCATGAGCTAGAAGCTATGGTACATGACACATATCTCTCTTACTCCCTAAACTCAGA
This sequence comes from Torreya grandis, assembly GCA_037957365.1. Taxonomy (NCBI): domain Eukaryota; kingdom Viridiplantae; phylum Streptophyta; class Pinopsida; order Cupressales; family Taxaceae; genus Torreya; species Torreya grandis. The sequence goes on along the minus strand of JARHVA010003683.1, from coordinate 434,522 downwards.
ATACCATTGAATATATGGAAACTCTCTGATGGCCCTCTCATAATAGGCAATCTCTTCCAAGGTAGTAGTATATCTCACTATAGATGTAGTCTATGGTGGTCCCATAACACCTACTGATGGCCCAACTTGTACTAGTCCTTGGAGTAGAGGAGGAGGAACAGCCTGACCTGCTACTCTTAAGCTATCCCTCTCTATTGTCATTATAGTCATCTGACCCTATAACACTTCAACTTGATCTTATAGTTATATAACCTAGCCATATAATTCCCCAACCTAGCCTTATAATGTCACAAATTGCCCTTGTAAGGCTAATACCTATGCCTATGCTATATCTCTAGCCTACATAGCTACATCTCATGCCTATATGGCTACATCCCTCTCTCTCACCAAACCTTGTAAATATAATTGTGGCAGCCTGACCCCCATTACAAGATGTAAACCTACCCACCAAGTTGTATATGTTTCTATGCACCCTAGATCTCCAACACCTAGAGCTACTAGTAGCTCCTTAAAATTTGGTCTATTTATCTCATGGAGTAATGGTAGGGGTGCCTCTATGTCATTCCTCCTATATCAAGGGAAGGTAGGTAGAATATCTTGTAGTAGACTAAACTACCTCTTAACTCATGTCACAGGTACCATCTCCAACTCACCAACTCATCTCCCCCTAATTTATAGTGAGCTTTGTAAACCAATAAGCTATTATTCCTATCCTTTAAAAATCAAGTATGTTAAGTAGGGTCTCCACAAAATATCTACAAAGATTAAACCCTCAATCATGCACCTATAATAGGCAATGTCACACACTACATCATCCACTCAGGTTAGTGCCATGTCCTCTCTCCATCATCTAAAACCAACCCTAAAACTAGCTAGAATCATGGTAGGTAGCTCTAATGGTCATGTCACCATGATGTGTTCATATGCCCAATAATGTAGTAGATGGTTGACATACAAACTATATCACCATTATATTCTCAAACCCCATAACTCTCTATATATCTGCATTAAAAATACTAGACCCCATGCAAAAATAGTCCACTACTCAACCATCTATGTAAGCACACCTATCAATTCAATCAAAAATCTATCACCATCTACATTTGGTAATGTATACACCATTATCCCGATCATCATCAAGATGCTTAGTCGATACTGCTCCTCATCAACCATATATAGTGGCTCGTAGGTGAAACTCCTAGAATGATAAGTCACCTCACTAACATGATCACTAGACAATGCCACCATATGGATATCATGCTCCTCTCTCAAGCATGTGAAGAGCTCCTCACCCTAGAGTGGTATTCATAAAATCCTATACACATCTTCTTGGGTCACTGTCAACTCTCTGGTTAATAAATGGAAGGTGTTAGTGGTGTGATCCCACTTCTTAATCAATGCTATCATAAGGCTCACATCTCATATGAATTGATAATATCATTGCACTCCTCCTAACCCTATGGCTTCCATGTGCTCCCACTCATCTAGAGTGACATCCCTCATATGTGTCAAAACCCTCGATAGACAATCTCATAATGTTAGTTCCATCCTCACCTACATCCATACACACATAACTCAAGTCACATACTCTCTAATATAACCTACCATTACCTTTTCCCATTCTCTTTGGGAGAACTACATTGGTTTGAGGCCCTAAACTGGGCTATGTAGGTAGCCCTCAATTAACATGGTGTCTTCTAAGGTTAGCTTAACCATATACCCACCTAACTATCTACCCTACTTTCCCCTCTCTACCCTAGGCTTCACTACCTCTCTCTCTCTACCCTAAGCCCATTGCCTATCATAAATTTAGGCTTTACAGCCTATATCCTTGACCTTTGACCCTATGCCCTAGGCCTCTTGACCTATCTCAACATACCTTTTTACCCGTTTCCCCTAACACACCTTTTAACCATACCTTAGATCTTTTTCCTAGGCTCTGGGAGAACTACATTGGCCTAAGGCCCTAAAATGGGCTATGTAGGTAGCACTCAGTCAATAGGGCGTCTTCTAAGGCTAGCTCAGCCATTAGGCTAGTTGACTACTTATATTAGGGATCCAAATTGGGCCTTTCTCATATTTTACTAGTTCTTCATAATCACTGACATCAGTTTTAATGCTGATGTCATCATTTTGTAGGCATACATATTGATCGATGTCAGTAGATACCTGTTGAACTCAATATCATGTTGATCGATGTTGGTGGAACCCACCAATGTGAGTGATTAGTTTAACCCTAGGGCCAAATGACCCAAACCTAAAGCTATAATTTTAACCTAAAAACCTACTCCAAATTCCTCCAACTTATACTAAAACTACCCTACCTTATTTCTTTTCCCTCTACTAACATTTTCTATACCCCCACCTCTAAATTAGCCTAAAAACTCCAAATAACCAAATCAAGTTTCAAAACAACTAGTAGAAGATCTTACCTCATCTCTCCATCTCCTCTAAGCTAACATAGTTGGCTCTTGTGGTGGTGTGCCTCCTGCTGGGTCCGTTCCTTGCTATTCCATCTTAGTCCTCTCATAGCTCTATTTTTTTCTCCAATCACAAGTTGCAAATGAGTTTGGCTAGCCACCAAACCCCCTTTTGATAGGTTTGATCAGCCATTAAGATTGACATTCTTGACCTAATCCCTTGACATTGATGCTTATGCCTACTAACATTAGCAACATTACCCTAATGTGCCGATGTCAACACTATTTATTATCAATATCAGTAATTTCATCGATGTTGGCAACATTACAATAATTTTTTCCCCAAAAAAGCAACCCTAAATTTTTAAACTTTACCCATACTTTGGGGAAATTTGAAGATCAAGTATATCTTCCCAACCATGATAAACACTATTGGAGATCACTTAAACCTTCACCCATGATGAATTTTCTTGGAGATCATGATTATATCCTTACTCATTGACCCTTTAACACTAACATTTCATTGCTTGTCTTGACTGCTTATGTTATTCTACTATAGTTGAATATTATGCACATGCATGTATATTAGGTGTTTTGGATGGAAATTGAGCTCATCTTGTCACCTTCAACCCTTTTATGTTTCCCAGGGGCACTTTATACCTCAGATACCTAGGACACATCAACCATTGGAGCTACAACTTTGATTGTTTTGACCTATCACCTATCACTTACAAGCTACGCTTTGCTTATTTCTATCTGAGTCCTCCTCTACCTTGCCTATTCTTGACTTTGTCAACTATATCTCATAGTAGTATATGTATAGGAAGTGATACTCACTTCTCCACCACTCACCCAATTACCTTTTTATCAAACTAGTACTCGATTCTGGTTTCTCCTCTATTGATTCCCATTTTGAGGGGGCATACCTCATCTAATACTTGTATCATCTAACTCCTATTTTTATCTTAAAAACTTGTTAGTACAAATTAATATACAAAAAGGGGAAAATGTAGACACTAAAATTATGTCACACACACATGTGTAACTCCCTATGTTGAAACCCCTTTTAGCCTATTTTTTAATAATAACAATTAGCCTCCCTAACCCATGCTTTTACCCCCCACACATTTAATTAATTTAAAATACTTAATTAAATTAATTAAAATCCCCTTTTTACCACCTTAACTGGCCACCTCTCCCTATTACTAATTCTCACCTGATGAGTCACCTCAAGACTTGGTCCCCTCATCCTAACTACCCAAGACTTATTCTCACTTCAAAACTAAATTCTTAATCAACTACCTCCTTCTTAACCTCTTAATTTAACCATTTTGTAATAGGTGCCACACTTGGAATGAAAAGCAATAGAAAATAGGCCAAAAATAATAAGCTTTACCTATTCTAGGGCCACCAACGTCGGTCAACCCATGATCAATGTCGATGGGATCACCAACATCGATAATATAAGCCAAACTCTAACTTGAAGTTTAGGTTAACAAAAATCAAGAAAACTCATTCTTACTTTCATTCAAGCTCTTAACATTCAATTTTTAACATCCTAGCTTACTATCATCTTGCATAAGTCAATCACGATCAGGAACTAAGCTCTTAAGGACCAACAACACCCACTTTTTCTCTCTATTTAGGCCATTAATTTGGACTACCTGATAGGGACCATCAATCTAGCACTTATCATTCAATGACCACTACAACTAAGTACATCACTTATTATGTAGGTATTTTAATTATTTACTTTGCTACCACTTCATATCTACTATTCATTACTTTATACACTCCTGATTGAACCCCCTTGAGGGAGTTATAAAGTTTCCTTGCTTGTTTTCGCTTGACCTGACACACCAAAACTCTAACTAGATCTACCCAAACCATACTTTCTCTCTCATAAATCTCCCCAACCTCCTAGACCTAATCAAAACTATTTCCTAGACTCAAAAAAGCCTTCTACAAGATCTTAATAAATTATAACCCCTACTGACCTCGACAACCTAACTAACATCGGTCACCTTCACCACTGACCTTGATAGTATAACCAATATTGATCACTCCCATACCAATGTTAGTGACTGTGGATTACCTAACCTTTTCAAAACCTACCCAAACAACTTCTAAATTACAAACAAAATACATCTATACCCTATCACTCTCTACTGCACTTAGGTTGTGAATAATGGTAACATTATTTCTCTCTCTCTCTCTCTCTCTCTTTACTTTACCTTTATTTTAGTTATATATTACTCTTTTGTCTCTCAAAAGTGAACTATCATCTCTAAGGAAGTTTCACACTTCCTAGAACAAGTGTGTAGCTTGGTAGCCCACTCATTTATCTGCTAACAAACATTTTGTGGTAATGCTTTATAGGTAGTGTTCCCTAGCCAAAGGAGAGTGCTCACAATGTTAGGATATGGTACACAAACCAATCTGGGTTCATTCTAATCACTTATCCCTATCATTCTTTTCTATTTTTCCTTTATACTTGAAATAGACAAAATTTAGTGAAACAAGAAGTCTATCATAGAGAAGCTAAAGGTTACTCATATGAATGTCATATATAAGAGTAATCCATAAGTTATTATTTTCTTGTTAACTATCAGAGAATTTAATAAGAATATACATAATTATTTAGTTTATTTTGGGGCTTAAACCAATGTAATGCCAACTTCTATTTATCAAAATCTTAGATTAACTCCAAGCCCATCCAAGAGGATGGTTTCATAGTTAGACAAAACAATAGTGCCCATGGTTGGAGAATTGAATGACATATGCATTCAAGTTACATTTGAGCTATGTGTGTAGATGGCTATATAGAAACTTATGGTAGATATCCTTGAGGGATATGGATTACTTCTAAGTAGGGATTGGTCAAAGATGCTAAATAGATACTTAGTAATAAACTTCTCTCACATTTAGCTACCCTATAGAGGTATTCCAAATCAAAATTGAATTGATTGGGAGTCAAAAATGAAGTATCCCCTCACATAATACAATGCTAAGAAAGAAGAAGTAAGTTATAAATCTCTTAATCTTGGGATTTATACCTTTACCATGATGTATGAGGTGCAAGAGATAGAAGTATAAGGACCTTCTCAATTATGGACTCCATTTTGATGGTGCAAGATCCAATCAAGGATCAGGCATTGACAGTGAACTAGTTAACCCACTAGGAAATAAGTATCTAACAATGTATAAGTTGTAACTATTGTGCACTGAAAATATAGAAAAGTATGATGTACTAATTTTGGGGCTTTAATTCACTCTCAAAAATGATGTCAAACAACTATTAATAAATGGATATTTAGATTTGGTGATCAATCAAGTCATAAATAAATACTAGTGCAAATTATCATATCTTAAGAGGTAAAAACACTAGGCCTAGGATTTTATTGAGTCATTTAAAGCATTCAATATAGTAGTTATTCCTAGGGAATAGAACTAGGCTACTGACTCACTGGATGCTTCAACTACCAATTTAACACCATTATAGGAGTCCAATGTGTAGAGGTTTTATATTGGGCTTGTGCCTTGCCCATCGGTTCCTAACAATATAAAAAATTTCTAGGTGTTTGATTATAATCAATAGATTATCCAATTATTCACCAATTCAGGGCATTTCAAATCTAAAATCATTGATGATAAATAAATATGTTATTTATGCTAAGAGGAATTAGGATAAGAATAAGTCATTTAACCCAAATAAAACCATCTTCTTCTAGGGTTGGTTTATTTAGAGAGAGCATTTGATATGGATCCCCAAGACCAATAGCAGAGGCAACTCAAAGATAATGAATCTAAGTCTAATAAGGAGAACTTAGGGGATGAGAGTGATCCACACTATGTCAACATTAATCTTAGTTTCACTCTAGAAGAAAGATAAAGGGTGAAAAATTTTCTCATCCAGCATAAGGATGTGATTGCCTAGACTTATGAAGACTTGAAGGTTTTCAATCATAAAGTCATCACCCATATAATTCCATTGAAACTATACCATAAACCATTCAGGAAAAGATAGAGGTTGATCAATGCCATCTCAAAACCACTTATCCAAGGGGAAGTAGAGAAGCTACTAAATGATAAAATAGTGTTCCTTATAAGACACTCAACTTGGGTTGCCAAATTGGTTCCAGTTAGGAAAAATAATGAGGAGATCAGATTGTGTTTTGATTTTAAGAAGCTGAATAAGGATTATGAGAAAGATAACTACCCTCTACCTTCCTTAGATGAGGTGATCTAGATAGTAAGTGGTTTTGGAATGTTGTCTTTCTTAGAGAATTTTTAGGGATAAAACTAGGTGTTGGTAGAATATGAAGACATGATGAAGATTGCATTTACCATAAAGTGGGGTAGTTATGCATACAAAAAGATGCCTTTTAGCTTGATTAACATAGGAGATAATTTTTAGTAGGATATAGACCATATATTTAAAGGGTTGATAGGAAAATTCATAATAATTCACATGGACAACCTCATTATTTTCTCAAAGAACATAATTGATCATGTAGGTCATCTATAATCAATCTTTAAAAGAAGCCGAATGTTTGGCATTTCATTAAACACTAAAAATAACATATTTGGTGTTATTGAGGGAAAATGTTTGGGTCACATCATAATAAATGAATGGATCACCATTGATCTAAATCAAGTTCAAGGGATTTTTAAGATTGTGTTCCCAAATAGTAAAAAAGAGCTCAAGTCTTTCTTTGGAAAGATAAATTTTGTGAAGAAGTTTATCTCAAGTTTTGAAGAAATTGTTAGACCTCTGAATGCAATTATTAAGAAATATGCCAAATTAAAATGAACACAAGATGCCTATAATTATTTTCAAGACATCAAGGGTTCCATATCTCAGGCTCTAGTGTTGATAATCATAGAATTTAATAAAGACAATTTCTTATATTCATTTGCTTTAAAACACACAATCATTGTTGTGATTACCTAGAAGGATGAAAGTGAGTATCCTATTACATTTATGAGAATGAATTTAAAGGGATCAAAGCTCAAGTAATAAATGGTAGACACACAAATATTTGCTCTTATCAAAGTGGTAAATAAATTTTGGCACTACATATTATTGAATAAGACTATTTTTATTGTGCCAAACCCTATTGTCAAGCTTAATTTGGGATAAAATGAATTGGGAGAGTGTAAAAGCAAATGGATGGGATAATTACAAGAGTTTGAAATAAAAATCAATCCTACCAAAATTATTAGAGGATAAAGCATTATTTAGTTTATGACTGAGACTGACCTGCACATCATCATTGAGGAGGTCTGTGAGACCCGAGTATCTAGAGGAGATTAGTATGTTGATATAATTCAATATTTACTCATAGGTACTTGTCCCTTAGAACTCAGTAGAGAATAAAAGAGATCCTTGAGACTCAAAGCTTCTCATTACATGATTAGGAAAGGGATTCTCTACAAAATAAATTATGAAGACATCGACCTAAGATGCATATCATGAGAAAAATCTCAAGAAATATTAGAGAACCTACACTAGAATAAAAATAGTGGTCATCTATTTGGACACACCAAAACACATAAGATTATCAAAATGGGCTACTATTGGCTAATAGTAGTTAAGGATGCACATGCTCATATGAGAAAATGTCATGAATGCCAAGTCTTGAAAAAGAGAGAAGTCCATGCAGTGATGCCATTATTGCCTATAATTTAAAGAATTCCATTTATTTAGTGGGGCTTGGATTTCATCGGTGTCATCAACCTAAATTCTTCAACTAGCCACAATTTTTTGCTCATATCCATATATTACAACATTGGATGGATTGAAGTAGTGGATACAAATTATTCTAGAGCACAATATGTAATAAAATTTCTTGAGGAGAACATCACAACTAGGTTAGGTATACCTATTTCTTTAGTTTGTGACAATAGGGAAACATTCTAATCAATTGAGTTCACTGAATGGGTCTATGATAACCAAATCACCATCAGGTCATGTTCCAATCATTACTCATAGGGAAATAGATTGGATGAATTGAAAAATAAGAACCTAATTGATGCCATAAAAAATTTAGCTATAGATAAACCTAAAGAGTGGCATAATATACTAAAATATGTGCTATGGGTAGATCAAACAAGATATAAGTATGCCTTCAAAGTTTCACCTTACCTATTAGTATATAGATGACAACCGATATTCCCATTTATGTTTAAATTACCAACATATCAATTTGTGTAGGAGTACATGGAACCAAGTGAGAAATTGGAGTCTCCATTATTAGATACAATAGAAATGGAAAATTCAAGGACTAAAACCATGCATAATTTTAGTAAACATTAGGACTTGGTCAAAAGATGATTTGATAGAAGAGAAAAGTTTAAGACATTTAGAATATTTTATTTGGTTCTTCTATGAGACAAAGCCCATGAAAAGAAAGGAAAACATGACATGTTGACCTCCTTATGGATCAAACCTTATTAGATATCATATATATATTGGGTAATAATTCTTTCCATTTAAGGGACCTCCAAGGTAATGAATTGACATATCTAGTTAATGGATAATTTTTGAAGAATTACTTCATGGTTGTACCATCTAGAGATGTCCTTGAGTAACAAAAAGTGTCATGGTAGAGGTAAGAATATGTTAGATTTATTTATTTCATAGTTAGGTTTCTCATTTTCTATCATTTGTTTTCACTAGAGTAGTTTCATGTTTTCTAGATTAGTCTTCCTTGTTTTTAGAATTTTGCTTTCCTTTAGTTTAGTTTCCTATTTTATAGAATAAATGTCTTTATTTTATGACAATATAATTGACTTATTCTAGTGTAACCACTCTAATATATAATTCACTAGAATCTCATGCATGATTGAATTTATATGTTGAATCCATGAGGGAGGTTTTAAATGAAAGAACAAGTGTGGGAAGAACATAAAATGAAGCATAAAAACTAATTGGTTTGTAGGTTTTACAACTTTATGTCTGATATTTTAAAATTTAGGTATGTAATGAAAAATTAACCATGGTTATATCACAATTTGAATACTTTTATCAGTTATGTAAAATTTTATCTCATTACTCCATACAAATTTATAAAGTTTTCTCATTTTCCTAGACCAAATACACTTCTCACATTACTAATTTTTAAGGTAATAACTATTGATAGAGATATAGCTAGCAAGGATATTCTGGTAAATCAAGTTTTCACGTATACTAGCTCATAGTGGTTCCTACCCTCCTTCCATTCATATTAAAAAAAAAGGACCAATTCATCCTAAAAAGTTATCAATAAACCAAAATAAAAATCTAAAGGTGATTAAAGAATCACATGTTGAAATAAGATCAATGTATCACACATCATGAAAGTCTATGAAGGGATAATGGGGGAGGGATCAAAGGTATATCTATAAGTGATATAGACACCCAGATATTAGTAGAGAAATGATCTATCTTACCTAATTTAATATGATTCAAAGAAACTAGAATGAAACCTACAATTTATTCCAAATATTTGATAAAATATTCAAAATAAGGGTAAAAGGAAATCACTTCATCACACACAAATCAGAGGTATGAGCAAGGCTAGTATATTGCATGAAGTATTGAGAGTCTCTTTCATGTGTTTAATTTAATTATTATTTTAGGGTGGGATTCATGTTTGATTTGTGGTTGCTAACCAAAAATTATGGCTTCTTGAATACTTAGGAGTATTCCCCTTATAAGTCACCGTCTATTGTACTCAACACACCCCCATTCTCAATTTTTTGAATGAGGACCCAATATGGTTTGAAAGGCCTTGGTCTATTTTGAAAATATTTTTTCATTAACATTCATATGTGCACCTAGCTAGGATCAAAACTTTAAAAAGTTCTTATTCCTTATGTGGATGATTTTCGTTATGCATGTTATTCAATATAAATGCAATGGGCATTCCACCATTACCTAGGTTTTTACTATTTGATTTATTTAGGCTAACATATTAATAACATTCAATTTTTTTTCATATATATAGGTTTTCCTAATATGCACATGAATTATAAAATTAAAATCCTAAGTTTCAGACTTCATGTATTTTGCATTTCACAAGTTATGTATTTCATGTATTTTAGAACTCTTGGATTTCACATATTTTGGGTACTTCAAAACCCTTGGAATTTTCATATTTTACTCTTTTAAAAGTAAATATTTTGAAATTTTGTTCATTATAATTATTGGTTTTATCAAGTCATGTACTTCAGCATTTTTCTTCTTCATATCTTTTGTCTTCATGAGAAGTGTTCATAAGAACTTGTGTTCATCAGATATTTTATGCCTCATGAAATTTGTTCATCACAAATTTTATTTTCAACATCTCCTAGCTTTTAGGTATTTATAATTATTGTTTGAAACTTTTTCTTAAAAATATTGTTCAAAACTTTTTTTTGTGAGATTCATTCTTCACAATTTTCATCTTCATGTTTCATGCATTTGAGGTGTGACAAAATTTGGCTAGCCTAGTTTCAACAAAAGTTATTATAGTTAACTTACGAAGGCACACCATATGACATAAATATTTTTTCATGGAATTAGTGACATGGTGATAAATTTCCAATGTTATATCATGGCATTCCTATGAATATATACAAATTATATGTGGCATACCTACCAAAGTAAGTTGTAAAGTTTGAGTTAAATGAGTAAGAAAAGCTTGGAGATGTTGGACATTAATGGTGGATGAACTAGAATTAAAGACCTATACTCAAATTTATATGAGAAAACTCTAAGGATATATTGTGCCTATTGATTACTAAAATCTTGAGTGAAGTTTCATTTTAAGGAATAAATTGAAGCCTTAGTTGTCTATGTTCAGTAGCGAATTACTTTCAGTGAGAGAACAAACAGTGGAATTTAAGATGAAAATTATGTGAGTGAAATAGGTAAATAATGGATTCATAATATAAGGTATTCATGGGAGTATTAAAACTTTTTAATTTCTCTATCAAGGATTCTACAAAATATATAGACACTGTCTTTGATGCAATAATGTTCTAGGATGAATTTGTTAATTACACATCTCTATGGAATGTAATAGAGAATGTAAATTCCCATTTACATGAGAAAAATATGATGGCCAAATAAAATTATTTGGTATTTGAATTAATACCACTAAAGTACCAAAAAATAAATTTTGTATCAACCAAAATTGAAGTGATGCCCTGCATCGACCTAGTTTAGGACTTGTTCTTTGTAGGGAAGGTGAATGGTGAATTTTTGCACCACATAAACCATAATACAGTTGTCACCTACATTTGAGGTATGTTTTTCAAATATATATATTACTACCCACTATAGGTTCCAAATTTGATGGACATAGAGTTAAATTGTGGAACAAGATGAGCACAATCAAAAATACATTAAGGAAATGGATTGCTCCTAGGGAAATAGTCACCCTCTAACAAGGAACCCATGTCAATCACCAAATTTAGGATGGAAATATATATTGAAATGGCCCTAATAAATATTTTATATGGTTAAAACATCATTCACTTCTTCCACCTAGAATGGGTGCCATTATTGGATGTATTGATAACTCAAAGCTAAATTTTACCCTAGGAGAGATAATCAAGGCCAGGATCCAAAAATAAATGTTCAAGAAAGAAAAAATACCCATGCGTGTCCATTTATACATGATGTATTATTTATTATATGTAGTTATGGATATCATTTAAATTCATAATATATCACTCTAGAGACCATCCTCATACTGTATCAAGAATTGGGTATGTGATTTCTTTTTTTTCCTTCACACACACACACACACACACACACACACACACACACACACACCCACACACACACACACACACACACACACACACACACACACACACACACAAACACACACACACACACACACACACACACACACACACACACACACACACACACACACACACACACACACACACACACACACACACACACACACGAGGAATATCATCAATTTTTTTGAGAATGTTTATCCCCAAATTTGGAGGGTAATTTACTAGAAACCCTTAGATCGATTATTAGAAAAACATTATGACCAAGGGGGGATTATTGGTTATACCTAAACTATACTATAATCATGGTGTAAAGGAAAAAAATTACCCCTTTATGTCTCCCAAAGTATGTCCCAGATAAATTGGTTGAATAAAAAATGGATTATCAACTATGGTGGAATAATGATGAAGACCTGAATAATAAACATAAGGGAGTTTTCCACAAGTCTTCTCTAATGATCAGTTAGATGTGTTACACCAATAATAAACACAACAAAGAAGTTGGGAAAACAAAAGAATTCTATTCATTAGTTTCCTTGCCACATAGGGATTGGGATACCCATGGACTTATTCAAAAGCATATCTCAGGATGACGAATTCCCTACCAACACAAACCATATGAGCTTGATTTTATTTTCTTAAATGTAAAGGATTATGCTAAGGCCTTGGATAGGGCACAAGTGACTAGATTAATAGAGGATAATTTAAGGGCTATACAAAGGGAGCCCTCCATCACAATTATAGAGGTGCATAGTAGACTTTCACCTTTAGGTGGATGGGCTGTAATATATTATTGGACCTCTTAACCTCCCCAACAACCCTTGTACTAAGGAACATCATCCAAATCACCACCCATTATGATAATGACTATTAATTAGGAGCATGGTATGAAATAATCCCATGTTATTTCAAGTTATTTACAAGGAGGGCCATCTTGAGATCCACCACCAATTGTAATTAAGGCTGTTAAGCAAAAATAAGAGGTGGAGGAAATTGTTGCTACTATAAGTTATCTAGGAGGAATATAGGAACTAATTTGCATTGATTCTTACAACTCCAAGGCTACAAGTCTTCTTATTAATTCCTTAGTTAATGTTGCTAAAAGTATGGATGTTTCACCTTCCACCACTCACTAGACTCCTCCCTTGGTTGAAAAGACAACAATTTAATATAAGAAAAAAATAAGATCTCCCAAGGACCCTCTTCATTCAATAGGTTCCCCTATAAGTTCAACTATGGGACCACCATCAATAGAGAGTGAATATGAGGATGAATAATAATAGAGGGATAAATTCCTAAGCCTATATGTAATAAAAGGAAAATCACTAGTAAGTTTGGAGGATTAGGTGAGGTCATTTATACTATAACCACTACAATTATTTCTTTAATTTATATGGTTTCTTTGGTCCCTATTGTTTCTATTGTCTCTTCTATTCCTATTGTTGTTTCTTCATCTCTTATTGACTTCTCTATTATTATTATTATTATTTATTCATCTCCTATTTTTTATAGTACTATTATTATTTTTTTGGCCCTGTCCATTTCTACTTCTCATGTTGCTACTTCAGTTACTGTTCTCCCCACTATCTCTGAGACCAAGAAAGTTCATTCTAAGAAGACTATGGGGGCCCTTGTAAGTGTATAACTTCATGTGTCTTATACTCATTTGGGTTTGATAATGCCTTATTATAGTAATAATAAATCCACTTCCATTGTTTCATCTATAAAAACCAATAAGAATAAGGCTACTTATATAGTGCATCCCATGACCCAGTTTGGTAATGTCGATTGGTCCAAATCATCTTCCCTTCCTTGCTAGACCAACTACATGTGGAGGCATTAATGTAGTCATCTAGGGATATTTTGTTGGATGATTATTCCCATGAAACTTATCTAGTTGATACTAAATAATTGGTGATTCCATAATGGGTAGTAGACTTGGAGTCCCAAGTGGCACAAAGACTAAATCTAGTAATTATAGAGTTACCTACTGTGAGCTTCATTTTTGATAAATCAATAAGAACTAAATGTAGGGTCAAGAAGAGGAATATACAAGATGAATTTGGTAGGGTTTTTATTTTATAAGAAAGATAATATATTTTTTTTAGTCAAGAGAAAGAATAGGAGACTTAGAGAGTCTCCATATAATGAGGATTTTAAGGCTTATCTTTAGGCAAATACATAGGCTTTACTGGAACTACATGGGGGCCCTGAGCAAGCTAGATAAGAGCTAGATAAAGTAAGAGATCATTAATATATTATACATGATCCTAATGAAATTGAGAATGATGTCCAAAATGTAGCTCTCAAGTTGTATAATATCTTAGGACAACATCATTTCAATGAGAATCAAATTGTCTCCTCATATTGTTAAAATGTCTAAATTATTCAATTATTTGAAAGATGATGAGAATAAATAAAATTTACTTGTATTTTACAAAAATAAAAAGGTTTTAAACTATTTATATTTGATGACACCACTTGAAGTAGCACATGCTATTAATTTAGTGGTCATCAAGATAGAAGAAGCTCAGGACTGAGTGTCAAGTGCACAAGCCTTAATTCCCAAGTTGGTAGAGCATGAAAAATAGGTATTAAATTTTTTGGATGAGATAAAACTATCTTAGGCTCAAGATCTCTTAGTCAAGCTAATAAGTAGGTTCAATTTTGACAAACTTCTCCAATAAGAGTTAATAAATTTTAAACAAAGTCTTCAAAGGTATACATGCCTGTAAGACTTATAATCTCACAAAAAACCCTCATGTTTGGAAGCTTTTAGGTTTGGTTCTACATGACAAGGTAACAAGAATGGTTTGATACATTTCATAGGTATTGGAAGAAAGATGTTAGATCCTAACTCATGCATGAAACCTTTCTATAACTTTTGAATCTATGCCTTCAAAGCCAAAACTTGTAGCTTTTTTGGACTGTAGCCTCAAGAAAGCTTGTTTCCTTTTGATCTTTGCTTGAAACTTGTAATTTTTATCCATGAATGGATCTCCTTTTCATTAGAAACCCTACATGAAATTGATTTGAGGGTGTTATTTCTTTGAACATGATGCCCTTTCTACTACATTCTTAAGAAACCTACACAAAAATGATTGAAACCTCATAGTTTGAATCTTTTAGCCTTGAGGAGACTTGAAATCATGATTAGAATTTGGTATTAATGGATTAAATATTATATTTTCTTCACAAATCCTATAAAAAATGTCTATAAAAATGAAACCTCCATGATCATGCCTTATATGAATAACGATTTTGTGATGGTCAAGTGCACTTTTCCATGTTGAGGGAGTTGAAAGTCACCAAAAGGAAACAATGGAGGGAAATAACTGAATTTAACACATTTTTGATTATTTGTACAAAATTAAGAGACTATGAAGGATATTTAAAACATTAAAATGACCTCTTAAAACTTTTAGAATGCCTAGCCTTCTTAGAATGACTTTAATGATCCAACTATGACCTCTTGAGCTTTTAAATACTTAAATGCACTTTTTGGGAGGTTTTGATGTGTTCATGACTTAATCATGCTTCTTAAATCATTAAATGCACTTCTTTAGGACCTTTTGATGTGTTCATGACTTATAATGTTTCTCAAGGCTTATGTTGACCTAATTATTCACTAGAAATCACCTTTGAGGATCCTCTTGCTATGTTTACAACCTTGATTTATATTGGGAAATGATGAAACAAGTTTACAAGAGGCTATCTTGACACTAATTTTCAAGGAATGAATTTTAGAAAGATTGGTGTGGCCTCATATAATGTGACTTAGACTATCATTTTTGAGTTGTTCACTTTTGAACATCTCATATCTTCCACCATCAACTAGGCCTTACTAGGACATCATGGTCTTAAGATGACACATTAGGTTTTCTTTTGAGACCAGGAATTATGGAGTAGTTTGGCTGATTTTTGGACATGAAAAAAAGCTTGAAAAGATTAGAGATATTATGCAATACATTTGCACACATCCATAAATTGAAAATCATGAAAAAAGACTCTCTAATAGGCATAACAAAAACCATGAACCTAACAATGGTTTTGAGACTCATTCAATGTAGTAAAAGTATAAATAACTCTAATGACTTGTGCATACCTAATATTGAACCCACCTAGTCATCATGAAGATGCTTACAAGGAATGTATTCAATTAATTTTTGAAAAAAATACCCCTATCTAAGTGTGTAAGTAAATTAGGGACCAAGGGTGGCTAAGATAGACAACATTATGATGACTTGCAAAGGGTGTTTGCCTATCTAAACACTTAAACTAGTTGCCTTATCAAATCCATTAGGCATAGAGTCAAGAAAGAAGTTAATCTAAAGATAACACTTTGTTGGACCAACTTTAAGAAGATTGAAAATAACTCTAAAATAGAAAATAAATAAGCAAGAACAACATGTGAAAAAACACTTAGGGAAGAAGGAATAACAACTAACCTAATATAATATGTACATGCTAGAAATAGATCTTCTACTTCACTTGGGCCAAAGTAGAAACCTATGATATCTTTATGACTCCACATGAGCATATAACCATGTGATAGGCAAGGTTAGGATAAGACTTGTTCTTAAGATTGGTGACATAACTTACTAGATTTTAGAGGGATGTCCTCGATGATGAACTTCACCTCATAGTACATTTATTTGTCAAGTGAATCCTTCTAAATACCTTGTATATGCTCATGATTCTCCATGATGAACTAGGGCAACTTGAACTGATCCTCACATTCTATTATAAATCACTCAATGTCTTTGTTCTAGCTTTCAAACTTTGCTATCTTAGTTAGAGATTCAAACTCATCAATGAGGTCAAAACATTGCTACCACAGATCCTTTTATTTATCTTCTAACTCCATGGAGTTAGGCATGTCAAATTGATCTTATTTTTCTAGGACTCTTGCATTGATACGAGCCTTAAAATCTTTAAGGAAGTTAAATCACTACTGCCATGCATCATCATCTTCTTGAGGCTTTGAAAGATCAACTTGAACAACATCCTCATTATACAAAAAATATATGGCTGGAACTAATTCTTATGTACAATCACATGGGCCAAGCTCATAACACCATTTTTCCCAATCATCAAATGAATAATTTAGAGATTCCTCAGTAATAAGAACATCCTCATAGGTAGAAATAATATCCTTTATGACTCATGATCCCATATTGGGCATGGTAGAGTCTTCTTCTTCATGAAACTAGTAAGCTTCAAAGGCTATCTCTTCATTGAGACTCATGCCTCCAAAGTCAATTTCTTCCTAATTTAAGAGGAGGGGTTCAAATTATGTTAGGATCTTAGAGTAAAATTGATTACTTTTGTATAAGCAACTAAACATGGAATTGAAACCAGAAGTAATAAGTAACTAGAAATCAGAAACAACAAATAATAAGAGATACAAGAAACAACCAATCTATATTAAACTCTTCCAAAAGGAAATATAATGAAGAAATCTCTCTCTCCTCACACCTCACAGATGTACAGTAATTCTCCCTCAAGAGTTCTCTCTCTCTCTCAATCAATTACAATTAACTCAATTACTGAATTGTACATGCTATGAGGATCTAACCCTACTATATAGTATACTACAACACTAGATTTCATGAGCCATGCATTCGCCACCGTTAGATCCACCTCTTAAATCAAAGGCTTAAATTTGTTCTCTTAAAAATAAAACAATTCTGGAAACACACAGAAGTTGGTATTAGTCTGAAGATGACTGATGCCAATTGACCCCTAACCGATGTCAGTCAACCCCTAACTGATGTCAGTTGGTTCTGACTGATGCTGATTATTGTGTAAGCCCAACAACCTCAACATTAGCTCATTAGTGAAGCTTTTATCTCCACAACTCAACAATCTCCCACTTGGAGATAAACAGCTGCACCTGTACCTGTACAACAACATCCTCTAAACATCTCTGGCTTGTTTCTCCCTCTTCAAGTTCAATCTTGAAGACCAAAAAAAGTTGAATGAAGATTCAAATTCTCCTTTTTTATCAGCTTTATTAACATATCAATAGGGTTCTTATTCGTATGGATCTTTTCCAGCTTCAACTGTCCATCCTCCAATACCTGTCTAATGAAGTGGTACCTAAGTTATATATGTTTGGTTCTTGAATAAAAGGCTGAATTCTTTGCCAAATGAATTACACTTTGACTATCACTGTACAACCTGTAACTCTCTTGCTCCTTTCCCAACTCTTCTATGAACCAAGTCATCCAAATCATTTCCTTGCTAGCCTCTATGACTGTAATGTATTCTACCTTTGTAGTAGACAAGGCAACAACCTTCTGTAACTTTGAAATCCAACTAACTACCGTTTCACCAATAGTGAACACATATCCTATGGTGCTTCTCCTACCATCCAAGTCACCTACCATATCTGAATCTACATACCCATGTAGAGAAGTTTTTGACCCTCTATAGCATAAATGCCTACTATTGGTCCCTCTCAAATATCCGAGAATCCACTGAACTACTTTCTAGTGTTCTTTTCCTAGATTGGCCATAAACTTGCTGACAACTCCCACTGCTTGGGTAATATCTAGTCTAGTACATACCATTGCATACATCAAGCTCCCAACTATTGAAGCATATGGAACTCTACTCATGTACTCAACCTCATCATGTGATTTAGGACACTGTTCTTTACTCAACTTGAAGTGTCCAGCCATAGGTGTGCTTATCGGTTTTACATCCTGCATATTGAACATCTCTAACACCTTATTCACATGATCCTCTTGAGACAAAATCAAACTATGATTTTTCCTGTCTCTCTTAATACTCATGCCAATGATTTTATTTGCTACTCCTAAATCCTTCATGGCAAATATGTGAGCTAATTTTACCTTAAGCTCAGTAATTTCCTACATGTGTGAACCTGCAATAAGCATATCATCTAAATACAATAATAGGATAATATAACTACCATTATCCAATCTATTAAAATAAACACAATGGTCAGATTGACATTTACTAAAGCCATGCTCTATCATAAACCTATCAAACCTTAAATACCATTGTCTTGGAGCTTGCTTAAGACCATATACGCTTTTCTTTAACCTGCACACAAGTTTCTCCTTACCTTTGACCTCAAAACCTTCTAGCTGATCCATATATATCTGTTCATCCAAATCTCCATGAAGAAATGCTATCTTAACATCAAGCTGCTCAATATGCAAATCCTTAATAGCAACTAAAGACAATATAGTCTGAATAGAAGTCATCTTTACTACAGGAGAAAATTTTTCACCAAAATCAATACCTAGTTTCTGTGTAAATCCCTTTACCACCAACCTGGCCTTATGTCTCATTTGTCCATTCTCTCCTTCCTTTAACCTGTATACCCATTTGTTTTTTAGTGCTTTCTTTATGACTGGCAACTCAACCAAATCCCACATATGGTTCTTTTCCAAGGAATCAATTTCCTCATTCATGCCATGCTCCCACTGTTTCTTGGATTCTACTTGCATTGCCTCATCAAAAATTTCTGGTTCTCCACCATCAGTGAGCAATAAGTAGTATAAAGAAGGGGAATAATGAATTGGAGGTTTACTTACCCTTTCAAACCTCCTTATGGGTGTTTGAGACTCATTTATAGCTTGTTGTCTACCCAAATTTTCTTCTGATAGTGATCGATCCCAGTCATCTCTGATTGATGCTGGTCTACACCCAATCGATGTTGATTCCTCCTAATCAATGCCAATTTCCACTTGATCAACATTTATTTCCACCTGATCGATGTCAGTCTCTGTGTTTTTCTATGAGTGATGATTTTTACTCGTGAGCTCATTTTGGATCATAACCTCTTCCAAATCAAGATTGCCCTGCTCAGAATTATTTAGCCTCTTGAGCTGATCACTATACATCACCTTCTCATTGAATACTACATTACAGCTTCTAATAATTTTTTTAGTTTCTAAATTCCACAACTAGAATCTAAAATCTCCAAAACCATAACCAATGAAAGTGCACCACATAGATTTAGCATCCAGCTTCTTTCTATTTTCTTTATCAATGTGCACAAAAGCTTCAGAACCAAAAACTCTGAGAAATGAAAGATCTAACTTTTTACCTATCCAAGCCTCTTCTAGAATTCCACCATCCAGTGCAGTAGAAGGTCCTCTGTTAATGAGGTAAACCACAATATCTACAACTTTTGCCCAAAACTGTAAGGGCAAACCAACATGCAACCTCATACTCCATGCACACTCCATTATTATTCTATTCATCTTTTCAGCAACTCCATTTTGCTGAGGTGTCCTTAGAGCCATCCTTTCCCTATGTATTCCACTCATAGAATAGTAAATATTGAATTTATTGCTGCAGTACTCACCACTATTGTTAGATCTAAGGCACTTCAATCTCAAACCTATTTCATTCTCAACCAAAGCTTTCCATTTCTTAAATGTGTCAAAAACATCAGATTTCCTCTTTATGTAATAAACCCATACCTTTCTTTTAGCATCATCAATGAAAGAAACATAATACTATGATCCTCTAATAGAAGCTACCTGAGCTGGTCCCCACACGTCTATGTGAACAAGCTCCAACTTGTGCTTCTTCTTTGTTGACCTAGTTTTGAGAAACCTCACTTTCTTCTATTTCCCAAAAACACAATTCTCACAAAAATCTAGATCTATGATTTTCAAATCTGAAAGCTTACTTTTTGACTTAAGAAAATTCATTCCCTTCTCACTCATGTGACCAAGCCTACAGTGCCACAACTTTGCATCTACATCTGAAGTAGATAAAACAGAAGGAGAATAATTAGTAATATGAGTAGATAGATAAAGTGTACCTACTCTCTTACCTTTTGCTAATACAAGTGCACCCTTGGAAACTTTCTAAGATTCAGCTATGAGAGTTACTATGCAACCCTCATCACCCAACTTTCCTGCAGAGATCAGATTCCTCTTCAGGATGGGTACATGCATGACATCCTTCAACACCCATGTGTTGCCATTCTGCAATTTCAGCTACACTTTTCCTTTGCCAACAATTTTACAAGGCTCATCATCCCCTAAATAAACTTTTCCAAAATCTCCATGGACATAATCATTGAAAAATTCTCTATTTGGGGTTACATGGAAAGAGGCACCAGAATCTAAAACCCATGATTCTACTTTATTATCCAAAGAAAATATAAGAGCATCCTGTGCAACAATATCTATAACTTTTGCTTTTTATTTCCTTCATGTTGATTTTCTTTGTTATCCTTCAACCAACAATATTTCTTTGCATGCCCTTTCTTTCCACAATTCCAGCATGTTATTCTTCCATTTCTGGATTTGGATCTACTTCCCATCTTTGACCTTGATTTCCCTTGCTTGCCCTTCTCTCTTTGCCTTCCCCTGCTTTCAACACTTAAAGCATTACCTGATGTTTTCCCTATGTTTTTCTTGTGAATTTATTCATTCAAGATTACACTAACAACATCATCAACTTTCAAGATATTTGAAGCAGATGCAGTATTACTAACTGCCATTACCAAACTATGCCAACTTTTAGGTAAAAAGCATAAGATTAAGAGAGCCTTAATTTCATCATCAAAAACTATTTTGACTAAATTTAACTGATTTATTATTGTATGGAAATCATTAAGATGACTAGATACAGATCCACCTTCCTACATTTGCAAATTAAATAATTGCTTCATAAGATATACCTTATTTGAAGCTGAGGGTTTTTCATATAAATTTGCCAAAGTATCCATTAACTCTACCATTGTCTTTGCCTGTGATAAGTTAGAAAACATAGAAGCTGCTAGGCTCAACCTTATAGATCCAAGAGCCTTTCTATCAAGAACATTCCATTCTTCATCTTCTATATCTGTGGGCTTCCTTGAAACCCCACCCAATGGTAAATACAGATCTTTCTAATATATATAATCTTCAATCTGCATCCTCCATAATTGATAATTCTTGCCATTGAATTTCTCCATTCTTAGTTTACTTTCTTCTGCCATTGCTTTGCTCCCACTCAATCAAAAACCCCTGTGAGTGAATTCTATAATCAACAAACACTAACATGCTCTGATACCAGTTGTTAGGATCTTAGAGTACAATTGATTACTTTTGTATAAGCAACTAAACACAGAATTGAAACTAGAAGTAATAAGTAACTAGAAATTAGAAATAGTAAATAATCGGAGATACAAGAAACAACCAATCTATATTAAACTCTTCCAGAAGGAAATAAAATGAATAAATCTCTCTCTCCCCACACCTCATAGATGTATAGTAATTCTCCTTCAAGAGTTCTCTCTCTCTCTCTCAATCAATTACAATCATCTCAATTACTGAGTTATACATGCCATGAGGATCTAACCCTACTATATAGTATACTACAACACTAGGGTTCATGAGCCATGCATTCACCACCTTAGATCCACCTCTTAAATCAAAGGCTCAAATTTGTTCTCCTAAAAACAAAACAATTTTGGAAACACACAGAAGTCGGTGTCAGTCTGAAGATGATCGATGCTGGCCGACCCCTAACCAATGTCGGTTGACCCCTAACTGATGTCGGTTGGTTCTGATCAATACTAGTTACTGTGTAAGCCCAAAAACCTCAACATTAGCTCATTAGTGAAGCTTTTAGCTCCATAACTCAAAAAATTATGTTTATTTCTATACTTTTTCCTTTTTTGGAGCTAATCCAACTTGTCACTATTAAAGTTCTGATACATGTTGAACCATGAGAGCTTTCTCAATTACTCCATTTACACAAATATTCTAATCATGAAGGTGATATGAGTTATTGAAGGTCTGAATGGGCATATTTTTTTTAGCTTGCTACTTCTTAAAGGCCACTAGTTCATTTCCCAAACCTTGTATGGTATGTTTAACTTCTTGCAACTCACTAGGAGTGACTAAAAATGGGTTTGTTTGGCCGTCCATTATATAAATAAAGGATAAAGTGGACTGATTGGATAAAGGCTTAGGTAATAGGGGTATTAGAGCCCTGGGTTTTATTTTTATAGATTGGATCAATCAATTTTATGCCATTATAGTGAGTTCATATGCATCTAAAAGAGTGTTTCCATACATGGATTGAACCATGATAGCAAGGTCACTATCCAGAGCACTTAAGAAATATAGAAAAACATGGGTTGGGGGTTTGACTAGGGATCAAATTATATCCCATGTCCTTTAAATATAAGATTAAAATAAATCATTAACTCATGGGGATCCATTTTAATCACTGTGAGATGCTTTATGAGGGATAAATAGTCACTCTTATCTTTAAATTGCTTACAGATTAGTTCCCTAAGGTCATCCCAACTATGAATATATTTTGACCTTAAACCTATAAACCACTATAATTATTTACCCTTTAATGAGGATGTAAGGAGTCTCACAGCTATGATATCTTCTACAACATTATGGAATACACACACATTTTCTATATCTTGGATGTGCTCAACATGAGTAATTGCATCTTCACTAGTGAAACAAGGTATACTCTTAAGGGTAGCAATTAGGATATCACTATACTAAGAAAGGGACAAGGGGATTAATATATTGAATGAAACAAACATATGATTTCTTGGGACATCTATTGAAAATGGTAAGGATTAAACCTTTTTTTAAAATAAAACATGCAAGACTAGCCTAAAACTAGGAGGATTGGAGTCTCTAGGTGCTCATGGAGTGTCTTCAAATGCTAAAATGATTGATAATAACACCAAATTCTTAAATAACCTCTTAAATATGTGCCAAAAAGTGTGACAAAAACTATTTTCATGTTGAAGTGCACCCTACCAGGTCTTGAGACCTACTTCAACATACACAATGGAAATACTCCTAGGTCATGGGTGACCTATAACAAAAGCAAATCTCTAGATAAGGCTAGTTCCTTTTCAAACCATGGTGTACCTAATTTAATATTAGGTTAAAACCCATAAATCTACACTAATAAAACCTATTCTAAATTAAAACTATGATTTTGTCATGAAAAGGGAGAAGAAATGAGCTAAAAATTGAAAATAAGGTGATGCATCAAGTTTGAGTATCTCCTGCACTTACTCTAAGAGCACAAAAACAACCTCTAAAATACTAATTTTAGTTACATACTCTCAAAAAATTACTACAACAAAGGTATAATGAAAGTATTAGCTTGCATAAGGGCTATATTGTCTACAATTTCCTTACAAATGAGCCTAAAGAGACTAATGAACATCTATAATTGATCTCAAACTAAGAAAAAGAGACTAAAGATGAAAATATGCAATTGAACTTATAAAATACATAGTGAAACAATAAGGAAAGAGAAGTAAATTCAATATTTTATTAATAGTTCAAGGCCTAAGCCAACATTATAGGTTTCCAAATGAGCAATCTTTGCATACCCAAGAGGAGGGATTACAAATTAGGCATTTCCAAATGAATATTTAGAAAATGAGAGACAAGAGAGAGGAGTAAAACACTAGTAAACTACATAAATGAATTATTTACATTATAAATCTAGCCCATTAAAGAGAAAAACAAATGGAAAATGGCAGCATTAAGCTCTCTTCAATGCCTTCATACCTTCCACTTTGATGTCTCTCATGGAATATGGGCATAAAAGTGGAGGAGAGGGATTCATTACTGCTATTCTTTTTATTTAGAGTGCTTGATCATGGTAAACATGCTCCTCTAGGGGTGATCCACTTGAGAAACTCTTGCACTAATTGATTTAACTCACCCCTCTCTTGACACCTACATGCCAAAGCCTACTGTGTGGTTAACATGGAAGAATGCCTCCTATGCCATTTTGAGCCTTGAGGGTTGACTTGTCATGATGAGCACTTTATGGAAGAGTTACATGTTTATAGGATCAATTTTCCAATTCTTTAGGTCTCCATCATGGCCTTAATGAACCTCAATCCTAACCTATGATGATGCTTGATAGGCCATATTATCATAATCAAGTTAAACATCACCTTAAAACTCACTTGGTGGTCTTTAAGAGAGGTATAAAAGTTGATGTAGTGTCTTAGTTCTTCATGAGGACTACTTGATAAACTTGGAACTTGCATTTTAGATATTGACAACTCCATTTTATTCTCTCATTATCCTATCAAACCTATAATAACTTAATTAATAACCTCAAGAGACTCTAAAATACCTATTGCACAGTGAAACTTAGTGTTGAGGCCATTCTTAAGCTTAGGACCCTCCTTGATAGCTTGAATCATCACCCTAAGAACTATTTATAACTTTTGTAGTTATCTCCTCAATTTTTTTTATGGTCTTGACCACCATGAGGGATTATAAATAAGTGTTATAAAGTTTACTTGAACTTGTATACCTATCAAGGAGCTCTTTGATTATGCTTATGACCTGTAACTTTCATCATCACTTACACATTCATCCTTGGTTTATCCATGAAGTTTGTGAGGTAGATCATGTTGATATGGAATTTCATGTTGATAGTCTCAACATTAATTTATTCTAACTCCTAAGATGTTGTGTATGCCTAAAAATTTTAGGATAGGATTTAAGAGTTCAAAACCCTCTTTCTTGGCACTATAATCATCAAGAAATCTTAATCAAGCTATCTATTTTAACCTTTTAGTAATTAACATTTGTAAATCCTATGTTTTTTAAAGAGTTGAGTAGACTAAATTAGGGGAATACTATGGAATAAATACAACCATTGGTTTATTATATAAATGACTATCTTTGACTTTTCTAAAAATAACAAAAAATAGTACAAGTAAGAACTTAGCTAGAAAATAACTGAGATAGATGATTTGGGTGCTAAAAACTAAGGTGGAAGCTAGTCTTAGTGTCATAAACTAGATCCTAATGTCAGAACCCATCCTAGAAAATAGCTCCACATTAGATAATAACACTATTATTTAAAATGTGGTGGTAGTGTCCTTATATTGGTGGTAGTGTACTTTGTATAGGACTATCCCAAGCTTTTAGGTACACATGTGTCTAGATATTTGAGGTCAGTTCTTATGTGTATGAATTTTGAAATGCTATATTTTTCTTGTAATAAATAATTTAATGATAAAACCCTAATCCTCTATGTATCTAGGTTTCTAATTGACATGAGCTAAAAAGTGTGTTTGTTAGTAGGGTAGGTTGAACATCCTCAACACCCCATTGTGAAGATAATTACTTACATACCAATACTCTGAGGAGGGATCAAACCCAATGTAGTTCTCCCCATATAAGTGATAGTAAAAGTGAAAGTTGAGCTATTATGATAGTGTCCTTAAGTGATTTGAATGTTATTGAGATTGTAATCTAGGTTATCTGAGCTTAGGACTATTGTAGATGGTATTATGCAAATGTAGGGAAAAATAGGTATTGATAACCTTAATTATGCACAACTTATTCTACATTGAATGTGTATTTTGCATTATATTTCCATATAGTGGTTAGAGGGATAAAAGTAATGTATTTATACTATTTTGATGCTTATGTAGGTGATAAAAGATGTCTAGGCTGACCCTAGGAGGTTTTAGTTTTGAAAATATATCCATTTAGGGAAAAGAAAGGTAAAGGACATTAGTTCCATTTTTAGGACACTAGCACCATGTAGAATTAGTTTTTTTATTATGGTGCTAGTGTCTGGCTAGTAGAACACTAGGCATAAAGGGCTAGGATCAATAAATAAGGGTTTATGATTGATTTAGGGTTAACTAGGGATGCATGTGGCCCACACAAAGGCTAGATAAGTGTGATAATAGGATCTAGGATAGGTGTAGGGCTAATCTAGGAATAATTAGTCTCAAGTAGTATTATTAACACTCAAATAACACTTTTGGTTGATTACACTATCATAGATTAGTATGAGGTTTAAATCATGCCTTAGATTGTAGCAACATCTTGCTTTAAGCTCTTCGTAATGATCTTACATTCCTACACCATCAAAAATATGCATGAAATATTACTTTATAGCCTTCTAATATTGTAAATGATCTCTAAAAATAGACCATATAGTCTATGGAGTCTTAGTTATTTCTTCCTATATACTTGTTAGGTTAGGTTTTTAATGTCATCGAGACCTATTGATAGATATTCATACAAAATAAAAAACTTGCACTTTCAACCTCTTGCATTTACTCCTCATCACCTATGAATCATGTGAGATCTTGAAGAGGTTCACTCATTTAACACACTGTAATATTTAGTATTCTACAATGACACTTAGGCCTATCAAATATTTGAGAAAGTTGAAGAGGCCTAAAACCCTACAGGCTTGTCATAAGAGATTTGAAGTCATGAAAAATACTTAGATGTATTTATAGACCTAGATGTAGACTTTCACCATCTTGATGAGCATTGAAGACATGTTTTGATGAAATAAGATTTCATTTATCTCTAAGGACATTTCATAAGCCTAACACATTGTAGGTTTGGAACTTTGTGTTGAAGTCTTGAGAGTTCATGTAATACTTTATTCCCCTTTTATATAAGATTATTAGGTGATTAAAACCTTCTGAACCTAGATCTTAGACCTACAAGTTTTGAGGGCTCACAAACCTTTCTTAACCTTGTTATTTCACTTAGCAAGATTATTAAGCTTGAGCAAAATGATTATAATTATAATTATAATTTAACAAGAATTTAATATTAGTTTGGCCTATTTGATCATGCTTAAGGGTATATTGATGGAGTCTTATATGAATCTTGATGTGTATTCTAAACCTTCATGGAATTGATGTTTATCTTCATTTGTAGGCATCATATAGGTTTATTCAATATTGATACTCCTAAATATTGACCTATGAGTTTTTTGAGGTCATGAAACCCTAAAGAAATTCATAACAAGCCTGAAACTTTCCTCATATTCTTGAATTATGTTGAGCCTCCCTCTAAAGTTTATAAATTATTTATCTTCTCCCAACTTGCTTTGTAAGAAACCTTAACCATCGTGGAGGCTCCCAAGAAGCTTATAGCTTTGTGGTCTAATGTTTCAAGATGAAACCTTGCATTGGTTGGTATGTATCTTCATGAAGAGGATTGGAAAATTGAAGAGAAGTTCAAAATTTGATTACAAGCTTGTAATATCCTTGCATGGTATTAAATATTATACTTTCAAACTCATCCTTATCTTGCATTTAGATATGACATAATAAAGACCCCCTTTTTATCTTGGAGTCACTCATTATCAATCCTACTAAGATGTAAGGTGAATGAAGGAACTTTAAGGCTTAGATAAAACCTTTTAATGAGGCCATGGATTATGCCCACACCTCTCACAACATATAAAAACTATCACAGGCTAGAAAAATGGGCTTTAGAGGCCCTTTAGAAGAATTATGACCTCTTGAACCTATAATAACCATCACCTTATTTGCATAAGCCTATAACTTGCTAAAACTTACTTAATTTTAATTAAAACTTGTTTTTAGGGAATTTTGATGTATAGAGAGTCTAATGGATAGCTTCAAGACTTCCTAATTAGATATAAACCAATTAAAACACATTGGAACTTCATTCTTATGTGTAGACATGTGGGGGTCAACTTCAATCTCAAACCCTCTAGAAACCTTAATTACCAATTAATCTCATGGATTAAAACTTAATAGGAGAGTATTTGATGTATGGGGAGAGGTTATTGGATTTATTGAGCCTTCAATCAAGTGATAAACCCCTCAAAACATGTTAAGAAATGACCTTTTTGTCTGTAGACTTATGACTCACCTTCACTTACCTAGAAGCTCATTGAGTATGATTACCAATGGTTATCTTAGGTGCACGCGCGCACGCGCACGCGCACACACACACACACACACACACACACACACACACACACACACACACACACACACACACACACACACACACACACACACACACACACACACACACACACACACACACACACACACACACACACACACAGAGGCCATGAGATATAAGGAGGTTATTTAGGAATTGTTTATATCTCTTCCCTTCATGATAAAACATCTTGAAATGCATTGAAAATGTTTCTCTTTTTTTAGACTTGCAACTTAGGTTTTTTTGACTTAAAACTTGCCAAAACCCTTGAGGATGGATTATATGGTATAGAAATTTATTATAGGGTTTTTGGAGGTAAGGGGGATTATTTTTAATTTTTTATAACACTTTATGAGAAGATAAATATCTTAAAACTTGTTGAAAACCTCACTTTTGTGTTTGCAGACCTGTAGAAGCCATCTCAAGCTTGAACTCTCATTGAAAACTTTGACCATGGTATTCAAGGGCATACATTATAAAAATTATTTAGTGAGGTCATAATGGATAGTATTTAAATAATATATAATCCTTTACATCTCCATGCATTCCCTTAAAA
Organism: Torreya grandis; assembly: GCA_037957365.1. Taxonomy (NCBI): domain Eukaryota; kingdom Viridiplantae; phylum Streptophyta; class Pinopsida; order Cupressales; family Taxaceae; genus Torreya; species Torreya grandis. Next base: position 405,024 of record JARHVA010003683.1, on the reverse strand, counting down.
TAATCTCTAGAACATCAAAGATAAATTCTTAATTTCTTAGGGTTTTGATAGGGTTTTAAGATTGCTTATCTTCTTTTTGATGGATAAATATGTTTTTGAGCCTCTATATTAGGTTATTTTTTGAAATATAATGATAAATATATCTTCCATACTCTTCCAATAACTATCCTTTTCCATTAATTAGGATAAATGAGTTCAAACCTCAAACTGTGCTCTTATTGAGTTATCACATGCTTGTTTTGACACCTTAAGGATGATTTATAGCCCCAAATAATTATTCTAGTTTAAAAACACCTATAAGGTTTTTTAGGACCTTATAATTATTATATAATGGTAATATTGGTATCATGTAACTCTTGAGCAAAAGTAGCATGCTTTAGAAAACTACCTATGGGTGCCTGTAAAGGAGATTGGAGGTCAATTTTACCCTATTTTGAGGTTTGTGAGAATAGTTTTACTATTTTAAGGGATGTGATGGATTAATAATGATTTTAGGGACTTGATATGACCATAAATTATGCTTTAGGTACATTATATATCTTTTTAAATCTAAACATTCCTTGTAATAATTGTAATTTCATTAAAACCCTCATGTTTGGAAGCTTTTATGTTTGGTTCTACATGTTAAGGAACTATGAAGGATTTGAGAAATTTAATATGTATTTTATATCCCAAATCATACATGAAACCTTTATAAAACCTCTAAATCTATGCCTTTAAGGCCAAAATCTATAACTTTCTTAGACTGTAACCTCACAAAAACTTGTTTCCCTTTGATCTTTGTCTGAAACTTATCATTTTTATCCATGAATGGATCTAATTTTCACTAGAAAAAATTAATTAAATGTCCTATAGGGTGTGATATATTTGAACATTATGCCCTTTCTACTACATTTTTAAGAAACCTACAAAAAAATGATCGAAACCTCCTAATTTGAAGATTTTATCCTTTAGGAGACTTGAAATCATGATTGGACTTTGGTATTGATGGATTAAATATAAGATTTTATTCATAAATCATGAAAAAACATATATGTAATGATAAAAATTTCATGATCATGCCTTAGATAAAAAAGAGTTTTATGATGGTCAAGTGTACTTTTTCATGTTGAGGGAGTTGAAGGTCAGCAAAAGGCAAGAATGGAGGGAAGTAACTAACTTTAATGCCTTTTTAACTAGTTTTTTAGATGAAATAGACTATGAAGGATATTTAAAACATTAGAGTTACATTTTGAAACTTTTAGAATGCATAAACTTCTTAAAGTGAGTTTAATGATCCAACTATGACCTCTTGACCTTTTAAATCATCAAATGCAGTTTTTTGTGACCTTTTGATGTGTTAATGACTTATAATGATTTTTAAGGATTATTTTAACCTTAATATTCATTATAAATCACATTTTAGGATCCTCTTTATATGTTTATGATCTTGCTTTATATTAAAAAATGGTGAAACAAGTTTATAAGAGGCTATCTTGACACTAATTTTCATGGAATGAATCTTAACAAGATTGGTGTGGATTAATATAAGGTGAATTATAATCTCATTTTGGAGGCATTAAATTTTGAACAATATATCATATCTTACATTATCAACTAGGCCTCACTAGGACATCATGGTGTTAAGATGACACATTAAGCTCTCTTATGAGACTAGGCATTATTGAGTAGTTTGGGTGCTTTTTAGATATGAACAAAAGTTTGAAAATATTAGAGACCTTATAAAAGACTTTGGAACACATAAATACATTTAAAATCATGAAAATAGACTCTCTAATAGGCCTAACACAAACCATGATCTTAATAATGGTTGTGAGACTCATTCAATGTATAAAAAGTACAAGGAAATTTAATGATTCATGTATACCTGATCTTAAACCCACCTAGTCATTATGAAGATGTTTTCAAGGAATATATTCAACTTATTTTTTCAAAAACTATCCCTATCCGAGTGTACAAGTGTCCTAGGGATCAAGGGTGGCTAAGATAGCCAATAATCATCATTGCTCTTTTTATTCAAGACCTATACACAAACATGTCAATATATGTACCCAATGATAGTCTTAATGACATATCAAAAGGAAGAAGATTATTCATGCTCACTCGAGGCACATATTAGAGTAGCCAAGTTGGTTTGGGGTTAGTTGGAAATGATGTTATCAATGAAAGGGTAGATAGATTAACAAAAATTATTAATATCAATTTTTTGTAACCTGGGCACTTGCATGATCTTGTCAATAGACATTTGTAATTAAAATAAGTAATGTAAACTAGCTCAACTAACATTCGTTCCCACATAGACATCATAACCAAATATGAAATAAGAATACCATACTACATTACTAGAATAGAATCATGATTTTACTAATAATTAAGTAAAAGAGATTTACACCAGAGTGGGGTACATAAAAGCTTATACAATCCTAATTCAAGAATAATAACACTACTATTATTCCTTTCTCTAATATGGTAGTGATAGAAACAATAACCAACCTATTCTACTAATATGCTAACTGGTTAACTAGCTACTATCATATCAATAACATTTTATCCTTGCTATGGGATAGTAATTTATAGAGCTCAGGTGGAATGGGAAGATAGTTGGCATTGAACCTATTCTAAATTTGAATACTCCCTCCTCAATATCCTGCTTATCTTTCCATTAACATGGTGTTGAGATCAATACCATCTCCTCTACCACCTATATTTATTTCTTACAACTCTTCATATATATTATCTTCTTTTAGATCCCTTAGCATGGTCATGGGGTAATTAAGATGTGATTTACACACATCTCATGTCTTGTGTAGACATACTATGAGCTAGTGGGATTTTACTAGCATTTAACTCTCATTCCTTCTGCCCCTTATCTCTATATGATGTGGCCACTCTTAATCATAAATACCTTTACCCGTCATCATCACACTGCACATAATGGAATCCAATTAAGAATAAAAATGCTCAAATATAATGATCATGTGGATATTATGCTTTTACTTTATGTTATAACATAATATCTAATGCATCTCTAGAAATATCAAGATAACATGTTTCATTTTTAGCCTTTTGACTTGGTTTAGGTACCAATTCTTGTCATGTAGTAAATAGAGGCATTGAAGTATGGTTAAATTCTATAACACATTATTCTATGCTTCCCAAAGTAAACCTTTAGTGAGATCTTAATTATCCAATGGTTCCTTTGTAGGATTAGTGTGAGAGAGATCATACATTGTAGAATGTATACCAAGAGAAATATTTCATCTAGTGGTTTGCTTATTCATGGGTTGATGAACTATCTATTCTTTAATAGGATCAACATGGGATGTCTCAACCCTCTTAGAGTGACTTATATAATAAGTAGGAGAAGGAGACCTTGTTGTCTCTTTTTGAAATGTAATAACTCCTTTGTCTACAAGTTATGTAATATTTTTATTTAAATCAAAATAACCATTGCCATGATGCCCATTAATATCATGGTAAGTGAAAAAGGGCCATCTTTTCACCTTTTCAAATTTATGTGGTGGATGGTAATAATTTAGAGGGAGAGTAATCAGTGATTTGTTTAATAGTGTATGCAATATATCATGTGGTTTATCTCTTAATCAATAAAATTAAAGTGGTTACCTCTTAGTAGAGGTATATATTTTAACTATAGTAGGTATTTAGTATGTGGATTATTTTTCTATGTAAAAACTTGACTATTTATTGACCCCTAAATTTGGATAAGTACCAGACAAGTACGTGCTTATGTACTTCAAGCAAGTTTAACATTAAAAACCAAGAGGTGTGCACAATCTAAACCCCATAACTTGTGCACATACCTTAAACCAAATTGCTATCAAAGTAGTTTTTAGCTGTCAAAACCATACCAACATGTGCTACATGACAAAGTGGTAGGACCCAAGGAAAAACAACCATGTGGACCCATGAACTGCAAAAATAATTATAGGGGAAAACAACAGGAGGATTGGATAGCTATGAATCCTAACATAGAGTTATGGTAGTACAATTATGGATGTAATGTTAGTTGGCCTTAAGTTAAGTTGGTAATTCAAATATGGAATTGGGTAGGAAAAACCCAAGATGGAAATAAACAAACTAGGAGAGGCTTGAAATAAAGAAGAAGAAACCGTCAATAAAAAAATAAAGAATCTAGTTAGAAAAGTAGAGAAGAAGAGAAACATACCAAAAAGAGAAAAAGCCAATGATCTAGAGCATTATGAATCAAGGTAGAGAACTGCTATTAAATTATACTAGGGAGAGATAAGAGTTGTGAGTAAGCTCTAGATTGTAGAGTGAGAGCACCTAGTGTGTTGCATGAAATAATTTGTTCCTTTGTATTCAATAGAGAGCGATTTTAATAATTTTTTTTTTTTTAATACTTTTCTATTATATGATTATCTAATAGCATTTATGTGTGTGTTCTTTGAGTTATGTAATGATCTTGATATTCAATATATGCAAAAATTACCCTTAAGGTAGGGAAACACTATATAATACTCCTTTAGGAAGGAATAACTCCACAATTTCTCTTCGAGGGGACAACCTCCAATATCCTCTTACAATAGAAGACTCAATGCTTACTTGATATCCTTACCATGATAATCATCTCCTATATATATACATCTATCTAACCCATGGATGGGTAACCTCCTAATCCAATGTAGGCCGACCATTGCCCAATGTATTACTTCCACAAGTTACTCTATTATCCTAATATATTATACCCATATTACTAAGGGGATGTGTGCCACATGTCAGCATCTCCATCAACCCATATACATCAATATATCATATCCCTAGGTACATAGCATTCCTTCCCTCCTTGACATGTTTTGTCCTTGAAACATAGGAAGAAACCAAATAATGAGTGTGCTTCAAATCATTGCACACTTGTCTCCAATCTCGATCATCTAGCCATCCATATGTGATCTTGGAAGGTGATAGCTCTCCAAGCTTGTTTCCAAATTTTATTGTGCTCCTCTGATTTTATTCATGATCATAATTATATTGCTTTGGTGTCCAAGCATAATTATTCCTCTTTTTATTCCATGTACCATATTTCGCTGCGCTTCTCTGATTCTAACCATGACCATAGTAGGTATTCTTCCATGCATAGTCATAATGATTTCCCCATTCATTCTATGTGCCATAGTATTTTTTATTTGGATTCCATGCATATCCATAATGATTGGAAATTGTATTCCCTGTATAGACAAAATGATTGTTATTATGACACTTCCTCACCCGGTTCCATGATTGTTTCCTCTCATGATGATGTGGGTGTCTATATACCTCAACCTTTTCCAATACTTTGACCTTATCCACCTTTGCTTCTACCTCTTCCACCTTTTCCTTCTTTGTGTCTTGAGTAGATGAAGTTCTCATTTTTAGTTTGTCTTTATCTATATCATCTGAATCTTCATCACCTATTTTAATCTCATCCTCATGATCTACCTAGATTGTTATTGGTGCCTTTTTCACTATGATATCTTGTAAAGTGATCTTCTTTTTCTTATACCAAAGCTTCATGAATTTTTTTTGAACATTAATATTCATTGTTCCCAAAGTATCTAACCATGGATATCCAAGAACTATATCCACATCATCCATATCCAAAGCATAAAAATTTGAATGCAAAAAATATTTTTCCATAATGAGCTTCAGATCTTCAAACATTGAAATATTCTTACCATCTACTTGAACCTCTTTTATATTGTTTGATTGAACATGCAGATGCTTGGACACATTCATGTTAATGAAGTTATACTTGTTGGTAGGGTTTATGGACATAATAACCCTTTTCTTTTGAATGCATCCATGAAATTGAAAAATTGACTCAGATTTCTTTGGAGCCAAATTATTTGAACCCTTCTTTTCTTCTTCTTCTTCTTCTTCTTCATCTGATTCTTCTTCTATTGCTTCTTCTACTTCTTCTTCTTCTTTTTTTATAGCCCATCGATCTAAAAAAATCTATTCCATTTCTTTCCATGAAGAAAACCTTTCTGTACAACTCAACTGATCAAACCAATCTAGTGCAGGCCCAGACAAAAAAAGAGTTAATCATCTTTGCCTAAAAGTTTTTCTAAAATGATTCTCCAAAAGGAGCCACCATTCTCTAGCATCAATATCATCTTCCCCTGAAAATATTTGCAACTCCATGATCCACAAATAAATTAGGGTTCATGAAACCCTAAAATGTCAAAATTGATCTATAAAATTGAAATAAATCACTCCAAACAACTCAAAAAATTCTGAACTTTTTACTGTACTTCTCTTAAATTTGTATACATCTTCAGTAAAAATTTTGAATAAAAATTTCTTATATTTCGAAAGATATATCGAAATTATTATAAACCTTAAAATATCAATAACTCCCTCAAAATGAATCAAAAAATTATGGAATTTTTACTAAGCTTCTATTATATTTTCTTACATCTTCAGTAAAAATTTCAAATAAAAATTCCTTATATTTCAAAAGATATATTGAAATTAGTGTTTCACTCTACACAACTTGCCCAAATCAAAGCTCTGATACCACTTGTAATGATCTTGATATTCAATATATGAAAAAATACCCTTAAGGTAGGGAAACACCATATAATAATACTTTAAGAAGGAATAAATCCACAATGTCTCTTTGAGGGGACAACCTCCAATATCCTCTTACAATAGAAGACTCAATGCTTACTTGATATCCTTACCATGATAATCATCTCCTCTATATATACATCTATCTAACCCATGGATGGGTAACCTCCTAATCTAATGTAGGCCGACCATTACCCAATGTATTACTTCCACAATTTACTCTATTATCCTAATATATTGTACCCATATAACTAAGGGGATGTGTGCCACATGTCGGCATCTCCATCAACCCATATACATCAATATATCATATCCCTAGGTACATAACAAGTTACCTAGCTATCCCCTTGTCCCACTCTTCTTAGATATGACTCTCTCATTGCACACAACTTATATGACCCCAATGTGGATCCTCTATTCCTTTACATGTTAGGTGAGTTTATAGGTATTTTCTTCCCTACATGATATGATGATGTGGGAACTAGTTTAATGTGTATCAAGATAGACTAGACATACAACATTTTTGGTTCCATTATTGGGATTGAGGCTATATTTCATTATTGTGATGATATAAGGGGACATAATGTATTCAAGATTAATCAATTATATATCTACATGTATGAGATAAAAATTGAGAAGATCATAATTCAACATGGAAGCACCAAATATGTGAGAACTCATAAGGCATAGATATGAGGAGAATTGATGGATGAGAAAAACCTAGAAAAAGGGAAGAGACCACTGCTAGAAATGTCATGAGGAACCTTAGAATAAGGGATTGTCATGAGGATTACTATTTCATAGAGAAAACATGCTCTAAAGAAAAGATCAAACACACCATGGAGTTAGAACAAGATCTAAAAAGAGTTGAAGTGAGGACTAGGGGTTAGGAGACTAGTGGATTGGTACCTAATGTCCTTGATCCTAGCATACAAGCCCATATGTCCCTCTAAAAATTAGAGGAGATATTATAAGATCTACCAAAAATGGAGGTTTAATTTTTATAATTAGGGACTTTTCCCAAGTAACTGTTTCATGACCCCTTACTTGAACCAGATCTAATGTAGCTAGTACATGAATTACATCAGCTGAGAAAGCTTGGGATAAGATCTATTTTAGTAGGATGTGGTGTAATATTGACCACCATAGGAGGAGGATAACTCATGTGTGCTCCCAAAATAAACTTCCTCCTAATGTAAACCGTGATCACATCTATCCGAAAAATATGCTATGCCCTAGATCTAAACCTTTTGGAGTACTAGGGAATGGAATATGCTTCAGACCATGTGCTTATATGAAATCTCATTTGAAAACATCGAGGGGTTTACCATTCAGATTAAAATACATATTAATTTTATACCACTTTTTGAGGGTGAGCATAGAATTTGTATTAGAAGGCTGATCTAACATAGAGAATTGTAGACTTTACCCTCCTCAAGAACACATTTTTGAGGGAGTTTGATGTCCTAAATATGGATCATCAGGACTTTATCAATTTTAAGGACATCAAACAAGAGGCAATATATAATATACATGTCTATAAAATAAGGTTTAAAACCTTGGTATCAAAGATCCCATATGCCCTTTAGCCACTTGAACATGCTCAATGGTTTATTGGTGGACTATTCCCCTGATCTAATGTGTTTTGTCCATGATTATTCTCTCTGCACCATGATAGGCACTAAAAGATATGTTTAGATATGAAGTCATGGATCAAATAAATGAATAATATAAATTAAGATTAGAAAAATAGGTTACAATGATGACTAGTAGTTATATCAAGTTATGACTATGTAGATTATGAGAATGAGGGATAATAATGATAACCCTAGCAGACATGGTGCACATAGCACTAACATGTTCATAAGTAGAAGTTTGGAAACAAAATGAGGAGTCTGGGTCATGATGGATGACATTAAGGAGAAGTAGCAGCACTATGAAACAAGAGGTATTTTCCTATAAATGTCACCCAAAGATGAAGTTAAAGAGGATAATGTCCCCATCCACACTCATGTTACAAGTGTGGCTTGCTATATCATTTCTAGCATAACTGCCTCACCCTTATTTTTTATACCTATTTACAAAAAGAACATAAGGTCAATGAATCACCCAACCTATATGAAAATATTAGAGGATGAAGTAAGCTAGAAAAAATGGATAGGAAAGTTCACTGCACACATAGAGCCTCAAAGAAACTTAAGGTTGGCTTTGTGCCCTAGAACAAGAAACATGTGAGATTAATACAAATTAATTTGTGCTCATGGATCAACCCTTATGACCATGTGCGACAATAAAATGTTTTGCATGAGGATGTACAAACCATTCAGGCCTTGTGAAGGGAGCTTTAATTGGCCTATATGAGAGAATATATGCTTTAGGTATAACTCTAAATAGTTAGAAAATTAGTGGATTTACCCTTTAATTGACACACTCAAGAGTTAGTAAGACTTGAGATAGTTAATATTGAGTTCCCATGAGTAGTCATTATTTTAAGAATCAAAATAGGTTCCCAATGTGAGAAGGATAGGAACCCAACAAAGGACTATGCCCTAAAGAATAATTCCCTGGTAAGTGCCACAAATCAAGCAATACGTTCTATTGATGTTACCTAAGATGCAAGAAAGATGTGACCTACATCAATGCTAGATAAAATTAAATGTTCCCTTAGGTATGATAAACCTTTAAGGAAGTTGATTGGGGATGTATTATGATGCATTTCAACTTCTCCCTTGATATTGATCCATAGAATAAACTAGTTTAGACCTTGAGTGAACCATTAATATAAAATGGTTATAGATGAGGAGTCATAGGGATAACACTTCTGAGGAATGATAAGGTGCCCTATCTAACAACACCATGTCAAAAATAAGAACATTTCACCCTTGGTTGACTTCATGCTTATTTTCATCCCTTCAATCAAGATTGTGAGAACATAGATGCATAAGTCACCATTCACACCCAGGGTGAGAAAGGTGCCACAAATCAAAAAATAAGGGCTAACCAAATTTGTTCCTTATATGCAGAGGCCTATGAACCAATGACTGAACTAGGATTGCTCTAATGGCTTAACAACTACTCAATAAAATTAGGTTAGGCCCCCCACCTATCGACACCTCAAAAGTTATCTACTTTCATTGACTTGGGTCTTAGGAGACCTTGGAACCATTGCACAATAAGGCATTTAATGTCATCATGTAATAAGGCTTATTTATCCATTTTGATTGATAACAGAAGTTATTTTAGGTAATAAGACATGCTCACCTCTTAATATCTATTTGGGAAATTTAAGCAGAGAATTTCTCTAGATAATCACACACTATATTTCTAAGTATCTCTTGTGAGGTTTAGAGTGCCATAAAATTATAAAAGCCATGTTCATAACACCAAAAATAAAGTTTGTAGAGACACCTTTATAGACATATCTCAATGTAGCACTTCATTAGAGGACCAAACACAAATTTTAGTGTGGGGTAAGAGATGGTTTTGAGAAGAGGATAATAAATTCATCTAACAAAGATGTCAAAATGGTAAGTGCATAAGAAGAAATGTTGGGAAGCATATAAAAAGAAGAGCAACATATGGAATGAGTTGGTGTGTTGACCAAGTCAAAGAGATGAACATAAAAGGATAAGTGTCATGTCAATACATAAGGAACAAGGTACAACATGTTATCTATATCAATGGAGAAAGGAATGATAGTGACTGAGCTAACATACATAAGGATTGACATGATATAAGGCCCAATATAGACTTATTATTTTTAGAGTTGAGTGGTGAGGGAAGTGGTTCATCTAGGAAAGGACAAGCATGAGAAGGATTGAGGTGTGTGAAAGATATTCCACCTGTTAAATTTTCAAATATAAAGCATGACTTGCGTAGGATATCATATGCATCAAGTATAAATTGGTGATAATATATATAGTTGTCAATCTATTAACCAAATTAGTTAGTTACTCTTTTTATACCTATATATGTGTGGAAGGATGGACCATGATACAACTTGCCAAATTAAGAGTAAAAGCATAAGGGACTACTAAGAAATTAAAAAGGTAGCCTTGAGAGGATTTTTTTTGAAGAGATAGCAAAAAAAATCTAAAGACATAGGAGGAAGGAGGAAATTAGACCAAGAGTGTTCAAGTTATGGAGGTTGGATAGAAGAAACTATAGCCTAAAATATAGAGGCACCAAATTAGCCTATGGATATGACTCAATTAATTTCGAGAAGGTTGTGGAATGAAATATCCATTTTCTATCGAAATATTTTAGGAAAACCAAAGACCTATAGGTAGCAGGAGGAGGAAGAAGGAGCTTGTTGGATGAAAAGAAGATTTGAGCAAAGGATGGCTCAGTAAGGATTCATGGGACTTCATCATACATGAATGGTTTGAGGCTTTATAATGCTAAAAAATATGTAGATGTCTTAAGAGGAGCCTACACATGAAACCGATGTAAAGAAACATAGATGACATATCGAAGTTAGAAAGCGTAGACACATGAAGAGGAGAGTTGGTCATGTTATGACCCAAGGATGTGTGCAATGGTGTTGTGAAACTAGAGGAACTATGGAAATCAAAGATAGAATTAGATGGTGAAACAAGTAAATAAAACCATAAGGCTCTGAGATAATATTCCAAATAATGTTTAGTTAAGCTTGTTAGGAGCTGAAAGGAAGTCTCTAGGGGTAAGCACTGGATGAAATTAAACATGAGTCTACCCTATTTTGTTTTCCTCAATCTATTTTATGTTTTTTGGGGATTTTCATAAAAAAAACATAAATCAATAAACTATTTGAAAAGAATGAAAAGATTTATATTTACACTAAAATATAGTCAATAATATATATTTTTCCTAATTTAGCATGTGTAATAAATACAACAAGTATAAGGTAACAAAGGGGTAAAAAGAACATATATTGTTTGATATTTTGTTCTGAGATATGATAGTGATCAAGAGTCATCATAGGGATGCATTGTATATCTTAACCTTATTCATTTTATGTTTTGATTTTTTTAACCACTAGATGGTTGCATTGAATAGGGATAATAATGTCAACATAAGTGTCCAGCTTTGAAGTATGTGTCCAATCAATGATACACACATGAATCAATCAAAATTTGTACTAGTCCTATGATGTCACCTATATAACAATCATGTGCTTCAAATTATATTTTCCCATGCATCAAATTTATCTAATAAACAAAACCCTAGTTATTTTGCATTACATCTTATGTAACTTGGTTAAAAGGGGTTAGCACATGAGTTGAGATAACCCTATAAACCCTAGTTATTTCTAAGTGTTGCGTACATATCCAATACTCTAAAGAGGGCCTCAGATTATCATGTAGTTTTTCCTCCTAGGTATGTGTGTGAAATTATAATTATGTAGATATATGCTCTTTTTCCTTATAACCCTTAGTACAAGTAATGTAATAGTATATTTGACCCTTTGAATGCTTTATATGTTAAATTTAATATTTTAATATAGTTTGATAGCTTGAAATATTTTAAATATACAATATTTTACAATTTGGTAATTGTCAAATCAAATTGCTAGGTAGTGAAATTAGACTATAGCCTTTGTATATGTAAGGACCTCTTAATTTTGAATTAGGATCTAGTGACATGCAAAAAAATGATAATAGGATGGGAAAATAGGGTTAAAAAAATGTTCATAAAGTGAAATATACAAAAAAAGACAAAAGGATAAGCCTAGACACTTGCATCGTAGATATACATTAGCATTGATGCAAGCACCCAAAATGGATGCAGGTGTGTAAGGGATAAAACACATAGATAATAGAAAAAATAAGGTAGGGATCCTTGGCATACATTGAATGAAAGGTAATAAAATAACATATAATCCTAAAGGGGTAGGTAAATCGATTGAAATAATATGGAATTGAAGAGGTCCATAAAAAGTCGCATCACTAGATGTTTAATCCTTAGTCAATAAATGTGTCTATGCAAAGAGGCTATAAAAATGTTGTGAAATTATACTTGTACCAAATGTTGGTGTATAAAAATTTCCCATTTAATATAGTAATGCATAAAAATTTAAATTAGTAGTTTAAAAAAAAAAGAAAATGTATACCATGGTGTGGACAACACACCTTATCTTCAATTAAGATTTCCTTGAATCTTTCATTTGAACATTACCTGCAACTAAGACCATGACACAAATTAATTAGTGTATACAATATATATGTAATAAATAATAAAAAGTAACATAAATAAAGAGCATTTATATAATACACCTATGTTTGTATCATGTAGTAAAGGTTTTAGAGTACTGGAAATTAGAGAAGTAAATAGGGGGCTTGAAACTCATCCATCTTCTGGTTGGGAAGATGAATGAACTTAAAAGTGGTCAACTGGGTTTCAATATGATGTTGCTGTACCTAGAGTAAGGAGAGTTAGGAGGTGATCATACCCCCAACCTAAAATAGGAAGAGTGGTGCTTTGACCATTGAGATTATTATTTCTCGACCAACACAACTTGAGTACTCTATATATATATATATAACTCAATATAAGATGAGTGATGTAATTAAGTTAACCAAAAAAATTGGTGAGACTATATGATTTAATCACTCTAATATAACCAAAAAGAGCTAACTGTTGCATATGGGTAAGGCTTAATATAATCTGTAATAGTCTAACTTGGGTATCAGTGCGTAAAAATACATGATATGGTAACAATCCATAAAAGAGTTTTGAAATCTGAAACTAATTTAATTTTTGCAATATTAGGTACATATTGCATAGCATATGTATCATGCTAAAACTATGTATAATAATGGTATCAATGTATAACATTTTATCAAAACTATGAATCTAAATCATATAACTACATGTTTTTTATTAATTTGTAATTTTTCACAAGTGTGGGTAGCATGTTACAATAACATACACCCATTATTTTTTGGAAAAATGTGAAAACTGATATAAGTGCCAATGTGGAGGACATGTTTCCAAAACATTCCCCATAGAGTATGAGTATGTTGAATATCGAATAAGTGTGGATAACATGCTTCCAAAGCATACCCCCACTATATATGGGGAAATATAAAAACTGATGTAAGTGCCAATATGGAGGAAATGTTTCAAAAGCATGCCCCCACTCAATTTTAAGAATATGCAAATTGTAATCGACTATGAAAAACATGTTTGTAAACGTGTTGCTATGACCACCAATTTCTCTATTTTGTAGCCTCATCCATAACTAATATATATCTTTTTCTATAACCATCTATGACTCACATAAATGAATGAATGAATTTATGATTTTGTATGTGCATTGATATATATATATATATATATATATATGTATGTTTTGTTATGAATTATTGATGTTTTTTCCTTGATTAGATTATACTTATGTAACTTTATTTAACAAGAATTTGAAGGATAACGTAAGGCTGCAGGATCTCATTTGGGCACAACACTTACAGGCTGCCCACAACAACTATAGGCTCCACCTACAAGCTACTCATAAAAACTATAGACTCCATCTATAAGCTATCTATAGTCACTTCAGGTTGCCCATTACAATTATAGGCTTCACCTACAGGCTACCCATAACCACTATAGGTTACCCATGACAACTATAAGCTTCACCTACAAGTTTTTTGTAGCTACTACAGAGTGCCCATAGCAACTATAGGCTTTACCTATAGGTTACTTGTAGCCACTATATAAAATAGAGATATTATTGTGATCAGATCTTAAGGACACATCTAGTTATCTTGGGAAATGAATAGATGATTGGAAAGGACCATAGCTATTGTATGGACTCCCTACATGGAAATAAATTTGGATGTGCTACCAAAGATGAGAAAGACAAGGATAATGGGAATAAGACAAAAAGAAATAAACCAACAAAATAGTATACCTTGTCCTTAACCCAGTCAAGCCTAAAATAAGTAACTTCAGTTACTAACCACTTGAAGGTTGAATGAGTTAGTTTCTAAAGTATTTATATTTTTCCTAGTTTGGTGTCTTTGGTTAGAAGTTAATAAACTGCTTTCTATATTTGATGGTAGAACCTAGATTAGATTAGGAGTTAGTGAAGTTGAAATTGAGATTGGATAGTTAATAGAACTATAGAAGTCATTGTATTATAATTTTCTATAGTAATATTTAATTGATATAAATTAAAGTAATGAGAAGGTTGATTATGTAAGAAGCTTTTGAAAATATCTCAGAGAAGGATTGGAACTTATTTCTGAATGAGGAAGCCTCCCCTCAAAAGGAGTTGTAGTGAATATCTTAACCCTCCTTAGTTAAGAGTGTGCAAGTAAATTTCATTATTAAGTTGATTATATAAAGTGTGATGCATATGTGATTTATAAGTGTGAAGTATATCTATATTTTTGTCATAATAGTTTCATAATATATCTATCTGGTGAATTCAACATAAGTTCATTGTAATATAGCTAGTAAAGTAAGCTGATTTATGAATCAATAATGCATATATAGTGTTGACATCTTTGAAAAGTGTAAGCACCTTAGATTGATAATTAATGTTAATCAAATTCAATGATTTGGTATTCACTAGGTAATTAGTCTACATAAAATTTTTGCATTGTTGTCAAGGAGGGTGTCAATAATTATTTTCTAAAATCAATCATTATTTTTTTAAGATTGGTTAATTCACTATTCTACCTATCCAAACAAGTTGAGTGAGGACACAACAGTGTCTTATGCTAGATGTCTAAAATTTTAGACATATAGTTCCAATCGAACAAGTCAAGTGAGGGCACTATGGTGTTTTATGCTAGATGTCTAAGCTTCTAGAAGCAAATGGTGCATAGCCTCGAATGCCTCTTTGTAATCTTGTAATTTACTTAGTTCATGTTTTTAGGATTTATTTTGTACAAGACTAATTTATTTTCTACAAAGTGTGCCTTTAATTTTCCTACTTTCATTTCCTATTTTTTAAGATAATTTTCCTACTTTCATTTCCTATTTTCTAGAATAATTTTCCTACTTTCATTTCTTATTTTCTAGGATAATTTTCTTAATTTCATTTTTTCTTCCTATACTAGTTTTACCACTTTTAGTAGATAACTTCACTATTTTCTGGAAGTAAAATATCAATTTCAATTATTTTGATTTCCACACTCCTTTATTATACTTTTTACTTATTCTGATACAACCCCCTGGTGCACTCAAAAAATAAAAAAGACACTAATCTTGTGTAAGAAGGAATAATATAGTTGAAAGGTGTAGCATAATGTTTATTTAGAGAGAAAGAGATTCTTAAGAGAGATTCATGTCAAACAAGCCATAAGTTGCTACTGAGATAATAACTGTAAGTACCCACATCAACGCAGAATCTTGTTGAAAAATATACCATAAGCTAGAGGGTTTTTGAAGAAGGAAACACTACAAACCAAACGAAGCATCTTGTAGAAGTAATATTAGATTTGAAAAAAGGAAAAAGAATTAGAGGAAACATTATCTGAGTTAGTAAGGAGAAACAAAGAGAAATTCATGAACCAAACACTCTAAAAGGTAGCATCAGAACAATATTCCATCAAGGATTTCTTGAAAAAATCTAAAAAATCTCAGGAGAATATTTACATTTCTCATCAAGAAAAAATACTGTAGAGTAGTAGATAAACATTTACTATCATACTGATGAAGGGACTAATAAAAAATTTAAAGACATGATCCTGAGTACCTTTGGTATCCATATCACAAGAAAAGCCATCTTGAACGGAGGAGACTTTGTGGATAACAAAAGGACTCCAAAAATAGTTATTTTGAATTTCCTATTCCAGATGCAATAGGTGTAATATAAATGAAAAATATCCTACCCTCAGCGTTACTCAATTTTAGAGGTACATTATCAGAAGACCTAGATACCTTTCTATTCAAATTTGATATCCTCTATAAAAGCTATGACTACATGCAAGATGCACAAAAAATGACACTTTTTCTAGCCACCCTCAAGGACTCAACACTTCATTAGTTTATGGGACTAGGTACTAATTCAAACCTCACTTGGGAGGATATGAAAAATAAATTTTTGGCTAACTATTAGGAATATGGATGAGGAAGAAGTTACAAAATAAATGACATCTTTAAGATGACTCAAGAAGGGGATGAATATATGGGAATACTATGTTAAACGGTTCATGTTTAGTGCATAGAAATTCAAATAAAGTGCACTAAGAGAAGAACCTTTAAAAATCATCTTCCTAAAAGGAGTTTGAGAAGACTATCTAGAAGCCTAAGACCTAATGAGTGGGGGAGATATCTCCCATATGACATTTTCAAACATCAAAGAATTGAGCAAGAACTATTCTAGGTCTGCCATAAACAAAGTTAAGGGCAATAAACTTCACTGGTAGCTACAAGTAACCTATCAAAATATGAAGTTAGTAACCTATTAAAAGACATGAAATATGATATCATTAGTCATTTGGCCACCCAAAAAGATATCCTGCACTCTAGGCAAAAATAAGTAGCTTTGGATCAAAATTTAACCATTTATTATCTAGATTGTAAGAGAAAGAAGACATATTGTAGGTGTCATGAGGTTTAGGTTAAAGTAGCTAACATCACAACTCAAAAACTATAAAAAATAGAGCTACAAATTGTAAGAAGAGATGAAGACTAGGTTTTTTATGTTGCATAAAAAAAGCCATGGGTTTAATGATCATCTTAACTAGGTATGGGACAAAATCCACCTTTTTAAAATTTTACCTCTTTTAACTCATAGTTTACAAATACTACTCCAAACTAGACTAATCCATGGTTGAATATCCCACTTCTTAATTCAAGCTGGCAGCCACCTTAGATAAGTTACCTCACTACCTCTTGGAAACCTACATAAAATGCATCCCCATCTCCTAATTCTAGTTGGTAGCCACCTTAGATAAACAACCCCACTACCTCCTAGAAACCTACACAAAATGGATCCCCACCTTGGACACAAGCTTGGAAACCACCCCAATTCCCACCCTTCACAAACCAGTGGTAATATCTCTAGAGATCTAATCATTTTTGGGGAAATCATCAAGGATGATTCTCTCCACAACAAAAATAATAACTTCCTGCTCTTATGCCCAATATAGAAGCTATACCTAAGCCTAATCAGCTCCCTATCCAATACATGTAGAACCCCACAAATAAGCTGGTTCAACTAACTTTTAGTACTAAACCTATCTAATACCTGACATATGTGGTGAACATTAGTGAAGTTCACCTAAATTTAGGGAAAGTTATACCACCTCTAGCCCCATCTATAATAATGGAGTCAGATTAGTAAACTATAGAAGATCATGCTAACCCACCTTAATCACCACAAGAACTCTCTAAACTAGTAAATAAATATATTGCTGAAACAACCCCACCATTTCTAGAATGTCTTACCCTTCAGCACCATGAAATTGAGCCTAAATTTGATTTCATAAGATAGCTCAAGAATATCTGAGTTAAAATTATCCTCTTCTAAACCTTCCAGAGTGCCCATATATTCCAAAGTTTTTAGAGACTTATGTCTATGTAAGCCTAGAAGGAAGAAGAAGGATCCCAATACAATACATGTGATTAGCTAGCTAGCAGACCTTATACTAAGAAACACCTACCAAAGAAATATTTAGATCTAAAATGCCTAGTAGTAATAGTCTAGATCCATAATCAATAGTTTTCTAATACATTGATAGACCTAGGAGCTAAAATAAATGTAATGACAACTGAAACCATGTATAAACTATAGCTAAATAATATTTTTTCCACATCTATAATACTACAAATGGCTGATAGGTCTACTACAGTCAGACTAGAAAGAAACATTGAAGATCTTGTCATTACTAGAGATTTTGGGAGTATTCTACAAATTTCATTGTGTTGTAGCCTAAGTCTAATTTGGGTGGATATCTTCTTATTTTAAGATGTCCTTGGCTTGTCACAACTGATGCCTTCATTAGTTGTAGATTAGGTGACATGTTGATCTCCAATGGAAACCAAACTAAGAATTTGGTCCTCTATCCCCCAACATAGCCAACCTTGTCATTAGAAACATGCACACATCATATCTATATCAAATAAGAGTGCCAACCAATTAAACATCTATAAATCTAGCTCTTAGAGAAATAGTCAAAGTAGAATTGTAGAAACTATTAATCATTAGATTTATATACCCCATCTCAAATAGTGAATGAGTTTCACCTTGGTAATTATACTAAAAAAAATGGAGAATGACGTGTATGCATAGATTACAGGGATCTTAATACAACAACTAGAAAGGATCATTTTCCTCTACCCTTCATTGATCAGGTATTGGAAACACTAGTAGGGAAGAAATATTTTGCCTTTTTGGATGGCTTTAGTGGTTACAACCAGATTATCATTGCTCTTGAGGACCAAAAGAAGACCACCTTCACTTGTCCCTGGGGTACTTATGCTTATGCTGTATTACCTTTTGGGATATGTGACACTCTTACAAAATTTTAGAGAGATGTCTTGAGTATCTTTGTAGATATGGCAAATGAATGTGTGGAAATTTATATGGATGACTTCATTGTTTATGGAGAAATATTTGATGAGTGCTTGAACAACTTGGAGAAAGTGCTACAATGTTGTCAAGAGCATCATTTGTCTTTAAGTCACAAGAAATGATACATGCTTATGATAGAAGGCATTGTCTTAGGCCACCATGTATTTACTGAAGGAATTAATGTTGACTCTACAAAAATTAACATCATAAAAAATTTCCTCGTTCCTCAAAAATAGAAAGATGTCAATATTTTTTTAGAACATGCTGGTTACTACAAGAGATTTTATCAATAATTTTAGTAAAGTAGAAACACCATTATTCACTCTCTTGACTAAAGATGCTAAATTCCTTTGGAATCCTACCTGTGATACAACCTTCAAATAATTGAAGGAATTATTGACCACCATCCTTGTTCTGCATGGTCCTGATTGGAAGCTTCCCTTCCATATTCACATACATGCTTCAAATACTACCTTAGGAGCTATCCTAGGCCAAAAATAGGGAACACTCAATTATGTTATTTATTTTGTAAGCAAGAACCTACAAGTAGTAGAATTAAATTACATAATTACTAAACAAGAGTTCTTGACAGTAGTCTACACTATCAACAAGTTCTGTCACTATATCACAGGGTATCAAGTCTTTATTCATATAGACCATGAAACCATTTAGTAACTTATAAACAAACCAAATTTTCTAGCCAGAGTGATAAGATAGCTAATCTTATGATAATAATTTGATATCACCATTATAGATAAGCCATGTAGGGACAACATCATGGTTGATTTATTATCACACTTACAATCCCTTGAAGAAGATACCATAGTGGATGACTCATTTCCAGATGAGCACCTATTCTCTCTCACCCTTACCACACCTTGGTATGCTGATATTGATAACTACCTTGCCACAAGGTTACTTTCACAACACTTCCTCCCTTACTAAAGAAGAGATTTGATTTATAAAAATGGTAGGTATTCATGGTTGTCCAAATTTATTTTCTATACTAGACTTGACTCCATCATCAGAAGAAGTCTTAGAGAAGATGAAGTTTCAGATATCCTCAAATATTGTCATGATGAACCTTGTGGAGGGCACTTTGTAGCCAAATGCATAGTAGTAAAAATCTTAAATACAAGATATTATTGGCCCTCACTCCATAAAGATGCACTAAGGTATATTTCTCATTTTGATAAATTTTAGTGTATGGGGAGACCTACATGTTCAGGTGAGATGCCTTTACAACTTCAAATGGTGCTTAAACCATTTGAAAAATTGGGCCTAGACTTTGTAAAACCTTTTGATCTAAAATCTAATAACAAAGAGTACATCCTTGTATGTAATGACTATGCCATTAAATGGGTGGAAGTCAAGGCTCTTACACATGCTAGGGATGAAAAGGTGGCATCTTTCCTCTATGAAGAAATATTCACAAGATATGGTGTGCCATGAGAATTAGTCATTGATCAAGGACCCCAATTGAATGGTAGTGTAATTACTGATATGGTCTAACAATATGAGATTAGGAATAATAAATCAAATCTATATAATCTATAGTCTAATAAATAGGTGGAATTCACCAATAGGGAGTTAAAAAATATTTTGACCAAGACTATTAGTATGTCCCATAAGGATTGGGAGGCTAGACTTCCTAAAGCTATTTCAGCTTACAAAATCACATGGAAGACTACTACAGGCTTCACCCCATATGAGTTGGTATATGGGAATAAACTTGTATTTCCAATAGAATTTGAGCATAAAACTTTACGGATAACACTAGCACTTGGGATGGATATATTTGAAACATAGAAAGAAAGGCTTATGCAACTGAATGCCTTAGATGAATACAAAAAGTAGGCATTGTATACCACAGAACTTGTATAACACCAATGAATTATTTGGCGTAATAGGTACATTAAGACCAAGTAATTCAATATAAGATATTAGGCCCTTCTTTTTGATTCAAAATACAAGGATCAAAAGGGAAAACTCTAGATGAGATGGCATGGTCCATTTGAGATTGAGCATGTTTTTGACAGTGGAGTAGTGTAACTCCAAACCATTGATTTGATAAGATTCTATCTCCTGGTCAACAACCATATACTAAAGTTATACAAAAAACCACTCACTCAAGAGGAGTTTTTGAAGCACATACAAATGCAATTATAAAATGGATATAATGATGTGTTAGATCAACATGATGTCTCACCAAAGAAAGAGAGAACCAACCAACACATAGATAAAGAAGGAGACGAGGACATCCTATCCCTCCTTTGGCATGAAGATTGAGACCTTAACTTGGTCCTTGACTAGTCACCCTCACTGTTGACTTGGTAAAGAACCAAAATGAACATTCCACTACAAGCAACAATTAGAGTCAAAAAGCAAAAAAAAAACCCAATAATGAAATTTTTTTGGGCATTGCTGGTAGTTTTTGGGTAGAAAACTAGTCTAATGCCTACCTAAAACTATAAAATGGGCTTAAATAGAATATTAAATTTCTAGATATTTAGGGGTAAAAATAAAAAATGAAAATAGACAATCATTCTAAGCAAACTATTCATCCTCCTCCAATTACCAAGGGCTATTTTGTAGCTATTGTAGGCACCTCCTTTAGTTGCTATGACCTATTTTGTAGATGCTGTAGGCACATCCTTTAGTTTCTATGGGATGTTATATAGATTCTATAAGAAACTCTTTTAGTTAATATAAGCTCTTTTGTAGCTACTACAGACACTTTTCCCATAGTTGGGCACAACCTTTTAGTCACTATGGGCACCATCTCTGGTTGCTATAGGCATACCCTAACATCTCTTTAAGCACATGCAGGATAGTTCTTCCAAAAATATAAGCTATGGCCTTGGATATGAGCTTTTGGGCATACATAGAAGACACCAGACCAGACAAAGGAGGAATGAAGAAATATTTGAGCAAAAAATTCAAAACTTTGCTTAGGCCTACCCCTAAATAACAAGGCAAAGTCACTAGGTAGAATCCATAGGTAGGTAAGACATCATAGAGACAGATCATGGAGGCTGATGTAATAAAATATCACAAAGAAACAAAACCTTTAGCTACCCTCTTCCATGTTCATGCAACACCTAACTTGGATCACCTAGCTTTGCAATAACCACCTTGTGGTAGGAGAGAAATAATCTCTCATCCAAGTCTAAGACTCTTGTTCCAATTCTATGTAGGCTATCATGAATCACATACAAACATGCTAAGGGCACCATAAAAGACTAACATCCTATGATCTCATAATTACTCCAAAGGGGCCCACTTTAGTCTAGTTACAACTACAAGCATAATCATTACATTCTACTAATCACTCATCTACAAACACTTACACACAAATCCTCGATGTCAACTTAGGTAAACTATTAAAAAGGTACATCATATATTTTGATAATTGAAAAGTATTCATTGGTTTAAATATAACATGTATGATATTGAAAATCATATTAAATCATGAAATACATAATTCATTAATACCCCTTAACTCACACTTAAACCAACATGATGATGTCCCAACCCATACTTATACCTCTAATTATGACCCCATTCTATCCCTTCTATCCTATTCACTCCATGTCACTTGAGGACATTGATGGCTCACATGGAGGGGGAGGATGCTTTGGGTGAGAATACCATGCAATACAAGATCCATATGTGTGAGATTAGATGCCAAAATGAAGCCATAATATCTTATAGGGAAAATAATCAATTTCATTGCTTTCACTTACAAGTATAACCATTCACGCAAATATAAAACATGACATAATATACAACACTACAACCTAAAACCACAAACTACCATTATTAAACAAACCCTACTTTGCTATAGGCATATTTTTGTAAGCCAAATATAGTGTATTGCCAATTACTAGTTGAAATATTGATAGAAAATCTAAACTTAGCAAAATGGGAGGGTTAGTTGTGAGAAGAAAACCCATGGATCATAAGTAACTTTAGGGAGACCAAGCCAGCTAGGCTATCTTTAATAGAGCTAGTTGGACCACTTATTTTGAAAATTTATAGCATTGTTTAGAACCCCTTGCTCAGGAAATTTTAGGATCCTTTATTAGAGACCAAGTTACTATACATGGTATCACATTCTTAGTCAATAAAGAACTGGTGAGATAGGCATCTGGGATATCAAGTATAGGAGAGAACTGGCAAGACAAACCTAATGGTCAAGAAGCTAGATAATAGTTTTGTCAAGGAGATAAAAGACTAGTACTAAATAAAGGTGGTGTGGAGAGACTTATGTTATATGTAGCCTAGAGGGAGATAGCCTCATACATCATCAGATATATGACTTGTGAAGTAAGGTATTCCCTAATTTATACTCTTTAATTTAAATTTTTGAATCATTTAAGGCATGACATAATCATTAATGTTCCAAATCACTTATATAACATTCTAAAAAAGATGTCTAAAGAGTACCAAAAGGGTATTAAAAAATCCCTATCCCATCATTGCCTAATATGGTTGATAACTAAACATGGAATAAACTCTGTCAGACCTGATCTAGGTTGGGAATAGTTTTTATCCCTAGGGAATAATGAACCTCAACAAGAAGAGGGTAATAATGAGGAAGAATCCCCTGAGGAACATGCCCAATAGATTATACAAGAAGATGCTGAGGGCACTAGTGTTACTGGCCAACCTATAGCTACTGAGGATCTATATAAAATTGCTACAGGCAGAAGAAAGAGAAGGAAACTAGTCCTACCTCCTTCTAACATAAAGGAGGGAAGTCCAAAATAAGAAATTTATTCTCTCACTATCTCTTCACCACAAATTGATTTTTCCACTATGGCTCCTTCAAGACAAGAGAAATTTCTTCCATCAACTATTGCACAAGAAGAACAAGTTCCATCAGCCACCCCTCCTAAAAGGAAGATGAAAACTGAAGAAAAGAAACCCACTATATCAAGAAGAAGGAGACCTCCTCCTAGGAGATCTTAAATAATTAAGAAATAAAATACAACTACAACCTCCTCACCCATAGACATTAATGAGGATGAAAAGCCAAAGAAATATCCCCAGTTTTGGAAGACCCCTGATGGGTTTGAAATCGAAGAATGGTCTATTGATGAGGAATCTAACAAGGAAGAAGAAGAATAGTCACCCTAGCCATTCAGATTCACTAAGGAAGACATTGATCTCCTTAGAAACATTAGGTATACAAAAGATGAATTGAGAATGATAGATCAGCCTACAGTAGAAGAGGAGTTGATCAAAGAAGAGACTATGGAAAAAAATTAGAACAAGCGATATTTCCTCATGCCCAAAAGTTCCAAAGCTATGAAAAAAATATATAGGCTGAAGAATGAAACAATAGAATTGAAAGGTAAGAGAGGCATTAAAATGCTTCTAGGGGAAACAAAATTTTTAGAACCTTCTATGGATAGAGAAGGGTTATTAGAGGAACTTGTAGTAGCCTCCTTGGAGGAACCTGTAACAAATTCATCTACCTTGGCTATAGAAGCACATATAATAGATTATGCTTTAGCTTTGGTACCCTTATACCATATATTTCCTCCTCCATTTCCCACTATAAAAACACCTATAATAGAAGAAGTTATTGATGTTGATATTTTAGCTGCCACAACTTCTAGCCACACCTATAGAAGTTGATGACCTCTTACATTTTATTAAGGAACAATTTGGTGACGATAAAACTCACTAAAATAAATTAGTACAAAAATTTAAGGTATATATTGAAATAAGAGAATAACAATATGAATTAAAATAAAAACTAAAAATAGATGAAATTAGGATCAAGTATCTGAAGGAAAAAATTAATAAAATGAATGAAACCATTGAAATGTTAATGGGGTATAGACCACTTTCTAGGTGTATGTTGTCTACTCAAAAGAGAGATGGCTTAAATTTAGATATGATAGGATCTATAATGATTAGTCTTACATGGTTTGTGACTCTAGATCTTTATTTAAAGTATATAGACATGCTGATCTTGACCTCTAAGCTTAGTTAAGTGTGTTTTACATCCACCAATATGCTGTACCCAATAATGTAGATTGAAATCCAAACATCTACTTAGGGGATGTCTAATTGAATGCATTTTATTCATATGTTCTTAATGAAACAAGAAGAAGGAAATAAGTAGAAGAGTATCAAGAAAAATAAAAATAAGCTACCTTGATGATCAAGGGTGAATCAAGTGATCCAAATGATATAATAGAAGCATGGATCTCCTTCATGAAATCAATTACTCCACAAGAATGTGTTATCAGGAAATAGGTAGAAGTTTAGAATCATTATTTGAGTCTTATATAAAGTGATGGCAAGCAAATTTTTTCTATTTTGTTCTCACAACTGGGAAAAACTCTCTGATGCTTTAAAAATAAAGGAACCTTACTCCCCTCAAAACCTTAGGGAGGCTATACACAGAGTATATATTTATACTGAGCTTATCAGAAAGAGAAGGGTAAAATGGTTGGGATTGATGTTTCAACCTTATTTGTTTTGGTTCCCAATTCCTAACTAGGAGGGAAAGGTCCCAAATAATAGAGAGGATAAGAACAAAATATGGGAGAACATTGATGATGATAAAGGCTTCTATATTCTTAAAGGTTAGGCTGCATTAAGCCTCTTGATTTCAAAAAAAATTATGGTTTCAAAATGTAGCCAAGGCTTGCTCGAGGTCGAGCAAGAGGTTAAGTAGGGGGTGTGATGAGGCCACAAATTTATCTATTTTATAATCTCATCCATACCTAGTATATATCTTTTTCTATAACCATCCATGACTCATACAAATGAATGAATGCATTTATGATTTTGTGTGTGCATTGATATATATATATGTTATGAATTATTGATGCTTTTTCATTGATTAGATTATACTTATGTAAATTTATTTAAAAAGTATTTAAAAGATAATGTAAGGATGTAGGATCTCATTTGGGAACAACACTTATAGGCTACCCACAACAACTATAGGCTCCACCTACAGGCTACCCATAATAACTATAGCCTCCACCCATAGGCTGCCCATACCCATTGTAGGTTGCCAAGAACAATTGTAGGCTCCACCTATAAACTAATCATAGCTAGTATAGGTTACCCATAGTAACTATAGGCTTCACCTACAAGTTGCTCGTAGGCACTACAGAGTGCTCATAAAAACTGTAGGCTTCACCTACAGTTTGTTTGTAGCCACTATACAAAATAGATCTATTATTATGATTAGATCTTAAGGACACATCCAACTATGTTAAGAACCAAATGGATGATTGGAAAGGACCATATATATTGTATAGACTCCCTATATGCAAGGAAATTCAGATGTGCTACTAAAGATGAGAAAGATAAGGAAATGGGAAGAAGAAAAAAAGAAATAAATAAACAAAATAATATACCTTGTCCTTAACCTAGTCAAGCCTAAAATAAGTAACTTCGGTTACTAACTACTTGAAGGTTGACTGGAGAAAATTTTAAAGTATTTATATTTTTCCTAGATTCGTGTCTTTGGTTAGAAGTTAATATACTACCTTCTATATTTGATGGTAGAACCTAGATTAGATTAAGAGTTAGTGAAGTTGAAATTGAGATTGGATAATTAATAGAACTATAGAAGTCATTGCATTATAATATTTTGTAACAATCTTTAATTGGTATAGATTTTAGTAATGAGAAAGTTAATTCTATAAGAAGATTTTACAAATCTCTTAGAGAAGGATTGGAACTTAGTTCTGAATGAGGAAGGGCCCCTCAAAAGGAGTTGTAGTGCAGATCCTAACCCTCCTTAGTTAAGAGTGTGTAAGTAGATTTCATTATTAATTTGATTATATAAATTGTGATGCATGTGTGATTTATAAGTATGAAGTATTTCTATATTTATGTCATAATAGTTTCATAGTAGAACTATCTAGTGAATTCAACATAAATTCATTATACTGCAATTAGTAAAGCAAACTGATTTGTGAATCAATAATGCATATATAGTGCTAACATATTTGAAAAATGTATGCACCCTAGGTTGACAATTAATGTTAATCAGACTCAAGGATCTGGTATTCACTAGGTAATTACTCTACACAACACATGCCCCTACTAAGATGTCCCCTTTTTGGAGGAGAGGATATAGTACCTACTAGACATCTCCTCTTAAAAGGAAAAAAGGTGAGAATTTACTTGATAAAAAGACTAAGATGCATGCTAATAGTATTGGTAGCGGTAATTTATAACATTATTTTGGTAGTATCCATAATCTTAGTAGAATATCTGTGTAGGAATTTTTTCAATTAAATTTAGGTAATGTTTTAACATTTTCAAATTTGGTATAATATGGAGGAGATCATTGTCTAGAGTCTAATGTAACTTGTAATTTTTAAATTGGACAACTAGTGCTCAAGATATGCACGTTTGAAGTTTATGTAGAAGTTGTATATTAGGTACTTTGAAGATAAATTTGAAGTCATTTACATTTTTAAATTTTATAAAATTTGAGATATAATTATAATAGAACCATGCCATGTAGTATATCCCGTTGACCAATGCAATTTGATGTACTTCAAACAACTTTAGCTAACAGGGGTTTCATTGAATTGGTAACTAGGTTTAGTTGTCAATTTACTAATAATTTTTAATTTTTGGATTTTTTTCATTTTGAACAAGATTTTTAAGGTTTTACATGGATTAATAGACACCTATATTTAGTTTCAACACATGTTCATTGGTATCTTGATGCTGGTGTCTGAATTAAGATGTAAGCATATGATGTTACTATCCTACATCGATGCTAGTATCTAATGCTATTGTCTTACGTCAATGCTAGTGTTTGACACTAATATCCTTTTATTTTGTGAATATTGAACTATTAAATATATATTTTTTAACTAAAATTTCATTTTTAATGAGTATTCATTTTTATGTTTTTGGTTATAGAAGGATATGCATATTCAAGAGTTTTGGCTACTCTAGCAGAGCTGGGTCTAGATGTGTCTAACTGGGCCATTATAGATCAAGCAGGGTTAGGTCATGTGGCATAATTAGGTTAAATTCCATATGATATCCACCTCTTCACATTCATAATAAAGAGGTGGAGCTCAGAGACATTCACTTTCTAGCTCCATACAATGGAGATGATGATCACACAAGAGAATGTGTATCAGATTTTACAAACTCCCATTAGAGGTGAGAAAGTTTAGGTTGATAGAGATGGTATCCATAGTTATATTTAATATTATTACATATATTTTAGTGTCCATAGGGATCCAAATGTATATTTGTGTAGTATTATTCATTTGGACAACATTATTAGAGGTGATGTTCAGTGGTTATAAAAGTCTATCTATGTTTTACTGGCATCATTCATAGTAGTATAGGGTAACATAGTGGGTATCTCATATCATTTGTATCATATAGTTTGACATATTTATCTTGATCATACCAGATATTCTTGGGGTCATACTACACTATCCCATTTTTATAGGGGTATTTACAAATTTGCACTAGAGTGCCATGGTGGAGGGATTAGAGTACGCATTTTTTTACATGTTTGGGCATATGAGAACATTGTAGTGGTATGACCAATTGGTGGACCCATAGTTAGGTGGTCCCATTTATAAATACTCATAGAGCAGTGGGTATTTACCCATGTTAGACTACATACCATGATGGAATATCATGTTATTCTAGATAGGTTGACCTCATATCAGATTAAATGGCATTTATATAGGACATTTATTATATAGTTTAAGGATAGGCATGCACTACAGATGGTCTAAATCAACATATGTTTAGTTGATTAATTTCCCAATATGTACAAGTTATTTATGTATGTCCATGTTTTGTGATAGTTTGATATAGAATAGGGAGTTCCATCATCACCCTACCCCTGGCATCAAATAACATGGAGTGGTCATAGGCCCCATGATAGGACATCGCCCATAACTCTGTGTGTGTGTGTGTGTGTGTGTGTGTGTGTGTGTCCTAGTAATGAGAAATATCCCATGGTTACCTTAGCTATAGGGTATGATGTAGGATGCACATATGGTTATATGCAGTGGTGGGTGGGATCCCAATGGCCATTATTGTTCCTTATTGTATTTTCCCTAGGTACCATTCTTGAGGCATAAGGGGATGCAATAAGAGAGATAGGTGGAGATGTAGGAGATAGTGTGCTTATGGGTTTGTCACCAATAGATGATGTAGTCATTAGATCCACATATGAGAACCATTATTTTTAAATTTGGAATTTTATTTGGGTATAATATTAGATAAAGTATTTAATTCCATAGACGTAACTAACTAGTATTGTATATATTGTGTCTCTAAGTAATAAAGCATGGGTGATGATGGTATACCATGAGATATAGGACCTCACATTTAGCATACCCATGAATATATTTAGGGATGGTTTTACTAAGAGGGTAGTTGATATTTTAGGTGCCCATGCACCTTTATTTGATCATGTAGTGAGGGTTGTGGTAACATATCATATTATGGAAAATGAGCATGAGGAACTATGTCTTGAGTTATATAGACATGAAATCCTATATATTAGTATCATGAAGATCATATAGGTTATGATTTATCAATATAATACTCTATGATGTGATAATGAGGATATGGTGTTATGTCTAAGAGCCTTTGAGGAGAGAGTACATGATCTATCTTGTGTAAGTGGGCCCTAGTTGGATCCCAGTGCCTTGACATCAAGAGGTGTGAGGACCATGGATATAGATAGTGATGAGGAATACACACCTGGGGATATGACCCCAACATATTATTAATGTCCTCATTTGTATAAAATTTATATCATTTGATATATATGACATTCTTCACATGGTTTATTTTATGTTAAATGAATGTGCAACATCTAGCATTTTATATTTGATTTTTGTATTGATTTCTACAATGTATGATTAGATATTTGTAGATTGTATAGCTAATATTTAAATTTAATGATATGTATAAATTATAGTGATAATATAATAGTCATCCTATGCAGTGAAACCTAGAAGGAAATTAGAATGCCTGACTATAATGATCATGGGGTAGTGGAATCATTGATTTGGTTTCTGTAGCTAAATCTATTATATTTATAGATATGAATTGTGAGTTTGTAGGTAATAGTTTTGGCATATAAATATATTATGTATATACATCCCCTATATATGCCCCTCTATTTAGGACCTGATCAACTAATGGTTCCTTAATAAGATCAGTGTGGGTGTGATTAGTCTTGGTAGAGAGTACACTAAGAGAAGGACTTATACTAGCAGTTATCTTTTATGAAGGTCAATGGACCATGTGTCCCTCAAAGGGAGAAACATGGGATGAATTGACCCTCTTATATGAGCCTCTAAGAGAAGTATGAATAATAGGTCTAGATATGTATTTTTGATATATAATAATTTTGTTATCAACTAACTGTGTAAGCTTTTATTTAAGAGAAAAACACTCATTATCTCAATGTCTGTTTATACCATGGTAAGTACAAAAGTGTTTTAATTTTTCCTTGTAAAATTGGTGTGGTGGATAATGTGAATTAGGAAGAAGTGTTATCATTCATTTATCTAATAATGTATACAATATATCATGTGGTATATCACGGTACTTGTCAAACTGAAGAGGTTATCATTTTGTAGAGATATATGGTCTATCTATGGGAGATACTTTGTAAGCATGCTCCTTTCCTTTGTTTAACACCTTTATCATTTGTTACTTCACATATGTTGTTATTTATATAAAATATGTTTGAATTGGTTCATGATCTTTTGTAACTTTTTTTTTCCTTGGAAAAATGATTATTATCATGCATAGTTTTTGATGAAGAGATAGGTAACTTGGTTTGAGTGGTTATTAGAGCACATGCATATTGGGGCACATACCAATATAAGGTCTCAAATTAAGAAAAGGGTTTATGTAATGATTTTTATTTGAGTGGATAAATAATACCTATACTAAATATAAATTATACTTCCAAATCTATGGATGTATAATTTAAGGAATATAAAGCATCCTTAAATCAAATAACATAGTATTGTATAGACTCATTTTCTATTTGTGTCAATGCTTTCAAATGCTAAAATGGTAAATTAGGTAAGGTATAATGATGGAAATGTTATAAAAATACAACTTCAAGTTTTTTTAAAGTTGATAATGAACCATTTAGAAGCCTATAAAACCAATCAAGAACCCCTTAGGTTAAGTTACGATGAAAATTATTTAAAAATAATCTTCCATTTTGGGACCAATGTTCAAAGGATTGTATATATTATTGAAAATGAATAGTAGGATCCCATTGATAATTAAAGGAGGATAATTTAGGCATAATAAAGTTTTAAGGATAAGGAATCTCTGCTACATCCTTAGTAATAGGTTGCTCTGCTAATATATTCTCCTTAAAAATAGCCTCATGAGAAGAATTATTTAGCTTAATAGTGTTGACTTGTTGTTGCAAATCTCCCATGGTAGTCATAATAGATGAAATATCACAAGAAGAGGTTGAATATTTTACTAGTGGTTATAAATTACCATGCACATAGAACATAAGAATAATTAATTTTTTTCTACTATCAGGCAGAGGATCATCACATGGTTTTACTTCATTTTGTAAAAGGGTATCCATGGTTAAAGAGGTGAGTATATCATATTAGATAACATGAAGTTTTGTACTATTATCATTACCAAGGTGATATGTTACTTAAAACCTCATGACATTCAATAGGAGTAGAGGAAAAAAATTCATTAATAAACATTTGCTTTTTTGTATCAGAAATAGCAAAGGAGGGAAGAATGTAACGTTCACTTTCAATTTAAATTTTTAAGGGAAGGAGAGAAGATGCAATGATATATTTTATTTTCTTTGTATTTCATGACTTTATATTTGAAATAGGTACATGAAATATACTTGGGACCTTACTTGTGCCCCCAAATAATACATGTTTTGTAATCATTTGCTTATGAATTTCATATGCACTCTCATTTTTTTCTTTAAGAAAAATGATGGGAGACATAGGACATGCATGTTGTTCACCAAAAATTAGAGGGAGAGAATAAATTTGACTATTTTAACTTGATTCATACAAAGAAGGCATATAATTTTCAATGAATATTACTTGGAGAAGAAGGCACACACTTGATGTCATCAATATTTTCATCATGAGAGATAGAGGAGGAACATTTAAATTTTTATAAATTTACATAATTGGAAATGGAAGAAACACAATAACTTTTTGAAGTAACTAAAGGATGTATGCATGCAACCTTTTGATTTTCAATATTATGAATGACACCATTTTTCATATCTATTGTATCATACATATTTGGTAACTCTTAAAACCCTTCATTGTCAGAAAGCATAGGAACATGATAAGTGTTATAGCCAAGAGGGATATTATCACACTTAAAACCGAAAGTAGAAATGTCACTACCTTTCTCATTTATATTTACCTTTTCAGCATTGGTTATGTTATTATCATAGTTTTAAGCAAAAGAGGCTTTATCCTATTTTTGACATTCTATTAGATCTTCATATGCAATACATTGATCATCAGGTACATTAAATAAATGATCATAATGATAAATCTCCATTGTATGGCATTCTATTAGTGAATTCATAAGGATTTTAAATTTTAATAAAATTATGAATCACACAAACACTAAGGCCAAAGAAATAATGTAACTAAACATTCCTAAATTATACCCATACAAGTAGGAGAGAAAAAATAGATCTAAAAATAAAATATAGGAATATGAAATGAAATTATTTTTTAAGAAAGATAAAAACCTAGATGAAAACTAGGGTTTTGTCTCAATAATATAGGATGGGTTCACCAAATATTTTATGGTTTTTGGGTATTTTCATAAAAAATACATAAGCTGAAAAACTAGTTGAAAGGAATGACAATATTTAGATTTACACTAAAATAAAGTCAATATTATAATTGTTTCCTAATTTAGCATGTGTAATAAATATAGAAAGCACAAGGTAGGAAAGGGGTAAAATATATCATATCTTGTTTGATATTTTGTTCTAAGGTATGACAGTGATCAAAAGTCATCACAGAGCTACATTATAGGTTTTGAACTTATTCATTCTATGTTTAGACTATTTTTGCCCACTTGATGATTTTGTTGAATAGGGATAGTAGTGTCAACACAAGTGTTTGCCTCCAACGTAGGTTTCTAATCAAATGTACACATAGTAATGGATCCAAATTTGTACCAAACCTACATTGTCACCTCTATAAATACTTTTTGCTTCAAATTATATTCGACTATGTGTCAAATTCATCCAATGAATAAAACCCCAATTATTTTTCATTAGGCCTCTTAGAATGTAGTAAAAATGGGTTATCATGTGAGTCAAGATAACCCTACCAACCCTAGTTATTTATAATTTCTACCTACATAGCCAATACTCCAAAGAGGGCATTAGACTCACATATAGTTCTCCCTCTTAGGTATGTGTGTGTAATTGTAACTGTGTAACTATATGTTCCTTCTCCTAGTAACCCTTATTATAAGTAATTTAAAAGTATATTTGACCATTTAATTTCTTCAAATATTTAATTCAATATTGTAATATAGTTTGATAGATTAAAATATATAATATTTTCTGATTTCATAATTATCAAATCAAATTTATAGGTAGTGTAACTAGACTATAGCCTTTGTATATATAAGACCTCTTGATTTTAAATTAGGATCTAGTGATGCATGAAATGATGACAATAGGATGTGCAAAAAGGGTTAAATAAATGGTCACAAATTAAAAAGATACAAAAAAGATAAAAAGATAATCCTAGACACTAGCATCGATGCAAGTGTATAAAATAAAGGTAGGTGTCCAAGGGCTAAAAGTGTATAGATAACATAAAATAGAAGGTAGGGATCCATAATATACTTTAGATGAAAAGTAATAAATAAACATATAGGCCCAAAGGGGTAGGTAAATCAAGTGAAATAAGATGAAACCAAAGAGGTCCATAAGAGGTCACATCACTAGATGTCTAATCCTCAGCCAAGAGATGTGTATATGCAAAGAGGCTATAAACATGTTGTGAAATTGCACTTTTACCAAATATGGGTGTCTACACACTCTTTGAGGAAACCCCAATTTTGCACTATAGAGGACATGTTCCCAATCAACTGCATGTAGATTATTTCCCCTCTCCAAATACATCTACTTGAATGTTTGATACCTAGGCAACCAATTCCCCTTTCAAGGATGGTGGGAGTGAGATCAAAGTGCTCAGAAGCATAGGGAAACATATACCTTTATAAGAGAATGTGTAGAGAAAGGTTTTTGAGAAGTGAAAGCTATATGTAGGTGATAGGCATGGGATAGGTAACCTTTTGGAAGGAGCTAAAGTGGTCCTTTATAGGTAATCAAGATGGCAACACCAAAAAAATACTCGAACCCTAGGTGTGAAGAGGGTGAGGTTGATGGCCTTAAGTAGTCATGTTGCTTGGTGAAAAATGGATTGAATCGATATGAAGAGATGATAAAAAAGCCATTGGATGGGAGAATTAACAAGAAGGAATGTAGAGGTTCCACTAGATAAGGAAACTATCTTAAGAGGAGTCACTCAGAAAAGGTTTATGAAATTGTGCAACTATGGAAGAAGTAAATGCTTATGAAGAGCCTTCAAGGGATTATAGATTACACAAGGAAGTCAAGAAAAAGAATGACTCATTTTCTAGGGAGGAAGAACCAATTTAATATGGGGTGATGTTTCCATTTAAATCAACTAAGTATTAGATAAACATGCACTTGCATGCTTTAGGTGAGTTTAACACCACTAGTTGAGAGGTGTACATAATCCAAACCACATAACTTACACACACAACCTAAAACAAATTATTATTAAAGTATATGTCAACTATAAAATTTGTGTCAATGTGTGCTACATGAAAAAGTGGTAGACCCAAGGAAAAAGAACCACATGGAGCCAAAAATTGCATAGGGAATTATAGGGGAAAGTGCTAGATGTATTTGGTAGCTATAGATCTTGACACCATGTTATAGTAGTATGGAGGCATATGGTGTGGTAGTTGGCCTTAGGTTAAGTTGGCAATTTGAATATGGATAGGGTAGGAAAATCCCAAGATGGAAAGAAAAAAATGATGAGAGGCTTGAAAGAAATATGTTGTTATCTTAAAAATAAAGAAGATAGTCAGAAAAGTAAATGAAAAAGAGTGGTAGACAACAAAGATCAAGAGCTAGTGGAATAGAGTGAATCAATGTAGAGCACTGCTATTAGATTATCCTAGGGAGAGGTAAGAGTTGTTAGTAAGCTCCATATTATAGAATAATATTAGATGGTATGTTACATTAAATAATTTATTCCTTTACATCCAATAGAGAGTGATTTTAATAAAATAGAATATTTGAAATACTTGTCTATCATGTAATTATCTAATAGAATTTATGTGCGTGTTCCATGAGTTATTTGGATATCGCCTTCTCCCAATCCTCTCAAAAACCAATTTATATTTTCACAAAATTAACATGATCCCAAATAGAATCCTCCATTCCTTCACACCTTGGGTGAGCTCATAGGGATTTTATTCCCTTTGTGATATGCTGGTCTGGGAACTAGTTTAATGTGTATCAAGCTAGACTAGACGTACACCATTATTGTTTCTTTGGTATGTGCTTGACAAATTTTGATATATGGATGGTTAAAGGGCTAGAGTAGATTATACACAAGGATGAATAAAACTATTCTAGAGTAGGCCAATTAATTGAAAACTTAGATAAATGAATATTCTGATTTAAAATATTGAGTTATGCTAAGTATAAAAAGTACACTCAAAATAGTAGTTTGATTGCATAAATATGAAGAAGATATAATAATTATCTTATCTAAAAATATGTAGGTAGATCTGAGAACTAAAATGGTGGAAATAGGTAAGGTTAAGATCAAGATCCAGTTATCATATTCTATAAATATTTTTTGGAGGTATAGACACTTACATCACCCTATGGACACTTGCATCAATGCTTCTATCCTAATCTTGTAGATGCTTAAATATGAATTTATATGTTAATCTAGTCTTGTATACT
Source organism: Torreya grandis (assembly GCA_037957365.1). NCBI lineage: Eukaryota > Viridiplantae > Streptophyta > Pinopsida > Cupressales > Taxaceae > Torreya > Torreya grandis. Next base: position 368,869 of record JARHVA010003683.1, on the reverse strand, counting down.
TGAAAAATATATGTCAAGTCTCTACCCTTTAGTTTGACCTTATTATTTAACCCTAAATTGAGATAGGTGTAGGGGTGGGGAAATCCAAGAACAAACACACCTGTTCTGATTCCTCCTGTTAGGATCTTGCTCCTCAGAAAGAGCACAATATGATTACCAAATATAAGCAATTAAATATGCGAAAATAACCAGAAACACAAGTAACTAGAATTCACCAATAACATAGAATATGAGAGATAATACACTATATTATATTAACACTTTATAGAAAAGAATACTATAAAGAGCCGCCACAATCTTCCACCTTACAGAGGTTTCCCACACCTCAAGTGTACAGTAATTATTCTCACACACACTCTCCTACACAAAAAATGGTCCCAACAACCAACTCACACACAGAATTGGTGTTCACCTCTCCAACCAGTCAGTAATAACCCTGCCAGTACACCAAGCACTCTATAGCACTTCAAGTTGATCTCCCATGAACCTGCAACCTGCAATTCAACAGACCAAACTTACATGTAGATCCCCTATGAGCTTGCAACACCCTGCAACTCAATGATCTTACAATGGAAGGAACTCTTCCTTTCTATCTCATACTTATACAATACATGCCAATGGGTCTATAAATAGATCCCTAACTTAAACAATAACTTAGACTCTTAATTTAGACAATTATCCTCGCAGCTCAAGACTCTAACTGGTCTTAACATGCAAACTCTTCATTCACTTAACTAACTGTCTGTGTAATGAACAGTTCTAGAACACACAGGTGACCGACACCGGTCCCTGCTTGCCTGGTTTTGCTGACGTCGACTGACTTCCTGCCGTCACCGGTGTCCTTCTGCACTGGTCACGACCGACGTCGGTCTTGCTACCAATGCCGGTGCTCTTGGATCTCAGCAACCTTTTGTTCCTATTATTTGCAAAGAGTTGAAGCTTTTAGCTCCACAACCTAACAATCTCCCACTTGGAGATAAATAGATACAACCTGTACCTATACCTGTACCCCATCTAGTTTGTTTCCTTGGCTTTGTATCCCTCCTCAAGATCACTCTTGAAGACCAACCACCACAAATCCTGTAGTGCAAAACCTGTCATCCAAATTACCTACCATATCCACATCTACAACCATGTAGAAAAAGAACTTGACCCTGCTTAGCATGTGCACCTGCTATTGGTCCCACTGAACTGCCCTTCAGTATTACTTTCCCGGATTGACTCCAAACTTGTGACAACTCCCACTGCTTGGGAAAACTCAGGTTTAGTACATACCATGCACTCAACCTCATTATGTGAATCAAGAACCTGTTCTGTGAATTGTCCAACCATCGGTGTGCTAACCGGTCTCACACAATCATCCTGAAACAAAGTCAACAAGACCTCCATGTTTATAGAACACCCTCATGCCAAAGAATCTTGCTGCTCCCAGATTCTCCATGACACACCCCTAAACTAGCTTTACCTTTAGTTCAACAATACCTGTATATGTAACCCTGCAACAAGCACATCATATAGAAATAGGATAATGTAGCTAATATTATCCAACCTGGTAAAGAGAAACACAATGATCAAACCTCCATTGCCCTGCAGGTAATACAAGACCATATACCCTGATCTTCCATCTCACATATCCATTTTTGCTCTTCTTCATCCTGAACATCCATTCGTCTCTTAGTGCTTTCTTCCAGCTGGCAACTCTACCCAAAACACCTTTTTGGTTCTCCTCCAAGGAATCACATCCTCGTCCATGCCAAGCTCCCACTGTTTCCTGGATCTACCTGTTCTGCTTCTTTAACAACTTCTTGGTTCTATACCATAAGTGAGCAACAAGTAGTGTAAAGAAGGGAAATGATGAATTTAAGAAATTACGCCTTTAGTCCTCCATATGGGTGCTTGAAACTCCATGACAACTAGCTGTCCACCCAAAATTTGTCTCAGTGACCGATGCCGGTCACATCTCAGTCTGCAGTCGACCGATGTCAGTTCCCTGTGACTGCCACCTTGCCGATGTCAGTTTCCCCTGGCTGACACCGGTCGCTATCTACCCCAAGTCATCGATGTCGGGCTGCACATAGCTGACATCGGTCCCTGTCTAGATGCCGACGTCAATTTTCCTGCCGACGTTGGTCTCTGTGTTTTTCTAGTGAGACCTGACTTTTTCCTGTGAGCTCCTTTTGGATCAAACCCTTGTCCAAATCACCCTTGCTCTGCTCAAAATTCCTCTACACTTTGTGCTAAACTCTGTCCGTCACTTTCTCCTTGAAAACCAAGGCTTTCCTATTCTTGTCACTAACATCGGATTCCTCAAGAAACATCACCTTCTTCTTCTGCATATAGAAACCACGATCCATGCCTTCCAAATCTGAAAGCATACTCTTTGACTCAAGAACAAGCATCTCCTTCTTATCTATGTGACCAAGCCTATTAAGCCACATCTCCGAATCTACAGCTGAAGTAGATAACCCAAAAAGAGAATCAGTAATACAAGTAGATAGATAAATCATACCTACTTTATTACCTCTAGCTACAACAAGTGTAACCTTGGTAACCTTCCAAGAGTCCGCTATGAGAGTTACTGTGCAACCCTCATCACCCAAACTTCTAATAGAAATCAAATTCCGCTCTAGAACTGGGACATGCATGACCTCCTTTAACACCCATGTGTCACCTGTCTGCAATTTCAGCTTCACTTTTCCTTTGCCAACAGTCTGACAAGGCTTACCATCCCCTACACAAATTTCTCCAAAGTCTCCCTAGACATACTCATGAAAAAATTCCCTATGTGGGGATGCATGAAAAGAGGCACCATAATCTAAAACCCAAGATTCTGCTTTATCCAAAGAACATACCAGAGCATCCTGTGTAATGTAATCCACAACATCTGCTTCTTCTCCATGTCTTTCATGCTGATCTTCACCTGATCTACAATCTCTCTTTAAGTGCCCTTGCTTTCCACATTTCTAGCAGGTTATTCTGCCATACCTAGACTTGGATCTTCTACCTATCTTCAACCTTGATCTCCCACGCTCTATCTTCTCTCTTGGCCTTCCTCTGCCTTCAACACTCAAAGCATCTCCTGATGATTCACCTGTGCTTTTCCTGCGTATCTCTTCATTCAAGATCACACTCACAACATCATCCACTTTTAAGACTTTTGAAGGAGACACAATATTAGAAACTGCCATTACCAAACCTTCCCAACTTTCAGGTAATGAACACAAGATTAAGAGAGCTCTAATTTCATCATCAAATACAATATTGACTGAACTTAACTGGTTTATCAAACCATGGAAATCACTAAGATGGATATGAACAGATCCATCTTCCAACATTTGCAAATTAAATAAACACTTCATAAGAAATACCTTATTATAAGCTGAGGGTTTTTCATACAAATTTGCCAAAGATTCCATCAACTCCACCGTTGTCTTACACTGTGATAAGCTAGAAATCACAGATGATGCAAGACTCAATCTAATAGATCCCAGAGCCTTTCGATCAAGAACCTCCCATTCTTCATCCTTCATATCTGAGGGTTTGTAATTAACCCCACCCAATGGTAAGTACAAATCTTTCTGATACAGATAGTCCTCAATCTGCATCCTCCATAATTGGTAGTTCTTGCCATTAAACTTTTCCATTCGTAGCTTACTGTCTTCTGCCATTGCTCAACTCCCACTCAAATAGAAACCCTGTGAGTAACCTATAATCAAAACACACTACCCAGATCTAAACCAATCTATTAGTATCCCAACCAAAAGCTCTGATACCAGTTGTAGGGGTGGGGAAATCCAAGAACAAACACACCTGTTCTGATTCCTCCTGTTAGGATCTTGCTCCTCAGAAAGAGCACAATATGATTACCAAATATAAGAAATTAAATATGCGGAAATAACTAGAAACACAAGTAACTAGAATTCACCAATAGCACAGAATATGAGAGACAATACACTATATTGTATTAACACTTTACAGAAAAGAATACTACAAAGAGCTGCCACACTCTTCCACCTTATAGAGGTTTTCCACACCTCAAGTGTACAGTAATTATTCTCACACACACTCTCCTACACAAAAAAGGGTCCCAACAACCAACTCACACATAGAATTGGTGTTCACCTCTCCAACCAGTCAGTAATAACCCTGCCGGTACACCAAGCACTCTATAGCACTTCAAGTTGATCTCCCATGAACCTGCAACCTGCAATTCAACAGACCAAACTTACATGTAGATCCCCTATGAGCTTGCAACACCCTGCAACTCAATGATCTTACAATGGAAGGAACTCTTCCTTTCTATCTCATACTTATACAATACATGCCAATGGGTCTATAAATAGATCCCTAACTTAAACAATAACTTAGACTCTTAATTTAGACAATTATCCTCGCAGCTCAAGACTCTAACTAGTCTTAACATGCAAACTCTTCGTTCACTTAACTAACTATCCGTGCAATGAACAGTTCTGGAACACACAAGTGACCGACGCCGGTCCCTACTTGCCTGGTTCTGTTGATGTCGGCCGACTTCCTGCCATCACCGGTGTCCTTCTGGACTGGTCACGACTGACGTCGGTCCTGCTGCCGATGCTGGTGCTCCTGGATCTCAGCAACCTTCTGTTCTTACTATTTGCAAAGAGTTGAAGCTTTTAGCTCCACAACCTAACAATAGGTCAATATAGTATATGGTTAATAATTTAAAAATGAATAAGAACAAGGGTGATAAAAAGATCTAAAGTAGGCCAATTAATTTATAAACTCATTTAAACAATATTGTTAATTTAAATGTTGAGATATGTTAAAAATAGAAATTATAACTATTGATTGATATTGGAATGAATTATAAATAAGATTACTTAGATAGATTATAGTACATGTGAAGATATGATATGAAATAGGTTGAAAGAAGACTGGAACTAGATTTTTAGTCAATCATCAGATTTTAGAATTTTCCATTCTATGGTCTTCGACACTTATGTCAGACCTATAAAGTTACATCAATTTTGGTGTTTGAGTTGGGTGTAGGTTTCTAGTACATAATATTGATTGGATTTAAGTGTGACCACCTAGAGCCTTCTAGGTTTTCTATCACCTTTAATATAGTGTGTTCAGATCTCACACACAAGTTGTTACTCTTTTTCAAATGATAAATCCCTATATTTATCACCCTTGAAGTGACTATGAGAAAAATGGGTTAGTGGGCACATAGTGTCAATATACCCCAAAGAATTGTCTATCAATGGGCACTACCTATGTTGGGGTTTATCATAGTCTACACCAAGATCTACCATATGTACTATGTAATAAATCCAAACACAGACAATCTTAGAAGTAATAAAATAAAGAAAATATTTGAAACATACTGATAATATTGTTTCTCACTCTAATTATTTTGAATAATACATGGGATATTAAATATCCAAGACTAACTAACCTCTTCCTATAGAATAGGAAGTCAATATAACAACAAACCCATTAATAGAGATACATGTATAATTAAAATATATTATTTTTATAAACAATATATTTTACTAACCAACTAACTATGCGTGATATATTTTAATATATCAACATAATTAATAATAGCTAATTGCTGACTTATTATATGGTAATCACTATTTAGTAAATAGTAATTTAACTTATAGAATGTATACAATTGTGAGCACTAACGTTAGGCTATCCCTAACATTCCCCCCTTAGTGCAAACATGGGGAAGACATCATCCTATACTGCAACTCTAAAAAAAACTCACATGATGGTTATTCACTTGGCTAACCACCAACCTACAAACATCAAATGGTTTTACACTCAGTTTACCAACAGCCTACAAACATCAGATGGTTTTATACTTGGTTTACCACCAATCTACATACAAAAGATGGTTTTACATGCGGGTAACCAACAACTAAGAATATTCATAATGTTTTATAGGTTAACTCACAACTTATATAATTCTACAACATTCTATTAGTCTTCATCATTATTTTCACCTCAAGGGGAAATATATAAATAAATTTTCACTTTTTTCAATAATTGAACAAGTATGTACTTCTATTCTTATTTGCACACACATAATGGAAAAATATGAAAAGCATACCACACATAATATATGCCACCAAATCATTTTGGTCCCCATCATTGGTGAATGATGAGAGGCTTTATAAACTCTAGCCTCTATTTCCTCCTTCTTCCAGTTGATGAAATTACTTAGCACATGTGCCGATGAAGCTCAGTTGAGGATAGATTCTTCCCACAATCCAAATGTTGCATACAAGAAAAAATGCATCTGTGAGGTGATTTTTTTTATTTTTACAATTTTGATGATGACTCTATATGACCTTAAAAAATTAAACTCTTTGAATATTGGAGAATTTTGACCAAAAATAAATAAATACATAAAAAAACAAATGGACCCTATTAAAACATTAAGACTCTTAATAATAAAAGAGACTATAATTAAGACATCGAAAATTGTCAATGCTATTTTGATAACATAAACTTATTTTGACATTTTTATAATTTTGAATTTTAATGGCACATGACTTTGAACCCAAAATGAATATAACACCTAGAAAGAGAATCTAGACTAAAAATACTTAAAAAAACAAAAGTGACTTATTGACTCAATGTTAATTAACTATGTATAAAGACACATGATTGAATAGAAATAACTTGACTCTTATTAAGGAAACTATTAATTACAATAGAGATGTGACTCAACATAAAACAATCCTATCTAAACTTTTTCAAATAAATATGTTTAATAATTAATTCTCTATTTTATTCACTAATAAATGAATTTTCATATAATAGGAATCTTTAATTATTAAAAGCTATTTTAAACAATCCACTTAACAAGATTGACGTCTTCTCTAGTATCTATCAACTCAAAAATAATAGCATACCCATGGGATTGGAGATAGCTACATTTTACAACACTTGAATAGAGGATAGATCATATAAGGATCGATATCAACATTTCCTAGTTGTTGTATATTAGGAATCAACCATAGAAACAAATAGTTTGTAAATATCCAATAAAGGAAGTCATGAGATAGATCTCTCTACATTTGTCAAGGTTTATCACTATCAATAAACAAGATTGCATGCTTGAGGGAGAAATCCATAAAAATAGGTAACATGTACATCAAAATTGATAGCAATACTGGTGTAGTGATCAGGTAGTTTTGAGAGAAATCATTCATATATAGTGAATTATGGAGAACAAATTATGGATATCAACATATCAAGAGAAGACAAAAATGAAATGATGAAAAGGCAGCTACAAACTATGAAGATCAGGGTTAGACTAATGGGAAAAGACTTCTCAATCCCTAACTAGGGATACACAAATTTAAATGACTTTATTGATACAAATTATATTGATAGGAACTCTGATCCGAAGCAAAATCACCCTATATAATCTGATGTGGAAGACTAAAAAATGTAGGGAATAGACAAAATTTATAGATGGCAACATGTAGAATATGATAGATCTAATTTAGATATGATCAAATAAAATTCTTCCACTATATAATGTAATGATCCATTGTAGGCTTGATAACCACTACAGACACAAGGCTTAATTTATAAATAACCTCCCAAACAATCTAATGTAGTTAGTTAATAACTTTTCATAACTAAACTTAATGTTCATGTAACACAACATTGACTTCTCATTCTCAAAGTCAATGTAGAGTTAGTAGCGTATCTGCCCTTTCACAAATTTAATAGGCCATTGACCCACTCTGATACCAAATGTTGGGGTTTATCAAAGTCTAAACAAAGATATAACACATGAACTATGTAATAAAGTTAAACATAGACAATCTCAAAAATAATAGAACAAATAAAATATTTAAAACATAATGATAATATTGTTTCTCACTCTAATTAATTATAATAATACATGGGCTATTAAATAGCTAGGATTGACTAACCTCTTCCTATAGAATAGAAGTCAAGCTAAAAACAAGCCTGTTAATAGAGATACAGGTATAAGTAAAATATATTGTTTCTATAAACAAAATATTTTACTAACCAACTAACTATATGTGATATATTTTTAATATATCAACGTAATTACTAATAGCTATCTACTGAATTATCATATGGTAATTACTATTTAGTACATAATAATTTAACTTATGAGAACATATACAAGTATGAGCACTAACGTTAGACTATCCCTAATAACATACATATCCAATACTCTGAAGAGGGCCTCAGACTTAGGTAGTTTTCCCCTACATGTTGGTCTGTTTGTGCATAAGGATACAACATGTGATAAGCAAGTACATAGAGTGACCTAGCTTATAACTTGGAAAATATGACTCATGGAGTGATCCTTCATTACATTAGACCTATATATGGGCTATCCCTATGACTAATATTTAAATAGGAAAGAGTAGGGAAACTTTTTTCACTTGAATACTTGATTGAATGCTTTTGGTAAGTTACCTTGTGAGTTACAAGGTCTATGCTAGGTAAGGCTTGAATAAGGGTTGATATTGTATATATACCAATACATTTTAGAGATATATCACATTAAATCACTTAATATAATCATAAGGATAATATAAAATTATAAATTTGATGACTTTAGGGCACTAGACACCTAGTTTCACACATGACACTAATGTTGAGCTAGGGTACAAGTGCCCAAGAAGATGGAAAATAGGTATAGGTCTAAAACTTGTAGAGGATGATAATAAATAGGTTAATATAATTTTGAGAAAAATATAAGGCCTAGTTATTGGAATAAAATATGGTTAGACTAAGAGATAAGTAATAGGCATAAAAAATAGTGAATGCGATCCTTTTGGCATCAAGAAGGTCTTATGAATTGAAGGATAAAACCATGAGAAATAATTACCAAGTATATAAGACTAAAGAGATATATAATTTAGATTTAGTGTTTACACTTCTTTATAGCTAAAAGGCTCATACACACCAACTCACTGGGTCTAATTACTTACCTCTTAGTGTAATCTTAAATATTATGATTATCTAGATCTCCTGTAACCACAAAAAAACCTAAAAGCTAATATATATCCTTCACAATAAGTTAAAGAGCATCAACACCTTTCTTTTATCCTAGATAATTTCATTAAAAGTAAGATAATAACATCAATGCTATTTTCCCTGATCCAATGCAAGTGTCTTTCACTTACAAATACTCAAATTTTCAAATATTTTGAAGTGTACGGGCCAGCCTAAAAATGTCATTAACCCTTCCATGAGGATCATTTCAAAATAATTAGTATAAATAAAAGTCAAATGTAATTCATTTGAAAATCTAAAAATTAACAAACAATCACACATTTAAGCTTAATCAATCAATTGAAAAACTAATCTATTTTACCCTATTCATCATTATTTATATATTAAACATAAGATCAGTCATACTATAGGTTTTAAGCACTCAAAAGACAACCCATGAGCCATATTTGTCAAGTTATAAAATAGATCACTACATGCATTATCATATACTATATTACACCTTTGTGCACACACATTCACACGTATAGGGGACACCTACATAAGTTTGATGCCCTATTTGGAGTATTGGCTAAGTAGGTAACACTCACTGACATAAGGTTCTTTGAGGTCATCTCAACATTATAGACATCTAATTCCTAACACCATTCATGTTGAAAATTTTAGCTCAAAATCCATAAAACATGCTAAATGGTTCAAACTTGTCCCTTACAGGTGCCAGTTTAGGTCAAAGTATCCCTAAATAGGGCAATGCAACTTATGGGCTAGCTAAATTTGATCAGATCATTTCGAGTCAAAATGACCATTTTTCCATTTAGTGCTCTAGATCACTCTTTTCTTCTAATTCAATAGTACACATCATGTACCTTTTTTATTTTTTATTGGAAACATCCTAAATGATATTATAGTTCCAATGCATCTAACTTCACCTTCTAATTCTTCTTGAGTTAAATTACAACCCAGTAATATGATGTTCTGACCATTTTGGTTGATTGAGGACCAATTTTCAAATAATTGCACAAATGTTGATTAACCTTGTTTAAGGCTAATTAATCCAAATCAAGGGATTAAGTGGATTTTTCATGAGAGTTGAATATTTCTTTTCGAAATTTTTTTCTTATTATCTACATCACCTAGTGACATCATCTATGGGGTGGCATCCATCAATTCATAAGAGCATAAAATATCAGGATTATGGGTCACCCATGCCTAGTTAATGCCTCCCATGCCTCTTTAATGCCCCTTATTCCAAGGTCATCTTGAGGATAATAATAGATTTAATTCCAAATATTAGGATTATCCTCAACCGCACATCTTCATCTAAAGATGGATGATTGAGGTTGATCCTCACCAATCTCAAAAATCTATAAATAGAGAGGCCATGAACATCATTTCTAAGCTATTTTGGTGCAAAGTTATTATGCTCAAATATATTCAAAGCTTGAATATTACAAAATTATAATGATAAATTAGTTCCACAAGCTTCATTGATAGGCTAGTTTAGTGATTCCACATCAAGAGCCTAGATTTTATGGAGTGTTCTTGAGGCATTGGAGGAGCTTACCACCATTGTTGACAAAGACAAGGATGCTTGATCAAGGGAGACCATGTTTTTGAGCCACATGGGCATGGCAAATCCATTTGAGAAGGTAATAAGGTGTTGCTTTCTTTCATTTGTTTCTTTCTATCCTTTGTAATTCCCATAGGAATAGATAGGCTTGGTTAGTTAGTTCTTTATGCATGTTTCATTATTTATGGACTAATGCTTGACTAACTTGCTCTATAATCCTATCTATATCTTGGCATGCCTAGTGGGACTAGATGCATCCTACACATAAAGGAGATACTTTTACAACCTTAAGAAACTTATTTAAGCTTGTAAAACTCTTGTAAATTGGTTTTCTAACTTTATTTTTCTATTTTTTGTTGCCATAGTTTTACATAGTAATCGATGTTGATAGAAATACTGACATTGGTTACTTGGCTTAACCAACATTGGTCAACAAAACCAACATAAGTTAGATCTTAGTTGGCCATAACTAATGTTGACGGTATTGAATGATGTCAGTCATTGTGTTTTTCAAAAAACATAGACTTGAGACCTACTTTTCCAAAGTTACTTGTTTCAAATTCAAAAGGGTTTCAAGGCTAAAAGACATGCTAATAATTTTACTACAGGATCAAGTTTAAAATTTGATTAATAGATGTTTAAATCACCTTTGCATGCTTAAAAATGGATTAGGAACCTTGTTTTGGTGATTAACAAATAATTTAAGTGTTTTTGGTGAATGTTTTCAAAGTTTACAACTAAGACCAAGGGGTCAAATTAACACCACCAAATATTTCATTTTGGTTTAAAATTTAGCACACTTGTTAATTATTGTTTGAAATAGTTGATTAGATTAATCTTGTTTGGGAAAAAAAGGAATTTTGTATACATGTTCTTCCATTTGTCCCTTATAGGGAACCCTTGGAATAAAAAACTCCATTCTTATTGCAAGTAGCCTAGTCCAAGGCTTAGAAAGAATATCGCCTAAAGCACTCCCAAAAAACTCACTAAAGTTTAGGTGATCTTGAAAATGACCTTAAAGTCTTTCTATTTTCATGTTTTCTTTGTTTTTATGTAACTTAGCTTGCTTGGGGGACTTCATCACCTCCTTTAAGTTCTTTAGGTAAACTTTAACCTAGGGTTTCATCTCCTAGAATTGACTTCATTTGACTCTTTTTAGAGTTGCACATGGGACATAGTGGCACTTTGACATCACACTACACTGAGTGAATAGTATGATGTAGTGGTTACATAAAAGACTAGACCTTTATGCAACAAGTTGAGTGATACAAACCCAAAATTTGTGCTTTTCTTTTGCATTTTTTGGCATGAAAGTTATTATGTAATTGATTCCCCTATAATGTTCAAAAATTTATAGTTTAATATACCCCACTTTACCATACCTTGTTAGTTTAGACTTAAGATGTTTGTTTTTTTTCATTAGCTTACTTGGTCTTGATTTGTGTCTAAAATTACTTGTTAACTCAATGAACCTAACCAAAGCACATTGTCCTCAATTTTCTTGAGCAAGGGAGGTGTTACGCTGTCCAAATAGAAAATTCATCTTTTCCTTATTCAATTTGTTATCAAAATCTTTGTGTCATGACATCCACTTTGGTGTAGTCATGCTGCTCAATTGAGTCTAGAACTTTTACCCAATTCGTTTAAATCCTTCATTTATGATCGACAATCAAAATTGAACCTTTTTGAGTTCTAAGGGTTGGTGCATCCAAGTGGGTTCACCATTTGTGTACTAAGCTCATTTTAACTTAGGTTCAATTTTCTATTTAGATTGAAGGTCATTTATTAAGACTCAAAATCACATTATCATCTTGGTGGACTCAAGTCATCTTGTGTATCACTCATGCTTTGGGTCCTATAACATATTTTATCCTACTAGAATCATGTGGCAACATTGTGCTACCCATTTGGTCCTGGATTTATACTTAGTGTTTCACGTATGTATTTACATCTTGAGTTGTTTAGTTCGTTTTATCTTCTTCATAATCTAAAGAGCTTTCCTCTAAATTTATAGGGTCAACTTGTCAAATTTGAAACTAGATTTTATAGTGTGGGTGTATCATAAGGATCTAGGCTTTTGGTTTTCACCTTGGATCTTTGAGTTACCTTAATCTCTTTTGATATATAAAATTTCAACTTTACCAAAGGTTGAGTAATTTCATGAACCAAATATTCTAAATTATGTGTGGTTTCAAACCACCATCCTTTATAGTCTCATTGGTACCTTGGTTATTATTTAAAAGTGATCCAAAACATACTTTGATTGGTTATCGAACATTGGTCCAAAGTTAGTCAAACACATAGAGAAACTATTTTTAGACATGACTCAAAGGTTCATGCATAGTGGGGCCTCTTATGGCCTTAGTTATGAGGATGAGAAATTTTATGATGGTTAAGATAACCCCATTGTTTTTGATGATATCCCCACAATAGTAAGATTTGAAGATGATTACTATGAATATTAACCCCAAGAAGATCAAGATGAAGCCCTTATTAGATTGATAGAATTAGGTACTAGACTACCTTTGGACTTTCCTATGGAATAATTGCATACCTTGGTTAGAGAAAGAGAGAAACGACAACAAGAGCAATATTTTGCACAAATAGACATACCTTTTTCTTCTAACAAAGGAAAGGAAATACAAATAGAGTCAAAACCTAAAAATTTAGATCTTCTAGCTAAGCTAAAGATAAAAAGTCAATGATATGCAGATTAACTTGTTGTAGACTTAATTGACTCCCTAGTTGCCACTTAAATTCATAATAAGGCTTTGAAAGAAAATGAATATAGGGTGGATAGTATGCAACAAATATTGGATGAGAACATTACCATAGTGGATCAAGGTAATCTAAATGAATAGTTAAAGTCACAAGAGGCCTTACAAGATGTTACATTTGACATGAAACATAAATTATTCAATTATCAAGAACCTCTTATAAATTTACAAACTTAGAAACCCAAACATTCAATTTAGATTAAGGAAATCCCTCAAATAAACAAATGAGTGGTAAATAAACATAGACATTTCTAAAATCAACAAAACACAAAATAACCAAATTCAGGGAATGGTTTATAATCCAAGAATCAATGACCTATGTTCTCAACACAAGCAACAAATCAGAATGAAATCATAGATCAAAAGGCATATGCTCCATATAGATCCATAAAAAACTAGGGGCACATTCCACCCTAACAGCAACAAAACTAGGGGCACATTCCACCCCAATAATAACAAAACTAGGGGCACATTCCACCCCAATAGTAATAAAACTAGGGGCACATTCTACCCTAATAGCAATAAAACTAGGGGTATATTCCACCCCAACAACTAAACAAGGGGAACATTCCACCCCAAAAACATATTATCCAATCTGAAAATGCACCAAACATGCAAGAATGGAATTTTATGAAGGAAATTGTCCAAATATTGGAGACAAACAATAGAGTCAAAAAGTACAAATTTGATGAGATATGCCCATATCCATTTGACTTATCTATTCTCCAAAACCCCTTTCCACCTCACTTTGAGGCACATAAATTTGAAAAATACAAAGGGAAGGGAGATTTGTGTGAACACATACAAGCATTCTTCATCTTGTGTCTAGAGGTTGCTTATAGTAGCGAGTACTTATTATGACTATTTTCATGAAGTTTAATAGGACAAGCTCTTGATTGGCTACTTAAACTACCCAAGGGATTAGTAGTGGATTGGAATGACTTATCAAATAAGTTTGTTAACCATTTATCATACAACATAGAACATGAATTGACCATTGTTGACTTATACAAAGCTAAACAACATGATGATGAATGTTTTACTACATATCTATAAAGGCGGAGAGCATTGGCAGGCTGATTTCAACACAATTTACTTGACAAATAGTTGGATGATATCTTTGCATAGGATTTGCATCCTAAAGTTGTGCATAATATATGGTTAGCTTGTGCTAACTCATTTGAAGAAATAATTGACAAAGGAGTGAAGATTAAGAAGGATCCTATTGCTAGGGGCCTTGTTAAGATCTTTACACAAGGACAAGAATATAATTAGACTAAATCACTAGCTCCTTAGATAGTAATGTAGGATAATTCTAAGAGCTTTCAATAAAATAAGAACATGGTTGGAAATGGCATGATAGAAATATTAAATCCCTTAAATCCATTACCTACTTTGCAAAGATAGCCTCCACGAAGGATGTTTTGTAATAATTTTAGAGTCTTTAGCAAGTTAGGAGAATATGTTGAAGTAGTATTATGAAATATCATTGCAGTTAACTTAATTATATGGCCAGTATCAAAGCCATTTCCTCAAGATCAACCAAAACTACACTAGTACAAAGAGAATGAATGGTGTAACTTTCATCATGTTGCTAGTCATGGTGCATATTATTGCATTCAATTATGACATATTATTAAGGACTTTATTGAAAATGGTGAGCTAGAAATTATGTTGGCTTCTAATTAAGACACAAATTAGGATATGGGAATCTATAAAGACCCCTTTCCTCGACATGATCCACCACCACTAATAAATAATCACAATGGTCACACTCAAGGAAAGATGTAGAATCAAAACCAACAATAGGGTCAGAATCATAATGAGCACAATTGAGATCATGATCCCCACACCAATAATGTGGCTTATAATAATGTGCCTTATGACTATAATAACACTGTGAGATGCATTTCTATAACCCACATTGCCACTATTATTGAGATGCCATGGGGTTGATCTCATGTTCCTTACAACACGAGACCCATCATTATAGGGATATAACCCTCTCCCCTAGTAATACCATGTCAAGTTCACATCATCATGTTGCTACTCTATTTGCATAGGTTACTAATCTTGAACAATAGTACCATTCTTTTAGAGGCTCTTCTATGACCAAAATTATAAGAATACCATTAATCACCCATGAATCACCATATAAGTTATTTTGCCTCATCTTTCTCATTATAATGACTCCTTGCCACCTCAAGGTTGTGCAGTCATAACTAGACACCCATGAGTTACCATCCAGGGCCCTTCACCCACTTCTTTCTATAAACCTAATGAGAACATTGTACTAATGGTTCCAAAGTTGAACACTATTCCAACAAAGACTAAAATAGTTTAATCCACAATTTAAAGGCCTTATAGTCTAATGGACCAATTAGATAACACTCCTATGCAAATTTCCATATTAGAACTCTTGCAGACATCTGATGTCCATAGAACCATATTCAACAAACTTTTACAAGACTATGTTATGCCTAATGATATAAACCTTGATCAGTTCCAAAACCTAATTGGACATTTATCTTCATTTCGACAAATCATGTTTGATCAAAAAGACATGTCCACCCTTGGCCCAAACCATAATAACCCACTATACATTGAGATAATCATTGTAGACCATAAAATCAAGCAGGTTCTTATAGATAATGGTTTAGGGTTGAACATCATATCTCTTAAATTGGTGTGATGATTAGGTTACATGGACAAAGACATTTAGCTAGAGACTATTACAATCAAGGCTTATGACAATGTCAAGAGGGAGTCATCCAGTGCAATTTGGTTACCAGTCATAGTTGGGGGCTATTTCTCATCACACATTATTCTATATTATGGATATTGAGTTTCTTTATAACATATTTCTTGGTCATCTTTGGATCCATGAGGTATAAGTAGTTCCATCTACTCTTCACCAATGCCTTAAGTTTCCCCATGATGGGATCAAGGTTACTGTTCCCACTAATCAACAACCATACCAATATTATAAACATCTTGAAGCAAAGTTTTGAAATTATAACTATTGCCTAGGTTCTAAATTCATTGCAAAAAATAACAAAGCCATCATTTCTCATCTATCTCCATCTAATTATATAGATCTTGGTGATCTAGCCTCCACCTCAACAGATCCATTTTCTATAGTGCTGGCGAAGAAGGTGGTTATTAAAGATGCAAGCATTTCCACATATCATCTGAAAGATGTCCTCCATATTGCAAAATCACCAAAATCCCCTAAAACATTTGGTAAGCCTAAAACTTCCCAAACTCGTAATAGACCTGATCAGATTTGGCAACCAAAGAAGAAGCAATCAAAACCTCCTATGGTTTTTGTACTTAAAATTACACCAAAGAAGGATCAAAAGGCTTTTACCAAGGGAGATTGGTTATATTCTAAAGGCCTTGCAAATTGTTTTTAGAATCCAAAGTATCCTAGCCCTAACAGGATAATGGATCATGTTGACTATATAGGGAAAGGTCTTGGCCCACAGGCACAAGGAATTTTAGAGCCCTTATTAGCTAGAGTTGTCGATGGGAATCATGGTCTTGGATTTAAACCACTAGAGGATGACCTCATAACATTTGGTAGTGATTCTTCTGAAGTGACTAGTAATGAGACTCCTAATAGCGACACAACATCCCATTTAGCCTTTTTAATGAGATTATTGATTCAGATTTATTTGATTCAAATGTTATATTGATCATAACACCTTTTGGAGCTTCCCATCCTAAAGTAAAAACCCATCCTAGTGGTGCTTTCCTTCTTGAAGTAGGACATCATATCTTTACCATTGGTGCTTCCCATCCTGAAGCAAACCCTCATTATAACCTATGCCTTTACCATCCTAGACTCATAGATTGGGATCAAAAAAATTTGGTCATATGCCTTAATGAGTTTCAAAATGAAGAATCAATTGTAGAATACATGGGCCTATGAGATGCATTCCCTATTAGTGATCGTAAACAAGGTTTTGATTTTTCATTGAAGCCTTTTGCTAATTTGGAGAGAAGGTAAATTTTTTTGGTCATAATAAAGAACAAACATTGAGATATTCAAGTGAAAACCTATTTGAGGAACTTGTTGATAAGGGAAAAATTAAAGAAAAAGACAAGCCTTTGAGTGAAAACCTATTTTAGGTGCTCCTAGGTGGGAAAGTTTGATCATCCCCTCAGGATGTATAAAGTCCATCTAGCCCAAGTTCCATAGCTAGTACAAGCATCTCTTCAAAACAACATCAAATATTTGAGCATCTTGCTCTTGAGTTTATAGAGGTCTTTGCCAATTGGCCTTTACCTGAGAAGATAGATTCTAATTCTTCATATTACCCAAATATTTGGGAGGACTAAAAAGAAGATATAGTATAATAAGATGATCACAACCATACATTGCCTAAAATTATAGAAGATGGATCTACACTCCTTATGGAGAGCATAATAAGAGTGAATTTGGGAACCCATGAGGATCCTAAAAATGTTTATCTTGGAGCTTCCATTACTAAAGCAAAATGTGAACATACTATATCCATTCTCAAGGATTATATAAACATCTTTTCATGGGCATATTATGACATGCCAGACCTGGATCTAGATTTAGTTGTGCATCATCTAGTTGTTCACTCTGATGCTAAACCAGTTAAGCAAAAGTTAATAAAGATGCATCCACTTATCACCATTTTGGTAAAGGCCAAGTTGGAGAAGTTGTTTGGAGCCAATTTTATCAAACCACTGGACTAATTTGAATGGATTTATAACTTAGTGTCAGTAAGTAGAAAGACCCCAGGAATACATGTTTGTACTGATTTTTGTGATATCTACAAGGCATGTCCCAAAGATGATTTTCCTCTACCCAACATTGAATGATTTTAAATTAAACTACTAGGTATGAGATTCTATCCTTAATGGATGGATTTTATGGTTATAATTAGATCAAGATAGCCCCTAAAGAACAACATAAGACCGTGTTCACCACTCCTTAGGAGACATTCTATTACCAAGTCATGCCATTTGGTTTGAAGAATTCTAGAGCCACATATCAATGTGTAATGACTATCATATTCCATGACATGATGCATGAAATCATTAAGGACTATGTTGATGATATACTAGAAAAATCAAGAACAAGAGCTGGACACCCTAACATTCTATGAAGAATTTTTGAGAGGCTTCATGCATATAAAGTCCATTTGAATCTGAAGAAATGTGTCTTTGGAGTCACATAATTTTTTTTAATAGGGTTCATTGTATCACAATGAGGGATTAAAGTCAACCCTATGAAGGTCACCATTATTATGTAAATGCCTCCACCCAATAATCATAAATAGTCACAAGGTCTACAAGGCAAGATCTAGTTTATACATATGTTCATTTCTAAACTGGTAGATAAGTGCTAGCCATTTACCCATCTCTTGAAGAAAAGGTGACATTTAATTAGGATGAATATTTCAAGATAGCATTTTTAAAGCTTAAAACATACTTGGTGAATCCATCGATCTTATGCCCTCCAACACAAAGAAAGCCATTGCTTCTTTACATATCAGCCATGGAATATGCACTGGGGGCACTTTTGGCTTAGCATGATGATCATAGTAAGGAACATTAGGTTTATTATTTAAGCCACACATTGGTTACTTATGAATATAATTATATGCCTATTGAGAAGGCATGTTTAGCTATGGTGTTCACCACTCAGAAATTGTGACATTATATGCTCAATAACAAAACTTTTGTTATCACCAAGGTAGATCTTCTCAAGTTCCTCTTGTCTAAAGTAGCTCTCCAAGGATGCATGGATAAATGGATTATACTCCTTAATGAGTTTTATATTGAATTCCAAAATTAGAAGGCAATCAAAGGGTAGATTCTTGTGGATCAACTTGTAGAATCTCCAATTATAGCCACTCAACCTCTCAACTTTGACCTTTCAGATGATTCTATAATGATGATAGAACAAGCATCACAAGAGCCTAAAAAGTGGACACTCTATTTTGATGGATCATTCACATCTCAAGGATCTAGATCTAGCATATTGTCGATAATGTCATAAGGGGATTTGATCCCCAAAGCCTTCCATATATAATTTCAATGTATAAACAATATGGCCGAATATGAGGCATTGGTTGTAGGCCTCCATCTTGCCATATAGTGGAATATTTAAAGCTTAAAGGTCTATGGAGATTCATAGCTAATCATAAATTAGACAACTAATCATTATCAATCAAGAGATGATAAGCTTTTCCCTTACAAGCAAATTGTTGATAACCTTAAAAGCATTTTAAATCTTTGTAGTTTGAGCAAGTTTCATGAGTTAACAATAGGTCTGCCAATGTCATGGAAATAATTGGTTCCATGATTCAAATAAATGACAATGCTAAAGAGTATCATTTCTTGATTGAAAATCTTCTTCAGTCAACACATATTTTATTAGATTCAGAGAGGATATGCACCATTGCTGATCCTAATCTCTCACCTGAGCTACCATGGTACCAATATTTTTATAACTATTTCCATAGTCATGTCTTTCCTACCAACCTTTCCAATAACCAAAAGATTTTTTTACTTCACCACCTAGCAAGTTATATCCTCCTTAGAAACATGCTTTATCAAAAAGGCTATGATGAAATGCTTCTTCATTATTTATCTTTGGGAGAATCCAAGTTGGCACTTAAGAAGGTTCATGAAGGAATGTGTGGAGCCCATACCAATGGTGTAGTCCTAGTAGAGAAAATTCTTAGAATAGGCTATTATTGGCTCAAAATGGAGATAGATGCTTGTAATTATGTAAAGAAGTGTGTTCTTTGTCAGAAACATTTCAACTTGATACATGCACCTTCCTTACCATTGCAGCCAATTATAACACCATGGCCATTCTCAACATGGGGTCTTGATCTCATTGGAAAAATTAATCCAACATATTTAGATGGCCATAAGAACATTTTGACTACACTAGAGTACTTTACCAGGTGGATTAAGTTTATTCCTCTCACTTATGTTACTAGGAAACAAATAGCCAAATTCATTCATTACCATATCATCTATTGATATGGCATTTGAGCCCGTATTATATCTGATAATGGTAGATCCTTTGTAAACCAAGATGTGAAAGCTCTTTGTGTAAAATTCAAGATCAAGCATAAGAAATCCATTCCATATAACTTGCAAGGTAATGGACAAGCTAAGGCATCAAATAAAACCATTCTATCCATCTTAAAAAAGATTGTCAATGATGCTATCCGTAATTGGCACTTGCAACTCTTTCCTACCCTCTAGGTTTATAGAACCAATCATCGCACCCCAATTGGATGTACTCCATACTCCCTTGTTTTTGGCATTGAAGCTATCATCTCGATCGAGATTGATATCTTGTCATTAAGAATATCATTGGAGCACATTAAAGATGATGAAGACTATAGAGCCTCATGGTTGCAAAAACTAGAAATTCTTGATGGTAAGCATTTGGCTACCCTAGAAAACTTGTAGGTCTATCAAAATAGATTATAGAGAAGCTACAATAAACACATTCTCCCTTAAGAAATTGAGATTGATGACTTAGTTTTGAAAGAGAACCATAAGAACACAAATGTTGAACCCAAAAAGAAAGGCAAGTTTCAGCCTAATTGGTTATGACCATACATTGTCATGACAAAGTATGGATCAGAAGCATATCAATTGGCTAAACCTAAAGGTGAAGAAATTTTAGAGCCCATGAACATCGTACACCTTAAGAGGTTCTATACATGAACAACTTTGAACCATTATCTATAAGACCCCTAAATTGGGGGCAACTTGTGTTGTCATAATTTTATGCCACCCTTTTATCTTACCTTAAAACTCATTTTATACTACCCATGTCCACTTTTCATGAATCCCGATGGTAAAGGCTTTGAATTCTTGGTACTATGAACACATTCTTCATCCCATCACATATTACTCTTTTTAAAGATGCATATTCTTTTTTATGTCTAAGGCATGTTATAAGCTTGAAAATATTTTGTCCTTTGATCTATTATGATCTTGATTATGTCTCATAATCATTATTAACACCTTTAGTAGCAGTTTTATAAAGTAGTTTAGCCAAGATAATCTTATGTAGCTTCTGAAAGGTTAACAATTGCATCTTCTCAGTACAAGTATTTTGCTACTTTCTTGTTTTATCAAGATCCTTACTCTCACCAATTTATGAGCATGGGCCATTGTAACCAACTTAGTTGTCTTATTAGACCGTCTACTCTTGGGACATGCATCTCTTTGACTAGATGGTCCCACCTTGTGCATATTTTATCCCAAAAATACCAAAAACATTAGAACAAGATCCATAAAAGAATAAAACATTGTCTCATGCTTCTATAAATTTGTACATTCCTATTACACCATCACATTCTCTCACTATTTTGTGAGCAACCATTAAGTTTGAACACTCTCACCATTTTGTGAGCAACCATTAAGTTTAAGCACTCTAACCATTTTGTGAGCAACCATTAAGTTTGAATGTTCTCACCATTTTTTGAGAAACCATTAAGTTTTCATGCTCTCACCATTTTGTGAGCAACTATTAAGTTTGAATGCTCTTGTTATTTTGTGAGCAACTATTAAGTTTGAATGCTCTTGCTATTTTTCAAGCATAAAAACACCAGTTCATTTCATCTTGTCCCATGCACTTGCCATTTTGTAAGATCATTCTTTCTCATCTCATCAGCTTCTTATTTGCCAAACCATTCTCATTTGTTTTTCATCTCTTCCATTTCTTCTATAACATTAATCATGCTGGTCTGATAATTATTTTTCTTCTATCCCATTTCCTAGGACAACTACATTTGGCCTGAAGTTCATGTTCGAACATGCATCCATGGAACTATGTAGGCAATGTCTACTTGTCTTATACATTTGGAGTCAACTAGACCAACACCTTCCTTTTCTTATCTTTCCCCATTTCTTCTATCATTTTTCTTTGTAATGATGTGGTGGAAAGTAATGCCTCTACCGCACATGCATGAACATTTATCTTTAAACCGCACTAACTTGGTTTTTGTTTATGTGTTTATTTGGGTTTTCTTGGTGTTTTATTGGTGTTTTATTGTGATTTTACACCTCTCCTTTTATTTCTTCTCCTTTCTCTTTTTATTCCTTTTTGTCTCATTTTTAGTCTTGTGTTTCTTTGTCTTGTTTTTCTATTTGATTTTGCTTTTTTCTTTTGTGTTAAAGAATACATTGATGGTCCACATGGATCTTGATTATTCATATCTTGGTCTCATATCATTAAGATGTTCTTGACTTTTATTTTTAAACATTTTTTGTTCCTAATTAAGTCTTGATAGATCATATCTTGATTTTAAGTCAGGTTCATTTATGTTTATCTTTATCTTTGTCTTTTGCTTTTTTGTTTAAATGTAAATCACTGTAACTCTGGTTTTGGCCATTATTTTACCATTATCCTTAGTTATAGGTATTCACATTTGAATTAGCTCACCATAATTGGAATATTATGTAATTATAAGTTATTTATACTTATGATGCCTAATT
Source organism: Torreya grandis (assembly GCA_037957365.1). Classification (NCBI taxonomy): domain Eukaryota; kingdom Viridiplantae; phylum Streptophyta; class Pinopsida; order Cupressales; family Taxaceae; genus Torreya; species Torreya grandis. The sequence continues at coordinate 346,006 of JARHVA010003683.1, read as the reverse complement.
TATCTTTCTATAGCAAACACTTTGTGCTCAGGTCTTAAGGTCTTAAAATCAATATCAACTCCGATGAATGATTCTCAAGAACACTTTGTAAAACCTAGGCTCATGACATAGAATTAAGCTTCTAAGAAGCATGTATTTTAAGATTATTTATCTATGATTAGATGTGCATCTCTTTACATGCATTTCCAGTCTAATCAATTTTTAGTCATTTTTCATCATTCTTCACTCCATTCTCTCCTAAACTTGGGTGAACTACATTGGCCTAAAGTTCATGATGGAACATGAGTCCATGGAACTATGTAGGCAGTACTCAATTTTTATTGAGGTCAGCTTGGCTATCTCCATTTATATTTTCATCTCTCTCATCACTTTATGCATTCTCATATGCTTATTTTTATATGAATTTCTAAGCCATTACACCATCGCATGTTCATTTATGCCGGCTCACTTTAACCTATCTTTTAGGTTATATCTTTGAGATATTATTGCTTGCTAATTGCCCATGTTGGGGACCAACATCTAAACCACCATCCAAATCAAATCAATCTCTATAAGGGCAAAATCATTTTTTATTCTTTATCAATGATTAAGATTTGTCCTATTAGGGCACAACTATTTCATCACGATCACATTTACTCTACTAGGGCACTTCTTATTATCTTTTCTTTAGAGACCCCATTCTAGTGGTGCTTCACTTCCTAAAGCAAAACATTCTCCCTTTTCCTCTAATTTCAAGCTCTCTACATTAAATCCCATGATGGCAATATATTAGTGTGAAACTTGTCTCAAGATTGATCAATGTCGTAAGCACGTAGCTTGTACTCTCAAATTGGGTACATTTAAAGTGTGTCCCTTACATTTATGGATTGTATATTTCCCATTCACCCCATCTCTAGGACCTTTTGTAACTCTAATTATATTTTTATCATTGATGGTAATCACGTATGTAAGCATTAGCTCGTCTGGATGTGATCTATTTCATGGGTTAATCTCTCACTTTCTCTCTCTTTTTAAGAGTCCATCCTTCTCTTTCATCCTAGTATGACCTCTCGAGGGGGCATCATGGGTCTATTCCAATGTCTTATTGACAACTCTTTTCTTTGAAAAGATGTTACTTCACTTGAATTTCTCACTTCACTTTTTGAAATAGGGGCAAAATGTAGACATCTAATTCCTAACACCATTTGTGTTGAAATTGTCAATCTTACTTGAATTGCACTCAAATGCACATTTTAGGTCAAAATCCATAAAATGTGATAAATGGTTCAAATTTATCACTTACAAGTGCTAGTTTAGGTCAAATTATCCCTAAATAAGGCAATGCATTTTATAGGCTAGCTAACTTTGATCGGATCATTTCATGTCAAAATGACCATTTTTCCATTTAGTGCCATGGATCACTTTTTTCTTCTAATTTAGTGGTACACATCATGTACCTTTATTATTTGCTATTGGCAACATCCTAAATGGGAATACGGTTACAACACATCTAACATCACCTTCTAATTCTTCTTGATTCAAATTACAACCCAGTAATATGACTCTCTCACCATTTTGATTGATTGAGGACCAATTTTCAAATGATTGCACAAATGTTGATTAACCTTGTTTAAGGCTAATTAATCCAAATCAAGGGATTAAGTGGATTTTCCATGAGAGTTGTTGAATATTTATTTTTAAAAATTATTTCTTATTATCTACATCACCTAGTGACATCATCTATGGGGTGGCATCCATCAAGCCATAAGTGCATAAAATATCAGGGTTATGGGTCACCCATGCCTAGTTAATTCCTCCCATGCCTCTTCAATGCCCCTTGTTCCAAGGTCATCTTGAGGATAATAATGGATTTAATTCCAAATATTAGGATTATCCTCAACCACACATCTTCATATCAAGATGGATGGTTGAGGTTGATCCTGACCAATCTCAAAAATCTATAAATAGGGAGGCCATGGACATCATTTCTAAGCTATTTTGGTGCAAATTTATTATGCTCAAAAATATTCAAAGCTTGAACATCACAAAGTTATAATGCTAAATTATTTCCACAAGCTTAATTGATAGGCTAGTTTAGTGATTACACATCAAGAGCCTAGATTTTGTGGAGTGTTATTAAGGAATTGAAGGAGCTTACCACCATTGTTAACAAAGAAAAGGATGCTTGATCAAGGGAGAACATGTTTTTGAGCCACATGGGCATGGTGAATCGATTTAGGAAGGTAATATGGTGTTGCTTTCTTTCATTTATTTCTTGCTATCCTTTGTAATTCCCATAGGAATAGATATGCTTGGTTAGTTATTTATTAATTCATTTTTCATTATTTATGGACTAATGCTTGACTAACTTGCTGTGTAATCCTATCTACAAAAATCATGAGCCGTTAACCCATTTTTGGTAAGGTATCCTAACCTAAGGTGGAAAGATAGAATTCAAACTATAAACAATGATCAAAAACCTATGTATGAGATCCAGATACATTAGATGAAGAGAGATAAAAGACCTAGAAATACCTAGGTGTTCACATATTGATATAATAAACACTCCATACAACACAATTGCATTGAGATTTAGATAATAACATCACTATAATTGTCCATAGGGTGATGCAAGTATCTAGGCAACCAAAAATAATATTTTTAGAATCTAATGATTATTTACTAAACATCAACTAACCTATTTATATACATGTACATCTCATATCTATATGTGCATCATTGTATAAGCTAAATATTGTTTCTTCTATATGATTTTGCAATCAAAATAGTATTTAACATTGTAGTTTATATATTTAGTATTTTCATAATTCAACACTGAAATTGAATATCATAAATTGAATTATTTAATTAGATTACTTCTATGAATAGTTTATCTCACTCATGAATAACCTATTCCTCCCAAACCTTAGTCCCAAAAAGGGTTAAACATTTGGTGAACTTGACCTCTATGTGATAGCCCTAGTTTGACTTGGGGTTTCTTGATTTTTATTCTTTAAATTGTAAATATCTTAAAAATTAGATTTGCATATATTAACAAAAGAATTAATCATATTAAATATGGAGTCACCTAAAAATTATTTCATTATATAATACATAATGGTAAACATTACTTGTTATATTTTATATATGGTTAAATCAATCAGAACTATAAAAAAGTGAGTGTTTAAAAAAATATAAACACAAAACCTCTATTTACAAATCTTTTTATAATGATATGAAACCTATGTAACAAATTAATCCTAAGCCTAAACTGGTAATCAAATCTAAGGGATATGATCCTTTTGAGCAATTAAAAAATACACATACCGAGAGCTCATTTTTTGACCTTGTGAAGCAATTAATTATTTATAAGTATATATTTTATGAATAATTGTGAAAAACTCAAGTATAAAGTGACATAACATTATCTTCTTTTGTGGATATTATGCAATATATAATAAGCAATACAAATATCATTACTTTTGATCACACAAATTTACCCTCGAAGGATATCATTGATCAAGACTTGTCTGTATCAATATAAATTAATATTCATAATAAAGGTAACCAAAGGGAATACACGTAACAAGTCTAATTGGAATATCATATTGAAAATCACTCCAATGATTCTATTCCAAAAATTTCACTTTTTGATTTGTTACACAAGTTTCTCTCATACAGGGATATTATTTTTATGACATTACATATGACAAAATTTCCAAGTAATGTGGAGCCACATGATGTGGTCTTTGTGTTGAAATATATCAAATGGACCAAGTATAATATTTATATTAAAAAGAAGGATTTACCACACTAACACACCAATGAACATTTATTTCCTTTATCTATTCAAATATCTAATCATTTAAACATGGATGCAAAGGTTAAAATAGATTAAAAAACATCGATCAATACAGTGACACAACAACCCAATAGGATCATATTATATAATGTACCTAAGAGATAATTTACATGGTTAACTAAGTCTCCAAGTTCACTACTCAAGAAACTTGTGGGGAGTTTATTATTATTTTTCTTCCTCCCATAGAAGTTTATATGAGTCAACCTCTACTATAATGATATGATGAAAATGCTTATTGTGAGTATAACTAAGGCATCGACCATTCTAAAAATAGATGTTATAAATTGAAACATAAGATCCAAGATCTTATTAATAGCCAACATCTTACCTTTGAGGTTCTTATAGAGGATTATGATTCACAACTTGGTGACCATCCAAACCAAATGATATTTAATGATACATTTCATGATCATTCTCAACTAACTCTAGAAATTAAACTATCATATCATACACATCATACTCCACCATATTATGGGCACCTATTAAATGGTAATATTGGAACCCTAAAAAACACAATATCTCCTATAGTTTTGAGGTATTCTATCATAATTTTCAAAATGTAATATGAATATCCATTTGAAAAATAAAAATTTATTCCACCACAGTTGATTATACAACCTACTAAGATTAATCATGCATGAAAGGGTAAATAAAAAACAATCCCTTTTCATGGGTGCCCCATAATTGAGAGGCCTTCTCATTAGTGAATAATAGGGGACTCTTCAAGATCGTAATTCACACCTCAATGGCCTATCCATTTACCTATAATAGAACTTGTTTTAAAATGGTTAACAAGACCCAATATTACACTGAGGAAATTACAATGCACATAAAAGTGGGATCCACAAACCCCTATACCTTATATTACTACTTCACCACCATAGAGTCCTATGGGACATACTCAAAGCATCACAAATTTTACACATTTATATTTTTCACATATACACGATCCTTGGTAGCATGACCAATTTATTAAACCACATTCAAAGTATAAAGTTCCCTATGAGCATCCCTACATGGGATCATCGGCTAGAACTTTCTTTCTAAACATTCCAAAATTCCAAAAAAAATTAAATATTAAATAAAATACAAAAACATTCAAATAATTTCAAAGACACCATAAATATTTAACATTTCACATGTTTACTAGATTTTTGTATATTTTATTTACTTCATGTTAGTAGATAACATATCATTTCTATACAAACATATGTTTCATGGGTACTTGAGTGTGATACATGAATACATTAGACCCATGCTATATCAATCATGTATATGTTGGACTTTTATTCTTCTAACGGGCATCTTGCTTCTATATGATCATGATTGACATAAGTTATATTATATTATGATGATTTTCATTATTTTATAGAGCTTACATATCTTATACGTGATTATACTCATGTTCTTATCTTACATAATGTATTTGATATGTTATTCTAGATGACATTTTTGATAACACGTATGTAGGGAATAATATCACATGACTATGTTAGTTGCATATCTTTAATTACTTCATCTATTTATAGTAGCTTACTTGAGTGTCCTGTTAGGGTGTGGAGCTAAAAGCTTCACCTTACTGCAAACATGGAGGTTTCTGAGCATGATAGTTATCGGCGTCAGCAGGCCACAATCAATGTCGGTTAGGGATCAGTGTATAGGAAACTGACATCAGGAGGGATCAGCCGGTGTCAGTCACCTCAGTCAGACAGGGACCGACGCCAGTCGCCTGTGGCAGTTCCAAAACTACTATTGACAAATAGTCAGTTAAGTGAACAGAGAGTTTGCATGATAAAGACTATTTCAAGTCTTAAGCCACTTGTCTAAATTAGTGTGTGCATGAGATCTATATAATAGACTCATGGGCTGTATTGTTAAGTGTATAACTCAAGTGTATAACTTGGAGAGTTCTTCCCATGGTAGAATCAAGTAGGATTCTTCATGTATGTAAGATCAGGTTTGATATGCAGGGTGTTGCAGGATCATGGTGGAGATCTACATGTGATAAGTAAGATTAGGTTGGTCTACAGGGGTGTGTGTATGCGAGGGTCAAAAGGAGATCGGTGGGGGAGCAAGATCCAAGGTGACAACAATACATCAAGGAGAAGGATCATGGTGAGATCTACTTGGAGTACCAGTTCGTATTCAGTTGTACTGGACGTACAATGAGGTGAACAATAGCTATATGTTTAAGTTGTTAGTTGTGACCTAGTGAGAGAAGATTACTCTTGAGGGAAGATTACTGTAAGCCCACGAAGTGGAAGAAAGAGTGTGATCTCTTTATTGTAATTTCCTTCTAACTGAGTTGAATACAATTGTGTATTGCCTCTCACATTCTGTGTGTTTTGTCATTGATAGTTATTTTTTTTTCTAGTTTTTTGCACATATTAAGTTGCTTAGACAATGGTAATCATGTGTGCTCTTAATTCTGACAAGTTGTGTCAGAGCTTTGGGGAACCTAGGTCCTGTCATGTCCTTATTTTTATTCTTTGTCTTATTTGTGGAACATTTGAACATGTTCCTTTACATATTAGCCATAGTGACCTGAGTTTTGATTGTTTATCTAGTGTATAGATAATTGCACATGTTTTCCACTTGAGTATGTAGACTTTAAACATGACCCTTATTTATGGTCTCCTTAGACCCCTCTTTGTATGACATTTGAGTACTCCTACATGTGTGCTTGATTATTTTTTGATCTTTTTATCTTATATATGTTTTCATGATTCACATCATGCATCTTAGGAATTTTTATGTATGCATATTGGGATTTACATTAATATATCTACTTTCACATGACAGTACTATATGCTTCTTTAATAGATGATTCAGACAAACACAACATAGTTGTCTTATCCTTTTGAGATAAGGTGATTATAACTTTTTTGAAATCCCTTAACCTCAAAATGGGGGACATATTAATGGGGGAATGTCATATAATATATGAATCCACATACATACAATTGAAAAAATGAGCAGAATTTTATTTAGTTTACATAATTTACATGATTTAGATATAAATTTGGGGCAAAATTCTATGCATTGGGCACATATTTTTGGGACATAGATTTTCAGATTTGTGACACATATTATACACATGTTAAGATTAGAGGTTACATTTTGACATATAATTTATCTTGAGACATATTTGAGATGTAATTGAACCAAATTATGGATACAATTTCAAATTATACATACATTTATGCACTAACCTTATCAAGATGCACCATTTGAGATTTTATTTGCTATATCAATTGGATTTTTTTTATTAGTACAATTGAAATTATTTTCCCTCGATGGACTTTGAACTATGATTATATTATTTTGGGTTGATAAAATTACACCATTTGACTTGGACGAGATTAGCTAATTAGCTAGATTGATTTACACTTGAGTTGTGTGATTGAGATTCTATGCTCTTAATGGACTAGACATAATTCATCTTTATACCAAATTTGGGGCATGATCACCCTCAAATTCCCCTCTACACATACCTAAGATTTAGTTGTGAACCTCTCTCTAATACTTCAGCTAGAAATCATTCTTACCAAGATAAAGTACAAAGGGGAAACATGGTCACATTGACACACATATGTACACCTTCCTTTCCCTCTTTCTTTCAAGTAAGTTAAAATTATTTAATTTAATATTATATACACTAACTAAACCTATAATATTCTATTGGTTTTAGGTTATTCACATACAATAAATTCAAGTGGGCTTAAACAAAGATAAGGTATATTTTACAAACCATAATACACTTTCTTTCCTTTTACCTAGTAATTTAATCCTTATACATTACTAGATCAAAGGCGGGGGGGGGGGGGGGGGGGGGGGGGCTATGTAGATGCTTAAATCTATATTTATATGTTAAACTAGTATTTTATACTTGATAAATATATCTTAAGGCTCTACCATTCATTTTGGCCTCGCTTATAGTCAAAAGTCTTGAGCTCACCTCATCACTAGGTCTAATTACTTATTTCTTAGTCCAATCCTCATTATTTAGATTATCTAGATCACTTGTAACCACAAAATGCCTAAAAGTTGATAGATATCATTCATAGTCAATTAAAGAGCATCATCAACTTTTCTTGATCCTAGATAGTTATGTTTATGGTAGGACAAAAATGTCGATGCTACTATATTTTATCCAATGCAAGTGTCCTTACCTTAAAAATATTATAATTTGTAAATATTTTGAAGTGTACATGTTAGCCTAAGAATGTCATTAACCCTTTCATGAGGATCATTTTAAGAGAGCTAGGATAAATACAAGTCAAATCCAATTCATTTAAACATCTAGAAATTAACAAGAAATCACACATTCAAGATCAATCAATCAATTACACAACTAATTTATTATTCCTTATTCATCCATTATTTCATAAAAAGCATCGTAGTAATGATACTATAGGTATGAAACACTCAAAATATGTAAATATTAAAAATAAATATATATAGCATCTTAGTCTTATACATTTGATAAATATCAATCAAGGATAACACATATATGATATTTATAGATTATATATCACCTCAGTCTTCTACATTTGGAAAACTTAGACCTTGGTTGTTCCTCTTAGTTTTGGACCCTTTATCACTTCTACAATTCTTGCATCCACTTTATCTTGTGACCTTTGGCCTATCTCTTAGTCTAACTAGTCTTATGTTGATGGCCCAAGAATTTTATATTTAATATAATTATTAAAATGTACTTATCTTCCATATTTGTAAGTTTTGAACTTGTACCTACTTTCTTGTTCCTTGAATACTAACATCTGAGATAGACACTAGCATTGAATCTAGTGTCTCGACGTGATGTAAGTGTCTAGTAACCTAAAGTCATCTATTTTTCAAATGAAACATATCCTAATGGTTGATGTTGAGCATGGTCATTGATGTTAGGTTTTCATTGATGTCAAAGAGAGCATGAGATACTAGTGCATGAATGATAAAGTAGTTATGTTTGATAGATTAAAGAATATATGAAACATAAACAGGTTTGAAAGGATAAAGAAGAAGTTGTGAGTCATCATAGATGTCTTGATGAAGTTTTGGTGTGTCATTTGATATTTTTGGAATGAAAAACATGCATATTTTAGCTTAAGATAAGCTATAATATCACCACACATCATGCAGATATGAGTGATCTAGAAAGTTTGTGCATTTATTATAGGTACTCAAAAAGTCAATAGTGGTCAAAGGTTTTCATGAAGATGTTGTCTATAGTGCCAAGAAGGTACCCTAAAGATTTTATGTCTTGAAGTGGTTTTTAGATTGAGATATAAATATTTAAATTTACTCTTTTAGACTATGATGGACTAGAGACCATCAAGTTTAAATACATTAAAGTTTAGGGTCAAATAGTCTAGACAGACCTAATGGTGATCATTTAATCGTACGATGAGCATGAAACCTGTCAGAAAGAGATCAATGGTGAGTATGTAATCATGTAGTTATGATATAATGGAGATAATTAATTAAATTAGTAAAAATTTAATATATATATATATATACACCAAGTGGTGAAAGCACATTAACTGAATGGTACAAGATGCACAGAAGACACATAGAGCTACCAAGTGGTAGAATTGTAGGAGTTTGAATCAAAGATCAATGATGAGTGTTACATAGTAAAGACCAAGATACTTATGAGGAGATTGATGGAGTGAATTTGTTAAAATTTGTTAGGGAGTATGAGATGAAGTCAATGTGTTTGATGTTTAACATTAACACAGTGACTGTTGGAATTAGAATATTTGAATTAACAAAGTAATAACCAGTCTATAGTAATTGAGCTATATCTTTTGATCCAGGGTGAATTTATTGGTGTAGTAAAAATAAAAGTTGTAAATAAATCCAAATCACAACTAGAGACATTGGTTATAAGTTTTTAATGTCTATAAAATCAAAGATATTAAGATCCAAAGTTGATTATGTGTTTAACTATGTTCTGCAAGTGACCCAAGAATGATAATTGAGTTGTTCTTGATAGTATTTTGATGTTTAAAAATGAAATAAATATTGGAGAGTATTTTATAATATATTAATAATATTTTTTTGGATTTTAGAGGTTTGAAAAATCCATATTTAGTGTGAAAAAAGGCTTAGAAGTTGACTATGTTTATTGAATACATCGACAATTTGAGTGACCATATTACAGAGGTAAGTTGAAGCTGTTATAAGAAGATTTGAATAATTAAATGAGTATGGAAATGTTTTATAAGTATCAAAGGATTATAAAAAGGCATTGGTATTCATGATATACCCCTGATCAGATATAGAGAGTAAAAATAGATTGACTATATTTTGACTGTGTGTGACTAGTCTGAGTGGTTATTTTCAGAGAGTTGATTTGAGTGCTTAGAGATTGTGTATGAAGAACTAAAGAGAAAGGAAACCTAATTGGTAGGTTTAAGGTATGAGTTAGTGTTATAGGTGGAATGGAGCTATATGGAAGTTAGAAAGGGGATATTGGAGATAAGTTTGATGTGTTCAAATCATTGGTAAAGATGAAGGTGGTCTAAGTATTCTCACATGTAGTGTGTGAGTATGAAGGCCTAATTATTTTGGGTCTCACCAAGACCTAATGGTGGTTTGGGGATAATGAGGTAATGGCTGACCTATGATAATGGATTTGAGATATGTCTTAGAATGATATAAGTATTAAGTTTAAGGTAAGAATTATGGCTAACCAACAAGATAATATTCATGAAGACTCTATAAAGAGTGAAAGTAAAGGTGATGGTTTCTAGACTTGAGCGAGTAAAGTTAAGTAGTTGATGAGCAAGGATTTAAGTGAAGGAGAGAAAATTTGAAAGATAAGGTATTGGTAATTGAGGACCAACAAAGAGTGAATAGGATGATTCATGCTTATCTCATTAAATTTGATGTAGGAGGACATACAGGTCATTAGACCTAATGAGCTTAGAAGAGGCAGTTTGAGCAAGTTAGCTCTAGAGGCAACTTGAGAGAGATTAGAGGTGAAGAGTGAAAATACAGATGATCATCATAAATTAAAGAGTAGAAACATGTGTTCAACTTTATCTGAGTTTTAAGTTAGATGAGTGGGTGTTTGGTTACCTAGGGGGTTTGTAGCCTCCTTATTAGTTGGAACTAGCTAAAGGTCAAGTGGGTGCTTGAATAAATTTAGGGGCGGGTGCTCCTTGATCAGTTGGTTCTGGTCTAAATGTTGAATTTTGTATTTATAGGACTATATTCCATCTTGTAGGGTTTAGTGGGTTTTATCCCCCAAGAGGGTTTCCCACATATATGATCTTATGTATGCTTTGGATGTATGTGGTTTCATGTTTATATTGCTTGATCAAGTTGATGTATACTGAATAGTTAAAGAGTTGGGAATTGAATTGGATTATCTTGCATAATCAATTTACCCCCCTCTCAGTGATTATACCTCTAATAATTGGTATCAGAGTAGGACCTTCATTGCAAGTTTAACCACTTGAATTTGATCCAAGGTACAATATGGGTAAACAATTGAATAAAGAGAATAAATAGTTGAAGGCTCAATTGGAGGTTACTTATGCATGTCTAAAATCAAGTGATGAGAAGTGTAATCAACTTAAGGTACAATTTAAGAAGTACAATGGTAAGATGAGAGAGTATGATCAACAAGAATATTAGAATAGGAACATGGTCTCAAAATTTAAGGTGAATACAGATGAGTGAATCAATCTCAATAAGGAGCTAGAATCCTTGAAGGCAAGCTCAAGATCAAAAGATGATAAATAAAAGGTCATCATGTTTGATGAAGAAGTTTTCTATGATAGAAAGGAATAATAAGTTGATATAGAATCTAAGATCATGAGTGCACTTGGTGAACTAAAGGAGTAAAAAAAGAGGAATTATAAAATGAGAAATATGATCAAAGGTCTTGAAGCATAAGTTATATCTCTTGAGGGGAGTTTGTTAGGCAAATCCATGAGAAAGGAAAAAGAGAATCAAGAATTGATCAAGTCTATGGAAGAGTGAACATGTAGATTGAAATATGACATGGCCAAAATGGCTTAAGAGGATAAAGAGACCATCAAAAATCTTAAAACTCAGTTAGAAGAGATAAATCCCAAGTTGAGTTTAAAGTAAGCTAAGCATGATAAGTTGAAGTCCAATCTTGATTCTATAAAAATGATTGAAGAGCACGCATGAAAATTAAAGGATGACATGACTGAAGATGCTAAGAGGGATAAGGAGACTATCCAAATTCTCATAATTCAATTAGAGGCTACAAGTTCAAGTATGAGAGCTAAAGAAGATGAGAGCGTTTAATTAAAGACCAAGCTAGATTCATTGAAGGATGATCATGAGCAATTCATTTTCAAGGTAAACAAGAATAAAAAAGAGCAAGAGAGGTTAACTCAAGACAATAAGGATGCAAGCACCAAGATAAACAAGAAAATATACATCAAGAAATCAAGTGCCATGAGTTATGAAAAATATTTTAATGGTCATTGTTATGCTTGTCACAGGTTTGGTCATAAGGCAAGAAATTGTATAAGGAAGAACAACTTGTTAGCCAGAGGTATGGATAATGCAGTCTACTATAATTGTCATGAAATGGGACATATTTTTATATTTTGACACAAAATGCATGGGAAAAGACTAACCCAGGTATGGAGACCTACGATAGTCAAGCTTGAGCATAAAGAACCTAGGAGATAGGATGGTATGTCTACTGAGATTCATAATATTCATCAAGTAGAAGGTATGAATGATGTTATTTATTTTAGTTGTGATAAAGTTGGTCATATTACAATTTTTTGTAAAAGTAAGCTCTCAAGTCATAATAAGGTGCATGGACATCCTAGTGTGCTCAAGAAAGTTCAATCCTTGGTATGGAATCCTAAGGAAGTGAAGACCAAAAAAACTAATTTAATTGAGTTGAAAGATTAAGTTGGATTTCTTGCTAAAGTAAAATAAGAATCATATATGAATAAGGTTTAGGAATGCCAAGAGAATGTGTTATTTGTCTAGATAGAGAAGGAGAATAAAAAGTCAGTTCAAGTCAAGCTCAAAGAAAAGAGGGATGTATGGATCCAAGAGAACATCTTGATATTGTTGAGCATGATTCATGCAAAGAACATCAGATAAAAATGCCCATTCATTAAGTGCTTTCTTCAGTTGATGAGGTTTGTCATGACTATTTATTGTCTCCATGTATTATCAATTCTTTCTTAAAAGAAAATGAGAATATTGTAGTGGATGCGCATGTTGCTTCTCTTAAGCCTAAGAAGAAGAAGAACTATCATTATAAAATGACCAAGGAGGAGAAGGAGTATGATGAGTGGTGGGAAAATCCTAGTTTCAAATTATTCTAAGATATTGTGGGTTAGGGTGTCTCTATCTAGGCTTCAAAGAGACACTTGACAAGAAAGATGAAGCATGGTGGATGCTAGTTGATCTTTGGTTGATATTGCAGGACAAGAATATAATTTGAATATGTGTTTAGCTAAGGGGGACCTAACTCAGTTAGCATGAGTGGATTAAAGAGATATACATGATGTGAGGGGGAGCATATGTGAGATGTTATAGTCATGGTGGAGATATGAATAAGTTTTCTACAATTATGAATTCAATAAGATTGATATGATGAATTGATCAAACCAAGTCATGTGTTTTGATAAGGTATTGAATCTTCATGCATGATCAAAGGGAGTTTATGATTTTTTTAGGTAGATAGGTCCAAGGATCAGAGAAGATCAAGTTCACATTGGTGTATGTCAAAGAACATATGACATGAGATGGAGCTTTATGTTAGGGGGAGATTTCTAAAAACTATGAGTAGTTTGTCAGGTTCAAGATAAGCCCAAGTTCAAATTGGTTCATATCAAAGGGAGAATAATTATTTCATATGATTGAAAGTATGTAAGTATACTAAACATATTAAATAGTATTTGAATGCACACATGATGTTGAGGAATGTTTGTTGGCATGTTTAAGTAGAGACCCTTTGTTGTTAATGTCAAAGGGGGAGAAAGATCAAAATGAAGGAGTTCAAATGAAGTAATTCTAAGGGTGTTTTTCCATCAATGAAAAATGGGGAGATTGTTGAGCATGGTAATTGATGTTAAGTTGTAATTGATGTCAATGAAAGCATGAGATACTAGTGCATGAATGAAAAATTAGTCATGTTTCATATCTTGGAGAAGATATGGCACATGTGTAGGTCTGAAGGATAAAGAAGAAGTTTTGAGGCATCCATATATGTCTTGGTGAAGTTATAGTGTGTCATTTGATCTTTTTGGAATGAGAAACATGCATATTATAGCTTAAGAGAATCCAAACCATCACTAAATGTCATGTAGATATGAGTGATCTAAAAAGTTTTTGCATTCATTACATGTACTCAAAAATTCAATCGAGTAAAAGGTTTTCATGGAGATGTTGTCTACAGTGACAAGAAGGTACCCTAAAGATTTTGTGTCTTGAAGTTTTTTCTAGATCGAGATATAAATCTTAAAATTTGATCTTGAAGACTGTGATGGACCAGAGACCATCAAGTTTAACTATGTTGAAGTCTAGGGTCAAATAGTCTAGATAGATCTAACAGTGAGTGTTTAATCATACGATGAAGATCTATGGCAAGCATGAAACCTATCAAAAAGAGATCAATAATAAGTATGTGATCATGCAGTTATGATCCATTGGTGAGATTTAAGTCAATTAGTCAACATTTTACATGGAGCTGCCAAGTGGTGCAAGCATGTTAACTAAATGGTACATGATGCATAGAAGGCATACAGAGCTTCCAAGTGGCACAATCATGGGAGCTCAGATCAAAGATCAATGGTGAGTGTTGAAAGGTAAAGACTAGGATACTTATGAAGATATAAATGGAGCACATTTATTTAAAGTTTTTAGGGAGAATGAGATGAACTAAATGTGTTTGATGTTTAACAATAACATAGTAACCATTGGAATTTGAATATTTCAATTAACAAAGGAATAACTAGTCTGTATTATTTGAGCTATATCTTTGTTGGAAGCATAATCACTGAGAGGGGGGTGAATTAGTGATGCAAGTAAATAAAATTTAATTACAATTAATCAAACTCTTAACCATTCAACCATAAGAAATCATGAAGCATGTAGACCATTCATTCTAATGAACAAAGAGACAATGTAAGATCAAAGCACATAACGTATGAATTATGTGGGAAACCCTCATGGGGAATAAAATCCACTCTCAAGCTTAAAAAAAAATGGAATACTTGTCTTATAAGATGATAAAAAAACATTTTACTTTAGTGAAGTATCCACTTCACAAGGAGCACCAACTTGACTTTTAGCTAGCACCAACTAGCATGGAGGCTACAACCCCCTAGGTGATCAAACACCAAATCAAACACCTCCAAAATGATATCCACCTCTAATATGATGTATTAAACACCTAATTATGGTATTATATGATATTATATACCCTATTTAACTTCTAAATACTCATACAAACCCTCATTCCAAACATTTCATCCAAACCATGTAAATCAAACCCTCAAATGTCTTTCACTTGCTTTCACAAAGACACCTCCAAAAATTACACAAACACTTGCAATCACATCAGAAAAATATGTTGAGATGATTGGAACCTATCTCATATACAAAAAATATACATAAATATCTCACAAGGTCCTCTTCTAATTTTCTCATTTTTTTAATTAATTACTCATGCATCTCTACATAAATAATTCTCATACACAACACATATGATTTGAATCCACTCAAAATATGATAATTACCTTTAGTATGGCTATAGGACCTAAAAAAAATATTTATTCTATGATTATGATCCCTTTAATCCAATTTATCATCTTTTAAAATCACTCT
This sequence comes from Torreya grandis, assembly GCA_037957365.1. NCBI lineage: Eukaryota > Viridiplantae > Streptophyta > Pinopsida > Cupressales > Taxaceae > Torreya > Torreya grandis. The sequence continues at coordinate 330,321 of JARHVA010003683.1, read as the reverse complement.
ATGATTCGCTCCACTCTTCCATTTTCACAACCACTCAACCACACTCACACATTTACTTTCATGTCTCACTTCATACACAAAAAGGGCATAAACCTTCTTGTATATATACCACACACTTTCATGGTCAGAAAATACATATTTTAAAAACATGGATAAACTAAAAATATAATTATAGAAATGAATCATACAATCCATGTTCATCCATTAGGTCAGTCATGTTTCACAGGGCTCAAACCCCACACATATTCTAACCTTCACCTTTGAATTTGCTCTTTTGAAGAATCTACAAGATCACCATATTATTGGTTGGCCAAGAGACATTTATTAAAAATTTAAGGATTATAACCCACTTATAAAAAATATAAACATCACCTCCATAGGATTTCCAAAACATTTGATAGCTCACCCTTAAGTAATTATACCTTTCTATTAGGCCTAAGTGGCCCTTTTAGGTCTCATGAAGGCCTATTCATATTTTCAACACTAAAAGGAGCCAATTAAAAACAAAAGACAAATAAAAATCACATGTATCCATGAAATATGAACCTTAATACACCCTAAAGTTATAATATCCATCACTACACACTTTTGAAACATTCACTCACCTTAGGAACCTCCATTAGGTCTTAAAGACCTATTAGGCTTAACCAGCCTAAAAATATTGTCTTCACCAAAAAGGCTAAAAATAACTGAATATAAAATTTTCATGTAAAATAAATATATGGATAGAAAGATAAATACCTCAATAACATCATAAAATAAATGATACACCTTAATTCATCCTCTTAAGGCTCCTAAACATCTCTAAAAGAAGCTCACTCAGATCTATAATAAATACAGTCAATAATAGTAAATTTTGATCTATAATAAATTCATTTATACTAACTGTAAAAACCCCAAAAAAAATTTATATTTATATATACGGAGTATAATTCATATTTTATTTTTATAAAAATAATATATTATAAATACATTGTCTTCTAAAATCACTTCTTTGCACTCTGGTTTATTCAGAAAAAACACAGTCAACAACAATCAACTTTGGTCAACCATATCTAAATATTTATGGACATTTAAGAACTGAAATTTAATTTCATGGAACCCAATCAGAGTCTTGTAACAAAATTCATCCTAAAATTCTTCCTTCATAAAAAATATATGATCAACATACTGCTGATTGGTTCACTAGGCATGCAAATTTGGCTAAGTATAAAACAACAAAATCTGCCAACTTTTCACTATCATAACTTTTGACTCACACATCATAAATAATTGAAACTTGGAAGGTATAAAATATGTAAATTTTTTAACACACACATATAAACATATTACTTTTAATCATCCATATTCACAAATTTTTATGTAATCAATCTTCCAACTCAATAAAAATCTGTCATAAGACCATATATGCCTAGATGAACACAATGAAACAGCATATGAATTCCACTTATGAAAATTATGACATAAATAATTTAAGACATATTATATTACCCATAACACATGATAAATACATTATAGTCATCCATACTCATTGATTAGGCCTTCTAATTTGAATTCTCACTTTGATTGGTTTTTCTCACTCATGGCACCCTTTCCTTCATATCGACTAGGCAACTTTGAGGGAATATATATTTGACATAGAGAAATGAATATTAATAAAAATTTTCATGAATTTTTAAGTAAAATAATTAAGTTCATCTCACACCCATTTTTTTCCCTGGTCACTTTTATAAATTTCTCTCAAAAGCAAAAACACTATTAAGAAGCACTTTTTTGTAGGACCCACAAATAGTCAAGTATAAACAAACACATCATCAAAATCTTAGAGGAGTCATATGAAACCTATTATAATAATATTGTACATCAACCAATTTATTGATAATATAAAACAAATATCTTTCATATCAGGTCCAATACTAGCCTTTTTGCACATAAAAACTTGCTTACCTTCTTAGAAATTATTCATAAAGGATATAGCCTTAATCCATGAAATAATGCTTGGAAAACCTTCTTAGAAACCTTCCTCAACATCTCCAAAAGTGTTAGATCCAAATTCAAAGTCTACATGAGCTTATGGACATAAGAAATTTTCTCTAAGGCTCACAATGCACCATTCTAGTACCCTCTAAAGCACATGAAGACATGTCTAACTTTCTCACTCATCCTCTAACTTGATAGACCAATTTGTCATTTCTAATGCATCTTAGACATCAATGACAACACTTAGCATCAATATCCCAATAATATTTTGATCCAAGACAAATTTATTGATGAAGTAAAAATAAATTTTTAAAGGAGTCCGAGGCACATCCAAATAAATTGGTTAGAAGTTTTGAATGATTGTACAATCAAAGATATTAACGTACAAATTTGACTGTGTGTTTGACCATGTTTTGCAAGTGACTTGAGAAGGATAATTATGTTGTTCTTGATAGTATTTTGATGTTTCAAGAGGAAATAACTATTGGAGATTGTTTTAGACTTAATGAATACTATCTATGTGTATTTTTTAGGTTTGACCAATCCATATTTAGTGTGAATAAAGGCTTAGAAGTTGAATATGTTTATTGAATACATTGACAGTTTGAGTGACCATCTTGTAGAGGTAAGTTGAATGTGTTTTGAACATAGTTGAAGAATAAAATTATTATGAATATAAAGGATTATAAGAATTAATTGGTTTTCATGATATGCCCCTAATTAGATATGGAGAGTCAAAATATATTGACTATATTTTGACTGTGTGTGACTAGTCTAAGTGGTCATTTTTAGAGAGTTTATTTGAGTTCTTAGAACCTATGTTGAAGTGTCTAAATAATATGGATTTTTATCAGAGGTCTTGAAAGTTTTTCCATGTAATATAATTATATGGATATGTGAAATATTTGAGTGTTTGATTCATAAGTTTGAGACTATGTTTTCTTTGTATGAAGACTTAAAGAGCAAGGAAACCTAATTGGTAGGTTTAATGTGTAATTTGGTATTAAAAGTGGCATGGATCCACAATAAAGTTATAAATGGGATATTGGAGATAGTTTTGATGTGTTTAAACCATTGGTAAAATTGAATCTAGTCCAATTAGTTTCACATGTAGCATGTGAGTATGGAGGCCTAATTATTTTGGGTCTCACTAAGACCTAATTGTGGTTTTTGGATAATGAGGTAGTGGATGACCTATGAAAATGGATTTGAGATATGTCTTAGCATGATATAATTATTAAGGGTTAAGGCAAGTCATATGGATGACCAAGAAGATAATATTCATGAAGATTCTATAAAGAGTAAAATCAAAGGTGATGGTTTTTAGACTTGAGCGAGCAAAGTTGGGTAGTTGTGCGAGTAAGGATTCAAGTGAAGGAGAGAACCTTTGAAATAAAAGGTACTGGTCATTGAGGACCAATAATGAGTGAAGATTATTATTCATACTTGTTTTATTAAATTTGATGTAGGAGGACACATAGGTCATTAGACCTAATGAGCCTAGAAGATGTAGTTTTAGTAAGTTATCCCTAGAGGCAACTTGAGAGAGATTGGAGGTGAAGAATCTAGATAAAGGTGATCATCATCAGTTGAATATTAGTAATAGATGCTCAAGGTAATATGAGTTTTAAGTTATTTGAGTGGGTTCTTGGTTTCCTAGGGGGTTATAGCCTCCTTGCTAGTTGGAGCTAGCTAAGTGTCAAGTGGGTGCTTGACTAAATTTAGGGGTGGGTGCTCCTTGATCAACTAGTACTAGTATAACTGTTGAATCTTGTCTTTATAGAAATGTAGTCTATCTTATAGGGTTTAGTGGGTTTTATTCCCCAAGAGGGTTTCTCACATATTTAATGTGTTCATGTGATGTATGATCTTATGTATGATTTGGATGTATGTTCTTTCATGTTTATATTACTTGATCAAGTTGATGTATGTTCAATAGTTAAAGAGTTGGGAATTGAATTAGATAATCTTACATCACTGATTCACTCCCCTCTTAGTGATTTTACCTCTAATAGTTGACCTAAGTACTTTAATGTAAGTTATAAAATTTATAATGGCAAAAAATGGGTGAAATTTCTTTCTACCAGACTCATAACTTCTCTATGGTGATAACTATGCTGCTTGGAAAACTAAAATCAGGACACATTTGGAATTTGAAGATGTTTGGCCTATTGTAAATGGTGTTTTTACTTAACATGCTATTGGTGTTAATTAGTAAATTAAATTTGATAAAGCCAATCATAAATCAAAGTTGATAATCATGTTCAGAGTAACATATGAGGTACAACCTCATATTCATGAGGCCACAACCGCAAAAGATGCTTGGGATAAATTCCAAAAAGTTTATGAGGCCAAAAATTAAGGAACCATTCTTCATTTTTAGATTCAACTTCATTCTCTCAAATTTAAGTCCAATGAAAAAGTGGAAGCTTTTATACATCATGTTGTAACCCTAAGGGATTCAATCCAAGCATTAGGTGAAATAGGGTCAGATGCATCTCTTGTACCTATTATCCTAAGAGAACTACTACCCTCTTATAGGATATTCATGACTACTTTGAAAATAATATAATAGAAACCATCTTTTGACAAGTTGGTAAACATGTTATAATAAGAAGAGTCTATGCATACATAAGAAGAATCAGAAGAACATGATCTTACCTCTAATCAATAGAAAGGAAAGAAGAAGATCAAGTATTCTAAACCAAATCAAGGTCATCAGTGTACTTCATAGGGGAATAAACAACATAATTTTTTCCTTATATGTGGAAAAATAGGCCATGAGATAAAAAATTATTGTTATAACTCCTTTTCATAGGGATATTAAAGCAACAAGAAGCCCAACCACCAACAATCATATTATCCACATAAAGGACAAGGACAAAAGAAAGGGAATTGGAAGAAGAAATCTAATCCCACTTTGATAAGGACTTCATATATGCTACATAGTATCATGATGAATCAACATCACAAAGTTCTATCTGGTATGTCAACTCAGATACAACTCAACATATGACTAGAAGACAAGATTGGTTCCACATCATGAATAAGAATTTCTTGAAAAATCATGTCTCTTTAGCTGATGATTCATCCTACCATGTTCATGGCATTGGTAATATCTCCTTATCACTTGGATGACATGATTACAAAATCTCATATGTCCCGTATGTCTTAGTGTTCATAAAGAATCTTATATCTATCAGTCAGCTACTTGACCATAACCTTAAGGTTGAATTTGATTACAAAAGTGGAAAAAATATGTGTTTGATTAAAGATAAGTTAAAACACTTAAGAATAGTTATATGAGCCTCAAGAGTTGGCAAAATGTTCCAACTTGACTTTGTTTAGTAAAATAATCAAGCATTTATAGCTTGAGTTTTAGACTCAGCCAATTTATGGAATTGTAAATATGGTCATGTCAGTTTTGGATACCTAAAGGCACTCAGTAATTAGAACATGGTTCATGGACTTCCTTAGTTGAATAAAAATATAAATCTCTGTACTAGTTGTCTGGCAGGGAAACACCATTAGACATCTTTTAGTAAAAGTTCCTCAAGAGAATCTAATAAGCTTGATTTGGTGCATACCAATATATGTGGCCCCATGAGATCCAATCACTATGGGTTTTAGTATTTCATGCTCTTTGTTGATGACTACTCATGCAAGATGTATGTCTACTATCTAAAGACCAAAGACCAAACCTAAAATACTTTCAAAGAGTTCAAAGTAGCAGTTGAAACTACAACTAGTTGTAAAATCAAGTCTCTCCACTTAGATTGAGGGGGAGAATTCACTAGTAAAGCTTTTTTTGATTATCTGAAAGAATATGGCATTCATAGATAAATGACACCACTATACACTCTATAGTAGAATGGTGTTGTAGAATGGTGAAACCACACTATCATGGAACTGGTGTGTAGCATGATTGAAGATTCGGTTTGACACACACATATTAGGTAGAAGTAGTGAAAACAATATTTTATTTGTTAAATAGGTCACCCATTACAACTCTTCATAATATGACTCCACATGATGCCTAGATAGGGCATAAATCTTCTATTGCTCATCTTTGAGTTTTTATATGTATGGATTATATGCATGTTCCTAAAAAAAGAGAAAGAAAATAGATAATAAATCCATGCCTTATATCTTCTTAGGGTATAGTGAAGATTCATTAGCCTACTGACTAATGGACCCTATAACAAAGAAGATCTCCATCAACATGGATGTAGAGTTTGATGAGAAAATTAAAACTAGTTTTCCTTCCAAAAACTCACATGATTTAATAATTAGACCTCTAGATAATTTAGAAGGTCATAACCACACTAAAGGTGACAATGGTGATGAGGATGATTAGTCTATTAATGTAAATCAACCTACAAGAGTAGTGTAAAATATGCTTAAATGGTATATAAGTACATTAAGAGATGCTAATCTAGATAGAGCTCTAGACACATCAACTATTGGACCAAGGACTCAAAGCATGACTCAAGATGAAGTCAATTTGGCCTTAATAAGCATAGTTTTAGAATCAATAGATCCCTTGATAGTTTAAGAAGCCCTAGAGTCTAAACTTGGAAGAATGACATAGATGTAGAATATCAATCACTGATGAAACACAAAACATGGCAACTTGAAGATATTCTACCAAGGAAAAAGCCAATCGAATGTAAATGGGTCTTCAAAAAAATATAAAGTAGATGGTAGTATAGACAAGCACAAGGATCAAATTGTGGCTAAAGAATATATATAGAAGGAAGGCATAGATTATGAGGAGACATTTTCTCCGATGACCAAGATCAAAACAATCTGAATGATATTTTCTCTGGATACACAATTTGGATGGAAGATCCACCAAATGGAAGCAAAAAGTGACTTTCTTAATGGAGATCGACAAGAATAAGTTTACATGACATAACCAAAAGGTTTTGTCTCACTTGGTAATGAAGGAAAAGTATGTAAACTCATAAAATCTCTATATGATATCAAATAGGCTCTCCGCACCTGGTACATAAAGATCAATGAAAATCTCATCCAACATGGATTCTAGAGGTGTCCTTGTAATCTAAATCTCTACCTAAAACAAGAAGGGGGAGATATTGTAATTATTGTAGTATATGTCGATGATCTAGTCATCACTACCAATTTAGTGAATATGATAGATATAACCAAGAAATATCTTAAATGATAATTTGACATGATAGATCTCGGGCTTCTACACTATTATCTTGGATTAGAAGTATGGAAAAATGAACACCACATATTTTTATCCCAAATGAAATATGTGAAGATAATGCTAAAAAAAGTTAGGTTGATCGATAGTAATCTAATTGCTACACCTATGGAGACAAGGCTTCAATTATCTCATACAAATCCATCATGACAAGTTAATAAAAATTTCTATTGATAGTTACTTAGGAGTATTTTTTTAAAATATACTAGGCTAGACATTAGCTATACAGTTATATATCTTTCATGATTCATGTAGGAGCCAAAGATGTCTCAATGGAAAGTAGCAAAGCAAATACTAAGATATATCAAGGGTACAATGGACTTTGGCCTAAAATATAAGAATAATGACAATTTATTATCAATAGGATATTATAACTTAGATCATATAGGAAATATTGATGACAAAAAATCCACTTCTAGATATGTGTTCTTTTTAGGATTTGGTCCTATATCGTGGGGAAGTAAGAAATAAAAATTTGTTTCTTGATCTTCCACTGAAGTAGAATATTGTGATATAAGAGGATTTGTCTACAAATTGATATGGTTATGTCGTATACTAAAAGGATTAGGAGTACCAAAAAAGACACCTACCATCTTGTACTATGATAATGAGTGTGATCTAAAACTTGTTCGCAATATAGTCTTTCATGAACAAACAAAATAGATTGAGGTGCAAGTTCATTTCATTCATGAACATGTATAATAACACAACATCTAACTCTAGTATTGCTTGACATAAGAAAAACATGCAAATGTCTTTACCAAGTCACTTGCATATGATAAATTTGAGGCCTTTAGAGAATTTATCTCATATTCCCTTCAAGCTATACTAAATTAAGGGGGAGAATGTTAGATATTATTGTAAAGTGATTAATTCACCATAGTATTTTATTATTAATTTTTTATATGGTTTTACCCATGTAATCCATTATAAGTATATTGTTATTGCACCATCCTATATTTGAGGATATAGTTGTGATATATTATTGGATATATAATATACCTTATAATTTGATTAATATTAGCTGAATAAATTATTTGTTCAATCTATCAGACACTTGCATCAAGCCCAGTTAATAGCATTGATACAATCATCTTAGGTTGATGTTAGTGTTCAGAGCTCCAAAAATATTAGATCTAAAATCTAACAACTATTCTAGAATATCCTTCCAACTTACTTTCTATCTATTCTAGATCTAACACTGTGGTAGCATCATAATCAACTGAGTATATTAGTTCTTTGTTAGCTCCATGCATAGATTAGTTGTAATTTATATATTTAACCTATTATTCACCTAACAAATTTAGTGTATATTTATATCTAAGTTTAGCATTTAATTCACCTATTGTAGATTTGATTTTCACCCTTATTCATTGTCATTTATATATTCTTAACCATATTAACACCAAGTGTAGGATTCCTCAATCCAATTTAGGGTTAAACATTTGGTGAACCTAATTTGTATGAATGCAAAATTTTCTAATTCTTAGGGTTTTCAGCTAGATAGGTTTTTAGATTGTTGTAATTTTTCATTTATTATTTCTATTATTTTGCATGAAAGCTATGTGAAGCCATAGATTAGGAAGTGTGCCTATTGAACACAATGATCTTCCCTTCCTACCATCTAATATGTCTCAAACCAATGAAGGATATCTTACTATGGATCATGATGATATCCATGTTAATAATGAAAAACATATTGATAGGGGTATCATAGAAGAAGATTATGATAATAAAAACCATGAAATAAATGAAAATGAGCAAATAGATCATGATCAAATGTAAGAAATTGTATTGTTTCATGAGTGTATTCCTCAAAACCTTAAATATATTGATTAGATCCTAAAAACTATACTAGAAACAAAAAGTTCAAAAGGTGTAGTTGAAACATACCTCCCCTTGAACACATTACAAAACAATACACCTAATGGGGGCATGGGTTATGTGTTTAAACCTTTGTTTCCCAAAAATACTATTACTATATTTACCATGGAATTACCAATTGTTTCAACACAAATACCAATTTCAATACCTATTACTACTCAAACCATGTTTAAATCCCCTTTGGTGACCAATCAACTTGCTAATATAAATGTCGTTGGGCTTACAATTCAATCACTCCTTCAAGTTATAAAGACCTAAGAGGATAAGGTTAATAGCATTGAATAAAATGATTTAAAGTCTCCTCATGCTGTTGATTTTCAAAATGTATTGCATAACCCTCTTGCACTTGAGATATATTTACACCCTTTGCCAACTAGTTTTTTTACACCTAAGTTCACATTTTATGATATCAAAGGTGATATTGAACAACATATTCAATCCTTTTATGTGGCATGCCTTGATTATGATTATAATGATAATTTTTTGACCAAATTATTTACAAGAAGCCTCAAGGAATATGCTCTGAGGTGGTTTTATGATTTACTTCTCCAATCCACAAAAACTTTCAAACTTCTTGTAGATCAATTTTTAGCCCACTTTTCCATTGATATTTTAGAAAAGGTTTCCTATGCTCAAATTACCAAAATGAAACAAGGAACTAATGAACCTATCAATGAATATGTCCTGAGATATAAGACAATGCTAGCTAAAATGACCAATGCTATCGTAGATAAGGAGTTACAAGACATATTCAAGTAAATTTTACTTGTTTCTTTACATGAGTCCAGTATTTTTAATAAATTAAAATATTTTGATGACTTATGCCATGTTGTATAGGACCATGAAATGAAGCTTATTTAATTGAGTAATCTCAAGTATGTAGTAAACACACTAGATGCATCTACATCTAGTAACAAATTTATAATTAACCCAAGTCATAAGGTAAAACCTCCCAAAACTAAAAATAAATCAACCACCATAGTTAACATAGTTTCATAGCAACCTAATTGACTTCTTATCTAATGCACTAAGGAGACAATTTACATGTTTGCTTGAGTCCCCAGCTTTATTACTCCCATAGTTACTAGAGTGTTAACTTATATCTCTCCCTCATACTATTGAGGTTGATATGATTCGACCTCTACCCAAATGATATGATGAGAAAGCTTATTTTGATTATCATCAAGGACCAGGGCATTCTAAAATTACATGCTTTACCTTGAAGCATAAGATATGAGATCTGATTTATGACCAAAAAATTACATTCGAGGATATTCTAAAGGAATCATGCTCATAACCTATAAATCACCATAAATAAAAAATATTTAACAATCCTTTTTAAAACCATTCTAAAATAGAACCAGAAGTGAAAATGGAATATAATAGAAATCCTCTTCTATCACATTATGGGCACCTACTAGATGGGATTATTGGTACTTACACATGACATATACCTCTTATGGTTCATATACCCTCTATTACTTTTAATGATAGTGAAATTAAAGATGATGACACTGATATTAATTATTTATTCATTAAACCATACCTTGATAAACACCCTATATGTAGTGTTATGATTGATAATGGTGTAAGTGAGAATGTTTACACCTTGACATTACTTACATGCTAAGGTTATACTCTTAATAATTTACATAATTTTACTAGATCAGTTAGAGCATTTGATGGGACCTCATACAAGGTTTTAGGTGAGATTGACCTACCTTTATAGGTTGGTCCTGCCCATGTGTCTACTACCTTTTTAGTCATACCATCCATGAGCATATTTGATATGTTATTGGGAAGACCTTGGATCCATACACTTAGAGTGGTACCTTATACAATACATGGGTGTGTTAAAAACATTCATGCCAATTAGGTAGTTATAGTTTCCAAAATTCCATATGAACATCCTCTTGAACAAGAGAAACTTATACCCAAATAGTTAATTACCAATCATACAAAGGTTCATTGACTACAAAAGGGTAAACAAAATCAAATCCCATTTACTAGGTGGCTAATACTTGAGAGACCATTACATTAGAGACATATGGTAGATTGCACATAATCCTGATATATTACACACTATGTTTAGATAGCCAAATCACATAGACGATATTATACTATTTTAAATCCAATGAAACCATAGATCATTCAATGATGGGATCCAAAAACCCCTAATCTTATTATTCCTACTTATACTTGATGACCACATAGTCCTATTTTACATCTATAGAGCCTCACCAATATTATTCTGATAGATATTGAACCTATACATGCTCCTTGATAATGTTACAAGATTATTAAACTAGGTTCATAGTGGGGAGATATCGATGACAATATATTGGATAGAATCATAGGATGACCGATCCTCTTCAAATATTTTAAAAATACCCAAAAAATAAAAAAACATTAAAAACTACAAAAACATTTTCAACACTTACATGTTCAATTATCTCCTTGAAATCTATGTTAGTTCTAGTTTTATGGATGGAAAACTTAGTTACTCCTACATACACATATTTTTCACACTTATATTTGAGTGTGATGCATGCATACACAAATACATGATTTACTCCTATTTTAGATGTTGGGCCTTCCCTCTACTCATGTCATGTAGACATTAGGGGCATATACTTCTTTGATCTTGATACACATAGGTTATAAAGTTTGATGATCACATTTAATTATCATGTTTGAGCTTACATATGTAATTTCACATGCCTTTATCCATGAATATAACTTACATAGGGTACTCGATATGCTATACACTTGACATTGTTTCCTAACACATTGGATCCATGGGATACTATGACATGTTTATGTTGGTTGATTATGATTTACTTTATGCACTTTATTGAGTGTCTTACCTTGCTAATATATTACTTGTTCAAACATTTGAATATGCTCTTTTGATTGAATCCCTCATGCTGATGTATACTTTCATTGAAATTTGCATGTCATTATTTGTTTTATGTACATTTGAATATGTAACATTTAATTTTATGGATATTTGACTAAGTCATGTCCCTTTGATTATGTTGCATTTAAACATGCCCCTTGTTTGCAATTTACTTAGAACATTACCTTTTGAATTGATTTTGGGTGCTCTTGTATGTGTGATTGTTTACTTGTTGAGCTTATACTATTAATATTTAAACATTACCATGATCCTTATCATGCATATTAAGCTTTCATGTGATCACATTGGTTCTATGTGCTTTAATACTATATCTATCTAGACATGTTCCTTATATATGCTACATGGTTACATTCATAGATTATATAGTTGTCTTATAATTTTGAGGTGAGGTAACTACCAGTTCCTATCTTTATCTCACCTCAAAGGGGGCATATTAGTGGGGCCATGTCATAGAGGCGTGTTCTCCACACTTGGCATAATTTTTAGGTTCAGTAGGGGCATGTTTGAGAATCATGTTCTCCACACTCATTCAAAATTTAGAACTTATATCCATTTTTAGATTTAGTGGGGGCATGTCATATAGCCATGGATTCCACAAATTCATAGTTTTAGATTCAGTGGGAGCATACTTTTTAAGCATATTCTCCACATTTATTCAGTATTGAACATCTCTACTTTATAGTAGGGGCATGTTTTGGAAACATGGTCTCTACATTGGTACTTATATAAGTTTTTATATTTATTCATATATAGTGGGGGCATGATTTTGAATCATGTTCTCCACACTTCTAAGTTTTTTTGAATTGGCTAAAGTACATAATTATATGATTTAGATTCATAGTTGTGGCATAATTATATACATTGGTGCCATTGTTATACATAATTTTAGAATGAGACATATCTAAAGTGCATATGCGATGAGAGGTGCACCTAATTTTTCAAAATCCAAATCAATTTTATATTTTCAAAAATTCTCAAGGATTGTCACCACCCACAAGTTGGAATTTTACAAACTATATTGAACCAATCTATTGCAATAGTTGGTTCACATTCTTGGTATGGTTGAGGTGATCAAATCATTGAATATTGCTAAATTTTTAGGTTAGGATTGATAGTATCATCTAGCCCCACTAGTTTGATAGTGTGAGTGACTTGTTTCACACACACTCACCAGGTTATAAGTATCATTGGTTTGTACAATTGAGTTAATCTCAAATTCTAGGTGGCAAATCACTTTGTTCCAAATTTGGGGCTTGTGCCTTCCACACACACACACACACTCTCTCTCTCTATTTATATATCCTTGGATATATACACTTTCAATATTTATCTATATTTTTCCTAATCTTAGTTTTAGAGCCTCACAATGATACAAATTTTTCAAATCAACTTTCTAATAGGCAAGGTAGTTACATCGACACACATGCATACTCCTAAACCTTGATCTTTAAATTTAAATCTCTTTAAAGTATTTGAAATCACAGATTATATGCACTAATTATATACTACAATGTGTTTTTGGTTGTAGTTTAGTCAGTAGTAAAACACTCAAGTTGGGTATGCATAAAGATAAGGTGTATTCTACACACCTAGGTTAGTCAACAACAAAGGACTCAATTTGGGAACATGTAAAGATAAGGTGTGTTATACATTCCCAGGTACACATTACTTTATTTTAAACTATTAATTTCATTACTAGATTAATGGGGGGAAAATTTAGATTATATAACACCTCAATCTTGTACACTTAGCAAACTCAGACCTTAAATTTTACTCTCATTTATAGACCCTTTCTCACTTTTGCAAGTCTCACATCTACTCTATCTTGTGCCCTTTGGCCTATATATTAGTCTAACTAGTCTTATGTTTATGACCTAGGCCTTTTATCTTGTCCATAATGCTTAAAATTTACTTATCTTCCATCTCTATAAGTTTTAAACTTGTACCTGCTTTTTTGCTCCCTAGACACTAACATCTAGGACAAACACTAACATAGAAACTAGTGTCATAACTCTATACAAGTATATAGTGCCATAAATTCATATATTTTTTAAATTAAACATATCCTAATGGTCAGCCTAAGTTATTTAATGTGAGTTTCTTATCCAAAGGGATTGATATAAATATAAGATCAACCCTCGTTCATTCTTGACCTAGCAAAGACAAAAAGAGATCAAGGTAACTCATCAAAAGTAATGTATTAAGCATTAAATTGAGAAAAACTTACCTATTTACATACTAGTCATAAGTACAACACATATAAAAATCTAAAGTACTAAAGGAGTATCCTAAGAGCACAATTTTCCAAGTTATAAGATAGGTCACTATTATACTTGCTTTTCACATATTGCATGATTCATAAACAAGCCAACACATAGGAGATAACTACATAAATTTGAGGCCCTCTCTATAGTATTAGATATGTAAGTAACACTCATTAATAGAGGGGTACTTGGGGTTATCTCAACCCCATGTACTCACTAACCCATTTCCCCCAAGGTCAACATGAAGATGAAGAACTAGTGGTTTAAAATTTTGTGAGGAGCGATAGTCCATAACCTAGATTTGAATTCACTAGATCAAAGAAAATACAAACACATAAACATCCAAGTGGCATATAATTTTATAGTATCTATTATATATAAGACACTTAAATCAAATGTAGTTAGTAACATTGACATAACCATCCTAAGCTGATGTTAGTGTTTAGAGCTCTAGAAGTGCCAAATCTAAAATTTTGATGACTTTTATAGATTATCCTTCTATCCTAATTTATGTTTGTTCCAAATATAACATTATGTTAGCTTAAAAACCAACTAAGTATATTACTTATTTGTCATTTCCATGCATAAATTAGTTCTAATTTATATATTTATCTTATTATTGGCATAATAAATTTATTGTATATTTATATTTGAGTTTAGAATTTAATTGGCTTGATATAGATCTGATTATCACCATTATGCATTGTAATTTATATATTCTTAACCCTATTAACACTAAGTATATGATTCTTCAATCTAATTTAGGTATAAACACTACCCTTAAGTTCTAGACCTCCCTGCTTCTAAAAGGATCGCATTCACCATCTCATTGTGCCTAAATACATATCTATTAGTTTGATCTATATCATTAAAATGACCTAAGTTTTCTACTCTACACATAAATATTAAAACTTGATAAACATCCTTCACTATTTTTTTAGTTCCATACCTATTTTTTAGCCCTCTAGACACCACTAGCTACAAAAGGACACTACTATCATTGGTAATGTTTAGATCCTATCTAGTGTTAAGTTTCCAAATTGCATCCAAATTACAAATGTTTTTAAACACATGGGAAACCTATTTATCTTATTAAAACCTATAATGAGACATTTTGAAAAGGTGTGGTATAAATAAAATTCTAGGTCTTCTTATTCCTCATCTAGAAAATACCAAACAAGCATATACAAAAGCTCATTCAATCAATCAAACAAATGAGTTATTATACCTAATTTATTTATTAGTCATAGGGTATATTGACACTGTAAGTGTACTAACCCCTTTTTATCAAACTCATTCTAAGGGTGAATAAGGGTTTGATTAATTAACAAGGAGTTATGGCCTATGTGATCCAAATATATTATAAAAAATGTAATAAAAAACCCAAAACAATAAAGTTGGGCACATCAAGATCTAGTCATTATTTTATACTAGTACACTTGAGTCATAATCAGACACTAGCATCATAATGAGACATAAAATCAATGGTAGTGTCCCTAGATACAAAAGTATAATTTCCAAAAAATTGATAACTGATCTAGAATAATAATCTTACATATTTTCCACTTATTTCTAGTCTATATTTGCTTGAATTGAATAAACCTAGATAAGTATAATTTATCTTTCATATTGCAATTAATTGAATATATTTCAAATTTGGTACTTTCCATATTTATCATATTTCAATATTAAAATTCAAAATATTTATTTATCTAAGTTTGAAATTTAGGCTACTATAGATTAGTTTATCACCCTTATGCTTGAACTATTTATATATTATTAACCCTATTCCCACATATCTAAATTTAGGGTTAAACATTTGGTAAAACAGACCTCTATATCTCTTTATGAAAATCCTAGCTTTTTATAGGGTATTCAATATTTTGAGTTTTTTTTTCAAATTTATTTTATTATTTATATACAATTTAGGCATATCCCTAGGTATAACCCTAAATTAGGTTTTGTTTATATTGAACATTTGGAGTTTCTTCTTTTAATACATAATATGGATCAAACCATTAAAATATCAAATCCTATGCCTAATGAGAATTTCAATGATGAACATAAACAACATTTTGAATAAGTTATCATAGAAAATGATTCTAATTATGAAAATAATTAATGTAATGCAAATAATGAACATTAAAAAAATAGATCAAGAGCAAGTGAAATATATTGCTATGTTTTGAGAGTGTATTAATCAAAATCCTAAGGATCTTGATGATATCCTCAAAACCATATTGTAAATTAAAAAAGTAAAAGGCACAAACGACTTATCCCTCTCATTGAACACATCATCAATTCTTGCATCTAGTGGGGGAACATATTATGTTTTCAAACCATTGTTCCCTAGAGACCAAAATCTTATTGTTACATCTACCATAGGGTTAGTGAATTCTTTAGCTCAAATATTAGTTTCAATGCCTATATAAACTCAAACCATGTTTACATCACCTTTAGTGACTATTAAACTATCTAAGCTTAATCTCAAATGGGATGTAATGAAAGCTATCCTCTAAGATATAAAAAAATTGGAAGACAAGATTACCAATATTAAACAACAAGATTTAAAGTCTCCTCATGTTATTGATTCACAATATGTGTTACATAATCCTCTTTCACCTAGAATATCTTTGTACCCTTTTCCAATTAGTTTTATTGCACTAAAGTTCACATTTTATGATGGCATGGGTGATCATAAATAACTTCTCCAATGCCTTGATTACGCCTCAAATGATAAAATTTTGACCAAATTATTTACAAGGATCCTAAAGGATAATGATTTATGATGGTGCTATGATTTACCAATCTTATTAGTGAGAGTGTCCAAACCTCTAGTAGATTAGTTTATAGCACATTTATCTATAAACATCATTGAAAATGTCATATGCTCAAATTTAAAAGATTAAACAAGGAAACTGTTGTGGTCAACATACTCGCTTTTCATAAAAAATGGGAAACACCTATTTAAATTAATAACTCAGAGTATATGGACCTTTCATATTGCTCTAACAAAGTTTGTTAGGAGAGAATCCTTGAATTCCTAGTCCACCCTAGTATCCTTGAATGTGTGGCTTTTATCTAATGGCTAATTGATCCATGTTGGGACCCCTCATGACCTCTAAAAATTTAATGTAGTCAAGTGAAGGTACTATCCCAAAATAAACTAGGTACTCTCTTACAAGATTTAATGTGCTAACTTTTCTACAAGTTTTTTTTCATTATAAGGTTACTAGAGTCTTAGTCTCCTAGAGTGTTAGGCTCCCAAAGTCATATATGACACCTTATGAAATCTAGTTAGTGGCCAGGTAATCATATTATTCATCATATTTATTTTAATTTTACTTAGTCTCTTTTCATGGATTTTCATAGGAGGAATGATGGAATGAAAAGGAGCTACATGGATAACTCTCAATAAAGTCAGAATGTGGTATGATGTAGCTAATCAGGGTGCCCTAGTATTAGACATGTCAATCTCTCAGACATAAAAAATATGTCAAATCCTGAGAGAGATTGACATAATAAGAAATATCCACATGGCCCATGGTTAGAAATTGTTATAACCTAGCTAATCAAGATGCCCTGATGTCATAGTGCTCAATATCCTAACCATGATAGAGATGTCAGGGTCTGAGAGAGCTTGACCTAATAAGAGAGTGATACATGTCATGAATTCATAATGGTTAGTCTCCTAATGATAATAAATATGTTAGAGCCTAAAAGAGCATGATCAAGTGAAAATATGGCATGTGTCTTAGAATTTAAAGTTGTTAGGATCCAACCAATGAGCTCACCCTAGTGTCAGATGTGTTAGTCTCTCAAACCTCAAAAATATGTTAGATCTTAGGAGAGACTAACTAAATAAGAAATCACCACATGGCCCATTATCAGGCTTGTCGGTCTCTTAAACTTGCCAAAGATTTTAGGGTCTAGTAGATCCCAAATTATCACATTAGGCCACATGGAATTTCTATACAAGACTAGAAAGGAGAGCCCAATAGACCCTAAGTTTGTTAGAATGAGGCATAATAAGATTTAGAGGTCTAATAATATGCCATGTGTCTTCTAGATATCATTCTCTTTTTCCAAAGCATATAAAGATAAGACACTAGGTCACACCTAGGTGATGAACATTACAATAGGAACCAATTAGTAGGGTACACATATAACTAAACAAGAATTGTCTGGGGGCCTTAAGATGATATGGAAATGTGCCTACCATGATCTAGGCATCACTTAAATAGGAAAATGGGGCATGATTGGATAATTTAAAACGTCATTTTGTATTCACCAAATCTAGTAGGTGACATATAATTGGGATATTTAAGTTTAATTCCTGATTAGGAAATAAATGGGAGGATCAAGCCACCAAATCAAATTTGAATTTTCACCAAGTGAGATGCCAAACACCATCAATTTAGATGTATATGGATCCCTATAAGTGCCTCAAGATGAAATTATTAACCATTATTATTGCTAGTTTCCAAGAATCCACTCCTTACTTTCTACTTTGACAAGTGCCCTTTGTGTCTTCCAGTTTTCTCAATTTCCTTGTAATTAAAAGCCCTCCTAGTTACAATGGATACCTCATCCTCAAACCTCAAAGTCAAGTTGAAGTAATGAGACACTACATTCCTAGATGGATTGACATGTTTCAACTACTACTATTAAATATTCAAGACCATTGATTTTATAACCAAGTATTTTAATAGTGATGATGAGGATGAGGTTGAATCACAAGATGCCTTTCAATCTTATGAGAAACATGGGTTGCATAGAGCCATGACTAAAATTGAGGTCTTTCCTTGTACTAGCTTATTCAAAAAATTATTTCCTAAAATAAAAAGGGTGTAAGATGGCACACATGACTTGGTCTTCTCTATGAATAACTGATATTAGATCATTGACATCTTCAGATAAACCTTCAAGAATTAATACAACCTCCTTGAGTACACCTTGTCATATGATTTGGCTATCATGATTTCCTAGACTAACATCCATTAGATTCATGATGTCGTAAAGGACTAGGCCAAGAACCCCCATACAAGGTGGGTTAACAAGAGGTATGTGAATATGTATACCATATACACTTTCTAAGAGGGAATCCATATTGGAATGATCTGACTCAAATTAATGTTCAAGGAGAATGACTATCTACATATCAAACTTCTATGGATTCCCCTGATCCGTATAATTGTCCAAGATAAATAGGTCCCTGACCTGGGAGGGGTTATCAATTTTAACATAATCAAGTGGTTGGTGATTCTTAGGGAGGAAAAGATTTCTATATGATGAGATAGCTAGTGGATGTAGTCTGTGGGACACTCACCTTCAAGCCATCTACCTTTCTTGTGTGGGTTATCAAAGGCTTAATGGTCCATGTAGTTTTATATAATTTATATGGAAACCATTATTAGAATAATATTAGGGAGGTTTGTCAGTCATTTACCTAGTAGTTTATAATGCCATAAATGAGGCACCCATGCCTTAGCTATCAAAATAAATCATGGAATCCCTTGTCTTCATTGGTGATTAATAGTAGTATTGAGAGTATTGATGCAGGTTTTGACACAACCAATAATTAGTCAGGGGTTACTAGTCCATTCCTCTCTTATAAGGTGGATTTATTGCAAGAAGAAAACATTCCCCAAGGTCTTGGCTACCAGGTATTGGTATATATGATAAGCTATTTGGCTCTTTGTGACCATGCCATGTCAAGGGTCTTGAGTGTGTATTTTAGACAAGTCAATATGCATTGAAAATTAAGAACTCAAGCCTAAAGAACCAATAAACTTATCTATCTATGAATAAATAGTTGATTCAATATGAAAACATCTATTACATGAATTTAATAGTGAATATACAATAATAAATAAGAGCATGCAATCAAGATAGACATTAAACTCAGATTACAACTTAGAAAATAAGCTAAACTAATCAAAACTAATCAAAACATTTGATAAAAAGAGGAAAAGAGATAAGGGCAAGGAGAAAAGAGAAGAAGAGCCCATTTTATAGTGTTAGCCAAGTTGGTTTTTTGAGAAAAAAAATCTTGGGTTGATCAATCCTTAGTTGAGCTAGACCTAGCACAACTCCAACTAAGGATGGTGCAGGAGTCTGTGAAATGAAGTAGTAGAGCTAAAGAGGAAAATAAGATCACCATATAAATGTGTAGACCATGTCTATCAAATGAAAAATCTTTTAGATTAAATATGTTTCTATTAAGGATCATATGGGACTCATCAAATGCTTAGTGAGATATAGAATCAACTTCCAAATAGCCTTGACTCATAAAACTAATCTAGAAAGTAGGGAAAATACATGAAATAAAAATGGATGATCTACCTAATTAGGGTTGACCATCCAGTTTAGACCACTATTCCATTATTAAAACTAAAAGGATCTAGACCTTATTAAAACATAAGAGTTGATCTTAAATAAGCATGTAGGCCTATGAAATTCAAATGCAAATTTAAATTCAAATTCAACTCATGAGTCAGTTGTAAGAATATTCAACATGGTTGGCCCACTTGAGGCTCATTGGGAATGATACCCATTCAATTACATCATGATGATAGATGAAAATGTGGTGGACTAAATCAAGAACAAATGCCTATGATCTTGAGGAATTCAGTTAGGATTGTATTGAGATTATTGATTATCCATGTCTTGTATAATTAGATCTATTCCTCTTAAAGGCATATTATTTGGTGATTATGCACATTCCATGCTAATTATTTACACCTTATTCATAATTTTATTGGGATAATATTTTATTCTATGAGTAAAATTGCATGCATGGTTTATTCTAAATATTTGGTGGATTTAATGGATAGACAAACCATTAATTTCAAGTTCATGCCTTACTGGATACACAACTAGTACATCATTCATTCTAATAATTTTCCTACCACTTGGATCCTTATCACTTTACTTTTGTTATGCCCTCATGGAATGGTTGGTTTTGTTTTATTCACCTGGGTACTCAAGATTTTTTATTTTTCATTTCTATGTGTCATCTTCTTGGGAGTCTGTATCCTTGGGACCATTAGGCTATTGTGCCAATCTTCAATCCACCGACCCCAAAGCTCCCAAAAAACTAGAATATGGAATATTATTGAGGTCTTGATACCTCATAGGGATTAACCTATGGATCAATATTCTAGTGGTTCTATGATCCATGCTCCTATATCTTTATTGTTATACACTTTGGAGGGTGAAGTACCAAATGGAAACAAATGGCATCTATTGATTATCCCCTCTAATACCACTTATGATTCATTATGACCTTCCTAATCCATTAATGAATGACCTACCACTTTGTATGGATTAACCATATGGCATGTTATGATAGTTTGGGGATATTTTAGGCTCTTACATCTTTGATAGGTCCAAGAGCTGAGTGAATCTAATAGTTCTAACAAGTGACATGTGGCTACTTTTGATTAGTTCCCAATCTAAAAATTAAAGCTTCAAGTACATACTAATTTTTATCTCTACAGAGTAGCCAAATTTTACCATATGGCATCATCCTGCTCACCCACTTGCCCTAGACTTATTGATTTCATTACTTATTACACAAACATCTTTAGGATAATGGGTCATCAAGATGATGCCATATGGTAACATTCCACTTAACCAATTTATTGGAGGATTATGAAATTATGTAGATGGTTCTTAGTTGTTAGGTCATTATGATGATGCCATATGGAAACATCCCACTTACCCATTAGTTTGAGATATCTTCAACTACACAGATGACTACAAGGTCCAAGTCACTAGGATTTCACCATGTGGCATCCTCTCACTAACCCTATACTTTGATAGATATTTAACTACTTGGATGGCTTCAAGTCTTTGGGTCATCAAGATTTCACCATAAGATGTCATCCTATTAATCCATTTGCTTAGAACTCTACTGACGTGGATTCTATCAAGGTAATTTCTTGAAAATTGATAAAGTATTTTGAAGAATAAAAAAAGTGCCACATAGCAATGGGATGTTTTTATGAAATTTGTTAAGTGCCAAAAGTACCCTTTGAATAGGATGGAACCTCTGGGTGGTATGGGAAGATGACACATGGCTCTAAGAAACATCAAAACACATAAGCACACAAATAAAAAGAAACCTATTCAACAAATTGATTTAAAAATAAAAAACTAAATAAATTAAAACTAAAATGGAGAAGCATTTGAAAAAAAATGGCTAAGTCCAAATATTAAAAAGTCCCACATTCAAAGAAAATGTTTTGAATATTTATTTCAAAGACCCAAGTCTTTGAGACTTCTATTCAAGATTTTCATTTTTGAAGTCTAAGTCTTTAGAACTTTTGTTGTGAAAATATTTTAATCATCTCTTTTCCAAACACAAGGTCTAAAGAATTTTATCGAATACAAAGTTAGATTGCCATTCCATCAAACACAAAGTCTGAATACCATTTTTCTGAACTCAAAGCCTAACTATTCATTTCACCAAAAGAGATTAAAAGACAACCTATGAATAAAACATCTAAAATATAGTTAGTGACTTAGGTTCAAAAAGTAAAAACTACATATTCAAAAATAAATGGTTAGGTTCCAAGCCAATGAATTTGAAAACCATGGCTAAATTGTTTGAAAATTAATGGCTATGTGTAAGGTCAAAAAATGACTAGGTGTAAAATAAAACTATGCACAAAGTTATCCAAATGCTCAAATCTAAAGGGGATTTTGTCCATTCACATGACAAGTGACTAAGTCAAAAAGTGAAACTTTATAAACATTTAACCACTTAGATTGAAACTAAAGCATAAATGGACCGAATTGCCCAAGAAAAGAAGTAATAGACTTATGAAAAAGTTAGATAATTTACATAAACCTAAGGTGAAATATCCTAAAAGTAAGCTATGAAATGTGTTTCAAAGTGATAGAAATAAAATAACCTAAGACTTAATATATTTATGCAAATTCATATATTAAATGAATTTATTCCTAAATGAAATCTTGGACTAAAATGAAGAAATGCAAAGACATTAAAGTAAATCCACTTGGTCACTTGTAAATTAATAATTTAGTAAATTGCTGAGAAGGTCAATTGAAACCATCAACCATAGTGAACTCCTAGAAATGCATAAGACCAAAATCTAAAGCAGAAGAGGGTCCCTAATTTTTAACTAAAAATTGGGCATGTTGTACAAGCAATAATAAATGGTGACTCATGTTGGGAAATAATCCTAAGTATTTCAAGAATTTAGAGTCTTTGATTTCATAAGAACAAAAAAACATTAGCTATAAGTTATTAATTAGAATAAACCAAAATTTAAAGGCACTAAAGTGTATAAGAAAAAGTGACATACTATTCTATAATCTGCCCAAACACCATCTAAGTATATAATTAAGTGATTTATTCCTTTTCTTTGCATTCACATGCAGTAATTCAAATTTTCATAAGGTCAAAACTATTGAAGGAAAAAAATTTAGACTTTAGCTTGGGGGGAAGTGGTATGGGTATTACTCTATTTCTATCTAGGCATTTATAGCCCCAATAGAGATACCTATGGTCCCTTCCAAAGGCATTGCTCCACTACCAACTAGGTTGGAAAGACTATGATGGAGCTTGTTAATGTATTACCTAACATACCCTCTTTATTTATGAAAATGGGGACCCACTTTTTTAGACTATGGTCTTGATTTTGAGCCCCTCCACTATGTGTTTATATGAATTCTAGGAAAAAGACTGATTGGTATTATGTTTTCATAGGCTAAACTCTCTTATTCTATCAGGTCTATGTTTATCATGATTATTCTATTGGTCTTATGTTTTGTCTAGTCTCTTTACCAGGGTGTTTGTTTGGGACCTATTCTTTTCAGAACTTATTCTTTTGGGACTTATGCAAATTATATTTTTAGGTTTTATGTTTTGGGTATTTTTTCCATTGCCTTTGTTGACTAATTATTTATGGACTTTTTACCATGGACTTATTCCATTAGGGAAATTATTGTGGAAATTTTATCTAAAATAATTCCCTCAAATAAATTGGGTCTATAGATATTTTATCTAAAATAAATATTTTGATAGATTTACTTTAACCCTTTAGGCTTACCCTTTAGCCTTTATGAGGTAGATCCTTTGAGACTATTCTCATGGACAAAATGCCATATGAAGTAGACCCTTCAAATTATACTTGATGAAAATGACCCTTCAAAATTTTTGTCATCAAACATTTTTTTTGACATAAAAATCTTAAAACAATTCGCCAAAGCAATCTTTCCAATATAATTTTGCTAAAATAATGACCCCAAAAACACATGCCCTTCAGGATTTATACAACCTACCCTTTGAGACTTTTGTCCTGGGCCATTTTATCCTTTGAACATTCCTTCAAAAATTTTGTCTAAGATATTTTTCCCTTTGACCCATTCCTTCAGACATTTTATCCAAGATATCATTCTGTTGGCCTTTTGAAAGTATCCTTCAGGACTTTTATCCCAGGCCTTTTTCCCTATGAACCTACCATTAAGGAATTTTGTCCTAAACCCTTTTACCCTTCAGCTAATTCCTTAAAACATTTTGTCTGAGAGATCATACCCTTTTCACATTCCTTTAGACATTTTGTTTTAGGCCTTTTGTCCTTTACACCTACCCTTCAAGACATTTGTCCTCACCATTTTACCCTATGAGCCTATCCTTTGACACTTTTTCCCCAGACCAATGACCCTTCAGACTTTGTGTCTCAGACATTTTATCTAACAAAAATTTCCCTTTAGGACAATTGCTTTGGATATTTTGTCTAAGAGAATTGGGTCTTCAAGAGAATTTTTGAGGACATTTTATTTGAAATAATTCCCCTTACACATGAATCTTGCAACATTTCCTCCACAACAATTACCCTAAAATAAAGACCATGCTACCAAGTAGCACCCTTGCTTGGAGAGAATTTTATTATGTCTTGAGCTTAATTTAAGATTTTATCCAAGGGTCCCAATCATATTTTTCTATGCTATGCCATTGAGATTAAATGTAGGAGCTCTTTTATACATTCTAAGCCAAGGTCCCAATCATATTTTATTCATGCAACTAAGACTTAGGCTAGAATATTCATGTAGGGTAATTTATACATATTTCCCAAAGTATTATGCTAAGTCTTCTTTTCATTTATGATTATAGAATACAACAAACTAGGAAGTGACAAGTGTTTAACTAATAGGGAGTTAAGTTGACTTGAAAATCATGTGGACATATTTGACAGTCACACTAATGCCAAATTTATGTAGATAAACTAAAAGACATGGGATTAAATTGTGATGGTCATGTGGATGTCATTGATGGTTGTGAGGACATATTTGATGCTCACATGAATGTCAAATTCAATATTAACAAGAAAATAATAGGGGATTAAATTATGATAATCATGTGGATGTCATTGATGGTCATGAAGACATCTTTGATGGCTATGCAGACATCAAATTTAAGTTTATAAATTAGCTATTTAAAATCAAAGGTTAGTGGGCCCAAGTAGATCAATGGTCAACATTGATTCATATAGTTGATTTGATGGTGTGAAATTTATAGAGATAATTCAAAGAACCTAGAACAAGCAAGGAGTTGCTAAGTGGAACAAAAAACATTTGAGCTAGGACTATAGAGAGCACAAAGGCCTTGTGGAGATACCAAGTGGCATGCTCACGTTCCATCATGCAAAAGATCGAATGGTACAAGTCGATAGTGGAATTTTCAAAGATCCATACTTAATCAGGGTTAGACATGTCCCTTAGGACAACAATCACATTTGAGAGTTGATAAATAGAATGACATGGCCACATGGAAAGAGTATGTAAATCTTTTTGACACTTGAGTTATATTTATCGACAACCATTGGGTCTCATAGTTAAGCTACATAAAGAATATGAACAATCATGTGAATATAGAAGTAAATATTGTGTGACATGTAGTGCACAATCATATTAAGAATAGTCACAGTTAAATAGCATCACTAGTTCTAAAGGATTGATACAATCATACTTGTCTTTGTTGTATGTCTGATTTCCATTTGAAAATAGCTAATCTAAAAGATCAATAGATTATTCCCACAACCTATAAAAAGAGGTATTGTCATGTAGATCAAGATATAATTGTTAAAATTACCTTTCTACACATGCACACATTACATAACTTTTACAAGGGCTATTTTAAATTGATAAATATAAGTGGACCTTTATACAATTTTAAATAACAATTAGAACTCAAGTTCTAACTACCACATTTAATGACCTTGTATGAAGTTGGAGGATGAGGTGACCCATTCCCAAAGGATATATAAATAATTGTATTCCAACTTGGATTTTTGTTAGATAAGTTTGAATACAGAGGAGTGAAGCAATTTGATTGTCAACTTCATGTGTTTGTGTATTTTCTTTCTAATTTCCATGTAATTAGTTGTTACTTTATTTGGTTTTATGTTTCAATAATCTTTAGTGTGCAATAGATGTGAATGGATTCTTGATTATTTTGATTTTTTTAATAATATGTAGATATGCAACAACTATTAAAAGATTGGTAAAAATATTAGTTAAGATAGTCAAGTTCAAATTGATTGATAATTATGAATGTGCACTAGTGCTTTCTTTGATGTAGTTTTTTTGTGTGTGTAATAGCTACCTCAGATAATTCACTAGCCCAATATATAATATTCTAAGTTAGAATGTGTAAAATTTTCCTTAAAAATATCAAAATTTTAATGAGGCTTATGAATTTCCTACATAATTTTATCCTTAAACTTCTTAACTATGTTTGATTATGTGTGTGCAATTGCTGCTAACAACAAACATAGGTTCTGAAAGCACATGTCTCTTTAGAAACTTGCCTTATTTTCTACCTTACCATTCCCTCTTTTTTGAGTTTGTTTTGAGATATACCCACTTTAGATTAGAAGCCAACTACCCATCCAACTCATGTAGAGATTCATTGCCTATTAAGAACCATACCTCCATCCAAAAACCTTGTCAACAACCTTCATGCCCTACCAACTATTTCATCAATATGTTGTAATAGACTACATACCTATAACTCATGCCATAGAGTGGAGTTTACCTCCATTGAGATCCTAAAATGCTAGAGGCTACCTCATTAAGGCTGTGGTGTGCATAAAACCCACATCAATAGTTTCACTAGTGATAAAAGGAGGCCCAACCCCCCGATCATAATATATATCTTTGTGTAGTTACACTAGATTCACCTAAGAGAGTACCATATCTAATTCTTAGGCTAGTTTTCTAGTGTCACCCATGATAAATCATAGGGGACATATAACTATGCCAACAGTCCTAGTTAAGAACAATCCTCTTCCTCTAGTAGGGAACCCCTTACCTGTAAAGAACCCTTTACCTATTAATCAACTAATGGCTCAACAACCACCTTGGTTAATTGGATCTACTATTACTATCCTAGGAGACATGCATGACTTACCTTAGAATCCCAAAAAATATAAGCCATACTTTAATCCTTTAAGAACAAGGACAATAGAGGAACATACCAAATCTTTTAAAGCTGCATTAAGGCTAATGAATGTTATCCATAAAGATGTTGCATGCAGATTATTCCCTTTTACTTTAATGGATGATGCTTATGATTGGTATATAAATCTATTGAAAAATTTCATCACTTCTAGGGATTAATTTCAAGCATATTTTCTTACGTGTTTGGATAGGTCACCAATCATGGTTTGGTATACTAGTACTTTACCAGCATGAGGAGAGAACCTAATGAGCTTGTTGACCAAATTTGACTTTTAGGTTAAATTTAGACCCCTATAGGTAAAAATATTAGTTTTTTTAGATGTTTAGGGGCATAATACTTTTTTATAGGGTATGTTATAATCTATTTTATGTTATTTAATGCCTTTTTAGTCTTAGTCATAGTCTAATAAGTTTATTTGTCATTTTGGGTCATTTAGTGGGCTTTTAGGGGTCATAAATATAAGTGGCATGGTTACCAAGGTATCCAAGTCTCATATTTTACTTTAAAATTTCAAATAAGTTATATTCCTTATCAATAATTCTAGTTTAATTAGAATCTTATAATTTATCTAACTGAAGATCAGGTAATCAACTAAAAAAGGTGAGTTTGGCACTTATATGGCTCATGAGGGAAGGTGAAACATGGGAGAAGGTCATGGAAAACCTATTAATATTCATAAAACTCATATAAATTATTGACATGCTCTTTAAGTTCCATTTTTAAGCTAGAACCATTCTTCTTCTTTGCCTTTTTAGACATACAAGAGTGACCAACAGGTTTGTGCTTAGTACATATAGATGAGGAGGTTTCATGTCAAATGATTTTGTGAGGTGGTATTAAAATTATATAGATCCATTTACATATTAAGAGTGTAAGGATTGGTTAACCATGATTTATGAACTATCCTTTATAAGCTAACTCTATTATTCTACTCACTATTTCCTGTACCTTATAGGTTTTGCTCCATTTTGGACAAGTCTATACTAACTAGTTGGTGATGTTTACTCAAAAGGATGTTAGATACCTTATAATATGATATATATGCTTATTTTAATGTTTCATGATGTTTTTATGGGCAAGTTTTCCGATGCTGCAAGAAGGTGTCACCATAATAAACATTTAGTCAAGTTCTTCCTTCTTGTAGAATGTTGGTCTTCTATAGAGGTTTCATGTGAATATAATATGGTGTTTCATAGGTAACAAGGTTATATGATAATTTAGTCCCATGTTTGGTTTCATCATATCATGATTTGGGAAAATTTTAGTCTTTCCATTCATCTCAGTTAACTCCTTGCTCAATTTCATGTTGAAGCAGATATGTATAGAGCTTGTTTAGCTAGTTCATGGAGTTGTACTTAGGGTATATCAGTTGTACAAGTCATATATATATATATATATATATATATGTATATATATATATATATATATATATATATATATATATATATATATATATATATATATATATATATATATATATATATATATTGGATGTTTGAGAAAGTGCAAGACTAGTTACAAGCTATTTCACCACACCAACCGGTCACTAGTTATACTTGCTTGCTCTGTTTTATATGTCTACAAGTGGTTTTTTACATTGAAAGGGATTTTTTATAACTAGTATTAATATTTAATTAATGTAAATCATGTAATTAAGGGATTTAAAATGAGTTTGAGTTATCCACGAGGCCTTTCATCCACACTTTTTGTTCATTTCATACTCACTGCCTACACACAACTAATGCACACCTTCAGGAGCCTTTTGCTGATGTCATGCTGAAGGTGAAGGGTTAGGAGATATGTCAATATTGAAATATTTATAAGGTTCATTTGAATAATTGGTGAGGGAGTATAAGGTTTTCATAAAGACAGGTACCTTATATACTATCTAATCTTATTTACTACTTGTGTGTGAGGATGCCCATCTACAAGTGTATCACAGAGCTTTGAGAATTCTTATATGGGGATTTGAAACATGGAAGAAACATTATTTTAGATTATATTATGTGAATTTACCATTACATAATTACTTGAAGTGTCTAATGGAAAATTAGAAAGGTAAACATCTTGGAGGAAGTAGATGACTGAGTTTAGGGAAACCTTCCCTAAAATGTGAAAATATAGGTCCAATGGCTTATTGTGAATATAATATAGTAAGGTACATAAGAGTTTTATAGCATATATCTAGGTTAATATTATTTAATCTAGTTTGGAGAATAACTATTCCAAGTATGGGTTCAATAGTATTGATGGAAGGCAATTGTTTTGGGTCCTAAAGATGCCTCTAAAAACACTAAAACCCTGCATTAATTTCTACAGGTTTATAGTTTTGAATGCCCTTTTGACATCATAAGGAGAAAATAAGACACAATCTCATTTTGGTATGGTATTAATGATAAAATGGTATAAAAAATAGCATGAATTTCATAAAAAGGATGTGTATGCATAGTTTTTCAAGCTCATGGACACATATAGGTGTCCTTATATAGGAAAATATGCACCTATAATAGAATGGGTAGATAGTGACCTAGGCAAGGTGTTTTGATGGTGTTTTAGCCCATACAAGGTGATAATAGGTATGAGTAGATTATTTATACCACAAAGGCTGAAAGGAGAGTATTTACATACCATGACCAAGCTTAATTTCATCTCACACACATCTACAAGAATTAAAAGGTAGAGTTTCATAGTCAAGGTAGAAAGTACTTAGTTTATGATCGCAAGGTACATGTAAAGAGTATATAAGGGTTGAAATGATGAAATAAACAAAATAAAACCTAAATTAATATAATTATTACCTATATAAACTCTTGGAAATGATAAACAAGCTTGTATAGACCTCTTAAGACCCTATATGCACCTACAGTTGAGTGTGCAGTCTTGGTGAAGGTAAGATGTGAGTATGCTTAGGAGGTGGAATAGGGTTTTATAGTAACTTGAAAATGGTTCATGATATGTTTATAGAGTGTTTAAAAAATTTATAGGACTCCATTCAATATGATCTTCTACTCTCTCCACTAGCCCAAAGGTAGCAGTCCATACAACTACACTAGGAAACCCATGTTGCTCAATTGGTAAGAATGAGGAATCCAAATAATAAGAGTGTTCTTGGGTGAATTAAAAGATTATTGATAATGAATTGAAGGTGTAGGTAATTTTTATAAAACCTCAGAGAATTGTTTTTATGCCTTGAGGGATCATTCCTAGGTGGAAAGGAAAAAATGCAGGAAACAGTCCTTTTTAGAGGCCATTTTTGGGCAAATTGAGTTGGTTAGGTAACTAAATGAGGGATTATGAATTTTAAATATAGTAAATATAATAATTAGGACCTAATAAAACTTAAAAAATATTTAATTTTCCTTTTGGAAGAGGGATATATCTCACTATTTTGTCTCAGAGGTCAGCCAATCAAGAATAATCAAGGTTTGGCAAAACAAGCAAATGAAGCCAAAAAGGTTAAGGAACTTGATATAAATCTTGGGAAAACTCAAGAAACATATTTTGAGGTGTATTAAAGGTAAACAAGTGATATTAATAACTATTTAAATATCATACCTCTAAAAATATTCAAAATACTCTTGCACACAGTCTAACTAGACAAGCTCCAATTACGCTAGTTGGTAAATGAGAGGAAGAAATGAAAAGGAGTGCTTATAAATTTGTGTGGTCATGTTTTTATATTTAATTAGGTGTGAAAAATTATGATAAAACATCCTATACATGAGATATCAGTCCAAATAGCTAAGACTAGCTAGGTGCATGCTAAGCCTATTAGGCCTTGAAGTTACCTAGAGCCAATTGGGGGTCCAACTTCACTTCTAACTCCTAGTGAGTGTTATATCTGGTTATATCATGTTTATGAGATGAATTTAGACATTTATAATATTTTTTTATGATAATAAACCTTTAGGAAAGTTACCTTTAGCTTAGAGATAGTCCAAATATGCAAGAAAGGTGGAATAAAGCTCGATAGGGTGATTTCAAATACTCATATCTTTTATGAGGATGTGCATGGAGGACAAAGGAGTTTGGATTGGTTATTAAGGTCCATTAAAATAATGTTTATGGATTTTTTTGGTATTTATAATTTCAGGGCTTTATCAACAAATCTTAAGGAAAAAACTATCTAAAACCCTTACTAAACCCTTATAAAGACCTGATTGGGAAAAGAAGGCTAGAAATGCATCTAGATGGGATGGAATGGAAATGAAATTAATTGAATGTTGTAGAGGAATATTTATGGATCCTCCTCATAAATTTTTGTGCTACCCTACCTATATGGACATGGTGTAGAATGGATTTATTTGACTATTTTATGAATTGTGTAGGTTATAGGGACATTCAAGGAATGAAATAAAGTTTAGGAGGAAGATAAAGAATTATTAAAAATTAATATGGTAATTTAATACCTTTAAAAAACCCTTAGGTGTTTAAATAATAGCTTTCATCTGAGCCAGTCAAAATTGGCATAGTGAGCATGATAGCGAGAAGGGTAAGAACTTAAAATGGATGGATTTTTAAGGTGTAACTAAGTAATATAAGGCCATGTATGGTATTGAAACATTTAATACCTCATATTTTATATATTTTCATTATAAATTGAATCCATTTTGGAATACAAGTGTGTAAGGTGTATGGGAGAGGATTTTTCTTAGACTATAGATGGTGATGGCTCATTTCCAAAAGTTTATAGATGATGACGACCACAAAAAATGAATGGAGAGGGACGTATGAAAGACTTAACTATCATTACAATAATCAGACCTATCCCTAGTTAATTTTGGGATGCTCAAGTAGGTTTAAATGATGAAGGTAGTTTTCTGAGCCAACAAAAGGAATCTCATACCACTTTCCAAGATTTTCATGCCTTGTATGGACACTTCTACTTCCTAACCTTGCATGGTCCATTTTTAAATATATTTATAATGCATATGTAACCTATTTTATTATCTTTACAAGTGTCCAAATGACCTTTGGAGTTCCCTTGTCTTGCCCCTCTCCCAAATGCTATAAGTAGTGACTTTTTTGTCTCTTTTGAGAAGCCTCTATTGGTTAGTGGTGAGACCCTAACAAATTTCATATTTTAATGAATCTTTAATCAATAAAAAAGTGAATTTTCATACTTACATGTGGTATAATTGAGTTTTGTTGCAATCTTGTTGGTCTTGTCTAGTAGAATATGATCTTTTCTAGCATGTTATCCTTTATTATTCACCAAGTGTGCAAAAGAGTAATTATTAAAAGTATTTTCTAGTGATCTATTATAGTTTATAAGTGTTTTATAAGTGGTATATGATTGTATTATCCAAAGGATCATTCATCATCCCTCTTAAACATAAATATACCTCTCAAACCTATCATATGAAACATTGATGTAACAATCTGTCTTGAGTTATGAGTTTTGTGTGAAAGAATATTTGATTTGATATAAGTAGTATAAATTCATTCAATAGGAGGAAATTAAATATTGGTGCATAAACTTTTAGCTTTATAAATTTTTCTTTTTAACCCTTTTCATGAAAATTTAATAAGTGAAAGAGTGTTTCAAAGAATGCATCAAGGGAACTAGCCCTTATAGAAATTCATCTCACCAACTTGATTACCCAAAATAAGTGAGATGTTTCCATTGTGCCACTTAGATGAGGAGAGATGAGACATCTCCCCAAGGGGTGAAAATCTAAGTGTCAATATTTTTTGGCATGCCTAATGGGACTCTAAGTCCTAGAAGATTGTCCAAGATTGGTGTTGGTCTTAACATATTTGGAGTCATAAGAAAATATACATTCAATACTTAGAAACTCCACTAAGTTTTAAACTCTTTGGTTTCTGATCAATCCTTAATTTACATTCCAAAGGTGACCACTAGGTGTATTGGTAAATGTATACCTTTTGAGTTTGTGCAATTGCCTTTGTATTCTACTAAGAGATTCAGATTTGTGAATACTCATCCTTATTCAATAGATTTGGTGTTTAATAAGTCCAATTTATTACTTAGTTAAACCCATAATACACATATCCTACATTCCAATATGGATATAAACCTTCCTTTTTTAGCCTTTACTAGATCATCTCCTTTGAATCTTGCCCAATATGACCAAATTCCTAGAGCATCCCTTAAGTGTGTTCCATATTTTAGTGGAAATGGTCCTATTACTCTTATTAAACATATTATAAACATGGAAAACTTCTATAACATCCATAATATCACTAAAGATAATGTGGCTATCAAGATATTATCATTGTCTTTCAAAAGGAAAGCTTTAGATTGGTATGGAACTCTACCTTAAAATTCCATTGCTTCATGGGATGAACTAGGAAATCTATTATCTAAGAGGTTTGAAGAGAAGAGTGATTATTTATCTCTAGATGAGAAATTTACTACTATCACGAGGGCTCACTAGGATTTTTTGTAAGATTTTAACTCTAGATTTCAAAAGACATCAGATATGATCCCAACCCTTATGAGACCTACTCTAAATTATGCCTTCTTATACTACCTAAAATCATTGAATAGTGATCTAGCCATGATGATCCAATCCATGGGTGGAAACAAACTACCTACTACATATGAGATAATTATCAATGTTGAGATTTGTCTTGTTCAAGTAGGGAAGATTTTTCCTAGACCACTAATGCTATTGTTTCCTAATTTGTAGCCTCCTAGTCAAGTTACATTACCTACTTTGCCTAATAATCAAGAAAAGTCTACCCTTGATCCTACCAATGAGATTCATGAATTGAAGAGTTTGCTTCAAAGTGTTACTAATGAATTGGTTTCTCTTAAAATATAACAAGCTCAAAATTATAGGGATTATCAATCCTACAATCAATTTGGATAGGTAAGTAAGCCTACTTTTCAAGGTAATGCTCAAGGATAAGGTCAAATAACTCAAGATAGACCTTACCAAAGTTACAATCTAAATTACCCATCATCTTCTAAATCTCTTATTCCTAATCAAAAAAAATTTGTTCAACAATAACCATGCTATCCTTCCTCTGACCAAAATCAAGACCCAGTTGCATATGTCAATGAAAAGCCTAGTCAAGCCATGATAATGTAAGGTATTCAAGTACCTCAAGTTTCCACTTTTGAGATGATAATGCAAAATGGGATGGAAAATGGAGAATCATAATCTGATTCTACTCTTATGAATCACTTATAAGGGGAATTTTGTACTATGAATCATTTGGGAAGTTCAAATAATGTGAATGCTAGTGTGTCCTCTAATAAAAGATATAAAAAGAGAGCTGTTGAAGAGACACAAGGGGAAACTCAAGTATTTTACTCCTACATCACCTCAAATAGTAGGTGGGTCTAAAGTAACTCCTTAAAAGTTTTAAAATTCAAAGGAAACTCTTCCACAACCATCTTCACATGCTACACTATAAGGTACTAGTTATTCTAAAGAGAAATTCAAGATGAATAATCCTTCTATCAAGGTTGTAAATAAAATGAAGAAGTTACACATGAATATTTCATTATGGGATTCATCGAAAATAGTAGGACAAAAGGATATGCTAAAAAATGAATTTTTTGGACTAGGTTACCAAGTTGGATTAGCTAGGACTAAAAATGTTATCTTGGTAAATGGAACTCAGCCCATTAATAAACAAGTGAAGAAAACTGATAAGACTCCTTAGTTCACAATTGAATCATAGATAATGGGGCTAGTACTTTAGTTATGCCCAAGTTAATAGAAAATAAACTGTACCTCATGTATGAACCAATGGCTAAAGGAGTTATACAATTAGATGGATCACCAAAAAATACCTTGGGATTAGCCAAGGATTAAAATTTGATTTTACATGCTTGTACTAGTTTTTTCATCCCTCATGATGTGGTTATTATGAATTTAACCCCATACTTTGATCTTTATTTGTCAAGAGAGTTTACAACTAAGATAGGTGGATTTGGAAGCCAATTGGTCATATATGGTTTTTAAGACAAAGTATGATATTAAGATAATGATTAAATTAGAGCCTATTCATCATAATCATTTAGATCCCTACATGACTAAGGTTGTAAATGTCAATTATGCTATTCTTGATGAGGAAGAACTTTACATGGTTCAATATCCAACCTATTCTCTTAAAGGAGTTTTTGATTTCTATCTAGATGAATGGGGAGTTAAGTACTATGAATATGATCCTTATAAATTCATAGAGGAAGCTAATCTTGGAGTATATTTCCTTCACGAGGAAGACTCTTTCATTTAAAATTTGATGAAGTCAAATGAAACTATGGATGGTTTATGGTAACTATTATTTGATGGATCTAAAAGCAAGGTTGGAGAAGGTGGTGGAGTAATGTTAGTTTCTCCATCCAAAGAAAGATACTACTCTACTTTTATATTTCACTTTAGTTATACTTGTAATGTGGTAGAATATGAGGACCTCATTAATGGCCTTGAGTGGGCTAGGAAAAGAGATGTGAAAGAGTTATAAGTTTATGGTGATAGTGAGTTGGTTGTGAATCAAGTGAGAGGTCAAAATTTGACTAAGAACTCTTTGTTTAAGTATTATAAGCATAGAGTGTGGGATATTGTGGAATATTTCCAAGCCTTCAACATCTAATCTATCCTAAGAGAAGAAAAAAAACATGCTTATAGGTTGGTAGAAATTGGAGCTCAGTTTGATGTTCCAAAGGGGATAAGAGAAGACAAGAACCAACCTAATATTAAGGTGATTCTAAGGTCATCTATAACTAATAATTACACTAATTGGCAATTGTTTGACAGTGACAAAAAAATATCTCTTTTTTCTACAAGAAGATGCTAAGTTTTCCTCAAAGAATCAGTCCAAACTACAATAACAATATGGAGGGAAGATTGTACAATTAAAGACAAAAAATCTTTATAAAAACTTAGTCACACTTGAGAGTATATTAAATGATGATGATTAGTTGAATAATGAAAAGGTAGGCATGTATAATAAGAAAGAAAACTATGAGAGAGTACAAATATTCAAAGATAAGTTGCTTGCTCTTGGGAATGTATGTACTATAGAAGAAAGATATGCTTTCCTTAAGTTATGCAAATAATTTTTTGATGTCTTTGCATGGGAATATAGTGATTTAAAAGGATTTGATCCAAACTTAGCTCAACATACCATATAGATATATGATAATGCTAA
Source organism: Torreya grandis (assembly GCA_037957365.1). NCBI lineage: Eukaryota > Viridiplantae > Streptophyta > Pinopsida > Cupressales > Taxaceae > Torreya > Torreya grandis. The sequence continues at coordinate 293,413 of JARHVA010003683.1, read as the reverse complement.
GATTATAAAGCAAAGGCAAAGGCTAATTAATCCTAAGATTGAGCTTCTCATGGGAAAGGAGCTTACAACATTGATTGAGTCTAAGATCATTTTTCCTATTAATCATTCATCTTGGTTGGAAAACTTAGTCATGGTAAGGAAGAAAAATGAGGAAATTAGGTTATGTGTTGAATTTAGGGACTTGAATATAATTTCATTGAAAGACCATTATCCTCTTCCTTCCATGGAGAAAATTTTGCAAGTTGTTGTAGGTAGTGAAAGTTCTCTCTCCTTGATGGATATTTTGGGTATAATCAGATTTTGGTGAAGGAAGGAGATCAATATAAGACAAAATTTACTACAAAATGGGGCACATATTTTTATAGGAAAATTACTTTTGGTTTTTCTAATGCTATAGAAACATTTCAATAGGCAATGGATATGGACTTTCAAGGTCTAATAAATGATATAGTGTTGGTATCTTGATGATATAATAGTTTTCTCTAAGGATGCAAAAGACCATTTGAATCACATTAGGAATATTTTTGAGAGCTGTAGAGAGTTTAGAATATCTATTAACACAAATAAGTGTGTGTTTTCTATCCATGAAGGAAAATTTTTAGCACACATTGTCTCAAAGAAAGGACTATCCATAGATCCTAAAAGGGTGAGTGTAATCTTGGCATTGGCTTTGCCTAAACACAAGAAAGGTTTGAAAAGTTTATTTAGAAAAATAAATTTCATAAAGAGGTTTTTTATTGATTTTTATAATTTAGTCAAGCCTCTAACCTCTATGCTAAGGAAATATGAAGTGTTTACTTGGACAAAAATAAGGAAGGAGAATTTTGAAGAGATTAAACAAGCTATTGCTCAAGCTCCAACTCTTGCAAGTCCCAATTTCTCAAAGGACTTAAACTTGTATAACTTTAGAAGTGAAGAGGTAATTTATACCATGATCACTCAATAAAATTAATAATACTTGGAGCAACCTATTTCCTTATTTAGTCAAATATTGGAAGGCTATGAGGTAAGATACACTTATGTAGAGAAGCAAGTACTTTGAGTTGTTAGAAGTCTAAATAAGTTTAGGCATATGTTATATAAAAAAAAGATTTATATATTGGTACCTCATAATAGTGTTAAAGACTCCTTTTGAGTAGATATTTGAATGAAAAAAGGGTTGGTTGGATCACAAAAGTGATGTTGGATATGGTATTTTTAGATGTTGTGTGAGAAGATTGTGTTGTGTATAGAGGTATAATGATTTCTAAGGGATCAAATGGTAGCATGTTGATAAAAAAGCCTAATGTAATTAGGTCTCCATGGGGTCTAATATAGTTATGATAGACCATAATATACTTATGAATCTCTATACTAGAGTTTGAAACTATTATAGATAAGTTCTCTTAATTAAATAGAACATAAAAATAGTATGATGTAGAAATTAAGACAATCAAGATAGTGAAAGGGAAGGGATTATGTGAGCACATTGATTAATATTTGAAGGAATGAAAAGAATTAATTTCATCCATTCATGATGAATTTATGACAGCTTCATCTTCATCAATGAGGAGTTAGACACAAGAAATGATCCATTTTATTGAAACCGATGAGTATCCACAAGGCCTAAATAGAGCTAAAAGAAGGTACTTCAGATTACAATCCATTCCTTATGTAATTGTTAATTGAGTATTATTTAGGAAAGATTATTAGGTGTACTATTGATATGTTTTGAATTAGATCAGGTTGAGAAAATATTACTTGAGTTTCATGATGGACCAACTGGTGGTCACTTTGCTCCAAGAACCATAGCTACTAAGATTATGAGAGATAAATATTTTTGGCTTAGTTTGTTTAAGAATACTCATCCTTGGGTAAGTAAATGTAAAAAATGTGCTCTCTTTGATGGTAAGAAAAATCTTTTAGCCTTGCCTCTTTATCCAATATAAGTAGACCGACCTTTTACAAAGGGGTCTAGATTTCATAGGTCTCATCAACCCACCTTCTAGTATTAGCCACAAGTGGGTGTTGAATACTAAAAATTACTTTAAAATATGGGTGGAGGATGTAGCTCTCAAGGAATCAAATGAAAGTTCACTTTTAGACTTAAATGAAGGCATAATAATAAGGTTTGGGGCTCCTTCAATAATAATTTTAGATAATGCATTGGCTTTCCTTGGAATAAAGACAAGTGAGTGGGCATTAAAACATGGTATGTATATTAGTACTTCCTCCAACTATTATCCACAAGGGAATGGACTAGTTAAGTACAAAAATAAGAATCTAATGACGATTATCAAGAGGACAATGGAGGAAAATCAAAGAGCTTGGCTTTCCAAGTTGAATATAGCTCTTTAGGATAATAGAATCACCCCCAAAAGAGCAATTGGAAACTCACAATATACACTTGTTTATGGGAGAGATGCTAGACTACCTATTTCAATTGAGTTACCAACCTTGGATCTCATTTACCAACTAGATTTAATGGAAAATGAAAGCATGGAGGTTAGAATATATGAGTTGATGGAGCTTGAAGAAACAAGATATCAAGCTATGCAAACTATTAGAGCTCATCAAGACTAAAAAAAGAGATATTTTGGTAATAAAGCCATGCCAAGAAGTTTTTAAGAGGGGGAAATTGTTCTAAAGTTTGATGAAGATAGGGATAAGCCTAAAAAACATATAAATTTTGATATTTTTTAGAGTTGCCCTTATGTTATCACTCAATGCAAGCAACACAATGCTTTACAAATATCAAAGTTGGATGGAGAGGAGCTTCATATCCTAGTCAATGGGATGTTGGGATCATTAGTGATCCAATTTTTTTTTTAATAATTAGTTTTCTTTATTTATTTTTAGTTGTTTGATACCCTCTAGTTGGTTTTATAACCAACTTGTTTTTCACAAGACTTTATAGCTTACTTATTGTACAAAAATAAAAATATGATTTTACTTTGACTTTTTGGAATATTATTCTATCTATTCCTCCATTATATCTTGGCCTTCAGTAGTATTAGAGCCATGAAGTCATTTATGAAGGAGAAAAATAGTTAAATAATTTGAGATTGACACAAGATTCAATGTATCTACCAAAATCTAGAGCACATATTACGGTGGAATGCAATTTTTTTTAAAAAGACCCTAATAAATTTGTATGATTACACAATTTTGAAGAAGTTTTAATAAATAAAAAGGATATAATCCACCATTCCCATGACCAGATAAAGTAAAAAAATCATGCGGTAGATTTGCAGACAAATCGTGAAGATATAGAAGCCACCAGTAAAGGATGTGATAAAATATGTTTAAGATAATATTACCAAGAAAGATAAATGCTGAAGTGAATAAAAAAGTTGGGTTTAGATATTGAAATATAGAATACAAGAAAAAAGTTTGTGCACAACATCTTCCTCTCAAAACTACATGGTCTGCATCAATAAAAAGGTTCACATAAAACTACATTTGATTTGCCATAAAAATAAGAAGTCTATGAAAAGTAAATTAAGTGAAATTTGGTAAAATTATTGCATTTACTATGAAATTTTTGATCAAAGTAATTATCTTTTACTTTTTCATTTGATCACATAGTAAAAAAAAAAAGAGTGGGGGAGTAAAATAATTTTATATGCAAAGTAATTAAGTGAAACATTTTCCATGAATACTTTGTCATTTTCCTCATCTTTGAAAACTCTACTTTATTTAGAATATTGTTTCTTAATATTATAAAATTTAATGTATAGTGGAATTGGAAACCCATTATTTTTAAAGGCATTCTTAAAACTAAAGGTTAAGAGTTCAAATTTCTTTTTGGTCAAATTTATTGACAATTGTAAAAAGGAGTTATAAGGATATAATTTTTAAATTGGAGAAATAAGGGTGTAATAGGAGTCATAAGGTGTAAATTTTTACAAGTCCCAAGAATATTTCATATTCAAAAACTATTTTTAAAGGTAAAGACAAAACCTCAAAATAGTATCCTTTGTCTTGTTTTGACTTGTTTCTCTAGCACCATGGAAAAAATCATAAGTTTGATTTCTAAAAATGGTAAATTAACTCCTAAAAATTATAAAGAATGGTAAATGAACATGGAAAATACATTAATATTCAATGACATATGGGAAGTAGTTGAAAAACAAAAAATATTACCCACCAATCCCACAAAGCTTACAATATTTCAAAGATGTGACAAGCATGCCCTTGCTTTACTAAAATTAAATTGCAGTGCACAAGTCATAATTCACATAGAGGCAATCAAGTCTAAAGATTGGGAAGCATGTAAAAATTTAAAATATTTGTATGATAAAAAACCTAATTATAGGAAAATTAATCTTCTTATGCAGTTGCTCAACACTAAACTAATAGATGATGAAGATTTTTTAGAATATTTATCATGAATTAAGAATTTGCAACAAGAATATGGCACTACTAGTTGGAAAATTGATGATGAAATGCTCATTTTTATTTATTTGAATGGTATTAGCCATAGCTACAATTTTTTTTGGAGATGTTACAACTTAGTGATAAGCTTAAAAAATCTACTTTTGACTCCATTTGTGAGTTGATCACTCAACATGAGCAAAAATTTGCAAAGAAGAAATCTAAAGAGGAGGGAAACTATTCCAAAATAGGAAATCCATTATATGAGTCCAAAAAAATACATAAAGAGAAACATAGACACTCTTAGAAGCACACTTCTAGGCATAAGCATCATTCTGGTTCTTTGAGACATAAGCATCAATCTAGACATAAGGATAATTTAGGTTATCCTAAGCATAGACATCATTCTAGTTCTCCAAAGCATGAGCATCACCACACACATTCACATGGACACAAACACAAGCACAAGCACAAGCATTCTTATTCTTATGGCTATTCTTCCTCTAGTTGCAGTGGATGTGAGAGAATATACTATAATTGTGGTAGCATAAGATATATTTATATAGAAATACCCTCCAAAAGGAGGTCCTCTTGACATCAATAGAAGGTAGAAGCAAATATTTTTGGTCAATCCAGTCACTCTGGGTCTTATTTTGGCTATTATTCTACATCTTTTTATGGATGGGATGACTGCAAATTTTCTTGATCTATAGTTGATGACTATATATTATAAGATGGTGACTCACCCATCTTGTATGAATTGCTAGGCTCAAGATTGGGATTTATTATAGTAGCATTTTTTGGCTTGTGTACTTTTATTTCATAGATGTAGTATTTCTATGATCTTTGATGTGGAGCATTTCTATGGCTTGTACTTGATATATTTTTTTCAAAAATTCTCACCTCTCACCTGATAAGGAGAGAAGATATTGTATATTGGTTTTCAATAAGTCATTGGTGGTTGTGGTACAAGTCAACATTGAGTTGCTAGCATTGTTAGTGATGAGAAAAGACCTATGGGAGATGTTGGTGATTATTAAGCATCAATTTGAGATGTGTCATACATAGTAATTTTGTAATCACTTATTGGATGAATTCTATGTGAGGATCAATGTATTTTAATAGAGCATGATCTTATTATACTTTAGTGTGAGGATGATTAGGGTGTTGATTAGTCTAAGATGCATAATGTATTAATTGTAGTTGCAACAGAGTCTACTTGGATGACTCATAGTTCATTTATTCAATCATTCTATACCCATTTTCATCAAGGGGGAGTTTCTTGGGATCATTAGTGATCCAAAGTTTTTTTTAATAATTAGTTTTCTTTATTTATTTTTAGTTGTTCAATACCCACTAGTTGGTTTTATAACAAACTTATTTTCTGCAAGCCTTTATAACTCTCCTATTATAGAAAAATAAAATATTATTTTACTTTGAATTTATGGAATATTATTATGTGTCTATTCCTACATTTTATCCTATCCTTCATGGGATATATCTCAAACATTTCTACTAAGGTTCTCATCTCTCCTTGTACATAGTTGTTTTTCTCATTTTCGCTAAGTTTTTATGCACATGTGTGAGTCTTATTGGTGTCTTGATTTGTTTTATGTGTGCTTGGTGTGTTGTGGTTGTTGTGTATGCTTTAGGAAATTCATTTATAGTTTTATTAAACAATTCATTGATTCCCTTGGTCTATATATTAATAAGGCTATTGGTCTTTAGTATATTAGGCATACTACCCCTATGAGTCACCATTTTGTTGACAAAATTTGACTTTTACATCAAATTTGGACCCCTACAGGTAAAAAACTTAGTTTTTAAGATGTTTATGGGTATAATACTTTATCATAAGGTATGTTATAATCCATTTTATGTTATTTAATTCTGTTTTAGCCTTAGTCATAGTCTAATAAGTTTTTTTTTTCATTTTAGGTCATTTAGTGGGCTTTTAGGGGTCATAAATTGAAGTGGCATGGTTAAAAAGGTGTCCAAGTGTCCTATTTTCCTTTGCAATTTTAAATAGGCCATATTCCCTATCATTAATGTTAGTTCAATCAAAATATTGTAGGTTATCTAACTGAAGATCAGGTAATCAATTGAAAAAGGGGAGTTTGGAGATTATACAACCCATGGGGGAAGGTGACACATGGGAGAAGGTCATAGAACACATCTTCATATTACTCAATATAATATAAAATCTTGACATGATCTAGAAGTTAAATTTTTAATCCAAAACCATTCTAATCCTTCTTTGCCTTTCTAGACATACAAAAGTGACCATCAAGTTTGTGCTTAGTATTGACATATGATGAGGTTTAAAGTAAAATGATTTTGGGAGGTGGTATTACACTTAGAGAAATTTATTTTAATAAATATATTACAAGGATTGGTCAACCATGATTTATGAACCATCCTTTACAAGATGAATGTGTTTTTTTGCTCACTATTTATTGCACCCTATAGGTTTTGCCCCATTTTAGACAAGTTTATATGAACCAGTTGGTGATGTTGACTATATAGGATGTTGGATACCTTATTAAATTCTCTCCATGCTTAGTTTCATGTTTTATGATGTTTTGATGGGCAAGTTTTCTCATGCTATAAGAAGGTGTCACCATTATGAAACTTTAGTCCAATTCTTCCTTGTTGTAGAATGTTAGTTTTCTATAGAGGTTCCATGTGAATAGAAGATGGTTTTATATAGGTGTCAAGGATATATGATCATATATTCCCATTTTTGGTTTCATCATATCATGCTTTGGGTAACTTTCAGTCTTGCCATTCATCCCAGTCAACTCCTTGCTTAATCAAATGTTAAAGCACACATGTGTAGAGCTTGTTTAGCTAGTTCATGGAGTTGTACTCAAGGTATATCAGTTTTCCAAGTCATTAAGATATATAGAGAGTTTTATTTTAGATTTTTGAAAAATTTAAAGATTAGTTACAAACTCTTTGACCACACCAACCAGTCACTAGTTATACCTACTTGCTCTATTTCAGATGTTTGTAAGTGGTTTTCACATTGAAATGGATGTTTTTAAATTGGTCTTAAGATTTAATTAATGTAAATCATGTATTTTAGGGGTTGAAAATGAGTTTGAGTTTTCCATGAGGCCTTTCATCCACACTTTTTCTTCATTTCATACTCTTTACCTACATACAACCAATGCACACCTTCAGGAGCCTTTTGTTGATGTCATGATGAAGGTGAAGAGTTGGGAGATGTGTCAATATTTCAAGATTACTAAGGCAAATTTTATACTTAGTGAGGGAATATGACATGTTCATAAAGATGTGTACTTTATATATTGTCTAGTCTACTTTACTACCTATGTGTTAGAATGCCCATATATAGGTATATCATAGAGATTTAAGACCCCTTGTATGGGGATTTGAAACATGAAAGAAACCTTATTTTAGATTATATTATGTGATTTGACCATTACAAACCTGATTGAAGTGTATAATGGAAAATTGGAAAGGTAAACATCTTGGAGGAACCAGATGACTGAGTTTAGGAAAACCTTCCCTAAAATGAGAAAATAGAGGTCCAATGGCTTATTGTAAATATATTATAGTAAGGTCAACAAGAGTTATAAAGCATATATCTAGGTGAAAATTATTTCCTCTAGTGTGGAGAATAACATTGCCAAGTATGGGGTCAAGAGGATTGATGAAGGTGGTTGTTTGGTGTCCTAAAGATGCCTCTAAAAGCATTGAAACGCTGCATTAATTTCAATAGGTCTAGAGTTTTGAATGCCCTTTTGACATCCTAAGGAGAAAATAAGACATAATATCATGTTATCATGGTATTACTAATAAAATGGTATACAAAATATCATGAAGGTCGTTAGAATGATGTGGATGCATAGTTTTTTAAGCTCATGGACACCTACAGGTATCCCTCTATAGGAAAATATGCACCTACAACAAAATAGGTAGATAGTGACCCAGGCAAGGTGATTTTCTAGTGTTTTATAAAATAAAAGGTGAAAATAGGTATGATTATATGATTTAAGCCCAAAATTATGCAAGGATAGTCTCTCCATACCATGACCAAGCTCAATTGCATCTCACACACACCTACATGAATAAAAAAGGTAGAGTTCAAGGTTAGGGCGTAAAGGACTCAGTTTATGATCTAAAGGTACATGTAAAGAGTATAAAAGGGGTTGTAATGATTAAATTAACCAAATAAATCCTCCATTAATATCATTATGACCTCCATTAACTCTTTGAAATGATAAACAAGCCTATATAGACCTCTTAAGACCCTGTATGCACCTACAACTAAGTGTGCAGTTTTGGTGAAGGTAAGAAGTGAGTATGCTTATGATGTGGAAGAGGGTTTGATAGTAACTTGAATTATTAATGATAGGTTAATATATTTTTTCCAAAATTTTAAATAATACCTTCAATATGATCATCTACTCTCTCCACTAGCCCAAAGGTAATAGTCTATACAACTGCACTAGGAAACCCATCTTGTTCAATAGGTAAGAATGAGGAATACAATGAAGAAGAGTGTTTTTGGGTGAATGAAAAGATTATTTATAAGGAATTTAAGGTGGATAAAATTTTGGAAAAAAATTATAGAATTGTTTTTATGCCTTTAGGGATCATTCTTAGGTGGAAAGGAAAAAATGCAGGAAACAGTTCTTTTTGGAGGCCCTTTTTAGGCAAATTGAATTGGTTAGGTGCCTAAATGAGGAGGCATAAATTTTCCATTTGGTAAAAATACTAATTATGACCCAATATAAATTTAAAAATATTAAATTTTCCTTGGGGAAGAGGCATATACCTCACTATTTTATCTGAAAGGATAGCCAGTCAATAAAAATCAAGGTTTGGCAAGACAAGCAAATGAAGCCAAAAAGGTTAAGGAGCTTGATGGAAACCTTGGGGAACCTCAAGAAACATATTTTGAGGTGTATGAAATTTAAATAGGTGATAGGAAGTATTAAGTCAAGCTAATACCTCTCATAATGATCAATACATTCTTCCACACAGTCCAACTAGACAAGCTCCAATTGGCATAGTTGTTGAATGAGAGAAAAAAATGAAAAAGAGTTCTTGGAAAGTTATGTGGTGACCTTATGAGATTGAATTATGTTTGAAAATAATGAGACACATACACATACATGAGAGATCAATATAAATATCCAATATTAGCAGGGTGCATACTAAGCCTATTAGGCCTTGAAGTGACCTAGAGCCAATTGGGGGTCCAACTTCACTTCTAGCTCCTAGTGAGTGTTATATATAGTTAGATAATATTTATGAGATATATTTAGACATGTATGAGATTTTAATATGTAAATAAACCTATAAGAAATTTACCTTTAGCTTAAAGATAGTCTAAGCATGCAAGAAAACTAGAATCAAGCTCGATAGGGTGATTTCAAATGCTCATATATTTTATGAGGATATACATGGAGGCCAAAGGAGTTTGGAGTGGTTATTAGGGTCCATTAAAATCATGTTTGTGGAAATTTTTGGTAGTTTTAATGTTAGGGCTTTATGAACAAATCTTAAGGAAAAAAATGTCTAAAACCCTTGAAAAGACCCAATTAGGAAAAGAAGGTTGGAGATGCATCTAAATGGGATGGAATGGCTATGAAAGTAATTGAAGGTTGTATATGAATATTTAGGGCTCCTCCTCATCAATGTTTGTGCTACCCTATTTGTACAGACATGTTACATAATGGATTTATTTTACTATTTTATTAATTATGTAGGTTATAGGGGCACCCAAGGAATGAAATCAAGTTTGGGTGGAAGATAAAGAATTATTACAAATAAATATGGTAATTTAATCCCTTTGAAAAAATCCTAAGTGTTAAAACAATAGATCTCATCTTATTCACTCAAAATTGGCATAGTGAGCATGATAGTGAGAAGGGTGAGAACTTCAAATGGATGGATTTTTAAGGTGTACATGGGAAATATAAGGGCATGGATGGTATTGAAAAATGTCATACATCCAATTTTATGGATTTTAATGAGAATTTGAAGCCATTTTGGAAGCCAAGTGTGCAAGGTGTGTGGAAGAGGTGTTTTCTTAGATTGTAAATGGTGATGGCTCATTTCCAAAAGTTTCTAAATGAATACAAATAAAATCAATACATGGAGAGGAATGTATGAAATAATATACTCTAATTCCAATCATTAGACATGTCCCTAGTCAATTTTGGGATGTTAAAGCAGGTGTAAATGATGAAGGCAATCTTCTAAGCCAACACAAAGAATCTCATGCCACTTTCTAAGAGTTTCATGCCTTATATGGACACTTGTAATTATTGAACTTACATGGTCCATTTAAAATCTCTTTCTCATGTATAATTAGCCTCTTTTATCAGCTTTAAAAGTTTCCAAGTGACCTTTGGACTTCCCTTGTCCCACCCCTCTCCCAAATGCTATAAGTAGTGACTTTTTGGGCTCTTTTGAGAAACCTCCATTGGTTAATGGTGAAACCCTAGCTAATTTTGCATTTCAATGTCTCTTAAATAAATAAACAAGTGAATTTTCATAATTACATGTTTTACAATTGATTTTTGTTACAATCTTGTTGGTGTTGTCTAGTAGAAGATGACCTTTTCTAGCATGTTATCCTTGATTATCCACCAAGTGTGTAAAAGAGTAATTGTTATAGGTCTTTATCAGTGTTATATTTTAGTGTATAAGTGTTTTAGAAGTGGTATATGATTATTTTCTCCAAAGGATCATTCATCATCATTCCTAAACATCAATATACTTCTTAAACCTATCATATGAAACATTGATGTAATAATCTATCTTGAGTTGTGAGTTTTGTGTGAAAGAAGCTTTGATTTTCTATAAGTAGTATAATTTTATTCAATAGGAGGAAATTAAATATTGATGCATCACATTTTATATTTCTAATTTTTTATTCTTAACCCTTTTCATGCAAAGTTGATAAGTGAAAGAGTGTTTCAAAGAATGCATCAAGGGAACTAACACTTCTAGAGATTCATCTCACCAAATTGATTACCCACAACAAGTGAGATGTTTCCATTATAACACTTAGATTATGAGAGATAAGACATATCCTCAAGGGGTAAAATTCCAGGTGACAATAAATCCCATCTATGATTTCAATTTAAGGTTTTAGAAAATGTACAACTGGTTGATCTTAATATATAAACCAGATGAACCATTAGCATTAGAGATGTACAAGAATGCCTTGGAACCAATAATTACCATGTTCCTAAGAATAGATATTTATACCAATAATTTGACATTATTTTATGAATATTATATCAATATAGATAGGTATCTCAATCCCCAAATGTTTGGAGTGCCTAATGCTAACAATAAATTTCCATCACTCAATCTATTACCACATGTGAAGCAGAATGTTCCCACATTCAATCAAAATTAATTGTACGTATTGCTTATACTGATATAGATGACACAACCAAAATTTATCTTCTTGAATAATCATATGATAGGTAATGGTTATCATCAAAGTTAACAAATAACTACACTCCCCACTGTTATTTTACAAGGTACCAATTCTACAAAGTCAAAACTAGGTTTATCCATAAGATGGTTTAAAAATTGAGAAATAAATTTTTAAATATGAAAAGGAATATGATCAATGCCAATGGCCCAATAAAAAATTATAATTTTATATTCCAAAGATACATAGACCATTCAACATACCTGAGCTACCTAACAAGCTCCCAGAGATCAACATAGTGGAAGCAACTCTTCCAAATTGGATAATAATTTGTAATACTTCTAAGCATAGTGAGCTTAACTAAGTTGAATTTTTTTTAGCATTCAAAATTTTTCAAAGAGAAGTAGTTAGACAAGATTATATGCCTAATCTTCTTGAGCATCATCTAGATCCTAGATCTTAGAGCACTACCATGTTCTTTGAAACTCATGATTTTACCTTCCCAGGCAAAGATGACAATGAACTGGAATACAATATGCATGAAGTTCATTATTTCCAATAATTATAGAGAGGTGCTATAGACACCTAAAAAGTGTCTAACCCTTGGTCTTCCTCTCTCCCCTTGGTCCCTTACCACTTCGACTATCCCTAACCTACCTAGATCTTATTAATTGAAAATAATCATCTATTTTTAATTAAATAAGTCCATTTTCCCTCTCCTTGCCACCTCGCCACCCTAGGATACCCTCCTTGGATCCCCTTCATTCCCCACATGGCCATTTAATGCCTAAGTCTCCCATTCCAACCTCTCCTCTCGCCCATTTAACCCCCGTCGACCGTTTCATCCTCGCATTCATTTGACCTGGCGTTTGGGAAACGGATAGAAGGCTATTTTTAGCCTTTTTCCGGCCTTTTAGCCACCGACGTCGGTCAACCGTCGACTGACGTCGGCGATATTGCCGGCGTCGGCACCCTTCATAACGGCTTCTGCACCGTTATCTCCTCTCTCTTGGCTCCTCTTCGGATCTCTGCGTTTCTCCCTGGCATCCCGACTCTTCAGCCTTCGTATCAGACCCTTGTATCCATCCTTTCACTTGACCTCTCTCCCAATCAATCTGACTCTCTCCCTCAGGTACACAGCAAGCTTCTGCAAGTGAACAATAGGGATTCTTCATCAGCAACAAGCTTCACATCTGGCATCACCAGCAACCAGATCAATACCTTCTTCAGCAGGGCACAGGTATGTACTCTGTTTGTTTTCTTTATGCTTTCTAATCATTTCTAAACTAGATTTAGCACTTCTTTCCCTCAGTTCTGACTGTCACCCAGACCCAGATTCCTATCTCCCTGATTGGCTTCCTCTATCTCTCTATCCCTCTCTGTCCATTTGACTCTCCTGTATCTCTGCACAGACCCCCTGACTACCTCAAACCAGACTCTCCCAGACCATTTTGTACGTCCACTGACCCGTCCACAGACCAAGCCTAGACCAGACTCTGTCCAGACTCGACCAAAACCTGCCTAAAACCCCATCCAAGCCTATTGCCCCGACCGACGCCGGTCATTACCCCCACCGATGTCGACAGACTAACCGACGTCGGCAGACCTGACAACCGACGCCGGTGAGACCACCGACGCCGGCGACTGCAACCAGGCCAATAGCTTCTTCCAGGTAAGCCTTTGCTTTCTTTTCTCTTTCAGTTTGCTATCATTTCAGTCTATTTTAGCATTCTGTCATTTATCAGTCATTTATCTTTTATCAAACTAGTGGGTTGACCTCCCTTAAGGAAGTTCTCATACTTCTGGGGACAAGCTTTTGCTTGGCAACCCACCGCCTATCCATCTAACACCTTTTTGTCCAAGTTTTCTTCTTTGCAGGTGTCATTCCTCCACAGCCAAAGAGGGGTACTCACAAGCGTCTGGATTACGGTGCGCAGTCTATATCTAGGTACTTCACATGCCTTGTCCATTTATCTCTTTAGTTTCTTCTCTCTCTTTATAATCTAAAAAAGCGAATTAGCGATAGAAACATTCTGGCACGCCCGGTGGGACCCTAGGTTCCTCCTGGGTTCCTTTTCTTCTTCATTCATTTAGGAGCATTAGGTTCTTACCTTTTCTCCTCCTTCTTTTCTTCTCAATGACACTATAAGCAGGACTAAAATGAATCTTTCTTCCTTGCATTTCTAGACTAGTCTAAACATCATACTCTCAACCCTTTCTCAAACTTGTCTTTATAACAAACATCACATTTCGACTTGGGCATTAAAACACTTTGCATTCATTTCTGCTTGTGCTTACATCTTCTTAGTCCACATCTAGTAACTTAAACGCATATTGAATAAATCGTAGACACTTGATGTTACACTACCGAACCACATGCATTAAAACGAACAAAAAACTTACTTGAGACAAGGCCCGATTGGGATTTCATCCCCCAGCGGATACCTTACCCGTCCCGGTGACCCTACTTGGATTTCATCACCAAGGGGGGAGCCCACTCCGTTCTCTGGCGGAGGATAAACTCTAGGCGAGGTATATCTTGGCTAAGCGAGACCAGCTAACCACTGGAATCGTGAAGTGAGGGGAGCTTGCTCCTTAGCACCAGGCCACGTACCAGACCCTAACACAAATTTTTGAGCACCTAAAACAAGACCCGAAACCAGCTCTAGACTGCCTCTTCTAGGACCTTCTTGATAGCCAATCTCCCTAAACATTCATCTAAGGCATAAGCCACAAATTCTAAAGTTAATTCCTAGGATTTATTGCTTAGGCTTGTCTGTCTCTCTCTGTTCTTCTCTTCTCATCTATTTGTTTGAGTGAGTGAGGACGCTTTCTTCATTGTTTTTCCAAAGAATCTTAAAATCTTTCTTCTCTGGAAGACACAGTCACCGACATCGGTTCTACCACCGACGTCAGATTTCCCCTGTCACTGGCATCGATTCTGTCACCGACGTCGGCTTTCATCTCTTATCGGCATCGGTTATCTGACCGACATTGGCTAGCTGCCTTACCGACATCGGTTTTTCAACTGACATCGGTCTCTATCACTGTCCTTTTTCTTCAAAACCAGCAGCCTAAACCCTGTCCCTTCTCTGTCAAAAACCACATTCTAGTTTTTTGAGACTGCAAGAACACAGTTTCTGGAACCAGGACTCTCTTCTTAACCACTTTAGCCAACAACCACTTCCGTCTATCCCGTCCCTAACCAGTCCTATCATGGAGTTCCACTCAGAGACTGAAAGAACTCCTACAGGACCGACCCCGACCCCAACTCAAATTCCCATCATCCCTGAAGGGGACCAAGATTTTGAGAGATTCTTGGACCTCAATACCGCAGCCCTCCAAAACTATCTCGCGAGAAACCCAACGCGAGACCTTTCGGGTGACATGGCGACGACATCCACACCATTCACCACCCAACCCTTTATGACTCATCCTTTCGCCTTAACTATTAGCCCAACCATGGCCAATACGCAAAGTTTGGCCTCCCCGCCTATTCTTAGACCGACCTCCATCGGGGTTCCATTACCCCCTCAACCACCTGCAATTCAACCAAGTTCTACATCATATCAGAACTTGATTGTCTCGACCCCTCATACTCTTGCGCCCACAAATGTAGGCGTGCCAACCTATCTTCCTACCAGTGCCGCCATTCAACCACCTTTGGCGGTGCCCAGTCAACTTATACCTTTGACCTTCATAACGCAACCACCTTTAGCCTCCACTTCTGCCCCTGCGACTAGTCATCCGTACATTGTACAACCGACTATGTCGCACACCTCCTCTAGCCTCTTCCAAGCGCCTTACAACTTAGGGGGCGCTCAACCTGCCAATCCATCAGCAGATCTTATCAAGATGCTGATGGATAAAATGTTCAGTCTTGAAGCCTCTATTTCCGGTTCAAGCAATACTTTGTCATATGAGCAAATTTGCAATGAGCCCATCCATCCTTCCGTCCCTATTCGACCATACCCTAACCATTGGGAGCTTCCTAAATTCACTCGCTTTCAGAGTAAGGAAGACCCACAACAACATCTACAGGCATTTAGACATGCCTATTATCTTATTGCTCATGACGATGCGTTGCTTTTACGCACGTTCCCTATGTCCCTTTCTGGCCCAACCCTTGACTGGTATAGTTCTCTTTCCAGACACTCTATCTTTTCATTCATCCAACTCGCCCAACTATTTCTTGACCATTTCTCAATCAACATCACCAAACAAGTCTCAATCACAGACCTTTACTCCATCAGGCAATTTGACAACGAATCTGTAGTCAACTTTGTCGCTCGTTGGAGAGGTCTGATCAACCAGCTCTCCTTCTCTTTGCCTCAACCCGAGCTCATTGAGCTCTTTTCTCGAGCATGTGTTAGACACATCTCTTCTACCTTGCGGATTCAGACCTTCCACACTTTTGATGAGGCTTTCACCATGGCTCAAAAGCTCGAACTCCGCGCCCTTGAAGAAGATAAGGTCAAATTGCGTCATATCAATGTAAAATCTACCAATGGCCATTCTTCTTCCAGACCTTCTTCTTCTGCCAATTCTGAATCTAAAGGAGTGGCCAATACTGTGGTCGTTAGATCACCATCCTCGACAACAACAAATTACTCTCAACCTTCGACATTTCCAAGCATCACCAAACAATTCCAACAACGGTACATTTAGCGTTCTTACACTCCACTTGGAGAACCATACGCTTTCGTTTTGGGAAAACTTCTCAAGCAGGGGGTCCTCAATCTCCCTCCAATCCAACCACCTCAATTTGACCCTTCAAAAGCCATCCCTCCATGGTATAGGGAGGCCGACTTCTGTCCCTTTCATCACGTCCAAGGCCATGACATCGACAACTGCCGAACCTTCAAAAACATTGTCCAAGACATGATCGACAAGGGGGATCTTATTTTAGATAACCCGAACGCCCCACCTAACCAACATATCGACATCTTCAAACAACCATTTCCGAATCATCCGCCTACTCAAAACAACGTCCAGACTTTGACCAATGACCCTCAAGACCATGACATTCACATGATTAGCACTATCTTGCCCCTTGTCCTTGACCAACCTCTTCCATTAAAGGATGAAGAACCTTCTTCTCCTACTAGCCCTCCATCTACCTCTCTTGTATTGGAAGACGCCTTGACCACACCAACGCCATTAAGCCCACCTCCATCCGAAGACCCTACCTTGCCTACTCCTCAACTACAAGTAGAAGGCACGATCATCCATGCCCTCTGCCCACTTGAGGAGCCGCCCTCTCTTATTTCTTCTCCACCAAGAGAAGAACCAGTCTCTCCACCCATTTCAACCGAGGAAGACCCAGTCACGGTTTCCTCTTGCCCTTTGCGTGAGATTTATACATCTCACTCACCTCTATCCACATCTAAACCCAAACCCACATCTAACCTCACCTCACACAATAGTGGCCCTTGACCCAAACACACGAAAGTTACTAGACCTCATCGGAGGACTCATCTCCCACCTTCGTCATTACCTTCAATCTTGGGCCCGCATCTGTCCACTTTAATAGGAGTGCTTCCCACTCCCATCCTTCACAGAGGCAATTTGCCTCCATTACTCTCTCAACCCATCAGACATACATCTCATCCGAACCCTCGACCTATGCCTCCTTCACCTCCCAAACCAACGTCACCAACCCTCACTGCAATAAAACATCCCGACCCGTTAGCAGGTTCATATGCCTTGCTCTTACGGCACTTGTTGCAGTCCTCTCGCCTCAATCTCCCACCTCTTAGACCATATCACTCTCTCAGACCTAAACCACCTTGGTTCGACCACACTTGCATTTGTGCGTATCATCGCACGCCTGGACACGACACAGAGCATTGTCATGCCCTCAAGGTCATCGTTCACCTATGTTTGGAGAATGACACCTCTCTTCTCAACCACATCATCAACAAACCTTCAACATCACTCCACTCATCAACTCTCAGATCAAGGCCATCTTGGTTCGACAACTCTAAGTTCTACCACTATCATCACATTTCGGGACATGACACTGAGCGTTGTTGCGCTCTCAAAGCTGTCATTTGTCAGCACCGAAAAAAGGATTCCCTTCTCATCAAGGATCCTCTTGACCACCTCTTCAACAAAACATCAACCCCGACTCATGCCTCTCCAATCTCATCACCTAAATCAGGATCTCCACGCCAGACTGTGGTCCCTTTGCCACCTTTGACCCCCTTATTTGACATTAATACCATCCATCTGACCACTAAACCTCAACTGACCTTAACCAATCTTTCAAACATTCTCCCTACCCGCTGGGGGAATTCATCCTTCATCCGAAACTCGACCAACTCTTCAACCCAGTCTCTACCACGTATCAATCACTCATCTTGACCAAGTGTCCATCGACCCAACCCCCGACCAATTATTCGACCAGTCTCAACCAAACTTCAACCAAATATCAATCAACCAGACCTCTCGACCAAACATTCAACCTTTTTCAACCAACCAATGACAATGTCAACCAACTTCACATCCATCAATCAACACCTGACCAATCTGGAAAGAGGCAAATTGGGGCAAGTTTGCTCCTAATTGACTTGGACCTTATCATAACATACAAGCATGGCCCAGGGTCTTATTGGACCTTAAACCCCTTTTTATGTCTTGCATCTTCGACCCTTCTTCTGTTAGTCGAGTACTCGTCTACTTGACACGTAACTTGAGCTCATCCCTTGAGCAACCCCTTGTCATTGTCATTCCTTTTCCTATCAACCCTGCTTCCTAACACTTGTCAACCCTTTTTTGTCAAGCAGTAATGCTTTGTCCTAATAAAAGGGAGTCCTTGAACTTCTACAGTCTTGTCCATGACTCAAATTCCTATCAACAATCAAAAATCAAGATGTCAAAACATATCCAAGGTCACAAAATCAAGTAAAATTCAAAAAGACAGACTGATCCCTCGAAGGACAGCTGTACTATCATTGCTGTAGCTAATAGACTGATCCCTCGAAGGACAGCTATTCAAACATTATTAAGCAAAAATATAGACCACTCCCTCGAAGGATGGCTATGACTAAATCTTGCTACAAACAGCAACCTTTCTTAGAAGCTTCCCGCATTGATCAGCTTCACAACATGACCACTACATCAAATGACATCATTATGTAGGCTTCCCACATCGATCAGCCTGCACCCCAAAAAAAAAAAAAAAAAAAAAAAAAAATGGGTCATGGACTTGGCTTGTAGTTGTCTCAGGGTCTCCTATAAAAAGGGGCAAGGTTCTTCCTGCTCTTAAACTGGGTTACCCTATCCACCTCCTATCACCTGCTCAGGGGACTTTGAGCTCACTTTAATGTCAAAGTGATTCGATTACCATTCTAACACCACACTGGTCCACGACGCAATGCATGAACGGGGCTTTGTTCTAATAACCCCTATCTATGCTCCCTTTCTGGTCCTTGTCAATGAAAGAGCGATTCGCCTTTCACTTCTCCTCTACACTTTGGTCACATTTAACCACATCAATTGTCGACTCATCCTTAACCAAGCCATTTTCATCATTTTCAGCTGACATCATCCTCGTCCATTTCACATAGTTTCTATGGACACCAATACACATGGAAACTATCAACCAGACCCAATTTATGTTAAGCATAAACCAATACTTGCTAAAGCATAAATAGACCTCCATTCATTTTTAGCATACATCCATCACGACTATGGAAACTTGCTAGAGATGAAAGACTCTCGACCAATGTTACAGAATACACCATTTGGAAAAGGCTGTAACATCTCTTCCCCCTAATCCTTTCGACACTCAACCAAACTCATCATCAACCATTTTGACCCTCGCAGTCTGAACTACATTGGTCTGAGGCCCTATGACCAGGGCTATGTAGGCAGCACTCAGATACCACATCCTCTGAGGTTAGCTCGACCACCCCCATTTGTTCGTCTCTTTGATGGACACACCTTCTCTTCTGTGACTTTTGACTTTGACCAATCAATCTCTTTGACCCTTCCTCCCTTTTAGGGAGAACTACATTGGCCTGAGGCCCTTCACATAAGGGCTATGTAGGCAGCACTCAGATCACATGACATTTTCTAAGGTTAGCTCAGCCACATCCTTTCGTCCATCCATCCCCTTGACCAATGACCGTTGGAGATCATGCCTATCTCCTCCGACCTCGACCACTTCCAAGACAGCGTTTGCCTTGGTTGTTTTTTGCCTTTATGCTGCCTCACAGATGGTTAGCAGAATTGTGCACAGACCTTTTTTGACCCTTCACAAGTATAGGATCGCAAGCTGGTTGATCCCTACTACTTGTGGCTTTTTCGTGTTTTCTAGGAGCACTTCCTGAGCCTGGGATACCTGGAACACGATGACCATTTGGAGCTTCAGCTTAGATTGAGTGACCCGATCAGCAGACGACTAAATGCTGGGGCCCAGTTACTTCAATTTTGGCACTCCTTGACCCTCGACATGCGACAATTTGACCTACCTGTCTCGTGACGTGGTATACATGCAATCACGACTTTTGCAGCGTTTTCACTCACTTTTCATCTTTCTCATCCACCTTTTGTCAAATCAGCACCCGACATCAGGTTCCCTTCCCTCGACTCCCGCTTTGAGGGGGAATACCTCATCCTTACTTTGGGACAATCCACATCATCCCTCACCTGGGGCAACCACCTCCTATTTTTGTCTTGCAGTTCGCCTAGAACAACCAACAAGACAAAAAGGGGCAAATGTAGACACCTAAAAAGTGTCTAACCCTTGGTCTTCCTCTCTCCCCTTGGTCCCTTACCACTTCGACTATCCCTAACCTACCTAGGTCTTATTAATTGAAAATAATCATCTATTTTTAATTAAATAAGTCCATTTTCCCTCTCCTTGCCACCTCGCCACCCTAGGATACCCTCCTTGGATCCCCTTCATTCCCCACATGGCCATTTAATGCCTAAGTCTCCCATTCCAACCTCTCCTCTCGCCCATTTAACCCCCGTCGACCATTTCATCCTCACATTCATTTGACCCAGCGTTTGGGAAACGGATAGAAGGCTATTTTTAGCCTTTTTCCGGCCTTTTAGCCGCCGACATCGGTCAACCATCGACCGACGTCGGTGATATTGCCGACGTCGGCACCCTTCATAACGGCTTCTGCACCGTTATCTCCTCTCTCTTGGCTCCTCTTCGCATCTCTGCATTTCTCCCTGGCATCCCAACTCTTCAACCTTCGTATCAGACCCTTGTATCCATCCTTTCACTTGACCTCTCTCCCAATCAATCTGACTCTCTCCCTCAGGTACACAGCAAGCTTCTGCAAGTGAACAACAGGGATTCTTCATCAGCAACAGGCTTCACATCTGGCATCACCAGCAACCAGATCAACACCTTCTTCAGCAGGGCACAGGTATGTACTCTGTTTGTTTTCTTTATGCTTTCTAATCATTTCTAAACTAGATTTAGCACTTCTTTCCCTCAGTTCTGACTGTCACCCAGACCCAGATTCCTATCTCCCTGATTGGCTTCCTCTATCTCTCTGTCCCTCTCTGTCCATTTGACTCTCCTGTATCTCTACATAGACCCCCTGACTACCTCAAACCAGACTCTCTCAGACCATTTTGTACGTCCACTGACCCGTCCATAGACCAAGCCCAGACCAGACTCTGTCCAGACTCGACCAGAACCTGCCTAAAACCCTGTCCAAGCCTATTGCCCCGACCGACACTGGTCATTACCCCCACCGACGTTGGCAGACTAACCGACGTCGGTAGACCCGACAACCGATGCCGGTGAGACCACCGACGCCGGCGACTGCAACTAGGCCGACAGCTTCTTCCAGGTAAGCCTTTGCTTTCTTTTCTCTTTTAGTTTGCTATCATTTCAGTCTATTTTAGCATTCTGTCATTTATTAGTCATTTATCTTTTATCAAACTAGTGGGTTGACCTCCCTTAAGGAAGTTCTCATACTTCTGGGGACAAGCTTTCGCTTGGCAACCCACCGCCTATCCATCTAACGCCTTTTTGTCCAAGTTTTCTTCTTTGCAGGTGTCATTCCTCCACAGCCAAAGAGGGGTGCTCACAAGCGTCTGGATTATGGTGCGCAGTCTATATCCAGGTACTTCACATGCCTTGTCCATTTATCTCTTTAGTTTCTTCTCTCTCTTTATAATCTGAAAAAGTGAATTAGCGATAGAAACAGGTGCATATAATATAAAGAATAAAAAACCACTTACAACATCAAATCCTCTAAATACCATGGTGATTCCTCCTAATCCCAATTTAGATAATAATCCACCCCTCCAGAGGGGAATGATCAATCATAAAGCAAGGAGAAACCAAGCAAAGGGGGATACAATATCATGGAAGATATGAATAAGATCAAAGTGAATATAAATATTCATGACTTAGCTCAAATACCTAAACAAAAATAGATTATATGGAAGTCCATTACTAAAAAGTTTCCTATGGAAAGAACTAAAGCATCTATAGACAACGCAAATGTTGTTGATGCCAACATCATCTGTAAGAGTAAGCTAGAAGTTCCACCCTTCTTATTGACGATTTGAGCATTCAGTAAGAACATTCATAATTGTTTATTTAATTTTGGAGCATTTGCAACTATCATGCCCATGTCCATATGTCAAAATATATGTCTCCCTCCAAGTCCTTCAAAGAGAACAATTTTACAAATGGACAAAATAATAGTAATATTAGTTGGAGAATTGACCAATGTGCACATTCAAGTGGCATCTAAACTATGAGTCTAGATGACCATTGGTATTCTCATGGTAGACATATCAGAAGGTTATGGACTATTTTTGAGTAGGGATTGGTCCAAAACACTCAATGGATATATCTCTACATACTTATCTCATATTTGGCTACCATGGAGAGGAATTGTGAATCAAATCAAAATTGATAGAGAGCCAAGGATGAAGTATCCCATCATATAATACAATGTCAAGAATGGAGAGGTAAAGCACGAGTTTCCCATACTTGGTATTTATACTTTTACTACATAGAATCAATTATAGAAGACAAAACCTAAAGTTTCCAATCAACTGTAGACTTTATGCTTTAATGGCACTAGATCTAAGCAAGGATCAAGCATAATAATTGAGCTAATTGATCGATAAGGTAAACAGTTTTTGGAAACATACAGGTTGTAATTTTCATGCACAAATAATAGGGTTGAGTATATGAGGCTTTAGTTTTGGGACTATAGTTTGTACTCAAGAATAATATGAAGCAAATATCAGTATTTGGTGACTCAGAGCTAGTGTTCAATCAAGTTAGAAATACATATCAATGCAAGCTATATTATTTGAGAAGATATAAGTATAGAGTATGGGACCCAATTGAAAGCTTTGAAGAATTCAATATAGTAACACTTCATAAAGAGAAAAATAAAACCACTGATTCATTAGTTATTTATATGATAATCTAGATCCACTACAAGAATCTAAGGTAAAAAAGTTCTCAATTAAATTGGTATCATGTCCTCCCATTCTAAATAACATAGAAAATTTCTAAGTATTTGATGATGACCAATAGATTATTCAAATTTTAACTAATTTGGGGAATTTGAATCACAAATCATCGATGATAAATAAATTAATCACCTTTATCAAGAAACATCAGATAAATAAGGCATTCTTTAGCTCAAAGATAATCAAATTCCCATCGGCTTGGTCTCCTTGGAAAGACCATTTGACATAGATCCTTAGGCACAACAACTAGGGTAACCCAAGTTTAATGAATCAGACTTCAAAAGATAAAATCAAGGAGATGAGCATAAACCATGTTATGTGAATATTGGCTTCATTTGTACCCTAGAAGAAAGATAGCAACTGAAGCATTTAATCACTTGATATAGGGACATCATTGCCTAGACACATGAAGATTTGAAAGTATATGACCCATAGGTCATCACTCATATGATTCCATTGAAACTAGATCATAAGCCATTCAAACAAAGGCAAAATCTAGTCAATCATATTCTAGAGCCTCTCATTCAGAGAGAAGTGGAGAAGCTTTTAAGTGTAAAAATCATGTTCTTTGTTTAACATTCTACCTGGGTGGCTAATTTGGTCCCAGTAAGAAAAAAGAATGTTGAGATCAGATTATGTGTGGATTTTAAGAACCTAAATAAGGCTTGTAAAAAGGAAAATTACCCTCTACCTTCCCTGGAAGAGGTGATACAGGTAGTAAGTGGTTCTAAAATGATGTCCTTTCTAGATGGATTTTTAGGCTACAATCAAGTACTGGTGTAATCTGAGGACATAATGAAGATGAAATTTACCATAAAGTGTGGAATTTATTCATATAAAAGGATGTTTTTAGGCCTAATAAACATAGGATTGAACTTTCAATGTGCCATGGATCATGCTTTCAAAGGACTGAGAGAAAAATGCATAATAATCTACATTGATGATCTTACAACATTTTCAAGGAACCAGAAAGACCACATAAGTCACCTACAATCCATAATCTAAATATGTATAAGGTTTGGTGTTTCATTAAATACAAATAAGAGCATATTTTGAGTGACTAAATGTAATATTTTGGGGCACATCATCACCAAATATGGGATCATCATTGATTTAGATAAAATTTAGGCAATTTTAGAGATTCAACCACCAAATAGAAAGAAGGAGTTTAAATCAATTTTTGAAAAGATTAACTTTATAAGGAAGTTCATCTCAAGATTTTAAAAAATCATTAGACCTATGAACACTATTATAAAAAAGATTCCAAAATAGAGTGGACAACTGAAGCTCAAAAGTCCTTCTAGGACATTAAAGATGTAATATCATAGGCTCCAATATTGATCAATCCATATTTTACAAAATAATTCAACTTATACTCATTTGATTTAGAGCATATGATCATAGCTATCATCACAAAAAATAGGTTTGAGATTGAGCATCCAATTTCATTTATGAGCACAAATCTGAAAGATGCATAGCTTAGATACTCTATGATTGAAAATTTAAAATTTTGCCCTTGCCAAAGTAGTGAAAAAGTTTCAACATTACATCTTGAAGAATAAAACCATCACCATTGTACCTGATCTTGTTGTCAAGGTCACCCTATTTTAGAATGAGCTAGGTAATGCCAAGGAAAATGGATGTCTAAGCTATAAGAATTTGACATAGATTTTAAGCTAGCAAAGATCATTTGAGGCCAAGGTATTGTTCAGCTCATGACTGAACCTGATCTACATATCATTTTCAAATAGGTATGTGAAGCTCAAGTATCTATAGGAAAATGGTTTACTAATATAATACAATATTTAATTATAATAACTTATTCCCTAGAGATCAATAGAGAAATAAAAATATCTTTGGGGCTCAAATCTTCTCATTACATGATCAAGAAGGGAGTCTTCTATAGAATAAATTATGAAGGTATTTATCTAAGGTGTGTATTTGTAGAGGAAGTTAAATAAATCTTAGAGAAATTACATCAAAATATAGGCATTATTCATCATTTTGGAATGGGCTACTATTGGCCAACAATTTTAAAAGATGCTCATACTCATGTTAGAATATGCCATGAATGCCAAGCTATAAATAAGAGAGAAGTACATGCAATAATTCCTTTACAACTAATAATTGAAGGAAGGATATTTTCCCAATGGGGTTTAGACTTCATTCATGTCTTAAACCCAAATTCATCAGTAGGCCATAAATTCATACTTACTATTATAGAATAGTGCACTAGAGAGATTGAATCCATAGCCACAAAGAATTTTAAAGCACAAGATGTGATTTACTTCTCAGATGAACACATAACAACTAGATTTGGCATGCCCATTTCTTTGGTTTGTGATAATATATCTACTTTCATATCAATATAATTTACTGATTGGGCACATAATAACCAAATTATTATCATGTAAACTTCTAACCATTACCCCTAGGGAAATAGACTGGCATAATCAACAAATAAAAATCTAATCAATGTAATTAAGAAATTAGTTAAGGATAAGCCTAAGGACTAATACAATTTATTGAAGTATGATCTTTGGATAGATCAAACTAGACAAAATAAATCCCTTAAATCTTCACCTTACCTAGTGGTATATGGATGCAAGCTTGTATTCCTAATTATACTGAAGTTACCCACTTATTAGTTCATGTAGGACTACATAGAACTGAGTGATAAAGTAGAATCAAGATTACTGGACATAATATAAATGAAAGATTCAAGGAATAAAGCCTTATAAACATTCAACAAACACTATGATGTATTTTGATAAAATATCAAAGGTCAAAGCATTTAATATTTTGGATCTAGTGCTACTTTGGGATAAAGTTCATGAGAAGAAAAGACAACAAGACAAGTTTTCCCTACTATGGATTGGACCATACCAAATTTTAGAGATCATGGGAAATAACGTGTTTCATCTAAAGGACCTCTATGGCAATGAGCTTACATATCCAATCAATGGATAGTTCTTAAAGCACTACTTTAGGGTTGTGCCATTTGCTGATGTTACTAACTGAGGGATAAATGAATGTAGTTATATGATTAGAGTAGATTTCATGCTTTCTTAGATTAGTTCCTTGTTTTTATAGATTAGATTTCTTGATTTCATAGACTAATTTTATGATTTATAGATTAATATTTCCCACTTTCAATATTTTGATTTCATAGATTATATTTCATGTTTTCTATATTATATTTTAATGCTTTCTTAGAAAAGTTCCTTGATTTTTTAGATTAGTTGTTTTTTGCTTTCTCTGACGATCAGAAATGTGTTTGATCTAACTATAACTAAGCTAAAAAATCCAAACCAACTGATCTTATGACTTGTATAAAAGGGGTAATTTAAAATTTTGACACTTTAGGACTAGTTGATAAAATTAGGTGTATTTTTATGTTTTTGAGTCTCCATAATAAAGGTATGTAATCATGAATTATTATGGATTATGTCACAATTAAATACTTTTACTAGGCATGTGGAAGTTGTTTTTAGATTAATTCATACAAATTTAGAAAGTTTTCTTGTTTTATTGGATCGAATACACTTATCAAATTAAATAACTATTAAAAATGACAATTCTGGGTATAGATGTGGCTGGAAGGGATGTTCTAGTAATGATTTGTTTTATAACTAGACCAACTCACTGGGGTTCTAGCTCTTATTTTTTCCATTCAAGAACAAAAGAAGAAAGAACCAATGGATTCAAAATAGAAAAATAAAATCTAAAGAAAATAAAAATGCTCTTATGATGAAATAAGGTCAATGTACCATGCATCATGATCAAAAGAAAATAATGGAAAGAGAAGGAGAAGGAGCCCAAGGTATCTCTGTTGGGGATATGGATGCTTGGCTAGCTGCAATGTAATGCCTAAGCTTCCCTTAATTTTTGAGCTTTAATAGATACTATAATGAAACCTATAGCCTCATCAAAGCCTTTGAAAAACTCATCACAATAAGGGTTAAATAAACTACATGTTTGACACACATGGATCTAAGAAGTTGGAAGGCAAGTATTTTGTGTGAAGGAACTTAGGAGTCTTTTTCATGTTTTTGATTTAAGTATTATTT
Organism: Torreya grandis; assembly: GCA_037957365.1. Taxonomy (NCBI): domain Eukaryota; kingdom Viridiplantae; phylum Streptophyta; class Pinopsida; order Cupressales; family Taxaceae; genus Torreya; species Torreya grandis. Next base: position 266,086 of record JARHVA010003683.1, on the reverse strand, counting down.
TGTGACACACTTTTTGATTGATTGAAGATTGTAAACTAGAGTTATAAGTTCTTGAATACTCAGGATTATTCCCCCTATGAGTCACCATTTGTTGTATCCAATATCCCCTCTTTCTTTACAAAAATGAGGACCCACTTTTTTTAGACTATGATCCTGATTTTGAGCCCCTATGCTATGTGTTTATATGAATTTTATGAAAAATAATGATTGGTATTATGTTTTCATAGGCTAATTTTTTTTATTCTATCAGGTCTATGTTTATCAAGATTATTCTATCAATCTTATGTTTTGTCCAATCTTTTTACTAGGGCATTTATTTAGGGACCTATTCTTTTTAGAACTTGTTCTTTTGGGACTTATGCAATTTGTATTTTTGGGTTTTATGTTTTAGGTTTTTTTTTATTGCCTTTATCGACTAAGTATTTTTAGACTTTTTCCTATGGACTTATTCTATTGGGGAAATTATTGAAGACATTTTATCTAAAATAATTACTCTAAATGAACTGGGTCTATGGACATTTTGTCTAAAACAAATCTTTCGACAAATTTCCTTTAGCCCTCCAAACTTACCCTTCATTTTTTTTAAGTATATACTTTGAGACTTTTGTCATGGAAAAAATGCCCTATGAAGTAGACCCTTCAGATATTTGATAGATGAAAATGACCCTTCAAAATTTTTGTTGTCAAACATTTTTTCTGATGTAAAAAACCCAAAACAATTCGCCAAAGTAATCTTAAAAATAATTTTTTTTGAAAAAATGACCCCAAAGGAACATAACCTTTAGGATTTGTGCAACCTACCCTTTGAGACTTTTTTATTGAGCCCTTTTGTCCTTTACACATTTTGTCTAAGAGATTTTTCCCTTTAACCCATTTCTTTAGACATTTTGTCTAAGATATCATTCCTTCAGTGTTTTGAAAGTATCCTTTAGGACTTTTGTCCTTGGCCTTTTTCCCTATGAGCCTACCCTTTGGGACTTTTATCCTATACCTTTTCACCCTTCAGCTAATTCTTTTAGACATTTTTTTTAAGAGATCATTCCCTTCACAAATTCCTATAGACATTTTATCCAAGGCCTTTTTCCCTTCATACCTACCCTTTGAGACTTTTGTCCCAAACATTTTGCCCTACAAGCCTATCCTTTAGGAATTTTTCCCTAGACTAATGACCCTTCAGACTTTGTGTCTTGGACATTTTGTCTAATGAAAATGACCCTTAGGGATAATTGCTTTAGACATTTTGTCTGAGAGAATTAGGTCTTCAAGAGAATTATTGCAGATATTTTATCTAAAACAATTCCCCCTACATAGGAATCCCACAACATTTCCTCCATAATAATTACCCCAAAATAAATACCATACTACCGAGTGGTACCTTTGCTTTGAAGATAATTTTATTATGACTTGAGATTGATTTAATATTTTAGCCAAGTCATATTTTTTTATGTTAGGCCATTGAGATTAAAAGCAGGAGCTCTTTTATATATTCTAAGCCTAGGTCCCAATCATATTTTATTCATGCAACTAAGACCTTGGGATAGAGTATTCATACGGGGTCCTTTATACATATTTCCCAAAGAATTATGATAAGTCCTCTTTTCATTTATGATTGTAGAGCAGAGCGAACCAAGAAATGATAAGTGTCCATCTTACATGGATTTAAGCCAATTTGATCGTCATGTGGACGTCTTTGATGGTCACATGAATGGAAAATTTAAGATCAATAAATAAAAGACATGGGATTAAATTATGAATATTATGAGGGTGTATTTGATGCTCACATAAACATTGAATTCAAGATCAATAAGAAACTAATAGGGGATTAAATTATGATGGTCATGTGGACATCATTAATGATCATAAGGATGTCTTTGATGGTCATGCAAATGTCAAATTTAAATCTCATAAATTAGCTATTTAGAATAAAAGGTTAGTGGGCTTAGTTAGATCAATGGATAGCATTGATCCATATAGTTGATCTGATGGTGTGAGATTGACAAAGATAATTCAAAGGTCCCAAAACAAGTGAGGAGTTGCTAAGTGGCACAAAAAAATTTGAGCTAGAATTATGGAGAGCACATAGGCCTCATGGAGCTACCAAGTGGCACACTCACATTCCATCATGTAGAAGATAAAATGGTGTGAGTTGATAGTGGAATTTTCAAAGATCTATACTTAATCAGGTTTAGACATGTGCCTCAGGACAATAATCACATTTTGAGAGTTGTAAAATAGAATGGCATGGCCACATGGATATAGTATGTAGATATTTTTGACACTTGAACTATATTTATTGACAACTATTGGGTCTCATAGTTAAGCTAGATCAGGAATATAAAAATGTATGTAGTTATAGAAATATATATTGGGTGACATGTAATTCACAATCATATTAAGAATAGTCATAGTTAAACAATGTCACTGGTTCTAAAGAATTAATATAATCATACTTGTCTTTGTCATATGTCTGATTTCCATTTAAAGATGGCTAATATAAAAGATCAATAGGTTTTTCCCATAACTTATAAAGGAGGTATTGTCATGCAATTCAAGTTATAATTGTTAAAAGTACCTTTATACACATACACACATTACATAGATTTTATGAAGGCTATTTTGAATTGATAACTGTAAGTGGACCCTTATATAGTTTTAAATCACATTTAGAACTCAAGTTCTGACTACCACATGTAATGACCTTACATAAACTTGGAGGATGAAGTGAATCCTTCCCCAAGTCTATATAAACAATTATAATCCAGCTTAGATTTTTGTTAGAGAATTTTGAATACAGAGGAGTGAAGCAATGTTGATTGTCAACTTCATGTGTTTGTGTATTTTATTTCCAATTTCTATGTAATTAGTTGTTACTTTATTTGGTTGTATGCTTCAATAATCCTTAGTGTGTAATAGCTATGAATGTATTGTTGATTATTTTGATTGATGTACTGATATGAAAATTTGCAACAAATATTAAAAGATTGGTAAAAATATTGGTTAATATAGTCAAGTTCAAATTGATTCATAATTTTGAATGTGCATTAGTGCTTTCTTTGATTTAGTTTTTTATGTGTGTGTGCAATAGCTACCTCAAATACTTCACTTTCTTGAGCTATAATAACTTGAGTAAGAGTGTGCAATATTTACCCTAAAAAGAGAAACCTTTATTTGAGGCTTTTGAATTTATTGCATCATTATTTCCTTAGACTAATTAACTATGTCTAATTGTGTGTGTGTAATTACTGCTAGTAACAGACATATGTTTTATAAAGCATAGGTCTATTTAGAAACCAACTAGGTAAGTAGTTCTTAAAAACCACATAGCATTCTTTTCTACCTTACCCTTCCCTCCTTTTTGAGTTTGTTTTGAGATATTCTCACTTTAGATTAGTAGCCAACCACCCATCCAACTCATGTAGAGATTCACTACCTATTAGGAACCACACCTCCATCCAAAATCCTTGTCAACAAATTGCATGCCCTACCATATATTTCATCAATAGGTTGTAATAGATTGCATACCTATAACTCATGTCCTAGAGTGGAGTTTACCTCTATTGAGATCCTAAAACATTAGAGGCCACCTTGTTAAAGTTATGGTGTGCATAAAACTCGTATCAATAGTTGAGATCACCCTTTTGAGGAGAATTTTAGATGCTAAATTTTAACTCAATTATTTTGAAGGGAGATTTTATAATTAATCCATGGAGGGTTGGGGACCAAACTATAGGTAAAAGGAAATCAAAAAGTCCATGACACCTTACTACCAACCAAAATTAGATCAATGCTACATTTTCTTTAGATATTTCATTAAGTGCATTAAATGGTTTCAAATAAGAAACTAAATTTTATAAATCCACAAGTTCTATTAAGAATCATTAACCTTTAGAATTTATGAAATGAACCATGCAATCACATTAGTTTCACATAAACTCTTAAAATAAAGTTATAATTAAGCTCTTTGAGTTCCTTTTATTATTATTACAATAAAAATTCATTTGCGTCCTTCAATTAACAAGGGGAACCTGAGGAAAAAAATAGTTGAGACAAACCCAATAATTAAGACAAAAATAACAAAATCAAACATAACCTAACAATAAGGGATGGGAAGGAAAAACATAAATAAAAAAAAGGAAAAGAAACATTATTTATAAAGGTTCTCAAGCCAATATATGCTTGAATCAATTAGACACCTAATTATTTAGGATTTTGAGAAGGGTAGAGGAACACCTATTTTATTCTATGGTACCCTCTATGATGGAAAACACTATCCCATAAAGATTTATCAATGTTTAGTTCATGAAATCCAAACAAACTAGGACTATAAAATTATGCATTATCTTTGCACCTAAATTATAGAAAGCATGAGGGATAGGTTAAAGAAAATATTTCAGCCCCTACATTGTATTGCAATGAGGGATAGTGTTGGGCATTCATACATACTAGATTGATTAGAAAATCTAACCTAAAAGTGGCATGTTATTCATATAAGCCTATAGACAAGTCACTTAGTGGCTACACTTTGATGCAAATGGATGCCTACATTGTATCCTCTTTGTTGTCCTTAGCATTTGAAAGGCATATGAGTGTTTTATATTCTTACCATATCAAATACCTTCTAAATTTGTCATAAATTATTGAAGTATGTGGAGAGATGGGTTGAATAAAGTCATTCTTAGCTTGATCCTCCATTGTCATGACTTTTTCATTCTGGACACTATGTTCAAGACTTCCCATTTTGTTTACATCTACTAGTGAGAGGAATTTGAGTGACATCAATTGCTTTGGAGGTGAGGTTCAATTGAGGAGAGAGATCAGCAATCTAGAATTCTTCCAGCTCATTCTCCTCAAATGGACAACCAACTTCTTTTTAGTTTTATTGTTTGTGCAAGTAGCTTAACTCAACACTATTTTTTCATTTTGTTCCCTCCTCTTTAAATGATAAAGGGGAAGAAAAACTAATTCCAAGGGGTTGTTGACCATTTTAGATCAATATTCTAAAATTAGGAGAAGTAGTTCCAAGGGTAAGAATGTTTCAAATGCATAATATGCATCTTTCTTATATAATATCTTCAACTCCTCTATTTTCTGTAGTTATATGAGCTAATCTTAAATAGGCATGTAGGCCTATGGATTTCAAATGTAAATTCAAATGCATATTCAAATTCAAATTCATCTAATGAAGTAGTTATATGAATCTTTGATGTGGCTAGCCCACTTGAGTCTCATTGGGAATGAGCCCCATTTAATTACATCATGAGGATAGATGGAAATGCGCTAAACCAAATCAAAAACAAATTCCCATGACTAATTTAGTTAGGATTGCATTGAGATCATCAATTGTCCATGTTTTTTATAGTTAGAGACATGCCTCTTACAGGCATATTATTTGGTGCTTATGCACATACCATGCTAATGACTTGCACCTTGTTTATAATTTAGTTGGGATAAGCTTTGATTCTATGAATCAAATTATATGCATGGTTCATTCTCATTATTTGACAATTTTTGTGGCTAAATGAGCCATCAATATCAAGTTCATACCTTGCTGGCTATGTAAATATCACATCTTTCATTATAATAGGTCTCCCATGGTCCCCCATGTTATACATGGGGGACCACTTGGATCCTTTTCACGTTCCTTTTATTGTGCCCCATAACATATTTGGTTCTATTTAATTTACTTGAGAACTCAAGCTTTTGGAATTTTTTATACTATGTGTCATCTTCTTTAGAGTCCATGGCCTCAGGACTATTAAGCTATTACATCAATATTCCATTCATCTAACCCTTGAGTTGTTGAGAAGTTAAAACATGGCATATTTTTAGGGTATCAAAACCTTTAAGGGATTAACTTGTGGATCAATTCTAATGGTTCCATGATACTTCACTCTGGGGACACATGGAATCCTTCAATTAGCCCTTCTAATACCACCTATAATTCACTCTAACCATCTTGGGCCCTCAATGACTAACTTTCCAATTTATATGTTTTTTCCATATGACATGCTATGATAGGTTAGGGCTCTCCTAAGATCTCACATCTATTATAGATCTAAGAGTTGAGTGGATATGACAACACTAATAGGTGATATGTGGTTGCTTCTGATTGGTTCATAGTCTAACAACTGAGGCTTCAAGTGTATGTTGATTATTCTCTCTGTGGGGTAGCAAGATTTTTCCACATGGTGTCATCCCACTCACCCACTTGTCCAAGACTTTTTGACATCATCACCTATTTCATGGATATCTCTAGGATAGAGGGTTATCAAGATGATGCCATATGACAACATTTTACTTACTTGCTTACCCAAAATATTTTAAACTTGTGAAGATGGTTCCAAAGAATTGGGTCATTGGGATGATTTCACAGAGAAACATCCAACTTGTTAGTTTGAGGGATCTTAAACTACATATATGGATCTAATGGTCCAAGTCATTAAGATTTCACCATGTGGTGTCATCCCACTAACTCACTTGTTTATAATTTTAATTATGTGGATTTTGTTAGGGTAATTTCTTGAAAATAAACCAAGTCTTTTGAAGAATCAAAAAATTTCCACGTGACCCCAAGATTCTTATGTGAAATTAGATAAGTGTCAAAAGTCCCTTTTGAATAGGTTGGAGCCTTCGTGTGCTATGGGAAGACAAAACATGGCTTTGAGAAGCATCAAAACACATGTGAGCATAAATATAATGAAACCCAATTAGTGAATCAATTGAAAAACAATGGCTAAATAAATTCAAACTAAAATAATGAAACATTTGAAAATAAATAGTTAAGTCTAAAGTTAAAAAATCCCTACTTTTAGATAAAATGTTTTGAAGATTTATTTTGAAGACCCAAGGCTTTGGGATTTTTGGTCTTTATTTTTATTTGTGAATTCTAAGTCTTTGAAACTTTTGATACAAATAAAAATATTGATTACTTCTTTTTACATAAAGCTTCTGATTATTTCTTTACCAAACACAAGGTCTAAATTTTTTTTTTCATACATAGTCTGACTTCCATTTTGTCAAACATAAAACCATTTTGATGAACACAAAGCTTGACTATTCATTTTTCCAAAAGAGATCGAAGGACAACTTATGAACAAAACATCCAAAACATAGTTAACAACTTAGGTTCAAAAAACAACTACATATTTGAAAATAAATGGTTAGGTTTGAAGTCAATGAATTTGAAAGCCAATGGCTAACTATTTAAAAATAAATGGTTATGTGCAAGGTCAAAAAAATGATTGTGTAAAATAGAACTATGCAAAAATTTATCCATTTACTCAAGTCCATAGGGGATTTCATCCATTCGCATGAAAAGTGATTAAGTCCAAAAGTGAAACTTTATAAACATTCAACCACTTAGATTGAAACTAAAGTAGAAATGATTGAATTAGCCAAGAGAAAAAGTAGCAGACTTATAAAAAAAGCTAGATAATTTGCATAAACCTAAGTATAAATAGCCTAAAAGGAAGCTATGAAATGTGTTTCAAAACACCAGTAGGAAAATAATCTAAGACTTAATATATTTATGCAAATTCAAATATTAAATGAATGTATTCCTAAATGAAAGCTTGAATTGAGCTAAAGAAATTCAAAGACATTAAAGTAAATCCACTTAGTCACTTGTAACTTAATCATTTATTATATTTCCAAGAAGGTCAATTCAAACCATCAACCATGGTGAATTCCTTGAAAGACATAAGACCAAACTCCAAAGCAAAAGAGGGTCCTCATTTTTTGACTAAAAAAGGGGTATGTTGTGTAAGTAACAATAGGGATGATTCCATAATTTAGGTGGTAATAATTATTAAATATCCCCTTTACTTACCCTAGTTGGTCCTATACCACATAATAAAGTAAGAAATTATGTATTAGCTAGTGGAAGTCATCTTCAAGCACTATATTAGTCATCAACAGAAGGCTTTCCTACCCCTCCCTATAACTATTAAACACCATGTATATAAAGCCTTCCCAACTTTACAAAAAATGGAAACCAAGAGGGACTCTTTGGCTTTGGGAAGAGTTGAGCACAAAGATTAAAAATTGCATGGCATCATTAGGGCCAACTTATATAATTATTCAACCCATTTAACCTCAACTATGGCCACTAACCTAAGGATGATGATGAACTCTAATTGATTCTAGCCAATGAGCAAGATGTGCTTGTTTAGATTGAGGTCTTTAATAAGAATAAATGGAAGAAGGTTTGGACCTCACCATTCATTTCCTCCTCTACATCAACTTAACATGCATAAGACATCAAGGTGACTCCCTTATATATATATAGATGGATTATACAAGGAGTGCTAGATATTCTCCTCTTAGAGCTCTTCCTACACCTTGGACTTAGATTCTTGCACCACCTCTTCCAATTTGAACAAATCAACCCCAGTAAGTCTTGTCCCATGTAACCCAGCTCCAAGTAGCTCATGTTCAAGTGACGCAACCTCAAGGTATGCATGGACTAAGGTTTTATACCATTAGAAACCCAAAGACTTGTCTATAATGGGACTAATAATTGATACCAACAAAAATTGCTTTATTTGATCCCTCTACTCTCTAATAAGATCTCACATCACCACTTAGTTTCCCAACTCACCTACCATCCAATTAGGTGATGCCTCCCCCATTTCCCATTTTACCCCTCCATAATTCACCCAAGTGCCTCTGGCCTCAACCATGTACAATGTTTTTACATTTTCTTTCCCTTTTATGTCATCCATTCCACATCCAAAGAACTCCCTAGTACCCCCAATAGTTATTCATAGATACAAGTGATTAAAAGTGACCCACCTCCAACTAGTTCATCTATCACTCCCATAATAAGTGTACCTATGTGAACAACTCAAATGGCTTAGGCTATTCTAGTGACACCCTCCATGGTCCAATAACTTCCTTAGTCATCCTTGAGACCTCTACCACCTCTACTCCTTTAGATATAGTGATATAATATGACATAATCAAGATGATAAAAAATAATTAAAAGGTAGTGCATCCTAAACCTTTAATTTAGGTACCAATTAATCCCACTCAAGCTCCCCCATAAATTCCCACTGCTTCTTCTACACTAACCCTAGTGGTCCCCCATGTTATTTCTTGGCCTTTCTTTTCCTCATCTTAGATACCTAGGGATTTATATTTAACCAACCAATCTCTTCCTTTTTACTAAATTCCCCTCTCCCTAGAGTCATATCCCCATAGGTTAACCTAACTTATATTCAATGATATGCATATATGCTTATTTGGGCCTTCCCATTCATCTTGCCTCCCTATGCCCCTATGCCTCCTCCTCCTACCCTACTTTATTCATTCATCCCTTATACTTCTTACATAATCCATCCACCTCATGCTCCACCTATTTCCATCATCATCATCATCACCCCACCAATACCTCCTCCCAACTAGGGAATGGCTATAGTGTCACATAAACCTAATATGATAATGTAGGATGACCCTGATGTGTAGTGGGACTTTGATCACACCATAAAAAATATGTGGAGGATCCTCACTCAAAATTTTATGTAAGAGTGGAACCCTATGGTCTGGTAGACTCAAATGGATATTTTCTCCCTCACTAAGGTGAGGACTTCCATATGAGAGGAAAAGGTGTTTAAAGACCCAATCTCAGTCCTCCAAGCTACCCATGACATGTGAGAGAAATTAATGGAGGATATGCAAGAGTAGATATGAGCCCTTAAAGTGAAAGTGAAAATATTATTCCCTATATGACTAATTAGATAGGTCAAGGATACCCTATTTCAAATTTTCTCATTACTAAGAAGAGTGGCAGAGACTCAAGTAGGTAAAAAGACTCATATTTAGAAGACACATGCTTATTTGGAAAGGATTACTTTAGTAAAGAGAAAATGTAAAGAATTGGTGATATAGTTCACAAGTGCATGTTCCAAAAGATAAATATTATGCCCAATTTATACCTAATATTACACCAAACATATGGTAGGGGCATGAGGGATACAATTAAGGAATGGATGGGCTTGACACAAACTATGGTGAATTCCCTAGTAGAAGGTAAGAAGAAGATATTGACCTAATTTAAAGAAGTCAATATCTTGGTGCTATTCCACTCAGATGGAACTCTACTAGATAGGGGTGAATTTAAATTAAACCTAAGTCACTTTGAATAGGTTATGTGGAAGAAGGTAGCTAAGGAAAACAAGGCTAGAGCCCAAGCAATGCTCAAACTCTTGATCCAATCCACCACAAGCATTAGCTAGGTATCAGAAGTTAAAGTGGAAATGGAGGAACTAATCCAAGTCTATTTGAGATTGATGACCATGTTAGAAGTGATATTATGAGATCCACCCATGAATCTAGCCAAGATGGATCAATAATTTGACTTAGTGATAGTAGTATTGGAAGCTAGGCAAGCAGAGTCCAAAAATTTGGGAGCTGGTTCATCTATCATTCCTCCTGTCATGTCCCCTTTTTTAGTGGACATCATCAGACTTGATGATCAGCCTATTATGCGACCCTCGTAGGCTGAGAGGATGGATAGAGGGTCTTGATGGAGCTTGGCATGGCTTCAATTAGCAGAATTCTCTACAGTTGGCTTTCATTTAGGGTCTTTTAGACATATTTCCCTGAGCTCCAATTATTTAGGGATATTTGACATGCAGCAGAGCACCCTTCTTTTGATATGGTCATGTGCAGAATCACTCCCTGATTCACCAACTTTAGACGGTTCGAGGATCCGACATGTATTGAGGGAGATATTAATATTTGATTGATTTAATCAAATATTAATTATTTGGTCTAATTTTAAATTAGATATTAATTAATTATTAATTAATTAATTATTTGGTCTAATTTTAAATTAGATATTAATTAATTATTAATTATTTGGTCTAATTTTAATAATTATTAATTATTTGGTCTAATTTTAAGACCCCAATTCTAATTTAAGAATTGGTCTAATTTTAAGACCCTAATTCTAATTTAAGAAGCCCAAGTTCTAATTTGAGGAATTCTAATTTAAGAAGCCCAAGTTCTAATTTGAGGAATTCTAATTTAAGAACCCCAAGTTCTAATTTGAGGAAATCTAATTTTAGCAAGCACACCTTTGGGGGGTATAAGGGTTTCTCATGGGGGAGAGTATGTATTCACGATTGATTATTGATATTGAGTTTTGCTAAGAATTCTTCTGTGAAGACTGAGCCAAGGGTTTTAGGATTCCATTTGCATTGAAGAATGTCAACTCTTCATTGTGTGCGATTCAGAGGTTGTGAGAGATCAGCCGATCTATTGCCAATTTGAGAGATAGCTTCATACAGAAGTTATCACATAGGTTTACAAGTTTGAGAGATAACTTCACACAAAAGTTATCACAGGTATTACAGGGATTTATTTTATTAAGTTTTTGATTCAGGGTATTGATTCAGATATTGCATAGATAAAGATCTTCTGTATTAGAGCCGTTTTAGATTTGCAAAAGATCAGGTTTTGAGACGATATTTGTATTCTTTTATATGCGTGCCAGAGATTCATTATTGTAATCATTCTGAAGAATAATAAGAGCACTGATTTGCCAGTTAAGTGATTTACTGTGGTTTATTTATTATTTGAATTTATCTTGCAAAATCGTATCTTATTTCATGCAAAAGTAAAATATAGTGAAATAGTCAGAAAAATATCAGGTTTCAAAATTGAAGAGAAACGGGGATATTGCAGTGGTATCAGAGCTTTTTGTGCAGATAAAAGAGCCCCTAAGTAAGGGACATCACAGTGGTATCAGAGCCAAATTCCTGCCATCCTTTTGGGCACATCAGAGCCAATGTCCTGCCAACTTGCTAGGTAGTTTGGGTAGATTGATTAGCGAAGTATCCATGATGTCTTTAAGTACTCAGAGACAGTGGGACAAGGATATGAATAAGTTGAAACAAGGTTTGAACCAGTTGGTTGAAACCCAGAGGAGGATGAATGAAATTCTTTCAGATCCTACATTTGAAGACAAATTAGTATGATATATGGCATCCATTCGTAAAAGGTCCACATCACAAAATAGAACGAAGGAGAAACAAGAGGTCTCTACAGGGGTTGAGGGCAGCCCTACACCAGTTGTTAGACATGTTGATTTGACTCAAGAGGATATGAGGGCAGCCATGGGGAATGAGTTGTCTATATCAGCTTTGCAAGACGTTCCACTTGAGACTTCTACATTGGAGACCAGCATAGAGCATGCTAATGATATGGATAATAAGAGTATGGATTCTTTGCATGATCATATTGCTCCTTCATCTTCACACCAAGAACATCAAACTTGGATGGATATGGAAAGGACCCAAAATTTATGTGATATGTGGTCACAAAAGGCCAAGGAGGCTAGATTAGTGGCTGCCAATGCGAGACAACATCTTCAAAACATAAGGAGACAGAAAGGAGTTACATCAGGTTCTTCTTGTGATGACTTACAATGAGATCTACAGGAGTCGCAGTTTCAGTTTGAGGAGATGACCGTGGAGTTAGATCATTTGCGGTCTTCACCAGCCCCAGAGCCAGTTCAGTTGTATAGTGAGGCTAGTACATTGAGTGTTGATTGTGAGTATGTTCCTATAGTTGTAGGTGAGGAACACGTTGTGGGGGCTAACACACATGTTCAGGATTTGGGAGTACCTAGTCCTGATGAGTTTGGGATACCAGTGGAGTCGAGTCTCTAGATTGATTCTTCTCATAGATATGATAGTATGGTATCGTTCGCTGTGCCATTTTTATAGAGGAATCAGTTGTGGTGTGTGGGGGAGTATGTTGATGCTTCCTCATATAATTTTTACTACACTGAATCATTCATGGAGTATTTTCTGGATAGTGCAGGTGTTCGTTTGGACTCGCATAAAGTGACAGAAGGTGTTCTCATCTGAGGTACTAGTGCTATAAGTAGATTGGGTGGGGAGATTATAGTGATCCTTTCTACTATGCTACCTCACAGGTATTTTGAGGTGAGGTTTGTTGAACAGATTGTGCAGGGTCTTATCCAGCCTACAGCCACTTGGAGTCAAAGATTAGAGCCATCTACTGATTCCCAATTTAGTGATGGTGAGCTAGTAGCAGAGTTTGGGGGTTCCTACCGGCATTATACGGTGAGATATGCTCATTATTTTTCTTTTGACCTAGAGTTAGATGATTTGATTTCGCACAGGTGTGGATCGGATCTAGTTTCTTACCATCCATTATGGGATGGATTGGCACCATCTTTTGTAGATGGAATTGGCAGTTGTAAGTTACACACCCTGCAGTATCGACACATCCAGGGCAACGGTGATTTTAGAGATTGGTGGAGTTGCATTTGCCAGTTTGATTGTGGATTCCTCTTGGTTATACTACAGAGGATATTGCAAGAACTTGCATTAATTTATAGCAGTGCAGAGCATAACTACATGTGGGATCCAGGTAAGGCACTACCAATGGATCTCTCTGGTCTCCCTTCATTTATCACGAAAAAACTGATAACCAAATCCAGAGGCTTCACAGCCTCTGTTACTGTAGCATCTGCAGTTCTGTTCTTTGTAGCAGTTTTCTTTATATTGCATAAGGCAAAAGAAATAAAAGATAAAGAATGGATTGAAGCATGGGAGCTAGAATATTGGCTGCACAGAATTCCTTACAAGGACCTAGAAGCTGCCACACAGGGCTTCAAAAATGAGCAGTTCCTGGGCCATGGGGGTTTCGGACGTGTTTACAAGGGCGTTCTTGCCCAAAGCGGCCTTGAAATTGCAGTAAAATGTATCACAAAAGACTCTACTGAAGGAATTTATTGTAGAAATCTCAAGCTTGGGTCATCTCCATCACATAAATCTTGTTCAACTATGTGGCTGGTGCAGGAAAAATAAACAACTATTCCTTGTTTACGATTACATGCCAAACGGAAGCCTGAATAAAATGATATTCACGAACTGAGGGGCAAAGACAACAATACTATCTTGGTGTCAAAGATATGCAATTTTGAAGGGCATCACGACAGGTTTGTTATATCTTCACGAGCAATGGGATCGCTGAGTTGTTCATAGAGATGTTAAATCAAGCAATATATTGCTGGATTCTGAGCTTAACGCCAAGCTAGGAGATTTTGGGCTTGTTCGTTTATACGACCACACGCAAAATATAGAGACAACTAGGGTTGTTGGAATGGTAGGTTATATAGCTCCTGAAGTTACAAATACAAGAAAATTTACTTCAAGCTCCGATGTATTCAGTTTTGGCATTGTTGTACTAGAAGTTGTGTGTGGCCAGAGGCCTGTAGATTTGTCCAAGAATTCTGAACAGGTTGCTTTGTTGGATTGGGTGAGGGATTTGTATCAAAAGGGGAAACTCATGCATGCAGCCGATCCACGTCTTGATGGTGTGTACGATGAGGAAGAAATGGAAAGAGTGCTGAAATTGGGGTTCTTTTGTTCGCATCCTCACCCCGAAGGAAGGTTTAGCATTAGAACGATGCTACAGATCCTGGAAGGGCAGGCTCCTCTTCCAGATTTTGAGATCCGTTGGACTTCTTTTGATACGAGCCTTAAAGATTATAGCCATGTTAATGTTCATGTTGAAGGTGGAGATGAAGATGGAGATGGAGAAGGGGTAGCTCGTGACTTCATTTGGGATCCAGGGGGATTGATTGGTTCATTGTCCTACGATTGCTTAGGGGCAAGAAATTTTAGGAGGGGCGAATTGTCATGTCCCCTTTTTTAGTGGACATCATCAGACTTGATGATTAGCCTATTATGCGACCCTCGTAGGCTGAGAGGATGGATAAAGGGTCTTGATGGAGCTTGGCATGGCTTCAATTAGCAAAATCTCTACAGTTGGCTTTCATTCAGGGTCTTTCGGACATATTTCCCTGAGCTCCTATTATTTAGGGATATTTGACATGTAGCAGAGCACCCTTTTTTTGATATGGTCATGTGCAGAATCACTCCCTGATTCACCAGCTTCAGACGGTTCGAGGATCTGACATGTATTGAGGGAGATATTAATATTTGATTGATTTAATCAAATATTAATTATTTGGTCTAATTTTAAATTAGATATTAATTAATTAATTATTTGGTCTAATTTTAAATTAGATATTAATTAATTATTAATTATTAATTATTTGGTCTAATTTTAAGACCCCAATTCTAATTTAAGAATTGGTCTAATTTTAAGACCCTAATTCTAATTTAAGAAGCCCAAGTTCTAATTTGAGGAATTCTAATTTAAGAACCCCAAGTTCTAATTTGAGGAAATCTAATTTTAGCAAGCAAACCTTTGGGGGGTATAAGGGTTTCTCATGGGGGAGAGTATGTATTCATGATTGATTATTGATATTGAGTTTTGCTAAGAATTCTTCTGTGAAGACTGAGCCAAGGGTTTCAGGATTCCATTTGCATTGAAAAACGTCAACTCTTCATTGTGTGCGATTCAGAGGTTGTGAGAGATCAGCTGATCTATTGCCAATTTGAGAGATAGCTTCATACAGAAGTTATCACATAGGTTTACAGGTTTGAGAGATAACTTCACATAGAAGTTATCACAGGTATTACAGGGATTTATTTTATTAAGTTTTTGATTTAGGGTATTGATTCAGATATTGCACAGATAAAGATCTTCTGTATTAGAGTCGTTTTAGATTTGCAAAAGATCAGGTTTTGAGACGATATTTGTATTCTTTTATATGCGTGCCAGAGATTCATTATTATAATCATTCTAAAGAATAATAAGAGCACTAATTTGCCAGTTAAGTGATTTACTGTGGTTTATTTATTATTTGAATTTATCTTGCAAAATCGTATCTTATTTCATGCAAAATTAAAATATAGTGAAATAGTCAAAAAAATATCAGGTTTCAGAATTGAAGAGAAACGGGGATATTGTAGTGGTATCAGAGCTTTTTGTGCAGATAAAAGAGCCCCTAAGTAAGGGACATCACACCTCCATGCATCAGTTAGGTGGGCCATTGGGATATCTTGAATGGAGTTAAGATTATTTTATTTTCATTTTTGAAATTTATATTATTGTAACAACTTGGAGTGGTTGTGATGGCCCAAGATGAGAATCTTGTACTACTAGGAGGCGAGCCCCATTCTCATCTATATATGTATAATTATATTTTGATTTGAAGGTCAATAATTTTTAGTCCAAAAATGATATTGAAAATAAGTAAGTTAGGATTTAACCTAATTCTTAATTCACCCTTTTGGATTATAAATGTCTGTCATGATTGATACTTTTGTAAACAAACTCATTTTAATGTATGCAATCTTTTACTTTTTATAAAATTGATGGTTTATTTATTGAAAGTTGTCCATTTTTTATTCTTGAATGAATGATAATGATAATAAAATTTAACTAATGATCTATTACTTAATGACTATAGTGTTTATAATGTGATTTTATGTTCTAACCCATTCATGAGCTTTTTAATCCCCTTTACAATATTTGTATTCTTTGTGTTAATCTATAGGTTATATTTGAAGAGTCCATGTGTTATTTATTATGGGATTTTGAATATTGATATTTAGTGAGGGGTTTATAAATAGATAATTTTTTCATGTTTCCTCAGACCTTTCCCATACATAATATTGAGTCATAACCTTCAGTGAAGCTTGGCACAATGGTAAAACTATGGCAAGGGCCTTAGCTTAGTTGTTGAAGAATCAAAACATTTTAAGCTTAGAGATAATATTTCATAACCTAATTTACCCTCTTATTTATGTTTATTTAAAAACTCAAACACTCTCCCCTAATTTATAAATATATGAAGGGTGTCCCAAAAAACAATTAAAAAATAGAAGATTTCTCATCTAGAAACTCACCCAAAGTGTAATTGCACATATCTTGAACCCCTAGTAGTAAAAATCATGGATCTTTTAGTAACAAAGGTTAAGTTGCTTGGTCCTTAGATTGAACCAACATTAATCTTAAAATTAATAAGGGGATATTTTATCCAATGCATTTCCCCCTAATTTCCTCTTTGAAACACTCAATCCCATCAGTGCCTTTGGAGGTGCAAAGGATCTTGGGTGTGATAATCAATAGCACTAGAAGGAAGGCTTTTTTGGTACCTATTTGATAGTCTATCTGGTTTATTCTAAATATTATTACTAATGCTAAAATTTTAGATATTATTTGGTTGTGAAACACCCATGAGCCTATTGCATATATCACTAGAGTGAGGTCCCATCATGATAAACTAATTGTCTCACCTTTTTAGTTACAAAAGAGGCCTAAAATTGGTAGATATAGACCCAAACCCATAGTTTTTACCACTAGATCATCTACTCAGTCCCACCCAAAATGACTAACTAGAATAGTTCTCCCCATACCCTAGTTAGCTAGGTTAGCCATTAACATCCCTGGAGTTATCCATGACCTACCTAGAAACCTAGAAAGGTATCTTACTTTCCTTACTCCTGGTGTAGGGTGAACTAAAGAAGAACATGTGACCTATTATAAGATATACTTAAGGATTTTGAATGTGGAACATGAGGATGTGGTGTGTAGGCTATTCCCCTTCACATTGATGGATTTAAAATATGAATGATTCCTTAACCTCTCCTAGAACTCAATCATAGTTGGGACCATTTTAGTATTGATTTCTTAGCCCAGTTTAGGCAAGTTATTGACCCTAACATCTTATACTAATAGTTTTCCTATATCAAATGGGAACCTAATGAGCCCATAATTAATTTTAACACTAGGTTTTAGAATATGTATAGTAGGTGTAGACACCTAAATCTGGCCATCGATAACCTCTAACCAAGATTTTGACCAATTTCTACCTAAAATACACAATTTGGCATAAAAAACACTAAAAAATGCTAAATGATATGAAACTAACATGGCTAGAGTATCATTAAATGGGGTAATGCAATTTATGGGCTAGCTAACTTTGATCAGATCATTTTGAGTCAAAATGCCAATTTTACACTTGTGTGCTCTAGATTTCTCTTTCCTATCAAATATCTTACACAAGATGCATTCCTTTTTTATTTCTTCTTTTCAAATTCCTAAATAGGAATATGGTTCTAATGCATCTGACATCACTTTCCAATTCTAACCTAGTCAAATTTTTGACCAATAACAAGACATTCTGATTAATTTGAGTAATTTGTGCACAAAGTGCTTAATCATGTTTAAGAGCTAATTAACCCAAATCAAGGCCTAATAAAAAATTCCATGGAAAATTGTTGAATACTTATTTTTGGAAATGAATATGGAATATATGCATCATCAGGTGACCTCATTTCTTAGGAAGACATCCCTAGGCCATAAATACCAAAAATATCAAGATTCATGCCTCCCATGCCTCATCAATGCCTTCCATGATGCACTCCATGCCTCTTAATTTACCCTTTTTCCAATTTCATGATAAGTATATTTACAAACTTAATTCCAAAAATTGAATTAATTGTCAACCACACATCTCAATCTTGAGATGGATGGTTTAGGTTGATTCTGATCAAATCCAAAAATATATAAATAGAGAGGTCATGAACATAATTTATAAGCTATTTTGATGCAAAGTTATTATGCTCAAATATCTTCAAAGGACTTGATAATAAAAATTTATAATACAAAATTTATTCCAAGCCAAGCCAGACCAAAGCCACAAGGTGCCAAGGAGAGATGGAGCTAGCCAAGCTTCCATTGCCAAGGACTTTATGAGCAAAAAACCAAGAAAGCCACTACTACAAAGGCATTTGGAGCATCCAAGGAAGGTGAAGTAATTCTTGTGTTTTATTCCTTACTTTTTAGTTGTGTTTTTCATGTGTTTTGTTAACTAATCTCTCCCTAGTGTCTAGGCCTAGAGATGTTATGTTATTAGTGTGTTTATTTCATTTTGTTTTCATTTTTGAACTAACACCATACTAACCATTTTTATCTTGAGTCAAATTCCTAGATCATAGTAGGGTCACTATGCTATACTAGCCTAATGCATAGTTAGCACTAGAAATGTACAAAAACACCTTAGAACCATGGATGGCTATGTTTTTATGATGAGATAAAAAAATAGTAGACCTACCCCTAGATTATGTTGAAGCCATAAAATTTGATAGTTAGTTAAACCCATAAGGTCAAATGATTGATCCCATTCCAAATGTATTACCATATATGTTTTCCTTAAACTTGTTACCTAATGCCTATTAGAATATCCCTATGCTTTATTTTTTACCCATAATAAACCAACTCCCTTTAAGTCATGTTATGCCAAACCAACACCCAGGCTTTCTCAACCCAGTAAAGTAAAAAATTTCCCCTCAGTTATTAAACTAAGTGTCACTGGCATGGGCTAACAACACCTCTACTATACCTCAAGAGTCTACTAAAAATGTGATGGATGCCATCTAATAAATGGTCCAAAGATAAGTAATGACTTCCTAGGTATGTAAAGTCAAATGGGTAATTCCAATGCTAAAAAATAAAAAAATAACTTCTCCTAATAAAGACAAAATATAAATTATAATCATCCCCACAATTAGGTAGATCCCTCCCCTAATAAGCTACCTAAATTAAACATCTATGAGATAACTCTACCTAATTGGTTTTGATTTCTCAATATGACTACCCATGGGGAGATAGATTTTATATAGTTCTATAGTGATTTTGATATCTTCCAAAGAGAAATGGAAGAGTATGTGGTGGTTATAAATCACTGTAAATCATCAAACTCGAGTAGGTACCCTAACATAGTCATGGTGCATGGAAACTGTGGAGTATTCCATCTAGGAAGAAAATAACCCAAAGGAGAGTACTAGTGAGTCCATACATTAAAAGAGTTCCAAAAGACTAATTATGACCTAAGGAACTAAAAACCACAAAAACCTCTTAATAAACTGATACCCTTAAATAATGACTCAACCCCACTAGATCATAATGCTATAATGACCCTCTGTAGATACCCTATTCTGGTTATAACTAGATTCCAACCAAACTTTAGATTGATTTATACCAAACAATGAAAATTAAGCCTAAGAATCACTGAATGTCCCAATTTTGTTTGCACATTGGACATTAGTGCTTAGAATAATATTGAGGCATCCATATTTGGGGTATTATCCTCTACACAATAGTAACCTCTCATAGATCCATCTCTAGTCAACTTATAACCTAATAAATTGATAGATTAGCCATTGTACCCATTAAATAGGGAACTTGAAAAATTTCTAAAGTGAAAAAATGCTAAGTATAATGAATTAACAAAGCAAAGAAAAATAATTGCATAAGTGAAATTTCCATGTGTAGTTAGTGAAATTGAATTTTCAAAAAAAGAAATTTTCATAAAAATGAGGTCATGATGATGTCATCAATCTCAAAGCCAAGGAATTTAAAATATCTCCCTAAATCCATAATTTTAGAAATGGAGAGCATTGCCTAATAAATGGGATCTCTATCCTAAATATTAAATGCATGTCCCCTCCTTAACTCAACTAGGGTTAGTTTAAACTCAGTCACAATTAACTCTAACCTAACTACACTTGTGTTATAATTAGTTTGGAATGTTAAAAATATAAGGCCTCATCCATTATTTAATAAGATCTTTTGGTGTAAAGTTATCATGCAAAAATACCTTCAAGGATTCCATTGGTATAGTTTTACAATGTCTATTTACTAAGCCAAGGCAAACTAAAGCCAAGTTAAGCCCAAAATTAACAATGTGACAAGGAGAGGTGGTGCAAGGAGATCCATTACCAAAGAATATTTTATCACATAACTGAGCACATCAATCCATTGCCAACATATAAATCTTACTTTCATGGAAGGTAAACTTGTTTATTTTTTCTTCATTTAGTAGTTGTATATTTCTCTTGCTCTTTGAGTGTCTAGTCTAGAGGTGTAAGTTTTTATTAGTGTGTTTTATTTTATTTTATCCATACTAAAACAATACTTATCTCCCCTCTTGGATTCCTATTGATCACAGAATGACACACCCGATGGGACTGCACCCAACAAATCTCTTTATATGGCCTCTTAAAACCTTTTGCTAACATTATTCATGGTAATTTTTGATTTCATGGCTAAAATAGTAAATAAATGGAGCTCTCAAATGAGACACATAGACATGAAGTTTTGACCCTACAAAATGCAATATTAAACTATAAGAGTTGATTTTTCAAGAGTCAATTTTACATGTAAAAGTTAGTTTTATGCCTGGTATAGTTAGTATTTCTTTGGTAGAGTCAATTTTAATTTCTATAGTCAGTTTTGCACTGGTGAATTGTAATTTTGCATTACTAGATTCTATTTTGCCTACAAAAGTGGTTTTGTAATTGGTATGTGTAGTTTTACACTTGTAAAAGTAGATATTGCACTTGAATGTAAGAGTTAATTTTGCATGTCATAGTTAGTTTTGCACTTGCAAAAGTTGGTTTTGTACTAATAGATGCAATTTTGAAGGGTATAGTCAAATTTTCACTCGTAAAAGTCAGTATTACACTGGTAATGTGTAGTTTTAAATTAATAGAGTTTATTTTGCATGTAAGGTCAATTTTGAAATTGGTAAATGTAGTTTTATGTTGGCAAAGTATAGTTTTAAATTGATAGTTGCAATTTTATAGACAAACAATTTTATATTGTAATAGGTGGTATTGCATTGTGTAAAAAAAAAAGTTGAGAGCTCAAAATGAAAGCTTATTTTTTGATTAACTCTTTGGCTTAGCAATAAAAAAATCCCCTAATGCTTTTTGCAGGACCCAAGGCCAAGAAAGGAGGTTTTAAGCAATTTATTTTTTCAATTCACATTTACATTTGGTGCATAAAACTCATCTAACAATTGTGCTTTTGTTTTTAAAAATTTATAAATATCAACAAGAAAATCTAAGGGGCCAAATTTCACTTCACATTTCTCTTAGTGCTTTAAAAATAACAATAATCTTAGACTAAGTGCTCTTAAGAGCTTTGTTTTTATTTATTGTTTATTGAATTTTTTTTTACAAACCAAACTTTGGACGTATGCTCTCCCCCATCCCCTTTATGAAACTTGAATGACCAAAAATGCTTTGTTCATTGACTTGTTTCTTAGTCCAATACTAGAAGGAATGACATCTATGCTCTCCCCAAGTTTGAATAACTTGGGTGATTCAAAAAATGAACTTTAAAGTATTTTTAGTTTCATTTTTTTAATGTACTTGTCTTGTGGGAAGGATTTCATCACCTCCATATAAGTTATTTATTGAATTATTTAACTAAAATTTCATCTCCTAGTATCATTTCCACCCCACTCCATGGTAGGGTATATAAATCAGGGCACATGATATTATATTTTTTAGGGGTCTAAGTGGCTTGCCTCTCTGATCATAATGAAAACTTGAGTCAAATTTGACTAACATTAGACTCTATTAATAATTACATGGATATATTTGTTATGCAAAAAAATAGAACCTTGCATAGTAAGGTAGTTGGTATGAACTCAATTAAAGTGATTATATCTCTAGTGTTAACCACACTTGGGACCATATAAAATGTGTGAAACATATAGTTTTTAGACAAAATCCACTTCTTATAGAAATATTTTCAATGCAGGGTGAGTATCCCAAAGTTCCATGTAATTTTATAAATTCTTGAGAAAAGAGGGGGCCTAAAAACCCTAATTTTCATGTGTAGCTAAATTTATTAGATTAAAAAATTATTTCCTCTCAAGGCATATATCGATAAAATTTGACAACACAAAGCAACCTTGTCATTTTTTAGGGATAGGATGATATACTTAGTGTCTTTGTGTTTATTTATTTTACTTGCATTATTTTGAGTATAAAACTATTTTTTTTGTCAAAAATAGATCAAAATAAGTAATGAACCAATCACATATTTGCAAAACCTTTTATCTTAGGAGGTGTTATTCCATTCATTTGATACCACACTTTGCCTTAGACATTTTCTAAACATTTAAGGGGCATCATTATGTTTCCCATTTAATCCTAAGTTTTTGATTTTATGTTTTGAAAGAAAACCAATTGTCATACCTTTTGAAAGAGATAACATCGTTACGCTGCTTGTATTATTTTGAAACTTTGCCTTGTGTCAAATCAAGTTAGAAACCATGTATGACTTTTGTATATAATTGGTATCATTATGCCATACATTTGAGTCTATAATGTTATCTATTTGAGAAACCAAGTCTTTTAAAACAAGTTAGAAATTTATCTTGTGAAGTTCAGATTCAAAATTGAGTGGTTTATGCCTATGCCTCACTTAATTTTGGCTTAGGTGTTTACCTCTTACTTTTAAATTTTACAACTTAGACTAATTCCTTGCTTGATTTGAAGATATTTTTGCCTAAATTTAGGAAGTGATTTATTTTTCATGTGCCTCACATCTATTTTGTTGCTTAGTAATAAGGTCTAAACTCTATTTTCAAATACAACCTTAAGCACAATTAGTTTACATTTGAGTCTTGCTTATCACTTGAGCTTGAATGTTTTACTAATCATGCTTATTTTTAATTACTTGAGATTTAATTTCATAATTATTTTTAGGCATGTGCCTAAGGTATAATGTATTTTACCAATGGTCAAATTTTGTGTTTGAACCCATGTGCATAGTTTGAGCCCAAGTGTTTTAAATTGTTTTAGAGTTAGATTGATTGCCTTCCCATTTTTACCTTGACCAAGTTTTTTCAAGTCTAGCTTTGTGACTTATTCATAAATACCTAGAATTTGCCTTTTATTTTTAGACCTAATGTGTTTTCAAGTCTAGCTTTGTGCCATGTTTCCAAAGACCTAGTATTTGCCTTCATTTTTAGTTTTTGTTCCTACCTTTTAAGTATAGCTTTGTGCCTTCTTACCAAAGACCTAGCATTTTCCTTAGTTTTTAGATTTCATTCGTGCTATTTTGAGCTTAGATTTGTGCCTTCTTTCCAAAGACCTAATAACCTTTTTCATTTTAGACCTAGAATAGATTTATTTGAAATATTTTTCCATAAACTAGGATTTAGAACTTACCTTTACCTTGACCATTTATGTGTGAGACATTAAAACTTTAGATATATTTGTGACTAAGTTTTGTCATTTCCAATTGTGGAGAAAAGCTCCATTCCTAGGCCAAACATAGACCAAGTTTTTAGATGTACCAAGTTTAGACCATTTTCTATTTAGACCATGTTTTAAGAGTTTTAAATAACTCTAGACCTTTTATTTGTGAGATATTAAGCATCAATTTCGATATACCTCACTACACTCATAGTGGAACCATGTACAATACATATTACAATAACATGGTCACCAATGATAAATTTATTCAAAACCCATATGGTGATGATGTAGCTTATGAGATGGATCCCTATCCTCCTTACACTACTCAATATGTGTAATAAAGCTAAGATCAGTTAGCACACTACCTAGATAATAAACCTCCTTATCCAGGGCAAGAACAAGAATAAATAATAGAATACCTTGCTTGTGTGCCATCTATTTTCAAACAAGTTTAATAATAACCTTACTATGTTCCGATGTCATCGACATATGACCCATAATTATTAGATCATCACTTTATTGAAAATAAGGATGAGGTTTTGTTTAGATATGTAGAATTAGGGGTCATGTTTTTGTAAGACTTCCCCCATGAAAACCTACCTAGTCTAGTCAGAGTGTAGAGAAATGTACCTTACTCTCAAACTATTGAACATTCCTCTATTAGTTACCCTCAAGCACTCATGTCAATTTCATAACAAGATGCAAATGTGTTTGAAAAAGGAAATGGAACCATGGAAGAGCAATTTGTATAAGTGAAATAAAAATCTAAAACCTATCTTAACCTAGAATTTTTTTTTAATGCCATGGCTACATTGAATGCTCCACTCATAGAGCTAACTCCTTAAATAGGAGTGCTAGTTGATTTAATAAGTTAAGCTAATTTGGGTGTAGACCCATTTGCCCAAAGTAATTTAGTAGGTGACTTGTTTAATGTACCATTTATTGAAGTGATTATGGTCTCTACTTATGAAAATATGCCAATATAATGGATAACACATAATTATCTTATAATTTAGGTGAAGATGAGGTAAATACACCATAAAATAACCCTCATTAATAAGTTCCTCTATTTAATAACATGAGTGGTTCACAATAATAGGGGAAAAAATGCCTACTTCCCAACCACTAGGTTACTCTTAATCCTCAACCAATTACTTCTTCAAGAAAATAACAATAGGGGATAAATAATTAGGTACCAATCAATTTTTTGCCTCAACAAGTGTTGAATGTTAGCCCACCTCAATAGGTGATAGTTAATATTCCATGATAATAGGCACAATCCAATTTACCACTGAAAAAAAGGAAAAATATAATGCCACCTCAATAGGAGGAAAAAATGTTCCACCTCAATAGGCATTGATAGATGTACCTCAATAGTCATAAAATCATATACCTATACAATTACACATGTTGTCTAATCAATAATGTATTTCTATTCATCAAAGACAAATGCCAAACACCCAACAAGTATCTAATTCAAAATAGGTGTTTGTTCAACAAAGAGCTACCAATGTCTAACAAGTACCTATTAGGTAGTCTTTGACTTTTACTTAGTGCCATAGATTCAAAGGCAGGGCCTTAGTCAATAATAAGTCCCTTTTATTCAACCAAGTTTAACTAGTTGATAATAAGTCCCTACTCAACTTAAAAAGGCATATTACCTTCTAAAAATCCAAATCATTCCATCACAACCTTAATTACCTCAAACCCAAAGCTATATTCCAAATTTAAACCAAAATATTTATCAACAATGTATTTAAAATAAACAACTATATCCTAATATATGGATGCATATTCCTAGTTGATTCACCCATCAAACCAACATTACACAACACCCCATACCTTCATTATGCCCCAATCAAGGCAATCCACCATTGACTACCTAGGCACAACCACAACAAAATTTAACATCAAGTTTATTGCTCAAGAATTGCAATAAATGAAGGATGTAATTGTTGCCATTCAAACAAGAAATCAAGCCAAGAAATTAAATTTGGATGAAATGTGTTCATACCCATTTAATATGGAGTATATTTAGATACCATTTTATCTAGGTTATAAACCACAAAATTTTTACAAGTACAAGGGTAAAGGATAACCTAAGTGGTATTTAACAAAGTTCTTTATTACTTACTAGCCAATGTCCTATAGTGACATATACCTACTCCTCTTTCCTCATATTTTACCTGGATAGGATTTAGAATGGTATCTAAATTTGCCCAAAATTTAGTATCTAATTTTGATGATCTCTTAGATAATTTTATGAAATATTTCTATTATAATATCAAGCATGACATTTTAGCAGTAGATTTGAGTCTGGCCAAGCAAAAATTTTGTGAGAGATTTGTAAGCTACTTATAGATATGGAGAGCACTTGATATTCACTTCACCCACAACCTACTAGATAAACAATTTGTTGTTATGTTTACCAAAAATTTGTATAGAGAAATATCGTATCACTTGGAACTTTAGTGTGTCAAACATTTAAGTTGATCATTGAGAAAGGCATACAGATTGAAAAGGCCATTATCAATAAAGGGATTATCAAGTTGACTTACTCAAACTAGAATTAGAGTCAAATCCAAAATGTAAGCCCAAGTTAGAACCCTAACCTAGTCCAAATTCAAGCTTATGAACTAGCTCAAGCTAATAACTATGAAAAACCCAAACCATATAACCAAAATAAGAACATTATTGGTAATGGAGTAATTGAGTCTCACCATGTTTAAATGGTGAAAACCTTATACACAGCCTATACCATAAATGAAACTTATCCCACATTAATAGCCTATCTAACAAGCACAACCTATGCCTCAACCTAAATTATCTCCTCAAATGCTATAACCACCACCTTTATAGACCCATCTTACAAGAAGAAGACCCACTCCTAGAGTCTTCAACAACCTTGGTGAGCTCATTGAAGTAGTGTTTCACAAACTATCCATGACCAATATGATTATTTGGTTGATTCCAAAACACTATCATGAGGGTATAACATATCTAGACTAGTACAAAAATCATAAGTTTTATGAGTACCATCATGTTCATGGACATTCCATATGATTTTGTGTGCAACTGAAGCACCTTATTAAAATATGTTGAAAAATAGAGAGATCTAGTTAGATAATAGAACATCTAATTCTAATAAAAACCTAGATATTTACCAAAACCCTTTTCCATAGAATAATAATTCCAATTAATAATAACAACAATGAAGACCACAATAATAATAACAATAATAAAAGTATTAATAATAACTACTACACCAACAAAAATAGTAGTAGAAACAATAACAACATCAACTGAATGGGAGGAACCAATGCCAAAATGACCCCAATAACCAATAGACTTACCATGCATTTGCACATGACTATAATAAAATTCTAGGTCATATTGGAGGTGCACATGTTTCTACCATTACCATCAATCTAAAACACAATTCCAATAGAACAAAACCATCACCTAACACTACCAATTAACTTACTAATGCTATTATTATTTCCTTAACTGATGACTATAACATGTACAATAACAAACAAGGATTACCATTTCAAGACCTCATGTTGATAACTCTTCATTGCCCTGTGACCATAACCAAGTTCACCAACAAAAAAGAATTATCCTCCTTGGTCCATCTCCATCATTTTATAGTAATAATGGTCTTGTACCTAATCTAGATTATGCAATCATAACTCATGGTCTAAGATTACCATCCCAGACCCATAACCCCCTACCATTAAACCATTCTAACCTACTATGTCAGTTAGGAGTAAGCTAATTACCATTATTAAGGAAAAAAATATGATGTTGTGTAACAACTTAAAAATACACCTACATAAATTTCCATTTTGGATTTTTTGCATGTCTACCATCCAGAAGAATATCTTTACAGAGCTCCTAGGCCAATCACAAGTTGTAAATGACATAAAACCTAATAAATTTCAAGCTTTGGTTGGACACCTAGCCCTAGGTGAACAAGTGACCTTTGACCAAAGTGATATGTCATCCCTTGGCCCTCTCCATAATAACCCTCTTTACATTGAAGTTATCATCACGTGACACAAATTCAAACATGTCCTCATAGACAATGGACTGGACCTGAATATTATGTCTCTAAAGCTCATGAAGAATATAGGTTATACAACAACTAAAGTATAAATAAAAACTATTACCATTAAGGCCTATGAAAATGAAGAGCAAGAATCATAGGAAACCATAAGTTTGGCAGTGATCATTAGGCCTTTGACCCTTGATACACTTTTCCATGTGATAGACCTAGACCTATCATACAATTTTATTTTGGGAAAATCATGGATACATGTAATTTATGCAATCCCTTCTACATTACACCAATGTATAAAGTTTTGTCACTTAGGGTTGGAGGTAACTATCCATGGAGATTTACAACCATATGAACACTGTAAGAATTTAGAGGCTAAATATGAAAGTTATAATGACCATTTTGGTCTAGACCTAGTACCTAAGAAGGAAAAATACAAAGAGATACTTTTTGCATTAATAGATGCTAATTATATAAACCCTGATATCCCTGCCTCATATTCACATATGCCTCTTATTAAAATGTCTAATCATTTTACTATTTCAGACAATGGTCTAAGAGATTATTTTTCCCATGACACATTCTATATTTCAAAGCTTCCATAAAATCATAAGACCTATAGAAGGACCAAATCCAAGCCAACTTGTAAGAATGGTGATGGAAAGGAAAATACAAGATTCATAACTAAATGACTATTATTTTCACACCTAAAACTAGCTAAGAAGATGACCTACTTACCAATGATGATTCCTAGCTATATAATGACAAATTAGTTGATTTTTACCAAAGTTCAAAGTATCTCATCCTTAAGAAGATCATGTATAACCAAGAGTATGAAAGTGGAGGCTTGGGGGAAAATCAACAAGGTAATCTTGAACCCATTTTTATGACTAGATATAAAAGAACTTATGGTCTTGGATTTAAACCTCCTGGGGGTAAACCCACATATCTTATTCATGTTCCAATGCTAATGACTAGTGATGATGATGTCGGTAGTGAATTAGAGTTTGATCATAACATTTATGAATACCTTACCAATACCAACCTATTTGACCCATATACTATATGTACCATCATGCCAATAATTTGACATTGCCCAATTCCCCTTTATCATCCTCAACTTATAGACTAGGACCAAAAAGAATCTATAATACCTTTAGATGAGTTTAAGAATGATGAGGCCTTTTATGATTTTTTGGGCCTTAGAGATAATGTTCTATTGGGAGAGAGGTACCAAAGTAAAACCCTCTGAGGCAATTTTGGAATAAGGTAAAAGTAAAAAGAAAGGCTAGTCTTTTGGTGAAAACTTATTTTAGGAACCACTAGATGGGGGTGTTCACCTTTCCTCGAATGAATCTTACGAGACCACCAATGGTGAACTTACTTTTGGGTTTGAGTTTAGTAGAGAGGAAAGCATGAATTTGATCAAATTATTCAAGAATGTCCTACAACATTTATTACATGGCCATTGATACCATTAGAAGATTTAGATTCATCCTATTTGGGATAACTTGAAGAACCAATATGACTAGAGGACTTTGCCATTACTAGCCAATTCACATCTTTTCCAACTATTCTAGAAGATGGATCAACTCTCCTAGTAGAATATACTATGGAAGTCATCATTGGGACTCTAGACTAATTGAAATGGATCAAATTAGGTGCATCCTTCACTGAGGAGGAACATGATGTTTTTGCATCCCTTTTGAGGGAGTTTGTTGACATTTTTTCATGGGCTTATTTAAACATGCCAGGTTTAGACCCTACCTTAGTTGTACACCACCTCATTATACATCATAATGTCAAGCCCGTGAATTTTTTTTTGTGTAAGATGCATCTTCATTATGATTTTTTGTTAATAAATAGTAGGAAAAACTCTTATAAGTGAGATGCATCAAACTGATTGACTATCTAGAGTGGATCTCATAATTGTGTCTATCGGTAAAAAGCTAGAAGGGATCATAATCTTCATTAATTTTAGAGACTAACAAGACCTACCCCAAGGGTTGATTTCCTCTATATAATATCAACATGATAGTTGAATTCACATTTAGGTATGAAATATTGTTCCTCATTGATGCCTTTTTAGGATATACTAGATTAGGATCGCACTAAAATACCAACATGAAATAGAGTTTACCACTCTTTGGGGACATTTTTCTATCAAGCTATGCCATTCAGCCTCAAGAATGATGGGGCCACAAATAAAAAATCTATGACCATTATATTTCATGACATGATGCATGATATTATCAAATTTGACTATATTGATGACATATTAGGTAAATTAAAGACCTGTGTAGATCATCCAGCCATACTACAAAGGATATTTGAAAGACTTCATGAGTACAAGGTTTGAATCAATCCCAAGAAGTGAATCTTGAGTATCACTTTAGGAAAATTTTTAGGTTTTATTTTATCTCACTGAGGCATTTAAGTTGATCCTACCAAGGTACAAGCCATTAACAAAATTCAGCCACCTTCCACTTTGAAGTAACTTCACAGTTTATAGGGAAAAATCTAGTCTATTAGATTCTTCATTTCACAATTGGTTGATTAATTCCTTAATTTCACTCAATTATTAAATAAAGGTGTTACATTTATTTGGGATGAAGAATTTTATAAATCCTTTTAGTGCCTAAAAGATTATCTCACCAATCCACCTATTCTGTTACCACTAATGATAGAGAGGCCATTTTTGATATACCTATTTACCATTGACAAAGACTTGGGGGAAATTTTAGCTTAGCATGATGAAAATGGGGAAGAACATGTCATGTACCATCTAAGTTTTACACTGGTAGCATGTGAATATAACTATACACTAATATAGAAAGCATGTTTATCTATTATATTTATAGCCCAGAAGTTACATCATTACATGCTTAAAAATAAGACCATAGTCATTGCCAAAATAGATCCACTCAAGTATCTAATATCAAAGATAGATTTACATGATTTCATGGATAAATGGATCATGATATTGAGTGAGTTTGAAATTAATTATATCAATTAGAAATCCATAAAGGGAAAAGTACTTGCATATTAGCTTGTTGAGGCTCCCCTTTCAAATACTGAACCACTCACTTTTGCATTAATAGATGAGTCCATAATGACCATAATAGAAATAACTCTTGAGGAACAATACCAGAAGCTATATTTTGATGGGTCATTCACATCTCATGGATTAAAGGCTAGATTATTATTTTTTACACCTCAAGGGGATATTATTCCCAAATTATTTCATATCAACTTTCCTTGTACTAATACCATGGATGAATACAAATAAATCATTGTAGGGCTTTGTCAAGTAGTAAAATGGAACATTCAACATATTATGGTTTATGGTGATTCTCAATTAATTTTCAATTAGGTTATAGACTAATTTTAAACCAAAGATGATAAGTTGGTACCATACAAGGCCATGGGGGACATTCTCAAATAATAGATTGCCCACATATAATTTAAACACATACCTTGGGTCAATAATAAGAAAATAAATGCCATGTATATCATTGGTTTTTTGATCTGCAATAAAAACAAGGTAAAAGACTATCAGTTCCTCATTAAATATCTTATAACACCTACTCATGAACCTTCAACCATTACAATGATCTATGATATTATTGGTGCCAGTTCTATTTGGTATTCACATAAACACATCTTCACCACCATTGATTATTTCAGTAAGTGGGTTGAATCTATACCCCTCAATTACATTATTGGAAAACAAATTTCCAAATTCATATTCAACCATCTCATTTTCCACTATGGTATCCCATTTGACATTATATCTGATAATGGTAAATCATTTAAGAAAAAGGATATCAAGTCACTTTATGCCAAGTTTAATATCACCCAAAACTTATCCACTACATATTAACCATAAGGTAATGGCTTTGAAGAGGCATCTAATAAGACCATTATCAATATTCTTAAGAAGTTTGTCAATGATGTTGGCCATGATTGACACATGCAGATTTTTCATGCCCTCTAGGCATATCATACTGATTTCCATACTCCAATATGAGCCACACCATATTCCCATGTCTACAGCACTGATTCCATTTTTCCCATTGAGTTTGAGTTGAATTATTTTCACATCCCATTTAATCACATCCTAGATGATGAATATTATAGTAGGTCACCTGTAAGAGCTAGAGTTACTGGACAAAAAATGCATGGCTGATGTAAATAGACTTTAAGCATATTATAACTGGTTATGTGGTCAATATAACTAGTGTATCAATCATAGAGAGTTTGATTTTGGTGACATCATCCTCAAAGAAAACTAAAATAACACCATGGTTGAGAAAAAGAATAAAGGTAAGTTTAAGCCTAATTAGATAGGCTCTTATGTCATTGTTGCCAATTATGGCTCTAGAGCATATAGGCTCACTACACCAGACATAGATGAACTTGATGAACCTATGAACATAATACATCTAAAGAATTATTTCAATTTATACACCCAAGTTATTATCTATGAGGATCATTTACATTCATAACGTAATATCACCTTACTTTTATTGTACCACATACTATTCTATCCATACCTTCCCTATCAACCAAAGTTATATTTCCCTCCCTTCCCATCCCTTTTTTATCTTGGTTCTGATTCATCAGTTATTTAGAAACATTTAATGATTGTAATTAGATAAAATTTTAGCATTTGATTTAGTATTTTATAAAGAGATAATATCTTAGAGTAGTATGACAATAGTTTGGTAATTCCATTCTTCATTATTGTCATGTTCTACCTCATTTTTGGTGCTACTAATTATAATCAACTTTGGGAAAATTAGTATCATTTAATAATTCCATTATTTACTAATTATAATTACCTATGGGTAGA
The DNA here is from genome assembly GCA_037957365.1 of Torreya grandis. Taxonomy (NCBI): domain Eukaryota; kingdom Viridiplantae; phylum Streptophyta; class Pinopsida; order Cupressales; family Taxaceae; genus Torreya; species Torreya grandis. Next base: position 233,217 of record JARHVA010003683.1, on the reverse strand, counting down.
TTAGGGGAAATACCTTCACCATATATTGTTGAATCCCCTTGCCATTCTTCTTACCATACTATGCCATTTGCCTAATTCACAAACCTGCTTCTATCTAGTCATATTCCTTAATTTTAAGGTATAACTACAGTGACTTGAGGTCTCATTTAAGACTATGCAGGTAGATATCAATTCACATTGAGGCTGGCTCAGTTACCCCCTTTCTCATGCTATCATCATTTTGTGAGCATCTTTAAGTTTCTACATTCTCACCATTTTGTGAGCATGTTTAAGCCACACTCTCACCATTTTACAAGTGGGAATGTTTGGTAAAAGTTAATTATTTTTTGAGTTGTGATGCCTAAAAACCCCCTAAACATTTGTAAAATATCTCAAAAATCCTAAAAAACATAATGTCATGAAAATTGGCTTAGAATTTCCAAGCGAGATATAAAGCCATTATTTTTTTTGGAATGGGCCATCTTATTTGTTCAGTTCATTTATAGACCACCTTAGTCTTTTTGCTCCCATTTATTGGAAAAATACATTAGCCAAAGGTTTGCATGGACTACGTAGGTAACACTTGGATACATGGGGTATCTCAAGTTATCTTGACTATACCTTATTTTATTTTTCAACTAAATCTTTGCCTTAAGGATCTTGAGACTCCTAAGTATCTCAAAAGTAACCACTTGTCATTTATTTTCCCCATACTTATTAGCCTTAGTCATATGCTATCATCATTTTATGAGTTCATGTTGTAAGCATTATGTATTCAAATTTGATAGACTAATGACCACTTGGATTTTCTTACACTCTTACCATTTTACAAGCCATTTCTATTTGAACGCTCTCATTATTTTATGAGAAACTTCATCTTACACCCTCACCATTTTATGAGCTCATTCTCCTTCTCAATCTTATATGTAGTAAGCATTATGAACCTAGTTTATGTGTGAGTGATTGTCTGTTACCTTTTATAGTGGTTTTAGCCTAAACCATACTCTCACACTTACGTGATTTATTTATGTTGATATTTTCATGATTGTGGAATGCCATCCCCTATTTTCTCATGCACTCATTATTTTTTGAGATCATTCACATATTAATCTACATATCCATCATGTTTCTTTAAAATTTATTTTCTTCTATCCTATATCTTGGGAGAAAAAAATTTGGCCTAGAGTTCATGTTGGATCTTATGTCCATGGGACTATGTAGGTAGCATCCACTTGCCTAGTGCATCTAGAGTCAGCTTAGCCACCCCCTCCTTTTTATTTTATTTTCCCCCATTTTGTTTATCATCTCATTTTGTTTCATTATCTCCTATAGCCTAGGGGAAATTCTTGTCACATTTTTCATGTGTTTTTATTCTTTATTACCTAGGGGTAACATTGTTCATCTTTTGTGTCTATGTTATTATACCTACGTTATTTTTGTCTATCTTAGGAGTCACCTTGTCACCAAGAGTAACACATCTATTACACATGCACAAACAATTTGTTTTTAGTTTACACTAACATCATAACTAACCATTGTTTATCTTTTGTCTTTGTTTGTTTGACATAGTTTGTTTATTGTAATTTTCTTTGCTTTGTATTATCTAGTTATTTTTTATTATTTTATTTAGTTTATTTATTTGTGTCTCCATTTTTATTTATTAGTGTTTGTTTTTTATGATTATTTTTATTGGTGTTTTGTTGTGTTTATTATTATTATTATTATTTATTTATTTATATTTATTGGTTTTTTGTTTTGTTTGTTCACCTCTTTATTTAATTTCATTTTTGTACCTTGACTTAGTATATATGCATTCATTGGGTGATTCCTTGCACATGATTATTAAGTCCATCCATATTCATATGTCAACATTGTAATTATGGTTTTTATCATTGGTGCATTATTTTCAATTATTTATTGGATCGAGTTTTAGTCCTTATGTATATTATGTCAAGGTTATCATGATGTTTTATATTATAGTGCATACCATCATGTGTTACAATAAAAATTAATTCAATGGATACTACAAGTAATGATGCCATAATAATTATCCTTGTTCTCAATTTATAGCTTCTTGATCTATCCAAATAGTACCCAATTATAGAGTAATTAAATCACAAATGAAAATCAATCCCTACTAGTTAGGATGTGAATTTATATACTATTAGGTAGCCTAAATTCATGCCTATCCTTTATGTTGGCTTCCTCTTACTTTTTGAACATGGATTCAATACATAAGACCCATTTTTTGATTTTCCATATTGGGGAAACTCATAGTGATAATGATTATAATCACCTTTGGGAAATCATTCTATTTCGATCTATCCACCCTACTAGGGAATTTTAATTATACTAATGTTTATAACCACCTTTGGGAAAATCATTATCTCTATCTTCCCTACTGGTGAATTTTTCATTATGCTAATGATTATAACCACTTTTGGGCAAATCATTATTTTCACCTCACTATGCTGATGATTATAACTACCTTTGGGTGCGTCATCCTTTTAATCTACTCTACTAGGGCATCTCATTATGCTACTAATCATAACCAAATTTGAGAAAATTATTACTTTCCACCCCCTTTACCTTTAGGTCCCATCATTTAATTCTTTTTTAGGGATTGATCATCGACCTTATTTTCCACTTGCTCCCTCAAAGGGGCATCTAGGGCTCATCCATCACCTTCTAGGGAATTAGGCAGTAATTTTTTTTCATTATTTGAGAATATTTTATTGTACCTATAGCTTTTAATGCCTTCCCAAACAAGGGATAACTATAGACACCCTATTTTATCTATAACTAGATTCCAACTGAACTTTAGATTAATTTTTACCAAAAAGTGTAAATTAAGCCTAAGAACCACTAAATATCCCAATTTCATCTATACATTAGAAATTAGTGCTCAAAATCATGTTGATACATCCATATTTGGGGTATTATCCTATACGTAATAGTAAACTATCATAGATTCATCTCCAGTTAACTTGTGACTAGCAAATTGATAGATTGACCTTTAGACCCATTAAGTGGGGCACTTGAACAACTCCTAAAGTGAAAAAATGCTTAAAAAATGAATTAAAAAGGAAAAGAAAATTAAATTCTTAAGTGAAATTTCCATGTGTAATTAGTGAAATTAAAATTTTCAAAAGGGAAATTTCAATAAAAATGAGGTCATGATGATGTCATCATCCTCAAAGTTAAGGAATTAAAAATATCTCCCTAAAGCCATAATTTCAAAAATAGAGAACCATTCCTAATAAATGGGAATCTTTATCCCAAATATTAAATGCATGTCCCCTCTTTAACTCAACTGGGTTAGTATAAACTCAACCATAGTTAACTCTAACCTAACTACACTTGGGTTAGAGTTAATTTGGAAGGATATAAATACAAGTCCTTACCCACTATTTAATAAGATCTTTTGGTCTAATATTATCATGAAAAGTACCTTCAAGGAGCCCATTGATATAGTGTTATCACATCTATTTTCCAAGTTGATCCAAGTTAAAGCCAAATCTAAGCCCAACATTACCAAGGTGAAAAAGAGAGGTGGTGTAAGAAGATTCATTACCAAAGAATCTTTGATCACACAACCAGTCACATCAATCCATTGATAAAATACAACTCTTGACCTCATGGAAGGTAAACTTATTTATTTTATCTTCATTTGGTAGTTTCTTGTATAGTTCTCTTGCTCTTTGAGTGTCTAGGCTAAAGGTATAAGTTTTTATTAGTGTGTTTTGTTTGATTTTATCCATACTAACATAATACTCATCTCCCCTCTTGGATTCCTATTCATCTCACCCTCCACATCTAAAACATTCCAAACTAAAATATCCTATATAGGCCCCACTAGTTTAGAACAAGGGAGGGTATAAAATAGTAAATGACATGAATAAAATTAAAGAAAAAATCACCCTACATGAACTTATTAAAATCACCATGAAACATGATCTTTGGTTGAAATCCTTAACTGAAAAGCCAATACAACCTGCCTAGATTAAGCATAAGGTAGAACACACCAACATTTTCATTCATAAGAATAGGGTAGAGGTCCCCCATTTATTATAAACCATCAAGTTATTTGGAAATAACCTACATAATTTCATAGTGGACTCGAGAGCCTCAACAAATGTAATTCCAGTTGGTATTTACGAGAAGTTAGGGTTAGTTACTATTTAATCAAATAAGGTGGTGGTTTAGCTAGATAAGTCAATGTTCAAAGTGGTGGGTAAACTTATGAATGCCCACATGAAACTAGAATACTAACCTAAGATTTAATAGTTCATAGACATCCAAGCTATAGAGATTCTCTAAGCCTATGACATGATCTTTAGTAGGGACTAGTCTAAAATGTTAAACATGTACATGGCCACCAAATTTTATCATATGTGGTTAACATGGATAGGTGTAGCTAATAAAATATATGTGGATAGAGAAACCCAAATGAAATACATGATGATTAAATCCAATTCTATCAATGATAAAGTGAATCTAGTATCCTCAAACTTAGGAATTTATATGTTGAACACAAAACTTGCCAAGGACAAAGCTAAAAATGAGCCAAACTTATCAAGACTATGGTCCATATATTTAGATGGGGCTCATTCTAAATAGGGAAGTGGAGAAGGTGTTATATTTATGGATCCCTAAGGGAAGATATACATAGCTTCGTATATACTATGGTTCCCTTGTATAAATAATCTAGTAGAATATAAGGACTTAATCATAGGGTTATAATTTGCACTAAAATATAAAGCCAACTAATTGAGGATATTTAGTCACTCTAAAATAGTGGTCAATTAGGTTAAGAATAAATTTCAATGAAAGTTATCTTACCTTAGGAATTATAAACATAGGTCTTGGGACCTGATCAAGATGTTTAGTGCATTTAATGTCATCTCTATCCCTAAGGAAGAAAAACAAGTTTTCAACTCATTGACATCCATGGATATAAAATTAACTCACCTGGATGACACCAATTTATATGAGTTTTCTATAGAACTGGTCCCTTTCCCTCCATCTAAGATAATGTGACAAATTTATAGATCTTTAAAGATTATGAATAGATTATCCAATTCTTAAATAATGTTAGGATATTTGAGGCTCAAGAAATCAATGAAGTAAATAGAGATAACCATAAAACCAAATTTAATAAATATGAGATCATTAACATTCATGGTAATTGAATCCTAAAAAGGATGCTTGAAAATGGTGTTTGACAACCTAGACCCTACACTCCAAAAAAATAAGCCTAAGTTTGAGAACTAAAAATGTTAAATCATCAACCTTAGCTCTATGAAAAAACTTCAAACCATTAATATGGGTCCTAACTAGATGGAATTAGAGCTTGAGTAGCTATGAATATTACAATTATGATATAAGTATGAAATCATTTGGGCATATGGAGACCTTAAAGTCTTTAACCTAAGGGTGATTAGTCACACCATCCTACTAAAACTAAGCCAAAAATATTTAGGTAGAGAAAAAGACTTTTGAACCTGATCATGGAGCCTTTAATACATAAAAATGTCTATAAGTTACTCTTTTTGGGGATAATATTCCTAGTTCATCACTCTACATGGGTATCCAATTTAGTACCCATGCGGAAGAAGAATGGGGAAATTTGTTTATGTGTAGACTTTTGAAAAATGAGATGAACATAAAATAAAGATAATTATACATTACCTTCCCTCAATAAAGTAATCCAAATGGTGAGTGGATCCTAGATGATGTCATTCCTAGATAGATTCTTATGATAAAACTATATGCAATGGGAAATGCAATAGATCTATAAATCAATCCTAGCTTAGAGAAGATAGATCCTACTTACACTTCTGATTGGGGATACATTAGATAATTAGGGTCATGACCAATATAGATATTATAGACCTAATCAAGGTATATATTACCATAATAAATTCAATAGGGAGGGTTACAAAGCATCTAGTCAAGTAAAACTATGTAATAACCCTAACCAAGTCCCATGTTTTCATATTCACTATACTAATAACAAGTAAAGCAAAATCTAATCTACTACTCACCAAAGTTTAGGGGACAAAGTGGGAGTAATAAACACTAAAATTAAATATACATAGGAGAAGTATACTCATGTAAATGTATATAGAATCCTAATACATGGAATATAATTGTAAATACATATCTATATACTCTTACAAAGGAGGAACAAATTTAGGAATACTTACTTTTGAAGATGAACCTACTGAGCCTTAATCTCTCCCTTAGCCAAGGTTATTTGTAAGAGGTTTTTGTGGTATGTAAGGATGAAAAGGATAAATCATCTTAAGGCTATACAACCTATCAATTCATCTAAAAGACTTCTCCAAAAAATAATATCTGTATTTTCAAAGAAAGTATGAAACCTTAAGATTGCTCTTTAGGTAGAATGGTGGATACATATATGTGTAATATATCTTACTTCATCTCTTCTATTATAAATGATAAAATGAATGTGTTTATATAGGTGGATCTAACCCTAAACCCTTCCAAAAATTTTTATTGATAAGGTTGACCTAGTTAACCTAGTATTAAAATTGGAAAAAATTAACTAAGTTATGAACTATGTTGGCTATGATTGACCTAGTTCTTAGTAAGATTTTGTAAATAGCAATACAAGGTCAATGTGGCTGACATAGTAATGTAAAGTTCAAAAACAAGGCTTAGGTTATGAAAATGGATAATGAATATGGTAAATGACTAGAGGAGGGTGTAAAATAGAAGGCAAATTTTAGGGGAATGGTTTTTAGGAGATACATGTGTAGATAACAAGTGTCAAAAAGGGATAACAGTCTTGTGAAGCACTAATGGTTTGCCCACCACTTTCATGGTACACCCCTTAGAGCATGTACTCAGAGAGATTAAGAATATATGGGTTCTTTAAATATAAATATCATCAATAATTGAAACTCGACGAGTGCCCCACTTGAATCTCATCATGTGTAGGTGCAACATGAGATGGTGCTTCAAGAAAAGAACACAATGACATATAATGCTGAAGCTGAATAAAGTGTAGTAAAGAGAAAATAAAATAAAGGAAAGGATATAACTATAAAAAACATACCTTTACTTACCTTAATTTTGTCTATAAGGAAGGAAATGCGATAGATGTGAAGGTTTTTGATGTGAGGAACATTAGGCAAACCTGTAGAGATTAGTGAAAAAGAGCAAAAAATGATTTTTTTTGCAATATGGGCATATTATAGTGGAAAATATTTTATAAAACATTAGGATTACAAAACATTTTATGATTTAAAAAAATAATTAGTAAAGATAAAGATATGAGAAAAATAAGAAATCCACTGGTAAATTTTTGAAAGGTAAGTAATTTTTTGAAATAGTGAATAGAAATAGGGTGAAAAAAAGAAATCATTTGTCATTATTTACTATTCTAAGAATAATATAGAGACCTGATAGATAGAGTGAGATATCTAGAGAGTGAGGATGGTGTGAAGATGATAGGTAAGACATGGAGAATGCATAGTGGCCACAATGAGTGTAATACAAGTAAAAAACTAAAAATTTCAAAATTTGGAGTATTTGTATTTGAAATTAACTTATTTATAGAAATAGGATGATTAGGACAAATATAGAGACCAGAATGAACCCTAGGAAAGTTATAGGGGCACTAGGGATTAAATGGGGTATTTAAAAAGAATTAGACCAATAAATGCCCAAGGTATGTATGGTAATTTAAGTAAAGCGTTATGGCAGTGAAAGAATAAGGTTGACTAGGTCAACTTAGTTAGTAGAAGATCAGAAAAACTAGTGGTCTGACTTAGTAGTAAGTCATTGACTTAGTTAATTAAGGACTGAAAGGGGGTCAACTTAGTATTTTTAAGCTATATATGGGTTGACTAAGTATTGAAAATGGATAACGTGGTTAAAATTGAAGAAAATTGGTTTATTTTTATGAATTTTATAAGAATGTATTTTAATTATAAATGACATGGAGGTCTAATGCATCTTTTGTTATTTGATATTGTGTAGAGGTGCCATAAATTATGGTGATTGATTGATACCTCATGGTTACCTAAATTTTTGGATTAGTTGATAGATGTGGATAGAATAAGATTGGTAGCATTGGTCCTAAGAGGCATTAGGGAAATGAGACACATCCCATTGAGTGTTGATCTCATTATCATGTTCATTAGAGTATGAGAATGGTTGACCAACATTTATTGATAGATGTTGGATGGTGATACCATAGAGGTAGGTATCAAAATAGAGAATGCCCATGCATTACTTGAACTACCCATAAGAAGGACACTGGAGATGATAAATTCATTATATGATTTAGAAGAGAGATGAGCATTGACCAAGTAGGTGATGGGATCAGATAAGATCTATCTGGGGACAAGGGTGAGATTATTTTATGTTTATATTTCACATATTCCAACTATTTTTAAGGCTATGATAGGAATTTTGATAGTGTGAGTGCTATGTCATAAGTCAAATGGTAAGGTACCATTGTATGTGATAGCCTTATGCCAGTCCATGTTACATCAAGGAATGCTTTATGATTTTAGATTTGCTATCTAGTTATAACTCATACATGATATGTATGATATTCTTTCTAGAGGGAAGAAGATGATGGGACTAGTGGTATTTCTAAGTGTCTAGATATATGAGAGGTTTTTGATGCACCAACTGGTTGGGTTTCCCTATGTGGTTGATGATAGGTTACCTTGAGTTTCTAGATGGAGACAAGATTAGATAGCATGGTCCATGCCCCATGTGGTAGTGATACATACAATCACATGAGGAAATATTGTGTGGCATCCCTATTCACATATTGTTATGATTTGTCTAAGTTGGGTGATTGTGGTTTAAGGGTAGGCTCTAGAGAAGATCATAGGCCATAATACCTATTGGGTGGAGTCATAACTAGTAGCATATTTTCTAGGATAATTTGAAATATCACACCTAGTAGATATTATCATAGTGCCCATATTTTGGACACAACATGTGAGAGAGTGAAGGGGATAAGAGGAGGAGGAACACCAATCAAGAGATCAAAAATTAGACTATGGTGTATAAGACCATAGACTAGTTTAGTATGATAGTTAACAACTCACAAATGAGGGGGCATGCATGGTTACAATAGGTAACATAATAATAGGGGTAATGAAAACCTTAGGCACACTATTAATAAATATGCTAGCAATAGGATTGAACACAAAGGGTGGTGGTATAGGATTACCCAATAATTAACCCCAAGCAAAGTTAGTCAATAGAGACACCACTAAGGAGAGGATCAAAACATACATAGGTGATTAATTTAAGATTTAATTTGATTTAAAGATGACCCATATATAAATTTATTGGGGAACAGGCTGATGGAGAGACCATGCTTAGTGGATGAGTAGATGGGGAGATACTAGTTGGTGACACCAGGATGGGTAAGAAATGTTGGATTTGTTAGTCTTTGAAATAGAATACTAGTTGTGTATGATTGTACAGACACACACACACACACACACACACACACACACACACACATATATATATATATGTGTGTGTGTGTGTGTGTGTGTGTGTGTGTGTGTGTGTGTGTGTGTGTGTGTGTGTGTGTGTGTGTGTGTGTGTGTGTGTGTGTGTGTGTGTGTGTGTGTGTGTGTGTGTGTGTGTGTGTGTGTGTGTGTGTGTGTGTGTGTGTGTGTGTGTGTGTGTTGTGTGTGTGTGTGTGTGGGTGTGTGGGTGTGTGTGTGTTTGTGTGTGTGTGTGTGTGTGTGTGTGTGTGTGTGTGTGTGTGTGTGTGTGTGTGTGTGTGTGTGTGTGTGTGTGTGTGTGTGTGTGTGTGTGTGTGTGTGATTTGATATCTATCTAGGTTTTGGTTTTTTTAGACCCTATACTAGAGGAGACTAAATGGGGGTCCTTATTTGTGTTGGCAGTTCATGACATTTTAGATGGAGTGTTGACACCATATGACTCTACCACACTAGATGATCCTATAGTACCATCTACCCCAACTCAAGAGAGTAGTTTAGACTCATGGGGGAGGCTATGAGGTAGCTAAAAATATGTAGAGATGGATTGTAGCCACTAATAGGGGTGGGATCGAGAGAGGAACAAGCTTGGTAGGCCTTAGCTTAGTTGAGATACACACACATGGATACCATGATCTAGTTGGGATAGGTACATTCTCAAATGGCCATCTTATAGGGGTAGGTGGTAGGGTTGAGATCTCAAATAACCTCATTGAAGCACACCATGTAGAGGGGATAATCTGGGGCATCTATAGGCAACATGGTTAGACCATGAGATAGGCATGATGGAGCCCAACCATAGATTTGGGTCTATGTATTTTTATATTTTGTATAAAAACACATGATATAGAGAGACAAATTGTTTTGATAGTTGGATGTTGATCTAATGAGTTATAGTTTGGTTGTGGTTGTGGATACATGGGTATATTTATTTTTATCACATGTACTTTCCTTTTTTGGTATGTGTTATAGGAAAAACATGTGGTGTGTTTTCTTTTCTAGCATTATGTAGTACACATGCATGGTTAAGAAGAAATAGGCAAAAAGACTTAGAAAAGTATAATTAATAAAAAAAAGGATGACACACTATATCATGATGGGAAATGTGTTATAAAAAAATATGACTAAGTATAATAAACCAAAAAAGTGGTAAACAAGAGGGAAAAACATTTTTAAACCATGAAAAATATTGGCACTAAATTAAAACAAGTAAAATCACACTAAATCACATTAGGAAGTATGAAAATAATGTAATAAAATGAAAATAACATGAAATACAAATGGTAAATAAATTAAGTCAATCAATCATACTAAATCACATTGGGAATTATAAAATAAAAACAAAATTGGCAAAAATGGCTTTAAATTAATCACATTAATTCAAGTTGGGAAGTATGAAAAACTTAAGAAAAGTGGTTGAATTCTTACATGCAATTAGAAAATAAGAATATAGAAGTGAAATATTAATGAAGTAAGCATAAAACATACTAAATCAAGATGGGAAGCATGTCAATGATGTGTAACTCATAATCAATCAAATATTATCTCATTTTTGACACATGTAATTTCATTATGAATTGGGTAGTAGAAAATTTTGTGAGGAAGGCTAGGTCTTATCCATGGGCTTACACTAAAACTCAAAAAGGGAAAACTAATGAGGTGGAAAAAATGTGAAAATATGGTAAAAGGGGATGTTTGGAATGGTAATGTGAAAATTTGGTAATTTGTGAGGAAGGCCTGGTCCTTTCCAAGGTCTTACACTGTAACTCACAAATGAAATCCATAGGGGGAATGATCATTGAACAAAATAATATTTATCAATGGGAAATATTAGGGTTGTAGGGAGTGAAAAAGGGAATGTAATAATCATAATGTATGTGTCTTATGATAATACCTTAGGAGACATGATTCACACTAAGGACATGAAAAGATACTAAGTGACTAGTGATGATCAATATATAGAGGATATTTGTTCACTATAGACATAAATATATGTACAAAAATAAGTTTGGTAATAAGATAAACTCATATTAGTGGTTTTGAATAGGAAAATTAAAATAGACCTACCTTCCCAATACATGTTCCTTGTTCTTCAGGACCCCTTACAGAGTCGTCAGTCTACTGCAAAGATTGGGTACTTGTGTGAGAAATTAAGTAACACTAAAATCTTTTTTTATTATCTTTTTATAATCTATTGGCCTATTATACCCTAATGGACCTCAGATCTATCATGAGGCCAACTATGGAGTTTTAGCTTTGATTATAAAAAGGAGATGTATTTAGAATGATGTCTTTTAGTGGGATTTGACTTTTGAATGGTGCCTTTTATATCATTGTATTTTATTAAATTATTTGAATTTTTGAATGTTTATGGATTTTAAGATTCCTCCTCCATATGTATTTGGAATGTCCAATCATGAGAGATAAAATGATACACATGAATGAGCTTTAGGATTAAGCCAAAAGAAGCTAAGTATCCAAAGACATGACTGACTAGAATACTTAGGCTTGACTATGAACCAACATGTTATCTCAATTCTTAACAATGTGTATGCTTAGTTTTTGAAAGGTAATAAAGGGGAATAAGGGGAGATATAAAGTGTGTTGGTAAAATTAGATTAATTGTTTTCTTACTGACCACATGGTAAATTAGGAATGACTAAAGGGAATAAAGTTTATATAACCAAGTCACAATAAAAATTATCCATGTTTAAAGAGATGAGATAGCAAGGAATCATGAAAAAGAACAAGGGAACCATGGAAAAGGAACTGAAGAAGAAAAAGTATGTAATCACGAAAAATAATCCATAAGAGAACATAACAAAGATAATGACATCATAGGTAACATGTAATGCAAAACAAAAGTCACCATGTAAGATAGATAAGAATTTGACACAATGTCAAATGAGATAAGATAGATAAAAGTAAAGTTGGAACACACATCCAATATAAATGAAGCAAAAAAATGAAAGAAAACCATGCTTGTGTTTATAAGTATTGATATATTTGTCCACACACATTATCCATAACATCTAATAAGTCTTTATGAATCTGAACTTGAAATGCAACCAAAGTTTCATCAATCTTCATGGAAAGTTAAGATAATACTTCATGTTGAATCTCCTCGATAGATAATGTAAGAATGCCTAAATGATCATGTTGATGAAGGCTATCATGTAGGGGATACTTAGGAGAAGGAATGGGAGTGGAATATATTGGATATGAAGGGGTCAATGGTGGATAAATATCCATGGGTGAGGGAAGATTCACATGTGAGGGAATCATGGGTAGAGAAATGGTAGGTGAAGAAGGGACCATAAGTGGTGGAGCCATGAGAGAAGAAGGCAGATCCTTTTTGTGAGGATGAACTATGGGAGGAAGGTTAGTAGGTATAAGAATAGTCATGAGGTGATCTTTGAGATGCTTCTAAAGTATGTGATAATGATCAGTGTGGTGTGTATGAAATTGGTGCCAAAGACAATATACCTTTCTAGTTTTGGGAAAATATTTAGGTAATGCTTTTGGTGGAGGTATAACCTTATTTGTGGGATAAGGAGTGGTGGGACATAAGGTGTCAATATATTTCCATAAATTACAATATGCATGGATGAATGGTTATATATGCTATGGAAGCAATATATATGCTTGTTAGTAAACTTTATAGTTATACTAACAAGAGGAGTAGAAATAAAAACCAAGGAAGGTTGATATAATGAATAATCTCTAGTCTAATGATAAAAAAATTCATAAATATAATAATATGGCTGATTATCCCATTTGTTGGACAAAGGAGCAAGCTATAATAAAGGGAGAAAACCATCACTAATGGAAGGTGGGGCTAGTGGAGAAACTGGGCAAGGATCGACTCAAGGAGCCATAAGATCTGAAATAAGAAGAGACTTGGCTAGAAAGGAAATGGGAATATGATCCAAATTTGGATATATTGATGGAGGGGAGGGATATGTTGTTTCCAAAATTAGCTCAGCTCATTTTTGGAACAACCACCCATGAAACTTGTCCATTTCACCTTTTTCTCTCTAAGTTCATTTTTTGAGACGAGTTTTTATTGTTCTCGTGTTTGCTCAACTGGCATCGTTCAAAGTTCGTAACATCTCTTTGTTACATTTTACCCAAAACATGAAAGTTGTTATGGTCTCAATGTGACCAGGGGAAAATCTCCCTTTTTCCTAGAGTTAGTATTTTTCTTCCATTTTCATGCAAGGGCAGCAAAATTTGCCGCCAATGCATTTTTCTTCATTCTTCATGTAAGAGTGGAAAATTTTTCCACCCTTACATTTGGAATGTAGGAGTGGCAAATTTTTTCACCCCTACATTTTTATCCTTCACATGCAGTAGCAAAAATTTTTGCCACCCTTGCATGTCCCTTCAATTTTCATTGCAAGGGCGGCAAATTTTTCCACCCCTGCACTACCTCATTTTTCATGCACAACATTTATGGCCACACATGATGGGTGGTTGGGGCTGATTTTTGCCCCATTTAATCCATTTTTTGGTTCATTTGGATTTATTTCTTCCATCCTCCTCCTGCCCTCTACCTTTAGATGATCTAGTAAGTGAGAAAAAGTGTGTTTCGATGGATTTGAGCTCACAGCACACATTATTTTCCAAGTAGGCCTTGTTTTTGCATTTTATTCCTTTTTTTTCAGTTTTATTTCTATTAGTTTTGTTTTTATTTTTGGTGTTTTCCATTTTCCTCTTTCCCTTCCTCTATCCACCCACTTCCTAACCCATGCTAGGGTGGCAAGTTTTCCCACCCTCCCTTCTCTCCCACAAATTTCAATTTACAAGGGTGGAAGATTTTACTTCCCTAACCATATGTTCCCCCCCTCACCTATAATGGTGGAAAATATTGCTACTAATACAGGTCTACACGTCCTCCCACCTACACTGATGGAAAAATTTACTGCCGATGTAGGTCTGCCTGACCTAAGTGTAAAGGCAACAAAATTTACTGCCATTACGCCTAAGTGCAAGGGTGGAAAATTTTTCTGCCCTTACACCTTCTTGGCCAAACATGCACTAGCAGCAAAATTTATCGCCAATGCATTTCTCACCTCGCATGCTAGGGCGGTGAATTTTGCCACCCGTGCATGCAAACTATCCCACATGCTAGGGTAGCAAATTTTGCCACCTTTGCATCTTTTCCTTCAATTTCTCTAACTCTAGAGAAATTTTCATCCCTTCCATTTTTTGCCTCCTCCCCATTTTCCTCTCACTTTTTGACTCAACCCTGTCAAGTGCCCTTCCTTGGTCATGATCACTTGACATGTAAATTCCCTAATTTGCCTATTTTTCCCTAATTGCACAATCATGATTCATATCATAGTACCCCCTGAGGATTCTCATTTCATCAGTTCCCTTTCAACATAGGCTCATCTCAATGACTGAAACTTCTCTAAAGAAGTTGAAGACCATGAAGTACCAATACCAAGGTGTTTTCCCAATCACCTCGGTCACTTCTAATGTCAATGACATTAGAGATACAAAGATTAGCCACATGGATATGGCTGAGTTCATGGAGAGAACCAAGGTGACCAACCCGAGCTCAGAGATGAAAAAAATTATTGAGAGCAACATCCACCTAGTCTCCTCTTTCCTTGTAGAAGTGCATCACACAGAGTTCATCCTCTAATGCACCCAGTTCTATAACAGAGAGACTAAGTCAATGTCAGATGCCAATGGCAACATGATAATTTGGCTAGACCTCGAATTTATTGATAAATTCTTCATGTACCCTCCTACTACTGATGTGCTAAAAATCAACTTCATTGAGGCACAAAGGGAGTATGACAAAGACCTTAAGAGGGTAAAAAAAGTGATGAATAATAGATGGATCAAGACTCCCAGAACCAACTTGTCTAGATGGCCGTAGAATTTTTTGAGTGATTTCATAGAAGATGTTGGTGAATTAATTACTCTTCTCAATAGAGTACGAGGTCTACCATCTTCTTCACAATTTCATGAATGGATGTATCCCTTTATCAAGATAATCCTACAAGGGAAACAAGTTATCTTCTGGGGTGAGCAGATCAACAATGCTCTTCATGAGTAGTTGAAAAAAGTGTCTACTACTTTGAAGTTCTATATGACTTCATACTTAGTGTACATTATAGCTTCGATGCGAACCTTTTTAGGTTTGACAATAGAAAGAGATAGAAGAACCACCCCAGTTTATTCATATTACCCTTAGCTGACACTAAAAGGATCAATCCGTCACTTTAAGAGGGTAAATGATGCCTTCTTCACAATATTTTTATGCCTTTTTGATCCTCAGCTAGAACAGAAAAGAGTATCAAATGAATCCTAAATGGTCGTCAATGACTTTGGCTGCATGTTTCTACAATTTGCCTCCTTTTGCTATCTATGGGTTGGCTTTTTCCAATGCTATCCCTACATGTTCCCCTAATTTCCATTTGACAAATTAATCATAATGGAGCTATGTAGGCAAATTATTATTGTACACACTAAGCAAATGGAACTAAAAAAGCCAGATTTCAGGTTCCTAATAGAAATTGGTAGATACTTAGTTTTGACTATCACCAAAGCAAGGGTAATGGAGACAGAAATGCAACTGGTCACCATGAAACAGTTTAAGAGAAGGTCTAATTTTGACTACAGGGGTGTCAAGGATATGATCCAAAGAAAGACTCAGTTTCATGAGCCCATGATTGAGGACATCTAGGTAGACTTGAGAATAGTGGAAGAGATCAGAAGGATGGACTACAGTAGGTTAACTCTAGAGCAGATCAAATATCTAGGGCTTACAGATATTCCCCCTAGTCTAGTTGATGATAAGAACATAATTAACAGTAGATACCTGGATGAGGAGGTCTCTAATTCTCCTCTTCCTCTAATTCAATGGTCCTAAAAGGAATTGACTTCTTTAAGGAAGAGATTTGAATGAATATTGGATAACACCAATGATTGGCTAGTGTCCAAAGGAATCACGTTGAAGGAATTCATCACAGGATTAGAGGCTAAATTCCAAAAAGAAGCAAAGAAGAGAGTAGAGAACAAAAATAAGAATAAAGGCAACATTCCTTCTTTGTCTAGGCCTCACAAGCCTAGAATCATCTTTGTGTCAAAGAAATCAAAGGTTGCTAAGGATCCAGAATCAACGGTTAAGGGGGTTAAAGAACAAATCACCCAAGAACAGGTAATAAAATAGATGGAGATAGATGACAAGCCTACACAACAATAAATAATTGAGACTTTATCCACCCAAGAAGGGTCACAACCACTTGCAGGGGTTTCTTCTTTGCCACCTTAATCCCTTGTGGCATCTCCTTCACCTCTTTCTCCCATCAGTGTTCCTTCTTCTAGAGCCACTTCTCCTTCTAGATTTATGTTTGGTGATCCTCAAGGTGCTTCTAGAGATGTCCTTCACTCCTTAGGTTCTATTCCTAGTCTTTCTTCTCCTTCTTTCAATGTCAGAGAAAGCTCTGCCATCGACCAGTCAGTGGCTGATATAGTTTCACCTGTTACAACTACTACACCCGCTATTCCCACTAGCAGTGTAGACATTACTTTAGTGACATCAACTATAGGGACTGTTACCATAGTAAGTACATCTACTCTACCACCTTGGTTATCAACTTTCATGCCCAAAAGGAAGAAGTAAGCCATCTCTGTAGATGACTTTGATTTTGGCAAAATAGTGTTAGTGAAAGCTAAGGCCCATAAGAAACCAAGGATCCTTTAAAAAATGGTTGAGGAAAAGGGGCACAAATTTTTGGAGATAACTAAACCTCCACAAGACGTAACCCTAGAGGGTTTTGACATGAGCAGCTATTCCATTTCTCATGTTGAGTTGGGGAAAGTCACTCATGAGGGTGCAAAGAGTGACCTACAGTTAGCGATGGATATAATGGTCCAAAAATTTGATAGGAAAAAGGAGATGAAAGATTACTATAAAGCAAAGGTGGAACAGTTGATCACGGTATTCAGGAAATTCACTCCTGCTCTTGAAGTAATGACCCTAGAAGCCTTTTCCATAGATGATCCTATTATCAAAAAAGAAAAGAAAACCTACATGAAAGGGAAAGTGCTTGAAGACTATATAGAAAATATGCATACTCAAGGAATTTATTTGCTTATAGAGGTTGTTGAGAAGACAGAGAAGATGAAGAAAATGAGGACAGATTTAAAAGACCTTGTCTATCTTATTTCTCAAGATATTGATAGTACAAATAAATATCTTAGCAAGTGGGTAAAGATGAAAGATTTGAAGAAATTCACCTTGGTATCAATCAACGTCATTGCCAATAAATAATCCTACATTGAAATCAAATAATCACTGATATATAGGATTTAGGTACTCAAGGAGCTGATCAAAGATCTCAAGTCTTCCAAAAATGCTAGTGAGAAAAGTGATACAGGCCTGTTGAATAGACTAAAGGAATTGCCTTGCAATCTCACCTCTAGAGATAATCAATTTCTTTTAGTAGAAGAGATGATTCAATAATTCAAAGGCATGATCTGAAAGGATTTTGAAGAGAAAGCATTTTCAATGACTTCTATGGATAACATCTTAGATACTCAGTTGACTCTAGATAATCTAAGAACCAGGTTAACTAGTCATGCCAAAACAATCACAACATTGAAAGATGCTACCATCAGAGCCAAAGTGATCTTTAGAAACACCATTGTGCCAGACAGTATAATAATTTAGGCATCTATCACAATGTATGATGCTCATCTGAAGAAATCCAATGACAAGAATTGAATCTTTCCTCTATTCTCTCTTCTTCCTTTCTTATCATGTACTTTTGTCATATAAAAGTGCATGCACTTTTGTAATATGTAATTACATGTAAAAATCTAGAAAATATCCTAAAGTCAAAGATGACTCATCTTTGACTAGATATTTTAATATTTTAATCTTTTTTAATTTTGAAGGTTTCTCCCTATATATAGAGGGAACCTCTTTTGTAAAATGATCTCTGGATAATTGAGAGCAAAAACTCTGGTGAAATTGAGACACTTCTTGAGACTTTGTGCTCAACTTGTAAATCATATTTTATCGAATGAAGGAGAAATAGATTTATTTTAGACTTTATGTTGGTGTAATTTATGTTACTTAGGAAATAGTTCTTATGTTCTCTTTCCTAATAATCTCTCATCTGTTTGATTTAATAAGCAAAGTGTGTGTATTGAAATTATCTAAAGACAATTTTAAAAGATAAAAGAAAGAATTTGAGCTACTTTTATCTTGGTAACCTTATTATTCATTGTAGTTTTAGGTGAGGCCTTTGGGCTTCATTTCACTCTACCGTTACATGTTTTTTGAATCAGTGAAGGAGGCAATGGAAGACTTTGTACTTACATGGGTTTCCTTGTGGACTTTGTTACTACTTCAAGGGATTTTTTGCTCTACGTTGGATACCATTATTGAAAGAAGAGGAATGATTTTAGCCATCGATCAAGATTTCCCTCTTTATTCCTTAGACATCCTCTTTGAAAAAATAGAGATGGATGGTGTTATACTACCCTGAGTATTATTTTTTGCTTACTTATATATACATATAGCATATAAGTATTTCATAGGGAACCTCCCCTTGATGAGAGGAGAGATTTACCTCATTAAGATGTGGTAAACCTACACTTTTTGTGGCATAAATCTCCTTATACTATGGTTGATATACCCATTTTGTCATCAGTTAGTTGACAACAAAATATTCACCCAATAGTTTTTGGTGACTCTGCTGGGGAACACAAACGTGCATTTTGAAGCCTCAAGCTTCAACTTGAAGTAGTTTTAGTTCCTTTTTTATTGACACTCTAGTAGATCCACCATACACATGAGGCTAGAGAGCTCAGGGTATTGTTGATCTTGTATTTGAGTTGGTGTGACAAACTAATTTTGGGATTTCTCCCCCATCATCTCATCTTCAGTGAACTAGGAGTTTCCCTCTTACCAATGCCAGATCTCCCATACCTGGTGAAGCTTCTAGCCTCAATAATGGTAAGGATTTGTCTTTATTGACCCCACTAAGATTTGTTATCCCACCATTTAATTGTCCTATCATATGGCTCAAGGTTTGTGGGGCAATTCTTTTGGCCCTCTCAATTTGACCCCACCCTTACATGAACTACCTCGTAGTTCTAGAAAAAAATTGCCCAAGCTTTTTGGTGATGGGAAGGTTCATCTTGATGAGAATATTTCCACCTTCTCTATAGCATGTAATGTAATCAGTGTAGAATTTGAAGATGTAGTAGTGAGACTTTTTATAGAAACTCTACAAGGCATTACTGTGGATTGGTTTTACCACCTTCAAGCTCAAATTATAACTGACTGGAATACACTAAAGTCCAAATTTGAAGTTAGGTTTAAACTTGCTAAGGATGCGCATGCCTTATTAGCTCAGATTACATAGATGAAAAAGGAACCCCATGAGTCCATAAGGGATTTCATAGCTCAATTCAATAAGTTAAGGAACCGGATTCCTACCATCACTCAGCCCATGCCAGAGAATTTCAAGTGCTTTTTTATCAAATTGCAACTTCCCAAAGTATTTTTTTATTGAGGTGGGCTAGCCCTATGGATCTTGTGTTGGCTCAAAATTTAGCTATTAAGATTGAGGATGATCTTATTCTAGTAGGTAAGATTAGAAAAGACTCTAATAAAAATAAATTCTCTTCATCTACTGAAATTTCTTCTACAGGCACTATAGATCATATGGTGAAGAAATTGACAAATGAACTGATAGCTTTGAAGAGACAAATGGCCCAAGGTATGTCTATTCCCACTTATCAAGATATGCCAAGGAGAACATTCTAGAATCAATAATATCAAGGCAATGTTGCCCAGAACCAAGGGCAACCAAATCACTTGCCTCCCCCTCAGGGGAAACTTGCCATTGAAGTAGCACCTACCAATTCAGCGGTCGGTTATCTGGAGGCTGAATGTGAATTTTTTCTCCAACCTAAGTTAGACCAACAAGATGATGTTAATCTCTTCAAATATCAGGAAGAAGAATTAACTGGTGACTCTAATATTGGTTTCCTGAATTACCAAGATGAAGCTAGAAGTAAAAGAGAAGGGTTTGATGGATCTTATGTTATTTTTACCAAAACTCAAAACTAGTCAGCTCCACAAACTTACAAAGGGAAAGTAGAAGAAGAACCTCAACTGGTGCTCTCCATCGCTAAACGAGGGACTCCATTGCCTCCCTAATCAAAAGATCAAGTAACTCACAAAAAATTAAGTACCTCAAACCACCCCATGTCTTCCACCTCTGTTGCTCAGACCAGTGCCACACCCACTAAAGATCAAGATGATGGGTCCTCTTCCTCTGTCTCAAATTCATTTCAATTATTTGATATAATTTATCATGCTAGAAAGACTAAGATTCAAATGACTAAGATTGAGTATTTGAGAGCCAATCCTGAATAGTTTGATAGGTTGGTAGAATATGTGAAAAATAAAGCCATCCCATAGGACAAGATTCCTCAAAGACAAGTCATGATTCCCCCAAGGATAAATCCACCCAAAATAATCTTGTCATGACTCCTCCTATTGTTCTTGGGAAAATAGAACCTTTTTATGTTTCCCTGCTAATAAATGGTTACAAATTGAGTAATTGCATAATAGACTCTGGAGCTTCTGATAATGTTATGCCTGCCAAAGTGGTAGATTCCCTTGGTGTAACTTTGAAAACAACTTTTGAGAGGTGTTTTTTTATGGAAAAAAATAAGTCCCACTCCTTGGTCAAATAAGAGATGCCCAATTTGCATTTGAAACTTTTCCAAAAAAGAGGATAAAAATGACGGTTCTAGTGGTTGATGTTCTAGCCTCTTACGCCATCTTTTTTGGATGGAATTTCTATAAGGATGTTGGGGGTGAACTAAGCATGGACTTACTGGAGGCAATGATCCCAATTCAAGGTGTTATGAAGAAATTGCTTCCTAAAAAAGAGGCAAGATATGTAGTCACCCGATCATCAGTGCCAAAAACTCAAATTTTATTTGAGTCCTCGAGCATGGGTAACTACTTCCTATCTACGGATGAAGTCCATGAGGCATCTGATGAAACTCCCATAGATAATAACTTGGAAATGTGTTCAGCTGACACAGTGGGAGAATTAGTGAAGCAAAAAGAATGCATGGAAGAACCTCTTCCCTCAAATGAAGAAATTTTCAAAGAAAAAGTGGTGTCTAGTGAGGTATGGGTCTTAAAATTTGATGGTAGCTACTCCTCTACTGGTTCAAGAGCTAGAGTTGTGTTGGTATCTCCTCAAGGAGATATTATTCCTTTATCCTATAAGTTGAAGTTTAGCAACACCAACAACATAGCTGAGTACGAATCCCTATTGCTTGGATTGCAAGCTACTAGAGAAAAAGGCATTAAACTCCTTCATGCTAAAGGGGACATTGAATTGGTGGTTTGTTAGATAAGGAACCTCTATCAAACCAAGAATGAAATATTGTGCCACTATTGCAATCTAGTTTGGGACCAAATTGAAAATTTTGATGCTTTTAGCATCTCTGCCATTTGAGAGAATTCAATGACCAGGTGGATGCATTGGTTGTTTCTGCTACTCTCTTAGTTCCCCACCCAGACTTTAAAGGAAATAGGTACACTATTGAACTAATATTTTAGCTAAGTGTACTTGATAATACCGACCATTGATAAATATTCAATAATGACAATCAAATCATTGCCTTCCTAGAGCAAAAGGACAGCTTCGAATAATTGCATTTTGAAGGCAGTGAACTTCAAGAATGTGAGACAACTTTTGAATCAAACACAGACACAGGTGAGGATTTATCGTAGCTTAAGGGGAATAATATTTCCAAAGGCTTGGTTTCCCTAGAAAAACTATTTGATAACCATGACAGATTCATCAAATAACAATGAATAGATTCAAACTCCTCTCAGGATTTTGATTAAGTAAACCTAGGAACCAAGGGAGATCTTAAGATGGTGAACATTGAAAAATGATACACTCTCGAGGAGAGATTCAAGTTTTCTACTCTACTCTACCAATATATAGATGTCTTAGCATATTCCTATGATGACCTGAAATCACTCAGGCCTAATAAAATTCACCATGACATTCCTCTTAAGGCTAACTCAGTGCCTTATAAGCAAAAGTCTAGGCAATATAATCCAAAAATATTAGGTACCATTTTATCTAAGATACAAAAAATGCTTGATGTCAGGATAATTTTTCCAATCCATCACTCCACATGGATTGCCAATATAGTACCTGTGAGAAAAAAGAATGGTGAAATTTGAATCTGCATGGATTTCAAAAACTTGAACCAGTTATCTTTAAAAGATAACTACCCTCTCCCTATCATGGATCAAGTTCTAAAGATGGTAACAGGTTCAGAGATGTTATTAATGTTGGACGATTTCTCAGGGTATAATCAAGTTGAAGTTGGAAAAGCTGATCAACATAAGACTGCCTTCACCACACCTTGGGGCACCTTCGCTTATCAAAGAATGCCTTTTAGTCTCATAAATGCAGGTGCCAAATTTCAAAGAGTGATGGACCTCTCTTTCAACTATGAAATGGTTAAGTTCATTTTAGTATACTTGGATGATTTTATGGTATTTTCAAAGCATCATTCTGTCCATGTCCACTATTTACAAAGAATACTGGAATGTTGTCATCAAAATGGTATTTCTCTAAATCCTACAAAATTTATCTTTGGGGTGATAAAAGGGAAAATTATCAGACATATTATGTCCCAAGAAAGTATTAAAATTGACTTGAAAAGAGTCAAGTCCATCCAAGAGCTTACTCTACCTACCAGTAAAATTGCGGTTCACTCTTTCTTTAGAAAGGTGAATTTTCTTCAAAGGTTCATCCCTGAGTTCCCTGAGAAAACTCACCACATTGTCAATATGATGAAAGGCAATGCTACCTTTAGGTGGACTGCAGAGGGCAAATCAACATTCAAAGACATCAAAGAAGCAATCACTTGTGCACTAATTTTGGTTTGTCCAGACTACACCAAAAACTTCAAAATATATAGTTATGATTTTGAACATACACTCTCAACTATTTTAGTTCAATAAAACCAAGAAGGTGTAGAATATCCTATTTCTTTCATGAGTTATCTGCTCAAATCTCATGAGTTGAAATATTCCAACATGGAGAAGCATGCGTATGCCATGGTCAAAGCAGTCAAACATTTCAGATTTTATATCCTAAACTCACATACTGAGGTTTTGGTGCCTAATACAATAGTGAAATCCATTTTGACTCAACAAGAGTTTGGTATGAAGAGGGGTAATTAGATTGCCAAGATTCAATAGTTTGATCTAGACATCAAACCTACCAAACTTGTGTGGGGAAAGGGTCTTTATCAGTTGATTGCTGATAACATTCCCAAGAGAGTAGAAAATGAAGAAATAGAGATTGAAGGCATGCCTATGGTCCTCTTTATTGCCAAAACTGATGAGTGGTTTTCTGACATCACCTATTTTTTGACATATGGTGAGTGTCCCACTCATCTTTCCTATAAGGAAAAATGGAATGTTAAACTAAAGGCTGCTAGCTATGTTTTGTGGGATAATGGTTTGTATAAAAGAAACCTAGATGGGGTATTTCTTCATTATGTCAATAAGGTACAACAAGATAAAATTTTGGAGTCTTTCTACAATTTGACCTATGGAGGGCATTTTTTTGCACTAGTGATAGTGCATAAGATTCTATGAGTGAGGTACTATTGGCCTACACTATTTCAAGATGCCTACAAATAGGTGAGTAGATTTGAATTGTGTCAGTAGTTCGTTGGAAAGCTTAAACTGGCTACATTACCCCTCAAGCTAGTAATAATTGAAGAGCCTTTTCAACAGTGGGGTATTGACTTCATTAGCACAGTTAACCCATCTTCAAGCACTGGACATGATTATGTACTCACGGCAACTGATCACTTTACCAAATGGGTGGAAGCCATCCCAACCAAGCACATTACTTCATAAGTGGTGTGCAATTTTCTTAAAGAAAATATCATCTCCCAGTTTAGGGTTCTACTTAAAATTGTAACAGATAATGCAGCCTATTTCTCTTCACATGAAATTACTCAATTCTTCTTTTATTATGGGATTACCCTATCCCATACTTCAGATTATTTCCCACAAGGAAATGGCCAAGAAAAATTGAGCAATAAGAACCTGGTTATTATTATCAAAAAATTGGTAGATGAAAATCAGAGAACTTGGCACAAAGCACTATTTGATGCATTATGGGTGGATAGGATTACACCCAAGAGGGCCATAGGCATGTCACCATTCCAAATTCTGTATGGCTTGAATGTAGAGATACCTATCACTCTATAACTACCAGTGCTCAGGTTAGCCAAAGCAATCAAAGATTCAACCTTCAAAAATTCAATCAACAAAAAGATCATGTGTCTAACTGAATTGAATGAGCAGTGAACCATGGTGGTGGACCAAATTACGACACATCAAAATTAGATGAAGAAACTATTTGACAAAAGGGCTAAGGTTCATGATTTTCAAATCAGAGATCAAGTCTTGTTGTGGGAGAAATGGAGAGAACCGAAGAGAATGCATGGAAAATTTGACTCTTTGTGGAGAGGTCCATTTACCATTTGACAACTCTGTGATGAGAATAGCTTCTTACTGGAGTATCAAGATGGAACACCATTTTCACTACCCCATAGTGGGTAGCATCTGAAGCTTTTCAATCCTTGAAGTTTAGGTGGATCCTCTTGTATATTTGTATTGTTTTTACATTTTATTTGTTTTCTTTCATTTTTAGCGTGACTCTATAGCCCAATGGCTTGGATGAAGGCACTTAGAGACTAGTTTCTACTCCCATTGATTGATTCGATTGAATGGAAGTTCCCCAATAGGAGACAACTATTGTTTCTAAAATTAGCTCAACTCATTTTTAGAACAATCCCCCACAAAACTTGTCCATTTCACTTTTTTCTCTCGAAGTTCATTTTTTGAGATGAGTTTTTCTTGTTCTTATGTTTTCTCAACTGGCATCATTCAAAGTTCATAACATCTCTTTGTTATGTTTTCCCAAAAACATGAAAGTTGTTATGGTCTCAATGTGACTAGGGGACAATCTCCCTTTTTCCTAGAGTAAGTCTTTTTCTTCCATTTTCATGCAAGAGCAGCAAAATTTGCTGCCAATGCATTTTTCTTTGTTCTTCATGCAAGAGTGGAAAATTTTTCCACCCTTATATTTGGAATGTAGGAGCAACAAATTTTTCCACCCCTACATTTTTCTCCTTCACATGTAGGAGCGGTGAATTTTGCCACCCCTGCATGTCCCTTTGATTTTCAGTGCAAGGGCAACAAATTTTGCCACCCCTACATTGCCTCATTTTTTGCATGCAGCATTTATGGCCACATGTGATGTGTGGTTGGGGCTAATTTTTCCCCATTTAATATATTTTTTGGTTTATTTGGATTTATTTCTTCTATCCTCCTACTCTCTACCTTTGAATGATCCAGCAAGAGGAAAAAAATGTGTTTCAATGGATTTGAGCTCATGGGACGCATTATTTTCTAGGTAAGTCTTATTTTTGCATTTTATTCCTTTGTTTTTGGTTTTATTTCTATTAGTTTTGTTTTTATTATTTCTATTTTCCATTTTCCTCTTTCACTTCCTCTATCCACCCACTTCCTAACCCATGCTAGGGTGGCAAATTTTTCCACCCTCCCTTCTCTCCCACAGATTTCTATTTGCAAGGGCAACATATTTCATTGCCCTAACCATATGTTCCCCCCTCACCTGTAATGATAGAAAATTTTGCCACTAATATAGGTCTGCACATCCTCCCACCTATACTGGTGGCAAAATTTGCCATCAATGTAGGTCTACCCGACCTAAGTGTAAAGGTGGCAAAATTTACTACCATTACACCTAAGTGTAAGGGTAGAAAATTTTGCCACCCTTACACTTTCTTGGCTGAACATGCACCAGTGGAAAAATTTACCACTGATGCATTTCTCACCTCGCATGCCAAGGTGGCAAATTTTGCCACCCATGCATGCAAATTGTCCCACATGCCAGGGCAGCAAATTTCACCACCCTTGCATCTTTTCCTTCAATTTCTCTAAATTTGAATAAATTTTCATCCCTTCCATTTTTCACCTCTTCCCTATTTTCCTCTCACTTTCTGACCTAGCCATATCAAGTGCCCTTCCTTGGTCATGATCACGCAAATTCCCTAATTTGCCTATTTTTCCCTAATTACATGATCATGATTCATATCATAGTACCCCTGTGAGGATTCTCATTTCATCGATGCCCTCTCAACATAGGCTAGTCCTAATGACTGAAACTTCTCTAAAGAAGTTGAAGACCATGAAGTACCAATACCAAGGTGTTTTCCCAATCACCTCAGTCACATCTAATGTCAATGACATTAGAGATACATAGATTAGCCATGTGGATATGGCCAAGTTTGTGGAGAGAACTAAGGTGATCAATCTGAGCTCAGAGATGAAGAAAATCATTGAGAGCAATATCCACCTAGTCTCCTCTTTCCCTGTAGTGGGCCCATCACATAGAGTTCATCCTCTAGTGTGCCCAATTCTATAACAGAGAGACTAGGTTAGTGTCAGATGCCAATGGCAACATGATAATTTGGCTGGACCCCAAATTTATCGATAAAGTCTTCATGTGCCCTCTTTTTACTGAAGTGCTAAAAATTGACTTCATTGAGGCACAGAGGGAGTACTATAAAGACCCTGAGAGGGTGAAAAAGGTGATGAATAATAAATGGCTCAAGACTCCCAGAACCAACTTGTCTAGATGGCTACAAATTTTTTTGAGGAGTGATTTCATAGAAGAAGTTGGTGACTTAATTACTTTTCTTAGTAGAGTACGAGGTCTACCATCTTCTTCACAATTCCACAAATGAATGTATCCCTTTATCAAGATAATCCTACAAGGGAAACAAGTCATCTTCTGGGGTGAGTAGATTAGCAATGCTCTTTATGAGCAATTGACAAAAGTGTCTACTACTTTGAAGTTCTATATGACTTTGTACTTAGTGTACATTGTAGCTTCAATGCAAACCTTTCCATGTTTGATAATAGAAGGAGATAGAAGAACCACCCCAGTTTATTTATATTACCCTTAGCTGACACTAAAAGGATCAATTAATCACATTAAGAGGGTAAATGATGCATTATTCATAGTATTTTTGTGCCTTTTTGATCCTCAACTAGAATAGAAAAGAGTATCAGATGAAGCCTGGACGGTCATCAGTGACTTTGGCTAAATGTTTCTACAATTTCCCTCTTTTTGCTATCCATGGGTTAGCTTTTTTCAAGGCTATCCCTACATGCTCCCCCGATTTCCAACTAAAAAATTAATCCTAATGGAGTTGTGTAGGAAAATTATTGTCATACACGCTAAGCAAATGGAACTAAAAAAGCCAAGTTTTAGGTTCCCAATAGAAATTGGTAGATACTCAATTTTGACTGCCACCAAAGCAAGGGTAATGGAGATAGAAATGCAACTAGTCACCATGAAACAGTTCAAGAAAAGGTCCAATTTTGACTACAGGGGTGTCAAGGATATGATCCAAATAAATACTCAATTTCATGAGCCCATGATTGAGGACATCTAGGTAGACTTGAGAATAGTAGAAGAGATTAGAAGGATGGACTACAACAGGCTGACTCTGGAGTAGATCAAATATCTAGGGCTTGTAGATATTCCCCCTAGTTTGGTTGATGATAAGAACATAATTAACAATAGCTACCTAGCTAAAAAGGTTGCTAATTCTCCTCTTCCTCCAATTCAGTGGTCCCAAAAGGAATTAACTTCTTTAAGGAAGAGATTTGAACCAATATTAGCTAACACCAATGATTGGCTAGTGTCTAAAGGAATCACATTGAAGGAATTCATCATAGGATCAGAGGCTAAATTCTAGGAAGAAGCAAGGAAGAGAGTAGAGAATAGAACTAAGAATAAAGGCAACATTCCTTCTCTGTTTAGGCCTCACAAGCCTAGAATCATCTTTGTGTCTAAGAAATCGAAGGTTACTGAGGAGCCAAAATCAATGATTAAGGGGGTTGAAGAACAAAACATGTAAGAATAGGTAGTGAAATAGATAGAGATAGATGATAGGCCTATAGAGCAGTAGATAACTAAGACTCTATCCACCTAAGAAGGGGCACAACTACTTACAAGGGTTTCTTCTTTGCCACCTCAATCCCCTGTAGCATCTCCTTTGCCTCTTTCTCCCATCAGTGTTCCTTCTTCTAGAGTTGCTTCTCCTTCTAGATTTATGTTTGGTGATCCTCAAGGTGCTTCTAGAGATGTCCTTCACTCCTTAGGTTCTATTCCTAGTCTCTCTTCTCCTTCTTTCAATGTCAGAGAAAGCTCTGCCATCGACCAGTTAGTAGCTGATATAATTTCACCTGTTACACCCACTGCACCTGCTATTCCCACTAGTAGTGCAGACATTACCCCAGTGACACTAGCTATAGGGACTGTTTCCATAGTAAGTATGTCTACTCTACCACCTTGGTTATCAATTTTCATGCCCAAAATGAAGAAGTAAGCCATCTCTACAGATGACTTTGATTTTGGAAAAATAGTGTCAGTGAAAGCTAAGGCCCCTAAGAAACTAAGGATCCTTTCAAAAATGGTTGAGGAAAAGGGGCACAAATTTTTGGAGATAGCTAAACCTCCATAGGACACAAGCCTAGAGGGTTTTGACATGAGCGGGTATTCCATTTCTCATGTTGAGTTGGGGAAAGTCACTCACGAGGGTGCAAAGAGTGACCTACAGTCAGTGATGGATATCATGGTCCAGAAATTTGACAAAGAAAACGAGATGAAAGATTACTATAAAGCAAAGGTGGAATAATTAACTGTGGTAGTTAGGAAATTCACTCTTGCTCTTAAAGCAGTGACCCCAGAAGCCTTTTCCATAGATGATCCTGTTATCTAGAAAGTAGAGAAAACCTACATGAAAAGGAAAGTGCTTGAAGACTATATAGAAAATATGTATACTCAAGGAATTTCTTTGCTTATAGAGGTTGCTGAGAAGATAGAGAAGATGAAAAAAATGAGGACAGATTTAGAAGACCTTGTCTCTCTTATTTCTCAAGATATTGATAGTATAAATAAATATCTTAGAAAGTGGGTAAAGATGAAGGATATGAAGAAACTCACCTTGGTATCAATTGATGTCATTGCCAACAAAGACTCCTACATTGAAATCAAAGAATCACTGATATACAGGATTTAGGTACTCAAAGAGCTGATCAAAGATCTCAAGTCTTCCAAAAATGCTAGTGAGAAAAGTGACATAGTCCTGTTGAACAGACTAGAGGAATTGCCTTTCAATCTCACCTCTAGAGATAATCAATTTATTTCAATAGAAGAGATGATTCAAGAATTCAAAGGCATGATCTGAAGGGATTTTGAAGAGAAAGCATTTTTAATGACTTATGTGGATAACATCATAGATTCTCAGTTGACTCTAGATAATCTAAGAACCAAATTAACTAGTCATGCCAAAGTAATCACAGCATTGAAAGACGCTACCATCAGAGCCAAAGTGATCTTCAAAAACACCATTACGCCAGATAGTATAGGAAGTCAGGCATTTATTGCCATGTATGATGCTCATCTGAAGAAGTCTGGTAGCAAGAATTGAATCTTTCCTCTATTCTCTCTTCTTCCTTTCTTCTCATATACTTTTGTCATGTAAAAGTGCATGCACTTTTGTAATATGTAATTACATGTAAAAATATAGAAAATATCCTAAAGTCAAAGATGACTAATCTTTAACTAGATATTTTAATATTTTAATCTTTTTTAATTTTGAAGGTTTCTCCCTATATATAGAGGGAACCTCTTTTGTAAAAATATCTCTAGATAATTGAGAGAAAAAACTCTACTGAAATTGAGACACTTTTTGAGACTTTGTGCTCAATTTGTAAATCATATTTTATCGAATGAATGAGAAACAGGTTTATTTTAGACTTTGTGTTGGAGTAATTTGTGTTACTTAGGAAATAGTTCTTATGTTCTCTTTCTTAATAATCTCTCATTTGTTTGATTTAATAAGTAAAGTGTGTGTATTGAAATTATCTAAAGACAGTTTTAAAAGATAAAATAAAGACTTTGAGCTACTTTTATCTTGGTAACCTTGTTATTCATTGTAGTTTTAGGTGAAGACTTTGGGCTTTGTTTCACTCTACTGTTACGTGTTTTTTGAATCAGTGAAGGAGACAATGGAAGACTTTGTGCTTACGTGGGTTTCCTTGTGGACTTTGTTACTACTTTAGGGGATTTTATGCTTTGCATTGGATACCATTCCTAAAAGAAGAGGAATGCTTTTAGCCATCAACCGGGATTTCCCTCTTTGTTCTTTGGACATCCTCTATGAAAAAAGAGAGATGGATGGTGTTATACTACCCTGAGTATTATTTTTTTCTTACTTATATATACATATAACATATAAGTATTTCATAGGGAACCTTCCCTTGATGAGAGGAGAGATTTATCTCATTAAGATGTGGTAAACCTACACCTTTTGTGGCATAAATCTCCTTATACTATGGTTGATATACCCATTTTGTCATCAGTTAGTTGATGACAAAATATTCACCCAATAGGATACATAGAAGGCTGAAGGATAGTTACAAGCATATCAAGGATAAGTTAGCTTGATGGGTCTTGGTATTGATCAAAGATATAGTGACCATTCATATCATGATCCATAAGCATACTCTTATGAGGATCTTTATAAATTGGAGGTGTGTGCACCATCTCTACCTTATGATCAAGAAGAAAATTGATAAAATTAAGAATGATATAGGATGGAATGCTAGAATAAATACAAAAATTATGAAGTAATAAGTAATGATAATGAATAATTTTAGCATCTCAAGCCTTAACAAGACCTAATAATGGAACATCTAAGGTATATCCATCATCATAGTCAGGTGTATGAAGATCGATGGCAGAGGTAGGGATGACCTTATCATCTGATGTGGTGTGATGAATGGAATATTGAGTCTTAACTAAGACAACAAGTATGTCATCACTAGGTGGTTAACATGAATAAGGTTGCAAAGAAAGGGAAGTTTAGAAATGAGATAACGTGAGAGATCTGAGGTTTTAATCATGAGATTGATCTCATTAGGCTCAACATCATTAGAATCTAGGAGGTTAGGGGGTATATTCTTGATGAGTTTGGATTAACCATTGTAATCTTAGGTGGATTTGATAGGAAAGGTAAACTACTAAGATTCATAAAATGGAATGATTGGCAAGGGTTCAAGGGTTGGAATCTTGAATACACCATAGTCTTGGAATTATTCTAAATTTTAAGGGTTAGTGTCACCTTGAATCCTATAGATGGCTCCATTATGAGGAAATTTGATACATTAAAAAGTGGAAGAGGTAAATGCTTTCATACAATGAGTCCATGTCCTACCAAGTAAAATGTTATAAGATAGAGGCAAGTTAGAGATCATCAACTTCATGTAAATGATGATAGGTAGGATGGTGATAGGGAGCCACACATAACCTAAGGGAGGCATTTGACTTTAGTCATAGCCTTGACATCTGTTACATGTGGACTTAAGATTTCATTTAGAATATCTAAGGGTTTTGATAAATTTGAGAGAGGCAACACAAGTTCTTAAACCCTCATCCAAACAATTGAAAGTGAAAGTGTGAATTAATTACTAGCAGATAATTGTTAATTCCCAAATTAAAAATGGTATAGAGTTAGTTCAAATGACACTGTATATAAATAGTATAGAATATAGTTCATTGGGTGACTACTATTATCTAGAAGTAAGAGTCTTTAAAAACTAAGTTGACCAGGTTGACTTCATCTTTTAGATAGAACATAGATTATATAACTAACTTGACCAGTTAACTTAGTTTACTATGAGATTATAGTTTTAAAGAATACAAGCTTACACAAAACATAACTATAATGAAGTACTAAATTGACATAGAGAGAAAGAGAGTAACTATGGTGGGTTGGAGGATGATGAGGATTGCAAATTTGATGCTAAAGTGTCTTGAATTCTACTTTCAAGTTATGTAAACTTACTCGACTAGTTTGACCTAGTTTTATAAAACCCTATTTACTGAAGTAAGATAAGATGACTAAGTTAACTTGCATGACTTAGTTTGTTGTTTTGGATGTTGATTGGAAGACTAAATCAACTTATTTGACTTAGTTTGTTATCTAGATGTTGATTGAAAGACTAAGTCACCCTATTTGACTTAGTTTATTTTTGGCACTGAAGAAGAATACTGTGTCAACCTATCTGATCCAATAACCTATATCTGATGAAAACCTACATAGAAATAATAGAGTCATTTTGATATGACTATGTGTTAAACCTGCACATAAAATTTAGAATTACACCAATCTAGTTGGCATAGTATCATAATATAGGAAAAATAATGAAATGATAAAAATTAAAGGATGAAAGAAAACCTATAAGGGTTATATTCACATTAGGTTCACTATAATTTATGCAATGGGAAATGCATTAGATCTACAAATCAATCCTTGCTAAGAGAAGATATATCCTATTTACACTTCTTATTGGGGATACATTAGATAATAAGGGTCATGACCAATATGGATCTACTAGACCTAATAAAGGTATCTCTTACCATAATAAATTCACTAGGGAAGGTTTTAAAGCCTCCAATCAAGCAAAACTATGCAATAACCCTAACTAAGTCCTATGTTTTTATATTCACTATACTAATAACAAGTAAAGAAAAAACTAATCTAGTGCTCACCAAATCTTGTGGCACAAAGTGGGGGTAATAAAAACTAAAATTAAACATGCATATAATACATATACTCATGTCAATGTATACACAATATTAAATCATGGAAGAGAAATGTAAATACATATCTATTTACTCTTACAAATGAGGAACAAAGTTTGGAATACTTACCTTTGAAGACAAACCCACTGAGCCTCAATCTCTCCTTTGGGTAAGGTGCTTTGAATGAGGTTTTTGTGTTATGTAAGGATGACAAGGATAAATAAAATCTAGGCTACACAAGCTATTGATGCATCCAAAAGACTCTCTACAAGACAAGATCCATATCTCCAAATAAAGTATGAAACCCTAATCTTGATCCTCAAGCAGAATGGTAGATAAGTAGAAGCATAATATATATTACTTCTTCTTCTCTTTTATTAGAAATGATGAAATGAATGTGTTTATATATGTGGATCTAACCCTAAACTATTTTGAAAGTTTTGACCAACAAGGTCAACCTAGTTGACCTATTATTGAAATTGGTAAAAACTAGGTAGGATATGAATGATTTCATCCATAGATGACCTGGTTCTTAGTAAGATTTTGTAAATAATAATACTTGGTCTATGTGGCCAACATAGTCATGTAAAATTACAAAAAGGGGCTTAGGTTAGGGAAAGGGATAATGAAGATGGTAAATGACTTGAGGAGGGTGAAAAATAGGAGGCAAAACTTAGGGGAATGGTTTTTAGGAGAAAAGTGTGTAGATAGTAAGTGGGAAAAATGGACAACAATCTTGTGAAGATCTACTAGTCTACCTACCCTTTCCTAGTACACCCCTTATGGCATGTACTCATAGATATTGAGACTTGATGGGTTACAATAAGATAAAGAGCATCAATAACTGATAAAGTTTAAAACTATTGTGTATAAAATAACTAGGTTTTGGTCAATTTATAAGACTGATTCAAGATCACATTCACCATAAAATGGGGTACATTCACCTATAAATAAATGCTATTTGGATTAATCAATGTAAGAGTAATATTTTGGAGGGTGATGGATTTTGTTTTTAAAGGTTTAATTTGCAAGTACTTAATGATTTATATGGATGAATTGAATTTGTTTTAAAAGTATATGTTAGATCACATATGCCACTTATAGAAGGTATTAAAAAGATTCAAGAGGTATGGTGTTTCACTAAACCTAAAGAAGATCATGTTTAGTGTCACTAAAGATAAGCTTCTCAATCATATTGCCACATAAGAAGGTATTGATATCAATCTAAAAAGGGATAATGTGATTTATAAACTATCCCTACCTAATAATATGAAAGAATTAAAATCCTTCTTTGGTAAAACTAACTTTTTTCACAAGTTCATTTTTGGATATGCCAAAATTTTAAAACCTATAAATTTTATGTTTAAATAGGATGTAAAAGTAGAATGTCATGAAGAATCAAGGAAGGATTTATAGGATATAAAATATGCCATCTTGCAAGCCCTAGTGTTAATTAGTCTAGACTACACATATGATTTCTAAATTTACCCTTTCACTTTAGAGCACACCATAGCTGTCTGCTCACATAAATATTAGATGGAGAGGAACATATAATTATTGCATAGTGATCCTCAGATCAATTTTGGTTATTAATTGAAGACCCTACCCTCTAAATAACTTGGTGGGCTTTATTTCCAAACCATACTATTATAGCTTTATCATCCATTTTCCTAGTTAATTATATCCCAACATCAACTTGATGGCCAAGTCTAGGATGATTTTATGCACCTTATTTCTAGGAAATAGTGTTTTAATTTCTTCATGGATTTTAATAGTTCATAGGCATGTTTGTTGAGATTAATATGATCACCATTATCAAGGACATAGAACTAATATATATTAATCTCAACAAACATGCCTATGAACTAGTAAAATCCATGAAGAAATTAAAACACTATTTCCTAGAAATAAGGTGCATACAATCATCCCAGACTTGGCCATAAAGCTGATGTTGGGATAGAATTAACTAGGAAAATGGATGATAAAGCTATAATAGTATGGTTTGGAAATAAAACCCACCAAGTTATTTAGAGGGTAGGGTCTTAACCAATTAATAACCAAAATTGATCTGAGGATCACTATGCAATAATTAGATCAGGATACAGTACTAAAATAGGTTGGTATACCCCAATAATGCACTACATACTCTATGGGAGCCCACCTCTTAGGCTCAACCAAACATAAAATAGATCCATCTGATTAAATATCACATAGTACATGATGAATAAAGGAGTTATATTAGAAATAATGTTGAAGATGTCTACCTTAGATGTTTATTATAAGTATAATCCAATGAAGTAATGACCAACTTCCATGAGAAGATTAAAGATGGTCACCCTAAAAAAATGTAATGACACACAAGATACTCCACACATGCTAACATTGGCCTACATTGTTCAAATATGTCCATGCCCATGTTCAAAATTGCCATTAATGCTAGACCTTCACTAAAAGGGAGAGCCACAATATAATGCCATTAAAACTAGTTATAAAAAAACACCATTTTCCTAATGGGGGATATATTTTATGGGTAGAATCAAACCTAACTCCTAAATGAGCCATAAGTTTATTCTTATGGCTATAAATTATTGCACATGTTGGATTAAAGCAGTGGCTACAAAGAAAAGCACTACTACTAAAGTCATAAAGTTCATAGAGAACAACATAACCACCTAGCTTGGGACCCCCATCTCATTAGTATGTGATAAAAACCCTAAATTTCAATTTGTAGAGTTCACTGAATGGGTGTATGATAAAGGAGTCACACTAAGATTCTCATCCAATAACTACCTATAAGGGAATATGTTGGTATAATTAGCTAATAAGAATATAATATAAACCATAAAATTGTTTTTAGGATGAAATCCCTAAGAGTATCATTCACTTATGAAATTATCTCTATGGGATGATCACACAAGGCATAAAAAAGCACTCAAGAGCTCACCATTCCTACTAGTCTATAGACTTGAGCCATTTTTGCTAATTACACTTAGGTTGCCTACATATAAGTTCATGTTGTACTATATGGAAAAAGATGATAAAGTGAACTCTAGGATCTTGGACAAAGTCTAACTAAAAAAGCCTTGGGATGAGGCCTTACTCAAATTTATAAAGCATTAGAGCACTATCAAGTGATCATTTGATAAAAGTGCCAAATTTAATTATTTTAGGATGTTTGATCTAGTATTATTGTGTGATAAATCTCATGAAAAGAAAGGCCATCACACCAAATTTGATCTTCTCTATATTGGACCTTACTATATAGATAAGTTGCTTAGCCAGAATGTGTTTTAGCTTAAAGGCCTTGAAGTCAATGACTTATCAATGTTGGTGAATGGATAGTTCTTAAATCACTACTTCTCAACTGCCCCTTCTCACATGATTTTAGAATATTCCTAGTAAGGGTGGTAATGTATATATTAGACTAGTTTGATTTTGTTGTATTTTATTTTTTTTAGTGTTATTTTATTCTTGTAGTGTTCACCTCTTGTAAAGCTTTGCCCCCGATTTGGAACAAAATAGAAATCAAGGGAGATGACCCAACTAGAAGGATCCTTTAGAGAACTCATGGTAAGTAACCACTTTGAATGGTGACAAAAGCCCAGGAGGTATAGTTAAATGTTTGAATACCAAAGGTGAGCTTTCATTTTAATCAGGTAAAATGTTGTAAGAGGGGTTTTTATATTTCATATCTTGGAGGTTGGTGATTCTTAACTAAACAAGTGAATTTTAAAATAAACCCATGTCCTAACAAAAGTGATCAAAACTAACTTAATAAGAAAATATTAAAAAGTGAGATCACCAAACCAATTGAATATCAACTGGTAGATCTAATGCCTAGCTTAACCTAGACTTGTTTAGAGTGAGATCTAAAATTAAATAAATTGAAAAAGTATCACCTCACACACATTGATGCTTTTCTATGTGAATAAGGCTTAATATGTTACTATACATGAATTTAGTTCCTTATTTTTCTAATGTGTATAAGGATTTATTCATAATTTGTGTTTTGTGTAGGAATGGAGGTTAACATCTTAGGTTCTAAGTGCTTAAACACCACTTTCCCCATAGAAGTATCCATTTGTTGTGGCCAACACACCCCCTTTTTTACTCAAAAATTGAAGACCTCTCTTTAAATTAATAATTCAGATTTTCTAAACCTTCTATCTTGCTCTGACCAACTTAGTTAGGATATAATCCTTGAATCCTTAGTCTACCTTGGTCTCCCCAAGTATGTGGCTTCTTTTTGATGGAAAATTGATCCATGTTCGGAGCATTAATGACCTCTAAAAATTTAATGTTTTCAAGTCTTAGTAGTATCCCAAAATAAACTAGACACTCTCTTAGAATATTTAATGTACTATCTTTTTAGTAGGTTTGTTTTCATTATAAGGTTCTCAAAGTCTTAGTCTCTTAGAGTGTCAAATTTACAAAATCATACATGGCACCACATGAAATATAGTTGGTGGTCAAGTAATTTTTTTATTTATCATGTTTCTTTTAATTTTACTTAGTCTCTTTTCATGGATTTTTGTAGGAGGAATGGTGAAATGAAAAGGATCCACATGAGTAGCTATAAAAAAAGTTAGAATGTGGCATGACATGGATAGTTAGGGCACCCTAGTGTTAGACATGTTAGTATCTTAGACTTTATAGAGGTGTCAGAGCCCATGATATGTCTATGCAATAAGAAATTACCATATGGATTGTGGTTAGAACCTATCCAATTAGGATACCCTAATGCCAAAGTGGTTAATCTCCTGGCCATGATAGATATGTCAAGGTATACAAGAAATCAAACCAATAAGAGAGTGACACATACCATGAAGTTAGAATGGTCCGTCTCCTGATGATGACATAGATGTTAGAGCCTGAGAGAGCCTAATCAAGTGGAAACACACCATGTGGCCTAACAATAAGAGTTTCTAGGATTTGACCAATGATCTCACCCTAGTATAATATGTGTCAATATCCCATACCTCACAAAGATGTTATATCTTTGGAGATCCTAACCAAATAAGAATGTTCCATGTGGCCCATTTTTAGGCTTGTCATTCTTTCAAACCTGACAGAGATGTCAGGGTCTAAGAGAGCTTGACTTATCACATTAGGCCATGTGGAATTTTTGTACAATACTTATAGGGAGAGATTAATAAACCCTAGGGTGGTTATAATGAGGTATATTCAAAGTTATAGCTCTAATAAAAAGATGATACACATCTTTTGGCTAGAATTCTCTTTTTCCTAAGTGTATAAAAAAAAGGCACTGGGCCATGCCTAAGTGGTAACAATGAAAACCAATTGGCAAGATACACCTAGAAATAAGTAGGAACCACCTAGGGGACTCAAATATGATATGGATATGTTTTTACCATGCTCAAGGAATTAATTAAATAGGAAAATGAACCTTGATTAGATAATTTAAAACATCATGTTGTAATCACCAAATCTAGTAGCAACATGTAAATTAGATATCCAAGTTTAATTCATAATTAGGAAATAAATGGGAGGATTGAGCACCAAATCAAATTTACATTAACATTAATTTAACAACTATATACCATCAATATATTAGATGTATTTAGATCCCTATATGTGCCTCAAGACAAACTCATTGATTGTTGTTGATCCTAGTTTCCTAGAATCGATTCCTTACTTTATACTTTGAGAAATGTTATCCATGTCTTCCCATTTTCTCAATTTTCCTTATAACAAAAAGCCTTCCTAGTTAAAATGGTTACCTCATCCTCAAAACCCAAAGTTGAGTTAGAATATCGAGACACTACATTCCTAAATAGCCTGATGCATTTCAAGTACTACTCTAAAATATTTAAGGCCATTAGTTTGGTATCCAAGTTTTCCAATAATGATGATGAGGATGAGGTAAAATTTGAAAATGCCATTTAGGGCTATGAGAAATGTGGTTATATATAGTTATGACTAAACACGAGGTCTTTCTTTGTTCTTACTTATTCATAAAATTGTCGTGTATAGTGAAGTAGGCATAAAATGAAATTCAAAACATGTTTTATTTTATGAAAAAATGTCATCATATCATTGAAATCTCTATAGAAACCTTTAAGGGTTACTAAAACCTCCATGAGTACATCTTGTCTCATGATTTGGCCATTGCGAGCACTTAGACTAGCCCCCACTGAATTCATGACATCCTAAAGGATTGGACTGAGAAATTTGATGCAAGATGGGTTAAAAATATGGACATAAATACATATATTATACAAACTTTCAAAGAGGTAATCCATGTTGGAATGATCTTGCTTGACTAAATGTTTAGGGAAATCAACTATCTACATGTCAACCTCTTATGAATTCACTTACTCCACATAATCATCTAATGTAAGCAAGTCCCTAACTTAGGATGGGTTATCAATTTAAACATGATCAAGGTAGTGGGTGATGTGTAGGGAGGTGGTGATTAATATATGATGAGATACCTAGTGGATATAGTCTATAAGACACTCACCTTCAAGTCATATACCTTTTTTGTATGGGTTCTTAGAGGTGTGATGGTCCATGAAGTCTTATATAAGCTATATGGACACTATTATTAGAATAATATCAAGGAAATTTACAATTCATTATACCTGATGGTTTATAACATAATAAATAAGGCACCCATGCCTCGACTATCAAAATAAATCAAGGACTCCTTCACGTCCATTGGTGATTTTTGGTACTATTGAGAAGTGTAAATATAAATTTGATAAAAATAGATTAAATTAACATAAACATGAAATTTAAAACCAAAAATGTCCAACTAATTGGGTAAGATATAGATCCATTAAGATTAAATGTAACTAGATGAATACACCATTCAAACTAGCACTTTAATCCTAAAGCTAATTGCTCCAAACCAAGATTAAACAAATAAAAAATAAGAGGATTGAATTGAGATTAACTTAGACTCAAATTTTTTAAATTATGTTAGCATGATCATGAATGTTGATGATGGATTAAAAGACTTAGATTTGCATTGATTCAATGGATGCTTGAGATTGCTAGTTGATTATGTGGGCATGAAAACTTTATAGATTCATGAGTTTTCTAGTTAGCTTAGCCATAGAGAAACAGATTGATTATTTAGACTATGGAGGGAAGAATTAATGGTTAAAAATCAAAATTGGCTTGTGGATATCTATGTGAGGATTTTCCAAGGAATTTTTAATTCCTTAGAAGCCTCTAGATTTAGAGGCTTCTAGAGAGGAAGGATGAGAATAAATAGGATTCTAGAATCCTCTTAAGGGTTAATTAGGAATAGGTGGGGGATTAGATAGAGATTAGGTGAGTAATTAGGGAATAAGGATACAGGAGAGCCTAAGAATAGAATAGTACATGGGCCATGGGAATTTAATTTTCCCAAATAATGGATAAAATAGATTAGGATAAGATAAGAGATGATTAGGGGAATTAATGAAGAAGTGGGATAAGACTATATCTAGTGAAAGAAGAAATATTGATAGGGGTTATGAGATAAATGATTATAAGGGGGTGATTTTAGGATAGGATTAGATGAAATAAATTAGATAAGTGGAATTAGTGTCACCTAATAGTAATATTAGTGATGTTAAATGAAGCAAACAATTTAGGTGCATACAAGAAGATACCATTTTTCAGGTGGTAGGTGTTCTTAAAGATCCCCTCTACTTACCTTACTAGGTCTTAGACCACTTATCAAAGAAATAAATTATGTATTAGCTAGTGGATGGAATCTTTGAGTATTACATCAGTCATTATCAAAAGGCCTTCTTGCCCCTCCTAATCACTATCAGGCACCATGTGTATAGGGCCTTCCTTCATTAAAACAAATGAAAATTAGGAGGAAATATTTATCCCTAAGAAGAGATAAACACTAGGATTGGGTCTTGAAAGACATCATCAAAGCTCACTTAGGGAATTACTTGTCCCATTTCAACCTCAAATATGGCCACCAACTTGAGGATGATGATGAGCTTTACTTGAATCTAGCCAATGATCAAGAGGTGTTCTCTTAGATTGAGGCCCAAAAGAAGAATAATAGGAAGAAGGTTCAGTTTAAGCAATCCTTTACCTCCTCTACTTTAGATCAACATGCATAAAATGTTAATGTGAATCCCACATAAATTTACAAAATGATTATATAATGAGTCTTGGCAGGTTCTCCAACTAGATCTCTTCTTTCACCTTGGCCTTTGACTCCTCCACCACCTCTTTTAGTTTGAACAACTCCCCTCAAACAAGTACACATCCATGTAGTTCAACCCAAGTGGTTCAAGTTTAAGTGAATTTAAATCAAGATATGTAAGAACTAAGGTTTGATA
Source organism: Torreya grandis (assembly GCA_037957365.1). NCBI lineage: Eukaryota > Viridiplantae > Streptophyta > Pinopsida > Cupressales > Taxaceae > Torreya > Torreya grandis. The sequence continues at coordinate 191,613 of JARHVA010003683.1, read as the reverse complement.
CTAGTAGGATTATAGAGACTAGTCTTTAGTGGGACTAGTATCTAATATTAACACAAATCCTTTTCCCCATTTGTTCCACTCTCCAAAAACCTCTCATAGTACCACCTAGTTTCTAAAATTCCCTACCATCTAATCAGCTGATGCCTCCCCTATTCCACATTTCCCCCTCTATAATTCACCCAAGTTCCTTTGAAATCACCCATGCATAGTGTCCTTACATCATTTTTCCCTTTTGTGTCATCCATTACACAACTACAAAGCTCCCTAGTGCTCCTTCTAGTCATCCTATTAATCCAAGTGTCCATGGGTACCCTAGCTATTACTAGTGTGGCTATAACTCCTATAATAAGTGCACTTGTGTGCATAACTAAAAAAACCTAGGATATTATAGTGGCACCCTTCATGGTCTAAAAAAATTCCTTAGTCAACCCCATAAAATTTACCACCTCTACTCCTCAACTAGAGTGGTTGAAGTTGGCCTAAGCAAGAGGCTAAGAAAGAATTAGAAGGTAATGCATCCTCAACCTTCCATTTAGGTACCAATTACTCATAATTTCCCTCTTCCACAAGTTACCACTATTCCTCCTATAATACCTATTTTAAGTATAAATAATTATATGGGGTGAATCAGTTGCATTAAAACAATCCTTTAATTTCACTTAAACATTCATGAATCATTCATTCACATACATAAATTAACCAATGTATACACAAACATCTATGAAAGCAAAAAATATAAAAACACAAGATATATTTGGGAAAACATCTTTGAGGATAAAAACAATTGATGTACATCTTGGAATATAGTCCTATTAGCAATGAATCAAACTTTTAGTGAGGCACCAAACCCACAAGGAACACCAACCCCTCAGTAGTCAAGCACCAACTCAACTAGTCCTTTAGCAAGCACCAAATTGTAAGGAGGCACCAACCCCCTAGGTAACTTAGCACCAAATCATATAAATTGAATATATGATCACCCTTTGAAATTTTTTTATCACTTAACTTAATATTTCCACCTTATTTTGATCTTCTCACTCTTTTATGTCTCTCAAATAGCCTATTAGGCTTTCTCGTTCAACTAGCCCTTTTCTTGGTAGAATTAGATCTTATGAAATTTATCATCAAATCTTGAAAAATATTTATAAATTTATGAAATGTTCACCACACCTCTCTAATTTTATTTAGACCCTCTACCTAGTTTCTAAAAATCTAAATCATTCGCTCAAAATCCTCAATGTTCTAACTAGTCCATTAAGCCTAATAGGCCTTTTCTTTATACTTGACTCTTGATATTACCCATCATGGTTAGAAAGTAAAATTTAATCAATTTTATAACCATTATAATATATCAAAAAATATTTTTCATAAGTGAAAAAATAACTACATAGGTCAGTCATTACCCTTAAGGGATAAAACCACCATTAGGCCTAATAAATACTTGATGTAATTAAGCCTTCTCAAAGCACACATTTCACTTTAGAATTTTTGGAACATCTTGATCCTATAAAAATGGATTAAAAAATTCATACAATATTTAATTATACCCATTATAAACTCATCTTATATCCTCAACACCCATTATCTCATTTCACTCTTTGAACCACATAATTAGGTCTACTCACAATTAGTCTTTCTCACTACTAAAAAGTCTATTTTACAAATTTGATGCATATACTAAACTTTGAAACATAATATATATATATATATATATATATATATATATATATATATATATATATATATATATATATATATATATATATATTTGAAATAATTTTCAACATAATTTTCATTATAATTCACCAAATAGGGAGAAAGACCTCAAACTGATCAACTTTATATGCTCACTCAGTACTGCACATAGACCTTAAGAACCCAATCAAAATCCTTTAAATTTTCACACCTTCATAGGAGTTTATCATGAATAAAAATGTGTTAAAATGAAAATATGAGACTTATATAATAACTTAATGTGAATTATATTATTCAACTCAATGCAAAAAGATTTAGGAACATCATTTTACCTTATATACAGAAAACTGCTTGTAACTCCAAAAACATAGTCATGAAAACCGAGTCTTAGAAAACTTGTGGGAACACTTTTATGATATTATAATTGGTTTAAGTTATCCTTTATCATAATTATAACATATTTGAAAATGTATATTATAATTTTTAATATCAATATTGGTCTTACAGATCATTCTCATGTTTTTACCCTACACAAACTTCACAGTGTTAGACAGGTCACTTTGGGAATAAATTTTTACTTGTATATGAGTATAAAAAAATATTATATTCAAGGGGGAAATGTGATATATTTATTTAAAAATTACTCCAAAATATTTAAAAATTACTCCATTCTTTTGGATCCCTACCTAATTCACTACTACTAATACCTAATCTCATTCTCACTTCTACCTATTTTTCTCACTATCTTGCTCATTAGGCCCTTTTAGTGATATGCCAAATTTCATGACCAGTTTAGCCTATTTAAGGTATTAAATATTATCAAAAAATTTAAATTGGAACAAAATAAAATTATCAAACATCATCCTCCAATAATTTCATGCCTTGACCTAGTCAACCCTACCTGCTACATAAAAAATATGAGAAACAAGGGGTCTCGTGTAGCTTCCACTCACTTTTATGATAGAAAAAAACCACATGGAGAAAATTTGAAGAGTCATATACATTTTGAAAAAATAAAAATATTTAAAAAAAACTATTTTGATCCATAACTAACAAGATCTTTCATATCGGGTCATAATGAGGGTTTAGACTGCCTTCCATTCTTAGCAACCATTCTTCAAGAATTGCCACTCAAATCCAAAACCAATTCTAGGAAATTAAATATATGAACCTTAACAAAGTTTCATTAACTAATTAGGATCTCATGAAATTTTTTCATATGCCAATGAGCATAAGAAAATCCTTCTGAGGTTTGCAACACCCCTTTTTGTGCACATAAAAGACCTCAACACCAATTTTCATGATTTATCCTTAAATATATGACCTAAAAATTGTTAAAAATAATTAAAAAAACCTATCACACCTTTTAAAATATTATTATGATATTTTCACCTTAGGAAGTAAACTTTTCCCCTAATTAGGTCACACTAGGTCTCTTTGCATACTAGGCCTTGAACTGCCAATTATATTTAGACCTTGAACACACATTGAAACCTCTTAAAATAATATAAAAAACTCACCCTAATGTCATATAAACTAATAAAATTCTCAAATTCTACTGAACTTCTTTACATAAGTCTCATACTACTCATCTCATTATGTTATTAGGCTTATGCCTTCTCACTAGGTCTCTCAATATAAGGACTAAGCATCAAAACTGACCTTGGAAATATTATAAAGGATTATTTGACTCTTCCACATGTTTACACAAATTTATAAACTATCTCATTCCTATAATAACATAATTCACCAAGCTTCACTAAGCCCTATGCATACACCTTCTCACAGGACTAAACTTAGCTTCTCAAGACACCTAATACTAAACAATAACTTACCTTGCATCATGATATTGAATTTGAAATGACATAAACCTTAGAAGAATTTATAGGTTTCATTAAAATTCTCTCTCAATAGATAAAAAAATGTTTCCTTAAAATTTTCTCTTGTCATATCATAAGACTTCTATACAACTCCACCAAGCATGGCCACCACTCTTTACCTTGACACCCATCTTAAATTTGACATAAATGACATAATAAATGCATCAAAACCAATAATAGGAACATACCTAAATAATATCCCACTTTTTCATTTATGTAAAACCACTTAAACAAAGCCAATCATTCACATCTCCCTAAGCTAGATCTTCTTCAAACTAACCTTTCTTCCAAGTTGGAACTTTCTCCCCCTTTGAAATTAATGACAAAGTGTCATCTTCTTGAAAAATATCTAATCCTTGAACCTATAACAACATACCTTTTCTTTCCAAAAAAACTTGTCATCTCTCTTTGACAAAAAATCAACATAGATTATGCTCACATACCTACTCTTAGATCATGATTGGTTCCCCTTGTCTCCATGAGATATTCAGACACTCATCATGACTATGAATTGGTTTTATCAAGCCATCATACAAAATCTTTGTGACACATATCTTATGATCACACCTCTATTATACTCTTAACTAAACCTTGAATCTGAATGTCAACATAGAAAACAAAGCTCCCCTTAAGACAAAGCATCCTTCATGAATTTTATCATTGACTGAGTGCCTCCATGAAGCCTAATGAAGTCATCTCTTCTTTTATGTTACTAAAACAACATAAACTTAGGGGATTTCCATATCTCCATGTCCTTATAAGACTAAACTTCCTTCATGATCCTCTTAGGGTCAAATATCCCTTTTGGCTTGACCTCTTCACTCTCTATTTGAAAAACATTATGACTTAGTCTATTGGTCTTGACTCCTTCATCCACAATCTGAGCTAATAGAGAAAATTCTTGGCACTCCTTTACATCTAAACTATGTTCGACCATTATAAATAGTCCTCTTGGCTTTATAGACTAGTCATCAACCTTAGCTACCTTGGGTTTCCACTCACTGTCTTGTATTATTTATTGTACTCTTGGGGCCTTAAATTTCTTGTTTTGAATTGATAATCCATGCTTGGAAACACACCATGGCACATACCTCTTTACTGATGACTTTCCTCATAGTTCCATGCATATTCATTCTTAGAGGGCCTTCTACAATGCCTTGATCTATGACTAAATTAGCTACATGAATAATAAGAACCACTAAAATTATTAGCATACCTTATACCATTTCGATGCTTGATATGATTAGTCTTCATTTTTACAACACTATCATTCCTTGATTGACCATTAACCTTCTTGATCTCATTAGTGTTCTTCTTTTGGTCTCTATTTAAATCAAGACCTATTTTGTCATTAACAATATTTTGACTACTTAGGATGCAATATATATCATTGGAAATCTTCTAAAACTTCATAAAGGATATAACCTTACTTGATGCCTTATCTAACTCAGCTCTCAAATAATCCACTTTAGTTACATACCTTGCACATTCTTCTTTGGCCTTTAGGCTTGTAGTCACAATCTCACGTTGAGTCTCCACTTGTTTGACTATTTCCTCTTATTAATTGGAGTTGTTGCTTAGTATATATTAAAACAAGTTTACTTACTCCTCATAGTATTTAATGAGAGATACCATCAACTTATTCTTCTTCTTCACCATTTTTAGTTCTTCTAGAATATTCATCAACTCAGCTTCAAAGTCCACCTCATGTTCTTCATCTGAATTACCAACAACACCTCCAATCCATATGGATTATTATTTATTTTAATAACTTGAGTCATTATCCATGAAGATAAATTCCTTGACATTAGGACCATCACATTCATTTTCACTCTCAGAATTACTTCTCTCACTCTCATCAAATGAGATGCAATATTACTCGCTGTAAAATCTTCTTTTGTTCTTGAAAAAATTCTTCTTGTCATCATACCTTCTAAATATTTTATTGCTTTTATTAGACCTATAATAATTTTTATAATCAATATGAACATCATGATATTAATCATATTTTAACTTATGCTTATGAGGGCACTTGTTAGCAAAGTGTTTAATCTCACTATAATTAAAACATTTAAAGGGAAACTTACCCTTGTATTTACATGAACTGATTTTCAACTTTATTGCAAATATAGCTATCAAATCATCATAATAAATATTGGATTAATCATTATCTTTGGATTTATTACCTTGTGTCTTCTTCTCTTTTTACTTATTTTCTACCTTGAATGCAACTTCCTTCTTTATAGGTCTTCCTTCACTTGTCCTCATCTCATAGGCTATTAGGGTGCCATGAAGTCCATACATATCTATTTTGTCTAGATCTTGCATCTCTTAAACAATAGATAATTTATAATAAATTTTTTGAATTAGAGATATTAAAACCTTTTGAACAATATTACATTATTTCAATTATTCACCTAGGCCTTTGATGATGTTGATCACTTCATCAATCCTCAGTAAGTAAGCTGCAATGGTCTCATCTTCATTCTTTTTTAGGCTTTAAAATTATCTTTTATGGAGTGAAAACTTATCCAAATTGACCTTGGAGTATCCCTAATGAATATTATTTAATTTTTACCCCATTTATTTATTAGATATATAGTTCATCACCTTCACAAGTTCTACCTCTGATAGTCTACACATAATACCATTCATTGTTTTTGAATTATTATAACTAGCCTTCTTGCCTACTATATCTGTAGGAGGAATGGGGGTGTAATATATCCTTACAAGACTAATATAAAAATATCATGACATTTAGATGTAAAATATGTCCTCATCCTGACACTCCACAAAGCATAATTGGATCCATTAAACAATGGAGCCTTGCTTGTAGAAAAACCACATTTGCTTAACTAGTCATCTTCATTTGTTTGGGATCTCCTTTAGGCTATTATGAATCCTTAAAATTAATTTATCTAATAAATTTTTTTTGAATCATAAATAATAAGATGGGGATGAATCATTTACCTTAAAACAATCCTTCAACTTCACTTAACATTCATGAAGCATTCATTCACATACATACATTAACCAATGCATACACAAGCATCTATGAAAGTAAATAATATAAGAACACATGATACATATAGGAAACCATATTTTGGGATTAAAAAACTAGTAAAAATCTTGGACTATATTCCTATAATCAATTAATCAAACTTTTAGTGAGGCACCAACCCCATAAGGAACACTAACTCAACTAGTCCTTTAACAAACACCAACTTGCAAGGAGGCACCAAAACCCTAGGTAAATTAAAAAAAATAATATACATTAAATATTTTATCACCCTTGGAAACTTTTTGATCACTAAATTGATTATGACCACCTTTTTTTCTCTCTTCTCACTCTTCTATTTGTCTAAAACAGCCTATTAGACCTTTTCGCTCAACTAGCCCTTTTCTTGATAGAATTAGATCTTATGACTTTGATCATCACCTATAGAAGCATAGTTATAAATTAATGAAATATTAACCAAACATATTTTATGGTATTCACACCCTCTACCTCATTTCCAAAACTCTAAATTATTCACTTAAAATCCTCAATGTTTTAACTAATCAATTAAGCCTATTATACCTTCTCTTTATACTTGAATCTTGATATTACCCATATTGGTCAGATAAGAACCTTTAAATACCTATATCACATTATAATAAATAAAAAACATGTTTAAAAAGTGAAAAAATCACTAAATATGTCAGTCATTACCCTTAAGGGCCAAAACCAACATTAGACCTAATAGAGACCTAATGTAATTAGACCTTCTCAAAGCACACATTTCACTTTAGCCTCTTTAGAAAATATTGAGCCTCTAAAAATGGATTAATTTTTTTATAAAATATTAAATTATACCCATGATAAACTCAAATTATTTCCCCAACTCCCATTAGTCTCATTTTACTCCTTAAACCACACAAATAGGTTTACTCGCAATTAGGCCTTCTCACTACCAAACAGTCTATCTTGAAAATATGATGAATATACTAAAATTTTAAAAATAAAACAAAAATAAAATCACATGGATATAATATATATTACCTCAGGTTTAAAATAATTTTCATTATAATTCCATAAATAGGGAAAAATACTCAAACATATCAACTTTATATGCTCACTCAGAACTGCACATAGGCCTTAAGAACCCAGTCAAAAGCCTTTGAATTTTAACACCTTCATAAGAGTTTATCATGCATAAAATGTTTTAAAATTAACATATGTGACATATAAAACAAATTAATTTTTATTTTACTCTTTAACTCTATGCAAAAATACTCATGAATATCATTCACATATACACAAAAAACTGCCTGTATCTCCAAAAACATAGTCATGAAAACCAAGTATTAAAACACTTATGGAATTTTTTTTATGATATTAAAATAGGTTTAAATTATCAATAATAATAATTATAACATATTTTAAAATATGTATATTAAAATTTCCAATATCAATATTGGTCTTATAGACCAATCTCATGTTTTCACCCTACACAGACTTCACTGTGTTAGACAGGTCAATTTGGGAATAACTTTTTGCTTGTCTATGATAATAAAAAAATATTATATTAAAGGGGAAAATTTTATATATGTATTTTAAAATTACCCCATGCATTTGGATCCATCCCTAATCCATTTCAACTAACCTAATCTCATTGTCACTTCTACCTAGTTTTTTTACTGTCTTGCTCATTAGCTCCTTTTAGCGATAGGCCAACTTCCATGACAAGTTTAAAATATTTAAGGTATTAAAAATGATAAAAAACTTAAATGGGAAAAAAATGAAAGTATCACACATAATCCTCCAATACTTTTCATGCTTTGAGCTAGTCAACCCTACTTACTACATCAAAAATTCAAGAAACAAGGGATTTCTTATAGCTTCCACTCACTCTTATAATAGAAAAAAACCACATGGAGAAACATAGAAGAGTCATATACATGTTAAAAACATAAAAATAGGTCAAATAAACCATTTTTATCCATAAACAACAAGATCTTTCACTTCAGGTCATAATGAGGGTTTTAAGAGGGTTCAGACTACCTTCCATTCTTAACAATCATTCATTAAGGATTTCCCCTTAACTACAAAACCAAAGCTAGGAAATGCAATATAGGACCCTTAAAAAACTTCCATTAACTACTCAATATCTCATGCAAAGGTTTCACGTGCCAATCAACATAATCAAATCCTTCTTGGGTCTACAACACCCCATTCTATCACACAAAAGACCTCAACACCAATTTTCATGATTTATCATTCAAGATATGAACTCAAACTTGATAAAAAAACTTAAAAAAACCTCTCACAGATATTAAATTTTTATTATGATATTTTTCACCTTGGTAACTTAACTTATCCCCTCATTAGGTCACACTAGGTCTCTTTGCATACTAGTCCTTAAATTGCTAGTCATAGTTAGACCTTGAAGACACAATAAAACCTATTGAACTAATATTAAAAAATCACCCTCATGTCATAAAACCTAATACTATGCTCACACACTACCAAAATTATTTACAAAATTCTCATACTTCTTATCTCATCATGCTACCAGGCATGTCTTCTCACAAGGTCTCTCAATATAAGGACTAATTATCAAAACTAATCTTGGAACTCTTCTGAAGGCTTATTTGCATCTTCCACATGTTTACACAAATTTATATACTCTATCATGGCTATAATAACACAATTCACCAAGATTCACTATGCTCTATGAATACATCTTTTCACAGGACTAGATTAGGCTTATCAAGACACCTAGTACCAAACGCTAGCTTACCTTGCATCATGATCTTGAATTTGACATGTCATAAACCATAGAATAATTTCCAAGTTTAATTCAAATTCTCTCTCAATATAGAAACAAAAGTTTACCTTCAAATTTTATCTTATCATATCATAAGACTTATATACCACTCCACCAAGCATGACCTTAACTCTTAACCCTGACACCCATCCTGACCTTAAAATCAATGACATCAATGCATCAACACTAACAATAGGAACATACCTAAACACTAACCTTGGTGTTTTCGTACATCATTTCTTATCCTCCATTTTTTCTCATCCCAAGTACCCAGGGATTTATCTTTAACCAATTAATCTCCTCCATTATACTGAATTCCCCTCTATATGCAATGTGAAATATAACAGATCTACAAATCAATCCTAGCTCAGAGAAGATAGATCACACTTACACTTATGATTGGGGATACATTAGATAATTATGGTAATAACTAATATGGATCCACTAGACCTATCCAAGGGATCTCTTATCATAATAATTATCACTAGGGAGGGTTCTAAAGCCTCCAGTCAAGAAAAACTATGCAATAACCCTAACTAGATCCTATGTTTTCATATTCACTATACTAATAAAAAGTAAATAAAAATATAATCTAGTGTTCACCAAATCTTGTGGGACAAAGTGGGGGTTAGTAAACATAAAAGTAAATATGCATAAGAGAATCCTATTTAAGTTATGCATAGGTAAAACCCTAATGCATGGAGAGAGATAATATTAAAAACCACTACTTATGCTACTTATATATACTAAAGAGAAGAGAAAAGTTAGAGATACTTACCTATAAGATGAACCTGTCAAGACTCAATATCTCCCTTGGTCAAAGGTGCATCACAAGAGGTTATTCTAGTTTTTAAGGATCACTAAGAAAGGCCAAAACATCTGAGACTTCTCCACAAGACTAGATTCTTCTCTAATTAAAAACCTTAAATGAAGACTCCTCAAGTAGAATGGTGGAAGAGCATATTATAAAGTGAAAATTAATAATAAATCTTATCTACTCTCTAATAATGGTGAAATGGATGTTTTTATATAGGTGGATCTAACCCTAAACCCTTCTAAGAGTTTTAACCAACAAACTCGACTCAGTCAACCTAGTATCATAATTGATAAAAAACTAACTATGTTGGCTAGGGGATGACCTAGAACTTGATAAGTTTTGTCAATAATAATATAAGGGTGATGCAAATAACATAGTCATGTAAACTATAAAAAAGGGTTTTAGGTTAGGTAAAGGGATAATGAAGGTGGTAAATGATTATAAGAGGGTGAAAAAGAGGAGGAAAAGCTTAGGGGAATGTTTTTAAGATTTGGTTGGATTGATAACAAGTGGCAATAAGGGGAAAAAATATTGTGAAGCACTAATGGTCTGCCCACCCATTTCTTGGTGTACCCCTTAGGGCACACACTCAAAGATATTGAGACTCGATGGGTTCATGTAAGATAGAAAGCATCAGTAATTGATAAAGTTTGAAAATATTATGTGTATACATATGAACCACTCAAATCTCATCACATGTTAATTATGTGCTATAGGGGATGGTGATTTGAAAAATAACATAGTAACACACAAAGCTAAATCTAAAAAAAGACGCAGTTTTTTAAAACATAAAATAATTAAAAGTAAATGACTAAAAAAGTAAATGTAATACGTAGCTTAACTTACCTTTATTGCTAGATGGTTATTTGTTGTGTTTTATAGTTTTGATCATGGAGGGTGAAAATAATGTTTTCGATAAACCTAAAGATACAAAACTAAAGATAAAAAATAAATAAATGTAGGAAAGCCAAGATAATTGGTGCTATGTGGATGAGATGTATTTGGAAATTTGGCAAGTTGGGGTGATAAGTGCTATGTTAGACCAAATTATGAAGTCATAATTTAGAGTAAATTCGGTAACCAAAAAGCTAAGGCTACTAAAGATTGAAAAAATAAAAAAAATTAAACCTTAAGTAATAAAGGCAAAATCACCAAGTTAAACCAAGGATACATGTCAAAAAGGATGGTAATAAAAAATCAATGTGAAATCAGTAAAAATTGTTACTTAAACAAAGATGGGCAAGCAAAAATGGTAAAACAACATTGATGCAGGAGTAGTAATAATCCTTACTCAATCATCAATGGAAATAGTTACATAAAATGGAAAACAACATTGGTGAGTGAGAAGTAACCAGCCAACCAAATTCAACAATGAAAAAAGTACATGAAAGTAGAAATAGACTTAGGTGTCCATAAAAATGGTGGTAAAACAATAATAAATGGTAAAATAAATCAAGGCAAGTCTGTAAATGTAGTGCCATGGTGTAAATAAAGTAATCCATAGTTACTCAAACATGTTTTGTTTTAAAGAGAGATACAATTAAAACAAAATAGTAATAACATTTTTTTTAATATTTGAATAAGAAAGAAGTATAAAAGAGGGAAAATAGATTTATAATCACAATTTTCCTTTCAAGGGGGGAAATGAAATGGGTGGAGGGTAGAATGAAGGAAAAACATATGTAGATGAAATCTTTATTGAAGTTAAGACACTCAAATTAGATTTTTCAAAATAAGAGGAATTTCAAACTTAAGGACTTTGAATAACTTATCCTAGCCACACAAGTCTTAGGTAAACAAATGAAGTATGTAGATCATCCCATGAAGTCTATATGCATAAAAAGTAAAATGGACCTACCTTCCCAAAATGTGTTCCCCATTCTTTAGGATCCCTTACAGAGCCATCACTCTACTACAAAGATTGGGTACTTGCATGAGAAAGTAGGTATAAAATAGAGTTTATTGAATTCTTTTACTCTAATCTACTAGCCTACCACACCCCAATGGCCCTCAGCTCTATTGCGAGGCCAAATGTTGATTTTGTGCTTTAATTGGAGATAAGAGATGTGCTTGTAATCACATCTTTTGGTGTGATTTTGAATTTTAAGATTTTTATGTTGATTTTTACATACCATTTCCTTTTGTTTCAAATGATTTATATTTTAAATTACTTGATGGTTTTTTGTATTCCTCCTCTATATAGATTTAGAAAACTAAACATGGGTACTAAAGATGAATTTCATTTGAATATATGGGACTTGGTTATTAAGAGAGAGAACTCAAAGAACACAGTGTCTAAGAGTCTCATAAATTAAATTTAAATAAAAGTGCTATCTTGACTTTGACCTCATTTTATCCAATGTAGAGTGAAAGGAAAGGAAATAAAGAGGATTGAAATCTTAAAAATCTGAATTATTTCAAATCATAAAAAAATGTGATAAAGGGCAAAAAAGTGATACAATGATAGTAAAGTGTGATTCCTTATCATAATAATGAGGGGAATGTATGAAAAGATGCTAACATATATTGTTATGGAAATTTAGTCTACAAAATAAGTAAAATCTAAAGTTGAGAACAAATGACCAATAACTCATAATCATTGTAAAACACATTCTATAAAAAGGAATGAAAAAATATGGTGATTTTATGAGGAAGGAAAGGTCCTATCCATGGTATTAAACTACAAATCATAAAAGAGAAACCCATGAGGGTGCCAAAAAATATTGGAGAAAATGGGATTAAAAAAAGATGGTATTTGTGAGAAAGGCTAGGTCCTATCTATGGTATTACATTGCAACTCACAAACAAGAAATCCAAGGGGTGCCAAAAAGTGTGTGAAAAGCATGAAAATAAAGAGGTAGAAATAATGAGGAAGGTCAAGTTCATTTCACAGTTGTATAATGCAATTCATGAGAAAAAGATAAACCAAAAGACCAAAAAGAAGGACTAAGGTTTATGAAAATATAGAAATGTTGTAGAGGGTGAGACTTGTGTAAGTATCTTGTAAAAAGTGTTAGATACATAGCATATATAAAGTGTGAAAATAAGGGAAGGATTAGGAAAAATAATTATTGAGGAATTACGCATTGGTGGGTTATTTGAAAATATAACCCTCATTGGTTTGAAGGTGATAGGTACTTAGACCAAGAATATATTTGAATAAATAGAGACCCCACCATTTTTGGGTGTATTTACCTTCTTTGTCATGAGTGTAATCTAATTTAAGGACAAGATCACCAACATTAAACATGAGAACTTTAACTCGTTTGTTATGTTGTTTGGTAATATGGGCTTTATTTTGGTAATTATGTTGTAAAGTAGAAAAATGGTGTTCATCAAGGAGATTGAGAGCATGAAGGTAATATTCAATTAATTTTTCATTGGGTATGATACCATGAAGATATATAAAAATAGAGGGAATCTCAAATTCTAATGGAAGGACTGATTCAAAATTATAGATTAGAGAGAATGACGTAGCCCTAGTGGTAGTACATTTGCTAGTGGGATAGGCCCAAAGAACATTATAGAGATGAAATTTCCAATCCATGCATATTTCATGAATCATCTTATAGATAATTTTATTAAGAATTTTTTATGGTGGAATTAGCTTGAACATTACATTATGGCTGATAGGGTGTGGAGAATTTGTGATTGATTTTAAATTTAACATAGAGTTGTTTGACATTTTTATTTTTGAAATTACCACCATCATCTAAAATGATAGTATGCCAAAATAGAAAACAATTTGATTAAATGACAGTGGTCAGTATAAATGTCCCCATGTGATTATTCAAGAAGAGGAGGAACCTCATATTTTATAACTTAGTAGAGAAAGGTAAATTTAGCATTATGATAATATATGATATTATATTAAAATACATACTTAAAATTTTATTTGAGAATTCAAGTCTTTTCATGGGAATCTAAGTTGGGAGGATAAGTTTGGTATTCTAAGAATTGAATGATGTCTTTGTATCATGGGCTTTGTCGAATGGTGATGATCTTAATGTGGTAGATTAGAGAATCATGTAGTTGAGTAGAAGATGGATATTTTATTATTTGGATAAGTAAATTTGGATCAATAAGAACTTGGTATGGATGAAAAAGAGATGCTGAGGAAGCGAGGGAATCTATAATATAATTTTGATCTTGAGGGATAGGATTGATGGTAAAAGAAATGAAATATTTAGTGAGAGTAGTTGCAATTTGATGATAAAAAATGAGATTCTTAATTTTAAATTGGTAATCACCATTGAACTTGTGGAAAATGACTTGGGAATCTCCTAAAGCATGCAGGTATTGGATATCTAAATCAAGGGAACCTTTCATGCCTAAGATTAAAGCTTCATACTCTATCATGTTTTTAGTGACATCAAATGTTAAGATAAATGATAAATGGATGATTTTTACATGAGGGCTTGTAAGAATATAACCTACCCCATATCTTTGAAGGAATTTAGTGACATCAAAATGAAGGGTCCAAATATCCTCATGTAAATTGGTATTAATTTCAAGAAGTTCTTTGATAACTACTTTTGGTTTAGTAGTATCAGGGAGAAAAGTGGATTCATCAAGATTACTTGATTTAAGATCAATAGTGAAGTTATCAAAGTAATAATTAATGGAAATGGCTTGGTTGAGACCTTTTATGTAGAGAATATTAACATCAAGAAGACTATCTTGAAGGTGGTCAATAATAGGCATGTGAGATATGGTAAGTTGATCAACAATGATTTGTCCTTTAACAAATCTTTGATTAATAATATAGAGATCAAATTCCATGATAAGGACAATCCACTTGCCAATTCTATCTCCAAGAGGAAAGGATTTAAAGAAGTGATAAAGGGGATCAGAATGAATGATAATATAAGTGGTCTGGTAGAACATATAATGTCTATGTTTTTTAGCTACAAAATATATGGTGAGGCAATCACATTCAAATTTTGTGTAATGTTTTTCATAATCAATGAGGCCTTAGCTAATATAGTAGATGACATACTCTCTTACAATATCATATTATTAGGAAATCATTTCCCCAATGGATATGGGTGTGGAATAAGTATATAGAATCAAAGGTTGATCATTTGAAGGGGGATGAAGAGTAGGTGGGTGAAGAAATGATTCTTTAATATTATCAAATGATTTTTGATAGGGATACATCCATTATAGAACATTACCTTTTTTAGGAAGAAAATTTATGGAGTGGATATGGTAAGCCATTTTAGGGATGAATAATCTAATTGCCCCAAGTTTACTAAGATAAGTGTAAATGTCTAGAATGGATTGAAGGATGGCCATGTTGATGATAGTGTTAATCTTGGTAGGGTTAACATTGATGACACAAAGAGAAATTAATAATCCCAATAGTTTTCTAGATGTAACATCAAAAACACATTTATAAGGATTTAGTCTAAATTTTTATTTAAGAAGGTGGTCAAAGATGATGGTAAGATTAGAAAGATGAGTCTTGCAACATTTAGACTTAGCAATGAGGTCATCCACATAGGTTTATATAATTTTGTGGATAAGATCATGAAATATATGAGTTATTTCCCATTGATAAGTAGCTTTGACATTTTTGATTCCAAAGGGCATTTTAACTTAACAATAGGTGCCCCATTATTTGATGAAAATTGTCTTATGTTGGTCTTCAGGGGCAATGTGAATTTGGTTATATCCCCAAAAACCATTCATAAGAGACACCATTTCATAACTAGTTTTGGAATTGATAATAGAATCTATTGAAGGTAGAGGGAAAGTGTCCTTAGGACAAGCAGAATTAAGATTACATAAATTAATACAAATGTGAATGACCATGGTGACATTTTTCCAAATAGGGACTATGTTAGAAACCCATTCAGATTAGTCCATAGGTTTGATAAACTTAGCATCAATAAGTTTGATAAATGTTTTATGGCATAATGTGCAAACATTGGGTGGAAATTTTTGTTACTTTTGATGCACAGGTTTGACATCGAGATAAGTGATAATATTGTACACCATAATGCTAGGGTCAAGACTAGGAATTTACTCATAAGACCAAGCAAAGATCCCATGATATTTATTGAAAAATAAGTTAAAGTTATCATGTTTAGTAGGTGTGAGTTCATGAGAAACTATAATAGGTTGAGGGTAGGATGGAGTACCATATTCAATGTGAGTAGTTTCTCTGATAAGCATAGCATTTCCATCTTGGAAATGATATGGTGCATTTGGTGAACAAGAAATTAGATTAGCTGTAAGGTCATTACTAGTGATAAAGTTATTGAAACAAGGGGCTTTGTTTTTGAAATTCCCAAGTTTGTGATGTTATCAAGGAAGTTGAGGTTCTAGGGCATGAAGTAATTCAAGAATAACTTCATCAATTGGAAAAGTAGGAAGAGGGCCATAATACTCAACATATACTTTAAGATCAAGAATTTGATTACCATGGTGATCATATTTAGAATCTATCTAATGGAAATTTATGTCTTTGGCATCTAATGTAATCTTGGGAGATAGAGGAATAAATTGATCATATGAGATTGGTGTGTTATTATTTTATTTGATGGGGAAAGAATTAGATGTACTAATGGGATCTATAAGTGGTAAAGAAGATGTAGGAATCTATAGAGGTTTAAAAGGGAGGATTTGTTCAACCACCTAAGGATTATCAAGAAGTGGAATATTAGTAGGAGGTACATGACCTTTAAGAGAAAATTCAAAGTACGTGGAAATGGTGTGAACATCTCGGTTGAAAACATGTATTTGGGCTAAAGTTTTTTGATAATGTTGAACATCCAATTCTTGAGATTGAGCTTGGGCCATGATGTACTTATCATCATGGGTTGGAGAAATGGTATATGCTTGAGATTTAGGGGTAGTTTTATAAGGTGAAATTCTAAGGTTTGTAAAATTATGTAGATATATGATTAGAGGATCTTGGAATAATTTGGCCACTCTATAGTCATTGAAGGTGAAGGTGTCTTCTGGGTAAGAAGGTTCTTGGGTATTGCATGGAGGGGGAATTAGTGATCTCATCAATGAGAAGAATAGTGAGATTATGAGGCAATGAAGAGGGAGGAATCCACTATGAGATGCAAGGAGGTAGCTTAGTAGTGTTGCAAGTATGTTGTAAGTTATTAGGTTTATCATCATTTGAATAATCCAGAGTGACTTGTAGGTCTAGATTAATGTTGAGGAATTCAAATAAGGGAGCACTATTGATGGTAGGAATGGTAGGATTGCAATATTGAGATTTTGGATTAGGAAGTTGAATAATCCAAGGATTGGGATTAGCCTCATGCTTATATCATTTATTATTATGTAGAAATTTGATGCATTGGCTACCAAAAGAGGTGATGGCCCTCATTGTATGATTCTAAGGGTGACCCAAGAGTATGTTTTAAGATAAAGGCAAATAAAGGACCATAAGATTAGCTTAAACCATCTTATGTTTGATTGTTAGGGGAAGACAAATAAAACTAGGTGGATTTTAATTAGTTTTATCAAATCCATGACATGTAAGGTGGGTTTTCTTGATATGATCCTTATTATAACCAAGTGGTTAGATGAGCCATAAAAATGTCACATTAATATTGGACCCTTCATCAACTAAAAATTTATGAATAAGGGTAGTATTAATGTATATTTTAATTAATAGTCGTGGATCATCAATGCAAAAAAAGATTTTTTCATTAATCATGTCCTCTTAAAAAAATTCAATAAATGGTTTGGAAGAAGGACAAATGGATTCAATGGTATGCACATTGGTAGGTTGAGGCTCAATAGAGGGTGGTTATTCATCTATAGAACATGGATCTTAAATTTCATATAATTATTGTATAAGGAATTTGCAATGATAAGGGGACGTATGAACTAAGTCCATAAGTGGAATATTGTAAGGCATAGAGTTAAGTTCTTTGAGAAAGTTCAAGTGGGATTTAGAAAAAGAACCGGTATGAGGTTTAGAAGGTAAGGTAGATTTTGAAGGAATGGAAGTTATTGCGGGTTTAAAAGAAGGAGGTGGTTCCTCATGAGCTTATGAAACTAAATGAGTGATTGTAGCATCTTTAATAAGTTATTCCTCCAAAGATGGTTTCTTAAGTTTTGTGAAAGAATCTTTATGAGATGGCTTACGATGATAGTTGACCTTAGTTGTGTTAACATATTGAGAATTGTTGTAATATTGGTCATAGTCAGCATCAATAACATAAACATCCTTAGTTTTTTTATGGTTAGATGTGGAATTTTTTTTTGGTTATTATAATAATCAGCTTTGGGAGCTTGTCATTTTTGAGAAGTAGTGTTGTACTCTTGATGATGAAATTGGATCATGGCTTCATGATTTAAGGAATTACCAAGCATGTAGGAGATCACAAATTTAGTAATCCCTCAAAAAATTTGATAGGAATGACCAATGTTAGCATGGAACCAAAAAAATTGATTAGGGTTATACCATTTAGGAGGATTATTAAGATAAGTAAAGGGTTTAGAGTGTGTTAAGGATTATTTCATTTGATGCACAATTAGTGGTATATGAGAAGATGGGGGATTGTCACCTTTGGAAACTCCTAGTTTGGTTTGAGGAGTATTTTTGGTGATGAAAATGGTATAAGTTTGAAAAGATACTTTAAGGAATTTAGTATTAAGTTTGAATTACTTCATGAGGAAGTCTTAATGTTTCAATCGGTCAAGAGCTTCATTAAGCATTTGAGGAGTAAAAGTTTGAACCCTATATTAAAGCAAAGGAGTTAAAGTACTTATTAAGAGTTTGAATAAATTATCATTAGTCATGTTATGGTCAAATTTATGGGATTGATATTTCCATCATTTCATAAAATCATACACTTATTCAATGGGAAATTGCTTGGCATTGATGAAATGGCTAAGATAATTTTTGGGAAGGTCATTATGTTGAAACTCTTTAACTAGAGGATTGAATAAATAATCAAGTTACCAAATGGAATGTTTGGGAAGTTGGTTGTACCATTCCAATAAATCACTAATAAAGGTTTTAAATAGAAGTTTAGTTATGGAAAAAATATTAGTTTAGATCCACTCTTTATAAAGATTTCCAAAGGCTTTGAGAAAAGATTCATAGTATTTAGTCCCATCATCCTTGATAGTTGGAGATATATTAAAAATATCAATGGACATGATGAAAAGAGATAAAGGCTCATTTTGGATATTTTGAAGATTTTTTTAATTCATGATAGGTTGAGGAATAATGTTTCTTGAGGCATCTTTGATAGGTGGAGGAATAAAGTTTTGATTGGCTTAAAGATTGAGAATCAGAGTTTGATTAGCCATGTTGATTAAATTAATTTATAATTTCAACATTTGAAAGGTGTTAATAGTTTAAATTATGTTCATTTTTTGTATGACTTGTGCAATAAGCTGAGCCATGTCAATTGGTAGGTTGGTGTTTATAAGAGAACTCCCTGAATTGGTATTAGGGGGAGGGTTATTGGAAGGTGGATTAATGGTGAGATGAATAGATGGGCTTGTGTCAATTGCTCCCACATTATGTTGAAGATGAGAATTGTCTTAATAGGTATAAAAATGATTGGATCTACCTACTTCATCTTGAGGTGTGATTTGAACCATGTTATAATCCATAGATGAAGGAGGGGAAGAGGCGCTCCAAGCATGAGGATTATCTCGGGAGGTAAAGAGAGGGAGAAAATGAATACCCCATATAGTGTCTAAATGGATTTAAGTTTCCCAAGAAGATTATAATAGGGAACTTCATGATGTTTAGAGGAAATGAATAAAATTCTGAGGACATAGAAATAAAGAACTAAGTCTTCTAGATAGGAGAATAGGGTCAACAATAAGAGTACAGAGTTGATTGTGTCGAATTAGTACTACAAACTAAAAAAAAACATAGTTTGATAAGGATACAAGGTTGACCAGATTGACTTAGTACTATAAATTGATTGGAAAAAGGGGGATAGAGTCAACCTGGTAAACTTAGTACTACAGGTAGGGAAAAATATAGTTTCTAAGAGATTATATTGAACAAAATGATAATGTGCTAAAAACAAATAAATATTTTGTAATATAATTGAAACAAGAAATGGAAGAAAACATACAAAAAATTGGATTAATGAAAATGATCCAATTGGCACACATCACAAAACCTTGAACCAATGTTGGCCAATGTAAGCTTTTACAATACAACACACAATGATTAGAGAGCAAATAATCAATTAAAAATTAAATGTGAAATAAGTGGTCATATTGAGTGTTTTTAGATTATTATAAAGTGTTATTTTAAGTGTGATAGAGAAGATGGTTGAAAATAAGGAATTAAAAAGCAATTTATGGATGATTTTAAGACATTTAGGATGAAACAGATCTATGTTGACAATGGCAATAGATTGGTATTGGGGCCTACCCCCTCATTTCATAATCTCATAGTGATAAGGGTGTTAGGTGATTTTCCAATATATATCATTAACCATATGTTTATACTTGGCTAGAAAACCAAGTCAGCTTCTCCCTTGGTGATGAAATCCAAGTAGGTAGGCCTTAGGAAGATAAATTTTAAATATATTTTGAAATTTATGTGATTTGGTAATGTGTGTAAAAAGAGAAAAATAGTGTAACTAAATGGTATATTAAAAAATAACATAATTATATTTTGTGAGATACTCTAAGCATGAAAATAATTGAAAGTGAAAGTGTGAATTAATTACTAACATATAGTTATTTATTCCCAAATTTAATAATGGTATAGAGTCAATTTAGATGACACTATATGTAAATATTATAGAACAGAGTCAATAGGGTTGTTATTTTACTATAGAAGCAAGATTCCTTAAGAGATAAGTTGACCAGGTTGACTTAGTCTTTTAGACAGAAGATATGCTATAAAAATAACTTGATCAAGTTGACTTAGTTTGTTGTAGGATTCTAGTTTTGAAGACTATAAACTTGTATAAAATAGAATTGTAATAAAGTATTGAATTGAAATGGAGAAAGAAAGGAACCTTGGTGATTACTAAAAGAGAGAAAGAAAGGAACCTTGGTGGGTTGAAAGATGATAAAGATTGAAAACTTTCTATTAAAGTACATTGAATGTTGCTTGCAAGTTCTACCAACTGTGTCGATTTGTCAACTTATTTATATAAAACCCTATTGGTTGAAGCTTGTTAAGATGACTGAGTCAACTTGGTTGACTTAGTTTGTTATCTATATGCTGAATATATGACTAAGTCAACATACATGACTTAGTTTGCTATTATGGATGTTACTTAGGAGACTAAGTCAACCTATTTGACATAGTCTATTATTTGGGATTGAATAAGAGTACTATGTTGACCTACTAAATCTTGTAACCTATATTTGATGAATACCTACATAGAAAGAACAAAGTCATTTTGATGCAACTATGTGTTAAACCTATGTATAGAAGTTAGAACTATACCAACCTGGTCAAACTAGTATCATAAATATAGAAAAAATGATAAAATAATATAAATGAAAAATGTGAAAGAAAACTTGTGAAGGTTAGATTCACATCAGGTTCACCAAAATGTATGAAATGAGAAATTCAATAGATCTACAAATCAGTCCTAGCTCAAAGAAGATATATCCCACTTATACTTCTGATTGGGGATACATTAGATAATTAGGGTCATGACCAATATGGATCTACTAGACCTAGTAAATGGATATCTTACCATAATAATTATCACTAGGGAGGGTTCCAAAGCCTCCAATCAAGAAACACTATAAATTAACCCTAACTAGGTCCTATGTTTTCATATTCACTATACTAATAATAAGTAAAATAAAATCTAATCTAGTGCTCACCAAATCTTATGGCACAAATTGGGGGTTAGTAAACATGTATAAGAGAATATTATTTAAGTTATGTATAAGTAAGACCTTAATTCATGAAGAGAGAGAGAGAGAGAGAGAGAGAGAGAGAGAGAGAGAGAGAGAGAGAGAGAGAGAGAGAGAGAGAGAGAGAGAGAGAGAGAGAGAGAGAGATTATTCAAAAGTCATTACTTATGATAGTTTTATCTACTATATAGAGGAACAAAGTTAGAGATACTTACTTGGAAGATGAACCCATCGAGACTCAATCTCTCCCTTGGCCAAATGTGCTTTGCAAGAGGTCTTTGTGGTTTTAAAGGATCACTAATAAAGGCCAAATCATCTAAGACTTATCCATAAGACTATATTCTTCTCTAAGTAGAAAACTAAGCTAAGACTCCTCAAGTAGAATGGTGGAACAATGGATTGTAACAAAACACAAATGAATAATAACTCTTACCTACTCTATAATAATGGTAAAATAGATGTGTTTATATAGGTGTATCCAACCCTAAACCCCTACTAAAGTTTTGATTGACAAGGTTGACCTAGTTAGCCTAATATCATAATTTACAAAAAATTAAATAGGTCACAAACTCAATCAACTAGGGGCTAACCTAGACCCTAATAATTTTTTTCAATAAGAGTACAAGGTTGATGTGGTTGACATAGTCATGTAAACTGTCAAAAAGGGTTTTAGGTTAGGGAAAGGGCTAATGAAGGTGGTAAGTAACTAGAGGAAGGTGAAACAGAGGAAGAAAATCTTAGGGGAATGTTTTTAAGAGCTAGTTGGATTGATAAAAAGTGGTAATAAGGGGCAACAATCCTAAAAAACACCAATGGTCTACCCACCCCTTTCCTAGTGCACCCCTTAGGCATGCACTTAGAGAGATTGAGACTCAATAGTTTCCTACAAAATAGAAATCATCAATAATTGATAAAGTTTGAAAATATTATGTGTATACACCCTCTCCCTAGAGTCATATCCCCATAGGTGAACCTAACTCAGAGTCAGTGGTAGGCAAACATGTTTATTAGGGCATCCCCTTTCATATTGGATCCTTATGCCCTATGCATCCTCTTCCTCCCCTATTTTCTTCATTCATCCCTTCCACTTCTTCCATGCCTCCTCCACCTCATCCTCCTCTAATATCCACCATATTTGTCACCCCACCAACACCTCCTCCCACCCTAGGAATGGCTATGATGTTGTAGGCACCTAATATGATAATGTAGTGTGACCCAAATGTGTAGTGGGACTTTAACCACACCACAAGAAATATATGGAGGATACTCACTCAAAATTTCATGCAAGAGGGGAAGCCTATGTTTTGGGATAATCAACATGATATTTTATTCTTCACTAAGGTGAGGACTTCTATGGGAGAGGAAAAGGTGGTTGAAGACCCAATCTCAATCCTCTTGGACACCCATGACATGTTAGACAAACTAATGAAGGATATACAATATCATATTTGAGCCCTCAAAGCACAAGTGAAAAGATCCTTCCCTATGGTACTAATTAGATAGGTGAAAAACACCCTCTTTCAACTTTTCTCAATACTAGAAAGAGTGGTGGAGAATAAAATAGGTAGTAGGATGTACATTTAGAGGACCCATATTTATTTGGAAAGGATTGCTCTAATAGAGAGTAAATACAAAATCTATTAGTTATAGTGTATAAGGGCATGTTACCAGAGTTGAATCTTATGCCCACTTTAGACCTAAGCTTGTACCAAACATACACCAAGGGCATGAGGGCTATCATTGAGGAACGGTTGGGCCTAACACAGACTATGGTGAATTACCTAAAATAAGACAAGAATAAAATATTAACATACTTTAAGGAAGTAAATATCTCAATGTTATTCCACCTAAATGGAACTTTACTGGATAGGGGAAAATTTAGAGTCCACCTGGGTCACTTTGACTAGGTTATGTGGAAGAAGGTGGCTAAGGAAAACAAGGCTAAATCCTAGGTTGTGCTTGAAATATCAACTGAATATAATGTAAGAATTATCCAAGTGTTATAAGTTAAAGTGGATATGGAGGCCCCACTCCAAGTTTATTAGAGACTGGTGGCCTAGTTAGAATTAATCTTTTGAGAGCTACCCATAAAACTGGCCAAGTTGGATCGAGAATTTAACTTAGTGGCAACAACACTAGTGTCCAGGATAGTAGAGTCCGAGTAATTAGGATCCATCTCATCTACCAATACTTTATGAATTGGTTAGGTGGGCCCTTGGGATATTTTGAAAGGATTCAAGAGGATTTTATTATCTTTTTTAAAATTGATATGGTTTTAATAACCTAGAGTGGACATCATGGCCTAGGATGGAAATATCATGTTATTAGGATGAAATCCCCATTATCATCTATAAATGTATAACTATATTATATTTTGAACTTAGATAATTCTTAGTTCCAAAATATTGTTAGAATTAATTCAATATTTCACTTGCTTCTTCCTTCACCCTTTGGGATTGTGAATGTCTACCATGATCAATATTTTTGTAAACAAACTCATTTTAATTAATGCAATCATTCAATTTCTATAAAATTTATGGTTTATTTATCAAAATTTATCAATAATTTATAGTTCTTGAATGAGTTTTAATGATAATAAAATTAAAATAATGATCTGTTACTTAATGACTATAGTGGTTATAACATGATTTAATGTTTTAACCCATTTATGAACCCTTTTTGTCCCCCTTAAAATATTTGTAATATGTGTGTTAATATACAAGTTATCTTTGAAGAGTCCATGTGTCATTTACTATGGGATTTTAAATATTTATATTTAGTGAGGGGTTTATAAATCAATAATTCTTTAATGTTTCCTCAGACCTTTTCCATTATGCAATATTGAGTCAGAACCTTTGGTGAAGTTCGACACATAGTGGTACAACTATGATGGGTCCCTTAGCTTGGTTCTTGAAACGTTAACACCTTATATGCCTAGAAATACTATTTCCTACCCCACTTTACCCTCTTTTTAATGTTTATTTCAAAACTCAAGCACTCTCCTATACTTTAGAATCTATGAAGGGTGGCCCAAACAATAAGAAATAAATAGAATATCTCCTAGCTAACAACTCACCTAAGGTGAAATTGTATATATCTTAAACCCCCAATAGTAACAATCATGAATATTTGAGTAATAAAGTTTAACTTGGTTGGTCTTTGGATTGAACCAACATCAATCCTATAATTAACAAGGGGATATTTTATATCATGCATTTCCCCCCGCTTTCCTCTTTAAAATATTCAATCCCATGAGTGATTTTGGAGGTGTAAAGGATATCAGGCATGAAAATAGAGTCAATGAACTTATAAATTAATATGTTTTGAGATATAAAACAAAGTTGGAAAAAATAACAAATCTAATGGCAGACAAATAACTTTAAGACATCTTCAAGCAAATTTTGCTTACCCCATTACATGAGTTAATTATTTTTGAGAATTTAAAATCTTTTGATGACTTACTCCATATTATTCTAGATTCTGAAATGAAGCTTATTTCCTTCAAAAAACATAAATATGTAGCAAACACACCAACTACATCAAATACTAAGTTTCATATCAAACCATACTATAAGGTAAAACCTACATAATCTAAAAATTAAACAACCAAAATGCTTAACATAATTTCATAACAACCTAATCAAATCTTATTATTTAATAAACTTAAGAAACAATTTATAAGATTACATGAGTATCCAACTTATTTACTTTAGAATCTTGTGGATGTCATATCATATCTCTCCCTCCTCCCTAAGAGGTTGATATTAATTTACCTCTACCCAAAGTATATGATGCTAAAGCATATTATGACTATCACCAAATCCTTGTGGATTCTATGAATATATGTTATACCCTAATCATAAGATCCAAGACCTTATTGATGACTAAAGTATTAACATTGATGATAATACAAAGGATTGAGGTTCACAAATTGGTGATCAATAAAATCAGAATATATTTTACAATCCTTTGAAAGATCATTATAATAAAGATACATAAGTACAAATGGCATGTGATGTACATCCACCTCCATCAAATTATGGGCACCCATTAGATGTTATTATTAGAACCTATACACACAATATATATCTTATGGTTTAGGGACCTTTTATTACATATTTTGACAATGAAATAGTGGATGATGACATAGATCTTCATTCATTATTTTATCAGGAATTCCTTAAAAATTAATATATAAATCATAACACTATATATATATATATATTTGATAATAGTGTTATTGGGAACATATGTACATGAAATTACTTACACAATTAGGATATACACCTGATAATTGATACCCTTCAACCAATATGGTTAGAGCATTGAATGGGAAATCACAACACATTATCAATGAGAATGATTAACTTTACAGGTTGGTCCATCACATGTAGTCACAACTTTTATATTTATACCATATATAAGAGTGTTTTATATGTTATTGGGATGACCTTGGATGAATAAAATCTATGTAATACCTTCCATAGTGCATTGGTGTATTAAATACATTCATACCAATAAGCTAGTCATAGTTTTTAGAATTCCATATGAACATCCACTTAAACAAGATAAGTTTATTCCAAGATAAATAATTATTAAACCTAATAAGTTTAAACATATAAAAAAGGGTAAGCAATAGATAATCCCATTTCTTAGGTGACCCATACTTGAGAGGCCATTGCTTGAGATATATGCAGTGGATTCCATAAAATCTTGATTTACCCATACATAGAATATTTAGTTGCATAGAGTAACTCAATATGTTTTAGTTAGTGATACTCCAAAGAAACCAAAGATAAATAAATTATGGGTTCCATGAATACCTACTCCTTCTATCATTTCCTCATGACCATTAAGACTTATTATACATATGTAAATTACCTCAAATCATATAGATCCAAATATGACACCTATTCACACTCCTTAGCAGTACCACCAATTTGATGTACCATAATTTTAGTTTTGAAATAACTATGAAAATATATTGGATGGGATCATAGGCTATACTTTCCTTTTCAAATATTCTAAAGATAAAAAAATCTCTAAAAATCAAATATTCAACAAAATACACAAACATTCAAAAAATTCAAAAAATATAAAAATATTCAACATTCCCATGTTTGATTAGTTATTTAGATTCTATGTTGTTTTATTTATGATATTATATAACATATAATTTCATTTATATATACACATATATTTCATGCATCTTTTTGAAAGTGATACAGTCATACCTAGACACATGATATATGCACTTATAGATGTTGGACCTCTCCTATACCTATATTATATAGTGTGTTAAGGGCATATGCTTCTTTGATCATGATTGACATAGGTTATGTATCCTTTATATGATAATTTATACATTATAATGTATGAGATAATATACTATTGTTTAAACATGTTTATATCAATGCTCATATTTTCAACAACATACTTGATATGCTATTTATATATTTTTTTTGCTTACACATATATGCAGGGACTAGTATGATATGCTTATGATGGTTGATTATGTTTTATCTATTTTAAAATTACTTGAGTGTATTACATTTATTTATATTATCTTTCTTATGTAAAATTTGAATATGTTCCTTTCTTGCTGGCCCCTATGCCATTGTATGTTGATTGGACATTTGAATATGTCATTATATGTTGGTTGGGTATTTAAATATGTCATCCATTTAAATTGTGAAACATTTGAATATGAAAATTTTATGAGGTATCCTTACCATTATTTTACATTAAATTTATTTCCACCGAGTATGTGCTTGATTATTTTTTGAGCTTGCACTGTTACTCTCTAGACATTACCATGATCCATATCATATACCTTAGGACTTGGTGTGAACACATACTATGAGATTAATTTATATATTTACTTATATATGTTATCCCTATATGTACATGATTCACACATATGTTATATAAATACCTTACCTTTTGAGGTAGGTAACTACCAAATTCTATTTCCCTCACCTCAATAGGGGAGGCATATTAGTGGGGTAATGTCATAGAAGCATGACCTCCACATTTTCATAGTTTTCAAATTATAGTGGGGGCCTACCATACAGGTATGACCTCCAGACTTACACACTTTCTCATAAAATTTTATATTTCAATAGGAACATGCCATAAAGGCATGAACTCCACACTTACACAATCTCCAATTCAATTTCCTAATTTAGATATATACTTAGGTTAGAATCCTATACATTGCACTGATTTTTCATAGATTTGAAATACAATTTTTGTAAGTTATGATACATATTTTAGGATGGAATACAAAGGTTTTTTAATAGGCATTAGTCAATAAATCTATTAAAAATTCATAAAGAACTACATAAATAAAGCCAACCTATTTATACAAGGTTTGATAATAATAGTGAAGAACAAATTGAAAGAAATCAAGACTAGTTACCTTCCCAAATATATTCTACCACCCAATATCAACTCCAATTGTGTTATCCCCTTGATTTAGATCTCTAGTCTTTGTCAAAAATGGTTTATTTTCTCCTCCATTGCCTCAAGAACTCTATGCATAACCTAGACTCAATAGAAAAAATCTCTAAATTGGTTTATCAAATAAATCTTACCCAAATGAAAATAACATAATAATAAAAAAAAATTACTTGTAGAGAGATTTTAACATTATAATCCTACACAATTTAAGCTTAAAAATGGTGTTGAGAGGCCTTCTATTTATATATTTTCCTATTTGATCTGAATGAACCTATACCATCCATCTGAAGATGAAGATGTGTGGCCAATAATGTAGTTAATTTTGGAGGCTAAAATAAATAAATGCCTTCATAAATATTTGGGATAGAGAGGCATTAAAGAGCCATGAAAGGGATTAATTAGATATTTTATGCATTTATGGCTTGTGGTTGACACCCCATAAATGATGTCTTAAGTGATGCAGATATTCATAATCAATTTACATTAATGAAATAATAAATAACCTCCATGGAATATTTTTTTTCTCTTGATTCAAATTAATTAGCCTTAAACATGATTAATCAATTTTGGTGTAAATCTTAGAAATTGGTGCACAAAGTAATCAAATTGGTTAGAAAGTCATATTACTAGGTCATAATTTGACTCAAGAAGAATTAGAAGGTGATGTTTGATATGTTATAACCGTATTCACATTAGGATGTTTTCAAAAAAAATAACAAAGGTACATGATGTGTACTAATGAATTATAATAAAAGAGTGTTCTAGAGCAAAAAAAGGCAAAATCATCATTTTGACTCAAAATAAATTGATCAAAGTTAGGAATCACATAAGATGCATTTCCCCATTTAGGGATACAATGGCTTAAATTAACACTTGTATACAACAAGCTCAAACCATTTAGTATGTTTTTCGTTATTTTGGCCTAAATTGTGCATTTGAGTGCAAATTGAGTAAGATTGAGAATTTTAGCACAAATGGTGTTAGGAATTAGATGTCTACATTTTCCCCCCATTTTAGAAGGTGTAGTGAGACATTTAGGAAAAGTAATATATTTTCAAAGAAAAGAGCTATTAAGAAGAAATTGGAAATGACCCATGATGCCCCCTCAAGAGGACATACTAGGATGATTGAGAAGGATGGGATCTCAAAAAAGAGAGAAAGTGAGACTAACCCATGAAATAGATCACATCCAGATGAGCTAATACTTGCACATGTGGTTACCATCAATGATAAAAATATAATTAGAGGTACAATGGGCCCCAAATATGGGGGGGATGGGAAGGATTAAATACATAAATATAAGGGACACACTTTTAATGCACCCAATTTGAGAGTAAAAAATACACACTTACAACATTAATCAATATCGAGACAAGTTGCACATTAAAACAATGCCATTATGGGAAGTAGTGTGAAGAGCTTGGAATTAGAGGAAAAAGAGAATGTGGTCTCCATAAAGAGGATAATAATAAGTGCCCAAGTAGATTGGATTTGATCATGATAAGATGATTGTGCCTTAGTAGGTCTTATTTTTATCATTGATAAAGAATAAATGATGGTATTGCCCCAGTAGGGCTGATATAGATTTATGACTTATTTCAAATATTGTTCCCCATCATGGGTAAATTGGAAATTAATTATCTCAATCATATAACCTAAAATATAGATTAAATATGAGCAAGCATAAACATAGATGTCATGGTATAATGGATTATAAAAAGCCACAAAAAACTAGGCATACAAGAATGCACAAAGTGATGAAAGAGATGAAAAAAATGAATATGGCCGCATTAACTCTAGATGTATAAGACAAATAGATCTTTCCTACATAGTTCCATGTATGCATTTTCCACTATGAACTTTATTCCAAATGTAGTTCTCCTAGGAAGTGGGATAGAAGACATGATGATGACAAAAAACATATGATTAATATTGTAAAAGAAATGGAAAGACTTGAAAAATGTGATTGGTATTGAAAAACAAAAAGTTGGTGAGATGAGATGACTTATGACAAGCCAATAGGACTTAAGTTTCTTGTAAAATGGAAATATCATGACATGGTGGGACAATATGACTTGCACAATGGAAAGTCAGTAAGATAAAATGATTTCAAAATATCAAGAAAGTGAGGATTAGAATGTACATAAGTATAAGACAATGTTTTTATTCTTTTGGGAATTATTTTCTAATGTTTTTGGTGTTTTTGGGATAATATATGTACAAAAGGGGGACCAACTAGTCAAGGAGATGCTCATCTAAGAGTAGAAGTTCCAATAAATAACTAAGCTAATTGCAACAACAATCATGGATATAAATAATGGAGTAGGGAACTATCTAAGAGTTCCAATAATAATTAAATCCATCTATAATGGCAATTATAGATATAAATAATTAACAAGGGAACTAACTAAGAGTTCTAATAATAGCTAAAGCTAGATGCAATAGCACATGCTCACAAATAGATGAGAGTGAAGATTCAAAAAAGATATAAATGTTCACTAAAGAGTAACAAATGTAATATAGAATAGTGTAAAATGTGAAATCACTCTGAAAAACCATGCAATAGGTAAATATCCTAAGCTGTAAAGGTGTTCTTATTCACTTATCTATAGAAGAAACTATGAAATACTTCTCTAGCTGAACTGCTTTGTAGAACTAGTGTTAAAGGTGCTCATAATGCTGATGAAACATAATCAAGATCATAATTGGTCAAGGGATAAAAGTGTTCAGGTTACAACAAGGCTAAGACACAATAAAGAATAGGGTTCTCAAAGAGAATGGTTTAAAGAATATGGCTCTTAAATATAATGGTCCAAAGAATATGGTTCTCAAAGTGAATGACATAGGTTATGATAAAATGTGTTTAGAGTACCAATGGTCCAACATTTTTCACTATTTGGAGTCATGAAAGGAATATGGCTTATGTGAGAGAAGTCCAAGGAATTATAAAATGGTAGGTTAAAATTACTTCAGCACAAGTTTCCCCCAAGTAAGGTATTTTTTAGACAATAGTTTGAAGTTGTTCATGCATATAACCTATTAAGGTGTACAATGTTCATGGGTTCTAGAAGTTCCTCACCATTTGGTTTACTAGTCGATATGTCCCTTATCCATAGTTTCTCATGATAATAAATTGTCCCAACTGATTAGGTTGAAACTTACCTTTTTTCTTACATTCAATTTTTGTTTTCTTTTGGTTCTCTTATAGGACCAAATCACCAATCTCAAACTCCTGAGAGAGAATGTGTTTGTTATAGCTTCTTTGTAATCTATTTTGATAGGCTTTCAAGTTTTGTAGGGTAGATAAATGTTTACCATCAAGAAGTTCTAGTTCTTTTAGCCTTGAGACTCTATAGTCCTCATCATCTTCAATATGCTCCAATGATACTCACAATGATGGTAGTTTGATCTCAATTTGGATAATATCTTCTATGTCATAAATAAGGGAGTATGGAGTGGATCTTATTGGGGTTTGATGACTAGTTCTGTAAGCCCAGAGGGAAGGAAAGATTTTTAGTTTTTAATTACGACCAATGTCATTAAAAATATTATTTAAAATGGTTACAATGGTTTTGTTTGATGCCTCAACTTATCTATTGCCTTGCAGGTTATATAGAGTTGATTTCTTGTGCTTGATCTTGAATTTTTCACAAATATATTTTACATCTTGGTTTATAAAATATTCACCATTAATAGATATAAGATGAGATGGGATTCCATATCAATAGATGATATGCTGGATGAATTTAGTTATCTACTTCCTAGTGACATAAGTGAGAGGAGTAGTCTCAATCCACTTACTAATATACTCAATAGCAGTCAGGATATGCTTATGGCCCTATGAAGATATTGGGTTTATTTTCCTAATGAGATATAGGCCCGTGTTGTGATCGATTGTAGTGGTAAAGAGGGTGCATGTATCAAATTTACATGTTTCTGATAAGGAACACACTTCCTTACATAATTGTAAGCATCAATCTCTATTTTTGGCCAATAATAACCTATTCTAAGGATCTTCTTTGCTAAGAATACACCATTGGTGTGGACCCCACACATTCCTTCATGAACCTCCCTCAAAATTAGCTTAGATTCTCCCAAAGATAAATAATGAAGAAGCATTCCATCATAGTCTTTGTGATAAAGTGTGCTTCTAGAGAGGGTATAACATGATAAATGGTGATGGAATAGTTTCTACTAATTAATAAATATGTTGGCTAGGAAAATGTGGTCATGGAAGTAGTTATAAAAGTCTTGGAACCATGGCAATTCAAGTGGGGTATTGTGACCATCAATGGTACATATCCTCTCTAAATCTATTATAATATGTGTAGGCTACAGAAATTTTTCAATCAGAAGTTGATACTATTTAGCACCATCATCAATCTATATCATGGAACCATTCATATCCATTACATTAGCTAATCTGTTGTTGGTACTCAAAATTTGTTCAAACTATAGAGATTTAAATATCCTTTGAGATTATCAACAATTTTCTTATAAGGAACAAGCTTGTTGTCTCTAGTTTGATACTAATTAGTGGTATAATTAATGATTAATTGGGAATCACCATAAAATTTTAAGATCTAAATATCCCATTGTATAGCAAGGTGAAGCCCTAAAATCAGTGCCTCATACTTAGCCATATTTTTCATAAAATAAAATTATATTTGAAATGCTTTGGGATTCCAATATCCCTATGGTGTAGTAAAAAATATACCAGCTCCATATCCATGAGATGTAAAGGATCCATCAAAATATAGCTTCTATTTTTTGGGTTCTTATGATACTTATTCTTTTTCCATAATAGAATCATCTAGAAAGTTAAATTTCAATGGTTAAGTGTCTTTAATAGGAGCTTCTATAAGTTGATCAGTAATAACCTACCCCTTGATTGCTTTTTGATTTTGATAATTAATTTCAAATTCACTTAGGAACATGACCCACTTAGCCATGCATCTCTGAAGATATGCTTTGGACAATAATAATTTGAGAGGATCCATCTTATCAATGACAATAGTTTTATTATTTATCATATAATTTCATATTTTTGAGTAGCAAACACCATAGATAAACATGAATTTTTAATTGGAATATAATTATGTTCATAAGCCACCAGAGTATGACTTAAATAATAGACTACACATTCTTTACCTTGATCAACATGTTGGGTCAAAAGCTCCCCCAGTGCATGCCTATCATTGATATGTGAAGAAGCAGTGGTCTTCCAGGTGTTGGCAATCTCAAGACTAGTGGATTGGCCAAATATGTCTTGAGTTTCACAAATGTTATCTAAAAATCTTTATCCTATTTAAATGTGATCCATTTTTTCAAGAGATGGGTAAATGGGTGGCACTTATCTCCCAGTTGAGAAATGAACCTGTGTATAGATTTGATCTTTCCTTGTAGGCTTTGTAGTTATTTAATATTGTTTGGTGGAGGCATTTACACAATGGCCTTAACTTTAGAAAGTTCAACTTTGATACCTCTTTATGATACAATGAAACCTAGTAATTTGCCTAAAGTGATTTCAAAGACACACTTCTTAGGATTTAGGCAAACTTTATATTCATGAAGCCTCTCAAAGATTCTTTGTAGAACATCTGGATATCCCCCTCTTATTATTTGTTTTGCTAGTATGTCATCAACATAGTCCTCAACAATATCATGCATCATGTCATGAAAGATGACAATCACGGCATGCTAATATGTAGCACCAAAATTCTTCAATTCAAATGGCATGACTTGGTAAAAAAATGTTCCCCATGAAGTGGTGAATGTAGTCATTTATTGAACTTATTGGGCTATATTGATTTTTTTGTATCCAAAAAACCCATAAATTAAGGATAACATCTCATACCCATCAGTTAAATTGATGATCATGTTGATTTTGGGTAGAGGAAAATCACCTTTGGGGCATTATTTTTTAACATCTCTAAAATCAATACAAAGACATATACCCAAGGTATTTTTACTAACTAGAACTATGTTTAAAATCCATTTAGATTAGTCTAATGGTCTAATGAAACCTACTCCTAGTAACTTTTCCAATTCTAATTTAACCAATAAGGCAATGCATGGATGCATCTTCCTCATTTTTTGCTTGACTAGATTGTCATCAAGATGGATAACAAGGTGATTCATAACCAAGTTTGGGTCTAAGCATGGCATGTCATAGTATGCATATGCAAAGATGTCAATATAATCCTTGAGAATTGATATAATATGTTCATGTTCTACTTTAGTAAGGGAAGCTTCAAGATAAATTATTTTGGTATCCTCATAGGTTTCCATGTTTACTTCCATTGTGTTTTCCACAAGGAGTGTGTATCCATCTTCTAAAATTTTAAGAAAGGTATAATCATGATCATCTTCTTTTGTTACATATTCTTGTTATTCCTCCCAAAGTTTTGGATAGTATGAAGAATTAAAATCAGCCATTTTAGGTAATGGCCAAGTAGCAAATACTTCAAGAAAATTAAGAGTGAGATGCTAAAATTTTTATTATTATTCTAAAGAGATACTTGTACTAGCTATATAACTTAGGCTTGATTGACCTTATACGTTCTGAGGGGATGAACAAAATTTCCTGCCTGAGAGCAACTGAAATAGGATTTCACTCAAAGGCTTATTTTTTCTTTACTTTTTCCCTAATCAATGATTTCTTCAAAGAGGTTTTCACCTAAAAAATATCAATGTTTTATCTTTATTATGACCAAGAAATTTTGCCTACTATCCAAAGTAGGTAGAAGGATCTAATGAAAAATCAAATCCTTATTTATGATGGCCAATGGGAAATCCATCTCTTAAGCCCATATATTTTGCAAGTGATTATTCATTATAATACTCATTGAGGCATATGACCAAATTTTTTAGGTCCCAATCAATGAGGTCAATATGGAAAAGGCACAAGGAAAAATGATTTTCTACTTTAGGATAATAAGCTCCAATGGTAAAAATATGATGTTCTACTTCAAGATGGGAAGAACCAATATAATAGGTTCTTGCTTCAGGATAGGAAGCTCTAATGGTTAAGGTTAAAATGACATTTAAATAAAAAGGTTCATTCAATAAGCTCATCCAAAAGTGCATAATGGGATGTTGTGTCACTACCAGGAGTATCATCACTAGTCACTTTGGAAGAGTCTCTATCAAAAGTCATTAGGTCACCCTAGGCGATATATATCCAAGACCATGATTCTAATTGACTACTCTGAATGATATGGGTTCTAGGATTCCTTACGCTCATGGGCCAAGGCCTTTCCATATATAATCAAGATGATCCATGATATGGTTAGGGAGAGTATACTTTGGATTCTAAAAGTAATCAATAAGTCCCTTAGAAGATAACTAGTCTCCCTTAGTAAAATCCTCTCGATCATTCTTTGGTGTAATAAAAGGTGAAATAACCATAGGTGGTTTTTGCTATTTCTTCTTCTGTTGCCAAATCATAGTGGGTTCATTAGGATTATTTGAAGGTTTAGGTTTACCAAATGTTTTTTGATATTTCAAAAACTTTTTAACATGGAAGGCATCCTTAATAATATACATGGAAATGCCCACATCTTCAATAACAACCCAATTCACAAGAGTTATAGGAAATAGATCAGTCAAAGTGGAAGTGAGATCACTAGGGTTGATATAATGGATGGAGGTGGATGCAAAATTATATCCTTATTCTTCTTCATAATGAGATCAGAACCCTTAAAATAGTTATAATTATGAAACTCAGCCTCAAGATGTTTTTAATATTGATAAGGTTGTTGATTTGTGGGGATAATGACCTTGATCCCATCATGGGCAAACTTAAGACATTGGTTTAGGGTGGAGGGAATAACCTATACTTCATGGATCCAAGGAAAACTAAGAACTATGTTATAAGGTAGTTCAATATCCATAATGTGAAGTAATGTGTGATGTGAAATGGACCCAAAAATGATTAGTAACCAAATTATACTAGCAAACTCCCTCTTAGCATTATCATAAGCCTTGATGGTGATTATTTCTAGTTGGTTGTCTTTCACAGTGTAGGCCAATATTTATACCAACTTAAGAGATATGATGTTTATCCCCAAACCATTATCTATAAGAACCCACTTGATATTATGATTTTTAATGATTACCTCAATTTAATGTGGGTTATTATGGCTTGATCCAAGTATAGACATGTATTTTTGATCAAACATTACTTGATAAAATGAAGATAAATATACGACAAGGTTTTGGAATTTTTTAGGGTTTATATCATTTGAAATAGTGGATTATTTCAAAAGGCTATTTAGGATATTTCTATGGACTTCATATGTCTGCAAGAGATCCAAGATTAAAAACTATAAGAACCCACTTGATATTATGATTTTTAATGATTACCTCAATTTAATGTGGGTTATTTGGCTTGATCCAAGTATAGACATGTATTTTTGATCAAACATTACTTGATAAAATGAAGATAAATATACCACAAGGTTTTGGAATTTTTTAGGGTTTATATCATTTGAAATAGTGGATTATTTCAAAAGGCTATTTAGGATATTTCTATGGAATTCATATGTCTGCAAGAGATCCAAGATTGAAATCTATGCAAGGGTTTTTCTCAATTAGTCTAATAGACTATAAGGCTCTTCAATATTGGTACATGTCATCTTGGATTTGATTGGTATAGTAGTCAGATTTAGATCCATTGGTGTAATGTTCACATTAGAATTGATAGAAGAAGTGGGTGAAGGGACCTAGAGAGTAAACCATGAGTATCTAGCTGTGACTACATAACCTAGAGGTATCAAAGAGCTAATATAATTAGAGGAGGAATCAAAGGGCTTTGGAGGGTAACTCATGAGTGTCTAGTTGTATTATTATAGTTTCAAGTTGGTAGGGAGTCATTATAATTAAAGGAGGAAGGGTGTTGTCCAAAATAGTAACTCATGCAAATAGAGTCATAACATTTTTATGTGAGCTTGACATGACATTACTAGGGGAGAGGGTGTTGACCTTATAATAATGGGTCCCATAATATGAGGAGCATGAGTCAGTTCACATGGTTTGATAGTAACAATGGATATTTGGTTTACATAAATACATCCCATGGTGTTATTATAGTCATAAGGTATGTTATTATAACCCACATTATGGGTATTATGATCATGATTATTCTCATGCTAATTATGATTTTAACCCAAATTCTTATTTTGATTTTACCTTTATCCTTGGTTTTGTCTTTGATTTTGGTTAGTTCTTGGTGGTGATTGATTGTGTTGAAGAAAGGGGTTATTTTATATTCCCATAATTTGATTAGTGTCTTGATTAGGGTCTAACTTAATCTCAACTTTTCCACTTTCAATGATATCTTCAATAATGTATCATAATTAGATGCAATGATATGCACCATGACTAACAACACAATGGTAGTTTTACCATTCATTCTCTTTGTACCAATCAATTTTTGGTTTATTTTGAGGAAATATCCATGGTACTAGCCATATAATTTGATTATCTACTATGATATTTTAAATCAATATTTTAATTGGTTCTCCTAACTTATTGAAAACTTTGAAAATACTATTGTTTGTTCTCCATGGAGGTTGTCTCTAAAAATTAGGGGGTGGATTAGGGGGAGCTAATTGTACATTTGGGGGAGGTGAAACTTGTACCATTTGTACGTGCCTTGTTTTAGTCACCCCATTTCAAAAAATGTTCTTGTTCTTGTTAAAGCCCTTGGAATTTTCTTATGTAACTATTTGATTAGATGATTGGGTCTGATTTGAAGTTTGACCTTACATGTAAATCTTGACAAAACCCTCAAAAATAATAGCCTTCTCAATCTGCACCCCTTTGTCAATAATTTAATCAAATGAGTTAGCACAAGCTAACCATAGATTATGCATGACTTTAAGATGAAATTTTTGTGGAAATATGTTTTCCAAATGCTTGTCTGGCAAGCTATACTAAAAATGTCCTGCTAATGCTCTTCACTTTTGTAGATACATTATGAATATTTCACCATCATATTGTTTAGATTTGCATAAGTCAATAATGATCAATTCATTCTCAATGTTGTACGAGAAATGGTTGATGAAATTTTATAATAAGTCATTCCAATCTGTAACTGATCCCTTGGGTAACTTAAGTAGCTATTCTAAAGCTTTCCTTGCTAAACTTTGTCAGAACAATCAAAGTACTCACTATTATAAGCAACTTCTTGGCATAAGATGAAAAATGCATAGACATGCTCATGTGGGTCTCCCTTTCCTTTGTATTTATCAAACTTTTGTGCCTTGAAAAGAGGTGGAAAGGGGTTTTGGAGAATATATAGATCAAATAGATATAAGCATATCTCGTTAAACTTGTATTTCTTCATGCTTTTATTAATCTCTAAACACTGCACAATCTCCTTCATGGAGTTCCACTCTTTCATACTTGGTGCATTTATGGATTGAATATGATGATGTTGGGGTGGTAGGTTCCCCTAGTGCTAATATTAAGGTGGAATGTGCCATTGTTGTTTCTATTGGGGTGGAATGTGCCACTATTGTTGTTGTTGGGGTGGAATGTGCCCCTATTATTATGTGGATCTATAGGGAATGTACACCTTTCAATCCATGAGTTGGTTCTAATTTTCTCTTAGAGTCGAGTAGATAGGATTTTTATTTTTTGAAATCTATTGCTTTGTATTGTATGTGATATATTGATTTTGGGGAGTTCTTAGTCTATTAACTAATTTTTGCATTAGTTGATATGAACTAGCCAAGTTGTCTTGAGGAATTTCCTCAATGTGAGCTGAATGTTTTGGTTTCTAATTTTGCAAAGTGACAAAAGGCTCTTGATGGTTAAATAATGTGTGTTCTATTTATAATAAAATATTTTGAACTACCTATTATGTTTTGCCCTATTTATCTGAGACACTTTGATCTATCATTATTGTGTTCTCATCTATTGTTTGTTGCATAGTTTCAACCACATTTCCCTATTCCTTGAAAGTATCATTGTGAATTGAAGTAGAAACTAGAAAGTCAATTAAGTCTATGATAAGTTGATCGACATACCATTGAATTATTTTCTTAATCTTTGTTACAAGATTTTGATCATTTGGTTTTAACTCTATAAGTATTCCCTTACCCTTGTTAGAAGAAGAAAGTATGTTTGGTTGTGTAAAATCTTGCTCTTGATGTTGTTTTTCTCCTTCTGTAACTAAGGTGTGTAATTACTCAGTAGGAAAATCTAAGGGAAGTCTAACGCCTAATTATATAAAACTTATAAGGGACTCATCTTGGCCTTCTTGGGGTCAGTACTTATTATATTCTTCTTCAGATCCCATAGTTTTAGGAATGTCCTCAAGGACAATGGAATTGTCTTGACCATCATAATGATTCTCCTCCTCATAGCTAGGACTATAAGAGATCCCATTATGAGTGAACCTTTGAGTCATGTCTAAAAAAATGTTACTCTCTATGTTTGACTAGATTTGGATTGATTCTATACAAACATTTAAAAAAGGTATGAGACTTGATCTTTCTTCCAAACAAGTGACTAAGATACCAAAGAGACTATAAAAGGAGGGTGGTTTGGAACCACACACAATTAGAAGAATGTTTTATTGAATTTACACAACCTTTGGTAAATTTTAAATCATATAAATTAGAAAAGGGTATGATAACTCAAAAATCTAAGGTGAAAACTAGTACACCAAAACCTAGATTTTTGTGATTTGTCAATACTGTAAATTCTATTTCAACTTTAGTGAGTTAATACTAATAAATTAGAAGAAAACCCTTTAGATCACAAAGGAGATAATGTGAACTAAGAAACTCAAGATGTGAAAACATGTGATAATTCTTAATTATAATGCAAGAACAAAATAGGTGGCACAACATCGCCATATGGTAATATGAATGGTAGTATACAAATATGTTTTAAGACTCAAAGTATGAGTGATATGTGAGATAACTTGAGTCCACTAAGATGATGATGTGATAATGAGTCTATAAACAACCTCTAATTCAAACAAGAAATTAAAACCAAGTTAAAACAAGTCAAGTGAAAATGGTGAACCCCATTTAACACATCACCCTTTAAAACTTAGAAAGGTTCAATTTATAATTTAAAATATCAATGAAGGACTTAAGAAAATTTGGAAAGTGGTATAAAATAAAATGGGTAGCATGAATGCACCAAGTAGATGATATGACACAATGTTTAAGATCACAAAATTGAACAAGGAAAAGATTGATTTTCACTTGGAAAATGTAATTCCTCCTTGTTTAATAAATTATGGATAATGTGTTTGGTTATGACATTATGTTAACAAGCAATTTTTAACTCAAATCAAGACTAAGTAGTCTAAGACCAATAATACAAAAACAACTAAGTAATCATCCTAAACCCTAAACTGACAAGGTTGCATGATATTATTGAAGTCTGTCTTTATACGTACATTTGAGAGGAAATTAAGTGTTCATACAAAATAAAAGCATATTATATGGTAGGGTAATTTAGACCCCCCTTCTCTCAAATGAAAATACGATGATATGGACCTTGGGGCATACCTTGCATCAACAATATTTCCATGGCAAGTGGGGTTTGTCTAAAACTCTATAATTTTTGACCATCTAGATGGATCCCATGTGTACCAATTTTCACATTAACACACAAGATAAGCAACATGTCAATTGAGTCTATGTCAAATGGATTATTGTGAAAATGTCTATTCCTTTTCACAACCACTATATCCATCACTTTATTAGTGTAGTGTGATGTCTAATATGATCATAAATCCCAAACTTAGCCTCTACTAATGGAGATGGTTTAACCACTCAAACCATCATCCTAGTGAGGGGATCCTAATTTATATACCCCTCATGGAGAGGGGTTGAAGATGATGCTGGGAGATGAAAGCCCCAGGTCAAAGCTTCCCTGTATAACTTATGGGATGTAATGAATTCCCCCTCACAAGACAAAATGCATGGAATAAAAACTAAGTACAAAGGCTTTATAGTTATTTCTAGATCACCCAAGCCATACAGGTCTTGGAAAGAGAATTCACAACATATTTTTTATGCCTTTGGACTAAGGAAATTTTTTGAAATGAAGATGGTGCTTTTGATCCCACAAGTTCCCTATAGGGGATGGGGAGAGAGCATACATGCACAACTTCCTTTTTGTACAAATAAATATAACTAAGAAAATGATAAATAACTTATATAAAACAAAA
Source organism: Torreya grandis (assembly GCA_037957365.1). NCBI lineage: Eukaryota > Viridiplantae > Streptophyta > Pinopsida > Cupressales > Taxaceae > Torreya > Torreya grandis. Next base: position 149,913 of record JARHVA010003683.1, on the reverse strand, counting down.
TTTTTGGAAGTGAGTTCAATTTTAAAGCACTAAAATGAAATATTTGGTGGTGTTTTTTGGCCCCTATCCTTAAATTGCAAAGATTTTAAAGAACAACTAAAAACTTTCAAGATAAACAAGCAAATTTTTATTTTAAGCACTAAATAGAAATTCCTAATTCTTTTTAAGCATCCAAAAGAGGTTTTAAAAAGACATAATTAAGCATTATTTGATAAATTTCCAAGTAGGTCTACAAGAAAATTGTCATAATGTTTTTTAGCTTAGAAGATATTTTGTGGATGAGACAAGTAACTTTGAAAAGTAGGTTCTCAGGTTTACATAGTATAATACAACTCCGAAATCCAATACCACAACTCTATAAAACCATAATTGGTTAAGACAATATCACAACTTATAGGTTAGATATAAAAATAGATAAAATCACTACTCTAATAGAAAAAATCATAACTAATAGAGAAAAATCATAACTTAGATAATTGTGGTATTTTTACTTAACCATAAAGGCATAGGATAACTGTTAGTGGTTTAACTACAATACTGTGACTATAACGGATGATATCGTAACTTGAAAAATCACAGTATATTAATATCACAACTTGACCTATAGACAAAGAAAATGTTAGTCTAAAAAGATAGTTAAAATTCAAAATCATAACTACAAGACAAAATCATGACTATTTCAGTCATGGGTTTGTGGTCTAGAGGAAAAAATCGTAAGTCCATAGTGATAAAATTGTTACTTCTAGAAGATGTATTTTTGCTCAAAATTTTCACCCACCTTGGCCCCAAACTCTAATATTATGCATGAAAATGGTTAGTGGTATGACTGTAGGTTCCATTTAAGTAAATTCATGGGGTGTGGTCTCACCGATCATGCCGAAATGTAGGATGGAATACAAAGGTTGTTATTCAAGAATGAGTTAATAAATTCATTGAAAATGCATAAAGAAATACATAAACAAATCCAAACTATTCATGCAATGTTTGATAATGATAGTGAAGAATAAATTGAAAGAAATAAAGACTATTTATCTTAACAAATTGATTCCACCACCTAAGAGTGGCTCCAAACGTGTTCTCCCCTTGATCTAGAGCTCTAGTCTTTGCCAATAATGGTTTCTTTTCTCCTCAATTGCCTCAAGAAGTCTATGCATAACCTAGACTCAATAGAAGAAATATCTAAATTGGTATATCAAATAGAGCTTACCTAAATGCAAATAACATAATAATAAAAACACAAATGGCTTGTGGAGAGATTTTAGCATTATAATCCTACATAATGTCAGCTTAAAAATGGTGATGAGAGACCTATTTATAGTTTTCCCATTTGATCTGAATGCACCTAGACTATCCATATCAAGATGAATATGTGTGGCCAATAATCCATTCAATTTTGGAGGCTAAAATCAATAAATTCCCTCATAAATATTTGGGATAGAGAGGCATTAAAGAGGCATGGGAGGGCTTAATCAGATATTTTATGCATTTAGGGCTTGTGGATGCCACCCCATAAATGATTTATTAAGTGATGAAGATATTAAAAATTAAATTCCATTAATGAAATAATCAATAACCTCCATGGAAAATTAATTTAAGATATTTATTCAAATTAATTAGTCTTAAACATGATTAATCAATTTTGGTGTAAATCTTGAAATTGGTGCACAAAGTAATCAAACTAGTTAGAAAGTCATATTACTAGGTTGTAATTTGACTCAAAAAGAATTGGAAGGTGATGTTAGATTAATTGGAATCATATTCCAATTTAGGATGTTGCCAACACAAAATAACAAAGGCATGTGACAATTACTAATGAATTAGAATAAAAGAGTGTTCTAGAGCATAAAAAGATGAAATCATCATTTTGACTTGAAATGAATTTATCATAGTTAGGAATCACATAAAATGCATTGCCCAATTTAGGGATACATTGGCATAAATTATCACTTATATACAAATTTTTTGAACAATTTAGTGTGTTTTTAGTATTTTTTTCCTAAATTGTACATTTGACTTTAAATCAATTAAAATTGATAGTTTGAGCACAAATGGTGTTAGGAATCAGATGTCTACATTTTTCCCCTATTTGATAAGGCATAGCAATACATTCAGGTGAAGCAACGTATTTTCAAAGAAAATATTTTTCAATAATAAATTTGAAATGAGCCATACTAGGGCACAACATTTGAACCAAGTCACAAATCTAAATCAGCCCTATGGGGGGAAGACCATTATTTATTCTTTATCAATGATCAAAATTAGCCTTATTGGGGTACAATTATCTTATCACAATCATATATTATCTAATGGGGCACTTCTTATTATCATATTTTTGGGACCATGTTCCCATTTTCTCCTAATTCCAAGCTCTCCACACTACTACCCATGATGTCACTATTTTAGTGTATAACTTATCTCAAGATTGATCAATGCCATAAGTGTGCAGTTTGCACTCTCAAATTGGTTGCATTTAAAGTGTGTCCCTTAGATGTTTGGATTGAATCCTTCTCATTCCCCCCCTATTTTGGGCCCATTATACCTTTGATTAATTTTTATCATTGATGGTAATGACGTGTGAAAGCATTAGCTCATCTGAATGTGATTTATTTTATGGGTTAATCTCTCACTTTCCTTATCTTTTCAAGAGTTCATCCTTCTCTTTCATCCTATTATGTCCTCTCAATAGGGCATCATGGGTCATTTACATTTATTATTGATAACTCTTTTCTTTGAAAAGATATTTCTTTACCTAAATATCTCGCTACATCTTCTCAAATAGGGGTAAAATGTAGACATCCAATTCCTAACACCATTTGTGTTGAAATTATAAATCTTACTCGAATTACACTCGAATGCCCAATTTAGGTCAAAATCATTAAAAACATGATAAATAGTTTGAAATTATCATATACAAGTTCTTATTTAGGCTAATGTATCCCTAAATGGGGTAATACATGTTATGTGATACCTAACTTTGATCAATTCATTTTGAGTCAAAATGATGATTTCACCTTTTTGTGCTCTAGGACACTCTTTTCTTCTAATTAATTAGTACATGCCATATACCTTTGTTATTTTATGTTGGTAACATCCTAAATTGGAATATGGTTCGACTACATCTAACATCACCTTCCAATTCTTCTTGAGTCAAATTATGACCCAATAATATGACTTTTTGACTATTTTTAATTAATTGAGTGCCAATTTCTAAAGAATTACACAAATATTGATTAATATTATTTAAGGTTAATTATTAAAATCAAGATATTAAGTGGATTTTCCATGGAGTTTATTGATTATTTCAATATCAGAAATTGATTCCCAATACCTGCATCACCTAATGACATCATCTATGGGGTGGAATCCATAAGCCATTAATGCATAAAATTTCTAAATTATGGGTACCCATGCCTAATTAATGCCCCTTCCTTCCAAATATTTATGAGGACATTTGTGATTTGATCCTCCAAAATTGAATGGATTCTTAGCCACACATATTTATCTCAAGATGGATGGTCATAATTCATAAATATATAAATAAGTCACCTCTCACACCATTTCTTAATTTTAAATTGTGTAGGCTTATAATGCTAAAATCTATCCATAAGTCATTTGTGTTTTGATTATTATGTTATTTGCATTTGGGTAAGCTTTATTTGATAGACCAATTTGGAGATATGTTCTATTGAGTCTAAGTTATACATATAGTTCTTGAGGTAATGGAGGAGCAAAGAAACCACTATTAACAAATAATAGAGATATAAATCAAGGGGAGAACATGTTTCAAGCCAATCTTGGGTGGTGTAATCTATTTAGGAAGGTAACTAGTCTTTCTTTCTTTTAATTTGTTCTTCACTATCATTAGCAAACCTCGCATGAATAGGTTGGATTTTTTTGTGTAGTTATTTATGAATTTTAAATGGATTAATTGAATAAAACTTAACTAAAAACCTTTATATCCCATCCTACATTTTTGTATACATCCAATTTCTAACACCATTTGTGTTGAAATTATCAATCTAACTTGAATTGCACTCAAATGCCTAATTTAGGTCAAAATCACTAAAAATGTGCTAAATAGTTAGAAACTATCATATACAAGTGCTGATTTAGATAAATGTATCCCTAAATGGGGTAATTAATTTTATGTGATACCTAACTTTGATCAATTCATTTCAAGTCAAAATGATGATTTTGCCTTTTTTGTGTTCTAGGACACCCTTTTATTCTAATACATTAGTACACATCACGTACCTTTGTTATTTTGTGTTGGAAATATATTAAATGGAAATATAGTTTAACACATCTAACATCACCTTCCAATTCTTATTGAGTCAAATTATGACCCTGTAATATGACTTTCTGGCCATTTTTTATTAAGGGCCAATTTCCAAAGAATTACATAAATATTGATTAATCTTGTTTAAGGCTAATTAATTCAAATCAAGATCTTAAGTGGATTTTACATGGAGGTTATTTATTATTAAAAATATTTAAAATTAATACCCAATATCTACGTCACCTAATGACATCATCTATGGGGTGGCATCCATAAGCCATAAATGCATAAAATATTTGAATCATGGGTACCCATGCCTAATTAATGCCCCTTATTTCCAAATATTTATGATTTGAGCCTCCAAAATTTAATATATTATTGGCTACACATCTTGATCTCAATATTGATGGTCATATTTCATTATGATCAATTGTAAAATTATATAAATAGGAGGCCTCTCAGACTATTTCTTAAGCCTAAATTATGTAGGCTTATAATGCTAAAATATCTCCACAAGTCATTTGTGTTTTGATTATTATGTTATTTTAATTTGAGTAAGCTTCATTTGATAGACCAATTTATATATTTCTTTTATGAGTCTAGGTTATGCATAGAGTTCTTGAGGTAATGGAGGAGCAAAGAAACCATTTTTGATAAGTACTAGAGCTCTAGATCAATGGGAGAACATGCTTGAAGCCACACTTGGGTGGTGGAATATATTTGGGAAGGTAAATAGTCATGTTTTTTTTTCAATTTATTCTTCAATATCATTAGCAAACTTTGCATGAATAGGTTAGATTTGTTTGTGTAGTTTTTAATGCATTTTCAATGGATTTATTGACTAATTCTTGAATAAAAACCTTTGTATTCTATCCTACATGTATAATGTAGATGAGACATATTATATATACATATGCTATGCTATGACATTAAAAATTTCAAAATTTACCAATTATACTATTCACCATGATGTACCGATTACCATAAGATGCACTATTATGAAGACTTATCTATTATAATAGTTGGTTCATTTTATAGGTTGAAGTGATTAAATAATTAAAACTTACCATATGTATAGGCTATAATGATTAAATCATCTAATCTCACTAAATTTATAGGTGAGTTGATTAAATAATTGATCCACACCATATTATATATTCACACTTGAGTTATGTAATTGAGATATAATGATCTCAATGGTTATATCATAACTCATCCTTGCACCAAATTGGAGGCATAATACCTTCCATAGCCTAAATTTTGGATTCTCTCTATATTAATAATTTCAGTACTAAATTCCCAAAATATAAACAAAATCAAATAGAAAGGATAAAGAGATAATCAGATTGTAATGATGAGAATTCTTACCATCATTTTTCCTCTTGTAGCTCTTCTCCAAGATTGACAAACAAATTTTTTATGTAATATAGTTGGATGTTGGGTTGCTTGTATATGCTTGATAATGAATTCCAATGGACTTTAAAATTGGTAATGGCTTTTGATGGATGATAGAAAGGATGGTTATGGATGCAAGATAACAAGGTAGCTTCAAGTTTTCATGTTTTTTCTCTCATGGAGGAATTGATTTGGATATATAGGAAATGGATAGAATAATCAATGGCTCAAATTTAATTTTGACCCATTGAGATCAATGGCTAGGATATTTCCAAGGAATTTTAAATTCCTTGAAAATATATAGAATAGAGAATTATAGATAAAAAGGGGCTAAATTGAAGGATATTTTTAGAACTCTCTAATTCTAGAAATCTCTATTAGGGTTTAGGGGTGTAAGAATAACTAGTTAGTAGGGTGGCAGATAGGCAGGTAAATAAATTGTATTTTTAAACTGGTAAGTGACTTAATGAGTATGTTAGTAGGTAAATAGTTTTAGTTAGTATATTAATGAAGGGGATTAATTTATTGTGAGGTAGGATAAGGTTTTTAGGAAATATGGAATATGATATTAGTTAATTAGCTAGGAAAATATAGTTATAAGTTAAATTAATAGAAATAGTGTAATTATCAAGATGAGTGGATTTAGGTGCATACATTTTGACCCTATTTGAAAGAAGAATTATGAGTGGATCAGAGGGAGATATTGATGGTATTTTAAATAAAAACCATAATCATAAATGGAAATGGTGTTAGGTATGATGTGCCCTGAGGGAGCATATGGGGAGAACCAACCTGGATGGTCACTTGAATAAAATTCCTCACATTAGGATGACCCAAGTAATGATGTAGATACACTTAAGATGACCCAATTTCAAATACAAGGGGATAAATTGGCTCACTTACAAGAGATGGGTTCTAGACAAATGACAATGTTTAGAAGGAGGACTTGATTGATAACACTAAATTCCCAAAATGGAGATATTGTCTGGGAAATACAAATATGAGATGGAGACAAGCCAATGATAAGTCCTATTTTAGACACTATAAAACTACACACATGGTCTTAGTCATCATAATACCTTTATTTTATTTTTAACCTCTATCGACTACACCTATAAGTTTGACAAACTTACCTAGCCTAGCCTACTTACCTAATCCAGAGTCAAGTTAGTCACTTATCTAGATTAACTCAAATTTGTACCCATTTTAACTTATATTTTTCCTAGGTCCTTGATTGGTGATGGTTAGGGTGACTAATGACGGTCACCCTCACTGATGATAGTTAGGTTGGATGGCTTAGACTTAGCATGTAGCCTACATGTAAACCACTACCTTGATTTTCTAAATATAGTAGTCTAAATTTGGTTGTGATCCTTTTTCATGGATGACTTATAGTTATAATCCTTCTTTAGGTCTAATTTGGACAACCACTTCCACCTCTTTCTTGTGACTATAATAAAGAGAGGCCTTGGAGGTCAAACCATCTACAATTGTTAGCAAGATCTCTTTATATCTAGAATCTCTTTTTATAGGTCAATCATGTAAACCTACATTATAAAGAGATATCAAACATCACATAGGGATCCTAATTGTCATTGACTCTCTACTAAGATCCCAAGTATCATTATGCTACTAAAATCAACCCAAATTCTACCAATAGGTAAATTTGCATCAACCACCCACCAACTAATTTTTGTGCTTTCTTATCTATAAGTCATCCTCCCAAGCCAAAGAAGAGCTCTTCATAGTCTTCTAATTCAATGCATGCATAAAAAAATAGGTATTCCTATGACAACCTGCATTGAGTTTCTTTTCTCTCTTTCTCTAGAACTTAAGTGAAAATTTACATGAAACATTTTGGCATGCTTAGTGGGACCTAAAGTATTTACTCATGTTTTATTTGCATTTATATGCTCTTCTCTCTATCTGTTCTCATAATTGAAACTAAAATTTATTTTGTTCTTAAAATCAACTACATCCATTACTTTCTTTTAACATTAGTTCACTTTGAATTAAAGCACAGTAATATCATCATAACACTATTTATGTTGTACACACTAGCCAACCCACTTTCATCAAAAAAACATAAAAATAATTTGAGACAAGGCTCAACTAGGATTTCATCACCTAGAAGTCACCTTACCCATTCCCGATAATCCTACTTAGAGGTCATTACCAAGAGGAGAAACAACTTAGCTCTCTCGTTGAGTATAAGCTCTAGATATCGATATATATTGGCTAAGCACCCAACACCCTTATCATTGTGGGAATATGAAGTGAGGGGGTAGGACTCAATACCAATCCATGTATTGATTCTAATATATATTATTTTAATCACCTAAAAAACATAAAACCAACAATAGACTACTTATATAGTCCCTGATCTACAAGCCAACTTCTATCACATATTCTCATAAACTAAGGCATAAGACAAAAGTGAGATTAAAACTAACCTCTAAGATTAATATACTTCATAGTGTGTGTTTGGATTACTTTGAAAATTTTCTTTTCTTATTATTGTTTGAGTGGTGAGTTTATTCTTGCTTTCTCTCCCCTTTTTCTTGTATAGTTCTCATTCATCAGTAGTGAAGAGACCTAGTATAACACAAACCATCACTTAAATCAACCTCTTCTATCTCCTCATCTATGGAGTACATCTCTAAGGTAGAATATTCACCTCATCTATTGGGAATCCCTACTTTCCCTTAGGTGTTTCTCAAAGGATACATGGATTTTACCACCTTTCTAGACAACAATCTAGTTGCCCTTTAACACTACCTTAATACCTCCCCTCACCATATCCTAGTCTCAACTCCACCTCAAGATCCTCCTTATGGCATGTCATTCCATCTTATGAAGGGTATACCCATTTCCATAGTCACCACCCAACCTTTGACCACCCAAGCATCTTCATCTACTAACCCCTTTGATGCTATGGTTGAGAACCAACCTATCCAACTAACTATTATCCTTATACCATCCACCCATACTAATAACTCCTCTACCTTGGGGAAAACCCAACCATTGACCCATCATACCCCACTTATAGCTGGAGCACCCACTACCAACATTAACCACCTACCCTCTATCAAACCTAACCTATTGGTTAATACCCCTTTACCAAGATTGGGGGTATCTATCCCTTCTACCTCACCACATATTAGTGTAAAGGTCACTAACTCCCCTCTTGTCACCAACCTAACTACTACCCATGCCCAATCCACATGGACTTCTCTATAGTTACCCATTTCACCCAATATAGGATACATCCCTAACCCAAAAAGGTATGTACCCACTACCCAACCACCATCATCCACCTACCTTACCCAGGCTCTAGCATCCACATTCTAATATGAGGCAACCTCTCAACTTCCAATCAAATAAAAATATGTTTCCAAACCCCAACCACAATATTAGCCTTATAATCCTTTTAGTGCACTACCTCAAATTGACCTAATGAAAATTCTCATGGATAAGATGACCAACCTTGAGTCATCAATTTTAGGAGCTCATAACATCATATCTTATGATAAAATTTGTAACAAACCTATTCATCTTTTTGTATCAAACCTTACCCGCTTAGTGGGAGCTCCCAAAATTTACCAAATTTCATAGCAAGAAGGACCCCCAGTAGTACCTTAGGGTTTTTAGGCATGCATGATATATGATTACTTATGATGATGCCCTCCTCCTCCAAACCTTCCCCATGTCTTTATCCAGTCCAACACTTGATTGGTATAGTACCCTTACCAAGAATTCCATATTTTATTTCACCCAACTACCATAAGTCTTCTTGGATCACTTTTCTATTAAAATTTCCAAGAAGGTATCTATCATATACCTCTATTCTATCAGGAAATTGGATGGTGAGTCCATTTTTGATTTTGTTGACTATTGGAAAAGCTTGATTAATCAGTTTTCATTCTCCCTACCTCAACTTGAACTTATAAAACTTTTTTCTCAAGCTTATGCCAAACATATATCTTTTACACTATGTATCCAGAGCATCAAAACCTTTTATGAGGATTTTACCATGGCACATAAACTGGAAAACTAGACCATATATGAAGGTAAATTGAAGTTATGAAACATGAACTCCACCTTTAAGACCAATGAAACCTCTTCCTCCAAACCAGGCAACCAAGCCAATAATAGAACCAAGACTAGGGAAACCATGAATGCCTTCATCCTTAAAACCTCCCCTCCACCCAATATCAATCAAAAAAATTATCCCATTACCTCCAATTACCTTCACCACGTATTACCTCAACTAATACATCTGGACAAATAAACATTCTTGATTCACCACCTTTACCAACTGCCCAACAAATCTCTGCTCTTATGGATATTGTCCCTAAAGGAGGAACATTCCTACCCATGCCTCCTATGGATGAGCCATTTATCTTAACCTTGCTTCCCTCACCTCAAGAGATCAACCAACATAACAAACATCTTACCCAACTTACAAGTATATCTTTTGCACCCACTACCCACAAATCAGGACTAGTACACAAATGTTTTTCCACATTAGTTCATAAATTAGAATTCACCTTAAAACAAGACATTGATTAAACCAATTTACGGTAATAGTTAGGGTTTCCCTCTATTAACACACTTGAACTTTCTAGCATGCCTCTAACCAACCAATCCAAACCTCTAACAACCCCCCAACTTCTCAGTCAACCAAAGAAGCCACCACCTCAACAACCAAACCTTTCAAAACTCTTGGTGCATTTCCTACTCAGATTTTAGTTGACCCATCCTTGAAAGTAGACTTAAATTCACCCAAGCCTCTACCCAGGTCTTAACCCACACCAACCAAGAAGATGAAAACATCAAAAGGACACATGACTAAGCCTCTACCTCCCTCTACCTTACCTTCTATCTTAGGGCCTCATCCTTTCAATTTGCTTAAAAACAAATCCCCTTTTATCATATGTCACCCACTACTATTGATCACACTAGAACATTTGTTAGTCGATGTACTAGTCTTTCCTAGATCACAACTAGTTAGACCACCAAATTCAGCCACCACAACTACCAACATACCTAGACCAAAACCATCAGCTATAAACACCACCTTACCCAAACCACCTCTCCCTACACCTATTACCACCAACACACCCATCTTATCAACCAAGAACATGACCCCTAAACCTTTTTTACCTCTATCAAAATCCTATATGACCATCCTTCAAAGATTAGTCCAAATCTCTTACCTCACAATACCTCCCATCAGACCTTTTGATCCTCTTGGTTTGAAGATGACTTGGTATAATGACCATCAAATCTGATCCTATCATAAGATATTGGGAAATGACACAAAGAATTGTAAAGCCCTCTAAGCCATTATCCACCAACTCTATGACCAAGATGATCTTTTATTAGATGACCTTCCACTAATTTCTTTGCCATTGAAACCAAAAAATGACCACCAACACATTATTAATCCTCCACTCTCACCTTAGAGTGATAGAGAATCTACCCAACCCCACATCACTCCTTTCCCCTCTATCCATACCATTTGTGTGGTCACATGATCATAAAAAAGGATAAAGGGTAGGAAAAAACATCAATTCCATGGACATACACAGTAACTCACCCTATACCAAACTAGACCCAAACCTCCACGCTTATGGCTAAACCCAAAATTACTATCTTAGGCACATCAGAGGCTAACGCCTCTAAATCCATCAAGAGAGTCATCCTTAAACAAATCCTCTAGACCCCTACTAAAATGAGCCCCTATGAGTGCATTTCTAGCTCACATCACCATCTTCAAGCCATGATCAAGGCTATGCAGGCCATTAAAGTCAAATTAGGGGATTCCTAACCCATATAGTCCTTCATTGGTGCTCTCTAACTCTCCACCCTTATTGTATTCAAAGACTTAGAGATACCTTCTATCTACCTCAAAGACCCAAATCTCCCTCTTTTCATTACATCCCACATCAACCAAACCTACATTAAACAAGTTATGGTTGATGGTCGGGCTAGTATCAAAAGTTCCCATGCCTATGAGAAACTAAAGCTGCCAGATAATGACATGTCCAAAAATTCAGCCATCCTTAGATATTTTAATGCCACTATGACACTACCTTAGGGACCATTATCCTTCATATTCAGCTAGTAACTTGCATGCTCCCTAAACTCTTCTATGTAGTCAAAGTTGAATTCTAGTACAATGTCTTGCTAGCGAGACCTTAGATATATGCCATGGATGTTTACCTTCCAACCTCCATCATTATGTCTAATTTGAACATGAAGGTCATGTTTTTACCATACAAGCTAACCCTATCCCATTTGTAGCATGCAATGTGACCTACCAACCTAATGATGTTCTTCTGCCTTTATCTAAAGCACTATAAACAACCATCATCAAGTGCTCACCCATAGAAGCCAAAGTTATTACTTCTTCCCCTTATACTAAGGCATCTAAAAACTCATCTATCTATATGGACTAGTAACCCATCATTGGTCCTTTGGAACCTACATTCTAACACCTCACCCTTAGAGAATACCATCTCCTCACCCTTGATGCCTTCCTTAATCCCTAATAATATGGGAAATTCAACCACCAACTAGATTATGACCCCAACGTTAGAGTAATTACCCCTTTAAGGCCTTTTATTTGTCAAACCCACTTTATCTATGGGGGAATTGACAAGTCACTTAACACTACCATTAGTCCCTCTCCACCTCAACCGTTCACCTCCACCTTCTCTTATTTGGATGATATGTGCATGGACCACACACTTTGACCTTGATTGAGATTCAAAAGCCCCATGAGAAGCATGACCTCAGCTTCATTTTACCTAATAATAAAAAATATAAACAAACTACCCCTACAATGGTTGAAGAAAAAGCCCCTTCCTCATTAACACCCCCTCCATTGGTGGGTGAGGATGATGACATCATCCTACCTAAATTTTTTCCCTATCAACATGATTACCATCAGCTCTTTGACTTCTCAAAAGGAAGGGGCATCTATATCCATCCTTTTGACCCACCCTAAACTATGGGAGATGACTCTTCTAACATTAACACTATTTAGTGTTAAGATGATGATGTTATTCTCACCTACCTTGGTGCACCAAATTCCTCCAGCTATAAATCTTTACCTCTAAAAACCTTAGCCATATTGAATGAATTTATCATGGACATTGACATAGGCACTCCAAACAACCCCCATATTGTCAAACTTGGCCAAACACTCACCTCTAAGGAGCTACAAGACTTCTCTACCTTCCTCCAAGATTGTTTTATTACATTCACTTGGTCATATGCTGACATGCCCGATATTGACCCAACCATCACCACCCATAACATTATAACCAATCATGATTCCAAACTTATCAAATATAAACTTCACTAAATGCACCATTGCATATCTCTCTTTGACAAAGAAGAACTTAAATGCCTCCTTTCTATCAACTTCATTCAACCCATTGATTATCCCCAATGGGTTTCAAACATCATGCCTATCACTAAAGCCATAGGGGGACTATGTATCTATGTGGAATTTTAGGAATTCAATCTAACCTAACCAAAGGATGAATTTATTCTACCTAGCATTGACCAACTTGTTGATCTTACAACATGCCATGAGATGTTGTCACTCATGGACAAATTCTTAGGTTATAATCAGATTTTGATTACCCCTAAATATTAGCACAAAACTACTATTATCACCTGATGGGGGACTTTATATTATAAATTCATGCCCTTTAATCTTAAGAATGTTGATGCAACCTACCAACAAGCCATGACCTATATTTTTCATGACCTTATCCATATAATTATCGAGGACTATATGGATAACCTTATTGAGAAGTCCAACCTTCACAAAGACCATTTATCCATTCTCAAGATTATTTTTGAGAAACTTATCCATTATCATGTCTACCTCAATCCCAAGAAATGTATTTTTGGGGTATTATTGGGTAAACTTTTGGGCTTCATTATTTCCCTTTAAGGAATCAAATTTGATCCAGCCAAAATCAAAGCCATCATAGAGATGCTAATTCTAACTAATCTTAAACAACTCCATAAATTATAGGGGAAACTTTAATCCATTCATCACTTCATCTCATATCTCTCCAGTCAGTGTCAACCCTTTAACCACCTCTTAAAAAAAGATGTCTCTTGCAAGTGGAATTTTGATTGTTAAAAGGCCTTTGATGTACTCAAATAGTACCTACTATCTCCAACTGTCCTTACACCTCCTAGGTATGGCCAAAATTTTTACTTATACATCTCTATCATAAACTATTCCTTAGGGGTGATGCTTGCCCATTAGGATGAACAACACAAAGAGCAAGTTGTCTATTACATTAGCCACACACTTGTCGAATACAAGACTCGATACACACATACTAAGAAACTATGTTTCACCTTAGTATTATTGGCCACCAAACTTTGACACTACCTTCTTAACCACAAAACTTTTGTCATAACCAATACCAACCTCCTCAAATACATGCACTCCAAACCATAACAAAACTAACATATGGCTAGGTGGTTCATGCTTTTAGCTAAGTTTGACCTTGAGTTCCTCCAGGAAAAATCAATCAAGGGGCAAGTAATTGTTGACCAACTAGTTGAGGTACCCATAAAAAATGATCAACCTCCCCCTCTTGAATTTCCAAATTAGTCTATCACAAGCCTATCTCAACAAATTTCACCAATCAAGTAACCATGTTTTTTGATGGTTCCAAATGTCAATGTGGTGGGGGAGTCAATATCATCCTTATCCCCCTTATTGATGAATGACTTCTTTTGTATTTTAAAATTGACTTCAAATACACCAACAATGTGGCCGAGTATGAAGCCCTAGTAATAGGTCTCTGAACTACCCTCGCCTTAGGAGTTAGAACAATCAATATCTTTGGAGACTCTTAACTTGTGGTCAACCAAGGTTAATGACATTTACTAGTGTAATAATGAAATGATGCAAATGCATAGATAACTCATCATAAAACTCTTATCCCCATTTGAATGCTACAATATTAAAACCATCCTTTAATCTACCAATAAGTTTGTTGATACCATAGCTTCTCTTGCCTCTTAGATCTCATTAGCATCCTCAAACTCTAAACTATTAGTCATTGTCCATCACCTCACTAAACCTTCCTACACTAAATCAGACACTCAAACCATCTTTAGTGTGGAGGAAACTCTTCTTGACCTCTAGTATCAACAAAACTTTGAATACATTCACCTTGGCATAGTCCACTTAGGCCTTTTTAGAAATGCCTATTGAGCATTTTTTCAAAGTACCTCTCATTATACCATTATGGGAGGAATTATTTATAAACAAGGCTTGGATGGCCTCCTATTCTGTTGCCTCTATAATCTAGAATCCTCTCACACTATCAAAGAGACACATGAGGGTATCTGTGGGGGTAACTTTAGTAGCCTCACTATGGCCAAATATATCCTTTGCTTGGACTATTACTGGCCTACCCTTAACCAAGATTACTATGATTATGTGAAAAAGTGTGTCAAATGTCAATAACACACTAACTTATATCACATACATAGTAATAGCCTTCATTTTTATACAAACTTTTGAACCTTTTCATAATGGGGTCTAGACCTTATCAATGAAATCAACCCCCACTCTTCATAACAACATTTTATCATTACCACAACTGAATATTTCACCAAATGGGCAAAGGCTCATCCCCTTATCTCGATAAAAGCTAAAAAGATTATCAAATTCATCACCCACCATATCATCTACCATTTTTGTGTTCCCCATAAGATCATCATCGACAATGGTAAATCCTTAAAAAAAACAAGTTTAGGGCCTTTATGATGTATTTGGTATTAAGCTTAGCTTTTTGTCACCTTATCACCCATAAGCAAATGGATAAGCTGAAGCTTCTAATAAAAGCCTTAACAACATGCTTACCAAAATGGTTAATGCCTCATGTTGGGATTGAAACTTGCACATCCCCTTTGCCTTATGGGCATATTGTAGTAGCATCCAAACCTGTATTACTGCTACACCCTTTTCTCTCATCTTTGGAGCTGAGGCTATCTTTCCTCTTGAAATACAAATACCTTCTCTTTTCATATCTTTACATGGCCTCATTTTAGAAGATGATTACCATCAAGAATGTTTATCCCAACTTGATCTACTTGATGAGAATCATTTAGCCACTCTTTCCCATCTTCATGTCTATCAAGAATGAATTAAGCCAACCTATAAAAAAAAATTGAAACTCTAAGAATTTAACATTGGAGATCTTTTCCTCAAGGAAAACCAACATGTCACTAATAGGGATAAAAGAAAAAGGGGAAAATTTTCTATCAATTGGCTTGGACCCTACATCATTACCCATAAGTATGGATCAATAGCTTATAATTTGTCCTCTCTCAAAGGTACACCATAACCCAAACCTCTCAATGCTTTGTATCTCTATCCCTTTTATTGTTAGATAAGGATTATAATCATCATTTGTCAAACTTGAGCTCATCCTTTGCAACCACATTTATTTCTCTCTTTTTTGGGGAAACTAACTAAAAATGAATCATGTGATTATCCGTCATAATTATAGCCTAATTTTGAACTATGGATACCATGAATCTATCCATGACATGATTCTTATAGTACTTCCCATCTCTTTGAGATCAGTTCCTATGGCCATTGTCACCTATACCTCTTTTTCATCTCCTGAACCTCCATGTCAGCTTAGTTTTGCCTTCATAAAGGTAATCCATTGAGCATGGATGAGATATTCTATGTCAAAAAAATCAAATGAAATCAAAAAGCAATATCAAATAAAAAAATCATGGGTCATTCTTAGCATTCAAAAACTTCTCCCTTGATGGACAACTATTAAAAAACAACTAAAACTTCTAAACATAAGGTAGACTACTCCCTTGAAGGATAACTATAAAAATAATTTGAACTAAGCACATAAAATTAGACCACTTTCTTGAAGGATGGATGAGTAAAGCATTAGTCAAAGCTAACAATCTCTTAGAAGCTTCCCACATCGATCAGCTTCCCTAACCCTTAGGTAAACAAAAAAAGTAAAAGCAAAAGCAAGAGCAAAAGAATTTTGAAAGCCACAATCATATTTTCTAACAATAATAATCTTGGAAACCCATAATTAGCTCTCCTTAGTAGACTTCCCACATCAATTAGTCTACACTTTTTATATGGACATAGACTTGTTTATACTACCTCTTTGGACACCTATAGAAAAGGCATACTAGTCTCACTAATGGTTCTAATTTCACCCATTCTCCCTCCACATATCATATGTATGGGACTATGAGCTTACTTGACATAATTTTATTAGAATCCCTATCTATAAACCTAAGCCTGCTAATGTAAAACATCCAAAAGGCTTATTTTCACTAAGATAATCTAATTTTGGGTTTCATGTCAGTCTTTACCAATAAAAATGCATCATGCTCTTTATCTTATTTTTTATTATTTTATGTAAGACTATCACTATGAACATGAATAATAAACATCACAACAAAAACATGAACATCATGAGGTATGTCATCAAGAAACAACATCTATTCATCAAATGAGTCAAACACAATATCAGCATATCATAGCAAACCATGAACATCAATCACATCATAACCCATAAACATGTCATTACACCATCAATAGAATAAACCAAAAAAGCTAAGAAAAATATCAGGGCATATACCATTTCCCTTTTTCACCCATATAACCATAAAGAAAGCCATAATAGGTGCCCATCCATAACATATCCTATTATAACCATAAGAATAACTAGAACATCACATGCCTAAATTATTGAATCAAATAACCATAACCATGAGCATCGATGAACATAAATCACAAACATAAACATCACATAAACTATAAGAATCCATCATATATAACATTGTAAGCATCCATCACATACATAAAATCATCAAAAAATGATACATGCCACAATCTATTAGCTCTCTTTCAAAACATATACATCTCGATACATCAGATACCCAAACTTTTAAAAGCTCAATCACATCCATATAAACTTTAGGTTGATTGAAATGGTTGACCCTTAAGGAATTCCCCTAATTGTCACTGGTTAGGGTTCCCACCTCATTTTTTTTACCAATAAATAACATAGCTACTCAACCATATCTTTCCCACATGGGAAGAACTACATTTGGCCTTAAATTTTATTGGATATTACATCCACATAAATATGTAGGTATCATCCACATACCTTGCGTATATGAAGTCAGCTTAGCCATGACCACCAACCCCATAACCTCATCACCTCACCATTAGTCTATTTTGGCCTATCTAGTGTGAAAGTTTATGACACTTTTTTGCCTCATCCCTTAATCACAGTGAAAAAATTACCATGTTAACCTCTTATATTTTGTGCAACCTCATACACATTGACCTGATTATGTCTCAACAAGAATACTTCCTACCTTGGATACCCATGATACTTAACCCATTTATGTTTTCCTTGGGATCATTTCCTACCTCAGATACCCACCAAAAACATGAAACCCACTTAGGATACCTATGTTTATGAGTGTTCCTAGCCACCATGCCTTTTAGCAGTCATGAATTTTACTTATCACTTGTTCTCTATAGCACTACCCCTTAATTTTTACCAACATTTGCAATTTTAGTCTTTTGCATGATCTCGACTATCACACCATTTTGTCACATTTTCTATGCAAGTTTGCATCACATGTGCCCAAACCTTATTTTTATCACCTACCTCATGACCTACCATCTACCTATTATCAAACCCAACCCACCTATGTTTCACCTCGCTATCTCCCAATTTGAGGGGGTAACACCTCATCCTACTCTCAGGGCAAGCAAATATAGAGCCAATCTCCATTTTTATTTTGTTGCTAATTCATGTAAGCCACATAAAAAAGGGGTAAAATGTATACATTAGAAAACCACACACATGATCTATTAACTCTTCACTAAGCTCCCAAATAATGTTACGATACTAGAATTAGCCTAGATTCTGTCAATAGGCAAATCTGCATCAACCACTCACTAACTAATTTTTGTGCTTTCTTATCTGTAGGTCATCCTCCCATTCTAAATATGAGCTCTTCATAATCTTATTATTTAAAAACACATGCATAAATAAATAGGTATTCCTACCACAACTCGTAATGAGTTTATTTTCTCTTTTTCTCTAGAACTTAAGTGAAAATTTACATGAAACACCTATAACAAAGACATATGCTAAAGATGGCTAGAAAATCAATAATGGAAATAAAAGGGGTTGATTAATGATAGGGATCCATTTTAAATAAGATATGTAGCTTAGAATGATGTGTGATTATCAAGTGTTTAATCCAGTGATGGACTGGGGATGAGGGTGAATGGTGGCTAAGCTATCCCTAGGCATAAAATCATGACCATGTGCTACCTACATAGTCTTAAGAGACCTCAGGCCAATGTAGTTATTGATGTAGGATTAGGGTAGACAATGGGAAAATGGAAAATCCATGCCATAGATAGCTTAATAATGATAATGAATGATTTATTGGGGTATTAGATAAATTAGGTGGGAGTTATATGTGGTAAAGTCATTAGAAAAGGATTTCTAGGGGTTGGGGGGTGATATGGGGTCAAATAGGACAAAATAGTAAAAAGGGATTCATTTGAAATTTTAACCTTGGTGAAAATTGACTCTGAGCCAAAAGACATGGTTAGAATTACCTGATCTTCCCATAATAGTGACAAAGATTGAGATTTATAGAAAGTAGAGGATATTGGACCACTGGTGAGTAATGAACCCTTATCTTATTTTTTTTGTCAAATTTTGTTGATTTTTTGAATTTTTTTGCATGTTAATTAGGTCAAAAACACCATGGGTGTAATACTGTGACTGAGGGTAGTGCCCTTAATCATGATATTATGGTTTCAACTTACATTATTGCATGAAGAATGGTGGTATTGAAATACTATAAGACTAGAGCGGTGGTATTGCAATACCATAAGTTTAGATTTACATTTTTGAGAAATCATGAGTTAGTGAATTATGGTTTTACATAAATATGTAGTTATGTAAAACCATAGGATGTGAGTAGTGGTTATGTCAAAAACCATGGGTTAGGGAAAATGCATGAATTATGGTTTTGCCGAGGTTAGGAAAAATAGGTAAGGGATATGGAATAGACTAAGGGGTTTAGATGTTGATGATATTATGAGGAGAAGTGAGTTGAGATGAGGTTGACATTTTTTAGGGGGGTTTAGGATGGAGTTAGTTAATTAGGAATAGGAATGTTTTAGGGTTAGTTAGATGAGAGTAGGGATGATGAGTGAGGTTAGGATTGGTAGGTTAGGATGGGTTAGGTTGAAGGGACATGATGAATATAAGGGAATGGGTAGGTAGAGGTAGAGATTGATATTAGGGATGTAAAAGAGTAAGAAAGGGATTGCAAGATAGGAAGTGAGATTAGAGTATGTGAGTTAGGTGAAGGTAAATAAGGGTTAGGGTGGGGGGGTTTCTAGTGAGATTACTATGGATTGTGGTTAAAAGTGATAAGGGTAATTTAGGTGAAACTTGAGGGTAGGAGGTGGATAAATTGAAGATGATTAGTTCAGGGTTATAAGTATGGATTTTGGGGTTTAAGGTGTTCAATTTAGGATAGGCAAAATGTTAGGATGGGAACATGAGTTATAGGTAAGAGAGTCAATTTGTGATGGAGTTAGTGATAGGTTTGTGGTGACTAGTTTATGAGGACTTAGGTGTGATGGCTTCTTGGTTATGGTGACTTATAGTTCTACATGAGATTCACTTATTGATTGATGTTGATTATAGAGTGTTAGAGTTAATAGGGATACATTATATTATGATAATGTTGGTGATGTAGATTAACCATTACCTAATAACTACATTGGTGGAATAATGACACTTAGAGATGAGTACATTTCACTTTGTTATTATAGAGATCACAATGAACTTGGAGAATATTTATCAAATTATTCATCTGTCAATGCTATGGGATGGGATCTAATGGAGATCACATACACTCAGTGTGACATTACAGAGACTAGTAGGAGGATTGCATATGGGTATATGAGATATATGAATGGGTATTGATAGATGCCTTTGAGAGGGGAATATTGATTGATTGACCCTGGTAGTCATGTCTCTTGTTACTGATGTACTCTTACTAGACAAGAGAGGCCAATGGTTTCACTTGTGCTTAGGGGATGTATTAGATGATATGGTGTAGGAATTTAAGGTTTTTTAATGGGATACAATGGAATTAGCCCATATTTATTTAGATATGAATTTAGGGGAATATAGGGGAGCAATGACCTTGGTAAATATTTATTATTGTAGATCTAAAGTTGGGAGCACATTACAATCTAGTAGCCTCTAGGTATTCTAGCAGTGATGGAGCCACATCAGTCAATGGTTTTTGGATGGTATATCCTATTAGGTGTTAAAAAGGGCCATGATAGGGATATGAAAGTCTATCAAAAGTAATTTGATATCTTATGACCAAAGCATATTACTTGGATGCCCTATATGGGATTGTAGTTTAGTTGGGATGATGAGGCTGTAGTGACTCAATATATGTTTATTGATTATTATCTGATAAGATGCATGGATTTTATTATGGAGTGATACAAACTTGATTACATGAAAATATAGTTAGATTTCACATAGGATGTGTCAGGGGAGGAGTATATTTTTGATACAAGTGATCAAGAGAGGGAACAATGGGGTAGGCCAGTAGATAAAGCCCTTGCCTACACAAATTATGATAGTATTTCCCTATTCCCTTGGTAATTTCAAACTTTGAACCAAATATAGGGGTGATAAAATTATATATGGCATGGTGAGCTTAGAGAGTTATGATGAGGTCTTTTTGATGCATGGCTATGGTATGAAGAGTAGTGAGGAGAGTATTACAGGCACAAGCAAGGTTATGAATGAGGAGGATATAGGCATTAACACTGGATGGATAGGATGGCTAGGGAGAGGTAGATGGTATGCAAGTAGATAGAGGGAATGTTGATTAGGGGGTAGCTACAAGATAGGGAGTAGGGAGTGGGACATAGGCTAGGGGTAATAATGCATAGGTTGACACATAGGTTAGGGATAGTGGGAGTGTGGATGTTTTTAACTATTTTTTGCTTTTCCACATTCAGAAGAAATAAGAAACTAAAAGGTAATGGTCAGGGGTTTGTACATACCCATATGAAGTTGCACACCCTTATCTAGATGATTGAAGGAGATCCTCTTTGGCTGTGGAGGATGACACCTGTAGATAGAATAAGACTCAAACATAGAAAATGTTAGATAGATATAAGGTGGACTGCCAAGCAAAGCTTGATCCCAGAAGTGCAAAGAATTCCTTGAGGGATGACAGTCCACTTATTGATATAAATAATGTCAGATAAATATAATAATGAAAGACTAAGCAAGAGAAATAGAAACAATGCATACCTATATTCTACTATCAGTCTATCACAGTCACCGACGTCGATGGTTCTGCGGGTGTCAGTTGGTCAAGTTGCTGACATCAGTTATTCTGCCGATGTTAGTTAGGGCAATGGCCTTGGATGGGTTTTGGAAAAATTTTAGAGCTATTTGTGGTTAATGGAATGGTCTAGGATGTCTGTGGGAGTTTAGAGGTCCGTGCAAGATTGCTAGGGAATACAATAGAGTCTTAAGAGGGATAAGGGGTAGAGGATAGGTTGTTAAAAAGGGTAAGGATATAGGGGAGGTCTCTTAGCCTCTCTGGGAAGAGATTCAAGTTTGGTTGATGATATATAGAAATGCTAAATAAAAGCTAACTGCTAATGCTTTCTAAAATGAAATAGAAGGAGAATACTTAGCTCTTGCTTGTTGAAGGAGTGTAGAAGACTTGTTGCTGATGCCACTGATGTAAAAGAATTCTTGAAATGTTTTTAACCCAAAGTCTGGAGCTATTTCTACAGAGTGCCTATAGCCTGTGATGCTTGGTGTGCACCTGAGAGAGAGAGAGAGAGAGAGAGAGAGAGAGAGAGAGAGAGAGAGAGAGAGAGAGAGAGAGAGAGAGAGAGAGAGAGAGAGAGAGAGAGAGAGAGAGGCCGAAGTTAGATTCTAGGTGCAAGAGAGTTTGCATTCAGTTCTGTGATCAATTTTTTGTTTAGCCTATGAGTTGGTTTTAAGCAACTGACGTCAGTGATTTCACCAGCCTCAACCGACGGTTGGCCGATGTCAGTGGTTGGAGGATGGGTAAAAAGGCTATTTTTAGCCTTTTGCCTATTCTTTTATCTACCACATTTAGTGGTCGTGGTTAAACAGTCAAAGGCAGGTTTAATAGGCATGAGGATTAGTGGGAGAGTTGGAATGATTAGTCATAGGGTGATAAATGAGGGTATCCAAGGGTGAGGAATCCAAGGGTGAGGTGTCAAGGGTGGTGTGCCAAGGGTGATGTGTCCATGGTGAGGTGTCAAGGGAGGTGTTATTAATTTAAAATAGGTAATTTGTTTTAAATTAATAAGTGTATGGGTTAGAAATGTTTAGAAGTGGACCAAGGGGACTAAGGGGGAGTCGACCAAGGAGTAGACACAATTTTGGTGTCTACATTTGACCCTTTTTTCTTGTTGGTTGTTCTTGATGAACTGTAAGACAAAAATAGGAGTAAGTTTCCCCAAGTATGGGATAAGCTCATTTTTGTCTTGTTGGTTGTTCTAGTGAACTGCAAGACAAAAATAGGAGTTGGTTGCCCCAAATGAGGGATGAGGTATTCCCCCTCAAAGTGGGAGTTGTAGGAAGGTAACCTGATATCGAGTGTCGATTTTATAGATAGTGGATGGATATGGTGAAGGTTGAGTGTGAATGATGCAATAGTTGAGATTGTGCATATACCACTTCATGTGATAGGTAGGTCAAATTGTCGCAGTCAAGGGTCAAGGAGTGCTAAAATCAAAATAATTGGTCCCCAGCATTTACTCGTAGCTGATTGGGTTAAATGATCCAATTTATAGCTCTAATGGTTGTCATGTTCCAAGAATCTCAAACTCAGGAAGTGCTCTTGGAAAACACAAAAAAGTCACAAATATTGGGGATCAACTTGCTCGCGATCTGACAATAGGTGTGAGGGTCATAATATGGGTTGCAGACAATTTTGATAACTATTCATGAGGTAGCATATATGCAATCAAAACAACCAAGGTAGGGTTGTCTCAAAAGTGGTCGTGGTCTGAGGAGATAGTCAAGATCTCCAAGGTCATTGGTCGAGTCAGGCTAAGATATAAGTGATCTCAAGTGGCAGGTGTTATGGATGGGAGATGGATGTGATCTCCAATGTGCTCTATGAGAAGTTGAAGGTGACTCCTACAATGTTAGGCTAGTTGTTTGGTCATGAGTTTGGTTTGGGATAGATAGTTGGTCCATTAGATGGATGGATGAGGGAATGGCCAAGCTAACCTCAGAAGACCCCATGTCAACTGAGTGCTACCTACATAGCCCCTATTGGAAGGGCCTCAGGCCAATGTAGTTCTCCCAAAAGGGAGGAAGAGGGTCAGTTATGGATGTGGTTTGGACTAGGTTAAGTCATGGTTAAAGGTTAAATGGTTTGTCCATCGAGTAGATGAATAAATGGATGTGGCCGAGCTAACCCCAGAGGACGTCATGTAATCTGAGTGTTGCCTACATAGCCCCTATTTGAAGGGCCTCAGACCAATGTAGTTCAGGCTGGTTGATAGGTTGGTTTGGTCAGGTTAGGGTTATTAGCATTTCCCATATGTGTGATGGTACATGCTTGAAATGATGAGTGTATGATGATGTTACAACCTTTTCCATATTATGTGATGGTGTATTCTATAACATTGGTGATAGGGTTTTCCATCCCTAGCAAGTGTCCGTATTAGTGATGGACATATGCTAAAAATGAAATGAGTATGCTTATGCTTTAGTAAGTAATGGTTTATGCTTGGCATAAATTGTGTGGTTGACAGTTTCCATGTGTATTAGTTTCCATAAAAACTAGTGTGAATAGGCTATGATAATGTTAGTGGTCTGAAAAAGGTTTGGTTAGTTTGGTTTGGTTTAGAAAATGATTTGGTTGGATTTGAATTGGTTGTATGTGACCAAAGTGTGTAAGAAGTGAAAGGCACGTTGCTCTTTCATTGACAAGGACCATAATGATAGCATAGATAAGGGTTTTGCAAACAAAAGCTCTGTTCATGAATTATGTCTTTTGTCCATTGGCTTATGTTAGAGAAATAGTCAAATCACTTGACATTAAGTGAGCTCGAAATCCCTTGAGTATGTTGGGGTAATAAGTTTGATGATGTGATATGTCAGGATAGCATAACCCTTTTGAGCAAGGATAATTTTACCCCTTTTATAGGTGGCCCTGAGAATGACTATAGGCAAGTTCATGACTTAATAGTTTGTCAGTCAATGTTTTTTTGGTAGACTGATCGATGCGAGAAGTCTACGTGGGGATGTTGTTTTGTTTTGTGGTCATATGTGACACTGATCGATGCAGGAAGCTTCTGAGAAAATGCTATTTAGATCAAGATTTTTAGGCATAGCCATCCTTCGAGGGATTGGTCTATATTTTTTCTTTGTATGTTTGAAAGTATTTGAATAGCTGTCCTTCAAGGGAACAGTCTATCAATTACAACAATTATGCATTTGTCCTTCAAGGGAGCAGTCTAAATTTAAAGTTTATGACCTTTGAGTAGGTATCCCAGTTTTATATTTTTTTGGACCAAAATTTTGGTCATGGACAACCCTGTAGAGGTTTAAGGGTTTCCCTTTTATTAGGACAAAGCATACATGCTTGACAAAAAGGTTGACTAATGTTCATTTAGGGGAACAGGGTTGAAAGGAATGAGGATTAAAATGACAGGGATTGCTCAAGGGATGAGCTCAAGTTAAATGTCAAGTGAATGAGTACTTGACTAACAATAGAATGGTCATAGATGCAAGGCATTAAGGGGCTCAATTTCTGGTCGGCCTTCAAGAGAAGACATATGATAAGTCATTGATCCATACTTGTGTGTTATGATATAAGGTCTGAGCCAATTAGGAATAAACTTACCTCATTTACTTATTTCCATATTGGTCACATGTTAAAGATGATTAAGAAGTTGGTTGATGTTTGGTCGATGCTTGGTTGGTTGAGGTGTTGGTTGATGCTTGGTTGGGGTCAATAGTCAGTATAGAGTCAGATTCCCCCAGTTGCTTGTGATAGGGACAATGTTTGGCACCCATTGTGGATAATCAATGAGTTGGATGGAAAGAAGAAGAGAAGACGATGAAGCTCCTCTTAGAGTGTGATGCAAGGATGCATCCTGTGAAGCTTTTTGCTTGATAGGGTTTAGTTTGAAAGGATGAGATCCTGATCTTCCAGGTTGGAATTTGGAATCTCAAAATTATGGATGGTGATAGAGGCAATGGTTGGTAATGATTTGACTAAAGTGGCTAGTGGTTGGGAGTCTTTAAGTTGGACCTCCACTACCTGTAAGGATTTGATTAAGGCTTGTCAATGTTGTGGAGAGATTTGAATTAGGTCATACAAAGATGTCTTCACAGAGGTTGGGTGAAGTTGTTTCACCTTGGAGTCATGAATTGGCTTCAAAGATGTTGATCGAGATGGGCCCAAGATAGTAATTTTAGGTTTTGGTTATGGTGAGGGCTTGACGAATGGATATGTCCAAGGGATAGAAACCTTCTCTTTCCCTTTATCCTTCATGGTTTGTGACCTGGTGGCCACATTGATGGTGTTGATTTTGAACAAAGGGGTTGAAGGTGATTGAGGAACCACAATTTGATGATGGGCACTCGATTTAGGTGAGGATGTTTGAGAGGTATGGGATGGTGTCGATGGTTTGTTGAAAGGGTGATCAAGAGGATCCTTAATGACAAAGGTGTCCTTTTTTAGGTGTTGACAAATGATAGTTTTATGAGCACATCAACACTCAGTCTCATGTCCAGGTGTGCGATGATACGCACAAAATTTAGTGTCATCGAACCAAGATGGTTTGGATCTGAGAGTTGATGAGTGTGAAGGTGAAGAGGGTTGGGAGACATGAAACGGTGTTGGAGATTTTTTGATAGTCTCCTCAATAAGAAGGGTGTCTTTTTCCAAGTAATGGTGAATGGCAACCTTAAGGGCACAACAATTTTCAGTGTCATGTCCAGGTGTGTGATGATATAGGAAAATTTTAGTGTCATTGAACCAAAATGGTTTTGATCTGAGAGGTTGAAATGGTTTAATAGGTGGGAGTTTTATGCTAGAAGTTTGCAAAATTTGATGTAGTATCAAAGCATATGAACCTACTAAGGGGTCTTTGCTTGTTGATGCACTAGATGTTGATGACTTTTGTTTGGGAGTTGTTGAAGGAGACTTTCGTACCACCTTTTGGGTTGGTGGTATGGCCACTCATGTAGATGACACTTTCTTTGTGAGGGGTGCCAAAATTTTTAGAGGAGGTAGGTTTGTGGTGGGTAAAGGGAGTAATGGAGGCAACTTGTTTTGGTTATGGGTTGGAGTTGGGAGCACTCCTGTTATGGTAGAAGGATGAGGGCCAAAAATGGAGGGCAATGATGATGGTG
The DNA here is from genome assembly GCA_037957365.1 of Torreya grandis. NCBI lineage: Eukaryota > Viridiplantae > Streptophyta > Pinopsida > Cupressales > Taxaceae > Torreya > Torreya grandis. The sequence goes on along the minus strand of JARHVA010003683.1, from coordinate 122,688 downwards.
GAGGAGGAGTTCACCAATGTGATTTAGTGGCCTTCTGTAGTTTGGTTTGAGGACCACTATTGTGTGAGGCAAGGTTTAAGTCTACCTTCACTTTCAGGTGAGTGAGGTTAGGTATGGGGTGAATACTGAGGGATTTAACCACTGTTGGTATGGTGGATGTTTGTGAGGGTTTAGATTCAGATGTGGATGGTTGATTTTTTGAAGGTTTGGAAGTAGAAGCCTGGTCCTCATTGGAGACTTTTGGAGATTTTGTCACAAGAGGGTCGATAGCACGGGATGAGATGGGACGTGTAAGGTGAGGAGCTTTGAGTTGCTCCCATAATACCTCATGTTCTAATTTCATCGAATGGAGAAGTCCTAGTTTCTCCACCAATCAAGAGAATGGTTTGGAAGATGTTGGATGAGGCCTTGGTTCTTTAGAAGATGTGGGTGGTTATGAGACTAAAAATGTGTTAGATGCAGTGATCTTAGGCCAAAGGTGAGAAAGAGTCATCACTGGATCATCTTCAGTTGAAGTAGGTGAAGAGACAAGTTCTTCTCTTGGTGGAGAAGGAATTGAAGAATGTGACTCCTCAAGAGGATAGAGGGTAGGGATGATTGTGCCTTTTACTTGTGGTTGAGGAGCAGGAAAGGTAAGGTCCTCCATTGGTAGTAGGAAGGATGAAGATGGGACTAGCAGTGCTGGTATGGTCAAAGCATCCTCCAATATAAGAGAGGTTGATGAAGAACTAATAGGAGTAGAAGGCTTGTTGACTTGTGGAGGAGAAATGGGAGAAGAAGGCTCTTCTACCTATGAAGGACTAATGGGTGGGCTAACCTCTTCAGATTATGAGAGAGGTTGGTTAGGCATAAGAGGTGAGACTGTGTTGACTATGCATATATTACACTCTTGGGAGTCATCAGCCATGGTCTGCACGTTGTTTTGGCTAGAGGGATGGTTAGGAAAAGGTTGTCTAAAGATGTCTATGTTTTGGTTAGGTGGCGTGTTTGGGTTATCCAAAATAAGATCACCTTTATCTATCATGTCTTGGACAATGTTTTTGAAGGTTTTGCAGTTGTTTATGTCATGGCCTTTGACATGGTGATAATGACAAAAGTCATTTTCCTTATACCATGTAGGGATGGCTTTTGAGGGGTCAAATTGTAGTGGTGGTTGAATTTAGGGGAGATTGAGGACTCCCTATTTAACCAGTTTATCCAAAATGGAAACATATGATTCTCCTATAGGAGTATACTGACATTGTATATACCATTGTTGGAATTGTCATGTAATGCTTTGAGATGTGGAAGGTTTAGATTGATTAGTTGTGGTAGATGATGATGATCTAAGTACCACAATATTTGTTGATCCCTTAGACTTGGAATTTGAAGAAGAAGATTTGGAAGAAGAGTCATTTGATTTTGCATTAGTATTTTTACTACACAATGTGACTTTATTTTCTTCAACAACATGGAGTTCAAGCTTCCTAACCATGGTGAAGGCTTTGTCAAATGTGCAGAATGTTTGGACCTATAAGGTAGATGAAATGTGTTTGGCACATGCTTGTGAAAAGATCTCAATGAGCTCGAGTTGAGGTAAAGAAAAGGAGAGTTGGTTGATTAAGCCTCTCCAATGAGCAATGAAATCAGCTATTGATTCATCATCAAATTGTCTCATAGAATATAGGTCTGTGATGGAGATATTTTTGGTGATGTCGATCGAAAAGTGGTCAAGGAAAAGTTGGGCTAGTTGAGTGAAAGAAAAGATAGAGTGACTAGTAATAGAACTATACCAATCGAGGGCAGCACCAAAAAGCGACATGGGGAATGTGTGTAGTAATAACACATCATCATGTGCTATAAGGTAACAAGTGTGTCTAAACGCTCGTAGATGTTGCTGTGGGTCCTCCTTACTCTGAAAGTGAGTAAACTTGGGAAGTGCCCACTAACTAGGATATGGTCAGATTGGGACTAGAGGATGAATGGGTTCATTACAGATTTGTTCATATGAGAGAACATTTATTGAACTAGAAATGGATGTCTCAAGATTAGACATCTTGTCCATCAACATCTTGATTAGATCAATTGATGGATTTGCAGGTGGGGTGCCCCCTAGGTTATAAGGCATTTGGAAGGTGTTAGATGGAACATATGACATACTAGGTTGCATTTGTATCAGCAAAACATATTGGTAGTTCATCATGGGGATTGATGTTGAAGTCAAGGGTGGTTGTGTCATAAAGCTAGAGGGTACAACTTGACTAGGTGTCTCCAAAGGTGGTTGAGTGGTGGAAACACTTGTTGAAGGATAGGTGGTTACTCTTGTATTTATGGGTGCAAGAGTAGGTGGGATGGAAACAATTAAGCTTTGGAATGGTGTAGAACTTTGTTGAACGGTTTGTGGTTGAGGGGGTACAGGAACCCCAAAGGAGGTAGGTCCAAAAATAGAAGGAGAGGTCACACTTTGAAGATTGGTCATGGTCAGGTTGTTAGTTGAGGTAATGGCCTGGGTGACCATGGGTTGGGTTACAGAGGCCGTTGATATGATTGTCATTTCAAATAGGGAAGTTGGCATCCCATAAACTGGGTTGCCTAAAGAGTCTCGCATTTGACTTCTTATGAGATAGTACTGAAGAGCCTTGACATTGAGGTCAAGGAATATTTCAAAGTCTTGGTCCCCTTCGAGAACAATAGGGGGTTGAGTCGGGGTTGGTTGGGTAGGAGTTCATTCAGTCTTTGAATGATACTCCATTAGAGGACTTGATATAGAGGGTGAAGGTGGAAGTGGTTGTTGCCTTGCGTGCTCAACAAGAGTTTTGGTTTGACTACGTGTCAAAGCCATCCAAGGCAAGAAAGATTCAGGTTCTAAAACTATATGTCTCAGCCTCAGAAAACTAGAATTAGTGTTTTTAACAGCAAAAAGGTTAGGTTTTTAGCTTGCTATTTTGAGAAGAAATTTTTTGATAGTGACCGACGTCGGTGGAAAAACTGATGTCGGTGAAGAAAGTTGCAGATGTCGGTCAGATAACCAATGTTGGCAAAGATAAGTTGTTGACATCAATGGAAAAAATGATGTCAGTTATTGTGTATTTCCAAAAACTTTAGAAAACTGAAAGTTTTTGGAAGAAAGAAGAAAGTCCTGAGTTGTTCTTAGAGCTCAGAATAATGCATCCTCACAAGCTCAAAAAACTAGATGAAAATAGAAAAGTAGACGAAGACAAGCAACCTCTAAATGTTAAATCCTAAGAATAAGTTTTAGAGTCTTGTTGGCTTATGCATTAGAAGAGTGTGTTTGGGAAGTTGGCTTTTAAAACATGTACTAGAAGAAGCAGTCTAAGGCTGGTTTCAGGTTAGTTTTGGTGCTCAAGGTTTGTATTAGGTTCCGTACATGGCCTGGTGCTAAGGAGCAAGCTCCCCTCACTTCACAAGCCTAGAGATAAGCTAGGTCACTTAGCCAGTATATACTTCCCCTAGAGTTTATACTCTGCTAGAGAACAGAGTGGGTTCTCCCCTTGGTAGTGAAGTCCAAGTGGGATTACCATGAAGGGTAAGGTATCTATTAGGTGATGAAATCCTAGTCGGACCTTGTCTCAAGTATGTTTATATGTTTAGTTGTGAAAGTGGTCTAGTTGTGTAACATAAGTGCACTAAAATTTATTCATAATGCATTTTTAATTACTAGATATGAGAGCTAAGTGTGCATTCAGGTAGAAATGAAATGCAATAGATTTTAAGCTGAAACTGAAATGTTTTGTTTAGATGCAAACAAGTTGAGAAAAGGTTAAGAGTATGAAATCCACTACTCTAAGATGCAAGAAGGAAAGGCGACAATAATAAAAAGTTCTTTTTAACTTCTGGTTATGATGTCTTTTCAAAATAAAGAGATTGAAGAAGGATGCAAGAAGAAATCTAATGCACCTATATGAATGGTTGCTTTTAGAAGAAAAAGAATGATGAACCCAAGGAAAATTCTAGGGGTCCCACCGAGCATGCCAAAATGTTTCTAACTATTTTTCACTTTTCCACATTCAGAAGAAATAAAAAACTAAAAGGTAATGGTCAGGGGTTTGTACATACCCAGATGAAGTTGTGCACCATTATCTAGATGATTGAAGGAGCTCCTCTTTGGCTGTGGAGGATGACACCTGTAGATAGAATAAGACTCAAACATAGAAAATGTTAGATAGATATAAGGTGGACTGCCAAGCAAAGCTCGGTCCCAAAAGTGCAAAGACCTCCTTGAGGGATGACAGTCCACTTGTTGATAAAAATAATGTCAGATAAAGATAATAATGAAAGACTAAGCAAGAGAAATAGAAACAATGCATACCTGTATTCTACTGTCGATCTATCATAGTCACTGACATTGGTGGTTTTGTCGGCATCAGTTGGTCAAGTTGCCAACATTGGTTATTCTACTAATGTCGGTAGGGGAAATGGTTGATTTCAGTCAAGGCAATGGCCTTGGATGGGTTTTGGATGAATTTCAGGGCTATTTGTGGTCAACAAAATGGTCTGGGATGTCTATGGGAGTTTGGAGGTCCATGTAAGATTGCCAGGGAATCCAATAGAGTCTTAAGAGGGATAAGGGGTAGAGGATAGGTTGTTAAAAAGGGTAAGGATATGGGGGAGGCCTCTCAGCCTCTCTGGGAAGAGAGTTAGGTTTGGTTGATGATATCCAGAAATGCTAAATAGAAGCTAACTACTAATGCTTTCTGAAATGAAATAGAAGGAGAATACTTAGCTCTTGCTTATTGAAGGAGTGTAGAAGACTTGCTGCTAATGCTACTAATGTAGAAGACTTCTTGTAATGTTTTTAACCCAAAGTCTAGAGATATTTATGTAGAGTTCCTGTAGTCTATGATGCTTGGTGTGCATCTAAGAGAGAGAGAAAGAGGCCGAAGTCAGATTCTAGGTGTAAGAGAATTTGCATTCAAGTCTGTGATCAGTTTTCTATTTAGCCTGCAAGTTGGTTTTAAGCAACTGACATTGGTGATTCCATTGGTGTCGGTTGATGGTTGGTTGACGTCAGCAGCTAGAGGATGGGTAAAAAGGCTATTTTTAGCCTTTTGCCTGTTCCTCTATCTACCGAGTTCAGTGGTCATGGTTAAACAGTTGAAGGCGATTTTAATAGGTGTGAGGATTAGTGAGAGAGTTGAAATGATTAGTCATAGGGTGATAAATGAGGGTATCCAAGGGTGAGGAATCCAAGTGTGAGGTGTCAAGGGTGGTGTGCCAAGGGTGATGTGTCCATGGTGAGGTGTCAAGGGAGGTGTTATTAATTTAAAATAGGTAATTTATTTTAAATTAATAAGTGTATGGGTTAGAAATGTTTAGAAGTGGACCAAGGGGACCAAGGGGGAGTCGACCAAGGAGTGGACACAATTTTGGTGTCTACAGTGGATGGTGTAGACCCATATCAACAACCTCTAACTAAGGATGAGATATGTTTACTGGCATGGTTATAGACATAGATACAAGCATGGTTTATAGAGATAGCTAGGATCACTAGAGAAAGATCAATTATAGGTGTAACTATAGGCCTAAACAACATAGAGGGATGGTCAATTAACCCAAAATCAAGCATAGGTTATTAGATTATAAGGTCAAATCACATCATTATAAGCTTAGATAGTCATGCTTCAAAACTAGATCTATAATCAAAATGCATAGATTATAGGTTATCAGGGACAAATTACTCAAATGTAGGTGCAAATTTAGGTTCTGATAGGAGAGGTAGAAGTTACCAAGAGGGCCAAGGGGGAGGTAGACATAGTGATGTAAGAGGGTGGGTTGGCTGGAGTCATGCAAAAAATTATTAGGTTGACATAAGAGGCCCAATATTATAGGACTTTGTATGAGGTGGTACTACCATCAAGATAGTATGAAACTTCTTTCAGAGCTAGCTTGTCACATTCAGTCCATTTGCCCCTAAGAAGACCACTAGGAGTGTAACCATGACTTTATGAGACATGATATATATATGATTTTTTTATTATATCATTTTATTGTGCAAAAGGCCTGCATATTGTATATATTTTTTGACATGGGCTCCATGTGGACATTTGATATATTATCATGAGTTTTTGGGTATGATGTGATGTGTTTTGTGATATGCATTGATTATGAATGTTGGCTATGATGGATTTAGTTAGATTTTATGGATACATTATGTTTAGTTATATGATGGATTTATGTATGATGTGATTAGATGTACATTGTTTTATCTTATATGGGCTTATTATTTTGTGATATAGATGATGGATACATGTATGTGTTGAATTTACTTATGATTTAGATAGTTGCTATATGATTATGATGTATGGGTTAGATAAATCTCTTATTTCATTTTGATAATGTTATATGATGTGATTTAGATGCTATGTTGATGAGATGATGTTTTTTATATGTTGATGTATGTATTTAATGAAAATGATGTGATTGTTGATATATTTAGATAGAGATGCTAAATATGAATTTAATTAATATGATATATAGATGGTTAAGTAGATGACATATTATGTGATGAGATGTTATGAGATGGTGGTTTATTTATGGATGCATGGGTATAATGGTAATGAGATATATAATGGTAAAGTGAAATAAAAGGTGAATATATGTGTTAATAAAAGACTAATCCATTTCATTTTTTATATCTCACAACTAGGGTTTGGGTAAGAATCCTCTTGTACCAAAGGGGTAGGATAGTGATATGAGGTATAAACTAGATGGGGGTAGGTTAGATGAGATGACAATAGATTAAATGGGACAATTGATAAGATTGGGGGTGATGGGATGGGTGGAGATTTGGAAGCCATTGATTGTGTATGAAATCCATTTTAATATTGTATATACGATCAATTTGTGTGCTAATGACTTAAAAATATCAAAGGTACATCAAATCATGGTGCATAAGGGAACTCAATTTTGAAGTGATTTTTCCCAAAATAAGTTTGGGAGTCACCTAGACCATCCTTTTTCCCATAAAAGTTATTCAAGATAAAATATATACAATATGATAATAAGATTAGAATAAAAAATATAGTCTAACTAATATGCTCATTGCTATATGATTTGATCAAATATATACACATATTAAGGCACACACATTTATATACACACAAAACAAACATAAGATAAAAGAGACTAAATTCAAGGAGAATAAAAAGTATATACAAATTGATAATGAGGTGATTATAAGGTGATTATGGACAATGATATTAATGATGAGAAGGAGATATGCACATGGGGTATATTGTGCCCGATAGTACTAGATTGAAACAAGGACCCAACCCAATTCATAAGTAACCATATATGGGGTTTAAGATGATCAAACAAGATTTGGTGTCATAATGTATGTGAAACCTTGAATAAAAACCTATCATTGACCCTTCCATAGTAATAGATTTAGTGGAAAGGTGTGAACCATGGTTTGGGAACAATAAGAGACAAATGAGGATAGGATTAACTTGAGGGTAAGAGGAGACACACTTGTCAAAGAGGATGTAATGAGGGTGGTATGATGAGGGATAGTTATAAGGATGTGATAGGATTGGGGGTATATATATATATATATATATATATATATATATATATATATGGATATGAATATGGACAAATAGACTCTAGATAACTCCCCAACAAAATCCCCACCACATGACAAGCAATGACGTCTTCCTTATTTAAAAACATATGTCTCAGACTGTTGCATAAAAACTTGTAATGGATACCCAATTTTAAGACTAGGGTTAGGGATGGGAAAATGGAATGGAATGGGAAGATGAGGATGGAATGGAAAAGTATATGCCCTCAAGAGTGGGGACCCATATATGGAGATAAAGTGAAGCTTATCAAGTGTATAAATGTTTTAAATGCATTATGTTCATTGGATCATCAAGATCTTCAATATCTAGTATAGATAATTTGTAGGCTCCAAATCCAAATTTAGAAATAATGATATATGGACCGAGCCAATTGGATTCAAAATTTCCTTTCATGTCCCTTTTAACATTTTTATTTTTTTATTTTCTTTTATGACTAAATTACCAACCTTAAACTCTCTGAACTGGATCTTCTTGTAGTATTAGCCTTTTAATCTATTCTAATATTCCTATAAGTGATTGAGGGCCCTTTAACACTTTTCATCTATTATCTCTAATTATTGTAGCCTTTCTAGTCTAAAGTTTTGATCAATTATAATGCCTTATAATGAAATTTGTAAGGAGGGAAGTTCTACTTCCAAAGATAAGATAAGTTTTGTCCCATATATTAAAGCATATGGAGTAGCCCTAGTGGGTGTTCATACACTTTTTTAATAATACCAAAGTACAGGATATAATTTTATGTGATAATTCCTACTTACATTATTGCCTATTTTCTTGAGAATCTTGATAAGAGTCTTTTTTGTTGCTTCAACTTGCCCATTCCCTTGGGGGTAGTTATTGGAGTTCTAGGTTACACCCAAGCTGAGAAAGAGATTATTTAAGTCCCCTACTCACACTTATTCCAACATTATATTCACTTAATATTATGGGTTATCTATTTTCAGGACAAACCTCTAGAATTTAAAGAGATAGCTCCCCTAATATGACAAGCAGTGCTTTTCCTAAAACCTAAATCTTTCATAAGGAAAAGGGAAAGAGATGAAAACTAAAAATATAACCTAACCTATGTGGTGATGTACCAAATTATTCAATGATACACTTTGAACTTAAACACTTCCATGACTACTAATGAATCTAATGGGGATAAGTGTTTATTAGATTCTATGACAATTTTCCAAACATGAGTATTTTTCATGAAGGTTGGGCAGAAACCTACAACAAGACACTATAGTCTATTTGAATCTTCAAGATAAATATCCTTAAACAAAACTTCACACAACCTATAAGGAAATAAAAAACCTAAAATCAAGGTACATGAAGGACATGCATATGATGAAAAATAAACATACACTATGTAGAACAAACCTCAATGATATAAACTTAACATTCACTTACAATCTGAACTTGCCTTGTATTGCTCCAAGAGAGTTATACAAAGAGTTTCTTAGAGCTTAGCTATACCCATTTGAGGGATGGAAGACAAGATCTCAATGACTACATTTATAAGAAGAAAGGAAGGTATGAGAGAGGAAATTTAGTGTAGAAGGGGTCATCAATGAGCCCAATGTGGCCTAGAGCAGTTACACAAACATTTCCTTCCTTTGTGAGCATTACCATTCCTTAAATGAGACCATTTTTGTGTAGAGGTGATTTTAAATTCTCCAAAAAAATTCAATTATGCTTTGAAATTCCCTATAATATCTCCACATTTCTCCTTTCAGTAGTTATTCAATGCATATGGGGGTATAAATAAGGTCATATTAGGCATCGAGCAGCCTTAACATCAATGTGCATGTAAAATTCCTCATGAAAATACCTTTGAATTTTAGTAAAGACCCCATTTTGGTGTGATCTTTCCCAAATGGTAGTTATTATGTTTTTAAAGGGGCAATTAATGTCATCACACCATCTTCTCTTCATTATATCCTTCCACTTGTTTGACAAATAGGTTTGTATGATTAACTTTCTAAAATTCTATCTAAGTTCACCATGATAGTGATTCAACAACTAAACTTGTACTTCAAACTCATCTAATAGATAATCTTTTAAAATAACCTAATTTATTGACATTGATGTTTTTGAATAAATCTCCACATGTAACACACTTTAGTTTTACATTAATAGGCCAAAAAACTTGCCTCAAAGACTGGTAGTTTTGAACAAAATGATGAGAGACCTTTTAGGGGAATTCATGGATTTAAATGATGTTTAATAAGAATAATAAGTCTTGCATATTCTCCCTCAATAGTTTAGAATATTTTTCTAGGCCCTAAAAACATATAAACTAACAAAAACCTTGCTATTTTGCCATTTCAAAAGGCATTCACACACCTTTAGTATATCTAATGCCATGGCTTGAAACCCCTCCAAGTTATCCATAATTTACAAGTGACAAACTAGGCACTTTTAAGTAGAATAATATATTCTTATCCAAAACTCTCAAGACTAGTTGCTATTAGGGTTTAAGGGAGGTTTTAGGGGGTTTTATCTTGGTTCTTGATAATTTGAGATTAGCTTTATGATCTGATTACATCAAATCTAAGATAAAAAGTTTCCTCACCTTAAAAAATCATTTATATGCCTTAATAATACCCTTATTCACCTTAGTGAGCTCCTTAAAATGCTTCCTTTATGAGGATTTTATCCTTTGAAAAGCCTCTACAAGTCTACAAGTGGAAATATGCATTGTGGTTGCTTTTCTAGGTCTTGGACTAGGCTACATGGCCTTAGAACAATGTGATAATACTCTTAAAGAGGGTTCTTAACCTCTAAAAACCACATATTAAGACCAAATCCACTCTTTTAGTGGCATAACCATGGTAAAACCTTGATATCATTCTGTTTGCACACATCTGCTACAAGCTTTGACCTGCACATTGGTTTATGAGCTATGTATGCTTCTTATATGACTAGGGAAAGGCCTTTTGTGCATATGGTCAAGTACACTAAGATTTTAAACTCTCTACACTCTTACCAATCATGGAGGTCAATAATGGGGACCTCTAAGAGGTTATCCAAGTGCCTTGAGGGCCCTCCTTCCTTATCAAACTCATTTTACATGTGAAAACCCTATACAAGTTGGTATTTGAGCTCAAACTAGCCTTTATAGACCTATTTAATATAATTATGACCCTTCATGTACCAATTAGGTGGCATGGTAGTGCCTAGGAGACTTTAGGGGACCTCAAAGATGGTTTCATGGCTACAAATTGGCATTTAAATTTGTTTTGAGTTGAATTTCCATGATCAGGTCAATTACGTGCTTTGTGTAGGGTTAGAGGTATCTACAATCTTAAGGATGATTCATAAATTACAAAAATTCAACCTTATAATAAAGGACATGAATGGTTAGAGAATTAACCCCCCTCCTACCCTAAATAGGTTGGATTCCCATGAAAAGCCTCCATGGAGATATGAATGTGAGAAGTTAGTGTTAGGGTTAGTTGTAGGTAGTTTTGAGTCCCAAACTTCTTAATAATAATTCATGCAATTTATCCCCTATTTAAAACCAAATTTACATATATGTTTATCACTTAGGGAGACTTAAGTCCCCTATGGGCTCTAGATTAGAGGATGCATGTGGTAAAGTGAGTGAGCATATGAATTTACCCCTTAAGATACATGCACACAGGTAGATTATCTTAAGCTAGTCTTTTGGGAATTTAAACCACTTTTTCAACATTTTAACCTTTGAAACCTATTTTTTAGGTTTAAAACATGCCTTCACTCTCTATTTTAGTCATTGGGTGGGCCATAACACTTGTATGGGTTTCAAAGCATCATTGGGATCTATTTTGTAATACTACCTACATGACTATTCAACTACACCTTTAATATTTTTGATCATGGAATTGAGTTTAAGACCTTGAAATAGGTTCCTAGGTGTATTATAGAAAATTACATCTTGAAAAAAAACCCTATATGAATCCCAAATTGAGTGCAAACCCATCATGGTATGGATGTGCCATTAGCCCCACAGATTGCCTGCAGAAACTAGCCATGGTTTGAGACAAAACAATGAGTATGTGCACTATTTATCTCAGCCAAGTAAGAATGTGGGGGAATTTTATAAGTCATGACCACATTATGTATAAAATTTGGGAGCCTAGTTATGCTTGGAAGGGGTCCATATCTTCATTTTGGCTCTAAAAAACCTAAAACTATCTGCCAAAAAGTAAACTCAAGCCTGTAGACCTTGGAAATGGCTTCTAGTCCTAATTTTGAGGGTCATTGATGGCTCTAGTAAGTGTCTATGACATAATTATAATTATATTCATTCTCATATTATATATTTTCCATACTAATTCATCGCATAAGCCATATTTCTACTTAGTTCAGGCCTCACTCTCATGCTTGCACCTACTTGTGTAGTTCCATGGCTATGATGACATCACCATGCCTTCATAAGGGTAGTGGTTGTTAGGATTAAAACTTTAAAAACATGGTCATTTCTTATTTTATTTTGGTTCTACCTTTTTTGAGTTCATATGAGATGTGGGAACCATCTAATTGAATATTGTCACCTCATCATCACTTTTCATCATGGCTACATGTAAGTTTGTTATCAACCCTGTATTAGGAGAGGGATGACTTATAGGGTGTTTTATGAATGTAAAATTAATAAATAATATCACCTCCAATATATTTTTAAAATTCCCAACCCATGATTCTCATAGTGTCCCCTTGCCTATTGAACAACTCAGATGACTCTCCTTGATGTTTTTATATAATGTTTCCTATGACTAACTATAGGTGCCTCCCTTAACACACCCAAGTTGACTCATGGCCATGATATGAATGTTCCCATTATAATATGGGGGTATAAAAAGAGTGATCAATATTTGAGTTAATAGTGGGTAAATAGATGAGGTGACATTGGAAACACACTAGAGTGAAATAGGCATGGCAACATAGTGGAACACAACTTAGAGGTAGTGAAACTATAGTAAAACAATGTGGATATGTAATAGGCATGAAATGAACACAATAACATTCTCAATACTAACCTAAGTAGACTATGAGGAAACTATAATGTCTATGAAGGCATGCATAAAGGATTTGAGGTAGAAACAAGGTATTTAAAGTCTCATAGTGAAACATAGTATTCTCAGAAATACCTTAAAATCTATGAAAAAACCTTAACTTTTACAAAAAGTGACCGAGTCTACTAATTGCATAGAAGGGGGTTTGTAAGGGTTGTGACACAATATATAGGATTTATAATATGTTTTAAATCATTAAGACAACTTACTACCATATCACCACCTCCTTCACATACCTTGAAACTCATTGGAATCCTATAGATGCTTATTAGACCATATACATAGTCTATTCTGTAGTGTCCTTTAACATACATAGGTTGATATTTATGAAATTTGTTAAGGAAAACATGACCATTTAACTTTTAAATTAGGTGAGAAAATGTTGAGTGACATGACACATCTCTACAACCATGAAACTTGACTTATAGATCTCGATAGAGGCATCTAAAACATTGCCTCTTGCCTAAACTAGTATGTAGACCATGCATAGGAATCCAATCAAGGATATTGACATGACATAAAATTTTAAATGAGTATATTACATGCTAAAATCACCAAAAAAATATGCTACATGACTTTGGAGAATAAGACAACTAGTTGGTTCCTATAACTAAATCAAGTTCCTTTAAAAATTGATGGTCTCAAGATTGCCTGTGTAGATGAGGAGGGTACATAAACTCCTTAAATTATTAACCAATGTTCTTAAAGGATATTCCTTAAAATTACAAATAAATTCCATGGGTGACTAGCCCCTTGAGTGTACTTTTCATTGTCAAAATCTTGGACACCTAATCTACCCCTACTATACAAAATGACCATTAACTTGAGGGGTCATATGAGCTCACCAAGGAGCTTGAGGTAGAAGATAAATGGGTTTGGGCCCCTAAAAAGATAAAACACTATGATTATTCCACCATTGAACTTCTATGAACTCACTTTACTAGAATATGCCCCTGACTAAGCTGATCCATACAATACAGATCCATATTATTGAGAAAGCACCTATAAAGTGTCCATTTTCCTACAAATCTCCTTATTTTATCCCTAAAATGTATATTAATGATGTTTTGGATGGAAAATAGGATGGAAAATAGTGTTTTGACTTAGTGACTCAACCTAAGGGAGATGAAGGGTAAAAAATTAGCACATGTGGGCCCTTATCGGAAGAATTGAGAATTGAACAAGGTAATGGTGGATCTAATTAAGCTATGAAATATTCCATAGTGGAATAGTGGGACTCATGAGGTTCTTTTGGAGGCATATGATTTTTCTAGTGGTCAATTAAGGCCAAAATAATATCCTTTTTTGGTTAAACCATTGATCAGACTCAAATACATGTCTTTAAAAGAGGTTCATCAACTAGACCACCATGTTAATGAATATGAAACATCTAAAGATTCAATAAACCTTAATTATTCCACATAATATCTTTCATAATGATACTTGAAAGATCAAAATGGGCATAGACTAATGTGCTTTTAGACTCTTATCAAATTACCTCCACCAACTTTGGTTTCATTACTACATCTCCCTTATATTAATGATCCTTCAATATTTATATGGGACAAATAAACACTTTGGAAACCATAACACTTCCTAACTAAAACTTTACATGGGGTGAAAATACCTACAAAGACTGCTAAGGTAAGTTTGAAATGTGACTAGCCAATGGACTCACTAGACATCACTTTAGAGCTCCAAACTGGGTAACAAGTAAGTTTCAAACATAGGTAATGACCCTAAGCTATAGGGTTGGCCAATTTCTAGGTCTAGGATTAGAAATTGACCAATAATAATAAGTAGAAGAAAAGTGTTACTTGATATGGTATCATTGGCATAAGGCTTTGACTTCTTGATTTTTGAAGGAATTTCCATTATCAAATATGTTGGCAGGAATGCCAAAATGGTAAATGGTATGATTTAGGATGAATTTAGAAATTTAGAGACCTATAGTATATGTAAGTGGCATTAATTCTACCCATTTGGTGAAATAATCCATAGCAGTAATAATTAATTTATGTCGATCAGAAGATGTAGGATTTATCTTGACAATCAAATCAAATCCCCATATAGAGAATGACCATGGACTCATAATAGGTTTTAATTCTTATGTGGGTATAAGGATAAGATTACCATATTTTTAACAAGCTACACATTTTTGCACATATTGGTAGGCATCTTGTTCCATGGTAGGCCAATAGTACCCAATCTAAAGCAATTTCTTGGCTAGGTCCATTCTATTGACATGTCCACCACAAATAACATCATGGACCTCCTTGATCATGAGATAATCCTCTTACGAGGTAAGGAATATTAAAAATGTCCAATCATAACCTATATGATAGATCATGCTTCCAAGGATAGTGTAACAGAAGGTATGGTGGATGAAGACCTTGCATTGATGGTGATTGAGGTTAGGTGGTAAGATGTTGTCATGGAGATAATTATAGATGTCATGATACTAGGGGAGACTAGGATTAGGAATAGCACAAATTTTTAGAAGAGCCATATATTGATGGGCTAGAAATATTAGATGTTCTATCAAGAAAATTGCCTTTAAGGGCATCTTTAGGGAGATAAATTAAAGAGACAATAGTGGCCATGGAGTTATTTTATTTATTACTCCCTCTTGATACTTGTTCAAATGTAATATACTACATATTATGCTTCAACTAATCTATCAATTACTTGTCAAGGAGTAATTTTTCATCTTTAGTTTGGAACTCATCACTAAATTACTTGATTATGTGATATGAATCACTGAATACTTGTAAATGCTAGATGTTCAATTATATGGATAAGTGAAGGCTAGATATTAAAGCCTCATATTTATAAATATTATTGGTGCATGGGAAAGTAAGGTAGAGGGATTTTTGAATAAGGCCACCTTGTGAGGTGACCAAAAGGATGCCTATGCCTAATCCATGAATGGTAAAAGATCAATCAAAATATAGCTTTCATCTATTAGATTTTGAATTAATCATTATATATTCATCCAATAAGGTTATGGTAAGAGGTTTAATCATGACAAGAGGTAATTATACTAGTTGATATATTATCACTTGTCCCTTAATTGCCTTTTAATGAACATATTCAATGTCAAATTCACTGAGCAACATAATCCACTTAGCCGTTCATCTTGTGAGGTCTAATTTTGATAGTACATATTTGAGAGGATTAACTTTGGTAATGAGTTGGACTTGATTTTAAAGCATATAGTATCGATGTTTTTACGTAGTAAAGACCATGGCTAAGAAATATTTTTTAATTGGGGTATAATTTAGATCAAACAAGATTAAAGTGTGATTGAGATAAAATTTCTTGCTCTTTTTCCTCATCATTGTGTTTTGTAAGTAGGGCTCCTATTTCACATGGAGTTGTAGAAATATATATGAGTAAGGGCCTTCCCATGATAGGTGTGATAACACAAGTGGATTTTCCAAATACTACTTAATATCATTGAAGGCCTTTTGACATTCATAGTTTCAATTAAAATTGGTCCCCTTCTTTAAGAGATGAGTAAAGGGGTGAGATTTATTTTCAAGCTGAGAAATAAATCTCTAAATATCTTGTAACTTACCCTAAAAACTCCTAAGATAATTAATATTATGAGGGGGAGGTATTTCCATAATAGATTTGACTTTATCTAGATCCACTTTTATGCCTCTCCTAGATACAATGAACCCTATTAATTTTCCTGAGGCTATGCCAAATACACATTTATTTAGATTCAATATTACTTTATACTCTCTTAGCCACTTAAATATTATTCTCAAAACTACATGATTCTTTGATCTGAATTTGGACTTCCCTAGGATATCATCCACATAGTCTTCAACTATATCATGCATCATATCATGAAAAATAACTATCATTTCCCATTGATAAGTAGTGATAACATTATTGAGACTAAAGGGCATGACTTAATAGTAGAAGGTCCCCCATGGAGTGATGAAGATTTTTTTATGTTGAGACTTAGGCATGATTTTGATTTGATTATAGCCCAAAAAAACATCTATGAGAGATAACATTTCATATCCAGCTATTAAATCCATGATCATATCAATATTTGGGAGGGGGAATTCATCTTTAGGACATGCCTTATTAATGTCTCTAAAGTATATGTAGATCTAAATCCCACCTTTTGGATTGTCCATAGGAACAATGTTAGATATCCAATCAGAATAATTGATGGGTTAGATAAAACTTGCTTCCAAGAATTTTTATAGTTCATCCTTAACTAGTAAGGCCACTTTAGGATGCATATTACATAATTTTTTATTTAATGGTTTATAATTAGGATGAACAACCAAATGATGCAAAATTATGGAGGAATCAAGTCTTGGCATGTCATAATAATAGCATGTAAAAACATTTATAACTTCCTTAAGCATCTCAATAATAATATGATGCTCCTTAGGTGTGAGAGTTTCCCCTAGTTTTACTATTTTGGGATTTTATTTAGTTCTAATGTTAACTTTGATCACCTCCTCAATGAGAGAGGGTGACTGATCTTGGAGATAAAGGGGTAATGATTGATTTGAGATATCTGAAGTGAAACCATCTGGGAGTTCTATGTTTATTTTGGTGTACTCTTCTAATTCAACTAAAAAATGTGGAAATTATTCCATACTTCAAGGTGGTTCTTCTTTTTCAAGCTTATCTTCTCCACTTTGGTCAAGGGGATGATGTTGTTCCCCAAAATAATTTGATTAATAAAGATTAATAGAAATTCCTTTCTTATGGTTGTCAGAAGGCATGAAATCTCATACTCCCAAAATTTCTAAGATGGCCTCATCATTTTAAAACATATCAAAAGATGGCTCTTGATGTTGATCCTAGTCAATTAATGAGGGATAGTAGAATTATATGTTTATTGTGGAGATAGTGGTATCAGGGAAAATGTTTGTTGTGTTAATCTCCTTGTAGCAACTATAAATGGGACTTGTCTCAATTTCTTTGTCAGAAAGAGACTCCTCAAAGATCGATGCAGTATCCAAAATAATATTGTTTAAGTCATTATCAAGTATTTTTTACCATAATCTAAGATATTATGGATGTTATTTTACTATTAAAGGCTCAATATTTCCTTGTCCATGTCTCCCTAGTCCTTTTCCTTGATAATGCATGTTTTGTAACATTTTCTAGATGTGGAGGTATCTCTTTTTAGGAGATGTGAGGGCCTCATCTTTTTGGATAAGCCATGATTAATCTAATTCATCAATATATTATTTTGATAATAGTCTTGCCCTTAAAAATTCTATTGGTCCAAATTGATAGCTGATAGGATTGGTCTTTCGCATAGCCAGGGACTTGTAACTATGCGGGGAAAGAGGTAAGTCACCTACACAATATGTTTTATATTAATATTCCATACACCCTATGAATGTGATTTTTAGATGAGTAAAAATATATAATGTATTATAATTATTTATAATATCATCAAGGCATATACATTTAATATTTTTGGGTTTAGAGTGGAGCTATTAGTGCTGAGACAATAGTAGGAGGATGAGAATTAACCCATTTAGCGATTAGAAAAATGTTCCATTTCCTTGAGAATGATAAATTCCATACCTGAATATAGGAATTTTATACATTGATGAAGGGTGGATGGGACTAATTTCATCTCATAAATCCATGGGTGACCTAATAATATTTTATAGGGTAGATCCACATCCACAACATGAAGCATGGTTTGATGTATCATGGGTCCCATAGCAATGAGAAGGTAGATGGTGCCTATAAAAGGTCATTCATTATCATAATATAATTTATCATGATAAAATTAGGCCCTAAAGAAGCTTTAGAATACCCTAATTTATTTAATAAATAAAGATTACATAAATTCAATGCAAAACCTCCATATATGAGTACATGAGGAATGTGGTGATTAGATTTGAAGACTTCTATGAATAATGGGTAGTTATGATTGGGGTCCATGAGAGGCATGTCCTAGTCACTAAAGGTGATTTGATGAGAAGGGATAAATGACCCACTAATTATTGTAATTAATTGGTTTCAATATCTCTAGGGACATTTAGGTCATTCAAAACTTGATTGAGTATCTCTTGATTCATAGGGGATGTTTTGAGAAGTTCCATTAACAATATTTGAGTGGTGTCTTCTCAATTTAATGAATTATATTATAATATTTATAAGAAGATACCAAAAATTTCTTAAATATATCCCTCTTTTGAGATGTAGAGGTATATGGGTTCATTGGGGGTACCCTAGGAATTACGATCTTGTTACATTTGGTAGTGACCATGCAATTAGTTATGGCCCAATTGATTTTTAATATGGTGGGTGATGGTGGAGTGGGATCTTAGGGGATATGGATTTTAATGGTGTTGACTTAGTGATATGGGATGGTGTGATACTAAGTACAATTTGAAGAGGAGGATTGACCCTAGTCTCTTGATGGATTCTTATTTCTCTGATCATGCTTGGGTAGGGAGTCCTAATAAATGCCTAGATTTGATTTTTATATTAATTTAGATTATTCTCCCATTCTATTTCAATATCACCCTTTTCAATGAGGTCATGAATATAATTCTTTAATTGCATACACCTCTCTATGTTATCACCTTTGAATATGTGATATTTACAAAATTCATCCTCATGGTACCAATCAAGTCAAGCTTGATGATTATCCAAAGGTCAAATTTGAGGAAGAGTAATCATTTTAATAATAATAAATTTCTCAAGGAATATTTCAATGGGCACTCCAAGGTTAGTGAGAGGTTTCTTTCTAGTTTAAGGCTTTGGTTTACCGCATGATAATTGAATAGAAGAGACATTATATTGATATGTGTGATTCTTCTTTTGCACAATTTGAACAAGCTATTTATAATATGTAACCCCATTTCCCACCATATTCTTATTCTTATTGAATATTTTTGATTTTCCCAAAAAGGATTTATCTTAATTCTGATTGTGTTCATTTTGGGAATATAATTTAATTATTCCCTTTCCAATAAGTGATCTTTCGATTTTCATCCCATTTTCAATAATCTCATCAAAAGTTTTGGAATATTGGAGTTTTAACTGATATTTTATCTCAGCATTAAGATTATCAATAAATATTTTGGCTATCTTTTTTTCTGATACTATGCATCGAAGGTGGCTTGCTAAGCTTCTCTATCATTGCAAAAAATGCCAAGATTTCCTACTTCTCTATTTAGTGTTATAATGGTCTATTATGGAGAAATCATGTTCAATATTAAATGAAAAATGTCTTAAAAATTATTTAGTTAATTCTCTAAAAATAGATATAAACTCCATTTGCAGATGCATGAACCATTCTAGGGCTGGTCTAGTGAGACTTTTTCAAAAAAGTCTTAATAGATAGGCATCATCATAATCAACTTCATGACAAGTCATATAAAAATATTGTACATGGTCATGAGGATCACCTTTCCATCTATATTTTTAAAATTTAGGTAGATTTAAGTGCGGTGGGAAAGGTATTTGAAAAATGCTCATATCCAAAGGAGAAGAGAAAAAATCTTCATACTTATATTTCATTGCTTGTGAGCATGGGTTAATTTGTTGGAGAGTCTCCTTTATCACTTTAAATTCTTATGCAAATGTTGGGTCTCCAAGGGGATTGGATGTTTGGTAATGACTATTATGGGGTCTATTAGAGTTTTGAATATTTTGATGGGGGGATGATGGTCATTGATGTTATGCATTTAGTAAAGGATTTATTTATTATGTAAGCTGATCTATTCGATCCTCTAAGATAATTTTCCTTTTATTAGCCTCAATACAATTATTTTGGAGAGATTTAAGTCATTCTTATTATTTAATTTCTTGGTCCACATCTTCCTCTTCTTTGGGTATTTTATTAGTGTGTATACGTTGATGTGGTTTGTTAGTTTAGGTGAGGGACATACTAAGTGTTGTAGGATATTATGGTTAAAGTTGGAGGTTAGTGTGATGCCCATTTCAATGGCTCAAGATAGAACCTGGTTGAGGTTTTCATATATGTACTATTTAATTATGTTCCTAACCTCATTATTATGGAGGGGATTAAATCGATCATATTCTCCTCTAGGAGTGTGCATATAACTATGTGTGTCACCATGATCTTGACTTTAATCACCTATATTCACTAATAAATTATTCTCTTGGTTAGAATCTTATCCCATCTTAAGTTTTTTGTCATGGGTTTAGATCACCATATTGGATGAGGAGAGTGGAAATTCAAATCTAATAGTGGTCAAAGAAAATGACATAGAAATGTGGTGATTTTAGATTTAAAGGGATGTAAAGATTAGGATGACCAAAGATTACAAATAGATAAAGCCTTGTAAGAGTAAAATATATCAAGAGGAGAAAGAGATGATGGATCAAATACATTTCACACTAGGAAATAATGATGGGATGGGTGTTAGGTATGAAAGGGTACTTATAGGGAGTGATGGGTTCTAGATCAAGGTTATGTATTTCAATAATACCTAGTCAAAAGGATGAAAGTAAAGAGATTGGAAGATGGGTGACCACTAGGATTTTTTTCCAAGACTAAATATAGTATTCAAGGATGGTGTTATGAATTATGGGAGATAGACATGGATATTAGATGTGATTTGGGATAGTGAATTGAAGATAGAAGATATAAGGTGGTTATTAGATGTTGTTTAGGATATGAAACAAAAGGTATAAGATGAGTGTTGTTTAATATAGTGAGATGAATATGGTGATGGGGTATAAGAATGGGTTTTAACCTAAGTGTATCTAAGGTATCAAAAACAAAAGGGGTATGGCTGACTTGGCTTACAAATAATACAAGTTTAACATGACACATAAACAACACACCATCAACAAGACCTAAGACAGTAAATTGAAAAGGGTATGCAAATCAATGCTCATACCATATAATAGCTTTGCAGGCGAGGCTATAATCTAGTGAACCATTATAGAATCAACCAAACCCTATCGACCCATTTTCACTTAACAACTTCCTAGGAGTTGATCTTGACTTTGGTAGCAAAATGCCTATTACAACTGAAAGGTCCTATGCTCAATTTGCAAAAGTGTTTCTAGGGGATTCCTCAATATATACAAAAGTACAATGGTCCCTTAGTCCATATAGGATTATGTCTAACCAATTTTTGTATTGGAGCTTAAATGCACCTCACTCCACATAACCCTTTATGGGGAATTATGCTTTAATACCTAATGATAGATCTCCTAATTTTTATACTCTAATAGATCATGGAGTTTGGTCTAGTACATAGTGATGAAATCCATATCATTGAACCCTAATTACTAATCCCATGTGTTGGGATGAATTTCACGTCACATATTATCCTAGACACAAAAGGGGGTAATAATCAAGAAAGCAATATTAATTTTTCCTAATTAATTACCTATGTGAGAAGACATAAATATATATAATCAAACCACATAATATTAAAAATGTAGGCAAAACTAAAATATAATGTTTTGGCACTCCCCTGTAAACATAAGAATTATAAGAATAAATATGAGTGTATCGGTCTTGGGAGGTCCTACATAAAAGAGTTAGTAGTTTGATTTAATGCAAAACCTCAACTCCCCTACAAAACTGTAATTACACAATCAATTATATACAAGATCACAACCATAAACTAAAAAACCATAACTCCAAGGTAAAACTATAGATTATGAGTTATGGTTTTTCCACAAGTAGCTAATCATTATAGTAAACCTATAAAACCATGAATATATTAGAATAACATCATAATTGCTAAAGCAAAATTACAATTAACCAAAAAAATTGATTAGCAAGTTTGCACCAAAATAAAATTTTAAAATTTATCTTATGTAGATGAGTACTAGTGAGATGATTAACCTTCATAATGTTTTAAAATACACAGGTCAATTAAGAAATTTTTAGCTATGACAAATTTTGGACTGTACTACTAGAATGTTTAATAAAATATTTTATTAGATGATATATAATCTAATGTGTATACAAAATGATAAACTATTTATTCTAATGATTAGCTAAGAGATCAAGAAAATGACTAAGACTACACCCTTATTTTTTCCTAAACACAAAATCATTATTTATACTACAAAACAATTAATATCAGGTCAAAATCATAGATCTAAAAGTCATGATATTGTAATAGGGGTTTAAACAGGTTAATGTTAAGGTGTTTGGCTTGTATTTTTCCTTGATCCTCCCCCTTTACCTATTCACCTACACACAACACACTCAAAGTACCCATTTTAAGCACACAGTTACCCTAAAAACCCAAAATGGTTAGATTCCAAAGTGGTTAGACCAAACAACCATAGTTGTTTTATTGAAAATATTATATGACTTACAAATAGGGAATAAAAATGATTATTGCTTATTATATTAGGGGTTAACAAGAACAAATCTACCTATTTACCCAATAAACACAATATCACAGTTCTTGATGGTGATATCATGACTATCATCTAAAAAATGTAGTTATTAAAGTTGTGATCTTGCTATTTGATGATTAAAGGTCAAGTACTTTGATCAACTCTTCCTTTTCCTACACATAGGAGGTAAAAAATACTTCTAAGTAGCACATATAGAATAATAATAACTTGCAAAAATGTTAGTGACATATGGGAAATAAGGATATAAAGCAAACCAAAATCTTGGGAAAATCATGACTCTATTTGTAAGGTCACTATTACCAAGGCAAGGTCGCTACTCTACAAGTTGTGATATTTCCATTCAATATTTATGAACTAATTCTTGAGACAACCTAGTTTCTCCTTACACACAAAATATATATATCTACTTCCAGATAAAACAAAAGCATTTTTTCATAGAGATTAAAGTGAGAAGAATATGAGTGATATTATGTTAATCAAAAAGTGGAAAATTGTAATTCCACATACAAAACCATGATTATCAGAGTAATATCACTACTTTTGAAGTAGTGATTTTGAACAAAAGGTAAAACCCTACCAAAAAACCTAAACTGTTAGCAGTTAAGACTAAGATATTACACAATATCATGATTTCACCTACAAAACTACTACTTCAAGACTATATATACTAGTGTAAAGTCACAAGTCACTGGTACATGAATATTTATCAAAATATGGTACTCAATTTACGTCTAGTTGTTCCTAAAATATTCTCTCTATACTACTATTTTTAGTAATAAAAATGCATAATCTAAACAACTTCAAATAGAGAGGATAAAGAGATAATCAAATTTTAATAATGACAATTCTTACCATCATTTTACCTCTTGTAACTCCTCTCCAAGATTTCCAAATAGATTTTTGATGCAAAATACTTGGGTGTTGGAATTCTTATCTATGCTTGATAATGGCTTCTAATGGACTTTGAACTTGATAATGGATTTTTATGGATGATAGAAAGGATGGTTATGAATGCAAGATAGAAAGGTATCTTAGAGTCTTCATGTTTTTGATTTAATGGAGGAATAGATTTGGTTATATAGGAAATGGAGGGAATAATCAATGGCTCAAATTTAATTTTGAGCCATTTCCTTGGAAATCTCTAGAATAGAGAATTCTAGAGAAAAGGGGCTAAATTGGAGGATATTTATAGAATTATCCAATTATATAAATATCTATTAGGGTTTATGGGTGTAGGAATAACTATTTAGTAGGGTGGTAGATGGGTAGGTAAATAAATTGTATTTTTAAATTGGCAAGTGACTTAATGAGTAGGTTAGTAAGTAAATAGGTTTAGTTAGTAGATTAATGAAGGGGATTAATTGGTTATGAGATAGGATAAGGTTTTTAGGAAATAGGGAATAGGATATTATTTAATTACCTAGGAAAACATAATTATAGGTTAAATTAGTAAAATTACTATAATTTTTAGGATGAGCAGATTTAGGTGCATACACCTTCCAATATCCCTCTTCAATTCTCCAATGTTCAGGTCTAAATATCTTCCAACTCTAATGACTCATAAGGAAGCATCTTTACCAAGTTAAAACATCAAGAGGAAACACAATTTCATTGACACATGTGTACTCCTTTCTTTCTCTCTTTCTTTTCAAACATTTCAATTATTTATAATTTTAAATTATAGACCTATCTAGTGGGGTAGGGACACATCCCTCAAAAATATTGATAGCAGGGACACATCCCTCATAAACTAGCCACCTCCACCTTATGCTATACCATTTGATTGGTTATATGTCATACACTAGCAAAACACTTAAAGTGGGCTCAAGTAAAGGTAAGGTGTGTTGTACACACCCAAATACAACTTTATTTCCTTTAAACTAGTAATTTCATTCTTATTCATTTCTATATTAAAGGGGGGAATGTAGATACTAAAATTTAATATCTATCAAATCTAAGTCTTGTATATTTGACAAATATCAGTTATGGATCTACCCTTTAATTAGAGACCTCCCTAATGAAAAAATGCTTCCCTTTACCATCTCATTATGCCTAAACTCTTATCTCTTAATCCAATCCATATCATTTTGATGACCCAACTATTTTTAACTACATAAAAAGCTTAAAACATGATAAAAATCATTTACTATCAATTTCATATCCATACTTATTTTTTTCCCCTCTGGACACTACCAACCACAAAAGGTTTGAAGCAATCAAAGAGTAGCTCATGAGCAATATTTTCAAGTTATAAGATATATCAAAACATGTATCTTTATATAGTATATTGTACCCTTATACACAGACACTCCCACACATAGGGGATAAATACATAAGTTTGAGGCCCTCCTTGGAGTATTGGATATGTAGGTAATGCTTAGTGATAAAGGGGTCATTGAGGTCAAATCAACATTGTGAGCCCACTAAATCATTTTTAGCAAACTCATTCTAAGGGTGAAGAGATAGGATTTGATCAATCAAAAAAGAGAGACAACATGTATCCTAGATTTGAATATATCAATAGATAGGAAATAAAAAACATAAAACAATGAATTTGGTTGGATTGAGATCTAGTCATTATTTCATACTAGATACTTGCATCATATTCAGGTACTAGCTTCAATAGTAGTGTTTAGATCCAATGTTAATGTCTGTGCATATAGAAGTATAATTTATAAATCCTGATAACTGATCCAAAATATTGACCCTACACACTTTACACCTATTTATATTCTAGATATACTTGCACACAATAAACCCAACTAAGTATCATTTATCTTTGGTATTGAATATCTTTTGAATTTTATACTTTATATGTTTAGCATATATCAATATAAAAATTTAAAATATTTATTTATATGAATTTGCATTTAATTATCCTATTATAGATTAGTTTATAACCCTTGTGCTTGAACTATTTATATATTATTATCCCTATCCCCACATATCTAAATTTAGGGCCAAATAAAAGATAGCCCATGACCCATATTTGTCAAGTTACAAGCTAGGTCACTACATGCATTGTCATATAGTATATTGTACCCCTGTGCACACACATTACCACACATTTGAGAATAATGCATAAGGATGAGGACATATTTAAAGTATTGTTTATGTATTTAGTGCTCATTAATAGAGGGGTCTTTGAGGTTAGCTTGACACTGTGATCCCACTAACCCATTTTTAGCAAGGTAACCTAACCTAGGGTGGAAAGCTAGGTTTTGAGCTATAAATAGTCATTGACAACCTATACATAAGATATAGATACATCATATGAAAGGTGATAAAAAAAATAAAAATAAATAAATGGTCACATATTGATACAATAAACATTTTTTACATAACAGTTACATCAAGATTTAGAAAATAACATTGACGAAAGTGTCCATAGGGTGACGAAAGTGTCAAGGTATATAGAAATATTAATTCCAAAATTTGATGAATATTTATTGAACATTAGACAACATGTTTATATACATATACATATCAAATATGTCTGTGTATCATTGTATAAGCTAAGTATTATTTCTATTTTGTGATTGTGCAATTAAAATATTATTGAGCATTGTACTTTCTATATTTATTCTTTTCCTAATTAAACACTAAAATTTAATATCATAAACTAAATTATATAATTGGTATGATTTTATAAATATGTTATCTCACTCATGAATAACCTATTCCTCCTAACCCTTAATATCCAAAAGGGTTAAATAGATCTCAATGCAACTTTCCTTTATGGAATATTCACTATATTGTGAAGTGACCACATGGAACCTTGTGGGTTTTTTTTCATCTTTATATTGATTTATTTTATTTTTATGCCCAAGTTGTCAATGTATGTGTATTTATCACACCATATCTCTTCATTTTATATCTTTATACATTGCTAAAAATAGGTTAGTGGGATCATGGTGTCAATATAACCTTAATGACCCCTTTGTCAATGAGCACTACCTACATATCTAATACTCTAAGGAGGACCTTGGACATATGTAATTCTCCCCTAGGTGTTGGCTTATATGTGAACAAGGTTGAAATATATTATATGCAGATGAATGCAATGATCTAAATTATAACTTGACAAATATTAATCATGGGCTATTCTTTGAGTAATTCAAACCTATGATACGACTACTGTTATGACTAATATTAGAATGGGGTAATACAAATGAGTTGTGTAATTGATTGATTGGGATTGAATATGTGCGTTCTTGGTATTTTATAGATGAATAATGAGTATGCTTATATTTGTATTTATATCACACCTTTTAAAAATATATCATGGTAGGGTTCAATAAGAAAAATGGGATGACCCATAGGATTCAAATATTTTCAAATTAGATGAATTTTGAGGAAAAGACACTTAATAATAATATGGACACTTATGTCGATGCATGTGTCCCTGTGTGGGACACAAGTGTCTAACAAACTATGAAGATGCTGATGATCTAAAAATAAAAATGAAGGATACATATCATGTTTTAAGCTTTCTATATAATGCAATAGATAAAGGTTATTATAAATGATTGGGTCCAGCCATAAGATAAAAATTTAGGTATATTGAGCTGACAAATTCAAGTCTTTCAACAAGGAGGTATAAAACTTAAAGATAGATCTTTGACAGTTATTTTAAAAGTATACAAGACTGAGATGCTATATAATTCATATTTTAATATCTACATTCCCTCATTTTTAATTTTGTAATGCATATATATGAAATCACTAGGTTAAAGGAAATAAATGCATACCTGGGTGTGTATAACACAACTTGAATTTCCTTGATCCAAGATTAAGTGTTTTGCTTGTGTATGAACTATAACCAGGAGCATGTTATAATATAAATCAATGCATATAATCTGAAATTAAACATAATTAAAATACTTGAAAAGAAAGAAAACAAGGAAGGAGTACACTTATGTGTTGATTTAACCATGTTGGCCCCTAGTACTTTGACTTAGTAAATATACTTCCTTGTGAAGCATTGGAGATGAGAGAGGTTTAGAAATAAATATTGAATATTTAAATAGGGATATTTTAAGTTAATTATTCCCCCAATTTAGTGTAATGGTGAGTTGTGACAAAACCATTGAGATCATTACATCTTATTCACATAACTCAAATGATAATATAATAAAAGCTAAGTCAAGTGGTATAACCAACTCAAAATTCAAAATGGAAGTAGTGTAAGATTGTTGAGGGAATTGAATCTCAACCACATTACTAAAGGGAGCTAATTTTTGGAGGTAGAAAAGGCTCAAAATAGTAATGTGGTAAATAAGTTTGAATATGAATTTATGAATGTACATTACTCATAATATTCAACATATATGCCAAGGAGCTAGTAAACATGTGAATGTTGAATATTTTTTATATTTTTGATTTTATTTGAATTTTTTTGTATTTTATTGAATATTTATTTTTTCAAAATATTTGGAAAATAAAAAGGTCTAACCTATGATCTCATCTAATATATGCTTATAGGAATATCCAAAATCATAATATGGTACATCAAACTAGTGATACCGCAAAGGAACACATATAGGTGTCATATCTAAAACTATAGAATATATGGTACTCTATGTATGTGTCCTAAGACTCTATGGTCATGAAGAGGTGATAAAAGGAATAGGGTTTCATGGAACCCATTGTTTATTTCTCTATGATTTCTTCACTGTAGTTGTAATTGGAACATGTTTATGTGCTCTTAGTAATTGGGTGAACCATGTAGGTGTATATGAAGATTTTACTAAATCTCTAGTGGAAAATCCTCTCAAATATTGGGTACCTAGGAAATGGGATTACATGTGATTACCCTTTTATGGATAGTTAACCTTAATTTGTTATAAAATTAGCTATTTGGGAATAACTTTGTCTTGTTTAAGTGGATGTTCATATGAAATTTTAGAAACTATGATCACCCTATTGGTATGAGTGTCTTTAATAAACCTATGCATTGTGTAAGGTAATATATGAATTTTATGTATCTAAGGTCACCTAAATTTCATATAAAAGACTCCCATGTATGGCATAACCAAACATTTAGTAACCAAATCTATTGGAATAACTTGTATAGGTAAATTAATCTCACCAATAGCATTTTTGATGTCCTATAAAATGCTTTGAATATTTTGATCAAAGGGTTTAAATTATAATGTGTATATTCTAAATGTATAAGTAACATCATGGTATATATGTTCTCACTAGTTTTATTATTGATCATTACCCTATGTATAGGTTGATGATCAAAGTATGCTCAAATGAATAATGAATGAATATCTGAGTCGTCATCTATAATTTCACTTTCATCACATGAAATAGAGGGTCTTTAAACCTATTGTCATTCAAAACATGCACTTTCAAGAGGTTTTACTGTAGGGCATAGAGTATGAGTGCTTCGTGTAGGGTGATAAATAATTAAGCATTAGGTGTAAAAGTGTTATAGTTCACTTGCACATGCAGAACATCAATTGTCTAATCAAAATGATGAGAACTTCACCAATATGGGACCCTTGCTCCTTGGGATGAACCTATAGTTTAGGCTAAATTCCTTTTATTCTAAGCACATCAATTTAAGACTAACACACAAACCTATAAATAGTAGAAATGAAACCTATAGCTAGTGATAAACCTAAATCTTGGAAAAGGAAAAAGGGAGGGAGAAGGAAAGAGGTTGATGGAAAGTAAAATGTGATGCACCAAGAATAGAGAAAACACTTCTATTGCCTTAATTAAAACATTACAAATGTTTGAGAACAAGAAAATATCACACAAAATCCACCATGAACACTCCAAAAGTATAAGTATTTTTCATGGAGGTTCAGGAACATAACATAGTGTCAAGAAGGATGAAGGTTATCCATAGATAAATCCTGCATAGACTCGAGTGCACACATAATATGACATGAAAATGAGTTCCAAGTTCTACATAGAGTTGATGTAAATGGATATAAATGGGAACGGTGAAAATTACCCTTAAATAAAGATCAATAATAAAAAATCACACATAGGGTACAAGAAGAATGAAGGGATACAAAATAAATTATTTTTAAAGTGTAAGGTTTAATTAACAAAAGAATTATTAGAGGGAAAATTTTGGTAGCATGAGGTTTCTTAATGATGTCAACCATATTAAAATTAAAAACAAGGCCTTTATGGATCCACATGCATGTCTAATAATGAAATATCTTTGGGGAGAAGTCATAGGGGTGGTGTGTGATTATATTTTGATGTATGATAAATGATTCTACATTTAATTCTCCTAACAAGGCCTTGAACACCATTCTACTACTTTTCAACTATCACTTTACACTTTGCTACCATTTAACAATCATTGTGTGGGCCTCTTTTGGGCATACCATGTTATTATTTCACATGTGATGGGAATCAATGCCTTATGAATTTTAGGGATATTTTCACACTAATTAGTGCATTTCTTAATTTGACTAGGTTCTGTGTAGGTCATGCATCAAGAGATGGTATGGGGAATAGGGTACTCATCTTCTTTAGTCTTTTGTAGCTTAGTTATTTCAAAATTCTTCAACTTATGCATGGGTTAAGTGACTACCTAGTATATTGACCTACATGGGCTTTGGTATTTGAATGTATTATACACAAGGAGTACACATTGGATATGCATAGTTAGGCACTGAAGAATAGAAATAGTGATTGATTGAAATATTTAGTTTCACAAAGAAGATGTGGGAATAATATTTTTTTTGAGTGTAGGGCTTAACCTTTTGTCTATATATCTCTTCTAATGACTTCATAAATTTGTTCCCCCTTTGGCTATCTATGGGTGTCTCTGACACACAACTTATTCTTTTGGGCACTACTTCTTTGTGGAATCTTCTATGAAAAAGCATTTGAGATATACATAAACCCATGTGACTTTAAGGGTCAACATCTTTAGCAACTTATACATGCTACTTGCCTACTAAGTGGAAAAAATATAATAGATTTGAGTAATCTATTAGGCATGGAGTCTTTGGAATTCTTAGACATTTTGTCCTTGAGTGTATGGGCTATGAACTTTTGGATTTAGAATAAATTGACATCTCTTAACAAAATAAAAAAAACTACACCAAAGGCACTTATAGGAAAGTATATCTATACTAAGCAAAACACTACACACTAGCACTTGGACGAGATAAAAGATATCCTAAAACAATATGTGTAAGGCACTTAGGAAATGAAAAACCTCTAATCTAATTATTTAAAAATTATACAAGGATCAGTGGAAATATTGCTTAAGATGGATCCCATTGATTGGGATGGGAAACTCTTCTCCAAGAAATTTAATGAGTTGAAAAGAATTGGCTTACTTTCAATTGATTATGGCATATGGACCATTCCATATCACATCAAACTTAGTATGACTTCAATATTTTTATCTATTTACATTTCATTTGATCACTAAATCTCCCTCCTAGAAACTTTGATTAGTGGCCTTTATCAAATGTCCTCTTCGTTTGGGCCTATTGAAGTTCCATGGTATGCATAGACTATAATCTAGTCTCTTTGAGCTACTTTATCTCTACTAACCTTACTATGAGGGGATCACCTTTGAGCAACTCCAATTGATTAGATATTTCTAATGAAGTAAATTCGAGGGATGTGGGAAATATGGCTTTGCTTCCATAAAGTAGCATGAAGGGTGAATTTACCAATACTCTCTTGGGTGTGATTTGATCAGCTCAAAGGGTGGTCTTGAGCTTAGTTTTTAAATCTCATTTTTTGTCCTTGATGGTCCTCTTTATAATTCAAGTCAAATTATTATTCATGGATTCAGCCAGACCATTACCTTGAGGGTAAATTCTCAATAAGGTGCTCAAGTGGATGTTATGGTTGATGGCCCATTCATTGATCTTGGTTTTAAGGAAAGCCAACATATTATCAGAGATAATGATGGATATAAAACCAAATATCATTATGATACCTTCATATAGGTCTCAAATTGATGATTCCTTAAATTATTTAAATGTCAATACCTCTATCCATATTGTGAAATAATCTATGGCCATGAGGATCCACTTATGCCATTTCTTGATGGTAGGTTGATCATGCTACTGAAGTCTAGGCCCCACAATGCAAAGGGTTGATCAGCTTGTATTGGACATAATGGTAAGCTCACCATCTTATGTTTACCTAAAAATAAGGAAAATTTATTGTAACTTCACAATATGCATTCACATTATTAAACAAAGTTATCTAATAATAGTTAGCTCGTATAATTTTTATGGTAGTAGTCTTGGGTGAATAGTTTCCTCTTAATGGGATGCCATAGAATTCTTGGAGAATTCTACTCACCTGGTCTAATTCTATGCATCTCAAGAGGACTCCATTTAATTCCTTTTAGAAAAGTGAACCACCAACCAACACATAAGGAATGTATTGTAACTTGAAGTGCCTATGTTGAACCTTACTTAGGCCAGGGGGATATGCACCACCCTATAGGAAATCTTTCATAGTTTTGGTCCAACTTTCTAAGATGCTCTAGTTTAATTATTAATCTTCAAATAATTTTAGAAATGCATTATATTCATCTCTCACACCATCTTATAGTTGTTTTCACAACCCCTTTCCTCACACCATCTTGGTGACTTAGATGTCCACATTGTATTCCATCACCTTTGTGATCTAGATATCTCTTTTCTTATTGATGTCCTTGCTAAGTAAGAACTCTTTGACACCTATGTGTGGGAGCATCAGATAAATATTGTTATTATAAAACATGTGCCAATTTTTTTGAGATCCCTAATGATTACAAGGCTATAGTACAACTCATAATCCTTCAGTGCCTAGTCAAATAAGGCAACTGGTTATTCTAATTGATCATTATTTTGTTGCATGAGAATGGATGAGATGTCTTTAGCTCCACCAAATAAATAAATTATGAAATCCTTAGTGTAATATACAATAATTAGGGTGAGAGACTATGTGATAGCTCACTTGATGGATTCAAAAATGTTCTTGCCTTATCAATTCCATCTAAATATAACACCTTTATTGAGCATTACAGTAAGGGATTTGTATATAATGGAAAAAATTGGTACAAATCTCCACATGAAATTGATCCTTCCTAAGAAGATTTGGAGACTCTTCTTGTGACTTGGGAGAGGAAGGAATGAAATAGCTTTGAATCATTCTAGATCAATCATGAGTCCATATTTGGAAACAATGTGCCCAAGTAGGGAACCTTCATGAACCATGAAGATACATTTTCTAGGGTTCAAAGATATTATAAACTCTTGATACCTTTTGAAGACTTTTTATAGATGACCTAAGTGATCTTTTGCATGCCTAGGAAAAATAAATATGTAATCAAGGTAAACTAAGATGATCTTTTTGAGGAGTTATTTAAATGCCATATCCATGGATCTCTAGAAGGTTTCTCCTATATTTGTTAAACAAAGCGGCATCCAATGGTATGTAAAGGTTTTGCACTTAGTGGTGAATGGCATTTTCTAGTGATTACACTCTTGCACAATAATCTAGTTATAGACTAAGTAACCATCTAGTAGTGAGAATCTCTTTGAGCTTGAAATAGTCTATAGGATCTAGTCCATTAATGGGAGAGGATAATGATCCTTAATAGATTCCTTGTTCAAGTCCCTGAAGTCCACATATAGATAGATCTCCCCATTATTTTTATACACTAGGACTAGGTTGAAAACCCATGAAGAGTGTTTGATTGGAAGTATTATGTTAGTTTTAATGATTTTTGAGATATCCTTTCTTATTAAAGGCTTAAGTTTTGGGTTGAAAGGCCTTTACTTTTGGAAAATTGGTTACATGCCAAGGTCGAGCTCTATAATGTGTTGGGATAAGTCAAGATCAAAGCCTATAAGGTCCTTATATATCCATGTAAAGATATCATCATATCTCCTATTGAGTTCAATAGATTTCTTAATTTATGGTGGGGAACATTCTTTGCCAAATTTTAAGATCTTGCCTTAAAAAAAAGTCACTTGTGCAGAGATCTCTTCCTTGGTTATCATGTTTCACCTCTCTCCCATGAGTTGGTCATTCAAATCAAAGATTATTTACAAGGTAACTAACCCCTTAGACAAATCATTCCCTTTCAATTAGATGATCTGATATTCATATTGAGCTTAAAGCTATGACTATCTCCCAAAGATAAACTCAGCTTCATCCTATAGGAAGATGATAATCTATTCATCTCTCTCAAACACTTGATAATTATCTATGTTGTTAGGGATTGCTATCTTGATTATGATCTTGACAAGTTATTTGGATCCTTTTACTACATTACATGGGATGTCATACTACTCACCTATGGTTACGAGTCTATCCACATCGACATTATGTGATCTTGGTATAGAACTAATATTGAATACATCAAATACTTCAATTATATCCTACACCCTATGTTTATAAGATTTTAATGAGCCATTTTTGGTCATGCTCTACACTCTAACTTAGTTTACAACTAGTTCACTATCACTAAATTCTTGTAGCACCTTGATTCCTTTCTTTTACTAAAAATGGAGGACTTGTATTAGTGCCTCATATTATGAAGCATTATTTGTGAAAAAAAAATAGAACCTAAAGGTGTGTAAATATCTCTCCTTTTGAGGGGAGAATAGCATCACACTAGCTCCAATGCCATTTTTGGTTTGGGATCCATTGAAGTATAGTTTCCATGTACCTTCAAGATCCTCTTGTGCCTTTATGATCTTGGGTAACATAGAGTCCTCCTTAAGGATGTAATATGTATCTATACCTATCTCTTATGCATTTTCATATGGATCACATTCATAATCTTAATGTACCCCCTCATTAAGCAAATCATCTAAGAACTCTTCAAGTGGTGTTGTAGATTCATGGAGAATTGAATTCTCTTCTTGATCAAACATTGCATAGTTTAAGTCAACTGAGCTGGGAGAGTATGGATCAACAAGAATTTTGAATATGGGTTTAAATATAATTGTCACCTTAGTATTGTATCTAGTTTTGAGCAACATATGTGACTAGTCTAAAAATAAGTATCCACCCATCTTTGTTATGAAGTCTTGGGAGAGGTAGATGGTGTAGTAGGGAGGCAAGTCAATGAATGTGATGTCATGTACAATTGAAAGGCTTGGGTATACATGAAACATAATGTTAGTAAATAATTATTACTCATAATAATTTATAATTATTGTAATATGTATTATTATATGAGTAATAATTTACTATTAGTTATATTTGGTTGTCATAATATTGTTACAACAATATTACGAATATAGATTAGTTAGATATATTTGGGTAGAATATATTATTCAGTTGTGATATTTTTGTGAGTTATAAAAATATTATGATTCATTTTTTGTGAGTAATAATAGGGTGTTTGCAGATATTATGGGAGAGATTTGTGGTGATATGATTCACCTTGTTTATAGGAAAACCATTCTTATATAATTGTAACATCTGAATGAATAAGTAATATAATAGAAGAAATATTTTATAATGTGATTACATATTATTTGTATGTGTATTCACCATGATTTATATATGAATAATTTTCTACTGTGTTTGGCTCATGCAATACCTAACAGTGGTATCAAAGTGGGTAACTTATTCCATGGGAGATTGATAAATTTAAAAGGGGTAGTGGTACTGCACTTTGACCCTGTGGATGAGAGAGAGTTTTGTTTTTGAGAATGAGTTTTTAATTTAATTTATGAATAAATAATTCCTATTTTAGACCTGCATTTTTCTTATTTTGCTTTAGTTTCAATCTCCACATCAACAAAATATCGATTGATATCTAAGTAACAATATTTGCATATTCTATAATATCCTATAGTGTCTCTCCTATTTCAATTTATCTAACATTTGAATCTCTTGTGGAGTAAAAAGTGGGTTGCTTGGATGAGAATATCATGATACACATAATAGCTATAGAGGATTTAATATAATATGTGTTGAATCAATTAAGGTTGTTTATATCATCATGCACATATTTTTATCATGCATAGTCTTTGATAGAATATAGATCTAGTCTTATATGTATACATTCATGATAAAATATCTATAGTTAAAAAGTCATCCAAATAGATCTACATTCTACACTTGTTTAGTTTAATATGCACACCCAACATGATATGTTTGAAAATCATACTACCTACTAAGTCATTTCTCTCTTTGCCTCTCAAACTCTATGAGCTTCTGCGTAGTCTACGTATCTATCTAGATGTCATTGATTGGTACATAATTTAAGCCCAATAATAAGTTCTTGATTTTATAAATTTGATTCAAATATGATATTTGGTTGCATTGGATTTAATTTATTTGATATGTGAATTTATTATTCTCATCTAAGCACTAGTCATCATATACTTCCAAGAATGCATCTGGTCTCACGTACTTAGGTATCCTGATTTTCATACACCAATATATCATGTTGATAGCCATTCAAATATGCATGTTGATTATTTTCCATAGACATGATTCCATGAACTCTATCAGATTGACACTTCTAGTAATGAATCTAGCTTGAGTGATAGTAACTTCAACCTTGTTCCTTGAGTTGTGATCTATGTGGAATGAATAGTTTATATGTTAGACTCTCTTAGAGCAATTTCAATATTTAAAAGGCTATGTTTCAGTGTTGTACCTATCCATGCATGTTAAAAAATTGACTTCATATATCCTTGATCACTCTGATCATGTCTTTCTTTCCCTCTAGGTTTGCATTCAATTCTATACACATTACATTGACAAGTTCTCCATAATGTCAAGGCTCTCTCCATCATTGTTGTTATTACACCATACTTATATTATAGTATGTACATAGTCAATTAGCTTTGATTTGTGTCATATGTCAAGGTTTAGTTTTGAGGAGTGTTATTACAATTTTATAGATCATTCTTACTAAGGAATTTTATAGTTTTAATGCATGTCATTTATAAGTGAGAGGCATATATATTTCCTTATGTACAAACACTTGAAGTGTCAAGTATGTCAATTGTCAGGGAATCCAAGAAAAACACACCTTGTTCTGATCCCACTTGTTAGGATCTTGCTCCTTAGAAAGAGGACAATATGATTACCAAATACAAGCAATTAAACATGCAAAAATATCTAGAAGTACAAGTAACTAGAATTCACAAATAACACAAAATATGAGAGACAATATACAATCTTGTATTAATACTTGTACAAAAAAGAATACAATAAAGAGACGCCACACTCTTCCACCTTACAGAGGCTTGCCACACCTCAAGTGTACAGTAATTCTTCTTCAAAACACTCTCCTACCAAAAATGGTCCCAACACACAACTCACACATAAAATTGGTGTTCACCTCTCCAACTAGTCAGTAATAACCCTGCCAGTACACCAAGCACTCTAAAGTACTTCAAGTAGATCTCCCATGAACCTGCAACCTACAATTCAACATACCATACTTACACATGTAGATCTCCTATGAGCTTGCAACAACCTGCAACTCAATGATCTTACAATGGAAGGATCTTCCTTGCCTTCCTTTCTAGCTCATCACTACAATACATGCCAATGGGTCTATAAATAGATCCCAGATTTAAACAATAACTTAGACTCTTAGTTTACTATAATTATCCACACAGATTAAGACTTGAAATAGACTTTACATGCAAACACTCCGTTTACTTAACTAACTGTTCGTGTAATGAACAGTTCTGGAACACACAGGTGACTGACGTCGGTCCCTGTCTAACTGGTGTTGATCAACATCAGCGGAATCCCTACCAATGCTGGTTTCCTTCTACATTGATCTTGATTGACGTTGGTCATACTACCGATGCTGGTACTTCTATAACTTTAGCAACCTTCTCTTCTTCATCTGCATAGTTGAAGCTTCTAGCTCCACAACCTAACAATCTCCCACTTGGAGATAAATAGCTGCAACTGTACCTATACCTATACCTGTACATCATCTAGTTTGTTCCCTTGGCTTTGTATCCCTCTTCAAGATCACTCTTGAAGACCAACCACCACACACCCTATGGTGTAACTCCTATCATCCAAATCACCTGCCACATCCACATCTACAAACCATGTAGAAAATAACTTGACCCTACATAGCATGTGCACCTGCTGCTGGTCCCTTTAAGAATCCACTAAACTGCCCTCCAATGCTTCTTTCCTAGATTGGCTCCAAACTTGTGACAACTCCCACTGCTTGGGAAAACTCAGGTCTAGTACATACCATGCACTTAACCTCATTATGTGAATCAAGACACTGTTCTGTGAACTGTCCAACCATCGGCATGCTAATCGGTCTCACACAATCATCCTGAAATAAAGTCAACATGTGACCTTCCATGTCCCTAAAACACACTCATGCCAAAGAATCTTGCTGCTCCCAGATTCCTCATGACATTCTTCTAAACTAACTTTACCTTTAGTTTAGCAACTCCCTATATATGTAACCCTATAACAAGCACATCATACAGTAATAGGATAATGTAGCTAATATTATCCAACCTGGTAAAGAGAAACACAATGATCAAACCTCCATTGTCCTGTAGCTTATTCAAGACTTTATACCCTGGCCTTCCGTCTCACATATCCATTTCCACTCTTCTTCATCTTGAACATCCATTCATCTCTCAGTGCTTTCTTCCAGCTGGCAACTCCACCAAAAAACTCCCGTTTGGTTCTTCTCCAAGGAATCACATCCTCCATCCATGCCAAGATCCCACTATTTCTTAGATCTACCTGCTCTACTTCTTAATAAC
Organism: Torreya grandis; assembly: GCA_037957365.1. Classification (NCBI taxonomy): domain Eukaryota; kingdom Viridiplantae; phylum Streptophyta; class Pinopsida; order Cupressales; family Taxaceae; genus Torreya; species Torreya grandis. The sequence continues at coordinate 83,967 of JARHVA010003683.1, read as the reverse complement.
TTCCTGGTTCTTTACCATAAGTGAGTAACAAGTAGTGTAAAGAAGGGAAATGATGAATTTGAGGCTTACATACCCTTTAAGTCCTCCATATGGGTGCTTGAGACTCTTTGACAGCTTGCTATCCACCCAAAATTCGTCTCAGTGACCGATGCCAGTCACATCTCAGTCTTCACCCAACCGATGTTAGTTCCCTATGACTGCCTCATCACCGATGTTAGTTCCCCTTGGCTGATGCCGGTGTTTATTTGTCCTTGAGTCACCGACATTGGGCTGCACATAGCTGACATCGGTCCCTGTCTGGACGCTGACACTAGTTTTCTTGCCGACGTTGGTCTCTATGTTTTGCTTGTGAGAACTGACTTCTTCCCATGAGCTCCTTTTGGATCAAACCCTTGTCCAAATCACCCTTGCTCTACTCAGAATTCTTCTACCCCTTGTGCTAAACTCTGTCTGTCACCTTCTCCTTGAAAACTAAGGCTTTCCTGCTCTTGTCACGAACATTGAATTCCTCAAGAAATGTCACCTTCTTTTTCTGCATACAGAAATCTTGATCTATGCTCTTCAAATCCAAAAGCATACCCTTTAAATCAAGAACATGCATCTCCTTCTTATTCATCTGACCAAGACTATTAAGCCACATCTTTGAATCTATAGCTGAAGTAGATAACCCAGAAATAGAATTAGTAATACAAGTAGATAGATAAAGCGTACCTACTTTCTTACCTCTTGCTACAACAAGTGCACCCTTGGTAACCTTCCAAGAGTCCACTATGAGAGTTACTGTGCAACCCTCATCACCCAAACTTCTTAGAACTGGGACATGCATGACCTCCTTCAACACCCATGTGTTACCTGTCTGCAATTTTAGCTTCACTTTCCCTTTGCCAACCATCTGACAAGGCTTACCATCCCCTAAACAAATTTCTTCGAAGTCTCCCTAGACATACTCATGAAAATTTTTCCTATTTGGGGATGCATGAAAAGAGGCACCAGAATATAAAACCCAAGAATCTACTTTATCCAAAGAACATACTAGAGCATCCTGTGCAACGAACTCTGCAACATCTGCTTCTTCTTCATGTCCTTCATGCTGATCTTCACCTGACTTGAAATCTCTCTTTAAGTGCCCTTGCTTTCCAGATTTCTAGCAAGTTATTCTACCATACCTGGACTTGGATCTCCTGCCTATCTTGGACCTTGATATCCCACGCTCTATCTTCTCTCTTTGCCTTCCTCTGCCTTCAACACTCAAAACATTCCCTGATGATTCACCTGTGCTTTTCCTGTGTATCTCTTCATTCAAGATCACACTCAAAACATCATCCACTTTTAAGATTTTTGAAGCAGATGCAGTATTAGAAACTGCCATTACCAAACTTTCTCAACTTTCAAGTAATGAACACAAGATTAAGAGAGCCTTAATTTCATCATCAAAATCAATATTGAATGAACTTAACTAGTTTAACAAACCATGAAAATCACTAAGATGACTATGAATAGATCCACCTTCCAACATTTGCAAATTAAATAATTCCTTCATAAGAAATACCTTATTCAAAGCTGAGGGTTTTTCATATAAATTTGCCAAAGATTCCATCAACTCTACCATTGTCTTCACATGTGATAAGTTGAAAATCACAGACGATACAAGACTCAACCTTATAGATCCCAGAGCCTTCTGATCAAGAACCTCCCATTCTTCATCCTTCATATCCCAAGGCTTGTAATCAACCCCACCCAATGGCAAGTACAAATCTTTCTGATATAGATAATCTTTAATCTGCATCCTCCATAATTGGTAGTTCTTGCCATTAAACTTCTCCATTTATAGTCCACTTTCTTCTGCCATTGCTCTACTCCCACTCAAACAGAAACCCCTATGAATAACCTGTAATCAACACACACTAACCAGATCTAATCTAACCTGTTAGTATCCCAACTTAAAAGCTCTAATACCAGTTGTCAGGGAATCCAAGAACGACACACCTTGTTTTAATCCCACTTGTTAGGATCTTTCTCCTTAGAAAGAGCACAATATGATTACCAAATACAAGCAATTAAACATGTGAAAATATCCAGAAGTATAGTTAACTAGAATTCACAAATAGCACAGAATATGAGAGACAATATACAATCTTGTATTAATACTTGTACAAAAAAGAATACAATAAAGAGACACCACACTCTTCCACCTTACAGAGGCTTGCCACACCTCAAGTGTACAGTAATTCTTCTTCAAAACACTCTCCTACCAAAAGCGGTCCCAACACACAACTCACACACATAATTGGTGTTCACCTCTCCAACCAGTCAGTAATAACCCTGCCAATACACCAAGCACTCTAAAGTACTTCAAGTAGATCTCCCATGAACCTGCAACCTACAATTCAACAGACCATACTTACACATGTAGATCTCCTATGAGCTTGAAACAACCTGCAGCTCAATGATCTTACAATGGAAGGATCTTCCTTGCCTTCCTTTCTAGCTCATCATTACAATACATGCCAATGGGTCTATAAATAGATCCCAGACTTAAAAAATAACTTAGACTCTTAGTTTACTATAATTATCCACACAACTCAAGACTCAAAATAGCCTTTACAAGCAAACACTCCATTCACTTAACTAAATGTTTGTGCAATGAACAGTTCTAGAACACACAGGTGACCGATGTCAGTCCCTATCTAATTGGTGCTGACCGATGTTAGCTGACTCCCTGTCGATGCCGGTTGCCTTTTGCATTCATCTTGACCAACATCGGTCATATTGCCGACGTCGGTACTTCTAGAACTTCAGCAACCTTCTCTTCTACGTCTGCATAGTTGAAGCTTTTAGATCCACAACCTAACATCAATAAAACCAAAGTATTTCAAGAGTCATTTTTATGTCAAAAATTCATCAAAAATACCAAAAGGGTCAAAGTCAAGAGTTGAGTCATTTTATCATTATGTGTGTTATTAAAAGTGTTAATAAAATAAAACTCTGATATGTCATTTTAATATGTCAGAAGAGTCAAGTCAAAAAATCCATCTTTGTAAAGGACGTAATTTTAGGAGACCCTGACACCCTAAAAATGTATTGTCAAAATTATGGAGGGGAGTTTCTTCTTTTGAGCCTGAAAGTCAAGTGTGCTGAGTAATAAATGTACCTATTAGAGGTTGGAGGACATTGGAGGATGGATGCTATTTACACCTCTCATTAAACACTAATGAAGGGACACTTGTACTATTGGGGTGAATATATATTTTTTATTTTCATAACTTGTTTGTATGTGTGATAAATAAGAGGTGTATTTTCTATTTTTACACATAATTTAATACATAAAAAAGGTGTTTAAGAGATACATGAGTAAAAGTTAAATATATGATTCTTGCATATGATTCCCATACTATATAGGTTGATGTGGTTCCCTTAGTGAATGGTTGATGGAAGATGTACCTATTCAAAGCTCCCACACTAATTCAATTGATGTGTTCTCGATAGTGAATGGTTGATACAAAGTTGATGTTTTCCTTATTTACTTTCATTAAGTCCTATGAAACACAAATTACCATATAAGGCCTAAGGGGGGAATGTTATGAAATAATTAGTCCTAACATTAATTTATTATTATTATTATTATTATTATTATTATTATAATGTGTATTATTATGTAAGTAATAATTGATTATTAATTATATTTGGCTGTCGTAATATTGTTATAAAAATATTATGAATATAGATTAGTTGTTAGATATATTTGGGTAGAATATATTATTTGGTTGTGATATTATTGTGAGTTATAAAAATATTATGATTATAGGTTTGTGAGTAAGAATAGGGTATGATACAATATTATGAGAGAGATTTGTGGTGATATGGTTCACCCTATTTATAGGAAAAATATTCCTATATAATTGTAGCACCAGAATGAATAAGTAATAGAATAAAATAAATATTTTATAGTGTGATTAAATATTATCTATGTGTATTCACCATGATTTCTATGTGAATCAGTTTATTTTGTGTTTAGATCCTAAAATACCTTAAAAATAAGATTTGGATCCTTTATGATTCCTAAAGTCTTGACCGTTATGCCATCCAATTGGACCATTCCCTTTGAAATAGGAGAATACGTAATTTTAAGTGTATCTTTGAACTTATGTAGCATCACTAAGCTACTTATGCCTGAGTTGATCATGTAATAATGTACTAGATGATTTCTAATTAAACTAGATGTAAAATGGGGTTGAATTAACACTTTTATGCACTTCCTCCTTTGGTTGACATAGAATCATAGAGATGGAAGGCATGGAATATTATGTTTCATGTGATTGGAAGTTCTTCAAAACATCCTACAGTATATTCCTTTAAGAAGGGATAGTAATAACATCCCACATGGTCACTTTGATGATCATCTTATTCATTTATTTGACTATGTCAAAGGGAATTTAGGATCCTTTTGGTTTTTTTTTTTGATTGGTAGCCTCCTCTTGCATTTACACACTAGTCTGAGGATGATCTTTTTGCATGGATTATGTCACATGTATTGAAAGTTTCATATGTGTCCTAGCTTGGAATTCTATGCATACATCTTGGGGAATTGAAGGTGGTTGAACTTCCTCCATTGATCTCCTTTTAAATATTATATTGAAAGTGATTAGGGTGTTTCTTACATCTAGCATACCACTCTGATTTACATAGTTACAGCTACCCTCCTACCAATTAATAAGAGTAGATCCATATTGTTTCTACACCAAAAATTGATTTTATCCCTATTGATCTAAAATATTTGATTATTATTGAGGTTGTGGTAGAAATTTCACCATGATAACTTGGTTTAGGATTCCATTTATGCATGTAGTTTGATTATGTAGTTGACTGCTTGAAAATCACCATTTGGAATCCTACACAAGATTTTTATGCAAAAGTACAAGGGGCCTATAGGTACTAGTAACACTAGATCTCTACACATAAGGTATTATATTTTTTGTGAGCTGATATTGTACTTGCATGATACCTTGGTAGGGAGGTATACTTGACTAGTATTGTTGAGTGAAGGATTGATGGGTTTGAAATATTATGCTTGCTACCTTTTGAGGGCCACAAGATCATTTATAATTCTTTATAGTAGTGTTTTAACCTCCTGTAATCTGTTAGTGGGAAAAGATAAAGTAGTTAGTGGAATAACTATGATAGGGGTAGGTAATAACATAGGTTAAATAACTGGTTGGCCTGGAGGAGGTTTTATGAATAAAGGCATAAGTGGCTTGGGCATAATCTTCCCTTATTGAATTAGAATATTATCAGGTATAACCATAACATCATAGGAATATTGAAGCATGGATCTTATGATGGATTAGATCATCAAAGATATATCACTATTAAGAGATTTCAAAAAATATAAAAAATGCAGTATTAGGAGATGGCTTACACAAGGTGGGATCTTTTCCCAAACTCTCTGGAACTTGAACTTGAAATCAACCATCATATCATGTAGGTCTCTCTTTATAGTTTTAAGTTACTCTATCAAGGACCAATGGTCACTCTGGTCCTTAAATTGATTGCATAGTTCCTCCTTGAGCTCATCCCAATTGTGAATGGATTTTGGTCTTAAGCCTCGATACCATTAAAGTGTTTTTAATTTGAAATAAGAGGCAACTATTCTAATTGCAAAATTGTCCTTAGTGATAAGATGTAATGAGTAAATATTCACAATATTATAAATATACTCCACAAGGGAGGTTGCATTCTCACCCATAAAATAGGATAAAATTTTGAGCACTATAAGTGGAATGTCATCATATTGGGAAATAATTAATGGACTACATCCATTAAAATCCATAAATAGTGGATTTATTTTCACAACAATGAATGGGATAGGGAATAATATTTTTCTAGGTGTAGGGAACCTCCCAAATGGGGGGGGGGGTATACTGAGATCTAGGGGATGATTATCTTGAACTGCTCCCTCTCCTAATAGGGGATGAAGATACTCTTACTCTTCTTCTTTTAGAGGGTGTAGAAATCTCAATGAAATGGAAATCAATACCCTTTGAAGATGATCTCATCTATCTTGTCATATAGATGAAGTGCTGAATTTTATGAACCATAAATGCTTGGAGTCACTAAGTTATCTGGCTGCGTGTCTGCAACACTGTTGGCTAAAGACAACATCAATTCCTTAGCTTTTATTTAACCTGGTCCCATCAGGTATGCTAAAAAAAAAATTATTTAAAATGTGCACCTGTAGATGGTCTATAGTTTGGGAGGTTTCACTATAGGGCACAAAACATGAACACTTGTTTAGGGAGCTAAAGCATTAAGTGATGGGTGTGAAAGTGTTATCATTTACCTAAACATGTAAAATATTGGTTGTCTCATCACAATGATGGGAATGTCCCCAAGGTTTGGGACCCTTGTGCTCCTTGGGATGAACCTCTAGAGTAGGATGGATTCCATATATTCTAAGAACATTAATTTAATACTAGCGCATAGACCTATAAAGAACAAAAATGAAATCTATAGTTACTACTAAACTTGAATATTGGTAAAGGGAAAAGGGAGGGAAAAGGTAAGAGGTTTCTAAAAATTAAAAGGTGATACACAAAGAATATAGTGAACACTTCTAATACCTTGATGAACACACTAAAAATCTATGAGAACAAGACAATATCACATAGACTCCACCATGGAAACTTCAAATGCATAATTATTTCACATAGAGGTGTAGGAACAAAACATAACATCAAGAAGGACAAAGGTTATCCATAGACAAAGCATGTGGAGACTTGAGTGCACATAGAATATGGCATAAACATGAGTTCCAAGTTCTATAAAAAGGTGATAGGAATAGATGTAAATTGGAGGGGTGAAATTTACCCATAAAAAAATATCAAAAAACACAAATCACATGTAAGTGCAAGAAGAATGAATGGAGGTGAACTTAATTCTCATTAAAGTACAAGGTTCAGCCAACAAAAGCATTCTTTGAGGGTAAATTTTTGTAACATAGGGTTGAATAAATATGAAAATAATAATAGAATTTAAAAAAGGATTTTATAAGGGAGAAATAATTTTAAAAATTATGCACCACTTGGGGTGGTAGATATAGTTCTTAAATTCCATTATAAAACTGCATCTATGCTTCTTAAAATATGCTTGATGGTCTAGATCTAGGAGTCAGAGGTAAGATTATTTTAGATCCACATGTATGTTTATGAATGAAATATATTTATGGGGACATTTGAGGGGTGGTGTATGATCATATTCTAACATCTAACAACCATATCTACATTTACTTCTCCTAACAAGGCCTTGAACACTGTTTAATTACTTTTCAACTGTTACTTTACACTTTGATACCATTTGTCAATCACTACGTGGGGCTATTTTGGACCTACCACATAATTTATATGAGCATGATGGGAATTATTACCTTATAAGTTTTATGTATATTTTCACTCTAAGTAATGCATTCCTAAACTTGACTGGATTCCATGTGGGTCTCACATCAAGAGCTGGTGGGGGGAAGAGGGCACACATCTTAGTTTTTTATAGCTAAGTTATTCCCCAGATCTTTAATTTATGCATAGGTCACACACCTTCCTAGTATCTTGACCCATGTGGGATTTGGTATTTGAATTCATTCTTCATAAGGAGTGTGCACTAGAGATTACACAATCAATTGGGTGCTAAAGAATAGAAACTATGATTGCTTGAAATTTATAGTTTCATAAAGAGGATGTGGGGGAAATGTTTATTTTGAGTGTAGAGCTTGACCTTATGTATATCCATATCTTCTAATGACTTCAAAAATATGTGCCCCATTATGTATTATTTTTTGTACAAGTTTATCTTTAGGATGCTATTTTTGTGTGTAATCCTTTGCATAATGACACTTGAGCTCTGTGTAGACCTAGGTAACCTAAAGGGTCAACACAACCATTATAGGACTGTACATGTATAAGTGATAATAATCCCATATAATTCATGACTATAATGTTATGGAGGAGGATTTTAATTATATTACATTTTCACTTATGTATATTTCTTATAATTATATTGAAAATGAATGCTAGATATCTTTTGGGTTTTATGGTCACTAGGTTATGACCCTAAATCCTTTGTAGGATCATCATAAGTAATCTATTGGTTATCAAAAAGATATTAGTTAGTATATTTCAAGGTATAACATTTATTTTTATAGTGCTTATGGAATTGGTGATAGTCATAATATGCTTTAGCATCATATCATTTTGGTAGAGGTCAACTCATATCAATCACTATGGGAGAAGAGAGATATGAGATGACACTCCAAAAACTTCTTGAGTATCAAAGTTGGAGACAAGTAATCATGTAAATTATATATTAATTAAATTGGATAATATGATAAATTAGGTTGTTGTGAAACTTGATTAACCATTGTGGTTATTTCTATTTTAGGTTATGTAGGCTTTACCTTGCAACTTGGTTTGATATGAAACTTAGTAGTATATGTAGTCAGTGTGTTTGATACATTTGAAAGCTTGTTCAAGGAAATAAGATTAATTTCATGATCTCAGACAATATGGCATAAGCCATCAAAAGATTTTAAATTCTTGAAAATAATGGACTCATGTAATGGGGCAAGCCAACTTTGTTTAAAGATGTCGTGAAGCTCTTTATATACCATTAGATTTTGCATTTTAGCCATTTTTTTTGTGTGTCAAAACATATTCATTGATAGGTTCAATTGTTCCTTGTTTAAACTTATAAATTTATGTATATGATATATTTTCAATGATGTTGATAGAGAAATTTTCTAAAAAATGATCCACTAGGGGATTGAATGCTCTCACTGATTGAATTGATAAGTCATAGAACCATCTTAAAGCATAGTCCTTTAAGCTCCTTAGAAATAATTTGGTCAAGAGTTTATAATTTGAAGTATAATCAAGGCATGCAACATATAAATATCGAAGATACTACTCAAGATCACCCTTGCCATCATAAAATGTGAACTTGGGTGTAAAAAACTTAGTTAGAAAAGGGTGAATATATATCTTAGGTGCTAGATAATTATGTAATACATCTTGTGAATCAATAACATGAGTTGATTTCAAATGCACACAATAATGAAAATAATTTTTATTCAAGGTGGGGAAATAAAATCATAAAAAGATGAATTATTGTTCGTTAGATAGGAATTAGGAACAACTAGTACCTCATTAAATTTTACAGATCATTCAGAGTAAATTAGAAATAAGCCAAACATTAACCATGAAAGTGCACACAAGGAAAAAAATAAGAAACACAATAGATAACCATAACCAAATACTCTATATTAATCTCTTTGAAGATGGAACTCAATTCTTCATACAAACACACACACACACACACACACACACACACACACACACACACACACACACACACACACACACACACACACACACACACACACACACACACACAACACACACACACACACACACACACACACACACACACACACACACACACACACACACACACACATTTGTTTACAATCTCTGACTATTCACATTTTTATCCTAATTGGAACCAAAAGATGAGTATATTCATATTATAACCTATTACAAGTCATGGAGGATAGGACAAAATATAAATATATCTGAAAACTAAATACATAATACACAAATATTGGAAGAATATATTGCACAACTTTACTATCCTATTTATTTTCTCAACACTTTTCTAGACTTAAAATGTTATCTCATCCTGAGATAACATTTTAGGATCATTTGAATGTGTAGAAAGGGTAGAAGCTAAAGAGTGGTTAAACTAGTAAGAGTCACAATAATCTATCAAGGCACTATTTATGGTTTTCATCTCTTGCACACTATTGAGACACCATTTCAGGTTTTTAACTAAGTAGCATACTAAACTACCACCCTTTTAGTTTTTTAATAGGATGATGTAACTAGGTGGATACCCTTTATGTGTTTTCAACCAACTTGGCCCACTTGTCTTACTAGTCATCCCCAATACAAAATTCTTGACAAAATTTTCAAAATTTGTACCTTGTGTAGTACTTAGCTTGAAGGGGGTGGCATTGATGTGGATGATGAATAACTAGAAGGGTCTTTGGCCTTAGACTATGTAGACTTACACTATGCAATGACTTGATGGAGTTGAAATGGTGACTTGTAGATTAGAATGTTGAGGATCTTAACAACCTAATTATAGAATAGAGATGGGTTGGTCTTGTATGTATTCTAATTAATCATAACTTCCTAGACCATGAACAATAAGATGCGTAGTGGTGTATGATAGCTAATGAGTTCCTTTAGGTCTAAGTCATCAATGATACTCATGGCTACCTTAGTATTATTGACCCTTGTCTATATCTCTCCACTTAGCTTCTCTAGCTTTTTTGCATGACATTGGGCCTAGAGACCTATGAATGAACTCTATAAAATCTCACTTTTCCAATTGAGAAGTTTTACATACATGTTATCCCAAGTGTTGAGTAAGTCTAGGAGAGCTCTATCATTCTCATCCACTAAGGTGGTATGGCTACCCATGGTTGTCATGGTAGTTACATCTGTGTCAAAGTTGTTGGGAAATACAGAAGCACACAATTGATTACCAAATACAAGAAACTTACATGCAGAATTAAACCAAAATCAACAAGTAACTAGAATTCAAAAATAACACAAAATATGAGAGACAATACACAACTTGTATTAATACTCATACATAAAAGAAAACAATAAATAACCACCACACTCTTCTACTTTACAGAGGTTTTCCACACCTCAAGTGTATAGTACTTCTTTCCTCAAAGCTCTCTCTCTTATGGTCCCAACACACAACTCAAACATAGAGTTGGTGTTCACCTCCAACCAGTCAGTATCCACTACTGCTAGTACACTAGTGCTCCATGCACACCACAAGTACTCCACGCACTCCACAAGTACACAAACATACTTCAAGTAGATCTCCCCTAAACTGCAATAACCTGCAACCCAAATGATCTCACTTATGGAAGGATCTTCCTTGCATTCCTCTTTGCTCTCTTTCTGAGTACACACTATACTCTAAGTAGATCCCACCTGATCCTACTCCCTATTGTGTTGCTATCCTCCCTGATCTTGCACACCTACAAATCAATTTGGTTCTGCACACCTGCAAACCTACATCATGCACACACATACACCTGTAGATCAATGATCTTACTTACCCATGTAGATCTCCAAAAGTAACCATGCACACCTACTGACCAAGATCCTACACACTTGAAGAATCTTGCTGATTCTCCAAAACTAGCACCCACCTTGGTACTGTTGTGGAACTAGGAGGAAAACCCTTGCTCGCCTCACACATAGAAGGAGCTAATATTTTTCTCAACTCAAACTAGAACACCTTATAATACAACCAATGAGTCTCTTAAATAGATCTCATGCAAATAGTAATTAGACACCTAATTACAATAATTAGATCTACAGCTTCTAGTCTAAATTTGGATCTTGAAATGCAAACACTTGGTTCGTTAGCAAACTATCCATAACACTCATAGTTTGAACCACACAGGCGACCAACATTGGTCCCTGTCTGCCTGGAGGTGATCAACACCGGCCGATCTCTGATCGACATTGATTGCTCTTCCTATCTAATCCTATCGATGTCAGTTGGCCTGACCGACACCGGCATTTGTGATGCTTAGCAACCTCTCTGTAACCTCCTCCTCTATTTGCATTAGTGAATCTTTTAGCTCCATAACCTAACAATCTCCCACTTGGAGATAAATAGCTGCACTATACCTATACCTGTACCCTATCTAATCTATTTCCTAGTTTGTATCCCTCTTCAAGATCAATCCTAAAGACCACCCACCACACAACCTATGGTGCACCACCTATCATCTGAGTAACCTGCCACATCCATACTTATAAACCTGTGTAGTGAAGCCCTGACCCTGCATAGCATGAATCCATGCTGCTGGTCCCTCTCAAATACCTGAGAACCCACTTCTCTGAATTGGCTCCTAACTCTCTGATAGCTCCCACTGCTTGGGAAAACTCAGGTCTATACCAAACCTCATGTGATTTCAAACACTGAACTATCCAACCCTTAGTGTGCTCTTGTTCTGCATCCTAAACCTCACCAACACCTGATTCACATCAACTCCCACTGGAGACAAAATCAACCGGTGATCTTCCATGTCTCTCATGCCAAAGAATTTCACTGCTCCAAATTCCTCATGACATGCCACTGAACTAACCTTACCCTTAGCTCAGCAAAGCCCTGTATGTCTGAACTTGCACCAAGCTCATCCTCCACATATAGAAATAGGATAATGTTGTGACCATCATCCACCTGGTAAGACAAACACAATGGTTCCACTGACATTGACTAAAGCCCTGCTTTGTCATCCACTTGGTACCACCTGTCAGCACTGTACCACTGCCCTACAACTACCTCAAGACCATATGACCTAGTATTCCATCTCACATGTCCATTCTCTCTATTCTTTAACTAAGTTATCCATTCATCTCTATGCTTTCTTCTAGCTGGAAACCCTACCAAATCTCCTATTTGGTTCTGCATCATATTCCTACCATGCTCCCACTATTTCCTGGATCCTTCCTGCTCTACAGTCAGCAACTAGTATAAAGAAGAGGAACAATGAATTTGAGGCTTACTTACCACCTTTAGTCCTCCATATGGGCATTTGAGACTCCTTGATAGTTTGATGTCTGCCCAAAATCTGTTATAGTGACTGACCTCAGTCACCACACAGTCTGCATCCGATCGACGTCGGTTTCCATGTGCCTATCCTGACTACCAACTCTACCAATGTCAGTGTCCCTATTGCTGACATTGGTCCTCTTGACCGACATCAGTCTTACCTATTGCTGACGTCGGTCCTCCTGATTGACGTCGGTCTTACCTTGCCTGACATCACTGGCTCTAGTCTGCACATGACCGACATCAGTTTCTATCTATTCGATGCCGGTTCCTCCTGACTAATGCTTATACCTATGTTCACCTGTGAGTGATAACTTTTAACCCGTGAACTCCTTTGAATCAAAACCCATGTCCAAACTGCCCTGCTTAGAAGTATCCAGCCCCATCCACTGGTCTCTGTCCATCATCTCCTCCAAGAACACCAAGGCTTTCCAGTTCTTAAGTCTATCAAACACATCTATCTTCTACTTAAGAACATGCATCTCCTTCTTGCTCATGTGACCAAGCCTACAAAGCCACATCTCCATAATAGAAGAAGAATCAGTAATATAAGCAAGTAGATAAAGAGTACCTACTTTCTTACCACCAGCTAATTCAAGTGCATCCGCTATGAGAGTTCTTGTGTATCTCTCATCACCCAAATTTACTAAAGAAATTAGCCACATCTCCAAGCCTGGGACCTACATGACCTCCTTCAACACCCATGTGTTGGCCGCCTATAATTTCAGCTTCACTTCCCCTTTACCAATTCTTTGACAAGGCTCACCAGCGCCTCTCCTTGGGGCTGCATGGAAAGAGGAAATATAATCTATTAACCAAGATTCAACTTTATCCAAGAAACATCCCAGAGCATCCTGTGCAACAACACCTGCAACATCTGCTTCTTCAGCTCCTTCATGCTGATCTTCCACAAACCAACAATTTTATTTTCCCTACTCTTTCTTTCCATAGGACCATAAGTGACCATTCGTGCTTTTCAATTCCTTCATTCTTAGCTTACTTTCTTCTACCATTGCTATAATCCCACTCAATCAGAAACCCCTGAGAGTGACCTGTAACCAAACACAAAACCTGCTCCCTACAACCTTAGCTCTAATACCACTTTGTTGGGAAATATGGAAGCACACAATTGATTACAAAATGCAAGTAACTTATATGCAGAATTAAACCAGAATCAACAAGTAACTAGAATAAAAAAATAACATAGAATATGAGAGACAATACACAACTTGTATTAATACTCATACAAAAAAGAATACAATAAAGAGCCACCACACTCTTCCACCTTACAGAGGCTTCCCACACCTCAAGTGTATAGTACTTCTTTCCTCAAAGCTCTCTCTCTTATGGTCCCAACACACAACTCAAACACAGAGTTGGTGTTCACCTCCAACCAATCATTATCTATTACTGCCAGTACACCAGTGCTCCACACACACCATAAGTGCTCCACGCACTCCACAAGTACACAAATGTACTTCAAGTAGATCTCCCATAAACTACAACAACCTGTAACCCAAATGATCTCACTTATGGAAGGAACTTCCTTGCCTTACTCTTTGCTCTCTTTTTGAGTACACACTGTACTCCAAGTAGATCCCACCTGATCCTACTCCCTATTGTGTTGCTATCCTCCCTGATCTTGCACACCTACAAATCAATTTGGTTCTACACACCTGCAAACCTGGATCATACACACACATACACCTATAGATCAATGATCTTACTTACCCATGTAGATCTCCAAAAGTAGCCATGCACAACTTTTGACCAAGATCCTACACACTTGAAGAATCCTGCTAATTCTCCAAAACCAACACCCACCTTGGTACTGTTGTGGAACTAGGAGGAACACCCTTGCTCACCTCACACATAAAAGGAGCTAATATTTTGCTCAATTCAAACTAGAACACCTTAAAATACAACCAATGAGTCTCTTAAATAGATCTCATGCAAATAGTAATTAGACACCTAATTACAATAATTAGATCCGCAGCTTCTAGTCTAAATTTGGCTCTTGACATGCAAACACTTGGTTCATTAACAAACTATCTATAACACTCACAGTTCGAACCACATAGGTGACCAACATCAGTCCCTATCTACCTGGAGGTGACCGACGTTGGCTGATCTTTGACCGACATCGGTTGCTCTTCCTGTCTAATCCTGTCGACATCGGTTGGCCTGACCGACGCTGGCGTCTGTGATGCTCAACAACCTCTCTACAACCTCCTCCTCTATTTGCATCAGTGAAGATTTTAGCTCCACAACCTAACAAAAGTCTTTAATAGAACTAGATAGAGAGTCATCAAGGTTCTACTTTTAGTCTAATAAATTTTGTTTGACTTGTTGTGCTTAGAGTGATACAATGTCCAACATGATCTAGTACTCTTCCAATAACATGATTAGTGTGGATACCTTAGTATTCATGGTTTTTGATAATTTATTGACTAATAAAAATTGATGAGATATGAACCAATAATTTGTTAACTCAGAGACCAAAGTCTTGAGTCTACACTGGTCAGACATAACTTGGTCCCTAATTTCTTGAGTTACCAACTCTAGGCAAGTGTCTTGGATTATCTTGATAGTTTTATGAAGGTGAACCTTCAACTCTATATTCTCTACCTTGGATTTATCCATTTTTATCTCCAAGGAGATATTATTTTATGAAATTTATTCATGGAAAGATGCTTCACCCTCTAATTATCTCTTCAGTGGAAGCCTAAAGCCATATAATGAGGCTTATTTCTTGATTGAAAGTGGAACCAATGTGTTAGCAGATGTTGCAAGATCTGGTCATAACATTATGGTAAGTGGGAGTGAAAAAGTGGTGCACCAAGCACCAATTTTTGGGACATCCTAGATCCAAACACCTTCAAATGGTAACTATGGAAGTTGAGGACTTGTTTTTGTGACAATTGGTTTACTTCATGTGTGGGATGTTTTACTTATACATAAGGTTAATCTGGTTCCTATTGACAAATTTTGACTTTTAGGTCAAAATAAGGCACCCCTAGTAAAAAAATTCATTTTTAGGAATATTAGTGGACAAAATATGTTGTCATAAGGTGTTTTATAGGTCATATAATGTCAATTTGTGTTATATTAACTTTGGTCAAGTAGTTTCTAGGTCTATTTATCATTTTAAGTCCTCTAGACGGGCCTAAATGGTGTATTTAATGATTTATATGGATTTATTGGGAAATGTGAAAGTGTAAAAGAGTTGTATCATGTGCCATGTGTCATAGGAGGTTCTTAATAACTATCACTAATTGAAAATTGTAGGTTTTTCAGATAAAAGGTAGTTTACTTAGCCAAAGAGAGAAATGGGCACTTGTATGATTTATTTGGGAAGTGTGACACTTTAAAAACATGAAAATGTGACTCTTAACCTCCCCACACCCATTTAAATGTTTGTATTTTGTTAAAATGAAAAAAAAATCATCTGTAACTTATTTTTCCCCCATTTTCTCTTGGCAAGTAAAGAAGGGTCAACTTTAAGCACTTAGTGTGGATGGTATAGGTGGAGTTGGGAGGAGTGCTTATGGGGGTGGATTTTAGTCTAATAATAATTAATTCTCATAAAAATAAATTTGAAATTTGATTATTAATCCTTTATGAACAATGGCTAACACTCTAGGAATCTTTTTATGGGCCTATAGCCATGAGGGGGTCACTGGTTGAGCTTGTCTTAGTTTTTATTGATTTATTCTGATTGGTTGGTTTGTTCCAAGTGTTTCTCCATTATTTAAAAGACATTTTCATGGTTATATTTTATTTGAATAGATCAAACACCTAATGAATCCTCTTCTAGGCTTGTGTATGCTTGTAACTACTCTTTTAAACACTTATAGCTATCTCAGGCACCATGATGGAGATTTTCCACATTAGATGGAGGAATGGGATGTAAATTAAAGATTTTTAATCCATGAATATGAATTTTATGGTGTTGGAACAAGTTTTAAACTCATATAATGTCAAAATAAGGATCAAATGCATGGTCCTTCCATGACTGTCAACCCTCACAGAGATATCTTCATCTACAGGTGCCTTTGAAGGTGTTGTGAAATGGATTTCTAGGTGTTCTTGATTGTATTTATTAATTTGAATAATTAAAATTTGAAATTAAAGTGAATGGAGAGTCTTCACCTTTCATTTTCACACTCTTTCATTTTTTACTTGCATATCATAGTCACATGCACATCTATAGGGACCTTTTCCCTAAATAGACAAAATATAGAGATTGCATTTTTTGTATCTTTGTTTAGAGAATCTGAGAGTGTGTTTGGGGAAGATTAATTATGAGTTTTGGAGAGCCTCACCATGAGGCTAACCATTGGTAAGAGGAATAGAAGTAAACACTTGAGAGGTATGTTTTTTGAACAACTCAAAACCATGCCCAAACATACTGAAAGACCTTAGTAAGTTCTACAGGTCTATAACCAAAAGTAGCTTCTTTTAACTAAATTTTCAAGCTAAGTCACTTTTACAAAAGCGAGTGATTATAAATGATCCAAAAGACACTCGTGACCCAAGATGATAGAGAAAAGGTGGAATTTGAGGTTTTAACCCCTAAACACTCTCCCCTATTCGTATATAGGCATGGGAAGTGACATCTACAGTAGGGGTTCCAACTAGTGATGTGGTAGGTTGAGGTTTTAACCTTTTGATTAAATTTCAAGGTGAAAAATGGGCCTAAAACATGAATCATGCCCATGAATAATATGGAATAGGTCTCGGAAAATTCTAGGATATCCTATACACTTTCTAAGGCCTAAAAACATAAATCATCACACACAACCAACTTTGTGAACTGTCAACAAGCAATGAGTGAAAAGTTGGAGTATTGATGTGGTTATATCTTGAGTGGAACATTTCATAATATAATTTTTCAAGGTCACCCAAAGCAACCTACAGATATGGTAGACATAGTCACAATCATGACAGAGTAAGCTCAGTCCTGGTTTCTAAAGGGCATATGTGATGTTTGTGAGATCAAAAAGATTTAATGATATTTAATCCATTAAATACATGATAAAAAAATAATAATAGGACTTTAACAACAATTATATTATAAATTAAAGGCCCCCAAGAAAAGAAAACACAATCATCATGTCACCCTTGTAAACAATTCTTTCTTATAAGTCTATCTTAGGAATTTGAGGATTTAGAGGGTCAAATGATGCATTTAGAAGATAAAAACTGGTGTATATAATCCTTGAGACATATATAACCTCCAAAAACACATGGTTTCTCTAAGATAAGAGTACAATATGCCTTTTTTTGTCTTATAGGTAAGGTAGTTTTAAGTGCATAGAACTGTACGAGTCTTGAGGAAAGAACTAAAATATGAACCAGGAAGTGTGGAGAACTTTTTAAAAAGTTTAATGATCTATATTACATAAATTAAAAAATATAAAACATTTCAAGGGGATCCAAATCCACTAGGCCTATTGGAGAGATGTTGAAGCCTACAATAAAACTATGGATCCATCAGTTTAGCTCCAAACTCCTACAGCCTCTACATAGACTAAGACAAAGGTCACCCTCTACAGACTGAGATAGAGGTCACCCTTTATGTAATGATATAGCGGTCATAAGAAAATAAAGTAATAATCTTGTACCATAATGGTTTTAACTATATAGGGTTGATTCAAGATTATCATCAGGTTGAGAGCTTAAAAAAGAAGCTTAGGAAGGTTCCATCTACCCTATGGCCCTAATCAAATAAAAAAAGTGACCTACAGCAAAAAAAAGGAGATTTTGGAAATAATTAGGTGGTGATGAGCCTTATAAGTGATAGGTAGGGTCAATATCCTCTCCAATGAATGTGAGGACTTATTAGTAACTCTTCTTACTCATATCCATCATCAAACTTGATTAGTTACACAGTAAGGGTAGTTTTGGAAGACCAATCATGAGGGGTAGTTTTTTATGCATGAAAAAGGAGTTTATTGACAACCTTACAAGTCTTAGATGATTGGAGATGACATTTTTAACTCTTGACATGACATGGATCACCCCATACCTCTCTCTGATGCATTTATATCTAATCTTCACATTGTTGACACATGTTCAAGTGACCCTTGAAGTCCCCTTATCTATATCTTCCCATTTCTTCTATAAATTGAGCCTTCTTGGATATTGTATGAATATATCCACTTGGGTATGGTGAAGACCTACCAAATTTTTTCCTTGAATCAATAAAGATATCTATTTTTTACCTCATTCAAGAATTCTCTAAATGTATGTGATGGTTATTTTGTGTAAGTGTATCTTAGTTTACCTTCACATGTCAACTTTATTATTACCTTGTGAGTTCAAAGAATACTCTTTTAAGGTCAACAAGAAGTGTCAAATGGAGTTTTACATGTAGTGAATATCTCATTCAATAGTGTGTCTTAGAATGCCTATTGTCTAAGTCTTCCTAGATTGAGCCAATTTCAAGACCCCATGTTGAAACATTGATGTAAGAGGGAAGGATGTCATTGGATGGAGTGTATGTTAGGATTCTCTAGGTTCAATGTGCATGTCAAAGAGTGTGAGTAGAGCAAAAATTTGGTGTATCACCTCTTTAGTATAGTTTATTTTTCATGCAAAATTATACCCCTTTTCCCATATACAAGCATTAGATTAGGTGATGTGCACTTTAAGAAGAATGTAGGGAGTTAGAACTTATAATATAAAGATTAATATCTCCTAAAAGTTCATCCACAACTTGAGAGATGATTAAATGTTGCATCAAATTATAGGATCTTGATAGAGTATCCTAGGGTGTATAATTTGATGACAACCATTCTGACACACCTAATGGGATAATTGAATTCAAGTGAAGGAATTCTTGGTGTTATCCTTCAACTCATCAGCCTCTAAAGGCAATCAAAGCACCAATGGCAACTCTGAATGATTTCAATTGGTGTAAGCAATCCCAGTGCTTCAAAACATCAATTCTGGTATGTATACTTCATCCTCCAATCAACATGTACCTCCTTATCAAGTTGTTTATACTTTTGGTGTTCATGGCTTCTCCACAAGTTTCCCTCAATAGACTATACTTCATGAAGGTCCATATCAACCTTTCTACTCTCCTCCAACATCAAATCACTCATATTACCAACCTAATATCCCTAATGATTAGTTTGAGCAAGATGAGAATGAGTTGAACCTTGACTTGGAGGGTTTGAAAAGTGAATTGAGGGAGTTGAAAAACTTCTAAAATAGCAGAAAGTAATGCAACATCAATCTCATGTTCCTCAAAAATTCAAGAAGGTTTTTCCTTCTCCTTTCAATACCAACATGATCATTGGTATTGTCTTGATTTATAATTGTGATTTTAGTACTACTACAAGTCATTCTTTTATTCCTAAGGAAATAATTGATGAGTTGAACCTACAGTATGAGTGTGATCCTAGAGTTGAATTGAAATTAGAAAGAAGAGATGTAAACATTTTTGGCATTGTAAGAAACATAAAGGTGTCTTTTGATTTTCTTGCTTATCCTAATGTTAGAATCCCACAAGATATAATAGTTGTAGATGTTCAACCATAATTTGATGTATTCTTAGATACTGAATTAATGGCTAAGATTAGGGGAAGGGTGTCTAATGATATGTCTCAGTTTATCTTCAAGTTTAAGCCTAGTTGGAAAGGCCAAATTAAGTTAAATATGTGTAACAAGTTTCATTTGTATCTCCTCTCTTCAAGAAAACCAAAGGTTGATCATTCTCATTCTTATACTCCTAAGTCTCCTCCCAAACTTACTAAGCCTACTGAAGAGCCTGCCATAGATTCATATTGTAGTCCATATTGGACCAAGAACCTAGACTATGTCATGCCTAACCTTGAGAGGAAATAAGGTCCTATGCCAAGGCAAATTATGAAAAAGGAGGATTGTGTTGGGAGAGATTCAAAAGGTCCTACAAGATATTAAAATTATCCATCTACCCTTCATGACTTAACATCTCATGAATTTTAAGATATACCAAAGGTTCACAAGGTACTTGTGGAATTTCCATTTAGTACTTCTTCTATATTGCCTTCACAACTTGAGAATCAACTAATTGTCCCTAAAACTCTTCAAGGATTGGAGGATGATGCTACCATAAATTAGTTCCTTAAACATATTGAAGATGATACCTTAAGAAAATATGATGAAGAGATTGTCATTAGCACACCTCTTCACCCTAGTAGATCAATTTTTGAGCTTAAGGAAGGAGTTGATGACATGGAGTAGAAAATAGAGGTTTTGAAAGAAGAAGACACTTCAACTGTAAGACAAGAAGAAATAGGCCTTGAATGGATTGATGAATTGACATTTTTCATGGAAGATGATGATGATCAACTTGTAAAATAAGATGAACAAGTGGATGTTTAAGGTGGTATGGTTCAAGGAGAAGACATAGGTCACACCTAGATGTAAATGTTCCAAGAATATGAAGATGAGATTGACAAAATTAACATGTCAACATTAGATGATGGAGAATGCAAGCATGGTGAGCTCTCTTTCCCTTTGTTTGATGAATTTTCCCCTTGCTTTGATGAAGATAGTGGCCTAGCCATGAGACATGAGTTGGATGAAGTTCAAGATAATGTTGTTGGGAAGATAGAGATCCTTATTTTTGAGCAAAAAGGAGAGGAATCATGTTGGTGTGATAGAGGCATTGAAGAGGGAGATTTAGAATAAGAGAGTGATGATTTTTGGGATGAATTAGAATAATTTTGTCTCAATTCAAACATCATACTAGATACCCTTCCTCAAGAGGATAATGAAGAGTCTAGGGATCAGTTTGTCAAACTTATTAAATAAATAGAGAAATATGAGTTGGTCTAAGATACATACCAAGAAGTATATGAAAAAAATGAGCCTTATAATGATGAGATTGTTGATTTTGATGTATTTATGGACTACACTAACATGAAGGATCAGCATGAAATAAATAGAAATATGAGTACATGAATGTTGAACACATGTTTAAATTTTATTCATTTAGACACATGCTAATCAAGGTGGCAAGCAAAAAGGATGAGTCACCAAGTTCCTACTTCAATAAACTACTTGGTTACCACTATGAGGTTACTTGTTATGAAGGAGATCTAAGAAGCTTCCCATTTAATCCAGGATGGGAAAAAACATATTAGGTTAGGTGTAAATATTAGTTTTCTTTTAGTTGTGCCTTGCTTCCCCTAAGTGCTTAGTAGCACAAGTGTGTTTGCTTTGGTCTTTACATGTGTTGTTCTTTTCCTTTGTGTGGTTAAGGTAGCAACTAGTTATCTTATTGATCAAAGGTTTGAGTCAATGGTCAAGGTCTCTTGTTTTTATTAGTTATTATATGACTCCTAAGCCTAATGGATTAATAAGGCTACTGGTCTAGTTAGTATAACAAGCATACTACCCCTATGAGTCTTAAATTTGTTGACCAATTTTGACTTTTAGGTCAAAATAAGGCACCCCTATTAAAAAACATAAATTTTAGGCATATTAGGGGACATAATATGTTTTCATAAGGTGTTTCATATGTCAAATAATGTCAATTTATGTTATATTAACTTCGATCAAGTAGTTTCTAGGTCTATTTATCATTTTAAGTCATCTTGAGGGGCCTAAATGTCACATTTAATGATTTCTATGGGTTTCTTGGGAAATATGAAAGTGTAAAATAGTTTTATCATGTGACATGTGTCCTAGGAGTTATATAATAACTATCACTAACTAAAAATTTTATGTTGTTTAGATAAAAGGCAATTTTTTTGGCCAAAGAGAGATAAATGGGCACTTGTATAGTTTCCTTAGGAAGTGTGCCACTTATAAAACATGAAAATGTGACTCTTCACCTCCAAAAACCCATTTAAACGTTTTTTTAAAGGATAATACAAAAAAGTTCATCTGTAACTTATATTTCCCCCATTTTCTCTTGGTAAGCAAAGAAGGGTCAACTTCAAGCACTTGGTGTAGATGGTACATGCGGAGTTGGGAGGAGTGCTTCTGGGGGTGGATTTTAATTTGATCACACTTAATTTTCATAATAATAACTTGAAATTTTGTGCCTCCTATTTTATAAATAATGGCTAACACTCTAGGCAACTTTTTATGGGCTTGTAACGATGAGGGGGTCACTATTTGAGTTCATCTCAATTTTTATTGATTTGGTCTAATGGGTCAGTTTGTTTTATGTGTTTATCCATGATTTATAAGACATTTTAATGGTTATTTTGGTTTTTAAGAGCTTTAGTTCCTAAGGAAGCCTCTTTTAGGCTTGTGTATGCTTGCAAGTGCTCCTTTTCACACTTATAGCTATCTCATACACCATGAAGGAGATTTTACTCGTTGGAAGGAGGCATGTGATGTTGCTTCAATAATTTTAATCCATTGATATGAATTTTAGGGTGTTGGAACAAATTTTAAACTCATATAATATGAAAATAAGGCTCAAATACATAGTCATTCCTTGACTGTCAGCCCTCACAGAGATATCTTCATCTACAGGTGCCTTTGAAGGTGTTATGAAATGAATTTATAGGTGTTCTTGATTAGATTTATTCATTTGAAAAATTTAAATTTGAAATTGAAGTGTATGGAGAGTATTCACCTTATATTTTCACATTATTTCATATTTTTCTTGCATATCATAGTCACATGCACATCTATAGGGACCTTTTCCCCAAATAGAAAAAATAGAGAGCTTGCATCTTTTGTGTCTTTGGTTTGAGAATCTAAGAGTGTGTTTAGGGAAGATGAATTTTTATTTTTGGAGAGTATCACCATGAGGCTAGCCATTGGTAAGAGGAAGAGAATGAAATAATTGAGAGGTATGGTGTTTGAACAACTTAAAACCATGCCCAAACATACTAAAAGACCTCAGTAAGTTCTACAGGTCTGAAACCAAAAGTAGCTTCTTTCAACTAAAGTTACAAGATAGGTCTATTTTCCATAAGGGAGTTATTCCAAATGATCCAAAACACACTCATGACCCAATATGATAGATAAAATGTGGAATTTGAGGTTTTGAATCCTAAGCACTCTCCCTTGTCTGTACATAGGCCTAAGAAGTGACATCTATAATAGGGGTTCCAACTAGTGATGTGGAAGGTTGAGGTTCTAACCTTGTGATGAACTTTTAAGGTGAAAAATGAGCCTAAAACATTAATGATTCCAATGAACAATATGAAATAGGTATTGGAAAATTCTAGGATATCTTGTACACTATTTCCAAGGCCTAAAAATATAAATCATCACACACAACCAGCCTTGTGAACTGTTAATAGGCAATGAGTGAAAATTTGGAGTATTGAATTGGTTATAGCTTGAGTGGAAAATATCATAATATAAATGATATAAGGTTATTTAATAAAACTAATGCAATGTTTTAAGGTCACCCCAAAATCACCTACAAACATGGTAAACATAGTCACAATCATTACAGAGTAAGCTCGGTTCTAGTTTCTAAAGGGCATATGTGATGTTTGTGAGATAAAAAAGATAGAATGATACTAAATACATTAAAAAAATGATCATAAAATAATAATAGGCCTTTGAAAACAAGCATATGACAAAGTAAAGGTCCCCAAGCAAACAAAACACAGTCATCATATCACCCCCTATAGACAGTGCTTTCCTATAAGTTTGTCTTAGGAATTTGAGGATTTGAAGGGTAAAATGATGCATTAATAAGATAAAAATTGGTTTATATAATCCTTGGGACCTATAGATACTCCAAAAATATGTGGATTTACTAAGATAAGAGGACAAGATGCCTCTATTTTATCTTAGAGGCAAGGCAATTTTAAGTGCATAAAACTCTGCAAGTCTTGAGGAATGAACTAAAATATGAACTAGGAAATGTGGAGATATTTTCAAAAAGTTTCATGAGTTTTCTTTCATCCATTATAATCTATAAAATATAAAAATATGATCCAAATCCACTAGTCCTAATGGAGATATGTTGAAGCCTACAACAAAAATATAGACTCCATCAAACTAGCTTCAGACTCCTACAACCTCTCTATGGACTGAGACATAAGCCACACTCTATGGACTGAGATAGATGTCACATTTTATGTATTGTGATAGAGGTCATAGGAAATCAATGACTAAGATAGGACCATAATGGTTTTTAACATATAAGGTGGATTCAAGATGATCATCTAATTGAGAGGTTAAAGAAGAGGCTTAAGAAGGTTCCATCTACCCTATGGCCCTAATAAAAAAAACATGACTTAAAACTAAGAAAAGGAGATTTTGGTAGGAAGTAGGTGGTGATGAGACTTTTAAGTGATAGAGAGGATTAGGAGCCTCTCTAATGCATGTGATGACTTCTTAGTAACTTCTCCTACTCATATCTATCATCAAACTTGATCAATTGTAGAGTTAGGGTAGTTTTGGAAGACCAATCATGAGGGGTAGTTTTATATGCATGGAAAAGGAGTTTCTTGACCACCTTATAGGTCTTGGATGATTTGAGATGAAATTTTTAGCTCCTAGATGACATGTCTCATCCCATACCTCTCTCTCATGTATTTATAACTGATCTTCACATTATTAACACATGTTTAAGTGACCCTTGGACTCCCCTTCTCTATCTCTTCCCATTTATTCTATAAATTGAGCCTTCTTGGCTATTGTATGCATCTCTCCACTTGGGTATTGTGAATTCCTACCAAATTTTTGCCTTGAATCAATAAAGATAGATAATTTTTACCTCATTCAATAATTCTCTAAGTGTATGTGATGGTTGTGGTCTTATGCAAGTGTATATTAGCTTACCTTCACATGTCAAATTTATTAGTACCTTGTGTGAGTTTAGATAATTCTCTTTGAAGTTTAGCAAGAAGTGTCGAATGGAGTTGCAATTGTAGTGAATATATCATTCAATAGTGTGTCTTATAATGCCTATTATTTAAGTCTTCCTAGCCTGAGCCAATTTTAAGACCCCATGTTGAAACATTGATGTAAGAGGGAAGGTTGTCATTGGATGGAGTGTATGTTAGGCTTCTCTTGGTTCAAAGTACATGTCAAAGAGTTTGAGTATAGAAAAAATTTTAGGTATCACCTCTTTAGTATATTTTCCTTTTCATGCAAACTTTTATCCCTTTTCCCATATACAACCATTAGATTATGTGATGTGTACTTCAAGAAGAATGTAGGGATCTAGCCCTTATAATATAGAGATTCATCTATCCTAAAAGTTTACCCATAACTTTAGAGATGATTCAATTTTGTATCAAATTTTAGGAGCTTGATAGACTATCCTAGGGTGCACAATTTGATGATAACAATTCTTATTTTTATTATGCTATGGCCTTTGCTACTAGCTTGAGTTGATGTGAAACATCTTTAGCCTACTTTATTTTTAATTCTTCCTCATCCTCATTTTTCTTCTTCATATCTTTCTACATATCTTGGAGCTTGTCTTGGTCCTTCTCAACATTTAAATTATATGCAAGCTATACATTTTATTTCTTCTTTTATTTAATTAGGGTCATATCCTTGGCATGTTCTTATGCAGTATGGTCCTATGCTTGGGCTTACACTTGAGTTTGAGATTATTTTTGTGCCTATGCCTATACCTATTATAGATATAGGGATTCATTTTCTTCCTCATTATTTTTATTCTTGGCTTACTCTACTTACTTCTGTGTGTGCTTTGTAACTTCTATGAACAATTATGTTTGGGCCACTATGTCCTATTTTTGTTTCTATTCTTCTTATGCCTTCACTTTGGTAGTGATCTTAGCTTCCTTTTCCTTCGTTGATTACTCTTATTGTGATTTTTGGGATGCATCAACCACTTCTTGAGCCTTTTTGGCCACATCCATGGTCTTCTATCTATCAACCTTTGCATCCTTGGCCTTTGGTGTGGCTCAAATTCTTTGACTTTTTGAGTATATTATTGTTGTGTGCTTGTTCCTTATATCACTTTTTTTCCTACTTCCTCACTCATAATTCTATTACATGAGCTTCTTATTCCCTTAAGACATGTTTTTCTTTGATAATGGGTTGTTTATATGTGAGATATTTAACCTCCTAGGCCTGTAGTGATGGTGGTGAATCATTTGGTCAAACTTTGGAGTTAGAAACCTATGACTTCTTCCACTTCAGCATGACTAGTCTACATTTTGATGATGGTGAATTGGAGGCAAGGGCAAGTTATGCTTATTACATAATGTCTATTTATCTAAAAGTATGTTCTTCAAGTGTAGGGGAGACCCTAGCCTTTTGCCTTATTTAAGGTCTTCACATAAGTGATTTTGGTGGACTTTTTGGAATGGGTGAAAATATGTCTTTAGTGGTGAAGGTAGGAGCAGGTTATGGATGATAAAAGTCAATTCAATGCTATAATTATTCTTTTTGTTCCTAAAGTTTTAAATAATAATGGATGGTGGGAAATATGGAAAGTCCACCCATAGTTTTGGGGTAACTTGATTTTGCACTTAAACTAGGCATATGACCTTCTAAAAGATGAATTCCTTCTCCTCTTCCTTATCATAAAAATTCTTAGCCATGTTTGTGATCATGACCTAGTAGACTTCTTATACATCTGTGCCCATCTATATAAGGTCACATGAGCTCATAATCAGAGGCACCTTTAGATCATCCATCTAGGTTATTGTGTTACATGTCTTGCACTTTAAGGGAGGGGATGCCAATTGATGTTCCATTATAATTTTACACTTTCACTTTTGTTATTATGAGCTGGTAACTTCCTCTAGTTGCTACATGATAAGGATGATTACACTAGGTGGTATGGCTTGAAGTGGAGTTATGCATCTATATGTGAAGGATTTTTATTTGGAAACTTTGAACTATGTCATGTCCATTATGATAAATAATAGGAGTGGTGTGAAGAGAGACCATGGGAAATCATGAATGTTGATGAACACACCCTTTAGAAGTAAGGTGACAACTATGTGCTCACCCAAATATTACATGACATCTTGTGACAACCAGGGATGTGTTGTAATCATCTCCAGACACTCCTCCCACCATGATTTTAATTTTACCTCATGTGCTAGGGCTTTGTGCTCTTGTGTCTAGATGAGGTTATGAAATCACTATACTAGCCAATAATTTATATCAGGGTGCACTTCTCCCTTTTGGGACTTCCATTATGTGAAGCAGAGTAGGAAGATGAAGAACTAGCATTAAAACATCTCCCTTGGAGAGGTGTGACACTTATTAATGTTGGTGAGTATATATTGGATGAAATAATCTATCTAGTTGAATTTATCATTTCTATGGCTTATCTGATGGATGATGTCCATGACCACATTTGGTATTTGTTTCATAGACTTGGTTATTTGATAGAATATTCTTGTAATGCACTCCATATAGACATGCACTATATCATCTAGGATTTCATCAATTAGAATCCATTTATTTCTATAAACATATAAATATCACAATTATTATAGAATGGGGGGCATTCTCATCTTGTATGGAGATAAGGAGTCTCCTCATACTGGCATGCCCAAAGTTTGGGCCATATATTTTGTGTTGATTACAATGGTGACATACAAGACAAGATAGATGTTTACATCATTATATTAGCTGAGCAAAACTTATATGATATCCCCTAACTCACCAAAGATTGGCATTCACTTTAGGCACTCAACATATATGTTGTAGAAGTGGTAGGGGGATATGAGAGAGAGAGAGTATTTGCATAACTTTAACATGGTTTGGATGAAATAATTTATGTTCTTATTAGAGGAAGTTGAATGGATTTGGATAATTGAACTTGGTTTGCTTGAGATCCATGTCAACACCCATTACCTCTTTTTGTTCCTCTATAAAACCCCTATTGAGCCATGAATTATCCATGTCTACCAAATTTATGGAGTTACAATGATATCTACTCTCTAAATAAGAAAACTAATTTGGTAATTTATAATTACAGGTCATGAAAAATATGCACAAGGATTTATTTTTGACTTGGGTATTTGAAATTAGTCTTTATAGATTTGGCAATTTTTATATTTTGCATGAATTTTGATCTTAGCTATCTACTCATCATGAATGCAATGATGGATGTGGAAAATATTTATCTAGTTTGGAAATTAAGTTAGTTAATCATTAGCACATGTGTGGAGTTATGTCGTTATGCTCTTTACTATCTGTACATGGGTCTGAGTGGATGATGTTGATGGATCATCAATTTATTAAATATTTATGTCAATTGAACCTTAGAGATGAAATTTACTTCTAGTGGATGATTGTTATATGGTGGAGATCTTATTGATGGTATGCTTCCTTACCTTTCCCAGACTTAATTTCTTTCATTAATTACTCTTTGATATCCATGATGGTGCATATGGATCCTCTGATGCATGGATAACATATGTTATTCTCGGTATCTTAGTTCTCAATGAGAAGTGAATAGATATTTATAAACACACAAATAGAAAATAAACACATAAAAACCATGCAAAATTAGGAAATCCTAATCTAATTGATACTACTCAGCACCCACTCACTTAGTAGATTGAGATCAATTAAACTATTGGTGGTAGGGCTTAAGCCTATAGCCATTTACCCACCTTGGTAAAATAGTTCCCTAAAGATCTCTTAAAGCTATGGTTCTTTATTGCATTAGTTCATGTATAATATAGGGTCCTTTTAGTCAAATCTATAACTTACCTTGGATTACTTTGAAATGAATGTCATATAGTAAGACTGGTTGATACTTATGAAATTATTTATGGTAAAAATTCCTATCATGCCATGCTTTCTATCTTTAATTGTGAACTTCCAACATCCATGAGGCTCTCCATCTGTACTCATCCATCTTATACAGTTGAGTTTATTAGTTAGATAATCACAATCTCCTAGTCACATGACCATGATAATGCATATAATAGGTATTAAGTATTCCATTGGCATAACTACTTCAATTCTATACACCAATTAGGAAGGTTTAAAACCTATGTCTCTCCTATAGTGCATGTGATATGCCCATAAAATCACAAGAATGTAATCTTCTCAATTATCCCTCTTGGCATCATAGATATTTGTTAGTGTTTTACCCAACACTTTGTTGGAAGCTTTAGCTTGGCCATTGGCTTGTGGTGGTACGCAGTGCTTTTTTGATGAGAAATCATAAATTCCTTA
This sequence comes from Torreya grandis, assembly GCA_037957365.1. Classification (NCBI taxonomy): domain Eukaryota; kingdom Viridiplantae; phylum Streptophyta; class Pinopsida; order Cupressales; family Taxaceae; genus Torreya; species Torreya grandis. The sequence continues at coordinate 54,165 of JARHVA010003683.1, read as the reverse complement.
GTTAGAACCTTGATGGTATTGTTTATAAAATGCATTTCTCGATCACTAATGATCTTTATGGGGAATATGAACCCTATAATAATGTTCTCATAAAGAAACTTTTATGCATCTTTTACACCATAGCTAGGTGTTGTATAAGTTTCAACCCACTTAGTAAAATAGTTAATCATAGTTATGATATACCTTGATTTATTGAATTTTCTTGGTAGATTGATAGGTTTGACATAGTCAATGCCCCATTGTTAAAAATGATACCTAGATAATATAGGTTCCAAAGGAATTTCATATTTTTATAGTGGTTTACCCATGTATTGGAAGACATTATAGTGTTATGCTACTATGTGTGCATCTTGGAATAAATTTGGCCACCATAACCTACTCTGTAATAGCTTTCTAGCCATAAATTCTCCCATAAAATGTCCTACAAATCCTTAATATGCCTCCTATAAGATCTAAGGTTGTTTATGTTCCAGAATGACCATGCATAGAAATTCATCCTTCCCCAAGTGATACAAAAGCCCACTAATGATTTTTTATGGTAAATATCTAGTAATAAACTGCTTCTTGTCATGTTCTTGATAGTATACAGGGAAGACTCCTTATTTGAGGAAGTTAGTGATTGCTTAAAAAATTTCAAGAATTTTAGAAACATGAAATAGGTTAGAATGAAGAGAGTCTTCTTATAATTCTTATGATTCTTCACCATTTAGAATGCAACTGAGATGATTTGGTGCCACATTCTCTCTTCTTGGATTTACATTAATGCATAACTAGAACTCCTAAAATAACATCAACCACGTAGAGATGCATCCTCCTAACATCAACTTGTTGTCTAGGTATCATAGATCTTGATGATTGGTGAATAATTTGAATGGTATTAAAAATATGGTGTCAAAATTTATGTAGTGTGAACATGATAGCCAGTGCTTCTGGTTTGGAAATTATGTAGTTCTTATCTGCATCAAATAGTTTTTGGCTAGAAAAATGAATAGGATGGTTGAGTCCACCATATCCCAAATGCACAATAATAATAATATTGATTTTGATACCCTAATTATCCACATGTACATGAAAGGGCTTGATCTAGTCTATAAATATGAGTATGGGCACAATAAACAATCTCTATTTCAGCTTGATAAAGGTTGCTTGGCACTTTGAAGCCCAAATAAACTTTACATTTTTGAATAATAAGGATTCCAATAGAGATGAAATAGTTTCATATCTTTTGATAAACTTTTGATAATATCTTATATGGCCTAGAAATTATTTCACATTGATGGAACTTACTGGAGGAGGCATACTCAGAATAACTATAATTTTGGCCTAGTCAAACAAAATGACTTTACTGCATACTACATGGCCTAGAAAGATGCCAAAAGGTGTAAATAAAAGTTGTTTATTTAAATTTAGTGAAATGTGCAGAGATAAACATTGATCTAACATTAGGTGCAACTTAGACAAATGTTCTTTGAATAAGGAAAAGATTGCCCAATCATCAAGGTAGACTTCTAGGAAGTCATGAATGAAGTCTTTGAACACAGTCACCACTATGCAAGAGAATATGAAAGGTACATTATTAAGGCCAAAAAACATGACCTTGTATGAAAAATATCCCAATTGTATGGAAAAAGTCATTTTGGCTCTATCTTCTTATATGATGGGTATTTAATGATAGCCACTAAAGCCATCTGTGAAAGAGTAGGATTCATGTCCTATGATAGATTTCAAAACTTCATTTGTGAATGGAATTGGGAATGGATCATTTACATAAAAATCATTTAAAATGTGATAGTTCCCATATAATAAAATTTCCCCTTTCTTTTTTGGCTGCACTACCATGGGACTTACCAAATTATCCTTTTATATTAGATAGATTATTCCTACATCTTATATCGTATCAAGTTTAGCCTTCACTTTCAGCTTCATGTTTGGGTTTAGCTTGTATGTCAATTTATTTGTAGTTCATATGAACTCCTTGAGTTTGATATGCATCTCACCTAGATATGGATAAACTCCTCAGACCTATGAAAATGTAGTGGAAAAGAAATCTTGCTAATCTTTTAGGAGTTACATAACTTCAAAAAATTTAGCTTCTATCCAGTAATGACCTATATTCACCAATTTTGGGACCTCCTTAGTTTTGATGTTTGCTACATGATTTTTGATGGTTTGCTGGTAAATATTTTACTTTTATTAATTAATAGATTCTTGTATCATTTGTTTCCCCTACAATTCTAGAATTTTTATGTTGTATAGCTTATCTTATTCAGTAGGTTCTATGCTAGTATCCTTTACTAGATCAACTAACTATTTGGGTCTAAATAAATTGGTTAAATCTAGATCACCATTAGAATCAGAATCTTCAATGTAATCTTCTTCTTATATTCGATGGCAAGGCTGATTCAAAGATTTTTCTTATTTATTGGTAGTTTTTATCTTTGTAATGTTGAATTGAGATCAAAGGCTACATTCTATTATGTCATGGATTTTGTCGTGGTGTTTAAGTCTTTTGCACACCCATGGCATATGAATTGTTTTATTTTATGAAGTGAATTTTTAACCAAAGGGTTTTAATATTCAAAAATAAACATCTATATAAAATCACTCTATACTTGTGCCCAATGCTTTGTCTCCCTCTTTCATTATTGATGCATATACCATGCTAAAGGTAAAGGAACAAGTGTATAATAGAAGATGTGAACTCAATACTTTGGTGCCATACATTATTTAGTCCAAAATTTAACAAATTTATGAGTATGAATTTTAGGACACTCACCTTATTTGGAGAAAGACTAATTTCTTTAGATGAACTATAGTAGCTAGAACCTGCTAATCATGAATTTGTAAGCATCATCCCACTCAAGCTAGTCATTTTGATGAATTACGCATCATGTCATGATAACTCCCTTTAAAGTATAATTAAAAGCACTAAACCACTATCTGATGGTAGGTACATGAAGTTGTAAACACAAAATGAAGTCATTTATCTCCTTATTTTTATAATACATAGGAATTTATCACTTATGTATAAAGACCATTCTCATCGATCAGAGTTCATGATCACCGTAGACCCAGTTGAGTAGGTGTGTGTTTGAGTCTTCACTAATAGATGGAGCTACTTCCCAAGTCAAAGTTCCTTCTCTATTTATCTCTATATAGTTATTCATATGATCATCAAAATGATAGAGGAAGTTAACTTCTAATTGAGTAGGGGATTTTACAAATGTATATGCACAATCTTCTATGACAAATTGGGTTACCAATGGTTATATAAATATTGGTTTAGGCCTCAATTAGTATGATATATTTATCTATTGAGTGAGTAATGAGTGAAATTGAGGTTTATTATGATCATATAATAAGTTTCACTAAGCTATGTGTAGAGATTTTGGATTTTATTTAGAGTTCACCTTCATCTAAATGGTTTCTTGAGTGACATATAGTTTGTGCACTCTATTCATAGGAATGATGACAAATTTATCTTGTTGGTGAAATTATAACTAATTTGTCATCGTGTTGATACTCATTTGATCATCATATGCCCATTTCTTACCAATCAGCATAAGGTAATGTGTTGCTACTATCTTCATGTTGATGAATTCAAAGTCACCCCATAGGGTCAATTATATGACTTTGATTTCAAAATATTTTAATATAACAATAGATTAAAATATTCCATAGCTAGCTAAGTTTAAATTTACTAGGATATAACTCAAAATCGATCATCCAATAGCTTCCCATGTAGACCTAAGAATCATGTTGATTGTGTTACCAAAATCAAAGATAGCATTTGAAATCTCATAACTTGTAACCTCAATGTTAATTAATGCATATACATCTTAGGGATTCTTTGTTTTGACATACTAGACCATCTTTTCTATCTTCTATTGTGCACACTATGTATACTCTAGTAGATTATGTAGCAATTTTGTGATATGCTGCAAAATGTCTTCATTTCATAGTGTGCTTAAAAGTTTTAGAAGATTTGTGAGCACAGTGACAACTTCATATTGATTCATAATACACATGATCTGGACATACATTTGAGCATCTATTATTGTGGTATCTCCTTCATGAGTGTCTTAATGTTTTATTTTTCTCAACATCTATGCAACTTCATACATGAGCCCCTTTTCTATAGATGGATCATGATATTTATCTGGTTTTGATTTTTGAATACCTTGATCTTGAGGCATTTAAAGTAGAGGAAAACCTTTTTATATGTGCTATTTTCATGTCACAACATTCAAGAATGCATGCTCCTTAGGATTCACACTTACCATATTCACATTCCATATGACCTAATCATTTTTTTACTTTTCTAAGATTGGGAAATCTTTTATGTCATGCCGGTCATATATTCTAAAGTATGTGTAGTAATACTACCTTTAGGGATTCATTAGGAAATTACATTGTACATGATTATATTCTCCACATAGATATAATTGAAAAAGAGGTTATTGATAGTTATTACTTCTGCCACCTTGGTAACCTCCTCTATATCCTCCCCTAACTCCTCTATTGGACTAATATCTTCATTTATACCCTCCTTATTGTTTCATAGTGTTTCAATGATAATGTTTTTAGGTATTATCACCAATTATGAATTATTTTTGTGTAGTTAGTGGGGTCTAACTCATTTTTTGTTTTTACATCATGAATGAGCTCTAGGGTGTTGCATGTTAGTATTACAAAGATGGTGGTTTCTAAATCAATGAATGATGGGTCCAATGGCTAGACCTTGAGGTTTTTATTATGGAAAACTAGGAAGACATTATGGACCTATTTAGGTTGCACAACCTTTGTAAACCTCTGCACCTAGAATCATCTTCTTTGCCAAAGATAGTTGTTATGTAGTGATAATAAATACATTTTTGGTGATGCCTTCCTTGAGCTCCTAAAAATCCCTATAATTATTTTCATCATGATTTTTTGACTTACATAAATTATAATAGAAATTATATGGATTATTGACATACTATTGTAGAAGGTGGCACTGCATTGTTATATGCCCCATTGTTTAACATATTTCACCTAATTTTGTCTTGATCTTAGGACAATCATTCCCATGATGTCCTTTCTTTACATACTCCATAAACTAGAGATTCAATTTAGGTTTCTCTACCTCATGGCATCACTCCATTCTCTTCATAAAACCCTATATTATATTTTCAATCTTGGAATTGGCAAAATGAGATTTTCCATAGTCTTTAATTTATTATACTCATATGACAACAACTCTAGAATTTGATTTTATAGCATATAGAGTATACATAGTGGCACACTTGATTTTAGAGTGCAATCCTTCAATGAACCACATAACTTTGTCTTTGTCTATTAAAGAAAATTCTACCTTATTAATTACTTTAGATAATCTATGGTCTTAGTCAAAAACTAATTCTCTTGACTTCTACCTTATCTCCTTCAAGTCCTAAATGTTGTAGATTGTACATTTATTTATCATGAATTCTATGAAAAGCTAGTCCTTAACATATTATATATTTTATCATTGAACATATATTTGGTATATGAACTTTAGAGCTCTTTTGGTTAGTGCCCCTACCAACTCAAAATTTTGGAAAACATCATCAGTAATGGCCTTAACTTGCCATCTCATTTCATAGGTTAGCAAGTATTATTTAGGGTCCATAGACCCATCATATATTGTTAAGTTTATGAACCTTCTTATATGACCCATTATATAAAATGGTGTTGATGGAATATACTTTGTGATTTTTATAAGAGGAGGTTGCATTCTAGGTGATTCTGCCTACATACTACTCTATACACTAGAAGAGTCAATGTGTGTAATTTGTTTTTTACACTTCAATTCTTTTCTTTTCTTAGTTTCAAAAATCCCTATGGCCTTTAAATCCTTTATAATTTGTCTTGTTTTGATTTTGATACCCCAATGATATACTTTCTCTAAGAATTTAGTCCTTCCTAACTATTATCTTCCTATTCACCTAGCTAAAAAATTCTACTAGAATACAAGAGATTGTGCTACGGGGATGTGTGATCTTATAATGAATTATTATTTCCCAAAAATTATTTTTCTATTGTTCTTAAACCTATAATTAACCTAGGACTATGTTTTACTTCTTTACTTAATTTTTATTTTTCTGATAATACCCATTCTTGTAGCTATGCACTATATTTATCATCTAAATTCTCTACTTCTAAACTATTTTTGCCTTCTTCTTCAAATATATCATCTTCATCACTTTGATCTATCTACCAAAATTCATCATATTATTTATTCATCCTTCATCTTTCTCTATCATCTTTCTCATCACATCTTCTTACCCATTCATCATTTACTTTACTATTACTCTTACCTCTACTCATAACTTCTTCGGTATTCTTCTATTTATTCTATGTTTTATGTTGTTGTAATTCATTTTTTTAATCTAAAATATCTTTTTAACTCTTATTCCCTCATGTATCCATTTTGTATTCAAGGTTAATCCTTACTCATCTAACCATCATGTCACACAAACCCCTATATGCCTAAAGTGGCTACTCTATATTGGCTGGAGTAGGCACCATGGCCTTGTCCACAACCAACATCTTCACAAATAGAGGTAGTTGCTACAGACATTTCCATATAATTCATCAAAAAAATAGGTCATGTGTATCTTCAAAATCTATATATACTTGTACTTAAAACTTGGTGATGTATCGATATATGGTGGTAGCAACTAAATAGTCTATTATTCTCATCCAATTAGTTTTTAGTTTCTATAATTGGTTTGTATTTTCTTTAGTCTAGTTAATTATTTCTTTCATTATAGGATTAAAGCAATAATACTCTAATCTTGTCAACTAGTTAGCTAGAAGTTTAGGTAATTCACACTAGAAAATTTCATATATCTCACCATAGATATGCTCTTGAATGATTTATCATATGGTAAGACCAGTCCATTTAGATTATTATTGTGATAAATTACATAATTTTTGGTCTAACCACTTCTCAATGTCTCTCTACCTAGGTAACCATCTTAGCATAGTTTCTTTTGGAAGGAGTGTTTCCAAGCTCACTACACCATTTTTAGTAGAGGTTACTAAATCATTAAAACATGCTAAGGATGAGGATATCTAAGTTTTAATCAAGTACACATGATAGTGTAAGAATTCATATTCAAGGTGGGAAAATAGAAGCATAACATATTTGAATTAATGTGCATTAGATAGGAATTAGGAACAACCAATAATTCATTAAAGTTTACAGAGCATTTGAAGTAAATTAGATAGAAATAACCCAAAAATTAACCATGAAAGTGAATGCAAGGAACAAAATAAGAAACGCAGTAGGTAATCATAGACAAATAGTCTATATTCATCTCTTTGCAAGTGGAACTCTATTTTGCATACATACATATATATAGTCATTTAAAGTCTCTGATTTTTCACATTCTTCTCATAATTGGTGCCAAAAGTGGAGTTTGTTCATATTATAACCTATTACAAGTCATAGAGGATAGGATAAAATATACACATATCTGACAACTGAGTACATAACACATGAATATAGAAAGAATATCTTGCACAACTTTACTATCTAATTTGTTCTCCCAATAATTATTAGATGTGGATATAGTATCCTTGGCATTTTTATTGATTTATTCTTGGGTAACATGTAAGAATAACCTAATCCATTATTTATTTGAATTTAGATGGGTTACTAAGGCTTATTTATCTTCCATTTCAAAATGATCTTTCTTAAAATTTTCCTTATTTAATAAATGTGAATAAAGTTTCCAAAGGATAATGAAAAATTTATATCTACAAATTATTGAAATCAAAAACCTTAGAAAATTGAATAACCTAGAGCAAGCTACGAGTTGCATGAAAATACATAGTGGTCGGGTTCACAAAATGTTTAACCCTTTTTGCTATATGGAGGGTTAAGGGGGTAAAATATATTATACATAAGGATGAATAAAACTATTATATAGTAGCCCAATTAATTAAAAATTTAGATAAATTAATATTCTAAATTAAAATGGTAAGTTGTGTAAATTATAGAAAGTACATTCAAAATAATAGTTTGATAAGATAAACATGACAAAGAGATAATATTTAGCTTATCTAAAACTGTGTAGGAAAATATAATATATCTATATGTGGAAATTGTTAGGTACAAGATTAGGATCGAATAATTTGATTATATATATTATTTTTGAAGGTCTACACACTTGAGTCACCTTATGGACACTTGCATTGATGGATCTATCTTGATTTTGATGCAAATGTTCTATATGGAATATTCATTATATTTTGAAGCAATCACCTAAATCTTTTTGGGTTTTATATCACCTTTTATTTAATTTTTTAATTCATACACATAGGTTGTCAATGATTTGTATGAATCACATCTTAGCTCTTCACCTTATGTTTTTGTACCTTGCCAAAAATGGGTTAGTGGGCTCATGGTGTTGAGTTGAACTCAAGAAACCTTTATGTATGAATGATACCTATATATCCATTATTCTAATGAGGGAATAAGAGTTATTTATTTCTCCCATAGGTTTTGGTTTATGTGTAGACAAGGGTGAATTATATTATATGCAAAATCATATAAGTATCTAGCTTCTAACTTTTCAGATATTTCTCATAGGTTGTTATTTATGTGCTTAAAACTTGTGATATGACTACTCCAATGACTAATATGAAATAAGGAATTATAATTTAGTTGTGTGATTGATTGATTGAGGTTGAATAGGTTATTTCTTGATATTTACTATATGAATAATCATTAGGCTTAGATTTTCATTTATGCCACACATTTTTAAAATATATCACATCAAGGTTCAATAAGAAAAATGGGCCAACCCATAGGATTCAAAAGTTTTTAAAATTAGATAACTTTTGAAGACTCAAAATTTAATAAGAATATAGACACTTGCATCGAATAAGTGTCCTTTTGTGGGTAATAAGTGTTTGGTAGGCTAGTAAGTTGATAAGGATATGAAACTGATAGCGAAGGATATATATTAGGTTTAAATATTTATGTATAGTGTAGGAGACCTAGTTTATAAACAATTATTGGGTCAAACCATAAGATAAGTAGTTATACATAGTGAGATCATAAATTTGATCCTTTCAATAGAAGGGAGGTTGTACACACTATTATTGAATTATATATCACCTTAGTCTTGTACACTTGGAAAATACATAACATGGATGTAGCTTTAGATTCTAAACCTTTACTAATACCAAAAGGCTCACAAACACCATATTTTTGTTCTTAATTTATTATCTCTTAGTCCAACCAATGTTATTTTTATGACCCATACCTTTTATCTTGCCTAGAATGTTATCAACTTGCTTATCTTCCATCTCTGTAAGTGTTGACAATTTGGCCTCCTAGGTCAAATGTCAACCCCTACAATCAAAAAATTTATCATAAGCCACTTCAAGGATATATAGGGTGATATTCAAGAATGGTGGTGTCTCTTTTGGTATCTTTTGTAATCCCTTTAGTACTATTTAAGGTGCCATTCTACATGATATACATTGCTTAGGAGATCTCATGTAGTAACATGTTTTGTGTCCTTAGGTGATGTGTTAGGTTGTCATTATGGTCATTAAATTAATAAAATAGTGTCAAAGTGATTTTAGAGGTCTATATATTTGTTTCATTGTTTTATAAAATTAAGGTTTGTTAATAAAAACTAAGACAATTCGGTAACTTTAAGGTTTTTAACTCTCATTACATTTAAGCCTGTTTTGGACACTTCTCAAAGAGAGACATTGCTAGCAAGATGGGGAGGGTGTATAAGAATTTATTGGGTCTTAACATGATGTATATAATGTATATAAGGTTATATCCCATGATGTACCTATTAAAACATATTTCAATCCTTAGTTTACCCTTCAGGTCATCAAATGATTATCAAACTCTCATATGAGCCAATTTGCATTGTAAAACTTTAGAAAGGGGAATGTTTTAATGTCACATTATTTTATAGGGTCTTAAAATGGTCTCATTTAAATCATATAGTGATAAAAATATGATTCATGTGCATAAGAGGGTCTTTTTGAAGCCAAACCCAACCATTAGGGCTATACAGGCCTAGTCACTCATAAATCCTAGCCCTGATTGTAAGGGTATGAGGAGTATGCAGGGAGCAAGGTTGAATAAGGCCATATTAAAAGGATGATACTAGGTTATGAGAGAATATAACATACTCCATCAATACTATAGTGGAATCTAACTAGTAAGTGTATCGAATCAAACTTTCCTTTCATGGCCCTCATGTTCTAGCCACCTAACACAACCTCCATGTAAAACACTATTGTTTAGAATCTCTTGGAGATAGTGATTAAATAAATTGTCTTGTTCATTAGTGTTGTTATAGGTCATATAAAGTGTAAAAATGATATTTGTGCATCACCTACAGTAGTATAGGCTTCCCTTCGTGCATTGTTTTATCCCTTTTCACCCCAACAAATTAATATGTTTAGTGATTTTGAGCTAAATTGATGCACCGAGGGACACATCCCCATAAAATAGAGGTTTAACCCAAATATAGGTAACCCATAACCTTGGGATAATCCCATGTTACCCTAGAATTGGAGGTAGACCTGAACAACCTCCTCCTATGGTGTAGTTTGGAGTTTTTTAGTTTTGGCATGACTAGTGGGATGAAGATTCAAGTAATTGGAGCATTCACTTACAAAACTTGGTCATCTCAGGCATCTTCAATCAATTTAGTGGAAAATTTGAAGTCATATTTTGTGCTAAGATATGTCATAAGGTCATCACATCAGGGGTAAGAATAATAATTTTTGATAGTTTACTTTGATCTTCAATTGTTTCATGATGTGTCTTGGCTAGATATGGAGGAGATATATGTCCTGCAGTTTCTTATCAACTTTAGTATGACCTATACCAGCCCCACTATGAGCCCTATCAACCCTACATTTACCCATATCATCAAAATGAGATCTTAAATCAGTCCTATGATCCTATTTATTTCTAAGGATACCACTCTTACCCTCATTGTGAGCCTTATTCACCTCCTTGGTAGCCCACCTATCCTCCTATTCAGAGTTGGAAACATCATGATGCTCCTAGTCAGCCTGGCCATGTCCCAAACTAGTATATTTCAAGTCTTAATAAAACCCTCTTGGGTTATGAGAAACACATGGTGGGGATTGATACATAAAATGGGTATGGCCAAGAGGTCCCTAGATACCTAATTAAAAGTATGAGAGCCTCATTACAAAAATCTAAGAAGGAGTAGGCATTTCTTATGAGAGAGAATCATACAGGGATCACTAATGATATGTTGGACATAGGTAATCTAATTTCAAGAATAAAGGAGAAGCTAGTAGTCTATGTAGGGCATAACATATAATTTTACCAACCTCATGTGCCCTCCTCCATCCCACATTAGTTCTCTATTAAATATCCCATACTCCCTCAAGAGTCCAAATCAAGTGAGTTTCAAAACCATCTAAGTTTCCCACAAACTCTTAAAGACTTCCCTACTTGGAATTCTATCCAAGAAACTATGCAAGGGAGGGAAGAAGTATGTGTTGAAAGGGATGGATATAAGACTTTGTAAGGCCATTCCCTTTTCAATCAGCCTAAGGAGATTTATGATTGATAAGGCTTGATTTTGAAGCCCAAATAAAGAGAAATATTAAACTTGTAAATGAACACTTGTCTTAGTCAATGGTAGTAGTAAGAATAATATAATCTCAAGAAAATATACCTTCATTCATTCCTCAATTTTCAACACATGTTTTTAGTGTCAAAAATACAACTTGGAAACAAGTAGTGAATTCATTGGGAAAGGAAGATCAGTCAAACCTATACCAAGATGTTGAAGTGAAAGACAAATATGAAATCATTCAACTCCCACCCCTCCCTTCTCAAGAGTCCAAAACATTCCCATCATGGATGTCCATTCAAGACAATATGTAGAATAAATATGAGGGGATGGTTGTTAAAGGTAAGTAGATGAATGAAAATAATGAAGCATAAATGACCCATCTTCTAGATTTATTTCAAGGATATTCCATTCTACTTCATGAACATGAGCCTATCCTTAGCAAGGTAAGTGAAGAATGTCAAGTTGTGGTGACAAATGATGAAGGTGATGAAAGTGAGATGGAAGAAGAGATTAATATTGGGATACATCTTGGGAAGGATATATATGAATAAATATTCCATAATGTAAGAGAGGGTGAACTTCAATAAGATGCTTGGATGTAAGATGAATCACAAGAGGAAGACATTTTAGTTGGCCAAGAAGAGGGTGATTTCCAAGATCTCCTTGATCACATGGAAACTACTATTTTTCATTAGAGTCTTAAGGAGTGTGAAAATGGAGCATCTATTCAAATTTTAGTAGATGCAGGATAAGAAGACAACCTTTAAGAGTCTTCAAACGTTCAAGAAATGGTATGTTCTAATGTTGAATCTTCTAATTTCATTGAAGATGAGGGACCCATTATTTGTTGCTAAGATGAGTTTGTCAATGAACATGAGGTCCAAATAGTGGATGAGGAATTAGAGCATGATCATGATCAAATTAAATGTCAAAAGGATAATGAGGATCTTTGGTAACAATACATAAACATTTATAATGAGCATGAAACTCTTTTAGGACTTACAGCTCCTATGGGTTAGATTGAGGATGATTGAGCTATTTATCTTGTAAAGTGTCATCCACAAGAGGTAAAAAATCAATATTATGAAAGGAAGGTTGAAGTGTTTGCTGTAGTAGTGCCTAAAGTTGAGACAAGTGTAGACACATTGACCTTTAGTATGCCTCATGAGGCTCAATATGTAAACCATAAAGGCCTTGGTAATATGTGATAGTCATACGTGGACACTTGAAAAGAGGTTAAAGGCCTTGAAAATTCACAAAATAAAATAGAGTATAATGAAGATAAAAAATAAGGCATATTAGTTGGGTTTTCAAGAGAATAACTGCTCATGAGCATAACAAATCGGGAGTAGCCTATGGGCGAGGCAAAAATTAGACTGTCAAAGTAAATAGGTTTGGGATGACTATGACTAGGTATTAGATCAACATATCGAACCCATAAACTTTGGAATGGATAAATAAAGTCCAATTTCTCTCTTAAGAGGATATGGATATGCCAACATACCCAGATGCAAGTAGAAATCCTCTTTCAATGAGAAATACCTAATTATACTATAGTCAACACATGATGATTTGAACTCATGGTGACATGGTGATCAAAGAAACTTATAATTTAATCTTGGAGGAGAAATAAAGTGTGTTCAAGTTAGTTATTTATAGTATAATTTCCCTTGTTTTCAATAAGTGTGTTTTATTACAAGTCTAATGTGTTAGCCTTTGTTGCTTGGTTATCCTATCTTGTTGGCTCGTAGGTGTTAGGTGTTGTTTCTTTTGGTATTGTTTCATTTTTAGGTTTTTATTTCAGTCCATATATAGGTTTGTTAAGTTAATGGTCTAATTATCAGTCTAAGTGAAGATATCATCTCAGTTTGGGTCATAAAGTCATGGAGAGTTAGTGGGTTCTCTTGACCAGCAGGCTGGTCACCCCTTATAAGTCACAAAAGATGTTGAAAATTTTGACTCCCAGGCCAAATGTTAACCCATACAATCAAAAAATTTCTCATGATCCTATTAAATCACATATATGGTGATATTCATTCATGGTTGTGTCTCATTTGGTCTCTTTTGTAAGCCCTTTAACACTGTTTAAAGTGCCATTCTAAATGATAGACACTACTTAGGAGATCCTCATGTAGTAGCATGTTTTGTGTCATTAGGTGATGTGTTAGGTTATAATTATGGTAATGAAATGAATGAAATAATTTAAAAGTTATTTTTGAGGTCTAGAGATCAATATTTTCATTGTTTGACAAAGTTAAGGTTTCTTAGTAGAATCTAAGGTAATTTGAAAAGTTTAAGGTTTCTATCTCTCATTGCATTTATGGTTGTTTTGGCCTCTTCTCAAAGAGATACATTGATAGAAAGATGAGGAGGGTGTTTAAACCTTGATTAGGTCTTAAAATGATATCTAGAATGTATCTAAGGTTATATTCCATATTGTACCTATCAAAACCTGTTTCAAGCCTTAGTTCACCCTTCAGGTCATCAAATGTTTTTCAAAGTCTCATATGAGTGAATTTGAATTTTAAACCTTTGTAAAGGGGAATTTTTTAATTTCACATTATTTTAGAGAGTATTAAAAGGGTCTAATTTCTATCCTATAATTGTTGACCAAATTTGACACTACAGGTCAAATTGGGACCCTTATAGTCAAAAACTTGAACTTTAAAGGTTTATAGGGGGTTTAATATTATTTCATGGGGTGTATTATATGTTTTTTTATTTCATTTAATGCCTTTTTATCCTTGGCCATGGTATAATTAGTAAATTTTTCATTTTGAGTCATTTAATTGGCATTTAGGGGTCATAAATGCAAGTGACATGGTTTTCAAGGTGCCCAAGTGTCCTATTTTTATTTAAAAAGTCCAAGAGGTCAGATTACCTATCAATAATGTCAATACCTTTGAATCTTGTAGGTTATCTAATTGAAGATCAAGAAATCAAAGGAAAAAGGAGGAGTTTGGCACTTGTACAACCCATGGGGGAAGGTGACACATGGGAGAAGGTCATGGAATGCCTATTAATCTTCATAAAACTTATATTAGTGTTCAAATGACTTGGAGATGATAAAAATGGCACAAAAATATTCTACTCCATTCTTGCACTTTTAAACATGTAGAAGTGGTCAACAAGTTCATGCTTAGTATGGTCAGTAAAAGAGGTTCAAAGTCAAACATATTTGGGAGGTGGTATTAAAATTAGAGAGATTAATTTATATAATAAGAGTTCAATAATTGGTAAACCATGATTTATGAACCATCCTTTACAAATTGACTATGTCTTTCTACTTGCTAATCTGTGCACCCTATAGGTGTTGATCTATTTTGGACAAGTTCATAAAAATGAGTTTTTGATGTTGATGAAAAATGATGTTTAATTCCTCCTCAGATGATATCCATCCTTGTTTTATTGTTTTATTGTTTTATTATGTTTTTATGGTAAAAATAACTTAGATTATAGGTGAATACACCATTTTATATTACAGGTAGTTTTTAACCTTTTTTAAGTTTCTCATGATTTGGTAGTGATTTTAGGGGGTGAAAATAATTCCATTATCATATTTACAATATTATATTAATCTAATTTCATTTCAATTTCATTCTCTAAAGTAGTATTCCATGGGTGTAGTCAATACACTATGCATATGCAAGTAGCTCCTTGAATAAACAAGTATCTCAGAAGGATGCCATGATAGAAGGGGAGCTCTGATAGGCATTTCAAATATTTTGGAGTTGGAAGAGTGTATTTTTTAACTTGGTAAATATTTAGAATTAATCTCAAGCATATAACTTATACACTACCTATATCACTATTCATTGCCTATGCACATAGTCTTATCCCATTAAAATGTACATATAGGTGCCCTCATGGAGATATCATGTTAAAAAGGAGTGTATAAGTTGAGAAAGGTTTTTATGGTGAAAATAATCTATTTGATATTTTTTAAAGGAACCCAAAAATCATTGAATCTCATAGACCATGTCCATTTGCCCAAACTCTGCTTACTACCTAGATGCAATTTAGAATGCACCTACAAGAGATTAGAAGAGAAGATCAAGTTGAAATGAAGGTTTTGAAATCTGATTCAAGATCCTCATGATGATAAACATGAATTTAAAAGGAATATAATGGGATGGAGTGATCAAAGGTCCATAAATTATGTATGGTTTGAGGGATATTTACATTGTCTTCTTGTATAAAATAACCACCTACAGGTGTTAATAGGGAGCCAAATAGCCATATAGAAAGGTTGAATTATGAGAAGGAAAAATTATTGATATATTGGTATGTTATGTAGACCTTGATAGACCTATTTTTAGGGTTAGGTTTTTAAATGGAAGTGTAAACTATGATCAAAGTTCAAAATGACTGAGTTTTAGGATTTAGTCCCCAAAATGTGAAAAAAAAGCACCTAATGGTTTTATAAATACCTTATGAGAGGGTTTACAAAGGCTTTGATAAATATAAATTCCCACAACTTGTAGCCTCTATACATGAGATGAAATTTTAAAAATATGAATTACATATACCTAATGGAAGATAGTATCTAAGCACCCCAAATTTGCCTTTTGAATACTAAATTCCCTCACTATTATCTACATGATTTGAATGATTGAGTGTTATTGCTTTCCAAGATGATAATAGATAATAATATGTTCATGATAAATTCAAGGAAGAAATTATGAATGAAATCAAGGCTTGTATCATATAAAATACACCTATATGACCCACACAGTCAACTGTAATTGATTGTGAGGGGCCAAGAGCAAGATTTGAGTATATTGATGTGGGTAAAGGAAAAAGATGAAGAAAATAGACATAAAAAAATAAAAATTATCCTAAGGGAAGAAGATGATATTTTAAACATTTTATTTTAGGTCAAATCACATAATTCCACCCATAGGTATGCTTCCTTGGAGCAAACATAGTCATAAGTTTATGCATACAGTCTGGACCAGGTAGGAGTACACAAAGTATATGGAGGAGTATGTGAGTGGATAAAGAGATGAATGAATATTATAAAATATCCATAATAGTACTAATATTATCATATCACACTAAAGGTAGATAAAAATCAAATAAAGGACTCTATAATGCAAAACATAGTCCACATGCTAGAAACCCTGCATACAGTCCACTCCTCACAAGTCTATCTTATATTCAATGCATTTGAAGTGTCTAGAGACATGACCAAGGGATGAATTTTTTTTTAGAGTGTATATAAATTTTTTATAATCCCCTACAATTTTTTTTTATGGTCAAATAGGTTAGGTTCCTTCTATTTTGTCTCAGATAGAGGGCACTCCCCTTAAGTGAAATTGATAGGTTTTGGGGAAAAGGTGATAAAAGGGTAGACCAAGAACTATTTTAAACTTTAAATTAGGTGTATAAATATGGATAAAACATATTAAAACATGAGAATCAAAATAATAAAAGGTTAATCTCAATAGAATATTCCAAACGACAAGGGTTACAGTTAGGCCTATATGGCATGTCTAGGCCTAAAGACCAAATGTGAGACCAATTTCACTTATAGCTATAAGTTATATTTAAAAATTATTGTAAAATGTATATGTGATCAAAATATATGTGTATAAGCTATTGGGATATAATGAAATCCATCAAAAAGTCATTTTAGGCTTTAAAGTGTAGACAGGATATTAGGCATGGTTAGGTCTAGTGCCCAAACGAGATGTCACCTTTGATTATAGAATGAGAAAAGATTGATAAAAAGTTTGAACATGTTTATAGGATGTATTTGGAGGTGTTAAATATTTTTTAATTTAGGTAAAAACATAGAAAGGACACTTTTAGGCTTTAAGACAACTCAAGCCTGTAGGAACCTAAGGAAGAGCTCGATAAGGTGATTTCAAATACTCACATATTTAATGAGGTTTTTTATGGAGTTAAAATAGGTTTATAGGTGTTATAAATGGTCCTAAACATAATTATTGTGAGATTTGTTTGAATTTACAATGTTCCATCTTCATGAACAAACCTTAAGAACAAAAGGCACTCAAAACCCTTGCAAACCTTTAGATAAGGACCTAATTGGGAAGATGAGGTTATAAGGATATAAAAACAATATGGAATGACCATGAAAGTTTTAAAGATTTAGAGTAATCTTTTATTCTCCTCCTCACCCTTTTGAGCTATATCAAATTATACGAATCGGGTAGAAAATAGGGTACTTTTGATTTTTTGTGTGTTTTGTAGGTTATAAAAGGAGTCTACAGATGAAATAAAAATTTTAAGGAATATATATACTTTTAATAATTAAATATTTTAATTTAATGTTTTGAAAAAACTCCTAAGTTTTCAAACCAAAGCTCTCATCTCAGCTAGTCAAAACTGGCATAGTTCACATGATGGTGAGAAGTGTGAGATATTCAAGTGGATGGGTTTTAAGGTATACTTGAGTAGTATAAGTCCATGGAGGGTATTTTAAAGTGTCATACACTCCCTCCCATGTATTTTCACAGAAAAATAAATCTAATTTTGAGGCCAAGTGTGAGGGGTGACTGAAAAAGGAGTTTTTTAGACTACAGGCAATGATGGCTCACTTCTAGGAGATTCCAAATGAGTAAAACTACAAAAAATGAATGGAGAGGAATTAATATAATAATTATCCATAATTCCAATAATAAAACATATCTCTATTTAGGTTTGGAATGTTTAAATAGGGCTTAATAATGAAGTCAAATTTTTGAGCTGGAATGAGAACTTTCATGCCACTTTTCATGAGTTTCATGACTTGGGATGACACTTGTGATTATTTAACTTGAATGGTTAATTTAACATCTTAATTTAATGAATATGTAACTCATTTTATTATCATAAAAATTTTCCTTGTGACATTTTGACTTATATCTTCTCTTCTCTCTCTCAAGTTCTATAAGAACTAGTCATTTTAGCCTTTATAAACTATGCTCCACATGAGTATGGTGAAGCCATGCTCATTTGTATACCATTTGATCAATAATAATAATTATTTTTACCTATTCAATGACTATTAATAGTTTTTTTACTTTTATTATTAATTTAACTTATTGGTGACTTGTTTCCTTAGTGTCATTGTTTCATTCTCTCACCATTTACAGTTAGAAAGCTTCTTCTTGTAGGGCATGTGAAATGTTTTATTATGTTTAAAGGTTGAGTGAGTTAGTCTATTAAAATAGTGAAATTTTATGCCTATTTTATATTCCTCTTATCCTAAACATTAATCACAACCTCATAATGTAACATTGATGTGAGAAGATGCAGATTGGAGAATTTTATGTTTGGTTAGTCCCTTATTCTCATGTGTAACATGCAACTAGTTAGAAGTCATCAAATTATTTGGTGTATCACCTCCCTTATGATATTTTTATTTAAGTTTTATATCTCCCTTTTCCATCACAAATTTTAAGTTTATTATTGATCTAAAGTGGTACATCAAGGGAGCTAGACCAATCTAGACATTCACCTCATTCTTATGCTCACCCACAACCTAGAGGTGTTTCAATTGTGCCACTTGGATGAGGAAAGATGAGACATATACTTAAAGGGTAAAAATACAAGTGAAAAAAATAGTGATACAAAGATGATTCATGTGTACAGGTTCCATTTAAAGCTAAACCTAGCCATTATGGCTATACAAGTCTAGTCACTCATAAACACTAAGCCTAACTATAAGTGTATGAGTAGTATGTAGGGAGAAAAGTTGAATAAGGTCTTATTAAAATGATGATACTAGGTATTAGATCATAAAAAATAATCCATTATTACTATATTAGGGAGAAAATAGGCTACAAATGTCCCTAATAGTAACTATCAAGCATTCAAACATGGTAGTAAGGACACCCAAGACAGACCCACAAGAGAGAAGGAGTGAGTTGGTGGTCTATAAAAGTTGAAGGCAATCATAATAGGTGAGAATATATAGAAAAAGTTGATTTGGTAAAATTATTAACCAATTCACCTACAAGATCCCTGAAACTTAAACTAGACCTATAAGGGTTAAAGCCATCTTTAGGCCTCAAACCCCAACTTCCTCTTAGTGACAAACCCAAACCTCCAACTCATATTGAAGGCCATGAAGAGGTGTATAATGATGTTTTATGTCCTAATAGTTTTATTTTTTAGGTAGAGTAAATTAGAAAAGTAATAATTTTATTCTTAACACCAATCTCAATATCCACTATCCTAAACTACCACTTTGAACTACCAATTCAAACATTCATATCTCACCAAACAAAGTGAATCAAAGCCATCTCTATGAATAATCACTAACTCTATAACCTACCCAGAATGATTAGTAAAAGGATTGATGTTTGATGACTTACACTCATATATCACCATAAAATTTTCATGGGAGCAAGAGTAGTTTATGGGTATTAGAGGGATATATGGAATAAACATCTATGGACATAAGTTTTGGATTGGAAGTTTGCACTTTATGAACCATCTTTAGGATGGTAGACCTCCAAAAACCTACATAAGAACTAATAATGACCTGATTAAGAATATATTGATGAATTTTCATCTATTTACATTAGGATTTACTAATGAAAAATTGTATCACATATTAAAATCAAAAGATATCCCATCCATGGTACTGGTTTGTATGGACAATTTTATGGACATCCCAAAAGTCATGGTTTTATAAAGTTTAGTGATGAAAATAGGGTACAAAACTTGGTGGAAGATTTAAGATAATTGGGAAAGGTATTATGAGGGTTATCTCACTCTCTAAATCCACAAATTATTCATATTTATTCTTGGAAATGATTATGCAAATCTACACCAAATGGTCAGTCTACAAAAGCTAGTAAGTGGTGACCTACTTACCTAGATGGGCAAAGTTACAGGTGTATATTATTGGTAAATAACATGTAATGATATAAAATTTTCATTTAGGTCTAAAACATACTAATTAAATTGTTTTTAAGGTCTTATTTAGGTTTCATTTCCACCTAAGCAATAAGTAATAAGCAACAAGGCCTAGTTACCTAATAGGCCTACTTGTCCAACTAGAAAATATGCTTTTGGGCATATAAGGGATGATAAATGAGTAAATTTATGGAAATTTAACTCTTTTAAATACCTCATGTAGGTGATTAGTTCAATTCTCATGTCTAATATGAAAGAAATGGAAGTTTCCAAGCCTAGTCAATATGCAAGGAGAAGGGTGGGCTGCTTAATGACTCATGGAGGCTATATGGAGCATAATGCACATTTTTAACTACCAAAAGGGAAGTGATTAAAAAAATTGGTATGGAAATTATTTAAATGGGTTTAAAAAAAATTGAACAAAACTCTACAACTCCATCTCTATGCCACACTCTTCATTGTAGACCACCAACCATGAAGGCAACACATGAAGGGAGTCATGAGGGTTGTTGTGAATATTATGTGAGTGGATGATGGTCATTAATTACCTATACATGTTACTTACACACCATATTTACCTCCATCACCTTCTCATTATTCTATATATTCAAGCTATTAGGTCATTGTAGATATACCTCAACAGGGTATGAGGAAACTTTGCCTAGAATTATATCTTGTCACCTCTTGATCTAATACAAGGACCATTGTAGCTTATTAATATTAATTTATAGTGTGTTATCTACTTGTTTTATATGTATAAGTGTTATATTCTCTTCCTTTTTAGGTCCTTGACTTACCTAGATGATAGTAGATGATCTATGTAGTTCAAATTTTGTGTAAAAGTATTGGTGATTAAGCTTGAAGTGGAATCTAACTAGAAAGTGTATTGAATTAGGCATTCCTTTCATAGAATTAAAATTTTATCCACCTAACATATCCTCCATGTGAAACATTATTTCTTAGAAGCTCTTGGAGATAGTGGTTCTATCACCTGTCTTGTTTATCAGTGTTATTAGAGGTCAAATAGAGTGGATAGATGATATTGTTACATCACCTCAAGTAGTATAGGTTTTATTTCATCATTTTTCTATCCATTTTCACCCTAAAAAAGGTAGTTTTATTTATTTTTAGCTCAATTGATGCACTATGGGATCTATCCCCATGAACTAGAGGTTTAGCCTAGACATAGGTCACCCACATACTTGGGATAATCTTATGTTACCCCAGACTTGGAGGTAATCCTAAAAAACCTCCTCTTAGGATGAATTTTGGAGTCTTAACATTAATTTCTAGACCTACACCTATTTTAAAACTACCTAAACAATTTCATCCTTGTGAAACACCTATGTTGATGCAAATGTCCTATCCTAATACATGTGTCTATTACCCTAAGGTCATATAATTTAAAAATGAAATGTATAAATGTGTTAAGCCTAAGTGATTTAATATGAGATATTATCTAAATGGATTGGTATAAATATAATATCAATCCTTATTCATTCCTCACGTAGCATAAACCAAACAAATAACAATGTAACTTACCAAAATCACTCAATTAAACACTTAAGTGAGCAAATATTCCCTATTTTCTCCTATTTCCATATCAGTCCTAGGGATAACACATATGTATATTTTAATTTCTAAAGGAGAAATACATGAGCCACATTTTCCATGTTATAATCTAGGTCATTATTGTACTTACTTATCACACATTGCATGAATCACACACAAGATAACACATAAGAGAGAACTACATAATTTGGAGTCCCTATTTGGAGAATTAGATATATAGATAACACTTTTAATAAAGGGGTATTTGGGATAGATTGACATCATGTTCCCACTAACCTATTTTTCCCATAATCACTATGAATATGAAAAACTAGGGTTTTTTAGTTTGATAAGGAGGGAGTGTCCATGAACAAGATCTGAATGCACTGGAGTGAAGGTGACACCAAAAATTGAAGAATCTAAGTGGTCACATCTAGTTTTAGTATTATTCCATATAGGACACATGAATCTAAGTTATATAGTAGTGTCAATGCAACTATCCTAGGTCAATGCAAGTGTTCAGTTACAGAGGTATAATTCCTAGATACAAGTGACTTATATAGAATCCAGATCTAATATACTTTCTACTTGTTCTAGATCCATATTTGTATTAGCATAAAAACTAACTATATTAAATTCATAATCATTGTAATATTTAGCATAGTTGTACTTTCTATCTTTAGCATATCTAAACATAATAAATTTAATATGTGTTTATTTTAGTTTTTCAAATAATTGGCCTATTTTAGAAATAGTCTACTATCTTTATTCCATAGGATATCTCTACCCCTTTAACATTATATTCTCCCATATTTATATTTTAATGGTAAATATTTTGTGAAATTGATCTCTAATCCTAAAAACCTTAGATGTTGATTTATGGTTCCTTGATTATCTATTTATTATTTCTAATTTATCAAGATTTTACAAGTTAAAAATTAGATTTCATTTTCTATTAATATGTTCAATATGGATGTATGTGTAGCTCATTTTATGTTAAAATTTGTAATTGTAGTGATAGTTTGTTATCATACTATGCTAATCCATGGTATCATAAAAATAAATAAGTAGATCCATTAACATAATGAAATGGTTTTAAAATTAAAACACCACTTAATGTCTATACATAATTCCTTTTTTAATACACTAGAGTAGGTACCTTTTAAACCTAACCTCATGAGAGGTGGCATTATTGACAAATTTAGCAACATGTATCCTAAAATTTCAATATTCAAGATTATAATTAAATCCACTATCTATAAGGATATACTATATGAATCATTACATGATACCCATGTACCAAGTGATACAACATTGGATAATTTGGTAGATATTATGTATGATTTCACATAAAATGCAAACATTATTACCTCTAGTTGTAAGGATGCATCTTTAAAGAACTCTCAAGACTTGCTTTCATCAATACAAATGTCTCCTCAAAATCAAAAAAATTAACATGAGCATATGCAACAAATATCAAAGACATGTAAAGATTTTATAAATAAAATTTCACTCTTAGATTTGTTAAACAAATCACCAATATACAAAGGTATTTATCTAAGAACATTACATAAAAAACCTTGCCAAAAAATATAGAACCACCACATGTGACCTTTGTGTTAAACTAAATCAAATGGACAAGAATAATTTCTCTAATGAAAATAAAGATTTCCATACCCACATAATGATGAAGGTAGTTTTCATACACCTATGCATTTCAATGTCTAGGTTGCAAGGGAACACATAAAATCGACTGATACACTATTATAAAAGCCTAATTGGTTTGTCTTATCCAATTCACCAAAGAGATAATTTACATGCTTACCTAAGTCTCCCACTTCATTACTCCTATGAATTTTAGATAATCATCTCATATCTCTCTCTCATCC
The DNA here is from genome assembly GCA_037957365.1 of Torreya grandis. Lineage (NCBI taxonomy): Eukaryota > Viridiplantae > Streptophyta > Pinopsida > Cupressales > Taxaceae > Torreya > Torreya grandis. The sequence continues at coordinate 30,227 of JARHVA010003683.1, read as the reverse complement.
TATAGAGGTTGATATGAGAATATCTCTACCCAAACAATATAATGTGAATCCTTATTATGACTATAACTACGGCCCTGAACATTATATGAATATATGTTTTACCTTGAAGTATGAGACCTAAGACCTTATTGGTGACCAAATAATAACATTGGATGATCCTCTGAAGGAAGTAGGTTCACAACCTAGAAATCACTAGAATTAAAATATATTTAACAATCATTTACAAGATCATGCTTAGAAGGAACTAGAAGTAGAAATGGCATATAATACACATATTAATCCTATCCAATACACCAAGGAGAAAATTTAAATTCTTACCTAACTTTTCAACTTCATTACTTCTAAATCTTGTGGAGTGTCACCTCATATCTTTCCCTCATCCTAGAGAGGTTGATATGATTCAACCTCTGCCGAAAGTATCAATGCCAATGCTTATTGTGACTATCACCAAGGCCTAGATTATTCTACAAATTGATATTTTACCTTAAAGCATAAGATACAAGACATTATCGATGAAAAAATGATTATATTTTATGATCCTCCAAAGGAATCAGGTTCACAACCTAGTGATCACCAAAAATAGAAAATATCTAACAATATTTTTCACAATCATCCTAATAAGGAATAAAAAGTGAAAATGGCATATAATGCATAGAAAATACTTCAAATTACATAAATAAAACAACATCCATACCTAAAGGATTTAAAAATCACCTTATTCATGGGTGGTTATTGGTCTTGATCCTACATAAATAAAAACTACTTGTAATATAAAATGTCTTTTATAACTTGGCTTTGATATAAAATACTTACAAAAAAAGTCAGTTGGAAAGAATCTATGGGCTATATAACACTACCAATTTCTTGTGGTCCTAAAGTGATTCAAATGTGGGTTTGGGTTATTTCATAAAAATACCCATATGCATTTACATTGGGAAATTTATGGCTATATAAAATGGTATAAAAAGTGGACCAAAATCAGCAAGGTATTTATTTTTCTCGTGAAGGAAAATGGATCCATATCCAAAATGATAGCATTAGTTATTCTACTACACATTTAAAACATGAGGAGAAACATGCCATGTATATTTACACTTATCCAAACATGATTCAAATAATCTAAAATTAAAATATGCAACTTAAGGTTTCAAGGTCTCATATATTCCAAAAATACCAAAAAATAAAAAAGCTTCAAAAATCCAAAAATATGTTTGACATTTACATATCCTATTAGCTTGTTGGCATTTGTGTTGTACATTATATGTTGGTATATGTAATATTAATATTTTATATATACTTATGTTTTAGGCATATTTTTAGTGGGATATAAGCATACATAGATACATGACCTATGCACTTTTGGATGTTGGGGTTTTCTTCTACTCATGTCACCAGGGTGTTGGGGGAATCCACCTCTATGATCATAATAAATCTAGGTTATATCAATCTATGCTCACTTTAAAATATCATTTTTGAACCCATATATGTAATTACACATTCCTTTATCCTTGCTTATATATTTCATAATGTACTTGATATGATGTGTACTTAACATTTTTTCCAACATATATATCTAGGGAATATGATGATATGTTGATGTTGGTTACTTATGCTTTCCTTTATGCACTTCCTTTATTTTATTGACTTGATATTATATTTATTGTTTGATAATTTGAATGTTATTCATTTTTTGTGACCCTCATGCATATGTTTGCCTCTTTTAAATTTGATTTTCATTATTTGTTGTATTTTGACATTTGAATATGTCATTCTTGATTTTGTGGACATTTGAATAAGTCATGTTCCTTTGATTGTGTGACATTTGAACATGCCCCTTGTTTGAGGTCTCCTTAGACCATTTTATTTTTATTTTATTTTGAGTGCTCTTGTGTGTGTGGTTGATTACTTGTTGAGATTATACTATTACTATCTAGACATTTACCTGATCTACATCATGCATCTCAGAACTTGATGTGATCACATACTATGTGATTCCATGATATATCTATCTAGACATGTTCGATATATATGATACACAATAAATTCAAAATTTATATGGTTATCTTATCATTTTGAGGTAAGGTAAATAATATTTTCTACTTTCTTTCACCTTAAAATGAGGGAACATCATTGGGAACATGCCATAGAAGCATAGATTACACATTAATTCACATATTCAGATTATAGTGGGGGCATGTTTTGGAAACATGTTATCCACACTTATTTAGCACTCAACATACCCAAATTATAGTGGGAACATATTTTGGAAACATGTTCTCTACACTTATTCAACATTCAACATACCTATATTAGAATGGAATCATGTTTTGGAAACATGTTCTCCACACTTATTTTATATTTAACATAGAAAGATTATAGTGGGAGCATGTTCTAGAAACATGTTATCTACACTTATTTAGTATTAAGCTTACCTAGATCATAGTGGGGGAATGTTTTGGAAACATGTACACATTAACACTTACACCAAATCTTAAATTAAAATTATATTGGGGATATGTTTTGGAAACATGTTCTCCACACTTACACCAGTTCTCAGACTTAGATTATAATAGAGGCATGTTTTTGAAACATGTTCTCCACACTTACACCAGTTTTTAGTTTCAGATTATACTGGAGGCATGTTTTAGAAACATGTTCTCCATACTTACATAGTTTCAAATTCATAGTTATATGATTTAGATACACATTTATGGTAGAATTATATACATTGGTACCATTTTCATACAAAATTTAAAAATGAGACATATATAGGGTGAATATGTTATGAAATTTACACTTAATATTACAAAATTAAATTAGTTTCAAATTTCAAACATGTTCAAAGACTATCATCATCCACGAGGTTAGACTTTTACATACTATATTGAGCCAATCTACTAAAGTAGTTGGTTCACTTTTGGTATGGTTGAGGTGATTAAATTATGGAATGTTGGAATTTTATAGTTGGAATTGCGTACATCATCCAAAATCATAACATTTATAATGTGATTTCACTTGGTTGACTCACACTTACTAGGTTATAAGTATGATTAGGTTACATAGTTGATTTAATATCAACTGTCAGGTGACAACTCACCTTTTCTCTAAGGTTGGGGGAATGTGTCCTAAAATATCTCTTAATTTCTTTAGATATATTCAATTTATAGATTTTATTTTTATCCTAATCTCATCTTTAATGATTCATAATGATATATCTATTCAAATCAAATGGCCAAAATGCAAGATGGTTGCACCAATACATAGTTATACTCCTAAACCTTGGTCTCTTTCAATTTTAATCATTTAAATGATTTTTATTTCATATTATATGCACTAATTATATACTATAATATTATGTTGGTTTTAGGTCAATCACTAGTAAAACACACAAGTTTGACTCAATCAAAGGTAAAGTGTGTTATACACACCCAAGTACATATTTTTAATCCTTTAAACTAGAAATTTAATTACTAAATTAAAGGGGGAAAATGTATACACCATTTTAAAATTATACATCACCTCAATATTATAAACTAGGAAAATACATATCATAGATGTACCTTTGATTCTATACCTTTCTTGCTACCAGAAGTCTCACATACACTATCTCTCTATGCCTAATTACTTAACTCTTAGTCTGACCAATTTAATTCTAATGACCTAAACCTTATATATTTCCCATAATGTTATAAACCTACTTATCTTCCATATCTATAATTTTTTCACCTACACATATTTTCCAACTACTCAGAGACTTGCATCCTAGTTAGATGCCTATGTTGATGCAATTATCCTATCCTAATGCAAGTTTTTAGTGCCCTAAGGTCATCTAATTTTCAAATGAAACATATACATATGGATAAGCTAAGTGATTTAATGTGATATATTATCCAAAGGATTGGTATTAATATAAGATCAATCTTCATTCCTTTCTCACCTAACACAGACCACACAAATCACAAAGAAAATTACCAAAAACACTCAATCAAACACTCAAATGAGAAAAGCTTCCCTATTTTATACTATTTACATATAAATCATGGGGGAAAAACATATATAGGTTTGAAATAATAAAGGAACATTCCAAAATCCACATTTTCAAAGTTACAAGTGATGTCAGCATTGTACTTACTTATCACACATAAGCCAACACATAGTAGATAAATACATAAGTTTGAGGCCCTTTTTAGAGTATTGGATATGTATCCAATGCTAATTAACATAGGGTTATTTGGGTTATTTTGAGATCATGTGCCCACTAACTCATTTTCCCACAACCACTATGAAGATGAAGAATTAGAGTTTTAATATTTGACAAAGAGTGATAATCCATGACCTATATTTGAATACACAATAACAAAGGTGACATAAAACCTAGAATGATATACATGGTCACATTTAGTTTTAGTAGGTATTTAGTATTTTATACTTGTGTTTGAGTTCTGCAATATGTTAACTTAACCTTCTGAGGTCATCATAAATGTTCATGACTTTAGAGAACTACAATTCCTAGAATTAGGTGATTGATCCAAAATCTAGATCCAATCAACTTTTTTCCTATTCTAGACCTATATAATATTAACATCAAAACTAATTAAGTATATTGTGTACATAATCACTACAATATTTAACATAGCTATAGTTTATATCTTTATCGTAATGTTTGTCTAACTTTTGTAAATAATTGGCATGCTTTAAAAATAGTCTACCATCCTTATATCCTAGGAATTTCTACACTTTTAACCCTGTATTCCACCATATCTAGATTTTAGGGTTAAATAGAGGTCAATAACTAAAGGGTAGAGCCTTAATAGGTATTTGTCTAGTAGACAAGAATGAGATGATATATAAATCAAATTTTAGTATCTAAAAAATGAACTATTAACTTGGAATAAGGTATTTTAAATGGATCATGAACCTCCTTGGTTTTTTGTTTTAATTTGTAGGACTTTTTTGTAACATTTTTTCCTTTTAGTGAAGGCACATGTAATTCAATATTGGTGTTTGTTAGTGCACATGCATATTTATGCACATCTATGTATAAGATATTAAATTAAGTAAAATGCCTATCTAATGCTCTTTATTTAAACATATAAATAATACCCCTAATAAATATGAATTAAACTTCTAAATATGATGGTGTATAGTTCAAGGAATATAATGCATCTTTAAATTGGATAAAATAATCATAAATATACTCCTCATCATGTTATATTAATCATCACAATGTTCTAATGGTAGCTTAGGTATTTTATGCTCATGGAAATCAAATAAAAATATGTCTTAAAGTTTCTTTAAAGTTGGTAAGGAACCATTTGGAAGCATATAGAACCAATCAGTATCCACTCATGTTAGACTTTTATAAAAGGATTTTAATAATAAGTGTCCATATTTTGCCTAATGATCAAAAGAATGTACATATTATTTTAAGTGATTTTCAAGGTCTCCTTGACCATCAAGTGAAGGTAACATAGGCATAAAAAATGTGGTAGGATAAAGACGGTAAAAACATCTCATGTGAGGGGTTGATCCTCTATAATGTTATCATTAAGAGTAGCCTCATGTGAAAGTAATTGTAACTTAAGAATCATCATTTACTTCTAAATATACGATATGGTAGTCATCATAGATACAATGTCACTAGTAGTAATTATTCATAATTTTGAAGATGTACTTATAGTTTATAATTTACCATCTATATGAAACATAGGAATGTTTGCCTCTTTAAAACTATTATTTTATTCTAAGGTAGGATCATTACATGATTGAAAATCATTCAGTAGGGGAACATTAATCATACGTGATGATTCAAGAGAGCTAATTATATCATTATATATTTCATGAAGTTTGATACAACTATCATGGAAAATAACTTGACTATTGAATCTTCATTACATGTAAGAGGAGCATAAGATGTACTTTCATTATGTTCAACTAGAATTGGAACATGATTTTGAGTATAAAATGTGTAAGAGGGATAAATAGGAATAAAAATTATCTGAAACATCATCATAGGAAGTAAAAATGCAAATTTAACTTTCATTTTTGAATTTAATGGAGAAAGAAATAGAATATTTAATGTCATTTTCTAGTTTATATACATCATTACCATACGAGAAAGGAACACTAGCATAACTATAATGTGAATCTTTAGGTGAGTTAGTGTTACTTGGTTTAGAAAATTCTTTAATTAGGAAACCTTTGGAAAAGATGATTTATTGTTTATCTTTAATTAGAATAAGAGGTAAAGAACATGCATCTACACTAATTTGAATAATATTATCATTTTCTTCTTTCCAAACTAAAAGGATATAGGGACATAAGTAGTACATACATTTGTATCATCGATATCTAAAGAGAGATAATTAATTTTAGTATTTGCATTTGCATGAACTAAAGAATGAATATAATCTTCAATTTTGGTAACACTTTTAATATTTTTGAAAGAAGGTAAAAATTCATTATTCATAGCATTTTCCTCATTGAATAAAGAGGATATTCACTCAATTAGTGGTACATATATATAATTTTATATGCATGAAAGATTGTTATTTTAAACATTTAGAAAAATATGCTCTTATTTGTTCTCATGCATGTTAATTTTATAACATTGAAGGATATGTAATGCACTAAACAATGTAACACTTTGTTCTTCTTAAATTAACTTAGATTTAAATTGAAAATCAAGTAGCATAGGAGAAATAAGCTAACTAGGCTCCTCATACTCACTTTTGACAAACATAGAATAACCATCATAATGATAATCAAAATTAGTGCTGAGAGTCTATATGTAATCATTATTAATTATATTATCATTAAATGTATCATTTTTACATTCATTATCATAACTATAAGAAAAATTAGGATTTTTATCACATTTATTATTAGATTTAAATCCTCACAAACAACATATTGATCCTCATGAAGAATGAATATTACATTTAGAGGATGAAGTTATTGAGGCTCTTCACTATGGTGAATCATTTTGAATATTTTAAATCCAATCAAAACCAAAAGGAGAAGTACAAAATATTTGAAAAAATTAAGAATAAAAACCACTTATGTTACACATACAAAAAATTATATCTGGAAAAATAATACAACATTTTGAAACTTTAGACAATTGGAACCCTAGAGAAAGATAGGGTTTTGATGTAATGTTAGATTAGAGTATGGGTAAACTAGAATGATTAACCATTTTTGGAAATAAGGATTAAATAAGAGATAATATCCTAATAAAAAAATGGAGTAATCTACTCTTTAAAAGTAATCAAATTAGAGAAATTTTAAAATATATAAATATTTTAATAAAAAATAATAAATATAAGCATATGCCAAATAAAGAAAGTACAAAATTCAATATTATATTAATCAAAATATGAAGAAGAAATTTTAATTATATTATACACTATTGTGGAGTAATATTTTAGAAAATAAGGTGTAGAAATAGACTATTTGAATATTTTTATCCAGTCATTAGATTTTGAACATTATCTTTTTTCTATCATAGACAATTGTGTCACCAAGGGAACACTCATGTCGATGCTATTATCCATACTTCAATGCCTATTTTTTATATGAAATATTGACCATTGGCTGAAACTTCTATTGGGTCTTTTTGGGTTTTTCGTCACCTTTTTGATTATGTGTTCAAATCACGTGTATAAGTTCTTAATGTCAAAATATAGGTTAAAACCCTAAAATATTCACCTTAGGTTAGGTTACCTTACCAAAAATAGGTTAGTGAGATCATGAAGCTGAGTTGACCTCAATGACCCTTCTACCAATGAGTGAATCCTACATAGATATTACTCCCAAAAGGGCCTCAAACATATGTGGTTCTCCCCTGTGTGTTAGCTTGTGTGTGCACAAGGGTGTACTATATTATATGCAAGTGCATGTAAATTATCTATCTTGTAACTTGAAAAATATGGCCCATGGTCCACTCTTTGAATAGTTTAGACTTATAATATGACTACTCTTATGACTAATATAGAAATAGGTAAGAATATGGCATTATAACTCAGTTTTGTAATTGATTGAATGAGATTAAATAGGATCTTACTTGGTATTTTCTAGAAGAATAATGAGTTAGCTTTAAATTGTATTTATACCACCTATTTTAAAAATTTATCATGAAAGAGCTAATTAAATTGAATATTCTGACCCATACATATCAAAATATTTATAAATTTGAGTGTTTAAAAGGCACATACACTTGCATTAGAGAATAGACAGTAACATCTACTACTATCCATTCTCTAACACAAGTGTCTATTCTTATAAATGCTCAAATTTGAAAATATTTTGATATATATGGGTTACACTATTATGTTTCACTAAATATTTAGTGAGAAACATTTCAAAAGAGGTGGTATAAATACAAGTTAAATAAAACTATCTAGGAACATAAAATATTTTTATAGCTCTATAATTGATAGGGAAGGATATATATCAAAGTTTAAGCATATTAAAGGCTAAAAATGATCTAGGTAATAAAAATAATAGGGTTATACTTAAATATAATTAGTTAGGCCCAATTATATGGTGAATTCAAGCCTATCAGCTGAAAAGAAGGTCAAGAACTAAAGGGTATATCCTAGAGTGATATTTATCAAGTGTAAGAGACTAGTTTAACATTTAAATCAATATTTAAGAATCTATTTGAGGAATATAGTTAAAATAATAACAAACTATCCTTAAAAAACCTCACATAATCTGAATGTTACATACATATCCCAAAAGAGCCTCAAGCCAATGTAGTTCTCCCTCCTAGTGTGTGTGGGTATGTGTGTGTGGATCTTGAATTTGTTATATGAATGAAAGTAGATAGATTGATTTGAATGCTTGATAATGAGTTCCCTCAATTTAAATTAAAAAGACTTAATACTTGTATTATGATTGTTAGAATGTATCATAATTGAAATTATAAATAATAGTGTTGTTTTGTTTAGTGTGTAATAGAATTTACAAGTGATTGTTATAAGTGTTTTGAAAAGCCTTGATGTGCTTATATAGATTGAAATTTAGAATATTTTCACTAAATTACCTTGAAAAAAGTGTAAGAGGGGTAAAATATAATGTCTCAAATTTAAAAGTATCTTAGTGCACATGGGACAACATCGTAGTGTAGCCATATCTAACACATTGTGCTACGATCCCAAAAGGAAAGAGATGGCTGAAAATGGTCTAAAAAGACTCTGTAAGAAAAATAGCTATAAGATAATGAAAAGAATAGCTAATGATTCCATAGATGTTCCAAGTTAATGAAATGGATAATAGACTAAATAGGGGCAAGGGTTTCAAGATTAAATATTTTTAATCACTTAATTATTTAATTTGAGTGTTTAAAATTTCCCATGCTTTAACTTAGTGAGTCAATGAAGTGAAATTACTAAAGTAAATTAGACATGAACCTAAGTGTGTATACACATTTTGTATTTTGATGTGAAGCTTGATTTTGCAAAATTCCTTAATGTAAAAACCTACAATAATGTTACTAAAAGTAGTTATTTTACATATTTTAAAATTGAAAATCTAAAAATTGCAATTTGAAATTTGAAAAGAGATTAAGGAAAGTATACACCAAAAGAGTATGCTATCTAATTTACTTATAACTTGAAATTTAAGAAGTGTGTGGGCCCTTTTGTTGAATTATTTGGAGAAATGTTGAAACCTATGGTGAATTGAGAGTGATCAAGTCTCAGTTTGAAAACCAATAAAATCCTTTGAGTTATAAATATTGTATGCTCTAACTCTCATATGAATATGTAGAGTTATTTATAAAATAATTTAAGGGTAGAACCAAAAGATGTGGCTCATGTTTTATCAAAGTTGGGAAAACCTAGGAATATTTATAGTATCATAAGTGACAAACTACTTGGAAAAATTATGAATACTAATACTGTAAATATAAAACATACACTAATTTGTAACTTTCTAAATATGGAAACTTAATAAATAATGAAAGTGTTATATAAAACTTTAACTTATCTAGAAAACAATTTTTTAGGATGAATAAAAAGATAAGACTAGTAGAGTGGCTAGATTTGGATATTATGAAACTAGATCTGCAACTAAAATGAGTGTTAGACAATAATTCCCTAAGCTAGATAGGAGGGGAGTGCCCCTATCTTATGTAAGGCTAGTCCTATCGAATAGATAGTAAAGATATGGGATTGATGGGTTTTGTTCATTTTCATCTGTATGTTCTATATTTTGTGTAGTAGCTTCTAGATAGTTGTACATACCACTATACAACTATTTTTATTTCAAAACCATAACTCCTTGACATGTGAATATAAATGAAAATCAATGGGAGAAAAGGGGTTATCAGTTGAATTTGGGCATGACCTCAAAACCTCATGTGTTGAGCATTAACTAAATACCCATATTATAAATAGGGATCGAATTTCATGTAGTTATCCCATGCTATGGTGATGTGTGAATAATTAGTGTAAAGTGATAGATTTTAGTGTAATAATAGTGTGATTAAGTGCCTTAATCATGACTTATGACTTTTAATATTTATTCAAACTCTATCTTTGGCTTACTAGGGCTGTATGTAATAAAAATTGAGATAAATAGGAAATTCTCTATCAATGTATGATTAAAATTCTAGTGTTTTTTAGTGCAGAAGCCTATTATATACAAAATGGTTTAAAATGTGTTTATATAGTCATAAATTAAAAATTCTTTAGAATGGGGCTTATTAGGGACATAGGGGATATGGAAAATAAGTGAGTCCCACTTGGATACCAAGTGCATCCAAACTCAAAAAAAATTGGTGATCAAACAAACCTCATTTATTTGAAGGGGGTTTGTTTGAACCCCCACATGTAGTTTTTAAAGGGGGTTCAAATGAACCCCCTTATAATGAATGGGGTCAAAGGTTTACTATAGTGTTTGATTAATTTGAATGATATTTTGGGGAGTTTGAATGAATGGAGTTAGAACAAAGGGGGTTCAAACAAAACCCCTTCATTCTAACCCCATGTGGCATCAAATCCTCACCCATTGAAGTGGAAAACTACTATTGGCTTAAAATTTCCACTTTGGATGCTACATATTAGGATGAAAAAATAAAATAAAAACATGTGGCTCTACATTTAAATAGGTATTTTTATGAGCTTTCTAATAATATAATTTTTTTTAAATTTTAATATTTATTTTGACTTATTTAGTAAAATATACTTATTTATAAAATAAATTACCATGTGTTTGAGGCACTGAGAAAAATAAGAAACTATGGCCAATTTTGTTTGAAATATATCAATGCACTTGACTTTAATGTCCTTGTTTTAGTGGTGAAAAATTAGTCTATTTCAACATAGGCATTGATATTCCTTGTCTTGATCGTTAAAAAACTAATAAAAAATATTTTTTAATAACAAAATTAAAAAAAAAATAATATTTTACTACATCCATGTTTCTAAGGCCTCTTTTCAATTTTTTTTGAGAAAATATTATGTTTTGAGAAAATTATGAGGAGAAATCTAGTAGTCAATAAAACTTTTTGTACACAAAACATACACATTGTGTATTCAAGTATTAAAAAATAAAATAAATTTAATCTACACTTAAAATTAAATATTTCATTAATTTACACCATTTTCACAGTTTATATGGTTAAGTCTGTATTGTCTATACAAATTGAGAAATGTTCAATTTTTTTTTCTAGCCCCTTTATACCAAAACATGGGACAAAATATTATGCTTCTACCCATAGGCCAACCTTTACATAAATTTAAACTTTGAAAATTAGCCATTATTTGGAAAAAAGAAAAGATATGGGGATTGCATACCAAAGCAGGGCACTCCTATCCAATAGAGAAATATTATCCAGTGGGGACAAACAATGATGCTAATGGTTTATATTGGCTTGGATGATTATTGAGGATGATAAAATGATGGATAAGTATATTATGGGATCATCAATCAAATTATAAGAGTGAGTTGTCTATGTGAAATGTGCTTTAAAGTGATCAAAAGGGCCCTAGGATAGGTCTAGAGCTAAGTGTCTAAAGGAGTGGTCGCAAGTTCACTATTTTAGCTTAAATATTAATTCACATCTACATTATCCCCCATTTTATTATAGAAATGTATCAAAGAAAAAGTACTAGAGTAAAAATAAAAATGTGTACTTGAACTTACCAATGAAGTTTAGTCATAAATTTAGTCCATAATGCTAAATTATGCTCCAGACAAACCTATAATGAAACATATGTAATATCAGTCTTTACTTAACATGAATATCAAAAATAAAAAGGCAAGAAACTAGAGATTGATAAGGAGTGAATACACATGATTAGGTACATAATTTTTTTTGTTTTCTTGGTGAAAAACTAGTGATTGTAGAGGGTAAGACCCTTAGAGATTTCATTTACATTGAATAACTTGGATTGGACTATGCATGCCCCAATCCTCATTAATATGTGAGTGTGATTAAGAACTCAAGGTATGATTGACTCCATCATCACATACCTAGAGTAATTAACTAATTTAAAATCCTTATATGAATCCCAATAGTTTTTTATAATGTAAAACTAGTGAGAATATTGGTGAAAATAGTGAACCAACCACTATAGATAAATACAATTAAATTTTAGTGCAAAAATGACACAAAATTGGTGCAAAAACTAAGAATAATCCAAGTTTGTTGTATAAAAAATGGATAATGATATATTTTCCATTTTATATATGAAAATGGTGAAAAAACTAAATAATGAGGAAGCCATTTACCACACACATGACCCTAAATTAATATCTGGTGTATATAGATTTTGAAAAATGAGAAATAACAATTGTGATTCTAAGAAAACCTATATGTTAACCTAGAACAACATTTCAAGTATGATGCCCCAAAACTAAGAAAATATGAGATAAAATTAAGTAATTATGAAAAATAATATTGTGAAACTATTGTATACTATCCTAGGTAAACTAAGATTTTGAGAAATTCTAGAATTACTTGTTTTTTAGGCATTTGGACAACAATGGTTGGAAGGAAATAATAGTGGTGCTATATTGTCCAATAGGAAAATCCTATCCAAAATGATTTTTTATACATTTTATGAGATTGAAACTACGATAATTATGTAATAACTTCCAAGTTCTATCTATGTGTTGATCTGGGATGTCTAGTCTCTAAGGCAAACATATATAACTTTCCCCTCTTTTTAGGTGAGTTGTTAAAGCTATGTAATAACTTAAATCAAAACCAAAAGTTATGTGATATATTTTTATGACATAAAGATGTAAATATGAGTAATAATGATAACATGGAGAAGCATGACATTGTCATATATATAAACTGAGCATAGTATTACTATGATATAGATGTAGGACCACAAATTATTAGTAAGAGTGTCTAGATATATGTTATCATTCACATAAACAAATAAGTGATCAAACTTAGTATGTAATTTTGAATATAACTATGTAGAGAATAATTCATGGTATCCATCATGAAATTTGAAGGGCTAAGTGGATGCATTATATCCATCATGGCATTAAAATCTACATAAAGAAGAAAACAAGGTGTCATAGCCATGACACACACAATCAAAGAGTACATGCAAAGCACACAAAGTATAAAACATAAGTCTAAAGGGACACATACAAGGGACATGTTCAAATGTCACTCAGTTCCATACAAACACAAATAATGACATGTTCAAATGTCTTCACACACATAGAATTAATCAATGAAATCTTAGATCCATATAGAATGACATGTTCAAATGTCTACATACAAATAGAATACACACACAAAGACATATTAAAATATATTAACTTGCATAGGAATATATAATGAAGGATTATATCCATACACAAAAAACACATATGAATGTACTCAATGGCAAAGAAAGTGTGCATACAATCTAGAAAGCTAGGAAAGTAACATGAAAAGTATGCATGATAATATGTTATTAATCAAAAAGAGATAATTTTTATCATGATTAGATTTAGTAATTAAGAGAACCAATAGTATATCAAAATGCTAGTGAGTGATAAACTATCAAAATATGGAATTCTATGTAAATTAACTAATTTTTGAGTAAGATAATTTAACAAATGAAGGATAAACATGTGTATAAGATGGCCCCTATGAGCTAGCTAATGAATGTACATGTTTTAAAAATATTATGTGTGGTTTGGAACTGAGTAGTGACAATTTGAGATCACAGGGACAATAATGAGATGATGTAAACTAAATAAGGTCACTCCTTTCCAATAGGATTCTCTTATCCAATTATAATTTATGAATGTGTAATAGTCATATTACATATAAATGAGCCTAAAAATGGTGTTTTGTGTAATCTAAAATCACTCATGTACACTGGTGAAGATTATATGATATAAAACTAGCTAAAACAAGTATCAAATAACTATGTAAAAATGAATTAATGTATGAAAAAGTATATATAAGCATGAATAGTTCCTAATTTTGGTATAATCTGAAGTATTTTACTATTTTAATATTTTTTCATATATATGAATTGAGAAATATAGATAATTATACTAACTAAAGACTCCCTTAAGAGTATTACCATTAATTGATTCTATATTAAACAAGTGAATGGTGATATCTAGTGAATGAAGAGGATCATGCTATTGTGTACATTATATATCGTTTCCATATTCATATTCTATATATTTAAGATCATTAGGATCATACCATTCTATATTACTATAATCATCATCATCTGGATTTGAAATTTATGAAATGCCACTCTATTCTTCTATTGTATCTAGATATGTAAAAATAAATGCCCCATATTGTGGTATTGACTTTCTCAATTTCCCTTTGGCAATATGTACTATGTCATATGACTCTATTGATATGCCATTACTTGTATCTATTTTTATGCTAGCTAAAATCATGATTTATGTTGTATGCTTTCTCTCTAGAGATGTTTTTTCTTTGGAAAAGGATGTGACTGTAACTTCATTATTGAATGATATGCAACCTTTTATTTAATCAATCATTACTCCTATTTATTTTAATTATGATCGTTCAAGCACAACATTATAGGCACTTGAATTTTAAATAACATGAAAAGTAAGATAACACTCTTTTAAAGCAAAAAAAAACTCTTAACTTGATTAATCCCATACATGTTGTAAATACACTAATTTTATCCAAGTTTTGATCTTAAATTCCAAGAGATGTAATAAATGATATAAAACAAAAATTTATTTCCTAATAATCTTTAACCTTGACATTTATAAATTGCTTTCTATCTATGTGAGTAGTGATAGTGAAAGGGTCTTGATATGAGAAAAGGCTTATAGTTTCCCCATTTATAACCCCATTTATAATTGTATCTTTTGTATTTATTTCATTATTTTGAGTTTATTTTGTTATAAAATGTCTTTTAATAATGATTTTTTCTTGCATTGATTTTGATTTTTTAACTTATGTACTTTTTATTTTTGTAATGTTGCCTTTGAAATAAATTCCTTGTGTAATTGTTCCTTTTCATCTGGTGCCTTTTTTACTCTAGTTGGATCTAAATTATATTATTTAATCTTTTCTTGTTCTAATTATGCACTTTAAATATTTTCTTGATCTCAATTGTCCTTTGGTATCCATTTTTATACCAATTTTGATTGTCACTTGTGATTTAGGAGATGCACTCATACAACATGTTGATTACTTAAGTGATGTATTAATTATAGGATCACCACTACTAATTATATTTTGTTTTTACTTTTTCAAATCTAAAAAATGATCTGTATGATGCCCATGCATTTTGTGACATGAAAAATAATATTTTTATCTCTTTAGAGGATGTAGAGGAGGTAGTTTGATAAACTTATTTCTAATAATTTCTCTAAGAATCTCACTTGAATTCTTGTTATCCATTTCCATACTTTTTGAATCACTTATTTTCTATTTTTTTATATCTTTCCATTTTGATATGAAGTTTTATTAGGCATAACATTGATAAATGAATATTCAAATACATGATTAACACTAACATACTCTAGATTTTTTGCATATGTGATTTAATTTTCCAACGATGTGATTTTTGCACTAAAATACTAATTTTTATTTTGTAAATATACTATTAATTTACTCATAATGATGATTTTATATTTTATTTCAAAAGCATAAACCCTGGGTACTTCAGATTGAACATGCATATATACACCATCAAGAGGATATGTGGGAGGGGGGGGGGTTGAGGAAGGATAGGTTCATTACCTTATTTTGGCACTATAGGATGGGATAGCTTACCTCTTGGGATAATGATAGCATGGACTTGGTTAGAGGGAAATTAACTATCACAACTTTGATTTTTAGAAAGAGGAAGAGATTATTTTTTTTCTAATTTAATTTTTTCAAAGACTAAAAGGAAAATAAGAGAGGAGAAACATATGAATGCTAGCACACACTCCAACATGATTAATAAATTTGAATTTAATTTTAAACCCTAGGAGGGTAAAATTTTATAAGGATACCTAAAAGATAATACTAGGGATTACAATATTTGATAAATAAAATGGGTTCACCAATATGCTTTATTAAATTTAGGAAAACATATAAATATGTAGATTAACCTAAGTGACAAACTACTATGTGAAATTAAGAATAATAATACTACAAATATCAAACATTCACTGATTTGAAATCTGCTAAATATGAAAACTTACTAAATAAGAAAAGTGTAATAAAAAATAAAACTTAGCTAAAAAATAGTATTAGAGGATGAATCAAAATCTGAAACTAGAAGAGTGGCTAGGTCTGGTGACTGTGAAACTACATATATATCTAAAATGAACCTTAGAAAATAATGCCTTAAGTTAGACATGAGAGGGGGGTACTCTTGTCTTCTATGAGGTGGGTCATGTCCAATAGAGAGTAAAGATATAGGATTTATGGGGTTTTTTTACCTTAATTTATATGTTCTATGTTTGATGTGATAACTTTTGATCAACTGTGGAGACCACTATATGACTCTTTTTCATTAAATACCCTAGTTCATTGACATATAAATACAATGCAAATAAATGGGAGAAAAAGGGTTCAATGGTTGAATTTGGGCATGAAATCAACACCTCATGTGCTAAGTGCTACCTACACACAAATAATTTGAAGAGGGATCAAACTTCATGTATTTATCCCATGTTATAGTGGTGTGGGAAATTATGGTGTAAAGTGCTAGATACTTATACAATACTAGTGTGATTAAGTGCCTTAACTATGATTTTTGATCTTGGAGATGTATTCAAACTTTAGATTTAGGTTACTAGGGCTCTATGTAATCAAATTGGGAAAAACATGGATTTTTATCTCAATGCATAATTATAATTATGGTGTTTTTCAATGTGGGAGCCTTTTTTGTGCCTAATGGTTTGAAATGTATTTATATAGTAATATATTTGAAATTCATTTGAGTGGGGATTATTAGGGACATATCTTGACCTTTACATAAATTTTAATTTTAAAAATTAATTGTTATTTGGTGGGAGGACATGAGAGGTAGATTGGACAATAGAACAAGGTATTCTTTCTCAATAGGGGGTCATTATCCAATGGGGACAAAAAATAGTGCTAAGGGTCTACTATGTCTTGGATGATGGATGAGGCTGATAACATGATGGATAGGTGCATTTTTGGGTTGCCAATCAACTTTTAAGAGTGAGACCTCAACACACAAGGTGGTTAAAAATGATCAAAAGTTCCCTAGTATAGGTCAAGAGATAAGTGTGTAAAGGAGTCATCACAAGTGCATTGTTTTAACTTAAATGCTAATTTATGTGTCTATAAATCAATAATTTGCAACTAAAAAAGGTATGAAACCACAAAATTTGGATTGATACATAGAAAAATGTGAAACCATAGATGTTGAGTATCACTAGACTCTAACATGGTCCACTTGCAATATGAAGACAAAACAAACATATCTAGATTCTATTTGAAAATTTTAACTTTGAAATTTTTGTTGGTAGTAGATAGGGATACAAAATTTTAGAGTATAATTAATAGACATGTGTATGGATTTCACTATTTTGTATTTTTTTAATCTATTTTTGTATATATTTGACACTTGAAATCATGTCAAAAGTCTTTAGAAGGTGAAGAGTTATTTTGTTTATAGTGAAAGGGCTAGATTATGAAGAGACAACATCTTGTGAAAGTTATATAAATAACACTCAATTATATTCTAAAAGATTTTTGATGTGATAGAGATTAATATGAAGTTATTAAATGGTTTCTCTTGAATGTATTTTATCTTTGTCCTATGCATAGTGAATGCTCTATTTGTATAAAACTTTTCATTATGTGGATTATACTAAATGTTATGTAACTATTAAATCTATGTTTTTGAATAAATAAAACCACTTTTAATAATTAATGGTTTATTTCAATCTAATTTTTTATCTAGATTATAATTCTATCACTTGTCACACAACTATCCTTGTATTAACATGTTCTAATGGGTTTTTATAGGGACCTTTGATAACAATGTGGCAGTGAGCATGGAGTCTTCTTAAACATAATACAATGGATATTAGGATAGAGATATTTGGAGAGATTTATAGATGAAAAAATTCTCAATTTTGTAGAGGAGGAAGCAAGAATAATAGGGAGATCTATATAAGATTTATTTAAGAGCACATTTATAGTGAAATATATGATATTTCTTGGTGAAAATTTCCTAGATTATTAGCTACATGGTTATCAATATTTGAATACTATTATTTTCAATTGAGGATAAAATTTATATCTTAGACATAAGAAAGACTATACAACCTATAAATATTAGAAACCAACTAGACTTGTGTGATAGATCACTAGCCAAAAATTACTCTTGATAAATATATTATAGAATTTGTTGTGAAAGGATACTTGGATTTTAATTTTTTAAAGGATTTGTTTGTGAGTGGGATCTTATGAAAGTTTCTTTAACAATTACCTATTCTTATCAAGATGTTGGTTATTAAAAAGTCCATGATGCCTAACCCTATCAATATAGAGTATTTACTTCAAAAGTTATAGGGGTAAATGTAATCTAGGAGTTAATAATAAAGATATGATTAGAGGAACTTGAAATTGAACCCAAAATATGGAAGACATAGAGAAATAGAGTGAGAAGAAAATTCTAGGATTGGAAAGAAAATTGTGAAAATAAAGAAGGTGAATAAATAGGATAAAAAATGTAACTATGAATAGGAGTATGAGTAAAATAAATGATATATAAGATATGAGAGTCCATAGAGAGGCTACACAAATTTAAAAAGAATGGATAATTTGGAGATTATGAAAAGTGAGGAATGGAAGGGTCTGAGAAAGAAGATATGAATTTGGATAGAAAGGATATTGAATAGAATAAGGAAAAAGAGGAAAGTATATTAGCAGTAGAGAAGTTAGAGGATAGTGGTAGATCTTAGTTACATGGAATGACATTGTTTGGAATAGGAAAATAATATTCTGTAAAAGAAACTATGGAAAATTTTAATATTTTTACAAGTTCAAGATTGTAGACAGAAGAAGTTGAAAACACATATCATTCATATCGTACGTACACATTCCCAAAGCCCATTTTATCTTTATAAAAGAGAAACAAAATTTCATAGGTTGGGATAAGATTAAATTATTTTGAATTATTTATAGATAAATTTGGTAAACTTAGCACAAAAACTAAGAAAATAATCGACAAGAAACTATAAAAGGCTGGTTTATATTTCACAAGTTTTAAGACACCAGTAAAAGCTAGTTTACATAAGATGGTAGTATTAGTTACAAGTGCACCAAGGATGTATTATAATTCATGAATGTTCATTTCCTTGACATCATATTATGGGTTTTTTAACCTTGAGTAATATTTTTTAACCTATGACATGAAATGATAGGTTAAGGGAGTGAACACTGAGGATGTGAAAAAGTGCAAGTTCATCAGAGCCTTAACAAGTGAAAGTTTGGAATTTATTTATAAAAGGGATATTAATTACATAAATCTTAAATATTTTAAATAAAAATTAATTTTATAATTCAATATGAAGAAGTGATCAAGCCAAACCATTCAAGATCTTAAATAGATTCAATAGTGAAGTAAATAATCAATATGAGAGTATGATAACAGACAATGATAAGGCTACCTATTTTGTGAAGGGAATATGATCAAGGATTAAATTTACCATTATGTATTCATATTTCTTGATTAATATTGATTCTCTAACAACTAAACTTCAGGTAGAACATATTGAGGATTATGGAGATTCTCCATTAACTAGCTCTAAATTTGAGATGAAAATAGATGTTTTTCTCAAGAAGATGGATGAGATACATGAAAGTAAGAAAAATAAGCTAGGTTTATGGTTTGTGTAGTGAAAAAAATAATGGAATCATAGGAATTATTATCCTAACATTAAAATAGAGTTTTGTTACATATGTAGAGTAGCAGGACATGCGACATCAAAATGTCACCTAATACAAAAATACACTAAAAAAACATAGAGCATGTATTATAATTTTTATAAGTTGATAAATCATGATGATAAAATTTTTCATGCTTTGAAATAACTAAAATAAGATATTATTAATAACATTTTCATAGTCGTAGTCGAGTAGATACCTCCTACAAAGCATGTAATTTCAAGTATGAAGGTAGAAATGTCTAGCATGACACAAGGTATTCTTAGGTGGATGACTTTGTCACCACAATATCAACCCTAGGGTCTAGATAGATGGACACCATCATATACACAATATTAGTATCTATCATCATATAACACTATGATTCATCACCCACAATAATCAAATTATTCTCCATCATCTCCTCAATAACAATAAGGGGGATTTGATGGGAAAAAATAACAATATTGGGGTTTAAAAAAAGGAGGGTATAAAGGAGGGTACCATGATGGATACAGGGAGGTCATAATAATGATAACTAGCAATCTTGTCAACTAATTCAATGACTTTTATGTGGAGAATATAATCACTTCACATGAAACTACCTAAATAATCCTCAAAGGTAGATGTACTACATCTATTACAAAGTCGTAGGATAAAATAATACTAAATATTATCTAGTTTTGGAGAAGTAAAGGAAATAAAAACCTATGGACAATGTAAATGTGATAAATTTGCACACTAAGGTGAATGCATTCATACAAGCAATTACAAGGCAAAAATATGAATATCAAAGATTACTTCATTTAAAAATGCCAAATGATAAAATAATTAGGAGGTTTCAATAGGATAAGTATCATGTTCTTACAAGGTAAAAATGATTGATGTACCAAGCAACCCAAGTTATTTACAACATACAAAAACAATCTACATTTGAGGGTGATGTTGTAGTCATCGATGCATAAATGTATGGGCATATTTTATACATAATGAGACAAGAGGGAGTATTGGCTACCTTTAATAACATTTTCAAACTCTTTAGCACTTTTTAAAATGAATATATCTCATATAATATTAAAAATATATTGCATAACTTGTTGGAATTCCCATAATAAGTTCAACAACATACTAACAAGGAAGTTTGGTACATAAAAACTAAGAAGCCCTAGGATGTTGATTCTCACATAGATAGTGATTTGGCATGATATGAAGTATCTAACACTATATTTTAATTTGGAAACATAGTGAATTTGAATCCACAATATACATGGTAAGTTATTAACTAGCCAACACTCAGCTACAACCTAATAACACTAAGCTTCATAGACTATGGTAAGGTAGAGATTATAGATTGAATAGAAGATGTATAAATCAAAGTGTTTGAACTAAACTTGAAAGGATATTTTGAAATGATTGACATGAAGACTGATGAAATTCACTACCCTATGTTAATTAGTAAGAAGTAGGATTATGATGGTCAAATGACCATTAATATAGTGTGTAATTAGCTAGAAGTGAACCAAGGCAATAAAATCATCATTACACCCATGAATTAAGAATATCATAAGCCATACATCATACATAAGGATATGGATTCATTGTATGCATATGGATATAATATACTAGTTTAAGGTGAGTATAAAATCTAATATTAATGCTTTACAAGCTATAGAATATAATTTTTGTCAACCAAAAATGTAGCCTCAATATTAGTTGAAAATAAATGAATAATATACCTATATACCTATTATCACAAATCCCCAAATTTTAGTTTCAAATGGATGAATGCAGGTCACATTTTGTGTGATCACCAACTAGGTCTAAAGTTGATTTTGTGTATAAAGTAGGTGTGATAGATATGGATTATATGGATCCAATGAAGGAAGGTATTTTACACTATGATACTTCATCCTTAGTTAGTGGTGAATTCGATACCTATATGTTAAATTGGTCAAGGGGATATCATGAGGTAGGCTCAGTGTGCATGGTATTTGTCACAAAATGTCAACTACCTTGATACTTTATAACTAATAATTTGAATCTATTTATTCTAAGGCCTAAAAATCATGTGATAAATATAGATCAAAGAGTGAGTGCACTCAATTATTTACTATAAGGATCTACTATAACTTGGTGAACTATCCACATGATAAACTAGTTACCATGGGATGAATCCTATGAACTACTATGCACTTGATTCCAAATAAAAGATACTATCAAGGAAAAATGGAACTTTTTTAGGAAAGACAATTCTAATAAATTCACATTATTAAGTGTGTGGATGCATGGATTATATAGGGAGTATAACCAAAATATTGGGTGCTTGTATTTAGATATACTAAAATCTCTCCTAACAACATGGTACATACACTAAGAATGTAGATGTGAGATAAAGCATTTGGTATAGATTCAACACAATTTCATTTAAACTTTTATTTTTAAGGATATAAATAATTTGGTGTATAATTCTTTGTATAAGTTGAAAATATTTCTATGTTAAGTCAAGAAAAAGACTTAATTACTATGATAGACTCATATTCACAACAAAAACTAGCTCAATATTTGAATTTAGTTATCCAAAATTATAAGGAATGCAAACAAAAGGTGCATGATTTTATCAAACCATGTATATGATGACAAATTGATAGAGTCCACTAATAGTTATGGGGACTTAGATTTGAATGAATGTTTTAAACCAGAAAGAGAAGTGGAATATTCTCAAGCTAAATTTACAGACCAAAATTAATAATAGTAGCTACAAAATATTAATATCAAGGAACAAGAATCACACACAATAGTGAAATATTCCATTCTAAGTGGTTCTAACAAAATATACTAGGAAACCTTAAATAAGTTGGTAGGAAATATTGGTACATAACCAACACCAAAGCTTATGACTTTGGATAACTACTAGATGCATAATGAGACTTTAGAAGCATTATAATTACTATGAAATTACCAAGACATATTTATAATTAAATTCATATAAGTAAAATAGGTAGACCCTTTTTAGGAAAAATGCACATATAACTAAAGAGTGCACATTTATTATGAAAAAATGACTATACAGGTTAAACCCCAATATAAAGTTAAAATTAAAGTTTAAACTGGATCACATGCAATATCTAGGTAGTATGCATCTAATAGAAAACACATATTGGGTTAGGCCAATGGTAGTGTAACCTAAGAAGTCTAGGGAAATTTGAGTGTGTTGGGACTAATATGTGATAAATGACTCATATATAAATTATCCTTTTCTAATTATTTTTATAGATAAGTCTTGGAATCAATCATAAGATAAGAAGTGTACTATTTCATCAATGGGTTTATTAGATGCCACTAGATTCCAATCATAATATAAGATCAATCCAAAATAACATTTACAATAGAGTGGGGGTATTTTTCATATAAGGTAATGTCACTTGGTTTGAAGAATGCTCTAACTATGCTCTCTAAGGGAGTGGTAACTACCTTTAAATATTTTATCCATGATTTTATTAAAGTCTACATAGATTATTGGGATATATTTTATTTATTTAAAGAGCATTTGTTTAATATGTGACTTATGTTGGAACAATTATGAGCTCTATGCATTGTGTTAAACTTGAATAAGTGTTTGTTCTTCACACATTTTAGTATCTTGTTAGGACATATAGTATGAAAGGATGGGATCTTGGTGGACCAATCTAAAATTGTAGTAATTTTAGGAAACCCACCTCCAACAAGATATATAGAGGCGTGATCATTCTTGGGACATACAAGATATTATAAGAAATTCATAAAAGCCTATTTAGCCCTATCTACCCCAATGGAGAAGTTACTGCACAAAGATACAAAGTTTGAGTGGATAAAGGAGTACCAAGAAAATTTCATGGATATAAAATAGAGGTTGGTCATATAACCACTTTTGGTCTTTTGTGACTAGAGAAAATCTTTCCATGTTCATGTAGATGCTTCAGGAATTGTGGTAGGATCTCTTCTCACACAATTGGGATATGAAGGATTAGATCATCCAATCTAGTTTGTAAGTCTCAAACCATAGGACACATAGAAAAATATAAAATTAAATAATGGGAGGATTTGGCCATGGTGTTTTTACTCCAAAAATTTATAGATTACTTGCTAGAAACACCATTTGAATTTTTTGCTAATCATCAATTTATGAAATACTTAGTTAATAAGACTATGTTGGGAGGAAGGTTTTCTTGATAATTAATGATATTATAATAGTTTTATTTCAATATTAATGTGAATTAAATAAGGGAAAATATGGGTCTAAATCATCTGAGCCAAATACATAATGGAGAATAACAAAAAAACTACAAGAAAAACCCTCAAATGAACATTTGTTTCATATCTCTCTGATTCTTGAGAACATGGAAGACATCACACATTTTCTAGAGCATGGAATATTTCTTATGCACTATGTATAA
This sequence comes from Torreya grandis, assembly GCA_037957365.1. Classification (NCBI taxonomy): domain Eukaryota; kingdom Viridiplantae; phylum Streptophyta; class Pinopsida; order Cupressales; family Taxaceae; genus Torreya; species Torreya grandis. The sequence goes on along the minus strand of JARHVA010003683.1, from coordinate 5,426 downwards.
ATATCTAAAAATTAGTTAATTATTACAGCTATCCCATTCAACATCAGTAACTAATTTCTATACAAGATGGGGAAAGAAGATGTACTACATAAAGTGGCTTTCGAACATGAGCAACCTCAACTTATTAAGGAGACACATCAAGGAATCATGGGTGGACATTTTTTAGGAAAATCAACTAAAAGGAATATTCTTCAAAGTGGTCTATGGTGGCTAACCATATTTTAAGATGCACACCAAGTCACAAAACACTACAATATCTACCAAAGGATGGGCAAGCCTAATCAGAGAAATGAGATGACATTGAATCCTTTGCTAATGGAAAAACCATTTGTTTAATGGGTAATTGAATTTGTATGGCTAATAAATCCACCTAGTATATTCAATAATGTAAGATACAACGTGACCTATGATGGACTAATTTATCAAATGGTTGAAAATAGTATGACCCCAAGTTGTAGTGCTAAAGATGTAGTTAAGTTTCTATATGAAAATATTATAACCAAATTTGGGAATCTGATCAAACTAGCCATCAATAGAGGTACACATTTTTAAAATAACCCCATCAAGTATATTACTAAATAATTTATGATATCACACCACAAAAACATAAATTATCATTTGTAAGCAAATGGAAAAGTGGAGTCATAAAAAAAAGTCCTTAGAAATATTCTCACTAAGATATGCAATGTTCAAAGAGATGATTGGGAAGATCAAATTATATGATCCTATGGGTGTACATAATAAATTAAAAGTGTGTGACTAGATTCATGCCATTTCAGCTCATCTATGGACTTGAAGTAGTAATGCCTATGGAATACATAGTTCTTAGCTTGTGCATTGGAATGATCATAATACTAGGGGATTAATATTCCCTATAGGCACGATTGATGGATTTAACCAAAATGGAAGAAAATAGACAAAGGTCTCAATAGACACATGAAGTTAAGAAGCTCAATCAAAAAGTGTGGCTTGATCACAACCTGTGATCTAAATAATTATTTACAAAACAAGTTGTATTATTATACGATATTATATTTAACTAATTTTAGGGAAAGATGCACATTATATGGAAGGGACCTTATATCATTCATTATGTCTCACAACAAGGAACAATTATCTTAAAATATATTCAATGAACCATTCTACTAAGATATGTAAATGGATATAGGTTTAAGCCTTAATGTCAATAAAATCTATTAGTTATTATATAAAAATGAGAGATGATGCTAAGTAGCACTATATAGTTTGTGATTTTTTTATTAATTTATTATTTTATTGTTTTGGTTTTAGGTTTATGTGTTTGTATAGTGAAATTTTTATATTACAAGACATTAAAACTAGAGGTAAAAATTCAAAGTCATAAAGTGTGATTTGGGAACAAGTCTATCATGAAATGAAAACATCTTGTAGTGGTTACATAGGGATCATCAATTAAGTTTGGTGTATTGGATGAAATATATAAGTGCAAATTAAACAAATACATCTTAATCTAAACTATCTCAAACTAAGCTAGAGATACAAACAAAAGAAACAACATAAACCTATACCTTAGTTGTAAAATATTCTTCCATTGTGATGTGTATTCGATTATCTCTCTTTGAATTGTGGTTTCTCACTCTTCTAATTCAAGGTAAAATGGGAAACATTTTGGTGTAAAATTATCTTTGATATCTTTGATTTGCTTTTGATTTTGATATCACTTCGTTAGCATAAGTCAATGTAATAAAAGTGATGGTTTTCATGCTTATTTATACATTTTTGAAGGAAATATCCAACAGTGGAGGATTATTTGGATATTTTAAATAATACAAATAATATATTGTGGTTAATGAGTCCTCATCCATGAGGATGATGACCATTTCAAATGGATGAGAGAAACATGGAGTTGGTTAAATGAGTCACCAAGAATGAGTCAAATTGTTTGACAACTCAAGGGATGACTCAAAGGAGGTTGAGGAAGTTGTGGGATTGGTTGGGGTGAGTCAAAATGTGAGGGAGATAAAGGTGGAATATGTTGGGTGAGGTTTAAAGTCCAAATTTAATAATTAAATTTGGATTTGAAATGTGTACAATTGATTAAATTTGATTTATTCAATTATTCAAGAAGATGGAAATGTCTTGAATTATAATTTGAATGTTATAAATAATAATTAATAGGTTTAAGGTGAATTTAGACATTAAATTTAATTTAGGTGTCTACATTTTCCCCTCTTTAAAAGAGTGTTGTGAAGCAATATTGTTTCAAAGAATAGTAGTAGAGTGTTTTAGAAGAAAAAAGTTACCCTAAATTAATGAAAATGAATGTGATGATGCCGCCTCAAGGGTTTGTGTAGAAAAATGCTCAAAATGAATGAAAAGAGAAGAATGATTATGTGGTGTGGAATATAAAGAAATTAAATTACTAGAATCGATGTCAAACTTGTAAGATTATAGTTTGTGTAAATAGGTTTCCCCCAGTTGATGAAAACTAGAGTATGGATCGAAAAAATAATATTTTTACCATTCAAAGATTACACCGCTTAATTATTGTTCATGACACAGGGGTTAATGGAGTAGATGTGGGAAATCCTAATGATAATAAGATTTGGATCCAAAAGTGGAAAAAATAGAGGTTTTCAAATTGCAATGAAATTTTTTTGAGGCTAATAATTACAAGTGATGGAAATAAATTCAAAATAATTTGATTGAGTTCATCCTAAAAATTGGATGAAAAATGGATATAATGAAGGGATGAGGGGGGAATATTTAAAATGAGGGTGTCGATATAAATAAAATAAGTGGGGGTAATAAATTCATTTGTTCAATTTTGATTTTTAGATCTATTTTCTAGTGGAAACTCATTGAGGATATTTTCTCCAAGTCTTTGTTAAAAATGGACCATATTACACACCACAAAAGCCATGCAGAATGTGTGAGGAGACACTAAAGACCATAGAGGAGTGGGCCTCCAGTAAGTGAAATTTAATAATTTTTTTTTTCATTTATGTGTATTTATTAGGGGATTAAACTAGATGAAAATAAATTCATAGATGGGCTATTTGTGAATTTGGCAATGAAAATTATGAATTCACTATAAAAAACTATGAATTCATTAAAATTGACAATGAATTCATAAAATAGGGGTGAAAAATCATTGGGGCTATAAATTAGGTTATGTTTTTATGAATTTGCATTTTCATAGTTTTAAAATTATAGAATTGAGTAGAAAAATTGATCAAAATGCGTGGAAAATCATTTTAGGAGGAAAATTACATAGGTAAATGTGAAATTGAAGATCCTAGTAGTAGAATTGAAGAGTTGTATAACAAAATCACAAAAAGGGGTAGAAAAAATGCAAGAGAATGTGAAATCAAATAAATTAATCTTGATTTCATAAAACTGTACTTCAAAAAACATGAAATTGAGAAGTTAAAATGTGATTGTTAAGAGGAAAGGAGGATATTATTAAAAGATAAATAAGCAAAGTGATGAATTACAGAAAAAGTAATATGATTAAAAAATGGTGTTTATAATTTTTTTTGTGATTTTAAAATGTGTTAAAGTAGTGGTTAATGGATTATTATGCTGATAGATAGAATTAAATTTATGCTTATGTCTTTTCTTTGAAGTAGGTATTACTAGTTCTTACTACATAGGAGTGGAAGCATGGTGTGCTAGATTCATGGAGCAAAATTTTAAGGTTTTTGAGGCAATAAGACTATAATACATTTCTCAGATACTATATATTTGAGAAGATAGGGATCTATTGATAGTGCTAGCTGAGAGATGGCATATCAAGACTAATACTTTTCACCTATTTATAAGGGAGGTGATGGTGGAACTAAAGGATGTATATCATATTTTAGGTTTTTTGATATGAGGGAAATGAGTATACTAGGGTTAGGGTCCTTAAGAGACTACACTATATATGATTTTTGGAGATTGATTGATTCTATTTATTAGAGGAGGAGTATACATTGATTATTTCTTGTGATTAGAGATAGATTCTTTGACCATGGTACTTATGGATATTATTAGTGGAATTATGCTACTTGATAAGAGTGGGAGACTATGTTTGATTGGTTTATAATACATTATCAGAGACATGATGGATATGGGTGAGAGGTTAAAATGGGTGCCATACATTCTTTCCCATTTATATAGGGATTTTCACCATGTGGCTTATATTAATGGGAATGATATTGGTCTTTCTACACTATTATAGGTTTGGTGTTAGGAACACATCACAATGGAGAGGCCCATTGGTCATATCAGCACTCATTATGTGTATGACATGTTATCATATGGTTTTCATATGATCATTGGTACTCATAGACCATACTTGGGTCACCTAGAATTTTATAAGAGAGCTATAGATGAATTAGTTGATGATCAAATCACCTAGAGACCATAGAGAGAGATTGTCTTTAAGTGGCCTTAGAAGGATTTTTACATGGATTATATGATGATAAAATGTTATGTTATTAGGATAAATTATTATATTATAGATATATATCACCATAATAAGGTGATGAGGTAGTTCAAGATTAGACAACACATTTTAGTAGGTCTGCATAACTTTGCATGAGCAGTTAGGTAGAGAGAACAATGGAGGGTTACTATTGATCTAATGATAAAAGGCCACAATTGATCATAGTTTAATATGATGAGATGGATTTAAAGGAGGCATGTTGTTGATTCTAGGGTAGTATATGGGTACATTGATTGTTGGACCTAGAAACAACCAATGAGTTAATGGTACCATATGCACCACCATGCACATAAAGAGAAAGACTAGTTTATAGTTTGAGAAGGTAACCACAAGGTACATGTTTTAGGATCCCATTTCAGAAGTAAAATGATAAGAGATATAAGATGTACATGAGGATGAGGAAGAGGACATGATATAGAGAGGATCCATCTACATGACCTAGATATTTTTGAGGTTGAAGATGTGGATATTATGTAGGAGGTAGGTGTGGATAAAGATACAGATACATAAATGCAAGTGGATATAGAGCAGGGAAGTCAAGATGATACTCTATTTATTTTTTATTGATAGTGAGGGTGATAGGTATGAATAAGACATAGTGATGAGATTATACATGATATGTAGATAAAAGGGATAAGTATGGTCCTTCACACATAGCTAGATCTCAGAAGGATCAGACACTAATTGACATAATTCATGAGGATATCCAAGATCATGATGAGAAGATTATAGGGTTTCATAGGGAGGTATCTATATTATAGGCGGATGTGGATAATATAGGAGTTAAAGTAAATAAGATTAGACATTTGCATATAGATGTGGATAAGCTACAAGACGTGGTAGAGAGATTAGAGAGATGGTACTATTACTATACTAGGAGTTATGACACATGATGTGGAGACACAAACTCTAGATTATAAAACATTCACATAGAGGTATAGATAGGAGATATATA